>OY821788.1:16726570-18071884 GCA_963682175.1 Triglochin maritima | reverse complement strand
CCGGACGCAATCCAAGGTGACCAAGCGGCGAAATCGCCGCACCAGTAGTGTAGTTTGCGGCGGAAACGCCGCACGGGTTGGACTTCTGGGCGTGAAATTTTTCTGAGACATGACACATCTCTGGGTGGACGCGTCGAGAAGCTGGAAATTGTCGAGAGCGGGCGGCGAACCCGACTGAGCGTGCGTAGGTAACCTTTGTTGCCTTTTCCTCGAAATTTCTATTTTCGAAAAATTTCCTTCTTGGTAGAATTGCATGTGTAGGGCAAACTTCCATAATTGACACTAATTCAACTTGTGACCTAAAATTTTGCAAAATTAGAAAGGTCTTAGTGCATGCATCATTTAAAGATTTTCTCGCATTATGTATGCTAAATTTTGCAAATCAATTCATTGTTGAAGAGTGCTGGAGGCAAGGTACGTGCGCGGTTTTTATTGATTGCATTTAAGCATATAATTTAGTTTGCATACAACTTTGCAATTGTCCCCCACTAAAGACCAATGTTTGACTATCTCTGCTAGATTTAGGTTAAACTATCTTAAGGGCAACTCCGTAGGAAAAGATACGGTGGGGATTTCATCACCCTTCCGTGGCCCACAAATAACAATCCTAAAGTGTCACCCAAGCTTTAAAATTAAAATCAATTAGACATTGGCCCCTAAGGATTCAGACACATTAAGGAGAAGATTGGTTTGACTTGCTATGACTTGAAGCTGATCGAATTTAATTTGGTGTCTAGAAAGTGTTTTTTTGTTGACGTAAGTCTTCCAAGCGAAGTGGTTGTCTAATTGGCACCGACTCTGTCGGAAGCGCCCCCACTAGCTATACACGGGCTGGCCAAGTTGGTTTGATTAGTGAGGGAGGTGAATCAAGCGAATCAATTCGACTCAACCAGTTAGGAGTCGTCTAGACTTAAGCTACACTAGGTCTACGATTGTTTGAACCGTGCTTGTTTAGGAAACTTCTGACCAACCCTCTCATCTATCTTTTAGAGTTAAGTTTCCCTTCTCATCTGAGTCTTCTTTCTCTTCTCACCTCAATTCTCTAGATAAGGATTCCTTTCTCATCTTTTCCCCTTCTATTGTTTGTTTCTTTTTTCTTTTCTTTTTCCTTTTTTTTGAAAAAAATAAAAAAAAATCAAAAAGTAATTGAATCTTGAATTTGAATTTGAATTTGGAATTTAAATTTCAAATTTGAATTCAAAAATTAATTCAAACCGGTACACTCAGATTTGGGTTCGGGACTTGAGCAATCGACTCTCACGAGTTCATCTAGATTCCAGTCTAGAGTTTAGCCCCAATCCACCTGTTGCACCACCTCACCCGGATCCAATGGGTGAGAATGTAGTGGACCCACCTGTTGCACCACCTAGTGAAGAATTTTTATTGGGATGACCCATATCTTTTCAAATATTGTTCGGATCAAATCATTAGGAGATGTGTTCCTGAGGAGGAATTTGCAAGTATTCTATTTTTTTGTCATGACCAAGCATGTGGAGGACATTTTGGAGCTAAGAAAACCGCGGCCAATGTTTTACAGTGTGGATTTTATTGGCCCACCCTATTTAAGGATGCATTTGCATTTTGTAATTCTTGCTCTAGATGTCAAATGCTAGGAAAACAGGTGGGTCCAAAGGGTGGGGGTGACAGATTTAGGGTTAGAGAAGAGAGATCGTTTTTATTTTAATTTCTTGTTAGTGTTTTGATCATATGAGTTTTTGTTAAATCAATTATCATATGATGCTTAATATCTCACTTGATTTATAATAATTTTCGTAATCTCTAATCTAACTAGAAGATTCATAACTCCCACCCACTGGACTCTCATCCATAGCCATTTCTTCTTAATTTTTGTTCTTGTTGTTCTTGCTTTAGAAAGATAAAAAAAATATATATATCCAAAAATCTCAAACCAACACTATTTCTCTTTTGCTTTCCTTAATCAAAGAAAATCACAAAAATATAAGAATCTCTCCCTCCTTGTGTTCGACCCGTACTTGCCACCGCTTCAACGCGGCCGTGCACTTGCGGTATAAATAAAAATCTCAACAAATATCTTTCCAAAATTTCAGAATTAGCCAATCTTTCCATAATCAATATAAGCATGCAATCAACAATAATTATGCTACTTGTAATGGAAAGAAAAATTCGAAATTCTTTGGTGGATGGCATCACATATATGCACATTTGATGAAAAGGAAATATTTCAAATGAAATGCATGCAATCATCCCAAAAGAAATCCGAAATATCCTTAATGAGATTAACATATATGTGCATTCAATCATAAAGGAAATATTTCAAATGAAGTGCATGCAATTATTCCAAAAGAAATCTGAAATATCCTTAATGAGATTAACATATATGTGCATTCAATCATAAAGGAAATATTTCAAATGAAATGAATGCCCTCATTCCAAAAAAAACGAAATATACAATATGGTAACTCAATATTCATGTATACATGCTCAAAGATTAGAATAAATAATATCTAACCCTAATTCGTAAAAATCAGGAAAAATAGACATCTTATTTCATGTATATATGTGCATGATTTAGAAGAATCAACATGGAAAATAACTTCTGATTTTATCTAATACATGCACAAAGAATAGAGGTAACAACATAGAAAAAACAGAATTCTGGTCACATCTATGTATGTGCAATGATAGGAGAGCAACATATCATATTGGCTCGAAATAAAATCAGGAAAAATCCATCTTAAACCATCCACATATGCGCAAGAATGGAGGAGAAAAATCTAACCCTAGATGCATGCTCTAATGAACCAAAACATGCGCAACATGTAGTAGTCTAAACGCTAATTGCATGTTAGAAAGAAATCAGCAAACATGCACCACTTATATCTCTAAATGAATGATCATATTATTTCATTTAAAGATCGAAAACCTCTGGGTTTTCATTTCCAGAATATGAAAACGAATTTGAAAGAAAAAAAATCATGAACAATCAACAAATATAACATGCGCATCATGTAAATAAGCAATGCTGATTTTCTGTTTTCTTTCTTTCTCCAAAAACATAACCACCGAATACTTTGTTTTTATCTCAAATCAGATTATCATGAAACAAAAATTCGTCAAACAAGGTGAGGATTCGAAGGTAACCGAGATGGCTCTGGTACCAATGTAAGCAAATAACGATTCTACAGGTTCAGGAGTACCTTTCTTGGAGAGAACCTGTGGCAGCGGAAGGAAGATCGGAGGTCACCTTACGGAATCCTTCTCACCGGTCGGTCTCCTACTCTCTTGGAGAAGAAGCACGTGTCCACAACCCAAGAGTCTACGGATTAGCTTGGTGGATGTGGAGGGACGAATGGGAGAGAGAGGGAGAGGTGGCGGCTAGGGTTTGGTGGGGCTAGGGTTTGCACACAAGAATTAGTCCATCCAATGGGAGGCTCCCCTCCTTATTTAGATGGCCCCACCCAAAACCCTAATGCGCAACCAATGAGAGTGCGCCACGTGTCAGTGCTTTGGGCAAACATCATCTTAATCCTTAGATTAATCCAATAGGGTAGAGGAGGAGGGAGAAGGAGAACAAGAGAGAGGGCAAGGAGAGAAGAATAAGGGCACACGGAGAGAATGAGAAGGGGAGAGTAGATAAGGATAGAGAGAGAGAGAAGGACAATGGGAGTGAGAGGGGAGGAGAGCGAGAAGGAGACGAGGAGAGGAGGAGGAGAGAGAGAAGGAAAGAGAGAGAAGAAGGAGGAGGAGAGCGAGAGAGTACGATAGAGTGAGAGAGATGGATAAGGAGAGAGAAGTAGAGGGAGATGGGGGAGGGAAGGAGGAAGAAGGAGAGAGAAGGAGACGGAGAGAGGGAGAAGAGTGGAGATGGGAAGGAGAAGGAGAGAGAGGGAGAGAAGCAAGAGGAGAAGGCAAGCGAGGGAGAGAGAAGGAGAAGGGGAAAGAGAAGGAGAGGTATTGAAGTAGAGGAGAAGGAGAGAGAGGGAAGCAGATGGAAGACGAAGAGTGAAGGATAAGGAGAGAGAAGATAGAAGGGAAGAGAGAATCAGAGAGTGGAGTGGGAAGGAGAGAGCGCGGGACAACAAGAGAGTGAAAAACAAGGAGAAGGAGGGGAGAGAGAGAAGGAGAGTGTGGGACGAGAGAGAAGGAAATGGGGAAACAAGGAGAGAGGGACGGAGAGAGAGAGAGCTAAAAGGAGAAGGAGAGAGAGGAGAGGTGGACGGAGGGGGAGAGAGTGAGAAGGGCAAGGCCAGATGGAGAAGCAGAGAGAACAATAGAGAAGGAGAGAGAGGGAGAAGGAGAGCGACAAGGAGGGATTGAAACGGAGAAGGGGAGAGAGTGAATTAGAGCGAGAAGTGGAGAGAGGAGAGAGAGAAAGAGAAGGAGAGAGGGAGAAAGAGTGAGGGAGTCGGTAAGTGAGCTAGACGGAGAAAGACAAGGAGAAGGAGAGAGAGAAGGAAGAGGAGACTGGAAGGGAAGGAGAGAAGGAAAGAGGGAGGGAGAAGGAGAAGTAGAGAGAGAAATAGAGGGAAGGAGAAGGGGGAGAGAGAAGGAGAACGAGAGGAGTGAGAGAGAGTGAAGGTGACGGAGAGGAAAAGAAGAGGGAGGAGGAGAGAGAAGGACAAGCGAAACAGAAGGAGAGAGATGAGAGAAAGAGAAGGAGGGAGAGGAGGGAGAAGAAGGGTAGAGGAGGAGGGAGAAGGAGAAGAAGAGAGAGGGCAAGGAGAGAAGAATAAGGGCACACGGAGAGAAGGAGAAGGGGAGAGTAGATAAGGAGAGAGAGAGAGAAGCACAATGGGAGTGAGAGGGGAGGAGAGCGAGAAGGAGACGAGGAGAGGAGAGATAGAGGAGGAGGAGAGAGAGAAGGAAAGAGAGAGAAGGAGGAGGAGGAGAGTGAGAGAGTACGATAGAGTGAGAGAGGAGGGGAGAGAGATGGACAAGAAGAGAGAATTAGAGGGAGATAGGGGAGGGAAGGAGGAAGAAGGAGAGAGAAGGAGACAGAGAGAGGGAGAAGAGTGGAGATGGGAAGGAGAAGGAGAGAGAGGGAGAGAAGCAAGAGGAGAAGGCAAGCGAGGGAGAGAGAAGGAGAAGGGGAAAGAGAAGGAGAGGTATTGAAGTAGAGGAGAAGGAGAGAGAGGGAAGGAGATGGAAGACGAAGAGTGAGGGATAAGGAGATTGAAGATAGAAGGGAATAGAGAATCAGAGAGTTGAGTGGGAAGGAGAGAGCGCGGGACAACAAGAGAGTGAAAAACAAGGAGAAGGAGGGGAGAGAGATGGAGAGTGTGGGACGAGAGAGAAGGAAATGGGGAAACAAGGAGAGAGGGACGCAGAGAGAGAGCTAGAAGGAGAAGGAGAGAGAGGAGAGGTGGACGGAGGGGGAGAGAGTGAGAAGGGCAAGGCCAGATGGAGAAGCAGAGAGAACAATAGAGAAGGAGAGAGAGGGAGAAGGAGAGCGACAAGGATGGATTGAAACGGAGAAGGGGAGAGAGTGAATTAGAGCGAGAAGTGGAGAGAGGAGAGAGAGAAAGAGAAGGAGAGAGGGAGAAAGAGTGAGGGAGTCGGTAAGTGAGCTAGACGGAGAAAGACAAGGAGAAGGAAGAGGAGACTGGAAGGGAAGGAGAGAAGGAAAGAGGGAGGGAGAAGGAGATGTAGAGAGAGAAATAGAGGGAAGGAGAAGGGGGAGAGAGAAGGAGAACGAGAGGAGTGAGAGAGAGTGAAGGTGACGGAGAGGAAAAGAAGAGGGAGGAGGAGAGAGAAGGACAAGCGAAACAGAAGGAGAGAGATGAGAGAAAGAGAAGGAGGGAGAGGAGGGAGAGGAGGAGGGAGAAGAAGGGTAGAGGGGGAGGGAGAAGGAGAACAAGAGAGAGGGCAAGGAGAGAAGAATAAGGGCACACGGAGAGAAGGAGAAGGGGAGAGTAGATAAGGAGAGAGAGAGAGAGAAGCACAATGGGAGTGAGAGGGGAGGAGAGCGAGAAGGAGACGAGGAGAGGAGAGATAGAGGAGGAGGAGAGAGAGAAGGAAAGAGAGAGAAGGAGGAGGAGGAGAGCGAGAGATTACGATAGAGTGAGAGAGGAGGGGAGAGAGAGATGGACAAGAAGAGAGAATTAGAGGGAGATAGGGGAGGGAAGGAGGAAGAAGGAGAGAGAAGGAGACGGAGAGAGGGAGAAGAGTGGAGATGGGAAGGAGAAGGAGAGAGAGGGAGAGAAGCAAGAGGAGAAGGCAAGCGAGGGAGAGAGAAGGAGAAGGGGAAAGAGAAGGAGAGGTATTGAAGTAGAGGAGAAGGAGATGGAAGACGAAGAGTGAGGGATAAGGAGAGAGAAGATAGAATGGAAGAGAGAATCAAAGAGTGGAGTGGGGAGGAGAGAGCGCGGGACAACAAGAGAGTGAAAAACAAGGAGAAGGAGGGGAGAGAGAGAAGGAGAGTGTTGGAGGAGAGAGAAGGAAATGGGGAAACAAGGAGAGAGGGACGGAGAGAGAGAGCTAGAAGGAGAAGGAGAGAGAGGAGAGGTGGACGGAGGGGGAGAGAGTGAGAAGGGCAAGGAGAGATGGAGAAGCAGATAGAACAATAGAGAAGGAGAGCGAGGGAGAAGGAGAGCAACAAGGAGGGAGTGAAACGGAGAAGGGTAGAGAGTGAATTAGAGCGAGAAGTGGAGAGAGGAGAGAGAGAAAGAGAAGGAGAGAGGGAGAAAGAGTGAGGGAGTCGGTAAGTGAGCTAGACGGAGAAAGACAAGGAGAAGGAGAGAGAGAAGGAAGCGAAGACTGGAAGGGAAGGAGAGAAGGAAAGAGGGAGGGAGAAGGAGAAGTAGAGAGAGAAATAGAGGGAAGGAGAAGGGGGAGAGAGTAGGAGAACGAGAGGAGTGAGAGAGAGTGAAGGTGACGGAGAGGAAAAGAAGAGGGACGAGGAGAGAGACGGACAAGCGAAGCAGAAGGAGAGAGATGAGAAAAAGAGAAGGAGGGAGAGGAGGGAGAAGAAGGGTAGAGGAGGAGGGAGAAGGAGAACAAGAGACAGGGCAAGGAGAGAAGAATAAGGGCACACGGAGAGAAGGAGAAGGGGAGAGTAGATAAGGAGAGAGAGAGAAGGACAATGGGAGTGAGAGGGGAGGAGAGCGAGAAGGAGACGAGGAGAGGAGAGATAGAGGAGGAGGAGAGAGAGAAGGAAAGAGAGAGAAGGAGGAGGAGAGCGAGAGAGTACGATAGAGTGAGAGAGGAGGGGAGAGAGAGATGGACAAGAAGAGAGAAGTAGAGGGAGATAGGGGAGGGAAGGAGGAAGAAGGAGAGAGAAGGAGACGGAGAGAGGGAGAAGAGTGGAGATGGGAAGGAGAAGGAGAGAGAGGGAGAGAAGCAAGAGGAGAAGGCAAGCGAGGGAGAGAGAAGGAGAAGGGGAAAGAGAAGGAGAGGTATTGAAGTAGAGGAGAAGGAGAGAGAGGGAAGGAGATGGAAGACGAAGAGTGAGGGATAAGGAGAGAGAAGATAGAATGGAAGAGAGAATCAGAGAGTGGAGTGGGAAGGAGAGAGCGCGGGACAACAAGAGAGTGAAAAACAAGGAGAAGGAGGGGAGAGAGAGAAGGAGAGTGTTGGACGAGAGAGAAGGAAATGGGGAAACAAGGAGAGAGGGACGGAGAGAGAGAGCTAGAAGGAGAAGGAGAGAGAGGAGAGGTGGACGGAGGGGGAGAGAGTGAGAAGGGCAAGGAGAGATGGAGAAGCAGATAGAACAATTGAGAAGGAGAGCGAGGGAGAAGGAGAGCGACAAGGAGGGAGTGAAACGGAGAAGGGTAGAGAGTGAATTAGAGCGAGAAGTGGAGACAGGAGAGAGAGAAAGAGAAGGAGAGAGGGAGAAAGAGTGAGGGAGTCGGTAAGTGAGCTAGACGGAGAAAGACAAGGAGAAGGAGAGAGAGAAGGAAGAGGAGACTGGAAGGGAAGGAGAGAAGGAGAAGAAGTAGAGAGAGAAATAAAGGGAAGGAGAAGGGGGAGAGAGAAGGAGAACGAGAGGAGTGAGAGAGAGTGAAGGTGACGGAGAGGAAAAGAAGAGGGAGGAGGAGAGAGAAGGACAAGCGAAGCAGAAGGAGAGAGATGAGAGAAAGAGAAGGAGGGAGAGGAGGGAGAGGAGGAGGGAGAAGAAGGGTAGCGGAGGAGGGAGAAGGAGAACAAGAGAGAGGGCAAGGAGAGAAGAATAAGGGCACACGGAGAGAAGGAGAAGGGGAAAGTAGATAATGATAGAGAGAGAGAAGGACAACGGGAGTGAGAGGGGAGGAGAGCGAGAAGGAGACGAGGAGAGGAGGAGGAGAGAGATAAGGAAAGAGAGAGAAGGAGGAGGAGAGCGAGAGAGTACGATAGAGTGAGAGAGATGGATAAGGAGAGAGAAGTAGTGGGAGATGGGGGAGGGAAGGAGGAAGAAGGAGAGAGAAGGAGACGGAGAGAGGGAGAAGAGTGGAGATGGGAAGGAGAAGAAGGAGAGAGAGGGAGAGAAGCAAGAGGAGAAGGCAAGCGAGGGAGAGAGAAGGAGAAGGGGAAAGAGAAGGAGAGGTATTGAAGTACAGGAGAAGGAGAGAGAGGGAAGCAGATGGAAGACGAGGAGTAAAGGATAAGGAGAGAGAACATAGAAGGGAAGAGAGAATCAGAGAGTGGAGTGGGAAGGAGAGAGCGCGGGACAACAAGAGAGTGAAAAACAAGGCGAAGGAGGGGAGAGAGAGAAGGAGAGTGTGGGACGAGAGAGAAGGAAATGGGGAAACAAGGAGAGAGGGACAGAGAGAGAGAGAGCTAGAAGGAGAAGGAGAGAGAGGAGAGGTGGACGGAGACGGAGTGAGAAGGGCACGGAGATATGGAGAAGCAGAGAGAGAGGGAGAAGGAGAGGGACAAGGAGGGAGTGAAACGGAGAAGAGGAGAGAGTGAATTAGATCGAGAAGTGGAGAGAGGAGAGAGAGAGAAAGAGAAGGAGAGAGGGAGAAAGAGTGAGGGAGTCAGTAAGTGAGTTAGACGGAGAAAGACAAGGAGAAGGAGAGAGAGAAGGAAGAGGAGACTGGAAGGGAAGGAGAGAAGGAAAGATTAGGGTGAAGGAGAAGTAGAGAGAGAAATAGAGGGAAGGAGAAGGGGGAGAGAGAAGGAGAACGAGAGGAGTGAGAGAGAGTGAAGGTGACGGAGAGGAAAAGAAGAGGGAGGAGGAGAGCGAAGGACAAGCGAAACAGAAGGAGAGAGATGAGAGAAAGAGAAGGAGGGAGAGGAGGGAGAGGAGGAGGGAGAAGGAGAACAAGAGAGAGGGCAAGGAGAGAAGAATAAGGGCACACGGAGAGAAGGAGAAGGGGAGAGTAGATAAGGAAAGAGAGAGAGAGAAGCACAATGGGAGTGAGAGGGGAGGAGAGCGAGAAGGAGACGAGGAGAGGAGAGATAGAGGAGGAGGAGAGAGAGAAGGAAAGAGAGAGAAGGAGGAGGAGGAGAGCGAGAGAGTATGATAGAGTGAGAGAGGAGGGGAGAGAGAGATGGACAAGAAGAGAGAAGTAGAGGGAGATAGGGGAGGGAAGGAGGAAGAAGGAGAGAGAAGGAGACGGAGAGAGGGAGAAGAGTGGAGATGGGAAGGAGAAGGAGAGAGAGGGAGAGAAGCAAGAGGAGAAGGCAAGCGAGGGAGAGAGAAGGAGAAGGGGAAAGAGAAGGAGAGGTATTGAAGTAGAGGAGAAGGAGAGAGAGGGAAGGAGATGGAAGACGAAGAGTGAGGGATAAGGAGAGAGAAGATAGAATGGAAGAGAGAATCAGAGAGTGGAGTGGGAAGGAGAGAGCGCGGGACAACAAGAGAGTGAAAAACAAGGAGAAGGAGGGGAGAGAGAGAAGGAGAGTGTTGGACGAGAGAGAAGGAAATGGGGAAACAAGGAGAGAGGGACGGAGAGAGAGAGCTAGAAGGAGAAGGTGAGAGAGGAGAGGTGGACGGAGGGGGAGAGAGTGAGAAGGGCAAGGAGAGATGGAGAAGCAGATAGAACAATTGAGAAGGAGAGTGAGGGAGAAGGAGAGCGACAAGGAGGGAGTGAAACGGAGAAGGGTAGAGAGTGAATTAGAGCGAGAAGTGGAGAGAGGAGAGAGAAAAAGAGAAGGAGAGAGGGAGAAAGAGTGAGGGAGTCGGTAAGTGAGCTAGACGGAGAAAGACAAGGAGAAGGAGAGAGAGAAGGAAGAGGAGACTGGAAGGGAAGGAGAGAAGGAAAGAGGGAGGGAGAAGGAGAAGTAGAGAGAGAAATAGAGGGAAGGAGAAGGGGGAGAGAGTAGGAGAACGAGAGGAGTGAGAGAGAGTGAAGGTGACGGAGAGGAAAAGAAGAGGGACGAGGAGAGAGACGGACAAGCGAATCAGAAGGAGAGAGATGAGAAAAAGAGAAGGAGGGAGAGGAGGGAGAGGAGGAGGGAGAAGAAGGGTAGAGGAAGAGGGAGAAGGAGAACAAGAGAGAGGGCAAGGAGAGAAGAATAAGGGCACACGGAGAGAAGGAGAAGGGGAGAGTAGATAAGGAGAGAGAGAGAGAAGGACAATGGGAGTGAGAGGGGAGGAGAGCGAGAAGGAGACGAGGAGAGGAGATATAGAGGAGGAAGAGGAGAGAGAGAAGGAAAGAGAGAGAGAGGGAGGAGGAGGAGAGCGAGAGAGTACGATAGAGTGAGAGAGGAGGGGAGAGAGATGGACAAGGAGAGAGAAGTAGAGGGAGATGGGGAAGGGAAGGAGGAAGAATGAGAGAGAAGGAGACGGAGAGAGGGAGAAGAGTGGAGATGGGAAGGAGAAGGAGAGAGAGGGAGAGAAGCAAGAGGAGAAGGCAAGCGAGGGAGAGAGAAGGAGAAGGGGAAAGAGAAGTAGAGCTATTTAAGTAGAGGAGAAGGAGAGAGAGGGAAGGAGATGGAAGACGAAAAGTGAGGGATAAGGAGAGAGAAGATAGAAGGGAAGAGAGAATCAGAGAGTGGAGTGGGAAGGAGAGAGCGCGGGACAACAAGAGAGTGAAAAACAAGGAGAAGAAGGGGAGAGAGAGAAGGAGAGTGTGGGACGACAGAGAAGGAAATGGGGAAACAAGGAGAGAGGGACGGAGAGAGAGAGCTAGAAGGAGAAGGAGAGAGAGGAGAGGTGGACGGAGGGGGAGAGAGTGAGAAGGGCAAGGAGAGATGGAGAAGTAGAGAGAACAATAGAGAAGGAGAGAGAGGAGAGCAACAAGGAGGGAGTGAAACGGAGAAGGGGAGAGAGTGAATTAAAGCAAGAAGTGGAGAGAGGAGAGAGAGAGAGAAAGAGAAGGAGAGAGGGAGAGAGAGTGAGGGAGTCGGTAAGTGAGCTAGACGGAGAAAGACAAGGAGAAGGAGAAAGAGAAGGAAGAGGAGACTCGAAGGGAAGGAGAGAAGGAAAGAGGGAGGGAGAAAGAGAAGTAGAGAGGGAAATAGAGGGAAGGAGAAGGGGGAGAGAGAAGGAGAACGAGAGGAGTGAGAGAGAGTGAAGCTGACGGAGAGGAAAAGAAGAGGGAGGAGGAGAGAGAAGGACAAGCGAAGCAGAAGGAGAGATATGAGAGAAAGAGAAGGAGGGAGAGGAGGAGGGAGAAGAAGGGTAGAGGAGGAGGGAGAAGGAGAACAAGAGAGAGGGCAAGGAGAGAAGAATAAGGGCACACAGAGAGATGGAGAAGGGGAGAGTGGATAAGGAGAGAGAGAGAGAGAGAAGGACAATGGGAGTGAGTGGGGAGGAGAGCGAGAAGGAGACGAGGAGAGGAGAGATAGAGGAGGAGGAGAAGAGAGAGAAGGAAAGAGAGAGAAGGAGGAGGAGGAGAGCGAGAGAGTACGATAGAGTGAGAGAGGAGGGGAGAGAGAGATGGACAAGGAGAGAGAAGTAGAGGGAGATGGGGGAGGGAAGGAGGAAGAAGGAGAGAGAAGGAGACGGAGAGAGGGAGAAGAGTGGAGATGGGAAGGAGAAGGAGAGAGAGGGAGAGAAGCAAGAGGAGAAGGCAAGCGAGGGAGAGAGAAGGAGAAGGGGAAAGAGAAGGAGAGGTATTGAAGTAGAGGAGAAGGAGAGAGAGGGAAGGAGATGGAAGACGAAGAGTGAGGGATAAGGAGAGAGAAGATAGAATGGAAGAGAGAATCAGAGAGTGGAGTGGGAAGGAGAGAGCGCGGGACAACAAGAGAGTGAAAAACAAGGAGAAGGAGGGGAGAGAGAGAAGGAGAGTGTTGGACGAGAGAGAAGGAAATGGGGAAACAAGGAGAGAGGGACGGAGAGAGAGAGCTAGAAGGAGAAGGTGAGAGAGGAGAGGTGGACGGAGGGGGAGAGAGTGAGAAGGGCAAGGAGAGATGGAGAAGCAGATAGAACAATTGAGAAGGAGAGTGAGGGAGAAGGAGAGCGACAAGGAGGGAGTGAAACGGAGAAGGGTAGAGAGTGAATTAGAGCGAGAAGTGGAGAGAGGAGAGAGAAAAAGAGAAGGAGAGAGGGAGAAAGAGTGAGGGAGTCGGTAAGTGAGCTAGACGGAGAAAGACAAGGAGAAGGAGAGAGAGAAGGAAGAGGAGACTGGAAGGGAAGGAGAGAAGGAAAGAGGGAGGGAGAAGGAGAAGTAGAGAGAGAAATAGAGGGAAGGAGAAGGGGGAGAGAGAAGGAGAACGAGAGGAGTGAGAGAGAATGAAGGTGACGGAGAGGAAAAGAAGAGGGAGGAGGAGAGAGACGGACAGGCGAAGCCGAAGGAGAGAGATGAGAGAAATAGAAGGAGGGAGAGGAGGGAGAGGAGGAGGGAGAAGAAGGGTAGAGGAGGAGGGAGAAGGAGAACAAGAGAGAGGGCAAGGAGAGAAGAATAAGGGCATACGGAGAGAAGGAGAAGGGGAGAGTAGAAAAGGAGAGAGAGAGAGAGAGAGAGAGAGAGAAGGACAATGGGAGTGAGAGGGGAGGAGAGCGAGAAGGAGACGAGGAGAGGAGAGATAAAGTAGGAGGAGAGAGAGAAGGAAAGAGAGAGAAGGAGGAGGACGAGAGCGAGAGAGTACGATAGAGTGAGAGAGGAGGGGAGAGAGAGATGGACAAGGAGAGTGAAGTAGAGGGAGATGGGGGAGGGAAGGAGGAAGAAGGAGAGAGAAGGAGACGGAGAGAGGGAGAAGAGTGGAGATGGGAAGGAGAAGGAGAGAGGGAGAGAAGCAAGAGGAGAAGGCAAGCGAGGGAGAGAGAAGGAGAAGGGGAAAGAGAAGGAGAGGTATTGAAGTAGAGGAGAAGGAGAGAGAGGGAAGGAGATGGAAGAGGGAGGAGGAGAGAGAAGGACAAGCGAAGCAGAAGGAGAGAGATGAGAGAAAGAGAAGGAGGGAGAGGAGGAGGGAGAAGAAGGGTATGTAAGAAAATAACGATTCTACAGGTTCAGGAGTACCTTTCTTGGAGAGAACCTGTGGCAGCGGAAGGAAGATCGGATGTCACCTTACGGAATCCTTCTCACCGGTCGGTCTCCTACTCTCTTGGAGAAGAAGCACGTGTCCACAACCCAAGAGTCTACGGATTAGCTTGGTGGATGTGGAGGGACGAATGGGAGAGAGAGGGAGAGGTGGCGGCTAGTGTTTGGTGGGGCTAAGGTTTGCACACAAGAATTAGTCCATCCAATGGGAGGCTCCCCTCCTTATATAGATGGCCCCACCCAAAACCCTAATGCGCAACCAATGAGAGTGCGCCACGTGTCAGTACTTTGGGCAAACATCATCTTAATCCTTAGATTAATCCAATATCTCCCACTTGCACAATAGCACGTCAACAACACGTCATCTTCTTTTGTGTCCCTGACACATACGTATATATCCCCGATACATACAATCATAAGATGGCAATGTGTCACCTCTTCATGTGTCCCTGACACATATGTATACATCCCTGATATATACAACTATTTCTCTCTTCCAAGAATGCATCCACAATACGTAAGTCTCTGATCATGTATCCCTGATACAAGACCATATGTGTCCCCGACACATGTACTCTTCCGATCATACGGACAAATGGGTCGTGCGACCGGTGATGCACCTGCAATTTAGGAGTCTCAAACTAGAAACCTTACTAGAAGGCCAGAATGACAACATCCTCACAAAAATAACAATTAAGTAGTCAAATGCACATCACTGTTCCCCAGGTTTACTCAGAAACTCACTTGACATGAACGGTATCTCGATCCCTCGGAGAGAATATCTTCTTGTCCTTAAGGTACTTGCTACTGTATCCAATACAGTTGGGCCCAACAAATACTTTTAGTGCAGTCGAGTCAAACCTTTCCCTTCGCCCCAGACCACCATTACACTCAGAGTTGACTCCTTTCCCGAAGATGCCTCTTTAGACCGAATCTCTCATGGTCATAGATAACATCCCAAAGTAGCCACATCAACTCTTTGCTTCATGGTGTCGTCGAAGGTCACTGAGGGCAACTAAATGACAATCAAGTCTTGGACTCACACAGTGAAGGAGCAGGGGTCCATCCTTTCACTTCCAAATGGTCGCTCAGCACATGTTGTATGAGAAACATGCTATCGTGGATCATACTGCACACAATAGTATGTCTGTCTCTCAACACCATACAAGTCTTAGTCCAGTCGCACCCCCTCTGCGCCTGACCCGAGCTTCATCATTGTCGCCTTAACACCATACAGGTGTTACCTGGCGCCACATGTGATGCTCGCACTTGGCTTCTATAGGTCACATGAATTGTGGGAACATTCATGTCAATCCTCACCAACATAGAGGATCTCATCTTGATTCCTAATCAAGGCGACTGTCCTATCATGAACTACTCTGGATCTATCATACAAGATCTCTTCATGATCAGTCTCATCTCTGCTCGCTATCAAAAGTGCCAGAGGCGAATGCTCGTGTGAGTAAGCATTCTTCAGCCTATTGACAGAATAATATTTTATGCTAGAACAACTATATAAACCAAACAAATATAGTTGAAAGGAAAAACACAATCACTCATAAAAGGAAGTTAGACATGCCAATACATCAAAGTCTGCGTAAGCCTAAGGACTTCACATGAGACACAAACGAGTCCTTAGCTATAGCCTTGGTAAGAGGGTCAGCTACCATAAGACTAGTAGACACATGTCTCAACTCAACTTCCTTTCTCGCTATAATGTCCTTCACAAAGTGGAACCTTGTCCATTTTGGCCTTCTCTTCAGGAGTCTCAGGATGCTTTATCAAGGCTTAAGTGCAAACCCTTCTCAACAGGAGTGTCGATTGGTTTGCATTTGTCCATATGGTATTTCTTCAAGATGTTGTTAATGTAAGTCTCTTGAGACAATCCCAGAAGTCGCTTGGACCTATTTCTAACTATCTTGACACCAAGGACGTAGCTAGCTTCACCCATGTCCTTCATATCAAACGTGGAGGACAACCACTCCTTAGTGGATTTCAGCAGCTCTTTGCTATTGCCAGCCATGAGTATGTCATCAACATACAAGGTCAGAATGACAAATTTACCATTGGATCTCTTAACGTAGACACAGTGATCTTCCTCAAGCATAGAGAATGCATTCTCTGTTATAGCTTGATGGAAGCGAATGTTCCACTGTCTAGACGCTTGTTTTAAGCCATATAAGGACTTATTGAGCTTGCACACTTTGCGCTCTTGTCCTTTGACTTCAAAACCTTGAGGTTGATCCATATAAATCTCCTCCTTAAGTTCTCCATTGAGAAAAGCAATCTTTACATCCATTTGGTAAAGCTCTAAGTCCATCTGAGCTACAATAGCTAGTAGAAGGCGGATGGAGGCAAACCTAACCACGGGTGAAAATGTTTCCTCAAAATCCACGCCTTCTCTTTGGGTGTAGCCTTTAGCTACCAGTCTAGCCTTGAATCTATCAATAGATCCATCCGCCTTCCTCTTAATCTTGAGGATCCACTTGGCCCCAATGGCCTTTCGGTTCGGCGGTAAGTCGACCAAGTCCCAGACTCGATTAACTTTCATCGACTCCAACTCTTCCTTTATAGCTTCTAACCACTCTTTAGCATTTGGACCTTCCAAAGCCTCTTTCAAGGTCTCCGGTTCTTGCTCATCGATTACTGTCATCCCGGATGATTCATAATCAATTTCTTCTTGAGCTATCATGAGGGCCTCTTCTTCTAAGCGAAACCGCCTACGAGGAATGAGCCCGTGTTCGCTTCGACGCAGATGGATATCTGATGGCTCATCCTCCGTGAGAGCTATCGGATCCTCAACATTGCTGCTCCCACTAGGATCGACTGGTGGAACCTCATGTTCAACTTCCAGATCATGATCCCGTGGAGTGGCAATGTCCTCATCTTGTTGTTCAAAGAAGTCCACTGACTCTTTGATAGCTCCAGCAAGGGTTTTAAAAATCATTTTCCAAGAATGTGGCATCCCTAGACTCCAGTTCCGTCCTTCTTTCATTCTCGTCTACCCCATAAAAACATAACCTTTGGAGAAATCACTGTATTTTACAAAGATACACTTTTTTCCCTCTAGGTCCTAGCTTTCCATATCGGTGACTAGTAGAATGAATGTATGCCGCACATCCCCAAGGACGCAGCAGACTAAAATCGGGCTTCCGTCCTGTCCATAACTCATATGGAGTTGAGGGAACCGATTTTGTTGGAACTCTATTGAGGATATAGGCAGCAGTCATTAGAGCATCTCCCCAAAACGAAATTGGTAAGCTCGCATGCGCCATCATGGATCTAACCATGTCTAGCAACGTTCTATTCCTTCTCTCGACAACACCATTTTGCTGAGGAGTATAAGGCATAGTGAGTTGTCTAGATATCCCCTTTTCATCACATAACTCCTTGAACATTATGGAGAGATACTCAAAACCTCTATCCGTTCTAAGAGTTTTTATCTTATTATCCAACTGATTCTCAACTAAGCTCATGAATTTCTTAAAACATTCTAGAGCTTCTGACTTGTGAGAAATAAGATAAATATGACCATATCTAGTGAAGTCATCAATGAATGTGATGAAGTAACTTTGTCCATGTGCACATTCAAAGGTCCACAAATATCTGAGTGAATTAGTTCTAAAGGAGAAGTAGCCCTAATGGCTTTTCCGAACGGTTTTCTAGTTGCCTTTCCAGCTAGACAAGATTCACAGGTCGGCAATTCAAATTTGGAGCATTCTCCTAATACCCCCTCCTTTGTCAACTTGTTCATCCGGTCAACACCAATGTGACCTGGTCTAGCATGCCACATAACTGAATCATTATTGATGGAACTTTGGCTCATAAAGGCACTAGCGTTATGATTGAAATCATAAATTGCGTCCAACACAATAAAACCGTCAGAAAGAAAAGCACGTCCATAATAAATGTTAGAAAGGTATAAACCCATATTATTGTTCTCAAAAACAACTTTAAAACCATGTCTCATCAAGACAACAACAGAAATAATACTTTGCCGTATAGCTGGTGCATACAACACGTCGTGAAGTAATAGGATCCGGCCACTTCGCAAAGCCACTTTGCATGTGCCAACTCCAAGAACTTCAATGCTAGTGTTGTTTGCCATGTTTATTCGCCTCCCACTTGGAACAGGCGATATTCCACGAAGGCCGAACAATCCTTTGTTACGTGGTCCGTGGCACCTGAATCCATAATCCACACAGGAGAATGATCAGTGAGCATCACAGAACTAGTCACGTTACAATTCGAGGGATTACACACAGTAATTACCTTTTGCTCAGTGCACTCATGAGCAAAATGTTCAATCTTTCGGCAGTTAAAACAAGTCACATTAGACTTATCTTTCCCACCCCTGGATCCTCGAGGTCGTTTCTTTCCAGCTTTGTTTTCTGTTTTGTTTGCATTTGCACCCTTCTTGCCTTTAAAACCCTGAGCTCTATCTCTTTTGCGCTTAAAACCTGCACTCCTCCGAGGAGCGCCAGCTTCAGCAGCAAACACTTCAGTTAGAGGGGCTTCCGCAAGCATGCGGTCCTCCTCCAGCTCTAGGTGTTTTTCGGCCTGGTCAAATGTCCTGATGTCATCAGCATGGGTCAGATGGACCTTCATATGCTCCCAACTCTTCGAAGGCAATGATCTGATGAGAGCAGACACTTGCTCCTCATCGGTCTTAGCACGACCGACAGCACTCAGCTCGCTAATCATGTTTGACATTGCGGTAATATGCTGCCTCATTGTGTGACCTTGGCGCATTTTATACCCATCAAACATAAGCCCAAGCTGACGGGCCCTTGTGACGGAGGTCACTCCGTACTGAAACTTCACAGCTTCCCACAAGGCCTTTGCAGTTCGAAACTTTTCGAACCGCAGTAACAGATCGTCCCTCATTGAACTTAGAATTGTGATTCGAGCAATTCGGTCTTTCTTTTTCCATGCATTATAAACATCCAAGTTTCTGCGATGTTGCGCAGTATTCCCCTCCTCGGGGGGAGACATAGATTGGTTTATGTTTTCTAACATGTCCTGATCCTCTAAGAGATACTCAATTTTACGATGCCACAGATCGTAATTTCTTTCATTGAGTTTATCTCCTCGAGTCAGATCAACGACAATGCTTTTGGAAGCAGCCATAAAGAATCTAGGACAATCAAAATACATAGCGATACATGAGTTCTAGCATAAAATATAACGAGCTACAATAATCATATAGAATAAACTGACTTAATAGCTATAGCATTCAGACCAAAAGAAAACATAAAGCATTCGATCAAATCCTCATGCAATAGTTAATAAAGCCATTTTACTAATCTAGATATTGAGCTCCACCATGATTTAATGACCCAAAAAAAAACGTTTTAAATCATGGTAAATCAGCAAATAAAAAAATTGCCGCCGGTTGCAAGGTGGTTTACACAAAACACTTCAACCTTGCAACTCCCACTAGGCATGCGAGTTCCCAAAAAACGGTTTTCAAAAAACAATCAACATCACACAGATATGATTACTACATTACTTCCATATCGAGCTAATGATCCCCATTAGGGATTTAGCCTCGTCGACGGGAACCTGCATGAGTCTTATAGCAATAATATCGCAATAATAAAAATAAAGGAGCCCCTCGTCTCCTCAGGGCAATAAACAGTCCACAATCCATAATTATTACAGTACATAAATATTACAGTCCATTGCGATAACTATTGCAAATGGAAATAAATGAATGAAATTACGCTCATCTCTCAATAAGGCAGTAAATAAAATCAGGAATCATTCATTCCACATAGCCACAATCTTTCCATACGTTAGCACAATCCGACGTATGAAAAAATACCATAAAGTGTGCACCTCATTCAAACAATAAGGAAGTAATGCATAAGGAAACAATGCATGAATGGGGCACGAAAATAGGCAAAAAACCGTGTTAGGTAATGACAACCAATCTCCACAATAATCATTCTCAAAACAAAAAAATTTTTCTTCTTTCCATAATCAATATAATCATGCAATCAATAATAATTATGCTACTTCTAATGGAAAGAAAAAATTCGAAATCATATGGTGGAGAACAACACATATTTTTTGCATCAAAGGAAAGCATCCAAACATATTTTTAAGGCAATAAAATTCCAGCCCATAATATCTTTCCAAAATTTCAGAATTAGCCAATCTTTCCATAATCAATATAAGCATGCAATCAACAATAATTATGCTACTTGTAATGGAAAGAAAAATTCGAAATTCTTTGGTGGATGGCATCACATATATGCACATTTGATGAAAAGGAAATATTTCAAATGAAATGCATGCAATCATCCCAAAAGAAATCCGAAATATCCTTAATGAGATTATCATATATGTGCATTCAATCATAAAGGAAATATTTCAAATGAAATGCATGCAATTATTCCAAAAGAAATCCGAAATATCCTTAATGAGATTAACATATATGTGCATTCAATCATAAAGGAAATATTTCAAATGAAATGAATGCTCTCATTCCAAAAAAAAAACGAAATATACAATATAGTAACTCAATATTCATGTATACATGCTCAAAGATTAGAATAAATAATATCTAACCCTAATTCGTAAAAATCAGAAAAAATAGACATCTTATTTCATGTATACATGTGCATGATTTAGAAGAATCAACATGGAAAATAACTTCTGATTTTATCTAATACATGCACAAAGAATAGAGGTAACAACACAGAAAAAACAGAATTCTGGTCACATCTATGTATGTGCAATTAAAGGAGAGCAACATATCATAGTGGCTCGAAATAAAATCAGGAAAAATCCATCTTAAACCATGCACATATGCGCAAGAATGGAGGAGCAAAATCTAACCCTAGATGCATGCTCTAATGAACCAAAACATGCGCAACATGTAGAAACTAGTCTAAACCCTAATTGCATGTTAGAAAGAAATCAGCAAACATGCACCACTTATATCTCTAAATGAATGATCATATTATTTCATTTAAAGATCGAAAACCTCTGGGTTTTCATTTCCAGAATATGAAAACGAATTTGAAAGAAAAAAAATCATGAACAATCAACATATATAACATGCGCATCATGTAAATAAGCAATGCTGATTTTCTATTTTCTTTCTTTCTCCAAAAACATAACCACCGAATATTTTGTTTTTATCTCAAATCAGATTATCATGAAACAAAAATTCGTCAAGCATGGTGAGGATTCGAAGGTAACCGAGATGGCTCTGGTACCAATGTAAGCAAATAACGATTCTACAGGTTCAGGAGTACCTTTCTTGGAGAGAACCTGTGGCAGCGGAAGGAAGATCGGAGGTCACCTTACGGAATCCTTCTCACCGGTCGGTCTCCTACTCTCTTGGAGAAGAAGCACGTGACCACAACCCAAGAGTCTACAGATTAGCTTGGTGGATGTGGAGGGACGAATGGGAGAGAGAGGGAGAGGTGGCGGCTAGGGTTTGGTGGGGCTAGGGTTTGCACACAAGAATTAGTCCATCCAATGGGAGGCTCCCCTCCTTATATAGATGACCCCACCCAAAACCCTAATGCCCAACCAATGAGAGTGTGCCACGTGTAAGTGCTTTGGGCAAACATCATCTTAATCCTTAGATTAATCCAATAGGGTAGAGGAGGAGGGAGAAGGAGAACAAGAGAGAGGGCAAGGAGAGAAGAATAAGGGCACACGGAGAGAATGAGAAGGGGAGACTAGATAAGGAGAGAGAGAGAAGGACAATGGGAGTGAGAGGGGAGGAGAGCGAGAAGGAGACGAGGAGAGGAGAGATAGAGGAGGAGGAGAGAGAGAAGGAAAGAGAGAGAAGGAGGAGGAGGAGAGCGAGAGAGTACGATAGAGTGAGAGAGGAGGGGAGAGGGAGATGGACAAGGAGAGAGAAGTAGAGGGAGATGGGGGAGGGAAGGAGGAAGAAGGAGAGAGAAGGAGACGGAGAGAGGGAGAAGAGTGGAGATGGGAAGGAGAAGGAGAGAGAGGGAGAGAAGCAAGAGGAGAAGGCAAGCGAGGGAGAGAGAAGGAGAAGGGGAAAGAGAAGGAGAGGTATTGAAGTAGAGGAGGAGAGAGGGAAGGAGATGGAAGACGAAGAGTGAGGGATAAGGAGAGAGAAGATAGAAGGGAAGAGAGAATGAGAGAGTGGAGTGGGAAGGAGAGAGCGCGAGACAACAAGAGAGTGAAAAACAAGGAGAAGGAGGGGAGAGAGAGAAGGAAATGGGGAAACAAGGAGAGAGGGACAGAGAGAGAGAGCTAGAAGGAGAAGGAGAGAGAGGAGAGGTGGACGGAGGGGGAGAGAGTGAGAAGGGCAAGGAGAGATGGAGAAGCAGAGAGAACAATAGAGAAGGAGAGAGAGGGAGAAGGAGAGCGACAAGGAGGGAGTGAAACGGAGAAGGGGAGAGAGTGAATTAGAGCGAGAAGTGGAGAGAGGAGAGAGAGAAAGAGAAGGAGAGAGGGAGAAAGAGTGAGGGAGTCGGTAAGTGAGCTAGACGGAGAAAGACAATGAGAAGGAGAGAGAGAAGGAAGAGGAGACTGGAAGGGAAGGAGAGAAGGAAAGAGGGAGGGAGAAGGAGAAGTAGAGAGAGAAATAGAGGGAAGGAGAAGGGGGAGAGAGTAGGAGAACGAGAGGAGTGAGAGAGAGTGAAGGTGACGGAGAGCAAAAGAAGAGGGACGAGGAGAGAGAAGGACAAGCAAAGCAGAAGGAGAGAGATGAGAAAAAGAGAAGGAGGGAGAGGAGGGAGAGGAGGAGGGAGAAGGAGAACAAGAGAGAGGGCAAGGAGAGAAGAATAAGGGCACACGGAGAGAAGGAGAAGGGGAGAGTAGATAAGGAGAGAGAGAGAAGGACAATGGGAGTGAGAGAGGAGGAGAGCGAGAAGGAGACGAGGATAGGAGAGATAGAGGAGGAGGAGAGAGAGAAGGAAAGAGAGAGAAGGAGGAGGAGGAGAGCGAGAGAGTACGATAGAGTGAGAGAGGAGGGGAGAGAGAGATGGACAAGGAGGGAGAAGTAGAGGGAGATGGGGGAGGGAAGGAGGAAGAAGGAGAGAGAAGGAGACGGAGAGAGGGAGAAGAGTGGAGATGGGAAGGTGAAGGAGAGAGAGGGAGACAAGTAAGAGGAGAAGGCAAGCGAGGGAGAGAGAAGGAGAAGGGGAAAGAGAAGGAGAGGTATTGAAGTAGAGGAGAAGCAGTGAGAGGGAAGGAGATGGAAGACGAAGAGTGAGGGATAAGGAGAGAGAAGATAGAAGGGAAGAGAGAATCAGTGAGTGGAATGGGAAGGAGAGAGCGCGGGACAACAAGAGAGTGAAAAACAAGGAGAAGGAGGGGAGAGAGAGAGAAGGATAGTGTGGGACGAGAGAGAAGGAAATGGGAAACAAGGAGAGAGGGACGGAGAGAGAGAGCTAGAAGGAGAAGGAGAGAGAGGAGAGGTGGACGGAGGGGGAGAGAGTGAGAAGGGCAAGGAGAGATGGAGAAGCAGAGAGAATAATAGAGAAGGAGAGAGAGGAGAGGAGGACGGAGGGGGAGAGAGTGAGAAGGGCAAGGAGAGATGGAGAAGCAGAGAGAACAATAGAGAAGGAGAGAGAGGGAGAAGGAGAGCGACAAGGGGGAGTGAAACGGAGAAGGGGAGAGAGTGAATTTCAGCGAGAAGTGGAGAGAGGAGAGAGAGAAAGAGAAGGAGAGAGGGAGAAAGAGTGAGGGAGTCAGTAAGTGAGCTAGACGGAGAAAGACAAGGAGAAGGAGAGAGAGAAGGAAGAGGAGACTGGAAGGGAAGGAGAGAAGGAAAGAGGGAGGGAGAAGTAGAGAGAGAAATAGAGGTAAGGAGAAGGGCAGAGGAGGAGAAGAATAAGGGCACACAGACAGAAGGAGAAGGGGAGAGTAGATAAGGAGAGAGAGAGAGAGAAGGACAATGGGAGTGAGAGGGGAGGAGAGCGAGAAGGAGGGAGTGAAACGGAGAAGGGGAGAGAGTGAATTAGAGCGAGAAGTGGAGAGAGGAGAGAGAGAAAGAGAAGGAGAGAGGGGAAAAGAGTGAGGGAGTCGGTAAGTGAGCTAGACGGAGAAAGACAAGGAGAAGGAGAGAGAGAAGGAAGAGGAGACTGGAAGGGAAGGGGAGAAGGAAAGAGGGAGGGAGAAGGAGAAGTAGAGAGAGAAATAGAGGGAAGGAGAAGGGGGAGAGAGAAGGAGAACGAGAGGAGTGAGAGAGAGTGAAGGTGACGGAGAGGAAAAGAAGAGGGAGGAGGAGAGAGAAGGACAAGCGAAGCAGAAGGAGAGAGATGAGAGAAAGAGAAGGAGGGAGAGGAGGGAGAGGAGGAGGGAGAAGAAGGGTAGAGGAGGAGGGAGAAGGAGAACAAGAGAGAGGGCAAGGAGAGAAGAATAAGGGCACACGGAGAGAAGGAGAAGGGGAGAGTAGATAAGGAGAGAAAGAGAGAAGGACAATGGGAGTGGGAGGGGAGGAGAGCGAGAAGGAGACTAGGAGAGGAGAGATAGAGGAGGAGAGAGAGAACGAAAGAGAGAGAAGGAGGAGGAGGAGGAGAGCGAGAGAGTACGTTAGAGTGAGAGAGGAGGGGAGAGAGAGATGGACAAGGAGAGAGAAGTAGAGGGAGATGGGGGAGGGAAGGAGGAAGAAGGAGAGAGAAGGAGACGGAGAGAGGGAGAAGGTGGAGATGGGAAGGAGAAGGAGAGAGAGGGAGAGAAGCAAGAGGAGAAGGCAAGCGAGGGAGAGAGAAGGAGAAGGGGAAAGAGAAGGAGAGGTATTGAAGTAGAGGAGAAGGAGAGAGAGGGAAGGAGATGGAAGACGAAGAGTGAGGGATAAGGAGAGAGAATATAGAAGGGAAGAGAGAATGAGAGAGTGGAGTGGGAAGGAGAGAGCGCGGGACAAAAAGAGAGTGAAAAACAAGGAGAAGGAGGGGAGAGAGAAAAGGAGAGTGTGGGACGAGAGAGAAGGAAATGGGGAAACAAGGAGAGAGGGATGGAGAGAGAGAGAGCTAGAAGGAGAAGGAGAGAGAGGAGAGGTGGACGGAGGGGGAGAGAGTGAGAAGGGCAAGGAGAGATGGAGAAGCAGAGAGAACAATAGAGAAGGAGAGAGAGGGAGAAGGAGAGCGACAAGGAGGGAGTGAAACGGAGAAGGGGAGAGAGTGAATTAGAGCGAGAAGTGGAGAGAGGAGAGAGAGAAAGAGAAGGAGAGAGGGAGAAAGAGTGAGGGAGTCGGTAAGTGAGCTAGACGGAGAAGGAGAGAGAGAAGGAAGAAGAGACTGGAAGGGAAGGAGAGAAGGAAAGAGGGAGGGAGAAGGAGAAGTAGAGAGAGAAATAGAGGGAAGGAGAAGGGGGAGAGAGAAGGAGAACGAGAGGAGTGAGAGAGAGTGAAGGTGACGGAGAGGAAAAGAAGAGGGAGGAGGAGAGAGATGGAGAAGCGAAGCAGAAGGAGAGAGATGAGAGAAAGAGAAGGAGGGAGAGGAGGAGGGAGAAGAAGGGTAGAGGAGGAGGGAGAAGGAGAACAAGGGAGAGGGCAAGGAGAGAAGAATAAGGGCGCACGGAGAGAAGGAGAAGGGGAGAGTAGATAAGGAGAGAGAGAGAGAGAGAGAGAGAGAGAGAGAGAGAGAGAGAGAGAGAGAGAGAGAAGGACAATGGGTGTGAGAGGGGAGGAGAGCGAGAAGGAGACAAGGAGTGGAGAGATAGAGGAGGAGGAGAGAGAGAAGGAAAGAGAGAGAAGGAGGAGGAGGAGAGCGAGAGAGTACGATAGAGTGAGAGAGGAGGAGAGAGAGAGATGGACAAGGAGAGAGAAGTAGAGGGAGATGGGGGAGGGAAGGAGGAAGAAGGAGAGAGAAGGAGACGGAGAGAGGGAGAAGAGTGGAGATGGGAAGGAGAAGGAGAGAGAGGGAGAGAAGCAAGAGGAGAAGGCAAGCGAGGGAGAGAGACGGGGAAAGAGAAGGAGAGGTATTGAAGTAGAGGAGAAGGAGAGAGAGGGAAGGAGATGGAAGACGAAGAGTGAGGGATAAGGAGAGAGAAGATAGAAGGGAAGAGAGAATGAGAGAGTGGAGTGGGAAGGAGAGAGCGCGGGACAACAAGAGAGTGAAAAAAAGGAGAAGGAGGGAAGAGAGAGAAGGAGAGTGTGGGACGAGAGAGAAGGAAATGGGGAAACAAGGAGAGAGGGACGGAGAGAGAGAGCTAGAAGGAGAAGGAGAGAGAGGAGAGGTGGACGGAGGGGGAGAGAGTGAGAAGGGCAAGGAGAGATGGAGAAGCAGAGAGAACAATAGAGAAGGAGGGAGGGAGAAGGAGAGCGACAAGGAGGGAGTCAAACGGAGAAGGGGAGAGAGTGAATTAGAGTGAGAAGTGGAGAGAGGAGAGAGAGAAAGAGAAGGAGAGAGGGAGGAAGAGTGAGGGAGTCGGTAAGTGAGCTAGACGGAGAAAGACAAGGAGAAGGAGAGAGAGAAGGAAGAGGAGACTGGAAGGGAAGGAGAAAAGGAAAGAGGGAGGGAGAATGAGAAGTAGAGAGTGAAATAGAGGGAAGGAGAATTGGGAGAGAGAAGGAGAACGAGAGGAGTGAGAGAGAGTTACGGTGACGGAGAGGAAAAGAAGAGGGAGGAGGAGAGAGAAGGAGAAGCGAAGCAGAAGGAGAGAGATGAGAGAAAGAGAAGGAGGGAGAAGAGGGAGAGGAGGAGGGCGAAGAAGGGTAGAGGAGGAGGAAGAAGGAGACGGAGAGAGGGAGAAGAGTGGAGATGGGAAGGAGAAGGAGAAGGAGAGAGAGGGAGAGAAGCAAGAGGAGAAGGCAAGCGAGGGAGAGAGAAGGAGAAGGGGAAAGAGAAGGAGAGGTATTGAAGTAGAGGAGAAGGAGAGAGAGGGAAGGAGATGGAAGACGAAGAGTGAAGGATAAGGAGAGAGAAAATAGAAGGGAAGAGAGAATCAGAGAGTGGAGTGGGAAGGAGAGAGCGCGGGACAACAAGAGAGTGAAAAACAAGGTGAAGGAGGGGAGAGAGAGAGAAGGAGAGTGTGGGACGAGAGAGAAGGAAATGGGGAAACAAGGAGAGAGGGACGAAGAGAGAGAGCTAGAAGGAGAAGGAGAGAGAGGAGAGGTGGACGGAGGGGGAGAGAGTGAGAAGGGCAAGGAGAGATGGAGAAGCAGAGGGAACAATAGAGAAGGAGAGAGAGGGAGAAGGAGAGCGACAAGGAGGAAGTGAAACGGAGAAGGGGAGAGAGTGAATTAGAGCGAGAAGTGGAGAGAGGAGAGAGAAAAAGAGGAGAGAGGGAGAAAGAGTGAGGGAGTCGGTAAGTGAGCTAGACGGAGAAAGACAAGGAGAAGGAGAGAGAGAAGGAAGAAGAGACTCGAAGGGAAGGAGAGAAGGAAAGAGGGAGGGAGAAGGAGAAGTAGAGAGAGAAATAGAGGGAAGGAGAAGGGGGAGAGAGAAGGAGAACGAGAGGACTGAGAGCGAGTGAAGGTGACGGAGAGGAAAAGAAGAGGGAGGAGGAGAGAGAAGGACAAGCGAAGTAGAAGGAGAGAGATGAGAGAAAGAGAAGGACGGAGAGGAGGGAGAGGAGGAGGGAGAAGAAGGGGAGAGGAGGAGGGAGAAGGAGAACAAGAGAGAGGGCAAGGAGAGAAGAATAAGGGCACACGGAGAGAAGGAGAAGGGGAGAGTAGATAAGGAGAGAGAGAGAGAAGGACAATGGGAGTGAGAGCGGAGGAGAGCGAGAAGGAGACGAGGAGAGGAGAGATAGAGGAGGAGGAGAGAGAGAGATGGAAAGAGAGAGAAGAAGGAGGAGGAGAGCGAGAGAGTACGATAGAGTGAGCGAGGAGGGGAGAGAGAGATGGACAAGGAGATAGAAGTAGAGGGAGATGGGGGAGGGAAGGAGGAAGAAGGAGAGAGAAGGAGACGGAGAGAGGGAGAAGAGTGGAGATGGGAAGGAGAAGGAGAGAGAGGGAGAGAAGCAAGAGGAGTAGGCAAGCGTGGGAGAGAGAAGGAGAAGGGGAAGGAGAAGGAGAGGTATTGAAGTAGAGGAGAAGGAGAGAGAGGGAAGGAGATGGAAGACGAAGAGTGAGGGATAAGGAGAGAGAAGATAGAAGGGAAGAGAGAATCAGAGAGTGGAGTGGGAAGGAGAGAGCGCGGGACAAGAAGAGAGTGAAAAACAAGGACAAGGAGGGAGAGAGAGAAGGATAGTGTGGGACGAGAGAGAAGGAAATGGGGAAACAAGGAGAGAGGGACGGAGAGAGAGAGGTAGAAGGAGAAGGAGAGAGAGGAGAGGTGGACGGAGGGGGAGAGAGTGAGAAGGGCAAGGATAGATGGTGAAGCAGAGAGAACAATAGAGAAGGAGAGAGAGGGAGAAGGAGATTGACAAGGAGGGAGTGAAACGGAGAAGGGGAGAGAGTGAATTAGAGCGAGAAGTCGAGAGAGGAGAGAGAGAAAGAGAAGGAGAGATGAAGAAAGAGTGAGGGAGTCGGTAAGTGAGCTAGACGGAGAAAGACAAGGAGAAGGAGAGAGAGAAGGAAGAGGAGACTGGAAGGGAAGGAGAGAAGGAAAGAGGGAGGGAGAAGGAGAAGTAGAGAGAGAAATAGAGGGAAGGAGTAGGGGGAGAGAGAAGGAGAACGAGAGGAGTGAGAGAGAGTGAAGGTGACGGAGAGGAAAAGAAGAGGGAGGAGGAGAGAGAAGGACAAGCGAAGCAGAAGGAGAGAGATGAGAGAAAGAGAAGGAGGGAGAGGAGGGAGAGGAGGGAGAAGAAGGGGAGAGGAGGAGGGAGAAGGAGAACAAGAGAGAGGGCAAGGAGAGAAGAATAAGTGCACACGGAGAGAAGGAGAAGGGGAGAGTAGATAAGGACAATGGGAGTGAGAGGGGAGGAGAGCGAGAAGGAGACGAGGAGAGGAGAGATAGAGGAGGAGGAGAGAGAAGGAAAGAGAGAGAAGAACGAGGAGGAGAGCGAGAGAGTACGATAGAGTGAGAGAGGAGGGAGTGAGAGATGGACAAGGAGAGAGAAGTAGAGGGAGAAGGGGGAGGAAAGGAGGAAGAAGGAGAGAGAAGGAGACGGAGAGAGGGAGAAGAGTGGAGATGGGAAGGAGAAGAAGAGAGAGGGAGAGAAGCAAGAGGAGAAGGCAAGCGAGGGAGAGAGAAGGAGAAGGGGAAAGAGAAGGAGTGTTATTGAAGTAGAGGAAAAGGAGAGAGAGGGAAGGAGATGGAAGACGAAGAGTGAGGGATAAGGAGAGAGAAGATAGAAGGGAAGAGAGAATCAGAGAGTGGAGTGGGAAGGAGAGAGCGCATGACCACAAGAGAGTGAAAAACAAGGAGAATGAGGGGAGAGAGAGAAGGAGAGTGTGGGACGAGAGAGAAGGAAATGGGGAAACAAGGAGAGAGGGACGGAGAGAGGGAGCTAGAAGGAGAAGGAGAGCGAGGAGAGGTGGACGGAGGGGGAGAGAGTGAGAAGGGCAAGGAGAGATGGAGAAGCAGAGAGAACAATAGAGAAGGAGAGAGAGGGAGAAGGAGAGCGACAAGGAGGGAGTGAAACGGAGAAGGGGAGAGAGTGAATTAGAGCGAGAGGTGGAGAGAGGAGAGAGAGAAAGAGAAGGAGAGAGGGAGAAAGAGTGAGGGAGTCGGTAAGTGAGCTAGACGGAGAAAGACAAGGAGAAGGAGAGAGAGAAGGAAGAGGAGACTGGAAGGGAAGGAGAGAAGGAAAGAGGGAGGGAGAAGGAGAAGTAGAGAGAGAAATAGAGGGAAGGAGAAGGGGGAGAGAGAAGGAGAACGAGAGGAGTGAGAGAGAGTGAAGGTGACGGAGAGGAAAAGAAGAGGAAGGAGGAGAGAGAAGGACAAGCGAAGCAGAAGGAGAGAGATGAGAGAAAGAGAAGGAGGGAGAGGAGGGAGAGGAGGAGGGAGAAGAAGGGGAGAGGAGGAGGGAGAAGGAGAACAAGAGATAGGGCAAGGAGAGAAGAATAAGGGCACACGGAGAGAAGGAGAAGGGGAGAGTAGATAAGGAGAGAGAGAGGAGTGGTATGAGAGAGGAGGAGAGAAAAAGGGGAAGGAGAGAGGGAGAAAGAGTGAGGGAGTCGGTAAGTGAGCATGGGGAACCTAAGGTTATGAGAGGAGAGAGAGTAGAGAGAGAAGGAAAAAAAGTTATGAGAGGAGAGAGAAACTCTAGGTGCGCATGGGGAACCTAAGGTTGTCTAGGGTTCTCCACCTCGTTTCTTCACCAAAACCTTTGATTTTCTCACCAAAATGGATCCTACATCTAGCTCTACACGATTGCAACTACAAGATAGAGATGGTGGCACTATTACGGATCTCCATCATGCAAACAAGTTGGTTTTATCCTCGGCTTTGGAGGGTGAAGCTTCCACACCACCTCTAGGGAGTGTTCTTACTCCCCCAAGGAAGTGGTCGGATTTATTCACATCTAGTACAAGGGCAGCCACGACCCTCAAATTTGTTCCGCCGGTTGTCAAGGGAGGAGAGAAGGTGGCCGTGTGTTCACAACAAGAAGTGAGGGAGAACTTGAAACGGTGGGACAAAGTGTTGGTAGGGTATTTCGTAGCTCTCAAGCCTCACTTGCCGACTTTGGAGAAGCATCTCCACAAGTTATGGGGACTCGTAGGAGGTATGGAAATCATTAGAAGAAGCCAAGGATTCTTATTATTTCGGTTTACACTTAGTGAAGATAGAAAGAGGGTTCTCCAAGGAGGACCTTGGTTCGTTAGAGGGGCACCACTTGTGGTTCAAGAGTGGACACCGGAAATGTCATTGAAGAAGGTCAACATCACCACGGTCCCCATTTGGGTTCGCTTGCCGGAGCTTGACCTCCGTTTTTGGTCACCTAACATATTGAGTAACATAGCAAGTGTGCTTGGAAGGCCCCTTTACATGGATGATTATACGGCTTCCGGGTGTAGGTTGGCGTTTGCAAGAGTTTGCATTGAGGTCAGCCATGAGTTCTCCTATCCAAGTTAGGTGGAGGTGCAAGTGGAGGAGGGCGAAATGCATAAAGTGTATGTGGAATATGAGTGGAGACCCGGGTATTGCATGGGGTGCCTCGAGTTTGGGCATGTGGTGGAGAGATGCCCAAGGAAGAGAGTGATTGCACATGTCCGTGAAGTTCCACAAAGGAAGGCCGAGAAATGGGTGGAGGTAGGACGTGCAAAGGGTGGGAAACACCTCAACAAGGATGGAAGTGAGGTGCGAAGCAAGGAAGGGGTGAGAGAGGAGGGGTGTTTGCATGGAGGGGAGGCAAAGGAGGTGGCTGCCGTGGAGGATGGAGGAGGGAGGATGGATGGAAGGGATGATGACGTGGAGCCCTTGGAGGAGGACGTGGCCACATCAGGAAATGGGGAGGTGACACGTAGGAACTCATGTGGGAGGGAAAATGAGGAGGGAAAATCAAGAGGACCACAAGATTTCGTGGTATGCTCCACTCTAGTGGGAGCAAATGAGAGGAAGGCACGTGGCATGGAGGAGGACAAGAATGGAGACAAAAATAGAGTCCATTTTCGTGAGGAAACAACTACAAGGGAGGAAGCCAAGGAGAGGAGGCCATGTGGACGTCTAGAAGAGCAAAAGGGAAAGCAAAACAAAGGTGGGTGCTCTACTTTTGGAAGAACCAATGAGGAGGGTGTTGAGTGCTCCATGTATATGGGCCAATGGGGAGAGAGCAAGTGAGCCTTGTGAAGAAGTAGAGAGGGACCAAGCTACTTTTCGTGGGGACAAACCAAAAGAGGAAAGGGGTGGAGAGTCACGTGAATCACCACACAAGGAGGAGTCCTTCATGCAAGAAAGAGAGGGGGACCAAGTTAGCTTTTGTGGGGACCAACCAAATGAGGAATGGGGTGGGAAATCACATGATCCACTCAACTTGGAGGGGTCTAGCATGATAGGAACGTTGCATGGGCCTCTTGTGCATGGGATGGGCACGAAATTAGTGGAACACCATGAGGTATGCAACAAAGGAAATGTGAGAGAGATTTTGGAAGAAAATGGCGTGGGAAATGGCTCAAGTGGATTAGCTTCCTTGATACATGATGAAGAAGGATGGACAACGCCTAGAAAAGTGGCAAGGGAGAAGGACCAAAGGAAGGAAAGCTCGTGGAAAAAGAAATATGGGAGCATGGTGGGGGTATTAGGGGACCTCGAGAAGGAAAGTGACATGGAGGACGGGAAGGAAAAACAAGAAGAAACACATGAGATGGAGGTTCCGTCGTCCATAGCAAGCCATGTGCGAAGTTGCTCCCCACCACCCCCGGTGGATTTGGCTTCAATTTCACCACAACCCGAAGCCTTCAAAGCAATTCGTGAGAAAGGAATGAGACAACAAAAAAACATGCGTGGAGGGAAGGGGCGTATGCCCACACCTTGAATCCATGAATATCCTTGTGTGGAATGTGCGCGGAGCAAATGGACCCGGCCGCGCACTTATGATAAGGGGTCGAATAAAGGAGGTGAAGCCGGATATAGTGTGTCTTGTGGAACACAATGTGAAATTGAAGAAGGTTGCAAGATTCAAGCGCGCAATATGGCCTCATGAATGGGTGGGGAATAGCTTGATCGTGGACTCCGGGAGAATACTTGTGCTTTGGAATGATCAAGTGGTAGGCCTTGATACTAAATTTGAATCGGCCCAAATGCTTCATTTCGAGGGGCTCATGAGGAAGGATGGGATTGAGTTTGCTTTCACGGCAATTTATGGAGAAAATGGTCATGTAGAGAGAAGTAAACTTTGGCACGACCTTGCCTCCATGGAACCAAGTGCCTCGATACCTTGGGTTGTGGGAGGGGACTTCAATTGCATTCGTATGGCAAGCGAGAAAAGGGGAGGAGGGATGGTAAATGAGGCTGCAATTCGGGAATTCAATGAGTGTACGGATGCACTTCAACTCCTTGAAATGCCTTGGGTGGGTGAGGAATTCACTTGGTCCAACTCCTCCGAGGGCGCCGCTCGTATCGAAACGAAAATTGAGCGTATATTGATGAACAATGCTTGGTTAGAGAGGTTCCCGGAGGTATTTTATGTGGTGGGGGCGAAGGACTTGAGTGACCATGCGACGCTCACCATGAAAACGGAGGAAAATGAGAGGAGGAAGCCGAAGATGTTTAGGTTTGAAAACTATTGGGCGGATCATGAAGAGTTCTTAGGGGTTGTAGAGGGTGCGTGGGCAACACTTGTGGATGGTACTCCCATGTTTAGAGTGGTGGAAAAATTGAATGACGTAAAAAAGGCTCTAAAGAGATGGAGTGGGCTCAAGTTTGGAAATGTTATAAACAAGGTGGGAGTTGCTAGAAATACCCTTGCGGATATAAGGAGAAGGAGAAGTGAGGGGCCGGATGATGAGCACCTAGGAAGCGAAGAGATGGCAGCAAAAGAAGAGCTAAACCGTGTTCTCATGTGGGAGGAATCATTAATTCGGCAAAAATCAAGAGTTAGGTGGTTAAAGGAGGGGGACCGAAACACCCGGTTCTTTCATGCGCAACTTAGAGTGAGGAGGGCCACCAACCAAGTGAGGAGTGTGTGTGAGGGAGAGTACATCTTCGAGGAGGAAGGAGAGATTCGTGAAGCGTTTCGACGCTTTTCTTTCTAACTTGTTTGCTAATAAATTTCAGGTTTGTAAGATCAAATCATCGATTGAGTTACCCCAAATTGCAGCATCGGATGGAGAATGTTTAGTGCGACAATTGCACATGAAGGAGCTTGAAGATGTTATCTTGAATGCAAATGTCGACAAGGCGCCGGGGCCCGATGGGTTCAATGCTAAGTTCTTCAAAGTGGCATGGGGAATAATAAAGAAGGACATTTTCAAAGCCGTGGAGTCATGCATGGCGAGTGGAAAGGTTTTGGCCAAGTGGAATTATACGTCTATCACTCTCATACCAAAGAAGAAGGCACCAAAGATGGTGGAAGATTATAGGCCCATAGCTTTGTGCAACATGATGTATAGATTCACTTCTAAAGTGCTTGCAAACCGGTTGAAGATATTGCTACCACAAATTGTTGGGGAAAATGAAAGTGCATTTGTTCATGGAAGAAGAATTAGTGACAACATCCTCCTTGCACATGAGCTATGTCACAACCTTCATCTTGATAAAGGAAGAGGAAGAATGTGCATCAATCATGATATTCGAAAGGCCTACGATTCCATCTCATGGGAGTTCCTTGATCAAGTAATGGAGAAATTTGGGTTTCCAAACAAGTGGAGGAGGACCATCATGGCATGTGTTCGAGCATCCTTTGTTGTGACCGTGAATGGGGCAAATTCAAAACCGTTTAAAGCAAGGAATGGGTTGAGGCAAGGAGATCCACTAGCCCCATATTTGTTTGTAATGTGCATGGTAGTCTTGAGTAAGATGTTGAACATGGCGGTGGAGGAAGGCAAGCTTGAACCCTTGGTGTGTGGAGACACTCTCGTCTCACACTTAATGTTTGCGGATGATGTGCTACTTTTTGCAAAGGCTACAAAGGAGAACGCCCAAGTTCTTAAACAACTTCTTGATGACTTCACGGCGTACTTGGGGCTGCAATTTAGCACATCCAAGAGTCAAATATTCATGGGTGGTGAAGTCCAACATGGGGAATGGATTGTTGAACATCTAGGTATGGAGAAAAAGCTCTTCCCGGTGATATACTTAGGTTTTCCCTTATTCTCGGGAAGGATGGCAAAAAGTCATTGCATGTCACTTGTCAACAAGCTAAAGGCACGGTTGAGTACTTGGAAGCAAAACTTTTTATCCATCGCCGGTCGGGTGGAGCTAGTGAGGAGTGTACTAGTTTCTCTTAGCATATATTGGACATCCGCATTTCTCATTCCTCGGAAAGTGCTACAAGAGATAGACAGCCTCATGTCTAGATTTATTTGGGGAGGGTCTAAGAAGTGGGTGGCGGTTGCGTGGAAGGATGTGTGTACCCCAAAATCGGAAGGGGGACTCGGGCTTAAGCGCTTAGTAGAATGGAACGAAGTGGGCCTTCTACGTTTGTTTTGGCTTGTGGTGGAAGATGGAAACTCTCTTTGGGTGAAGTGCATTCGCCAAAAATACTTGAAGAATAGATCCATTTGGCTCGCAAGACCACCATCCACCTCCTCGTGGGCATGGAGAGGAATCACCCGGGTTCGTGATATAGCAAGGCAACATATTCAATACCAAGTGGGAGATGGTGAAGACATTAGTTTCTTTCATCACCCATGGTGTGGGCTGCCTTTCCATTGTGAAGAGTGGGGTGAGAGGCTACATTACGATTTGGGGGTACCTTGGGATACAAAAGTTGCACATTTCATTCGAAATGGCGAGTGGACTCTTCCCTTCCCAAAATCGACTATCATGGAGGAACTTTGGACAAAGATCAGCAATACCCCCATCAAAGGAGGAAGAGACAAACCATCACGAGTTGATGGACGAGGGGACAAGTTGGGAATGAAGGAGGTGTGGAAGTGGGTGAAGAAGCCGGGCTCAAAGGTGGCATGGGCGGATATGGTGTGGCACAAGGAGGCTATACCAAAACATGCACTCACGGCATGGAGAGCTTTGAGAGGGCGGCTAGTCACCAAAAAGCTAATGAACCAAAGAGGGGCCAGCCATAACCCAACATGTGTCCTATGTGACGAGATGGAAGAAGACATTCAACACTTATTTTGGGGCTGCCATTATACAAAGGAGGTATGGGCCCAAATCCTTCGACTTTTGAAACTCAAACCAAACCAAGCAAGGAATCTAGAAAGTGAAGCAAATCGTGTCTCCCATGCTAGGGGGAGCCGGGTGGACAAGGTCACAAGAAGATGGGCCTTTAATGCAATGATACATGAAGTGTGGCAAGAACGAAATCGCAGAATTTTCGAGGATGAAAAGAAGAAACCGGATGACATTGTGGGAGCAATTAAGGACATGGTCCGATGTATGGGACAAAGAGTGAAGAGCCTAGCAAGAAACGACGTGGAATACCAGAATTTTGAGGAGACTTGGGCGTAGCATGGATGATACATTGTGTGATGTAGGTCTGATTTGATGTAGAGATGTCATGATGTAATACTTGTATGTCGGGATATACATCTATAGTAGCCGGATATGTATGTAGCATACTCCCGCGAGACTAAACGATAAATTTTGTAGGTTGTAAAGTTTGCTAATTAATAGAAATTCGAGGCTAAGCCTCCCTTTTTGCTTTGCAAAAAAAAGAGAGAGAAGGACAACGGGAGTGAGAGGGGAGGAGAGCGAGAAGGAGACGAGGAGAGGAGAGATAGAGGAGGAGGAGAGAGAGAAGGAAAGAGAGAGAAGAAGGAGGAGGAGAGCGAGAGAGTACGATAGAGTGAGAGAGGAGGGGAGAGAGAGATGGACAAGGAGAGAGAAGTAGAGGGAGATAGGGGAGGGAAGGAGGAAGAAGGAGAGAGAAGGAGACGGAGAGAGGGAGAAGAGTGGAGATGGGAAGGAGAAGGAGAGAGAGGGAGAGAAGCAAGAGGAGAAGGCAAGCGAGGGAGAGAGAAGGAGAAGGGGAAAGAGAAGGAGAGGTATTGAAGTAGAGGAGAAGGAGAGAGAGGGAAGGAGATGGAAGACGAAGAGTGAGGGATAAGGAGAGAGAAGATAGAATGGAAGAGAGAATCAGAGAGTGGAGTGGGAAGGAGAGAGCGCGGGACAACAAGAGAGTGAAAAACAAGGAGAAGGAGGGGAGAGAGAGAAGGAGAGTGTTGGACGAGAGAGAAGGAAATGGGGAAACAAGGAGAGAGGGACGGAGAGAGAGAGCTAGAAGGAGAAGGAGAGAGAGGAGAGGTGGACGGAGGGGGAGAGAGTGAGAAGGGCAAGGAGAGATGGAGAAGCAGATAGAACAATTGAGAAGGAGAGCGAGGGAGAAGGAGAGCGACAAGGAGGGAGTGAAACGGAGAAGGGTAGAGAGTGAATTAGAGCGAGAAGTGGAGACAGGAGAGAGAGAAAGAGAAGGAGAGAGGGAGAAAGAGTGAGGGAGTCGGTAAGTGAGCTAGACGGAGAAAGACAAGGAGAAGGAGAGAGAGAAGGAAGAGGAGACTGGAAGGGAAGGAGAGAAGGAAAGAGGGAGGGAGAAGGAGAAGTAGAGAGAGAAATAGAGGGAAGGAGAAGGGGGAGATAGAAGGAGAATGAGAGGAGTGAGAGAGAGTGAAGCTGACGGAGAGGAAAAGAAGAGGAGGAGGAGAGAGAAGGACAAGCGAAGCAGAAGAAGAGAGATGAGAGAAAGAGAAGGAGGGAGAGGAGGGAGAGGAGGAGGGAGAAGAAGGGGAGAGGAGGAGGGAGAAGGAGAACAAGAGAGAGGGCAACGAGAGAAGAATACGGGCACACGGAGAGAAGGGGAAGGGGAGAGTAGATAAGGAGAGAGAGAGAGAGAGAGAGAGAGAGAGAGAGAGAGAGGGACAATGGGAGTGAGAGGCGAGGAGAGCGAGAAGGAGACGAGGAGAGGAGAGATAGAGGAGGAGGAGAGAAAGAAGAAGGAGGAGGAGAGCGAGAGAGTACGATAGAGTGAGAGAGGAGGGGAGAGAGAGATGGACAAGGAGAGAGAAGTAGAGGGAGATGGGCGAGGGAAGGAGGAAGAAGGAGAGAGGGAGAAGAGTGGAGATGGGAAGGAGATGGAGAGAGAGGGAGAAGAGTGGAGATGGGAAGGAGATGGAGAGAGAGGGAGAGAAGCAAGAGGAGAAGGCAAGCGAGGGAGAGAGAAGGAGAGGTATTGAAGTAGAGGAGAAGGAGAGAGAGGGAAGGAGATGGAAGACGAAGAGTGAGGGATAAGGAGAGAGAAGATAGAAGGGAAGAGAGAATCAGAGAGAGGAGTGGGAAGGAGAGAGTGCGGGACAACAAGAGAGTGAAAAACAAGGTGAAGGAGGGGAGAGGGAGAAGGAGAGTGTGGGACGAGAGAGAAGGAAATGGGGAAACAAGGAGAGAGGGACGGAGAGAGAGAGCTAGAAGGAGAAGGAGAGAGAGGAGAGGTGGACGGAGGGGGAGAGAGTGAGAAGGGCAAGGAGAGATGGAGAAGCAGATAGAACAATAAAGAAGGAGAGAGAGGGAGAAGGAGAGCGACAAGGAGGGAGTGAAACGGAGAAGGGGTGAGAGTGAATTAGAGCGAGAAGTGGAGAGAGGAGAGAGAGAAAGAGAAGGAGAGAGGGAGAAAGAGTGAGGGAGTCGGTAAGTGAGCTAGACGGAGAAAGACAAGGGGAAGGAGAGAGAGAAGGAAGAGGAGACTGGAAGGGAAGGAGAGAAGGAACTAGGGAGGGAGAAGGAGAAGTAGAGAGAGAAATAGCGGGAAGGAGAAGGGGAGGGAGAAGGAGAACGAGAGGAGTGAGAGAGAGTGAAGGTGACGGAGCGGAAAATAAGAGGGAGGAGGAGAGAGAAGGACAAGCGAAGCAGAAGGAGAGAGATGAGAGAAAGGAAACGAGGGAGAGGAGGAGGGAGAAGAAGGGGAGAGGAGGGAGAAGGAGAACAAGAGAGAGGGCAAGGAGAGAAGAATAAGGGCACACGGAGAGATGGAGAAGGGGAGAGTAGATAAGGAGAGAGAGAGAAGGACAATGGGAGTGAGAGGGGAGGAGAGCGAGAAGGAGACGAGGAGAGGAGAGATAGAGGAGGAGGAGAGAGAGAAGGAAAGAGAGAGAAGGAGGAGCAGGAGATCGAGAGAGTACGATAGAGTGAGAGAGGAGGGGAGAGAGATGGACAAGGAGAGAGAAGTAGAGGGAGATGGGGGAGGGAAGGAGGAAGAAGGAGACGGAGAGAGAAAGAAGAGCGGAGATGGGAAGGAGAAGGAGAGAGAGGGAGAGAAGCAAGAGGAGAAGGCAAGCGAGGGAGAGAGAAGGAGAAGGGGAAAGAGAAGGAGAGGTATTGAAGTAGAGGAGAAGGAGAGAGAGGGAAGGAGATGGAAGACGAAGAGTGAGGGATAAGGAGAGAGAAGATAGAAGGGAAGAGAGAATCAGAGAGTGGAGTGGGAAGGAGAGAGCGCGGGACAACAAGAGAGTGAAAAACAAGGAGAAGGAGCGGAGAGAGAGAAGGAGAGTGTGGGACGAGAGAGAAGGAAATGGGGAAACAAGGAGAGAGGGACAGAGAGAGAGCTAGAAGGAGAAGGAGAGAGAAGAGTGGTGGACGGAGGGGGAGAGAGTGAGAAGGGCAAGGAGAGATGGAGAAGAATAGAGAAGGAGAGAGAGGGAGAAGGAGGGACTGAAACGGAGAAGGGGAGAGAGTGAATTAGAGCGAGAAGTGCAGAGAGGAGAGAGAGAAAGAGAAGGAGAGAGGGAGAAAGAGTGAGGGAGTCGGTAAGTGAGCTAGACGGAGAAATACAAGGAAAAGGAAGAGGAGACTGGAAGGGAAGGAGAGAAGGAAAGAGGGAGGGAGAAGGAGAAGTAGAGAGAGAAATAGAGGGAAGGAGAACGGGGAGATAGAAGGAGAACGAGAGGAGTGAGAGAGAGTGAAGCTGACTGAGAGGAAAAGAGGAGGAGGAGGAGAGAAGGCCAAGCGAAGCAGAAGGAGAGAGATGAGAGAAAGAGAAGGAGGGAGAGGAGGGAGAGGAGGAGGGAGAAGAAGGGGAGAGGAGGAGGGAGAAGGAGAACAAGAGAGAGGGCAACGAGAGAAGGATAAGGGCACACGGAGAGAAGGGTAAGGGGAGAGTAGATAAGGAGAGAGAGAGAGAGAGAGAGAGAGAGAGAGAGGGACAATGGGAGTGAGAGGCGAGGAGAGCGAGAAGGAGACGAGGAGAGGAGAGATAGAGGAGGAGGAGGAGAGAAAGAAGAAGGAGGAGGAGAGCGAGTGAGTACGATAGAGTGAGAGAGGAGGGGAGAGAGAGATGGACAAGGAGAGAGAAGTAGAGGGAGATGGGCGAGGGAAGGAGGAAAAGGAGAGAGGGAGATGAGTAGAGATGGGAAGGAGAAGGAGAGAGAGGGAGAGAAGCAAGAGGAGAAGGCAAGCGAGGGAGAGAGAAGGAGAGGTATTGAAGTAGAGGAGAAGGAGAGAGAGGGAAGGAGATGGAAGACGAAGAGTGAGGGATAAGGAGAGAGAAGATAGAAGGGAAGAGAGAATCAGAGAGAGGAGTGGGAAGGAGAGAGTGCGGGACAACAAGAGAGTGAAAAACAAGGAGAAGGAGGGGAGAGAGAGAAGGAGAGTGTGGGACGAGAGAGAAGGAAATGGGGAAACAAGGAGAGAGGGACGGAGAGAGAGAGCTAGAAGGAGAAGGAGAGAGAGGAGAGGTGGACGGAGGGGGAGAGAGTGAGAAGGGCAAGGAGAGATGGAGAAGCAGAGAGAACAATAGAGAAGGAAAGAGAGGGAGAAGGAGAGTGACAAGGAGGGAGTGAAACGGAAAAGGGGAGAGAGTGAATTAGAGCGAGAAGTGGAGAGAGGAGAGTGAGAAAGAGAAGGAGAGAGGGAGAAAGAGTGAGGGAGTCGGTAAGTGAGCTAGACGGAGAAAGACAAAGAGAATGAGAGAGAGAAGGAAGAGGAGACTGGAAGGGAAGGAGAGAAGGAAAGAGGGAGGGAGAAGGAGAAGTAGAGAGAGAAATAGAGGGAAGGAGAAGGGGGAGAGAGAAGGACAACGAGAGGAGTGAGAGAGAGTGAAGGTGACGTAGAGGAAAAGAAGAGGGAGGAGGAGAGAGAAGGACAAGCGAAGCAGAAGGAGAGAGATGAGAGAAAGAGAAGGAGGCAGAGGAGGGAGAAGGAGAACAAGAGAGAGGGCAAGGAGAGAAGAATAAGGGCACACGGAGAGAAGGAGAAGGGGAGAGTAGATAAGGAGAGAGAGAGAGAAGGACATTGGGAGTGAGAGGGGAGGAGAGCGAGAAGGAGACGAGGATAGGAGAGATAGAGGAGGAGGAGAGAGAGAAGGAAAGAGAGAGAAGGAGGAGGAGGAGAGCGAGAGAGTACGATAGAGTGAGAGAGGAGGGGAGAGAGAGATGGACAAGGAGAGAGAAGTAGAGGGAGATGGGGGAGGGAAGGAGGAAGAAGGAGAGAGAAGGAGACGGAGAGAGGGAGAAGAGTGGAGAAGGGAAGGAGAAGGAGAGAGAGGGAGAGAAGCAAGAGGAGAAGGCAAGCGAGGGAGAGAGAAGGAGAAGGGGAAAGAGAAGGAGAGGTATTGAAGTAGAGGAGAAGGAGAGAGAGGGAAGGAGATGGAAGACGAAGAGTGAGGGATAAGGAGAGAGAACATAGAAGGCAAGAGAGAATCAGAGAGTGGAGTGGGAAGGAGAGAGCGCGGGACAACAAGAGAGTGAAAAACAAGGAGGAGGGAAGAGAGAGAAGGAGAGTGTGGGACGAGAGACAAGGAAATGGGGAAACAAGGAGAGAGGGACGGAGAGAGAGAGCTAGAAGGAGAAGGAGAGAGAGGAGAGGTGGACGGAGGGGGAGAGAGAGAGAAGGGCAAGGAGAGATGGAGAAGCAGAGAGAACAATAGAGAAGGAGAGAGAGGAAGATGGAGAGCGAGAAGGAGGGAGTGAAACGGAGAAGGGGAGAGAGTGAATTAGAGCGAGAAGTGGAGAGAGGAGAGAGAGAAAGAGAAGGAGAGAGGGAGAAAGAGTGAGGGAGTCGGTAAGTGAGCTAGACGGGGAAAGACAAGGAGAAGGAGATAGAGAAGGAAGAGGAGACTGGAAGGGAAGGAGAGAAGGAAAGAGGGAGGGTGAAGGAGAAGTAGAGAGAGAAATAGAGGGAAGGAGAAGGGGGAGAGAGAAGGAGAACGAGAGGAGTAAGAGAGAGTGAAGGTGACGGAGAGGAAAAGAAGAGGGAGGAGGAGAGAGAAGGACAAGCGAAGCAGAAGGAGAGAGATGAGAGAAAGAGAACGAGGGAGAGGAGGTAGAGGAGGAGGGAGAAGAAGGGTAGAGGAGGAGGGAGAAGGAGAACAAGAGAGAGGGCAAGGAGAGAAGAATAAGGGCACACGGAGAGAAGGAGAAGGGGAGAGTAGATAAGGAGAGAGAGAGAGAGAAAAGGACAATGGGAGTGAGAGGGGAGGAGAGCGAGAAGGAGACGAGGAGAGGAGAGATAGAGGAGGAGGAGAGAGAGAAGCAAAGAGAGAGAAGGAGGAGGAGAGCGAGAGAGTACAATAGAGTGAGAGAGGAGGGGAGATAGAGATGGACAAGGAGAGAGAAGTAGAGGGAGATGGGGGAGGGAAGGAGGAAGAAGGAGAGAGAAGGAGACAGAGAGAGGGGGAAGAGTGGAGATGGGAAGGAGAAGGAGAGAGAGGGAGAGAAGCAAGAGCAGAAGGCAAGCGAGGGAGAGAGAAGGAGAAGGGGACAGAGAAGGAGAGGTATTGAAGTAGAGGAGAAGGAGAGGTATTGAAGTAGAGGAGAAGGAGAGAGAGGGAAGGAGATGGAAGACGAAGAGTGAGGGATAAGGAGAGAGAAGATAGAAGGGAAGAGAGAATCAGAGAGTGGAGTGGGAAGGAGAGAGTGCGGGACAACAAGAGAGTGAAAAACAAGGAGAAGGAGGGGAGAGAGAGAAGGAGAGTGTGGGACGAGAGAGAAGGAAGTGGGGAAACAAGGAGAGAGGGACGGAGAGAGAGAGCTAGAAGGAGAAGGAGAGAGAGGAGAGGTGGACGGAGGGGGAGAGAGTGAGAAGGGCAAGGAGAGATGGAGAAGCAGAGAGAACAATAGAGAAGGAGAGAGAGGGAGAAGGAGAGCGACAAGGAGCGAATGAAACGGAGAAGGGGAGAGAGTGAATTAGAGCGAGAAGTGGAGAGAGGAGAGAGAGAGAAAGAGAAGGAGAGAGAGAGAAAGAGTGAGGGAGTCGGTAAGTGAGCTAGACGGAGAAAGACAAGGAGAGGGAGAGAGAGAAGGAAGAGGAGACTGGAAGGGAAGGAGAGAAGGAAAGAGGGAGGGAGAAGTAGAGAGAGAAATAGAAGGAAGGAGAAGGGGAGAGAAAAGGAGAACGAGAGGAGTGAGAGAGAGTGAAGGTGACAGAGTGGAAAAGAAGAGGGAGGAGGAGAGAGAAGGACAAGCGAAGCAGAAAGAGAGAGATGAGAGAAAGAGAAGGAGGGAGAGGAGGTAGAGGAGGAGGGAGAAGAAGGGTAGAGGAGGAGGGAGAAGGAGAACAAGAGAGAGGGCAAGGAGAGAAGAATAAGGGCACGCGGAGAGAAGGAGAAGGGGACAGTAGATAAGGAGAGAGAGAGATAGAGAAGGACAATGGGAGTGAGAGGGGAGGAGAGCGAGAAGGAGACAAGGAGAGGAGAGATAGAGGAGGAGGAGGAGAGAGAGAAGGAAAGAGAGAGAAGGAGGAGGTGGAGAGCGAGGGAGTACGATAGAGTGAGAGAGGAGGGGAGAGAGAGATTGACAAGGAGAGAGAAGTAGAGGGAGTTGGGGAGGGAAGGAGGAAGAAGGAGAGAGAAGGAGACGGAGAGAGGGAGAAGAGTGGAGATGGGAAGGAGAAGGAGAGAGAGGGAGAGAAGCAAGAGGAGAAGGCAAGCGAGGGAGAGAGAAGGAGAAGGGGAAAGAAAAGGAGAGGTATTGAAGTAGAGGAGAAGGAGAGAGAGGGAAGGAAATGGAAGACGAAGAGTGAGGGATAAGGAGAGAGAAGATAGAAGGGAAGAGAGAATCAGAGAGTGGAGTGGGAAGGAGAGAGCGCGGGACAACCAGAGAGTGAAAAACAAGGTGAAGGAGGGGAGAGAGAGAAGGAGAGTGTGGGACGAGAGAGAAGCAAGTGGGGAAACAAGGAGAGAGAGAGCTAGAAGGAGAACGAGAGAGAGGAGAGGTGGACGAAGGGGGAGAGAGTGAGAAGGGCAAGGAGAGATGGAGAAGCAAAGAGAACAATAGAGAAAGAGAGAGGGAGAAGGAGAGCGACAAGGAGGGAGTGAAACAGAGAAGGTGAGAGAGTGAATTAGAGCGAGAAGTGGAGAGACGGGAGAGAGAGAGAGAGAAAGAGAATGAGAGAGGGAGAAAGAGTGAGGGAGTCGGTAAGTGAGCTAGACGGAGAAAGACAAGGAGAAGGAGAGAGAGAAGGAAGAGGAGACTGGAAGGGAAGGAGAGAAGGAAAGAGGGAGGGAGAAGGAGAAGTAGAGAGAGAAATAGAGGGAAGGAGAAGGGGGAGAGAGAAGGAGAACGAGAGGAGTGAGAGAGAGTGAAGGTGACGGAGAGGAAAAGAAGAGGGAGGAGGAGAGAGAAGGACAAGTGAAGCAGAAGGAGAGAGATGAGAGAAAGAGAATGAGGGAAAGGAGGGAGAGGAGGAGGGAGAAGAAGGGTAGAGGAGGAGGGAGAAGGAGAACAAGAGAGAGGGCAAGGAGAGAAGAATAAGGGCACACTGAGAGAAGGAGAAGGGGAGAGTAGATAAGGAGAGAGAGAGAAGGACAATGGGAGTGAGAGGGGAGGAGAGCGAGAAGGAGACGAGGAGAGGAGAGATAGAGGAGGAGGAGGAGAGAGAGAAGGAAAGAGAGAGAACGAGGAGGAGGAGAGCGAGAGAGTACGATAGAGTGATTGAGGAGGGGAGAGAGAGATGGACAAGGAGAGAGAAGTAGAGGGAGATGGGGGAGGGAAGGAGGAAGAAGGAGAGAGAAGGAGACAGAGAGAGGGAGAAGAGTGGAGATGGGAAGGAGAAGGAGCGAGAGGGAGAGAAGCAAGAGGAGAAGGCAAGCGAGGGAGAGAGAAGGAGAAGGGGAAAGAGAAGGAGAGGTATTGAAGTAGAGGAGAAGGAGAGAGAGGGAACGAGATGGAAGACGAAAAGTGAGGAATAAGGATAGAGAAGATAGAAGGGAAGAGAGAATCAGAGAGTGGAGTGGGAAGGAGAGAGCGCGGGACAACAAGAGAGTAAAAAACAAGGAGAAGGTGGGGAGAGAGAGGAGAGTGTGGGACGACAGAGAAGGAAATGGGGAAACAAGGAGAGAGTGACGGAGAGAGACAGAGCTAGAAGGAGAAGGAGAGAAAGGAGAGGTGGACGGAGGGGGAGAGAGTGAGAAGGGCAAGGAGATATGGAGAAGCAGATAGAACAATAGAGAAGGAGAGAGAGGGAGAAGGAGAGCGACAAGGAGGGAGTGAAACGGAGAAGGGGAGACGGTGAATTAGAGCGAGAAGTGGAGAGAGAGAAAGAGAAGGAGAGGGGGAGAAAGAGTGAGGGAGTCGGTAAGTGAGCTAGGCGGAGAAAGACAAGGAGAAGGAGAGAGAGAAGGAAGAGGAGAATGGAAGGGAAGGAGAGAAGGAAAGAGGGAGGGAGAAGGAGAAGTAGAGAGAGAAATAGAGGGAAGGAGAAGGGGGGGAGAGAGAAGGAGAACGAGAGGAGTGAGAGAGAGTGAAGGTGACGGAGAGGAAAAGAAGAGGGAGGAGGAGAGAGAAGGACAAGCGAAGCAGAAGGAGAAAGATGAGAGAAAGAGAAGGAGGGAGAGGAGGGAGAGGAGGAGGGAGAAGAAGGGTAGAGGAGGAGGGAGAAGGAGAACAAGAGAGAGGGCAAGGAGAGAAGAATAAGGGCACGCGGAGAGAAGGAGAAGGGGAGAGTAGATAAGGAGAGAGAGAGAGAAGGACAATGGGAGTGAGAAGGGAGGAGAGCGAGAAGGAGACGAGGAGAGGAGAGATAGAGGAGGAGGAGGAGGAGAGAGAGAAGGAATGAGAGAGAAGGAGGAGGAGGAGAGCGAGGGAGTACGATAGAGTGAGAGAGGAGGGGAGAGAGAGATTGACAAGGAGAGAGAAGTAGAGGGAGATGGGGGAGGGAAGGAGTAAGAAGGAGAGAGAAGGAGACGGAGAGAGGGAGAAGAGTGGAGATGGGAAGGAGAAGGAGAGAGAGGGAGAGAAGCAAGAGGAGAAGGCAAGCGAGGGAGAGAGAAGGAGAAGGGGAAAGAGAAGGAGAGGTATTGAAGTAGAGGAGAAGGAGAGAGAGGGAAGGAAATGGAAGACGAAGAGTGAGGGATAAGGAGAGAGAAGATAGAAGGGAAGAGAGAATCAGAGAGTGGAGTGGGAAGGAGAGAGCGCGGGACGACCAGAGAGTGAAAAACAAGGAGAAGGAGGGGAGAGAGATAAGGAGAGTGTGGGACGAGAGAGAAGGAAATGGGGAAACAAGGAGAGAGGGACGGAGAGAGAGAGAGAGCTAGAAGGAGAAGGAGAGAGAGAGGAGAGGTGGACGGAGGGGGGGAGAGTGAGAAGGGCAAGGGGAGATGGAGAAGTAGAGAGAACAATAGAGAAGGAGAGAGAGGGAGAAGGAGAGCGACAAGGAGGGAGTGAAACGGAGAAGGGGAGAGAGTGAATTAGAGCGAGAAGTGGAGAGAGGAGAGAGAGAAAGAGAAGGAGAGAGGGATAAAGAGTGATGGTGTCGGTAAGTGAGCTAGACGGAGAAAGACAAGGAGAAGGAGAGAGAGAAGGAAGAGGAGACTGGAAGGGAAGGAGAGAAGGAAAGAGGGAGGGAGAAGGAGAAGTAGAGAGAGAAATAGAGGGAAGGAGAAGGGGGAGAGAGAAGGAGAACGAGAGGAGTGAGAGAGAATGAAGGTGACGGAGAGGAAAAGAAGAGGGAGGAGGAGAGAGAAGGACAAGCGAAGCAGAAAGAGAGACATGAGAGAAAGAGAAGGAGGGAGAGGAGGAGGGAGAAGAAGGGTAGAGGAGGAGGGAGAAGGAGAACAAGAGAGAGGGCAAGGAGAGAAGAATAAGGGCACACGGAGAGAAGGAGAAGGCGAGAGTAGATAAGGAGAGAGAGAGAGAGAAGGACAATGGGAGTGAGAGGGGAGGAGAGCGAGAAGGAGACGAGGAGAGGAGAGATAGAAGGGAAGAGAGAATTAGAGAGTGGAGTGGGAAGGAGAGAGCGCGGGACAACAAGAGAGTGAAAGACAAGGAGAAGGAGGGGAGAGAGAGAAGGAGAGTGTGGGACGAGAGAGATGGAAATGGGGAAACAAGGAGAGAGGGACGGAGAGAGAGAGAGCTAGAAGGAGAAGGAGAGAGAGGGGAGGTGGACGGAGGGGGAGAGAGTGAGAAGGGCAAGGAGAGATGGAGAAGCAGAGAGAACAATAGAGAAGGAGAGAGGGAGAAGGAGAGCGACAAGGAGGGAGTGAAACGGAGAAGGGGAGAGAGTGAATTAGAGCGAGAAGTGGAGAGAGGAGAGAGAGAAAGAGAAGGAGAGAGGGAGAAAGAGTGAGGGAGTCGGTAAGTGAGCTAGACGGAGAAAGACAAGGAGAAGGAGAGAGAGAAGGAAGAGGAGATTGGAAGGGAAGGAGAGAAGGAAAGAGGGAGGGAGAAGGAGAAGTAGAGAGAGAAATAGAGGGAAGGAGAAGTGGGAGAGAGAAGGAGAAGGAGAGGAGTGAGAGAGAGTGAAGGTGACGGAGAGGAAAAGAAGAGGGAGGAGGAGAGAGAAGGACAAGCGAAGCAGAAGGAGAGAGATGAGAGAAAGAGAAGGAGGGAGAGGAGGGAGAGGAGGAGGGAGAAGAAGGGTATGTAAGCAAATAACGATTCTACAGGTTCAGGAGTACCTTTCTTGGAGAGAACCTGTGGCAGCGGAAGGAAGATCGGAGGTCACCTTACGGAATCCTTCTCACCGGTCGGTCTCCTAATCTCTTGGAGAAGAAGCACGTGTCCACAACCCAAGAGTCTACGGATTAGCTTGGTGGATGTGGAGGGACGAATGGGAGAGAGAGGGAGAGGTGGCGGCTAGGGTTTGGTGGGGCTAGGGTTTGCACACAAGAATTAGTCCATCCAATGGGAGACTCCCCTTCTTATATAGATGGCCCCACCCAAAACCCTAATGCGCAACCAATGAGAGTGCGCCACGTGTCAGTGCTTTGGGCAAACATCATCTTAATCCTTAGATTAATCCAATATCTCCCACTTGCACAATAGCACGTCAACAACACGTCATCTTCTTTTGTGTCCCTGACACATATGTATACATCCCTGAAATATACAACTATTTCTCTCTTCCAAGAATGCATCCACAATACGCAAGTCTCTGATCATGTATCCCTGATACAAGACCATATGTGTCCCCGACACATGTACTCTTCCGATCATACGGACAAATGGGTCGTGCGACCGGTGATGCACCTGCAATTTAGGAGTCTCAAACTAGAAACCTTACTAGAAGGCCAGAATGACAACATCCTCACAAAAATAACAATTAAGCAGTCAAATGCACATCACTGTTCCCCAGGTTTACTCAGAAACTCACTTGACATGAACGGTATCTCGATCCCTCGGAGAGAATACCTTCTTGTCCTTAAGGTACTTGCTACTGTATCCAATACAGTTGGGCCCAGCAAATACTTTTAGTGCAGTCGAGTCAAACCTTTCCCTTCGCCCCAGACCACCATTACACTCAGAGTTGACTCCTTTCCCGAAGATGCATCTTTAGACTGAATCTCTCATGGTCGTAGATAACATCCCAAAGTAGCCACATCAACTCTTTGCTTCATGGTGTCGTCGAAGGTCACTGAGGGCAACTAAATGACAATCAAGTCTTGGACTCACACAGTGAAGGAGCAGGGATCCATCCTTTCACTTCCAAATGGTCGCTCAGCACATGTTGTATGACAAACATGCTATGGTGGATCATACTGCACACAATAGTATGTCTGTCTCTCAACACCATACAAGTCTTAGTCCAGTCGCACCCCCTCTGCGCCTGACCCGAGCTTCATCATTGTCGCCTTAACTGTAGGATCGTGTGGGTTATGGGTCCACTAATCACTTTTAAGCTAATCACCTATTGAACCCTAATTAACTACTTGGTTGATCGATCAAAGAAATGCAGCGGAAATTAAACTAAATCAAACACAAGTAGAAAGTAATGCAAACCACAAGGAAGACACGTCGGTTTTTATAGAGGTTCGGCCGCGTCTACGTCCTCTCTTGCAAGCCCCTCTCGAATCTCCGTTCGAGCCCCTCTTGCGTCTTCACTATGCCTCCCTGTTCCGGGCCGGGAGCAACGCCTTTTACAAGTCTTCAAGCTCGCGAACAACCCTCGCCGAGCTTGGCACCACCTCTCACAATCCGAGAGGAACACTTCGGGTTTTCACCGAAATCCTTGCTTCTTGTCTTGGGCTTTCACCAAGACCCTTGCTCTCTTTACAACAAATGTAACCTTGAGTGGGATTCACTCTCTAATTGAGCACACTTTGAGTAGGATGAGTATATGATCAAATGTGTGAAGTTTAGGCTTATGGAGTGTAGAATTGGGAGCTTTGAGGATTGAGGTTTCTCTCTAATGTATTGGGACAATTGGAGTTGGAGAGTTGTGTTAACAACAAGTCTTGATCCTCTATTTATAAGCTCCTAAGGTTTTCTAGCCGTTGGGGATAGATTTGATTGGGTTTTGTGCAAGATACACAAAGCAGAAAATCGGGCTGCAAATCTGTCCAGAACCGGTCGACCGAAACTACTAAACCGGTCGACCGTTCACTTGATTTCAAAGAGAACGGTCGAACAAAAGAATATTCGGTCGGACAAACGAGCTAGAACTTAACTCTACTTAAGTGAATCGGTCGAACCAAAGTATGGGGCGGTCGACCGTTAAGGGGATTCAGTTGAGAGAAAGGTCAATCGGTCGAACGAGAAATGTGTCGACCGATAGCAGGGAATTTTGTTTCTTGAAGAAATGTTCAACCGGTCGACCGAAACAAGGTCGTCGTTCGACCGGTTACCGAATGTATTTTGGGGTTAAGTTTGTTTTATACGAATACGACCGTTATAGGAATACGACAAGAAAAACGGCCATATTAAAATCCGGGATCGGTCGACCGAAAAGGTAGAACCGGTCGACCGGAAGAGTTCGGTAAAATCACTGTGGAGAGTCTGTTATAAACCGGTCGAACTGAGAACTGGTTCGGTCGACCGGTTCACACAGGAAATCTGGGTTTAAGTTTATAAGTGATTTCCGACTAAGGTTTGGGTGATCTAATGAAGTCCAAATAAGGTGAAATTTTGTGTGTGACTTCTCTAAGGAACCTAGTGTGTATGTGATATGTTTTTAACTCTTGTATGCTCAATTTACACATGTTCCTAAGACTCAAAATAAAATCAAGATTACATGTCTTCGATTTAGCTTTAATTACATGTCTTGACTTCATTTCCTTCTTTCTTGAGTCTTAATCACCTGTAGAGGTTAGCACAATACAATATACATGCAATGCAATATGTGTGCTACTCTACATCATCATAATTAAGATTAGGTTAATTAAATCATCAAAACATAGATTAAGGCCAAAAAGCCAACAATCTCCCCCTTTTTGATGATGGCAACCTATATCTTAATTCTATCTAAATACATGGAATTTGTATATGTAAACTATGCATATTAATGCTCCCCCTATGGATGTGCATAGTTACCCCCTTAATTATGCCAAATTCCAAGTTACCCCCTTAATTATCTCTCCCCCTTTGACATCCATCAAAAATAAAAATAAAAATATTTAAGACTTTAAGCATAGAATTTGGATGTCTTGTAATGAAGTTGCTCCCCCTAAATTTTGCACTTCATTACTATAATAAAAGATATAACATTTAAGCTCCCCCTATCAATAAGGCTAAATTGAAACAATGAGTATGATGAAATTTAAGTTCAATTAAGTCTCTTCTTAAGCCTTATTCTAACATCCATTTAAAATTTTACATTTAGAATCAATGGATGTGATAAATGATTTGCAATGAATAGGGATAATGATTTTCAATGAATTGAACTATATGATATGTCAATTAAGCATGTGAAACTAGATTAGAGCTAATTTTTCAGAAATTTCAAGGATAGAAATTTATACCAAACTTGAATCTTGATTAGCTCCAATCTCATTTGGTGATGCAACCGGATTCGAATTCGACGCTTTGGCTCACCCGGTCACCACCAATTTCCTCCTCAAGCTCCTACAAGTGTAGACTTAGGTACCCAAACAACTTTGGGTCCTTGAACATTAGCTTTTGGGATCCAAACCATTTTGGTTTTGGGTGCCCATACACTTGAGGAACTAGATTTAACAAATAAATGCTTGCCATTTAAAGTAGTATGAGATACATGGTTTTTCAAGTGCACATTGTATCCTAAACCATGTTTAGCTAATGATTGTCTTTGACTACTCAAAAGCATATCAAGCATTTTTGTTCCTTTAGTGAACATTTCAAGATCTTTTCTTAATTGCATATTTGAGGCTTTAAGATCTACATGTTCATCAATAATGGGTGTTTTACTTAGACTAGCAAGTGATGATTCATTTGATTCAAGTCTAGCAATCACCTCATTCTTTTCATTCATGATTAATTCAATTTGGCATTTGAGATCATTTATAGTTTTTCTAGCATTTTTGTTCTTTTCACAAATGATCTCATATTGTTTAACTAAATCATGAAATGCATTTTGTAGCTCATCATGTGTATATGATTCATCATTAGCATTAGAGTTAGAGCTAGCACTAGAATATGATTTACTTGAACATGAATTACTTCTAGTGGAATAAGATTTAGAGGAGTTAGAAGCTACCTCACTTTGTTCATCTTCAATGGCCATGAAGCATGAATGTGCAACCTCTCTTCTACTTTGTAAGGAAGAGGATGATGATGGAGATGAAGAGTCATCCCAAGTGGCTTTGTGAGCTTCCTCCTTCCTTTCTCTTCTCTTGCTCTTCTCCTTTTCTTTTCTCCTCTCCCTTCTCTCCTTTTTCTTCTCCCCTTCTCTTCTCTCATTTTCACTCTCCTCCCTCTCTTTTTCTTTTTCTCTTTTCTCACTTCTTCTACCTCTTCTTTCATTCTTTTCTCCCTTATCCCTCTTGAGGTATTTGAAGAAGTCTTGGGCAAGGACCTCAATGTCCTCTTCTTCCACCCTCCTTGGCTCATCAAAATTTGCATGCAATGCCACCATGGAGTTTTTCTTTGAAGCTTCCTTCTCTCTTCGATGACTCAATTGGAGCTCATAGGCCATGAGATTTCCAATGAGTTCCTCCATCTTCAATTTTGAAAGATCGTGCGATTCTTCGATTGCCACGACCTTGTCTTCCCAATCGTTGCTCAATGATCGGAGGAATTTTCGAGTCATCTCTCCTTCATTTATCCTTCTTCCAAGAATCAAAAGAGAGTTAGTGATATCGGTGAAGCGAGTGTTCATGTCGCTTATGTTCTCACCGATTTGCATAGAAAATATTTCATATTTATGCATGAGGAGACTTATCCTAGTTTCTTTGGTTTTGCTATCACCCTCATGATGCATTTGTAACCTATGCCATATTTCATTTGCACTTTCACATCCCCTAATTCTATTGTATTCTCCCTCATTAAGGCCAGAATAAAGAATATTCATAATTTTTGAATTCATTTCAATTTCTTTCATTTGAGCCCTAGATAGAGAATCTAAATCATCTTCATTTGGGGGTATGTATGGATTTTGAATAAACTTCCAATACTTAAGGTCATTTGATATTAAAAAGATTTTCATTCTATTTTTCCAATAATCATAATTTGACCCATTAAGCAAAGGAGGCCTTGTGGTGCATAAACCCTCTAAGTGATTAGATGTGCTAGCCATGCTAAAAATACGATTAAGTATAGAATTTAGCTAACAAGGCTCTGATACCAAATGTAGGATCGTGTGGGTTATGGGTCCACTAATCACTTTTAAGCTAATCACCTATTGAACCCTAATTAACTACTTGGTTGATCGATCAAAGAAATGCAGCGGAAATTAAACTAAATCAAACACAAGTAGAAAGTAATGCAAACCACAAGGAAGACACGTCGGTTTTTATAGAGGTTCGGCCGCGCCTACGTCCTCTCTTGCAAGCCCCTCTCGAATCTCCGTTCGAGCCCCTCTTGCGTCTTCACTATGCCTCCCCGTTCCGGGCCGGGAGCAACGCCTTTTACAAGTCTTCAAGCTCGCGAACAACCCTCGCCGAGCTTGGCACCACCTCTCACAATCCGAGAGGAACACTTCGGGTTTTCACCGAAATCCTTGCTTCTTGTCTTGGGCTTTCACCAAGACCCTTGCTCTCTTTACAACAAATGTAACCTTGAGTGGGATTCACTCTCTAATTGAGCACACTTTGAGTAGGATGAGTATATGATCAAATGTGTGAAGTTTAGGCTTATGGAGTGTAGAATTGGGAGCTTTGAGGATTGAGGTTTCTCTCTAATGTATTGGGACAATTGGAGTTGGAGAGTTGTGTTAACAACAAGTCTTGATCCTCTATTTATAAGCTCCTAAGGTTTTCTAGCCGTTGGGGATAGATTTGATTGGGTTTTGTGCAAGATACACAAAGCAGAAAATCGGGCTGCAAATCTGTCCAGAACCGGTCGACCGAAACTACTAAACCGGTCGACCCGTTCACTTGATTTCAAAGAGAACGGTCGAACAAAAGAATATTCGGTCGGACAAACGAGCTAGAACTTAACTCTACTTAAGTGAATCGGTCGAACCAAAGTATGGGGCGGTCGACCGTTAAGGGGATTCGGTTGAGAGAAAGGTCAATCGGTCGAACGAGAAATGTGTCGACCGATAGCAGGGAATTTTGTTTCTTGAAGAAATGTTCAACCGGTCGACCGAAACAAGGTCGTCGTTCGACCGGTTACCGAATGTATTTTGGGGTTAAGTTTGTTTTATACGAATACGACCGTTATTGGAATACGACAAGAAAAACGGCCATATTAAAATCCGGGATCGGTCGACCGAAAAGGTAGAACCGGTCGACCGGAAGAGTTCGGTAAAATCACTGTGGAGAGTCTGTTATAAACCGGTCGAACTGAGAACTGGTTCGGTCGACCGGTTCACACAGGAAATCTGGGTTTAAGTTTATAAGTGATTTCCGACTAAGGTTTGGGTGATCTAATGAAGTCCAAATAAGGTGAAATTTTGTGTGTGACTTCTCTAAGGAACCTAGTGTGTATGTGATATGTTTTTAACTCTTGTATGCTCAATTTACACATGTTCCTAAGACTCAAAATAAAATCAAGATTACATGTCTTCGATTTAGCTTTAATTACATGTCTTGACTTCATTTCCTTCTTTCTTGAGTCTTAATCACCTGTAGAGGTTAGCACAATACAATATACATGCAATGCAATATGTGTGCTACTCTACATCATCATAATTAAGATTAGGTTAATTAAATCATCAAAACATAGATTAAGGCCAAAAAGCCAACATTAATACCATACAGGTGTTACCTGGCGCCACATGTGATGCTCGCACTTGGCTTCTATAGGTCACATGAATTGTGGGAACATTCATGTCAATCCTCACCAACATAGAGGATCTCATCTTGATTCCTAATCAAGGCGACTGTCCTATCATGAACTACTCTGGATCTATCATACAAGATCTCTTCATGATCAGTCTCATCTCTGCTCGCTATCAAAAGTGCCAGAGGCGAATGCTCGTGTGAGTAAGCATTCTTCAGCCTATTGACAGAATAATATTTTATGCTAGAACAACTATATAAACCAAACAAATATAGTTGAAATGAAAAACACAATCACTCATAAAAGGAAGTTAGACATGCCAATACATCAAAGTCTGCGTAAGCCTAAGGACTTCACATGAGACACAAACGAGTCCTTAGCTATAGCCTTGGTAAGAGGGTCAGCTACCATAAGACTAGTAGACACATGTCTCAACTCAACTTCCTTTCTCGCTATAATGTCCTTCACAAAGTGGAACCTTGTCCATTTTGGCCTTCTCTTCAGGAGTCTCAGGATGCTTTATCAAGGCTTAAGTGCAAACCCTTCTCAATAGGAGTGTCGATTGGTTTGCATTTGTCCATATGGTATTTCTTCAAGATGTTGTTAATGTAAGTCTCTTGAGACAATCCCAGAAGTCTCTTGGACCTATTTCTAACTATCTTGACACCAAGGACGTAGCTAGCTTCACCCATGTCCTTCATATCAAACGTGGAGGACAACCACTCCTTAGTGGATTTCAGCAGCTCTTTGCTATTGCCAGCCATGAGTATGTCATCAACATACAAGGTCAGAATGACAAATTTACCATTGGATCTCTTAACGTACACACAGTGATCTTCCTCAAGCATAGAGAATGCATTCTCTGTTATAGCTTGATGGAAGCGAATGTTCCACTGTCTAGACGCTTGTTTTAAGCCATATAAGGACTTATTGAGCTTGCACACTTTGCGCTCTTGTCCTTTGACTTCAAAACCTTGAGGTTGATCCATATAGATCTCCTCCTTAAGTTCTCCATTGAGAAAAATAGTCTTTACATCCATTTGGTAAAGCTCTAAGTCCATCTGAGCTACAATAGCTAGTAGAAGGCGGATGGAGGCAAACCTAACCACGGGTGAAAATGTTTCCTCAAAATCCACGCCTTCTCTTTGGGTGTAGCCTTTAGCTACCAGTCTAGCCTTGAATCTATCAATAGATCCATCCGCCTTCCTCTTAATCTTGAGGATCCACTTGGCCCCAATGGCCTTTCGGTTCGGCGGTAAGTCGACCAAGTCCCAGACTCAATTAACTTTCATCGACTCCAACTCTTCCTTTATAGCTTCTAACCACTCTTTAGCATTTGGACCTTCCAAAGCCTCTTTCAAGGTCTCCGGTTCTTGCTCATCGATTACTGTCATCCCGGATGATTCATAATCAATTTCTTCTTGAGCTATCATGAGGGCCTCTTCCTCTAAGCGAAACCGCCTACGAGGATTGAGCCCGCGTTTGCTTCGACGCAGATGGATATCTGATGGCTCATCCTCCGTGAGAGCTATCAGATCCTCAACATTGCTGCTCCCACTAGGATCGACTGGTGGAACCTCATGTTCAACTTCCAGATCATGATCCCGTGGAGTGGCAATGTCCTCATCTTGTTGTTCAAAGAAGTCCACTGACTCTTTGATAGCTCCAGCAATGGTTTTAAAAATCATTTTCCAAGAATGTGGCATCCCTAGGCTCCAGTTCCGTCCTTCTTTCATTCTCGTCTACCCCGATAAAAACATAACCTTTGGAGAAATCACTGTATTTTACAAAGATACACTTTTTCCCTCTAGGTCCTAGTTTTCCATATCGGTGACTAGTAGAATGAATGTATGCCGCACATCCCCAAGGACGCAGCAGACTAAAATCAGGCTTCCGTCCTGTCCATAACTCATATGGAGTTGAGGGAACCGATTTTGTTGGAACTCTATTGAGGATATAGGCAGCAGTCATTAGAGTATCTCCCCAAAACGAAATTGGTAAGCTCGCATGCGCCATCATGGATCTAACCATGTCTAGCAACGTTCTATTCCTTCTCTCGGCAACACCATTTTGCTGAGGAGTATAAGGCATAGTGAGTTGTCTAGATATCCCCTTTTCATCACATAACTCCTTGAACATTATGGAGAGATACTCACCACCTCTATCCGTTCTAAGAGTTTTTATCTTATTATCCAACTGATTCTCAACTAAGCTCATGAATTTCTTAAAACATTCTAGAGCTTCTAACTTGTGAGAAATAAGATAAATATGACAATATCTAGTGAAGTCATCAATGAATGTGATGAAGTAACTTTGTCCATGTCTAGTACGCACATTCAAAGGTCCACAAATATCTGAGTGAATTAGTTCTAAAGGAGAAGTAGCCCTAATGGATTTTCCGAACGGTTTTCTAGTTGCCTTTCCAGCTAGACAAGATTCACAGTTCGGCAATTCAAATTTGGAGCATTCTCCTAATACCCCCTCCTTTGTCAACTTGTTCATCCGGTCAACACCAATGTGACCTAGTCTAGCATGCCACATAACTGAATCATTATTGATGGAACTTTGGCTCATAAAGGCACTAGCGTTATGATTGAAATCATAAATTGCGTCCAACACAATAAAACCGTCAGAAAGAAAAGCACGTCCATAATAAATGTTAGAAAGGTATAAACCCATATTATTGTTCTCAAAAACAACTTTAAAACCATGTCTCATCAAGACAACAACAGAAATAATATTTCGCCGTATAGCTGGTGCATACAACACGTCGTGAAGTAATATGATCCGGCCACTTCACAAAGCCACTTTGCATGTGCCAACTCCAAGAACTTCAATGCTAGTGTTGTTTGCCATGTTTATTCGCCTCCCACTTGGAACACGGCGATATTCCACGAAGGCAGAACGATCCTTTGTTACGTGGTCCGTGGCACCTGAATCCATAATCCACACAGGAGAATGATCAGTGAGCATCACAGAACTAGTCACGTTACAATTCGAGGGATTACACACAGTAATTACCTTTTGCTCAGTGCACTCACGAGCAAAATGTCCAGTCTTTCGGCAGTTAAAACTGTAGGATCGTGTGGGTTATGGGTCCACAATCACTTTTAATCTCATCCCTAATTTTCTACTTGATTAAGCAAACAAATGCGCAGCGGAATAAACAAACAAGTAGAGAAAGAAAGACAATGCAAACCACAAAAGACGCGTCGGTTTTTATAGAGGTTCGGCACCCCACCCGGGTCCTAGTCCTCTCTTGTAAGCTCCGCTCGACTCCACGAGCTCCGCCTACGTCTTCACTAACCACTCCCTGTTCCGGGCCGGGAGAGAACGCCTTTACACCACAAGCAACGCGAACAATCCTCGCTTGCTTGAATTCTTCCTCTCACAATCCGAGAGGGACACTTCGGGCTTTCACCGAAGTCCTTGCTTCTTTTGACAACACTTGTAACTGAGTGGGATTCACTCTCTAATTGAGCACACTTTGAGTAGGATGAGTATATGATCAAATGTGTGAAGTTTAGGCTTAAAGAGTGTAGAATTGGGAGCTTTGAGGATTGAGGTTTCTCTCTAATGTATTGGGACAATTGGAGTTGGAGATTTGTGTTAACAACAAGTCTTGATCCTCTATTTATAAGCTCCTAAGGTATTCTAGCCGTTGGGGATAGATTTGATTGGGTTTTGTGCAAGATACACAAAGCAGAAAATCGGGCTGCAAATCTGTCGAGAACCGGTCGACCGAAACTAGTAAACCGGTCGACCGTTAACTTGATTTCAAAGAGAACGGTCGAACAAAAGAATATTCGGTCGGACAAACGAGCTAGAACTTAACTCTACTTAAGTGAATCGGTCGAACCAAAGTATGGGGCGGTCGACCGATAAGGGGATTCGGTTGAGACAAAGGACAATCGGTCGAACGAGAAATGTGTCGACCGATAGCAGGGAATTTGGTTTCTGAAAATATGTTCAACCGGTCGACCGAAACAAGGTCCTCGTTCGACCGGTTACCGAATGTATTTTGGGGTTAAGTTTTGTTTTATACGAATACGACCGTTATAGGAATACGACAAGAAAAACGGTCATATTAAAATCCGGGATCGGTCGACCGAAAAGGTAGAACCGGTCGACCGGTAGAGTTCGGTAAAATCACTGTGGAGAGTCTGTTATAAACCGGTCGAACTGAGAACTGGTTCGGTCGACCGGTTCACACAGGAAATCTGGGTTTAAGTTTATAAGTGATTTCCGACTAAGGTTTGGGTGATCTAATGAAGTCCAAATAATGTGAAATTTCGTGTGTGACTTCTATAGGGAACCTATTGTGTATGTGATTGGTTTTTAACTCTTGTATGCTCAATTTACACATGTTCCTAAGACTCAAAATAAAATCAAGATTACAAGTCTTCATTTAGCTTTATTACAAATCTTGACTTGATTTCCTTCCTTCCATGAGTCTTGATCACCTGTAGAGGTTAGCACATGCAATATATATGCAATGCAATATGTGTGCTACTCTACATCATCATAATTAAGATTAGGTTAATTAAATCATCAAAACCTAGATTAAGGCCAAAAAGCCAACAATCTCCCCCTTTTTGATGATGACAACCTATATCTTAATTCTATCTAAATACATGGAATTTGTATATGTAAACTATGCATATTAATGCTCCCCCTATGGATGTGCATAGTTTTTGTTCAATTTTATGCCAAATTCCAAGTTACCCCCTTAACTATCTCTTCCCCTTTGACATCCATCAAAAATAATAATTATTTAAGACTTTAAGCATAGAATTTGGATGTCTTGTAATGAAGTTGCTCCCCCTAAATTTTGCACTTCATTACTCTAATAAAAGATATAACATTTAAGCTCCCCCTATCAATAAGGCTAAATTGAAACAATGAGTTTGATGAAATTTTAAGTTCAATTAAGTTTCTTCTTAAGCCTTATTCTAACATCCATTTAGAATTGACATTTAAAATCAATGGATGTGATAAATGATTTGCAATGAATAGAGTAAATGATTTTCAATGAATTGAACTATATGATATGTCAATTAAGCATGTGAAGCTAGATTAGAGCTAATTTAACATGAATTGTATAGATAGGAATTTATACCAATGTTGAATTCGAATTTAGCTCCAATCTCATTTGGTGATGCAACCGGATTTGAATTTGACTCTTGAGCTCACCCGGTCACCACCAATCTCCTCCTCAAGCTCCTACAAGAGTAGATTTAGGTACCCAAACAACTTTGGGTCCTTGAGTGTTAGCTTTGGGAATCCACACCATTTTGGTTTTGGGAGCCCACACACTTGAGGAAGTAGACTTAACAAATAAATGCTTGCCATTTAATGTAGTATGAGATACATGGTTTTTTAATTGAACATTGTATCCTAAACCATGTTTAGCTAAGGATTGTCTTTGACTACCTAAAAGCATATCAAGCATTTTTGTTCCTTTAGTGAACATTTCTAGATCTTTTCTTAATTGCATATTTGAAACTTTAAGATCTACATGTTCATCAACAATGGGTGTTTTACTTAGACTAGCAAGTGATGATTCATTTGATTCAAGTCTAGCAATCACCTCATTCTTTTCATTCATGATTAATTCAATTTGGCATTTGAGATCATTTATAGTTTTTCTAGCATTTTTGTTCTTTTCACAAATGATCTCATATTGTTTAATTAAATCATGAAATGCATTTTGAAGCTCATCATGTGTATAATTTTCATTATTTGCACTAGAGTTTGAGCTATCACTATAATAAGACTTAGTTGAGCATGAATTACTAGAACAAGAGTTAGAATCTACCTCACTTTGATCTTCAATAGCCATGAAGCATGAGTGAGCCACTTCTCTTCTACTTTGCAAGGAAGAAGACGATGATGATGGTGATGAAGAATCATCCCATGTAGCCTTGTGTGCTTCCTCCTTCCTTTCTCTTCTCTTGCTCTTCTCCTTTTCTTTTCTCCTCTCCCTTCTCTCCTTTTTCTTCTCCCCTTCTCTTCTCTCATTTTCACTCTCCTCCCTCTCTTTTTCTTTTTCTCTTTTCTCACTTCTTCTACCTCTTCTTTCATTCTTTTCTCCTTTATCCCTCTTGAGGTATTTGAAGAAGTCTTGGACAAGGACCTCAATGTCCTCTTCTTCCACCCTCCTTGGCTCATCAAAATTTGCATGTAATGCCACCACGGAGTTTTTCTTTGATGCTTCATTCTCTCTTCGATGACTCAATTGGAGCTCATAGGCCATGAGATTTCCAATGAGTTCCTCCATCTTTAATTTTGAAAGATCGTGCGATTCTTCGATTGCCACGATCTTGTCTTCCCAATCGTTGCTCAATGACCGGAGGAATTTTCGAGTCATCTCTCCTTCATTTATCCTTCTTCCAAGAATCAAAAGAGAGTTAGTGATATCGGTGAAGCGAGTGTTCATGTCGCTTATGTTCTCACCGATTTGCATAGAAAATATTTCATATTTATGCATGAGGAGACTTATCCTAGTTTCTTTGGTTTTGCTATCACCCTCATGATGCATTTGTAACCTATGCCATATTTAATTTGCACTTTCACATCCCCTAATTCTATTGTATTCTCCCTCATTAAGGCCACAATAAAGAATATTCATAATTTTTGAATTCATTTCAATTTCTTTCATTTGAGTCCTAGATAGAGAATCTAAATCATCTTCATTTGGGGGTATGTATGGATTTTGAATAAACTTCCAATACTTAATGTCATTTGATATTAAAAAGATTTTCATTCTATTTTTCCAATAATCATAATTTGACCCATTAAGCAAAGGAGGCCTTGTGGTGCATAAACCCTCTAAGTGATTAGATGTTGAAGCCATGCTAAAATTACGGTAAAGTAATGAAATTTAGCTAACAAGGCTCTGATACCAAATGTAGGATCGTGTGGGTTATGGGTCCACTAATCACTTTTAATCTAATCCCTAATTTTCTACTTGATTAAGCAAACAAATGCGCAGCGGAATAAACAAACAAGTAGAGAAAGAAAGACAATGCAAACCACAAAAGACGCGTCGGTTTTTATAGAGGTTCGGCACCCCACCCGGGTCCTAGTCCTCTCTTGTAAGCTCCGCTCGACTCCACGAGCTCCGCCTACGTCTTCACTAACCACTCCCTGTTCCGGGCCGGGAGAGAACGCCTTTACACCACAAGCAACGCGAACAATCCTCGCTTGCTTGAATTCTTCCTCTCACAATCCGAGAGGGACACGTCGGGCTTTCACCGAAGTCCTTGCTTCTTTTGACAACACTTGTAACTGAGTGAGATTCACTCTCTAATTGAGCACACTTTGAGTAGGATGATTATATGATCAAATGTGTGAAGTTTAGGCTTAAAGAGTATAGAATTGGGAGCTTTGAGGATTGAGGTTTCTCTCTAATGTATTGGGACAATTGGAGTTGGAGAGTTGTGTTAACAACAAGTCTTGATCCTCTATTTATAAGCTCCTAAGGTATTCTAGCCGTTGGGGATAGATTTGATTGGGTTTTGTGCAAGATACACAAAGCAGAAAATCGGGCTGCAAATCTGTCCAGAACCGGTCGACCGAAACTAGTAAATCGGTCGACCGTTAACTTGATTTCAAAGAGAACGGTCGAACAAAAGAATATTCGGTCGGACAAACGAGCTAGAACTTAACTCTACTTAAGTGAATCGGTCGAACCAAAGTATGGGGCGGTCGACCGATAAGGGGATTCGGTTGAGACAAAGGACAATCGGTCGAACGAGAAATGTGTCGACCGATAGCAGGGAATTTGGTTTCTGAAAATATGTTCAACCGGTCGACCGAAACAAGGTCCTCGTTCGACCGGTTACCGAATGTATTTTGGGGTTAAGTTTTGTTTTATACGAATACGACCGTTATAGGAATACGACAAGAAAAACGGTCATATTAAAATCCGGGATCGGTCGACCGAAAAGGTAGAACCGGTCGACCGGTAGAGTTCGGTAAAATCACTGTGGAGAGTCTGTTATAAACCGGTCGAACTGAGAACTGGTTCGGTCGACCGGTTCACACAGGAAATCTGGGTTTAAGTTTATAAGTGATTTCCGACTAAGGTTTGGGTGATCTAATGAAGTCCAAATAATGTGAAATTTCGTGTGTGACTTCTATAGGGAACCTATTGTGTATGTGATTGGTTTTTAACTCTTGTATGCTCAATTTACACATGTTCCTAAGACTCAAAATAAAATCAAGATTACAAGTCTTCATTTAGCTTTATTACAAATCTTGACTTGATTTCCTTCCTTCCATGAGTCTTGATCACCTGTAGAGGTTAGCACATGCAATATATATGCAATGCAATATGTGTGCTACTCTACATCATCATAATTAAGATTAGGTTAATTAAATCATCAAAACCTAGATTAAGGCCAAAAAGCCAACAAAAACAAGTCACATTAGACTTATCTTTCCCACCCCTGGATCCTCGAGGTCGTTTCTTTCCAGCTTTGTTTTCTGTTTTGTTTGCATTTGCACCCTTCTTGCCTTTAAAACCCTGAGCTCTATCTCTTTTGCGCTTAAAACCTGCACTCCTCCGAGGAGCGCCAGCTTCAGCAGCAAACACTTCAGTTAGAGGGGCTTCCGCTAGCATGCGGTCCTCCTCCAGCTCTAGGTGTTTTTCGGCCTGGTCAAATGTCCTGATGTCATCAGCATGGGTCAGATGGACCTTCATATGCTCCCAACTCTTCGAAGGCAATGATCTGATGAGAGCAGACACTTGCTCCTCATCGGTCTTAGCACGACCGACAGCACTCAGCTCGCTAATCATGTTTGACATTGCGGTAATATGCTACCTCATTGTGTGACCTTGGCGCATTTTATACCCATCAAACATAAGCCCAAGCTGACGGGCCCTTGTGACGGAGGTCACTCCGTACTGAAACTTCACAGCTTCCCACAAGGCCTTTGCAGTTCGAAACTTTTCGAACTGCAGTAACAGATCGTCCCTCATTGAACTTAGAATTGTAATTCGAGCAATTCGGTCTTTCTTTTTCCATGCATTATAAACATCCAAGTTTCTGCGATGTTGCGCAGTATTCCCCTCCTTGGGGGGAGACATAGATTGGTTTATGTTTTCTAACATGTCCTGATCCTCTAAGAGATACTCAATTTTACGATGCCACAGATCGTAATTTCTTTCATTGAGTTTATCTCCTCGAGTCAGATCAACGACAATGCTTTTGGAAGCAGCCATAAAGAATCTAGGACAATCAAAATACATAGCGATACATGAGTTCTAGCATAAAATATAACGAGCTACAATAATCATATAGAATAAACTGACTTAATAGCTATAGCATTCAGACCAAAAGAAAACATAAAGCATTCGATCAAATCCTCATGCAATAGTTAATAAAGCCATTTTACTAATCTAGATATTGAGCTCCACCATGATTTAATGACCCAAAAAAACGTTTTAAATCATGGTAAATCAGCAAATAAAAAAATTGCCGCCGGTTGCTAGGTGGTTTACACAAAACACTTCAACCTTGCAACTCCCACTAGGCATGCGAGTTCCCAAAAAACGGTTTTCAAAAAACAATCAACATCACACAGATATGATTACTACATTACTTCCATATCGAGCTAATGATCCCCATTAGGGATTTAGCCTCGTCGACGGGAACCTGCATGAGTCTTATAGCAATAATATCACAATAATAAAAATAAAGGAGCCCCTCGTCTCCTCAGGGCAATAAACAGTCCACAGTCCATAATTATTACAGTCCATAAATATTACAGTCTATTGCGATAACTATTGCAAATGGAAATAAATGAATGAAATTACGCTCATCTCTCAATAAGGCAGTAAATAACATCAGGAATCATTCATTCCACATAGCCACAATCTTTCCATACGTTAGCACAATCCGACGTATGAAAAAATACCATAAAGTGTGCAACTCTTTCAAACAATAAGGAAGTAATGCATAAGGAAACAATGCATGAATGGGGCACGAAAATAGGCAAAAAAACGTGTTAGGTAATGACAACCAATCTCCACAATAATCATTCTCAAAACAGAATTTTTTTCTTCTTTCCATAATCAATATAATCATGCAATCAATAATAATTATGCTACTTCTAATGGAAAGAAAAAATTCGAAATGATATGGTGGAGAACAACACATATTTTTTGCATCAAAGGAAAGCATCCAAACATATTTTTAAGGCAATAAAATTCCAGCCCATAATATCTTTCCAAAATTTCAGAATTAGCCAATCTTTCCATAATCAATATAAGCATGTAATCAACAATAATTATGCTACTTGTAATGGAAAGAAAAATTCGAAATTCTTTGGTGGATGGCATCACATATATGCACATTTGATGAAAAGGAAATATTTCAAATGAAATGCATGCAATCATCCCAAAAGAAATCTGAAATATCCTTAATGAGATTAACATATATGTGCATTCAATCATAAAGGAAATATTTCAAATGAAATGCATGCAATTATTCCAAAAGAAATCCGAAATATCCTTAATGAGATTAACATATATGTGCATTCAATCATAAAGGAAATATTTCAAATGAAATGAATGCCCTCATTCCAAAAAAAACGAAATATACAATATGGTAACTCAATATTCATGTATACATGCTCAAAGATTAGAATAAATAATATCTAACCCTAATTCGTAAAAATCAGGAAAAATAGACATCTTATTTCATGTATACATGTGCATGATTTAGAAGAATCAACATGGAAAATAACTTCTGATTTTATCTAATACATGCACAAAGAATAGAGGTAACAACACAGAAAAAACAGAATTCTGGTCACATCTATGTATGTGCAATTATAGGAGAGCAACATATCATATTGGCTCGAAATAAAATCAGGAAAAATCCATCTTAAACCATGCACATATGCGCAAGAATGGAGGAGCAAAATCTAACCCTAGATGCATGCTCTAATGAACCAAAACATGCGCAACATGTAGAAACTAGTCTAAACCCTAATTGCATGTTAGAAAGAAATCAGCAAACATGCACCACTTATATCTCTAAATGAATGATCATATTATTTCATTTAAAGATCGAAAACCTCTGGGTTTTCATTTCCAGAATATGAAAACGAATTTGAAAGAAAAAAAATCATGAACAATCAACATATATAACAAGCGCATCATGTAAATAAGCAATGCTGATTTTCTGTTTTCTTTCTTTCTCCAAAAACACAACCACCGAATATTTTGTTTTTATCTCAAATCAGATTATCATGAAACAAAAATTCGTCAAGCATGGTGAGGATTCGAAGGTAACCGAGATGGCTCTGGTACCAATGTAAGCAAATAACGATTCTACAGGTTCAGGAGTACCTTTCTTGGAGAGAACCTGTGGCAGCGGAAGGAAAATCGGAGGTCACCTTACGGAATCCTTCTCACCGGTCGGTCTCCTACTCTCTTGGAGAAGAAGCACGTGTCCACAACCCAAGAGTCTACGGATTAGCTTGGTGGATGTGGAGGGACAAATGGGAGAGAGAGGGAGAGGTGGCGGCTAGGGTTTGGTGGGGCTAGGGTTTGCACACAAGAATTAGTCCATCCAATGGGAGGCTCCCCTCCTTATATAGATGGCCCCACCCAAAACCCTAATGCGCAACCAATGAGAGTGCACCACGTGCCAGTGCTTTGGGCAAACATCATCTTAATCCCTAGATTAATCCAATAGGGTAGAGGAGGAGGGAGAAGGAGAACAAGAGAGAGGGCAAGGAGAGAAGAATAAGGGCACACGGAGAGAAGGAGAAGGGGAGAGTAGATAAGGAGAGAGAGAGAAGGACAATGGGAGTGAGAGGGGAGGAGAGCGAGAAGGAGACGAGGAGAGGAGAGATAGAGGAGGAGGAGAGAGAGAAGGAAAGAGAGAGAAGGAGGAGGAGGAGAGCGAGAGAGTACGATAGAGTGAGAGAGGAGGGGAGAGAGAGATGGACAAGGAGAGAGAAGTAGAGGGAGATGGGGGAGGGACGGAGGAAGAAGGAGAGAGAAGGAGACGGAGAGAGGGAGAAGAGTGGAGATGGGAAGGATAAGGAGAGAGGGAGAGAAGCAAGAGGAGAAGGCAAGCGAGGGAGAGAGAAGGAGAAGGGGAAAGAGAAGGAAAGGTATTGAAGTAGAGGAGAAGGAGAGAGACGGAAGGAGATGGAAGACGAAGAGTGAGGGATAAGGAGAGAGAAGATAGAAGGGAAGAGAGAATCAGAGAGTGGAATAGGAACGAGAGAGCGCGGGACAACAAGAGAGTGAAAAACAAGGAGAAGGAGGGGAGAGAGAGAAGGAGAGTGTGGGACGAGAGAGAAGGATATGGGCAAACAAGGAGAGAGGGACGGAGAAAGAGAGCTAGAAGGAGAAAGAGAGAGAGGAGAGGTGGACGGGGGGGGGGGGGGGGGGGGGGGGGGAGAGTGAGAAGGGCAAGGAGAGATGGAGAAACAGAGAGAACAATAGAGAAGGAGAGAGAGGGAGAAGGAGAGCGACAAGGAGGGAGTGAAACGGATAAGGGGAGAGAGTGAATTAAAGCGAAAAGTGGAGAGAGGAGAGAGAGAGAAAGAGAAGGAGAGAGGGAGAAGGAGAACAAGAGAGAGGGCAAGGACAGAAGAAAAAGGGCACGCGGAGAGAAGGAGAAGGGGAGAGTAGATAGGGAGAGAGAGAGAATGACAATGGGAGTGAGAGGGGAGGAGAGCGAGAAGGAGACGAGGAGAGGAGAGATAGAGGAGGAGGAGAGAGAGAAGGAAAGAGAGAGAAGGAGGAGGAGGAGAGCGAGAGAGTACGATAGAGTGAGAGAGGAGGGGAGAGAGTGATGGACATGGAGAGAGAAGTAGAGGGAGATGGGGGAGGGAAGGAGGAAGAAGGAGAGAGAAGGAGACGGAGAGAGGGAGAAGAGTGGAGATGGGAAGGAGAAGGAGTGAGAGGGAGAGAAGCAAGAGGAGAAGGCAAGCGAGGGAGAGAGAAGGAGAAGGGGAAAGAGAAGGAGAGGTATTGAAGTAGAGGAGAAGGAGAGAGAGGGAAGGAGATGGAAGACGAAGAGTGAGGGATAAGGAGAGAGAAGATAGAAGGGAAGAGAGAATCAAAGAGTGGAGTGGGAAGGAGAGAGCGCGGGACAACAAGAGAGTTAAAAACAAGGAGAAGGAGGGGAGAGAGAGAAGGAGAGTGTGGGACGAGAGAGAAGGAAATGGGAAACAAGAAGAGAGGGACGAAGAGAGAGCTAGAAGGACAAGGAGAGAGAGGAGAGGTGGACGGAGGGGGAGAGAGTGAGAAGGGAAAGGAGAGATGGAGAAGCAGAGAGAACAATAGAGAAGGAGAGAGAGGAGAGGTGGACGGAGGGGGAGAGAGTGAGAAGGGCAAGGAGAGATGGAGAAGCAGAGAGAACAATAGAGAAGGAGAGAGAGGGAGAAGGAGAGCGACAAGGAGGGAGTGAAACGGAGATGGGGAGAGAGTGAATTAGAGCGAGAAGTGGAGAGAGGAGAGAGAGAAAGAGAAGGAGAGAGGGAGAAAGAGTGAGGGAGTCGGTAAGTGAGCTAGACGGAGAAAGACAAGGAGAAGGAGAGAGAGAAGGAAGAGGAGACTGGAAGGGAAGGAGAGAAGGAAAGAGGGAGGGAGAAGGAGAAGTAGAGAGAGAAATAGAGGGAAGGAGAAGGGGGAGAGAGAAGGAGAACGAGAGGAGTGAGAGAGAGTGAAGGTGACGGAGAGGAAAAGAAGAGGGAGGAGGAGAGAGATGGACAAGCGAAGCAGAAGGAGAGAGATGAGAGAAAGAGAAGGAGGGAGAGGAGGGAGAGGAGGAATGAGGAGGAGGGAGAGAAGGAGACGGAGGGAGAATGAGAGAAAGAGAAGGAGGGAGAGAGAGAGAGAGAAGGAAAGAGAGAGAAGGAGGAGGAGGAGAGCGAGAGAGTACGATAGAGAGAGAGAGGAGGGGAGAGAGAGATGGACAAGGAGAGAGAAGTAGAGGGAGATGGGGGAGGGAAGGAGGAAGAAGGAGAGAGAAGGAGACGGAGAGAGGGAGAAGAGTGGAGATGGGAGGAGAAGGAGAGAGGGAGAGAAGCAAGAGGAGAAGGCAAGCGAGGGAGAGAGAAGGAGAAGGGGAAAGAGAAGGAGAGGTATTGAAGTAGAGGAGAAGGAGAGAGAGGGAAGGAGATGGAAGACGAAGAGTGAGGGATAAGGATAGAGAAGATAGAAGGGAAGAGAGAATCAGAGAGTGGAGTGGGAAGGAGAGAGCGCGGGACAACAAGAGAGTGAAAAACAAGGAGAAGGAGGGGAGAGAGAGAAGGAGAGTGTGGGACGAGAGAGAAGGAAATGGGGAAACAAGGAGAGAGGGACGGAGAGAGAGATCTAGAAGGAGAAGGAGAGAGAGGAGAGGTGGACGGAGGGGGAGAGAGTGAGAAGGGCAAGGAGAGATGGGAAGCAGAGAGAACAATAGAGAAGGAGAGAGGGAGAAGGAGAGCGACGAGGGAGTGAAACGGAGAAGGGGAGAGAGTGAATTAGAGCGAGAAGTGGAGAGAGGAGAGACAGAAAGAGAAGGAGAGAGGGAGGAAGAGTAAGGGAGTCGGTAAGTGAGCTAGACGGAGAAAGACAAGGAGAAGGAGAGAGAGAAGGAAGAGGAGACTGGAAGGGAAGGAGAGAAGGAAAGAGGGAGGGAGAAGGAGAAGTAGAGAGAGAAATAGAGGGAAGGAGAAGGGGGAGAGAGAAGGAGAACGAGAGGAGTGAGAGAGAGTGAAGGTGACGGAGAGGAAAAGAAGAGGGAGGAGGAGAGAGAAGGACAAGCGAAGCAGAAGGAGAGAGATGAGAGAAAGAGAAGGAGGGAGAGGAGGGAGAGGAGGAATGAGAAGAAGGGTAGAGGAGGAGGGAGAAGGAGAACAAGAGAGAGGGCAAGGAGAGAAGAATAAGGGCACACGGAGAGGACAAGGGGAGAGTAGATAAGGAGAGAGAGAGAGAGAAGGACAATGGGAGTGGGAGGGGAGGAGAGCGAGAAGGAGACGAGGAGAGGAGAGATAGAGGAGGAGGAGAGAGAGAAGGAAAGAGAGAGAAGGAGGAGGAGGAGAGCGAGAGAGTACGATAGAGTAAGAGAGGAGGGGAGAGAGAGATGGACAAGGACAGAGAAGTAGAGGGAGATGGGGGAGGGAAGGAGGAAGAAGGAGAGAGAAGGAGACGGAGAGAGGGAGAAGAGTGGAGATGGGAAGGAGAAGGAGAGAGAGGGAGAGAAGCAAGAGGAGAAGGCAAGCGAGGGAGAGAGAAGGAGAAGGGGAAAGAGAAGGAGAGGTGTTGAAGTAGAGGAGAAGGAGAGAGAGGGAAGGAGATGGAAGACGAAGAGTGTGGGATAAGGAGAGAGAAGATAGAAGGGAAGAGAGAATGAGAGAGTGGAGTGGGAAGGAGAGAGCGCGGGACAAAAAGAGAGTGAAAAACAAGGAGAATGAGGGGAGAGAGAGAAGGAGAGTGTGGGACGAGAGAGAAGGAAATGGGGAAACAAGGAGAGAGGGACGGAGAGAGAGAGAGCTAGAAAGAGAAGGAGAGAGAGGAGAGGTGGACGGAGGGGGAGAGAGTGAGAAGGGCAAGGAGAGATGGGAAGCAGAGAGAACAATAGAGAAGGAGAGAGAGGGAGAAGGAGAGCGACAAGGAGGGAGTGAAACGGAGAAGGGGAGAGAGTGAATTAGAGCGAGAAGTGGAGAGAGGAGAGAGAGAAAGAGAAGGAGAGAGGGAGAAAGAGTGAGGGAGTCGGTAAGTGAGCTAGACGGAGAAAGACAAGGAGAAGGAGAGAGAGAAGGAAGAGGAGACTGGAAGGGAAGGAGAGAAGGAAAGAGGGAGGGAGAAGGAGAAGTAGAGAGAGAAATAGAGGGAAGGAGAAGGGGGAGAGAGAAGGAGAACGAGAGGAGTGAGAGAGAGTGAAGGTGACGGAGAGGAAAAGAAGAGGGAGGAGGAGAGAGATGGACAAGCGAAGCAGAAGGAGAGAGATGAGAGAAAGAGAAGGAGGGAGAGGAGGGAGAGGAGGAATGAGGAGGAGGGAGAGAAGGAGACGGAGGGAGAATGAGAGAAAGAGAAGGAGGGAGAGAGAGAGAGAGAAGGAAAGAGAGAGAAGGAGGAGGAGGAGAGCGAGAGAGTACGATAGAGAGAGAGAGGAGGGGAGAGAGAGATGGACAAGGAGAGAGAAGTAGAGGGAGATGGGGGAGGGAAGGAGGAAGAAGGAGAGAGAAGGAGACGGAGAGAGGGAGAAGAGTGGAGATGGGAGGAGAAGGAGAGAGGGAGAGAAGCAAGAGGAGAAGGCAAGCGAGGGAGAGAGAAGGAGAAGGGGAAAGAGAAGGAGAGGTATTGAAGTAGAGGAGAAGGAGAGAGAGGGAAGGAGATGGAAGACGAAGAGTGAGGGATAAGGATAGAGAAGATAGAAGGGAAGAGAGAATCAGAGAGTGGAGTGGGAAGGAGAGAGCGCGGGACAACAAGAGAGTGAAAAACAAGGAGAAGGAGGGGAGAGAGAGAAGGAGAGTGTGGGACGAGAGAGAAGGAAATGGGGAAACAAGGAGAGAGGGACGGAGAGAGAGAGCTAGAAGGAGAAGGAGAGAGAGGAGAGGTGGACGGAGGGGGAGAGAGTGAGAAGGGCAAGGGGAGATGGGAAGCAGAGAGAACAATAGAGAAGGAGAGAGGGAGAAGGAGAGCGACGAGGGAGTGAAACGGAGAAGGGGAGAGTGTGAATTAGAGCGAGAAGTGGAGAGAGGAGAGACAGAAAGAGAAGGAGAGAGGGAGGAAGAGTAAGGGAGTCGGTAAGTGAGCTAGACGGAGAAAGACAAGGAGAAGGAGAGAGAGAAGGAAGAGGAGACTGGAAGGGAAGGAGAGAAGGAAAGAGGGAGGGAGAAGGAGAAGTAGAGAGAGAAATAGAGGGAAGGAGAAGGGGGAGAGAGAAGGAGAACGAGAGGAGTGAGAGAGAGTGAAGGTGACGGAGAGGAAAAGAAGAGGGAGGAGGAGAGAGAAGGACAAGCGAAGCAGAAGGAGAGAGATGAGAGAAAGAGAAGGAGGGAGAGGAGGGAGAGGAGGAATGAGAAGAAGGGTAGAGGAGGAGGGAGAAGGAGAACAAGAGAGAGGGCAAGGAGAGAAGAATAAGGGCACACGGAGAGGACAAGGGGAGAGTAGATAAGGAGAGAGAGAGAGAGAAGGACAATGGGAGTGGGAGGGGAGGAGAGCGAGAAGGAGACGAGGAGAGGAGAGATAGAGGAGGAGGAGAGAGAGAAGGAAAGAGAGAGAAGGAGGAGGAGGAGAGCGAGAGAGTACGATAGAGTAAGAGAGGAGGGGAGAGAGAGATGGACAAGGACAGAGAAGAAGAGGGAGATGGGGGAGGGAAGGAGGAAGAAGGAGAGAGAAGGAGACGGAGAGAGGGAGAAGAGTGGAGATGGGAAGGAGAAGGAGAGAGAGGGAGAGAAGCAAGAGGAGAAGGCAAGCGAGGGAGAGAGAAGGAGAAGGGGAAAGAGAAGGAGAGGTGTTGAAGTAGAGGAGAAGGAGAGAGAGGGAAGGAGATGGAAGACGAAGAGTGTGGGATAAGGAGAGAGAAGATAGAAGGGAAGAGAGAATGAGAGAGTGGAGTGGGAAGGAGAGAGCGCGGGACAAAAAGAGAGTGAAAAACAAGGAGAATGAGGGAGAGAGAGAAGGAGAGTGTGGGACGAGAGAGAAGGAAATGGGGAAACAAGGAGAGAGGGACGGAGAGAGAGAGAGCTAGAAAGAGAAGGAGAGAGAGGAGAGGTGGACGGAGGGGGAGAGAGTGAGAAGGGCAAGGAGAGATGGGAAGCAGAGAGAACAATAGAGAAGGAGAGAGAGGGAGAAGGAGAGCGACAAGGAGGGAGTGAAACGGAGAAGGGGAGAGAGTGAATTAGAGCGAGAAGTGGAGAGAGGAGCGACAGAAAGAGAAGGAGAGAGGGAGGAAGAGTGAGGGAGTCGGTAAGTGAGCTAGACGGAGAAAGACAAGGAGAAGGAGAGAGAGAAGGAAGAGGAGACTGGAAGGGAAGGAGAGAAGGAAAGAGGGAGGGAGAAGGAGAAGTAGAGAGAGAAATAGAGGGAAGGAGAAGGGTGAGAGAGAAGGAGAATGAGAGGAGTGAGAGAGAGTGAAGGTGACGGAGAGGAAAAGAAGAGGGAGGAGGAGAGAGAAGGACAAGCGAAGCAGAAGGAGAGAGAAGATAGAAAGAGAAGGAGGGAGAGGAGGGAGAGGAGGAGGGAGAAGAAGGGTAGAGGAGGACGGAGAAGGAGAACAAGAGAGAGGGGAAGGAGAGAAGAATAAGGGCACACGGAGAGAAGGACAAGGGGAGAGTAGATAAGGAGAGAGAGAGAGAGAGAAGGACAATGGGAGTGAGAGGGGAGGAGAGCGAGAAGGAGACGAGGAGAGGAGAGATAGAGGAGGAGGAGAGAGAGAGAAGGAAAGAGAGAGAAGGAGGAGGAGGAGAGCGAGAGAGTACGATAGAGAGAGAGAGGAGGGGAGAGAGAGATGGACAAGGAGAGAGAAGTAGAGGAAGATGGGGGAGGGAAGGAGGAAGAAGGAGAGAGAAGGAGACGGAGAGAGGGAGAAGAGTGGAGATGGGAAGGAGAAGGAGAGAGAGGGAGAGAAGCAAGAGGAGAAGGTAAGCTAGGGAGAGAGAAGGAGAAGGGGAAAGAGAAGGAGAGGTATTGAAGTAGAGGAGAAGGAGAGAGAGGGAAGGAGATGCAAGACGAAGAGTGAGGGATAAGGATAGAGAAGATAGAAGGGAGGAGAGAATCAGAGAGTGGAGTGGGAAGGAGAGAGCGCGGGACAACAAGAGAGTGAAAAACAAGGAGAAGGAGGGGAGAGAGAGAAGGGGAGTGTGGGACGAGAGAGAAGGAAATGGGGAAACAAGGAGAGAGGGACGGAGAGAGAGAGCTAGAAGGAGAAGGAGAGAGAGGCGAGGTGGACGGAGGGGGAGAGAGTGAGAAGGGCAAGAAGAGATGGAGAAGCAGAGAGAACAATAGAGAAGGAGAGAGAGGGAGAAGGAGAGCGACAAGGAGGGAGTGAAACGGAGAAGGGGAGAGAGTGAATTAGAGCGAGAAGTGGGGAGAGGAGAGAGAGAAAGAGAAGGAGAGAGGGAGAAAGAGTGAGGGAGTCGGTAAGTGAGCTAGACGGAGAAAGACAAGGAGAAGGAGAGAGAGAAGGAAGAGGAGACTGGAAGGGAAGGAGAGAAGGAAAGAGGGAGGGAGAAGGAGAAGTAGAGAGAGAAATAGAGGGAAGGAGAAGGGGGAGAGAGAAGGAGAACGAGAGGAGTGAGAGAGAGTGAAGGTGACGGAGAGGAAAAGAAGAGGGAGGAGGAGGAGTGAAGGAGAAGCGAAGCAGAAGGAGAGAGATGAGAGAAACAGAAGGAGGGAGAGGAGGAGGGAGAAGAAGGGAGAGGAGGAGGGAGAAGGAGAACAAGAGAGAGGGCAAGGAGAGAAGAATAAGGGCACACGGAGAGAAGGAGAAGGGGAGAGTAGATAAGGAGAGAGAGAGAGAGAAGGACAATGGGAGTGAGAGGGGAGGAGAGCGAGAAGGAGACGAGGAGAGGAGAGATAGAGGAGGAGGAGAGAGAGAAGGAAAGAGAGAGAAGGAGGAGGAGGAGAGCGAGAGAGTACGATAGAGTGAGAGAGGAGGGGAGAGAGTGATGGACATGGAGAGAGAAGTAGAGGGAGATGGGGGAGGGAAGGAGGAAGAAGGAGAGAGAAGGAGACGGAGAGAGGGAGAAGAGTGGAGATGGGAAGGAGAAGGAGAGAGAGGGAGAGAAGCAAGAGGAGAAGGCAAGCGAGGGAGAGAGAAGGAGAAGGGGAAAGAGAAGGAGAGGTATTGAAGTAGAGGAGAAGGAGAGAGAGGGAAGGAGATGGAAGACGAAGAGTGAGGGATAAGGAGAGAGAAGATAGAAGGGAAGAGAGAATCAAAGAGTGGAGTGGGAAGGAGAGAGCGCGGGACAACAAGAGAGTGAAAAACAAGGAGAAGGAGGGGAGAGAGAGAAGGAGAGTGTGGGAAGAGAGAGAAGGAAATGGGAAACAAGAAGAGAGGGACGGAGAGAGAGCTAGAAGGACAAGGAGAGAGAGGAGATGTGGACGGAGGGGGAGAGAGTGAGAAGGGAAAGGAGAGATGGAGAAGCAGAGAGAACAATAGAGAAGGAGAGAGAGGAGAGGTGGACGGAGGGGGAGAGAGTGAGAAGGGCAAGGAGAGATGGAGAAGCAGAGAGAACAATAGAGAAGGAGAGAGAGGGAGAAGGAGAGCGACAAGGAGGGAGCGAAACGGAGATGGGGAGAGAGTGAATTAGAGCGAGAAGTGGAGAGAGGAGAGAGAGAAAGAGAAGGAGAGAGGGAGAAAGAGTGAGGGAGTCGGTAAGTGAGCTAGACGGAGAAAGACAAGGAGAAGGAGAGAGAGAAGGAAGAGGAGACTGGAAGGGAAGGAGAGAAGGAAAGAGGGACGGAGAAGGAGAAGTAGAGAGAGAAATAGAGGGAAGGAGAAGGGGGAGAGAGAAGGAGAACGAGAGGAGTGAGAGAGAGTGAAGGTGACGGAGAGGAAAAGAAGAGGGAGGAGGAGAGAGATGGACAAGCGAAGCAGAAGGAGAGAGATGAGAGAAAGAGAAGGAGGGAGAGGAGGGAGAGGAGGAATGAGGAGGAGGGAGAAGAAGGGAGAGAAGGAGACGGAGGGAGAATGAGAGAAAGAGAAGGAGGGAGAGAGAGAGAGAGAAGGAAAGAGAGAGAAGGAGGAGGAGGAGAGCGAGAGAGTACGATAGAGAGAGAGAGGAGGGGAGAGAGAGATGGACAAGGAGAGAGAAGTAGAGGGAGATGGGGGAGGGAAGGAGGAAGAAGGAGAGAGAAGGAGACGGAGAGAGGGAGAAGAGTGGAGATGGGAGGAGAAGGAGAGAGGGAGAGAAGCAAGAGGAGAAGGCAAGCGAGGGAGAGAGAAGGAGAAGGGGAAAGAGAAGGAGAGGTATTGAAGTAGAGGAGAAGGAGAGAGAGGGAAGGAGATGGAAGACGAAGAGTGAGGGATAAGGATAGAGAAGATAGAAGGGAAGAGAGAATCAGAGAGTGGAGTGGGAAGGAGAGAGCGCGGGACAACAAGAGAGTGAAAAACAAGGAGAAGGAGGGGAGAGAGAGAAGGAGATTGTGGGACGAGAGAGAAGGAAATGGGGAAACAAGGAGAGAGGGACGGAGAGAGAGATCTAGAAGGAGAAGGAGAGAGAGGAGAGGTGGACGGAGGGGGAGAGAGTGAGAAGGGCAAGGAGAGATGGGAAGCAGAGAGAACAATAGAGAAGGAGAGAGGGAGAAGGAGAGCGACGAGGGAGTGAAACGGAGAAGGGGAGAGAGTGAATTAGAGCGAGAAGTGGAGAGAGGAGAGACAGAAAGAGAAGGAGAGAGGGAGGAAGAGTAAGGGAGTCGGTAAGTGAGCTAGACGGAGAAAGACAAGGAGAAGGAGAGAGAGAAGGAAGAGGAGACTGGAAGGGAAGGAGAGAAGGAAAGAGGGAGGGAGAAGGAGAAGTAGAGAGAGAAATAGAGGGAAGGAGAAGGGGGAGAGAGAAGGAGAACGAGAGGAGTGAGAGAGAGTGAAGGTGACGGAGAGGAAAAGAAGAGGGAGGAGGAGAGAGAAGGACAAGCGAAGCAGAAGGAGAGAGATGAGAGAAAGAGAAGGAGGGAGAGGAGGGAGAGGAGGAATGAGAAGAAGGGTAGAGGAGGAGGGAGAAGGAGAACAAGAGAGAGGGCAAGGAGAGAAGAATAAGGGCACACGGAGAGGACAAGGGGAGAGTAGATAAGGAGAGAGAGAGAGAGAAGGACAATGGGAGTGGGAGGGGAGGAGAGCGAGAAGGAGACGAGGAGAGGAGAGATAGAGGAGGAGGAGAGAGAGAAGGAAAGAGAGAGAAGGAGGAGGAGGAGAGCGAGAGAGTACGATAGAGTAAGAGAGGAGGGGAGAGAGAGATGGACAAGGACAGAGAAGTAGAGGGAGATGGGGGAGGGAAGGAGGAAGAAGGAGAGAGAAGGAGACGGAGAGAGGGAGAAGAGTGGAGATGGGAAGGAGAAGGAGAGAGAGGGAGAGAAGCAAGAGGAGAAGGCAAGCGAGGGAGAGAGAAGGAGAAGGGGAAAGAGAAGGAGAGGTGTTGAAGTAGAGGAGAAGGAGAGAGAGGGAAGGAGATGGAAGACGAAGAGTGTGGGATAAGGAGAGAGAAGATAGAAGGGAAGAGAGAATGAGAGAGTGGAGTGGGAAGGAGAGAGCGCGGGACAAAAAGAGAGTGAAAAACAAGGAGAATGAGGGGAGAGAGAGAAGGAGAGTGTGGGACGAGAGAGAAGGAAATGGGGAAACAAGGAGAGAGGGACGGAGAGAGAGAGAGCTAGAAAGAGAAGGAGAGAGAGGAGAGGTGGACGGAGGGGGAGAGAGTGAGAAGGGCAAGGAGAGATGGGAAGCAGAGAGAACAATAGAGAAGGAGAGAGAGGGAGAAGGAGAGCGACAAGGAGGGAGTGAAACGGAGAAGGGGAGAGAGTGAATTAGAGCGAGAAGTGGAGAGAGGAGCGACAGAAAGAGAAGGAGAGAGGGAGGAAGAGTGAGGGAGTCGGTAAGTGAGCTAGACGGAGAAAGACAAGGAGAAGGAGAGAGAGAAGGAAGAGGAGACTGGAAGGGAAGGAGAGAAGGAAAGAGGGAGGGAGAAGGAGAAGTAGAGAGAGAAATAGAGGGAAGGAGAAGGGTGAGAGAGAAGGAGAATGAGAGGAGTGAGAGAGAGTGAAGGTGACGGAGAGGAAAAGAAGAGGGAGGAGGAGAGAGAAGGACAAGCGAAGCAGAAGGAGAGAGAAGATAGAAAGAGAAGGAGGGAGAGGAGGGAGAGGAGGAGGGAGAAGAAGGGTAGAGGAGGACGGAGAAGGAGAACAAGAGAGAGGAGAAGGAGAGAAGAATAAGGGCACACGGAGAGAAGGACAAGGGGAGAGTAGATAAGGAGAGAGAGAGAGAGAGAAGGACAATGGGAGTGAGAGGGGAGGAGAGCGAGAAGGAGACGAGGAGAGGAGAGATAGAGGAGGAGGAGAGAGAGAGAGAAGGAAAGAGAGAGAAGGAGGAGGAGGAGAGCGAGAGAGTACGATAGAGAGAGAGAGGAGGGGAGAGAGAGATGGACAAGGAGAGAGAAGTAGAGGAAGATGGGGGAGGGAAGGAGGAAGAAGGAGAGAGAAGGAGACGGAGAGAGGGAAAAGAGTGGAGATGGGAAGGAGAAGGAGAGAGAGGGAGAGAAGCAAGAGGAGAAGGTAAGCTAGGGAGAGAGAAGGAGAAGGGGAAAGAGAAGGAGAGGTATTGAAGTAGAGGAGAAGGAGAGAGAGGGAAGGAGATGCAAGACGAAGAGTGAGGGATAAGGATAGAGAAGATAGAAGGGAGGAGAGAATCAGAGAGTGGAGTGGGAAGGAGAGAGCGCGGGACAACAAGAGAGTGAAAAACAAGGAGAAGGAGGGGAGAGAGAGAAGGGGAGTGTGGGACGAGAGAGAAGGAAATGGGGAAACAAGGAGAGAGGGACGGAGAGAGAGAGCTAGAAGGAGAAGGAGAGAGAGGCGAGGTGGACGGAGGGGGAGAGAGTGAGAAGGGCAAGAAGAGATGGAGAAGCAGAGAGAACAATAGAGAAGGAGAGAGAGGGAGAAGGAGAGCGACAAGGAGGGAGTGAAACGGAGAAGGGGAGAGAGTGAATTAGAGCGAGAAGTGGGGAGAGGAGAGAGAGAAAGAGAAGGAGAGAGGGAGAAAGAGTGAGGGAGTCGGTAAGTGAGCTAGACGGAGAAAGACAAGGAGAAGGAGAGAGAGAAGGAAGAGGAGACTGGAAGGGAAGAAGAGAAGGAAAGAGGGAGGGAGAAGGAGAAGTAGAGAGAGAAATAGAGGGAAGGAGAAGGGGGAGAGAGAAGGAGAACGAGAGGAGTGAGAGAGAGTGAAGGTGACGGAGAGGAAAAGAAGAGGGAGGAGGAGGAGTGAAGGAGAAGCGAAGCAGAAGGAGAGAGATGAGAGAAACAGAAGGAGGGAGAGGAGGAGGGAGAAGAAGGGAGAGGAGGAGGGAGAAGGAGAACAAGAGAGGGGGCAAGGAGAGAAGAATAAGGGCACACGGAGAGAAGGAGAAGGGGAGAGTAGATAAGGAGAGAGAGAGAGAGAAGGACAATGGGAGTGAGAGGGGAGGAGAGCGAGAAGGAGACGAGGAGAGGAGAGATAGAGGAGGAGGAGAGAGAGAAGGAGGAGGAGAGCGAGAGAGTACGATAGAGTGAGAGAGGAGGGGAGAGAGAGATGGAGAAGGAGAGAGAAATAGAGGGAGATGGGGGAGGGAAGGAGGAAGAAGGAGAGAGAAGGAGACGGAGAGAGGGAGAAGAGTGGAGATGGGAAGGAGAAGGAGAGAGAGGGAGAGAAGCAAGAGGAGAAGGCAAGCGAGGGAGAGAGAAGGAGAAGGGGAAAGAGAAGGAGAGGTATTGAAGTAGAGGAGAAGGAGAGAGAGGGAAGGAGATGGAAGACGAAGAGTGAGGGATAAGGAGAGAGAAGATAGAAGGGAAGAGAGAATGAGAGAATGGAGTGGGAAGGAGAGAGCGCGGGACAAAAAGAGAGTGAAAAACAAGGAGAAGGAGGGGAGAGAGAGAAGGAGAGTGTGGGACGAGAGAGAAGGAAATGGGGAAACAAGGAGAGAGGGACGGAGAGAATGAGCTAGAAGGAGAAGGAGAGAGAGGAGAGGTGGACGGAGGGGGAGAGAGGGAGAAGGGCAAGGGGAGATGGGAAGCAGAGAGAACAATAGAGAAGGAGAGAGGGAGAAGGAGAGCGACAAGGAGGGAGTGAAACGGAGAAGGGGAGAGAGTGAATTAGAGCGAGAAGTGGAGAGAGGAGAGACAGAAAGAGGAGAGAGGGAGGAAGAGTGAGGGAGTCGGTAAGTGAGCTAGACGGAGAAAGACAAGGAGAAGGAGAGAGAAAGGAAGAGGAGACTGGAAGGGAAGGAGAGAAGGAAAGAGGGAGGGAGAAGGAGAAGTAGAGAGAGAAATAGAGGGAAGGAGAAGGGGGATAGAGAAGGAGAACGAGAGGAGTGAGAGAGAGTGAAGGTGACGGAGAGGAAAAGAAGAGGGAGGAGGAGAGAGAAGGAGAAGGGGAGAGTAGATAACGAGAGAGAGAGAGAGAGAGAGAGAGAGAGAGAGAGAGAGAGAAGGGAGAGAAATGAGAAGGGAGAGAGGAGGAGAAGGATAAACATAATGAGAAGGTAGAGAAGAGGGAAGAAGGGAAGAGAGAGAAGAAGAAGAGGGAGAGAGTTCTAGAGAGAGAAGCTCTGGAGAAAAACTAGTTCTAGAGAGAGAAAGTTGAGGGGAGTGAGGAGAAGCGTGGGGGAGCCTCCCTCCAGCCCCCCACCGGTCATGGACGTTGGCCGGCCACCTCTGGATGCCTGCCGGCCCACCACCATCACCGGCGCCGGTGGTGGTGGCCGGAATATCACAAAATCCGGCCATCTCGGGTTAGTTTCGTTTTTAGAAGATGGGGGTGTACAAGGAGTGCCTTGGCCTCCCTTGGCTGCCGTGGCTGCCGGCCGGCCACCCCAGGTCGACGGCCGACCTTTCCTCGCCGGCTCCGGTGGGCTGGCCCCGCCGGACGGCGAGAACTCCGGCGATGCGGAAAATGGAGAGAATGAGAAGGAGAATGTGGTGGGAAGGAAATGGACGGATCTATTCTCCTCTAATCCAAGGGCATCCACGGCCCTAGAGTTTGTTGCACCGGTGGTAAAGGAAGGAGTGTGCATGGCGAAGTGCTCAAGGGAGGCGGTGGTGGAGGCATTAAAGAAATGGGACAAGGTACTTCTTGGTTATTTTGTTGATTTCAAACCACATCTACCTACTTTGGAGAAGTTCTTGCAAAGGGCGTGGAAGATCACCGGCGGCCTTGAGGTAATACGCCGGCAAGAAGGTTTCCTTTTGTTTAGATTCACATTGGATAAGGACTTAGATTTTGCTCTTGAGAATGGACCATGGTTTGTGAGGGGAACACCCCTTGTAGTGCAAAGGTGGACTCCCACAACGGTGATGAAGAAGGAGAAAATGTCCACGGTGCCCATATGGATTCGCATGCCGGAGCTTGACTTGAGGTTTTGGTCACCCAAAAACCTTAGTACCATAGCAAGTGTGGTTGGCCGTCCCCTTTACATGGATGAGAATACGGCATCGGGGAGGCGTTTGTCATATGCTCGAGTTTGTGTGGAGGTGCCATGCTCATTTGAATATCCATCAAAGATCCAAGTGCAAGTAGAGGATGGTGAGGTGGAGGATATTGGGGTGGAATACGAGTGGAGGATGGGATATTGCGACACATGCAAGGAGGTTGGTCACACATTGGCAAGATGTCCATGCAACAAAGCTCAAGAGAAGTCACTAGAGAGGCTAACCGGAAATGAGAAGAAGAAGGCATGGGTGGTGGTCGGAAGAGATGGGAAGAAGGTATGCTCCCACGAAGAGAAGGACAATGAGGAGATGGTGGGGGAAGAAAATGCGGGAAAAATGAAGTTGGGGGACGCCGACGTGGAGGAGGTGGCCGCCGGAGGCTCGCCGGAAAAGGTCACCGGAGTGGCTGCCAGAGGTGAGGAGGCCACCGGAGTTGGAGCACATGGGGTAGGGCTTGGGGAACCAAAAGCAAAAGGTGGGGGACAAAAAGCAAAAGGAGGACAAAAAAGAAAAGATGTCATAAAAAGTAGTCAAGTTTGCTTTGTGGAAGAACCAATCATGAGGGAGGAATTCAAAAATGATGGGGTAGAGTTTTCTTTGGGCAGCCATGAAGCCAATAAGAGTGATCCACGTGGAAAAGGGCATGCAAATGACATCAAAAGCAAAAGCAAGTTTGTGCCCACTTTGGATGAGCCAATCATGGGGGGAGAATTTCAAATGCATGTGGTGGCTCCAAACTCTTTGGGCAGCCATGAAGCCATTGAGAACCCTCCATGTGGCATTGGAAAAACAAAAGAATGGACCACACACTACCATGGAACATGTGGAAAGGGGGTAGGTGAGGAGAAAGATATGGATAAGGATGAGAGTGAGAAGGATTTGTCTCTTGACTTGGAGAGGAATGTGGGCTCAAAACGTGATAACCATGAGTGGGCTGGCCCAAATGTTGGAACCAAATTACCTAGAGATCCATTTGCACAAGGTGCAAGTATGAATGGGGAGGGGCTTCGAATTTTGGAAGAGAAACTACAAGGTGACCCCGGTAGAGGTGGTTTGGGAGGGAAGGCTAGATTGAGGTCCCCCCCACCCTCAGTAGACCTTGATGATATATCTCCTCAAGCCGCATTTAAAGGTGTCCGAGAGGTTGCATTTCAGCAACAACAAAAGGAGAAGACCGGCGGGCCGAGCAAGGTTGCACGAGAGGAACTCACGGAAAGTGACAAGGAAGATGCCGCACTCATGAGCCTAGATCATGTTGAGTACTTGCGCTTGAAGAAGAGATACGGGGATGTGCGAACATATGTTGAGGAACCATGGTGCTATGACTCTGATGAGTTGAACTCAAGTGGTTCCCAACATTCAAAGGGATCATCCAAGAAGAAGGGGAAGAAGAAGAAAGGGAAAGGAAGAAGATGAACGTGCCCGAACAAGTACCTACCACGAATGCATGTTAAGAGTTAAGGGTTATGGAACGTGCAAACTATGTTGTGTAATTTGAGCGTGTAGGATTTAGGATCCTTTGTTAGACTAGCGCGAGTCGATGTAATATTTATTTTCGCAATATGAACTACTCGCACCAGAGTAGTTCCTAGCACTTCATTGTATGCACTTTTTTTTGCATGTACGTTTATTGAGGCATCAATAAATTTAGCGGCTCTGCCGAGACCGCCCTTTTGATTTGCAAAAAAAAAAAGAGAGAGAGAGAAGGACAAAGGGAGTGAGAGGGGAGGAGAGCGAGAAGGAGACGAGGAGAGGAGAGATAGAGGAGGAGGAGGAGAGAGAGAAGGAAAGAGAGAGAAGGAGGAGGAGGAGAGCGAGAGAGTACGATGGAGTGAGAGAGGAGGGGAGAGAGAGATGGACAAGGAGAGAGAAGTAGAGGGAGATGGGGGAGGGAAGGAGGAAGAAGGAGAGAGAAGGAGACGGAGAGAGGGAGAAGAGTGGTGATGGGAAGGAGAAGGAGAGACGGAGAGAAGCAAGATGTGAAGGCAAGCGAGGGAGAGAGAAGGAGAAGGGGAAAGAGAAGGAGAGGTAGTGAAGTAGAGGAGAAGGAGAGAGAGGGAAGGAGATGGAAGACGAAGAGTGAGGGATAAGGAGAGAGAAGATAGAAGGGAAGAGAGAATGAGAGAGTGGAGTGGGAAGGAGAGAGCGCGGGACAACAAGAGAGTGAAAAACAAGGAGACGGAGGGGAGAGAGAGAAGGAGAGTGTGGGACGAGAGAGAAGGAAATGGGGAAACAAGGAGAGAGGGACGGAGAGAGAGAGCTAGAAGGAGAAGGAGAGAGAGAGAGGAGAGGTGGACGGAGGGGGAGAGAGTGAGAAGGGCAAGGAGAGATGGAGAAGCAGAGAGAACAATAGAGAAGGAGAGAGAGGGAGAAGGAGAGCGACAAGGAGGGAGTGAAATGGAGAAGGGGAGAGAGTGAATTAGAGCGAGAAGTGGGGAGAGGAGAGAGAGAAAGAGAAGGAGAGAGGGAGAAAGAGTGAGGGAGTCGGTAAGTGAGCTAGACGGAGAAAGACAAGGAGAAGGAGAGAGAGAGAAGGAAGAGGAGACTGGAAGGGAAGGAGAGAAGGAAAGAGGGAGGGAGAAGGAGAAGTAGAGAGAGAAATAGAGGGAAGGAGAAGGGGGAGAGAGAAGGAGAACGAGAGGAGTGAGAGAGAGTGAAGGTGACGGAGAGGAAAAGAAGAGGGAGGAGGAGAGAGAAGGAGAAGCGAAGCAGAAGGAGAGAGATGAGAGAAAGAGAAGGAAGGAGAGGAGGGAGAGGAGGAGGGAGAAGAAGGGTGGAGGAGGAGGGAGAAGGAGAACAAGAGAGAGGGCAAGGAGAGAAGAATAAGGGCACACGGAGAGAAGGAGAAGGGGAGAGTAGATAAGGAGAGAGAGAGAGAGAGAGAGAGAGAGAGAAGGACAATGGGAGTGAAAGGGGAGGAGAGCGAGAAGGAGACGAGGGGAGGAGAGATAGAGGAGGAGGAGAGAGAGAAGGAGGAGCAGGAGAGCGAGAGAGTATGATAGAGTGAGAGAGGAGGGGAGAGAAATGATGGACAAGGAGAAAGAAGTAGAGGGAGATGGGGGAGGGAAGTGGAAGAAGGAGAGAGAAGGAGACGGAGAGAGGGAGAAGAGTGGAGATGGGAAGGAGAAGGAGAGAGAGGGAGAGAAGCAAGAGGAGAAGGCAAGCGAGGGAGAGAGAAGGAGAAGGGGAAAGAGAAGGAGAGGTATTGAAGTAGAGGAGAAGGAGAGAGAGGGAAGGAGATGGAAGACGAAGAGTGAGGGATAAGGAGAGAGAAGATAGAAGGGAAGAGAGAATGAGAGAGTGGAGTGGGAAGGAGAGAGCGCGAGACAACAAGAGAGTGAAAAACAAGGAGAAGGAGGGGAGAGAGAGAAGGGGAGTGTGGGACGAGAGAGAAGGAAATGGGGAAACAAGGAGAGAGGGACGGAGAGAGAGAGCTAGAAGGAGAGAGAGGAGAGGTGGACGGAGGGGGAGAGAGTGAGAAGGGCAAGGAGAGATGGAGAAGCAGAGAGAACAATAGAGAAGGAGAGAGAGGGAGAAGGAGAGCGACAAGGAGGGAGTGAAACGGAGAAGGGGAGAGAGTGAATTAGAGCGAGAAGTGGGGAGAGGAGAGAGAGAAAGAGAAGGAGAGAGGGAGAAAGAGTGAGGGAGTCGGTAAGTGAGCTAGACGGAGAAAGACAAGGAGAAGGAGAGAGAGAAGGAAGAGGAGACTGGAAGGGAAGGAGAGAAGGAAAGAGGGAGGGAGAAGGAGAAGGGGAGAGAGAAGGAGAACGAGAGGAGTGAGAGAGAGTGAAGGTGACGGAGAGGAAAAGAAGAGGGAGGAGGAGGAGTGAAGGAGAAGCGAAGCAGAAGGAGAGAGATGAGAGAAACAGAAGGAGGGAGAGGAGGAGGGAGAAGAAGGGAGAGGAGGAGGGAGAAGGAGAACAAGAGAGAGGGCAAGGAGAGAAAAATAAGGGCACACGGAGAGAAGGAGAAGGGGAGAGTAGATAAGGAGAGAGAGAGAGAGAAGGACAATGGGAGTGAGAGGGGAGGAGAGCGAGAAGGAGACGAGGAGAGGAGAGATAGAGGAGGAGGAGAGAGAGAAGGAGGAGGAGAGCGAGAGAGTACGATAGAGTGAGAGAGGAGGGGGGAGAGAGATGGACAAGGAGAGAGAAGTAGAGGGAGATGGGGGAGGGAAGGAGGAAGAAGGAGAGAGAAGGAGACGGAGAGAGGGAGAAGAGTGGAGATGGGAAGGAGAAGGAGAGAGAGGGAGAGAAGCAAGAGGAGAAGGCAAGCGAGGGAGAGAGAAGGAGAAGGGGAAAGAGAAGGAGAGGTATTGAAGTAGAGGAGAAGGAGAGAGAGGGAAGGAGATGGAAGACGAAGAGTGAGGGATAAGGAGAGAGAAGATAGAAGGGAAGAGAGAATGAGAGAATGGAGTGGGAAGGAGAGAGCGCGGGACAAAAAGAGAGTGAAAAACAAGGAGAAGGAGGGGAGAGAGAGAAGGAGAGTGTGGGACGAGAGAGAAGGAAATGGGGAAACAAGGAGAGAGGGACGGAGAGAATGAGCTAGAAGGAGAAGGAGAGAGAGGAGAGGTGGACGGAGGGGGAGAGAGTGAGAAAGGCAAGGGGAGATGGGAAGCAGAGAGAACAATAGAGAAGGAGAGAGGGAGAAGGAGAGCGACAAGGAGGGAGTGAAACGGAGAAGGGGAGAGAGTGAATTAGAGCGAGAAGTGGAGAGAGGAGAGACAGAAAGAGAAGGAGAGAGGGAGGAAGAGTGAGGGAGTCGGTAAGTGAGCTAGACGGAGAAAGACAAGGAGAAGGAGAGAGAGAAGGAAGAGGAGACTGGAAGGGAAGGAGAGAAGGAAAGAGGGAGGGAGAAGGAGAAGTAGAGAGAGAAATAAAGGGAAGGAGAAGGGGGAGAGAGAAGGAGAACGAGAGGAGTGAGAGAGAGTGAAGGTGACGGAGAGGAAAAGAAGAGGGAGGAGGAGAGAGAAGGAGAAGGGGAGAGTAGATAACGAGAGAGAGAGAGAGAGAGAAGGACAAAGGGAGTGAGAGGGGAGGAGAGCGAGAAGGAGACGAGGAGAGGAGAGATAGAGGAGGAGGAGAGAGAGAAGGAAAGAGAGAGAAGGAGGAGGAGGAGAGCGAGAGAGTACGATAGAGTGAGAGAGGAGGGGGGAGAGAGATGGACAAGGAGAGAGAAGTAGAGGGAGATGGGGGAGGGAAGGAGGAAGAAGGAGAGAGAAGGAGACGGAGAGAGGGAGAAGAGTGGTGATGGGAAGGAGAAGGAGAGACGGAGAGAAGCAAGATGTGAAGGCAAGCGAGGGAGAGAGAAGGAGAAGGCGAAAGAGAAGGAGAGGTATTGAAGTAGAGGAGAAGGAGAGAGAGGGAAGGAGATGGAAGACGAAGAGTGAGGGATAAGGAGAGAGAAAATAGAAGGGAAGAGAGAATGAGAGAGTGGAGTGGGAAGGAGAGAGCGCGGTACAACAAGAGAGTGAAAAACAAGGAGACGGAGGGGAGAGAGAGAAGGAGAGTGTGGGACAAGAGAGAAGGAAATGGGGAAACAAGGAGAGAGGGACGGAGAGAGAGAGCTAGAAGGAGAAGGAGAGAGAGAGGAGAGGTGGACGGAGGGGGAGAGAGTGAGAAGGGCAAGGAGAGATGGAGAAGCAGAGAGAACAATAGAGAAGGAGAGAGAGGGGGAAGGAGAGCGACAAGGAGGGAGTGAAACGGAGAAGGGGAGAGAGTGAATTAGAGCGAGAAGTGGAGAGAGGAGAAAGAGAAAGAGAAGGAGAGAGGGAGAAAGAGTGAGGGAGTCGGTAAGTGAGCTAGACGGAGAAAGACAAGGAGAAGGAGAGAGAGAAGGAAGAGGAGACTGGAAGGGAAGGAGAGAAGGAAAGAGGGAGGGAGAAGGAGAAGTAGAGAGAGAAATAGAGGGAAGGAGAAGGGGGAGAGAGAAGGAGAACGAGAGGAGTGAGAGAGAGTGAAGGTGACGGAGAGGAAAAGAAGAGGGAGGAGGAGAGAGAAGGACAAGCGAAGCAGAAGGAGAGAGATGAGAGAAAGAGAAGGAGACAAAGAGATGGAGAAGAATGGAGATGGGAAGGAGAAGGAGAGAAACAAGAGGAGAAGGCAAGCGAGGGAGAGAGAAGGAGAAGGGGAAAGAGAAGGAGAGGTATAGAAGTAGAGGAGAAGGAGAGAGAGGGAAGGAGATGGAAGACGAAGTGTGAGGGATAAGGAGAGAGAAGATAGAATGGAAGAGAGAATCAGAGAGTGGAGTGGGAAGGAGAGAGCGCGGGATAACAAGAGAGTAAAGAACAAGGAGAAGGAGGGGAGAGAGAGAGAAGGAGAGTGTGGGACGAGAGAGAAGGAAATGGGGAAACAAGGAGAGAGGGACGGAGAGAGAGAGCTAGGAGGAGAAGGAGAGAGAGGAGAGGTGGACGGTGGGGGAGAGAGTGAGAAGGGCAAGGAGAGATGGAGAAGCAGAGAGAACAATAGAGAAGGAGAAGGAGAGCGACAAGGAGGGAGTGAAATGGAGAAGGGGAGAGAGTGAATTAGAGCGAGAAATGGAGAGAGGAGAGAGAGAAAGAGAATGAGAGAAAGGAGAAAGAGGAGAGGAAAACGAGAGAAGTAGAAGGAGAAGGAGAGAGGACGGAGATGAGGGGGATGACAGCCACCTAGGCCTTTCGCCTCGCCACCCATGAGCGCCGGTCGGTCCCTCCGGTCTGCCGGCCGGACCACCTCTGCCTCCGGCGAGGAGGCGGTGCCGGATGGTGAAAAATGGAAATTTCTTGGAGAGGGGACGGAAAGTGGAGGAGAAGGGATAGGGAATGCTGAATGGCCACCCCTTGGGGCAGCTTGGCCCACCATCGCCGACGACTCTCGCCGGCCCCCCAGCGACGCCCTAAGCGGACAGGTGGCAGATGAAACCCTCAGGCTAACGAGAGTAAGCCAAACCGAGGAAAGGACAGAGGGCGATGCATCGAATCGAGAGGGAGAACGACACCGGAGCTGGTCGGAGCTATTTCGAAAACCGAGGACGGAGGACGACCCAACCACTCTCGCCTTTATTACTCCGGAGGAGGTTGATGGCGCTAAGGTCGCTGTCTATACGAGAGAGGACAAGGAATACGTGCAAAGGTTATGGGAAGGTGCGCTTGTTGCCTATTTTATCGGCTTCCGACCACACCCCCCGACGTTAGAGAAGCACTTGACCAGGATGTGGGGCATTGTCGGGAAGCTAGAGGTGTTCATGCGGCCCGGCGAGGTCTTTATACTTCGGTTCTCAGAGACAGAAGATAGGAAGAGGGTGATGGGAGGCGGCCCATGGTTCGTACGGGGGTCACCACTTGTCCTCCGACCATGGTCACCGAGCGTCGAGGTCAGGAAAGATAAACTCGCTACAATCCCGATATGGGTACGCTTCCCCGGTCTGAGCCTTCGGTTTTGGTCGCCGCGTACGTTGGCTTCTGTAGCGAGTGTTTTGGGTACCCCGATGTACATGGACCAACCCACCGCAGCTCGTCGACGATTATCCTTCGCTCGGGTATGAGTGGAGATTGACGTCCAGTTCAAATATCAAGGGACGGTCCGCGTAAGGGGTGATGATGGTGAGATGGAGGAGGTGATCGTTGAATACGAATGGAGGCACAAGTATTGTGCGACGTGTGGGGTGCTCGGACATGACGACGGGAAGTGTGTGGACCAACGGTGTCAGCTCCGACGGTGCCAGGCAAGAACCAGGAATGGGTACCGGTCGGATCAAGGAAGCGCTCCGGCGCTTGGGCAAGAACGGGAAATCCTGGAGACGACGATGGGAAGCGTAACGGCGACGTTACGGCGCCATCTAGGGTTTCGTCGAGAAAAGAAGCGCAGCCGTTGGATGGAGACGGGGAGAAACGGCCCAGACCAGATGAACGACACGTGGTGGATGGCATGTTCGAAGGGACACATCTGTTAGATCTGTTAGATGTGCATATTAGCGGGAGAAAACGACAACCATCGGATGGAGATAAGGAGAGAATAGGACATCCATTGGATCACTGTATGGAAAATGACGTGTGCTCTCCGAAGAATAGCGGGGCAGATCTTGGACCGTTGGATGCTGCGGAGAGTGTGGGTCCCGGATTGAGACCGTTGGATGACCGCGCCAGAACCAATGGAGACAAGGGGACAGTCGTCTCTGCAAGGCAGACTGCAGACCAATCAAATCGTGGGCGGATGGGACACATCGTACCTGGGGATTGGACCGCGTCAGAGGAGACCGTTAGACAAAAGACGCGTGGAAAGGAGGGTGCGGGAGAGCAGGAATCACGTGATTTTGAGCTGGAGTTTTTGCTGGACGCACATGGTAGAGGGTTGTTTGATGCGGAAGAATCTTCTGGTGGGCCTGGGCGGGAAAATCTGGGTAGTGGAGGCCAGAGAGAGAGCTGGGCTGTCGAACAGGAACAACTACATGACCCAAATGCAGCTCCTCACGAAAGTGCTTGTGGGGCTCTCACCGGAAATTCTTGCTCCCGCGACAAAGGCATTGAGGAAAATGAGCGGGGGCTCCCGGCACTCCAGGAGGGTGAGGGAAATTTGCGGGACAGCCCCGACTTAAAGGGAGAAATACGGGCGAGAAGGTTAAGATCTCCACCTCCCGCAGTAGACTTGGATACGCTTTCCCCTCAAATAGGCTTCGAAGGCGTCCGAGAGGCTTTATGGCAACAACGCGCACAAGAGGGGGATCCGTCTCATGCGGACCTCACACATAGTGATACGGAGGAGGCGGCAATGTTTGGCTTGGATCATGCGGAGTACAAGCGGATAAAGGATCTTAATGCGAACTTGGATATGGAATACGAGGATCCAGGGGACCCATGGAGTTGTGGCCCAGGCACACAAATTGTGAGAGGCTACTCCTCCAAAAGCGAAACCAAGACGAAGTCAAAGAAGAGAGAAAAACGAAAAAAGGGAGGAAATGAAGGATGCGAACGGTGTTATGTGTCGGTAGGACTTAGGAACTGATGTTAGAATAGCGCTAGTTGATGTAATTTTATTTACGCGAATATGGATTGCTCGCACCAGAGTAGTTCCTAGTACTACACTTGTATACTTTTTTTTGCATGTACGTTTATTGAGACATCAATAAATTTAGCGGCTCTTCCGAGACCGCCCTTTTGTTTTGCAAAAAAAGAAAGAGAAGGAGAGAGGGAGAAAGAGTGAGGGAGTCGGTAAGTGAGCTAGACGGAGAAAGACAAGGAGAAGGAGAGAGAGTAGGAAGAGGAGACTGGATGGGAAGGAGAGAAAGAAAGAGGGAGGGAGAAGGAGAAGTAGAGAGAGAAATAGAGGGAAGGAGAAGGGGGAGAGAGAAGGAGAACGAGAGGAGTGAGAGAGAGTGAAGGTGACGGAGAGGAAAAGAAGAGGGAGGAGGAGAGAGATGGACAAGCGAAGCAGAAGGAGAGAGATGAGAGAAAGAGAAGGAGGGAGAGGAGGAGCGACAAGAAGGGTAGAGGAGGAGGGAGGAGGAGAACAAGAGAGAGGGCAAGGAGAGAAGAATAAGGGCACACGGAGAGAAGGAGAAGGGGAGAGTAGATAAGGAGAGAGAGAGAGAGAGAGAAGGACAATGGGAGTGAGAGGGGAGGAGAGCGAGAAGGAGACAAGGAGAGGAGAGATAGAGGAGGAGGAGAGAGAGAGAAGGAAAGAGAGAGAAGAAGGAGGAGAGCGATAGAGTACGATAGAGTGAGAGAGGAGGGGAGAGAGAGATGGACAAGGAGAGAGAAGTAGAGGGATATGGGGGAGGGAAGGAGGAAGAAGGAGAGAGAAGGAGACGGAGAGAGGGAGAAGAGTGGAGATGGGAAGGAGAAGGAGAGAGAGGGAGAGAAGCAAGAGGAGAAGGCAAGCGAGGGAGAGAGAAGGAGAAGGGGAAAGAGAAGGAGAGGTATTGAAGTAGAGGAGAAGGAGAGAGAGGGAAGGAGATGGAAGACGAAGAGTGAGGGATAAGTAGAGAGAAGATAGAAGGGAAGAGAGAATCAGAGAGTGGAGTGTGAAGGAGAGAGCGCGGGAAAACAAGAGAGTGAAAAACAAGGAGAAGGAGGGGAGAGAGAAGGAGAGTGTGGGACGAGAGAGAAGGAAATGGGGAAACAAGGAGAGAGGGAAAGAGAGAGAGAGAGAGCTAGGAGGAGAAGGAGAGAGAGGAGAGGTGGACGGAGGGGGAGAGAGTGAGAAGGGCAAGGAGAGATGGAGAAGCAGAGAGAACAATAGAGAAGGAGAGAGAGGGAGAAGGAGAGCGACAAGGAGGGAGTGAAACGGAGAAGGGGAGAGAGTGAATTAGAGCGAGAAGTGGAGAGAGGAGAGAGAGAAAGAGAAGGAGAGAGGGAGAAAGAGTGAGGGAGTCAGTAAGTGAGCTAGACGGAGAAAGACAAGGAGAAGGAGAGAGAGATGGAAGAGGAGACTGGAAGGGAAGGAGAGAAGGAAAGAGGGAGGGAGAAGGAGAAGTAGAGAGAGAAATAGAGGGAAGGAGAAGGGGGAGAGAGAAGGAGAACGAGAGGAGTGAGAGAGAGTGAAGGTGACGGAGAGGAAAAGAAGAGGGAGGAGGAGAGAGAAGGACAAGCGAAGCAGAAGGAGAGAGATGAGAGAAAGAGAAGGAGAGAGGGAGAAAGAGTGAGGGAGTCGGTAAGTGAGCTAGACGGAGAAAGACAAGAAGAAGGAGAGAGAGAAGGAAGAGGAGACTTGAAGGAAGGAGAGAAGGAAAGAGGGAGGGAGAAGGAGAAGTAGAGAGAGAAATAGAGGGAAGGAAAAGGGGGAGAGAGAAGGAGAACGAGAGGAGTGAGAGAGAGTGAAGGTGACGTAGAGGAAAAGAAGAGGGAGGAGGAGAGAGAAGGAGATGCGAAGCAGAAGGAGAGAGATGAGAGAAAGAGATGGAGGGAGAGGAGGGAGAAGGAGAACAAGAGAGAGGGCAAGGAGAGAAGAATAAGGGCACACGGAGAGAAGGAGAAGGGGAGAGTAGATAAGGAGAGAGAGAGAGAGAGAGAGAGAGAGAGAGAGAAGGACAATGGGAGTGAGAGGGGAGGAGAGCGAGAAGGAGACGAGGAGAGGACAGATAGAGGAGGAGGAGAGAGAGAAGGAAATAGAGAGAAGGAGAAGGAGAGCGAGAGAGTATGATAGAGTGAGAGAGGAGGGGAGAGAGAGATGGACAAGGAGAGAGAAGTAGAGGGAGATGGGGGAGGGAAGGAGGAAGAAGGAGAGAGAAGGAGACGGAGAGAGGGAGAAGAGTGGAGATGGGAAGGAGAAGGAGAGAGAGGGAGAGAAGCAAGAGGAGAAGACAAGCGAGGGAGAGAGAAGGAGAAGGGGAAAGAGAAGGAGAGGTATTGAAGTAGAGGAGAAGGAAAGAGAGGGAAGGAGATGGAAGACGAAGAGTGAGGGATAAGGAGAGAGAAGATAGAAGGGAAGAGAGAATGAGAGAGTGGAGTGGGAAGGAGAGAGCGCGGGACAACAAGAGAGTGAAAAACAAGGAGAAGGAGGGGAGAGAGAGAAGGAGAGTGTGGGACGAGAGAGAAGGAAATGGGGAAACAAGGAGAGAGGGACGGAGAGAGAGAGCTAGAAGGAGAAGGAGAGAGAGGAGAGGTGGACGGAGGGGGAGAGAGTGAGAAGGGCAAGGAGAGATGGAGAAGCAGAGAGAACAATAGAGAAGGAGAGAGAGGGACAAGGAGAGCGACAAGGAGGGAGTGAAACGGAGAAGGGTAGAGAGTGAATTAGAGCGAGAAGTGGAGAGAGGAGAGAGAGAAAGAGAAGGAGAGAGGGAGAAAGAGTGAGGGACTCAGTAAGTGAGCTAGACGGAGAAAGACAAGGAGAAGGAGAGAGAGAAGGAAGAGGAGACTGGAAGGGAAGGAGAGAAGGAAAGAGGGAGGGAGAAGGAGAAGTAGAGAGAGAAATAGAGGGAAGGAGAAGGGGGAGAGAGAAGGAGAACGAGAGGAGTGAGAGAGAGTGAAGGTGACGGAGAGGAAAAGAAGAGGGAGGAGGAGAGAGAAGGACAAGTCAGAAGGAGAGAGGTGAGAGAAAGAGAAGGAGGGAGAGGAGGAGGGATAAGAAGGGGAGAGGAGGAGGAAGAAGGAGAACAAGAGAGAGGGCAAGGAGAGAAGTATAACGGCACACGGAGAGAAGGAGAAGGGGAGAGCAGATAAGAATAGAGAGAGAGAGAGAGAGAGAGAGAGAGAGAGAGAGAGAGAAGGACAATGGGAGTGAGAGGGGAGGAGAGCGAGAAGGAGACGAGGAGAGGAGAGATAGAGGAGGAGGAGAGAGAGAAGGAAAGAGAGAGAAGGAGGAGGAGGAGAGCGAGAGAGTACGATAGAGTGAGAGAGGAGGGGAGAGAGAGATGGACAAGGAGAGAGAAGTAGAGGGAGATGGGGGAGGGAAGGAGGAAAAAGAAGAGAGAAGGAGACGGAGAGAGAGAGAAGAGTGGAGATGGGAAGGAAAGGAGAGAGAGGGAGAGAAGCTAGAGGAGAAGGCAAGCGAGGGAGAGAGAAGGAGAAGGGGAAAGAGAAGGAGAGGTATTGAAGTAGAGGAGAAGGAGAGAGAGGGAAGGAGATGGAAGACGAAGAGTGAGGGATAAGGAGAGAGAAGATAGAAGGGAAGAGAGAATCAGAGAGTGGAGTGGGAAGGAGAGAGTGCGGGACAACAATAGAGTGAAAAACAAGGAGAAGGAGGGGAGAGAGAGAAGGAGAGTGTGGGAGGAGAGAGAAGGAAATGGGGAAACGAGGAGAGAGGGACGGAGAGAGAGGGCTAGAAGGAGAAGGAGAGAGTGGAGAGGTGGACGGAGGGGGAGAGAGTGAGAAGGGCAAGGAGAGATGGAGAAGCAGTGAGAACAATAGAGAAGGAGAGAGAGGGAGAAGGAGAGCGACAAGGAGGGAGTGAAACGGAGAAGGGGAGAGAGTGAATTAGAGCGAGAAGTGGAGAGAGGAGAGAGAGAAAGAGAAGGAGAGAGGGAGAAAGAGTGAGGGAGTCAGTAAGTGAGCTAGACGGAGAAAGACAAGGAGAAGGAGAGAGAGAAGGAAGAGGAGACTGGAAGAGAAGGAGAGAAGGAAAAAGGGAGGGAGAAGGAGAAGTAGGGTGAGAAATAAGGGGAAGGAGAAGGGGGAGAGAGAAGGAGAACAAGAGGAGTGAGAGAGAGTGAAGGTGACGGAGAGGAAAAGAAGAGGGAGGAGGAGAGAGAAGGACAAGCGAAGCAGAAGGAGAGAGATGAGAGAAAGAGAAGGAGGGAGAGGAGGAGGGAGAAGAAGGGTAGAGGAGGAGGGAGAAGGAGTACAAGAGAGAGGGCAAGGAGAGAAGAATAAGGGCACACAGAGAGAAGCAGAAGGGGAGAGTAGATAAGGAGAAAGAGAGAGAAGGACAATGGGAGTAAGAGGGGAGGAGAGCGAGAAGGAGACAAGGAGAGGAGAGATAGAGGAGGAGGAGAGAGAGAAGGAAAGAGAGAGAAGGAGGAGGAGGAGAGCGAGAGAGTACGATAGAGTGAGAGAGGAGGGGAGAGAGAGATGGAGAAGGAGAGAGAAGTAGAGGGAGATGGGGGAGGGAAGGAGGAAGAAGGAGAGAGAAGGAGACGGAGAGAGGGAGAAGAGTGGAGATGGGAAGGAGAAGGAGAGAGAGGGAGAGAAGCAAGAGGAGAAGGCAAGCGAGGGAGAGAGAAGCAGAAGGGGAAAGAGAAGGAGAGGTATTGAAGTAGAGGAGAAGGAGAGAGAGGGAAGGAGATGGAAGACGAAGGGTGTGGGATAAGGACAGAGAAGATAGAAGGGAAGGGAGAATCATAGAGTGGAGGGAAGGAGAGAGCGCGGGACAACAAAAGAGTGAAAAACAAGGAGAAGGAGGGGAGAGAGAGAAGGAGAGTGTGGGACGAGAGAGAAGGAAATTGGGAAACAAGGAGAGAGGGACGAAGAGAGAGAGAGCTAGAAGGAGAAGGAGAGAGAGGAGAGGTGGACGGAGGGGGAGAGAGTGAGAAGGGCAAGGAGAGATGGACAAGCCGAGAGAACAATAGAGAAGGATAGAGAGGGAGAAGGAGAGCGACAAGGAGGGAGTGAAACGGAGAAGGGGAGAGAGTGAATTAGAGCGAGAAGTGAAGAGATGAGAGAGAGAAAGAGAAGGAGAGAGGGAGAAAGAGTGAGGGAGTCGGTAAGTCAGCTAGACGGAGAAAGACAAGGAGAAGGAGAGAGAGAAGGAAGAGGAGACTGGAAGGGAAGGAGAGAAGGAAAGAGGGAGGGAGAAGGAGAAGTAGAGAGAGAAATAGAGGGAAGGAGAAGGGGGAGAGAGAAGGAGAACGAGAGGACTGAGAGAGAGTGAAGGTGACAGAGAGGAAAAGAAGAGGGAGGAGGAGAGAGAAGGACAAGCGAAGCAGAAGGAGAGAGATGAGAGAAAGAGAAGGAGGGAGAGGAGGGAGAGGAGGAGGGAGAAGAAGGGTAGAGGAGGAGGGAGAAGGAGAACAAGAGAGAGGGCAAGGAGAGAAGAATAAGGGCACACAGAGAGAAGGAGAAGGGGAGAGTAGATAAGGAGAGAGAGAGAGAAGGACAATGGGAGTAAGAGGGGAGGAGAGCGAGAAGGAGACAAGGAGAGGAGAGATAGAGGAGGAGGAGAGAGAGAAGGAAAGAGAGAGAAGGAGGAGGAGGAGAGCGAGAGAGTACGATAGAGTGAGAGAGGAGGGGAGAGAGAGATGGAGAAGGAGAGAGAAGTAGAGGGAGATGGGGGAGGGAAGGAGGAAGAAGGAGAGAGAAGGAGACGGAGAGAGGGAGAAGAGTGGAGATGGGAAGGAGAAGGAGAGAGAGGGAGAGAAGCAAGAGGAGAAGGCAAGCGAGGGAGAGAGAAGCAGAAGGGGAAAGAGAAGGAGAGGTATTGAAGTAGAGGAGAAGGAGAGAGAGGGAAGGAGATGGTAGACGAAGGGTGAGGGATAAGGACAGAGAAGATAGAAGGGAAGGGAGAATCATAGAGTGGAGGGAAGGAGAGAGCGCGGGACAATAAAAGAGTGAAAAACAAGGAGAAGGAGGGGAGAGAGGCTTTGCAAAAAAAAGGAGGGGAGAGAGAGAAGGAGAGTGTGGGACGAGAGAGAAGGAAATGGGGAAACAAGGAGAGAGGGACGGAGAGAGAGAGAGAGCTAGAAGGAGAAGGAGAGAGAGGAGAGGTGGACGGAGGGGGAGAGTGTGAGAAAGGCAAGGAGAGATGGACAAGCCGAGAGAACAATAGAGAAGGATAGAGAGGGAGAAGGAGAGCGACAAGGAGGGAGTGAAACGGAGAAGGGGAGATAGTGAATTAGAGCGAGAAGTGAAGAGAGGAGAGAGAGAAAGAGAAGGAGAGAGGGAGAAAGAGTGAGGGAGTCGGTAAGTGAGTTAGACGGAGAAAGACAAGGAGACGGAGAGAGAGAAGGAAGAGGAGACTGGAAGGGAAGGAGAGAAGGAAAGTGGGAGGGAGAAGGAGAAGTAGAGAGAGAAATAGAGGGAAGGAGAAGGGGGAGAGAGAAGGAGAACGAGAGGAGTGAGAGAGAGAGTGAAGGTGACGGAGAGGAAAAGAAGAGGGAGGAGGAGAGAGAAGGACAAGCGAAGCAGAAGGAGAGAGATGAGAGAAAGAGAAGGAGGGAGAGGAGGGAGAAGAAGGGTAGAGTAGGAGGGAGAAGGAGAACAAGAGAGAGGGCAAGGAGAGAAGAATAAGGGCACACGGAGAGAAGGAGAAGGGGAGAGTAGATAAGGAGAGAGAGAGAAGGACAATGGGAGTGAGAGGGGAGGAGAGCGAGAAGGAGACGAGGAAAGGAGAGATAGTGGAGGAGGAGAGAGAGAAGGAGGAGGTGGAGAGCGAGAAGTGGAGAGAGGAGAGAGAGAAAGAGAAGGAGAGAGGGAGAAAGAGTGAGGGACTCGGTAAGTAAGATAGACGGAGAAAGACAAGGAGAAGGAGAGAGAGAGAAGGAAGAGGAGACTGGAAGGGAAGGAGAGAAGGAAAGAGGGCTGGAGAAGGAGAAGTAGAGAGAGAAATAGAGGGAAGGAGAACGGGGAGAGAGAAGGAGAACGAGAGGAGTGAGAGAGAGTGAAGGTGACGGAGAGGAAAAGAAGAGGGAGGACGAGAGAGAAGGACAAGCGAAGCAGAAGGAGAGAGATGAGAGAAAGAGAAGGAGGGAGAGGAGGAGGGAGAAGAAGGGTAGAGGAGGAGGGAGAAGGATAACAAGAGAGAGGGCAAGCAGAGAAGAATAAGGGCACACGGAGAGAAGGAGAAGGGGAGAGTAGATAAGGAGAGAGAGAGAGAGAAGGACAATGGGAGTGAGAGGGGAGGAGAGCGAGAAGGAGACGAGGAGAGGAGAGATAGAAGAGGAGGAGAGAGAGAAGGAAAGAGAGAGGAGGAGGAGGAGAGCGAGAGAGTACGATAGAGTGAGAGAGGAGGGGAGAGAGAGATGGACAAGGAGAGAGAAGTAGATGGAGATGGGGGAGGGAAGGAGGAAGAAGGAGACGGAGAGAGGGAGAAGAGTGGAGATGGGAAGGAGAAGGAGAGAGAGGGAGAGAAGCAAGAGGAGAAGGCAAGCGAGGGAGAGAGAAGGAGAAGGGGAAAGAGAAGGAGAGGTATTGAAGTAGAGGAGAAGGAGAGAGAGATGGAAGGAGATGGAAGACGAAGAGTGAAGGATAAGGAGAGAGAAGAGAGAAGGGAAGAGAGAATCAGAGAGTGGTGTGGGAAGGAGAGAGCGCGGGACAACAAGAGAGTGAAAAACAAGGAGAAGGAGGGGAGAGAGCGAAGGAGAGTGTGGGAGGAGAGAGAAGGAAATGGGGAAACAAGGAGAGAGGGACGGAGAGAGAGAGCTAGAAGGAGAAGGAGAGAGAGGAGAGGTGGACAGAGGGGGAGAGAGTGAGAAGGGCAAGGAGAGATGGAGAAGCAGAGAGAACAATAGAGAAGGAGAGAGAGGGAGAAGGAGAGCGACAAGGAGGGAGTGAAACGGAGAAGGGGAGAGAGTGAATTAGAGCGAGAAGTCGAGAGAGGAGAGAGAGAAAGAGAAGGAGAGAAGGAGAAAGAGTGAGGGAGTCGGTAAGTGAGCTAGACGGAGAAAGACAAGGAGAAGGAGATAGAGAAGGAAGAGGAGACTGGAAGGGAAGGAGAGAAGGAAAGAGGGAGAGAGAAGGAGAAGTAGAGAGAGAAATAGAGGGAAGAGAAGGGGGAGAGAGAAGGAGAACGAGAGGAGTGAGAGAGAGTGAAGGTGACGGAGAGGAAAAGAAGAGGGAGGAGGAGAGAGAAGGACAAGCGAAGCAGAAGGAGAGAGATGAGAGAAAGAGAAGGAGGGAGAGGAGGGAGAGGAGGAGGGAGAAGAAGGGTAGAGTAGGAGGGAGAAGGAGAACAAGAGAGAGGGCAAGGAGAGAAGAATAAGGGCACACGGAGAGAAGGAGAAGGGGAGAGTAGATAAGGAGAGAGAGAAGGACAATGGGAGTGAGAGGGGAGGAGAGCGAGAAGGAGACGAGGAAAGGAGAGATAGTGGAGGAGGAGAGAGAGAAGGAGGAGGTGGAGAGCGAGAAGTGGAGAGAGGAGAGAGAGAAAGAGAAGGAGAGAGGGAGAAAGAGTGAGGGACTCGGTAAGTAAGATAGACGGAGAAAGACAAGGAGAAGGAGAGAGAGAGAAGGAAGAGGAGACGGGAAGGGAAGGAGAGAAGGAAAGAGGGCGGGAGAAGGAGAAGTAGAGAGAGAAATAGAGGGAAGGAGAACGGGGAGAGAGAAGGAGAACGAGAGGAGTGAGAGAGAGTGAAGGTGACGGAGAGGAAAAGAAGAGGGAGGACGAGAGAGAAGGACAAGCGAAGCAGAAGGAGAGAGATGAGAGAAAGAGAAGGAGGGAGAGGAGGAGGGAGAAGAAGGGTAGAGGAGGAGGGAGAAGGATAACAAGAGAGAGGGCAAGCAGAGAAGAATAAGGGCACACAGAGAGAAGGAGAAGGGGAGAGTAGATAAGGAGAGAGAGAGAGAGAGAGAGAGAGAGAAGGACAATGGGAGTGAGAGGGGAGGAGAGGAGAAGGAGACGAGGAGAGGAGAGATAGAGGAGGAGGAGAGAGAGAAGGAAAGAGAGAGGAGGAGGAGGAGAGCGAGAGAGTACGATAGAGTGAGAGAGGAGGGGAGAGAGAGATGGACAAGGAGAGAGAAGTAGATGGAGATGGGGGAAGGAAGGAGGAAGAAGGACAGAGAAGGAGACGGAGAGAGGGAGAAGAGTGGAGATGGGAAGGAGAAGGAGAGAGAGGGAGAGAAGCAAGAGGAGAAGGCAAGCGAGGGAGAGAGAAGGAGAAGGGGAAAGAGAAGGAGAGGTATTGAAGTAGAGGAGAAGGAGAGAGAGATGGAAGGAGATGGAAGACGAAGAGTGAAGGATAAGGAGAGAGAAGAGAGAAGGGAAGAGAGAATCAGAGAGTGGTGTGGGAAGGAGAGAGCGGGGGACAACAAGAGAGTGAAAAACAAGGAGAAGGAGGGGAGAGAGCGAAGGAGAGTGTGGGACGAGAGAGAAGGAAATGGGGAAACAAGGAGAGAGGGACGGAGAGAGAGAGCTAGAAGGAGAAGGAGAGAGAGGAGAGGTGGACAGAGGGGGAGAGAGTGAGAAGGGCAAGGAGAGATGGAGAAGCAGAGAGAACAATAGAGAAGGAAAGAGAGGGAGAAGGAGAGCGACAAGGAGGGAGTGAAACGGAGAAGGGGAGAGAGTGAATTAGAGAGAGAAGTGGAGAGAGGAGAGAGAGAAAGAGAAGGAGAGGAGAGAGGGAGAAAGAGTGAGGGAGTCGGTAAGTGAGCTAGACGGAGATAGACAAGGAGAAGGAGATAGAGAAGGAAGAGGAGACTGGAAGGGAAGGAGAGAAGGAAAGAGGGAGGGAGAAGGAGAAGTAGAGAGAGAAATAGAGGGAAGAGAAGGGGGAGAGAGAAGGAGAACGATAGGAGTGAGAGAGAGTGAAGGTGACGGAGAGGAAAAGAAGAGGGAGGAGGAGAGAGAAGGACAAGCGAAGCAGAAGGAGAGAGATGAGAGAAAGAGAAGGAGGGAGAGGAGGAGGGAGAAGAAGGGTAGAGGAGGAGGGAGAAGGAAAACAAGAGAGAGGGCAAGGAGAGAAGAATAAGGGCACACGGAGAGGAGAGAGAAAGAAGGAAGGACAATGGGAGTGAGAGGGGAGGAGAGCGAGAAGGAGACGAGGAGAGGAGGAGGAGAGAGAGAAGGAAAGAGAGAGAAGAAGGAGGAGGAGAGCGAGAGAGTACGACGGAGTGAGAGAGGAGGGGAGAGAGAGATGGACAAGGAGAGAGAAGTAGAAGGAGATGGGGGAGGGAAGGAGGAAGAAGGAGAGAGAAGGAGACGGAGAGAGGGAGAAGAGTGGAGATGGGAAGGAGAAGGAGAGAGAGGGAGAGACGCAAGAGGAGAAGGCAAGCGAGGGAGAGAGAAGGAGAAGGGGAAAGAGAAGGAGATGTATTGAGGTAGAGGAGAAGGAGAGAAGGGGAGAGAGTGAATTAGAGCGAGAAGTGGAGAGAGGAGAGAAAGAGAAAGAGAAGGAGAGAGGGAGAAGGAGTGAGGGAGTCGGTAAGTGAGCTAGACGGAGAAAGACAAGGAGAAGGAGAGAGAGAGGGAAGAGGAGACTGGAAGGGAAGGAGAGAAGGAAAGAGGGAGGGAGAAGGAGAAGTAGAGAGAGAAATAGAGGGAAGGAGAAGGGGGAGAGAGATGGAGAACGAGAGGAGTGAGAGAGAGTGAAGGTGACGGAGAGGAAAACAAGAGGGAGGAGGAGAGAGAAGGACAAGCGAAGCAGAAGGAGAGAGATGAGAGAAAGATTAGGAGACTGAGAGAGGGAGAGGGAGAAGAGTGGAGATGGGAAGGAGAAGGAGAGAGAGGGAGAGAAGCAAGAGGAGAAGGCAAGCAAGGGAGAGAGAAGGAGAAGGGGAAAGAGAAGGAGAGGTATAGAAGCAGAGGAGAAGGATAGAGAGGGAAGGAGATGGAAGACGAAGAGTGAGGGATAAGGAGAGAGAAGAGAGAAGGGAAGAGAGAATCAGAGAGGGGAGTGGGAAGGAGAGAGCGCGGGACAACAAGAGAGTGAAGAACAAGGAGAAGGAGGGGGGAGAGAGAGAAGGAGAGTGTGGGACGAGAGAGAAGGAAATGGGGAAACAAGGAGAGAGGGACGGAGAGAGAGAGCTAGGAGGAGAAGGAGAGAGAGGAGAGGTGGACGGAGGGGGAGAGAGTGAGAAGGGCAAGGAGAGATGGAGAAGCAGAGAGAACAATAGAGAAGGAGAGAGAGGGAGAAGGAGAGCGACAAGGAGGGAGTGAAATGGAGAAGGGGAGAGAGTGAATTAGAGCGAGAAATGGAGAGAGGAGAGAGAGAAAGAGAAGGTGAGAAAGGAGAAAGAGGAGAGGAAAACGAGAGAAGTAGAAGGAGAAGGAGAGAGGACGGAGATGAGGGGGATGACAGCCACCTAGGCCTTTCGCCTCGCCACCCATGAGCGCCGGTCGGTCCCTCCGTTCTGCCGGCCGGACCGCCTCTGCCTCCGGCGAGGAGGCGGTGCCGGATGGTGAAAAATAGAAATTTCTTGGAGAGGGGACGGAAAGTGGAGGAGAAGGGATAGGGAATGTTGAATGGCCACCCCTTGGGGCAGCTCGGCCCACCATCGCCGACGACTCTCGCCGGCCCCCCCAGCGACGCCCTAAGCGGACAGGTGGCAGATGAAACCCTCAGGCAAACGAGAGTAAGCCAAACCGAGGAAAGGACAGAGGGCGATGCATCGAATCGAGAGGGAGAACGACACCGGAGCTGGTCGGAGCTATTTCGAAAACCGAGGACGGAGGACGACCCAACCACTCTCGCCTTTATTCCTCCGGAGGAGGTTGATGGCGCTAAGGTCGCTGTCTATACGAGAGAGGACAAGGAATACTTTCAAAGGTTATGGGAAAGTGCGCTTGTTGCCTATTTTATCGGCTTCCGACCACACCCCCCGACGTTAGAGAAGCACTTGACCAGGATGTGGGGCATCGTCGGGAAGCTAGAGGTGTTCATGCGGCCCGGCGAGGTCTTTATACTTCGGTTCTCAGAGACAGAAGATAGGAAGAGGGTGATGGGAGGCGGCCCATGGTTCTGTAGGATTTCATGTTTAATTATACATATATATTTTCGAAATTTTTATGTATAATAAGGATCAATTACAATTTTCTTTGATTTATTTCATGCATGCATCGGTTTGTTTTAACATCTAGTTTCAAAACTCTATTAAAACAAACAAGGGCTCCGAAATTCATACCTAGAAGTTCTCAAAAATTTCTTGAAGATTCGGAGACGTTGGGGATGCTTCTCGCCGCGCCAGATGCCTCCGAGTGTTCACCGAAACCCTAAACAAGGTTCGAGAGAAAGGAGCTAGCCAATCGATCTCCAAACAAGCTTAGAATCTAGCTACAAACCCATTCCTTAGCCTCTGAGATTTCTCCTTCCAAAGACTTAGAAAACTAAGAGAATTTTCGTGGGTTTTTGTGGTGAATTAAGAGAGAAAATAATTATTGAATTGTGTAACCCAATTAGGGAGAATAAGGACCTATTTATAGGTTCCAATCTTACTCTTAATCATGGCTATTCTTTAGCCACATTTTTCTTTACATTTTTCTCTCATAAATTAATTCCTTAATGCATTACATGCACCCACAAAACGTTTGACCAAGTTTGGAGCTAATCCAACCATCAATCAAATTAATTTCTTAATAATCAAAGGCAGAAAATCAATCGCTGTTCGGTTGACCGAGACCCATTCGGTTAACCGAATATGTCACGATTGGTTGACCGAGTACTAGACGGATGACCGATTCTTAAAGGGAAAAATTCTCCTTAACCGATCGGATAATTCTCGTCTAAGACCGAGTGCCATTCGGTTAACCGAAAATATCGGAACTTAACATTGTTCGGTCGACCGATTTTGGTTCGGTATACCGTACCAAAGTTCCAGGTACTTTGGTCAAGTTCGGTCAATCAAATATGACTATCTGTTCCATGTTCGGTTGACCGATCCACAGATCCTTCGGTCGACCGAACCTCAACGGATTACCGAACTTTTACCCGATTTTGCCTTTTTCAAATTTTGGATTTATTTCCAACAAAATTTGAACTTTAGGGGTTTTTAGCAAATTCACAACTTATGCAATATATTATCCTATGCAACAATAAATTATTGCACCCCATAATATATGCATCTCATATGAATTTATCATTATTCTAATTATGTTTATATACGACATAATTGATTTTACTTGTTCACCACATGTGTCATATTTTCTATAAGAAACCCGACACATCATATGAACCAAAAATCAAGCTTCTTGTTTCACGGTTTTTGCGGTGTGACCTATGGGAGGATCTAAACTAAGTTGGCAGTGACATTAAGAGCTTAATATCACAAGCTATAAGCGGTATCTAGCTACACATTATAGCTCCCAATTAGTTAGATGTCTTAATTCCACTCGAACCAAAACACGATCCATTTAGTGATGGAGTGCACCACTTGTGTCCGTCCCTTGCCTCATGATATTAAGAATACACACAAAGTAGTATTGTGTCATCTTTGTATTAGTATTCATTTCTTGATCTCTTTAAGCTAGTTATAAATATGTGACTTAACTCAAATCACATTGTGCACATTATAACTTTGCTTTATCAAGGGGCCCACTAATATCATCACTCAATTAAGAGGGGCAATGATAATCTTTTGACTAACTATCTTCTCCAACGAAAGTTATACTTAACCAACTGATGCCTTTACACTACGCTGATCGATAGTTCAAGACACTGATCTAATTAAGTATTCCTTAAGTGATCAGATATAAGTCTCATATCAAAGGACCAAAGACACAGTAAAATATTAATGACACAGAAAACACATTTCTATAATATTTTACTTATTAGGTCTATTCAGTATACAAAAGTAATATTTTCCTCTTTTGCATACCCGTGTCGTCACTCACTTGTAGAGCTACAATGATCTATGACCAACACGACAATATTAACTCGGTAATTAATGTCCCATGTTAATTACCATGATTGCGAATATCTTTTGTTTTATGTAAACCAATATCTTTTAGAGCTCTACGGTTAAGGACCAAGAGCCTCTTCCTTAACACTTCTAAAAGACGAATAACATAAACAAGGAACAAAATGATTTCTCATTCAATTCATAATAATTGACATTTAAAAGTAAAACTTTTAGAACACATTCCCTTCAGGTTCGTACGGGGGTCACCACTTGTCCTCCGACCATGGTCACCGAGCGTCGAGGTCAGGAAAGATAAACTCGCTACAATCTCGATATGGGTACGCTTCCCCGGTCTGAGCCTTCGGTTTTGGTCGCCGCGTACGTTGGCTTCTGTAGCAAGTGTTTTGGGTACCCCGATGTACATGGACCAACCCACCGCAGCTCGTCGACGATTATCCTTCGCTCGGGTATGCGTGGAGATTGACGTCCAGTTCAAATATCAAGGGACGGTCCGCGTAAGGGGTGATGATGGTGAGATGGAGGAGGTGATCGTTGAATACGAATGGAAGCACAAGTATTGTGCGACGTGTGGGGTGCTCGGACATGACGACGGGAAGTGTGTGGACCAACGGTGTCAGCTCCGACGGTGCCAGGCAAGAACCAGGAATGGGTACCGGTCGGATCAAGGAAGCGCTCCGGCGCTTGGGCAAGAGCGGGATATCCTGGAGACGACGATGGGAAGCGTAACGGCGACGTTACGGCGCGATCTAGTGTTTCGTCGAGAAAAGAAGCGCAGCCGTTGGATGGAGACGGGGAGAAACGGCCCAGACCAGATGAACGACACGTGGTGGATGGCATGTTCGAAGGGACACATCTGTTAGATCTGTTAGATGTGCATATTAGCGGGAGAAAACGACAACCGTCGGATGGAGATAAGGAGAGAATTGGACAGCCATTGGATCAGTGTATGGAAAATGACGTGTGCTCTCCGAAGAATAGCGGGGCAGATCTTGGACCGTTGGATGCTGTGGAGAGTGTGGGTCCCGGATTGAGACCGTTGGATGACCGTGCCAGAACCAATGGAGACAAGGGGACAGTCGTCTCTGCAAGGCAGACTGCGGACCAATCAAATCGTGGGCGGATGGGACACATCGTACATGGGGATTGGACCGCGTCAGAGGAGACCGTTAGACAAAAGACGCGTGGAAAGGAGGGTGCGGGAGAGCAGGAATCACGTGATTTTGAGCAGGAGTTTTTGCTGGACGCACATGGTAGAGGGTTTTTTGATGCGGAAGAATCTTCTGGTGGGCCTGGGTGGGAAAATCTGGGTAGTGGAGGCCAGAGAGAGAGCTGGGCTGCCGAACAGGAACAACTACAGGACCCAAATGCAGCTCCGCACGAAAGTGCTTGTGGGGCTCTCACCGGAAATTCTTGCTCCCGCGACAAAGGCATTGAGGAAAATGAGCGGGGCTCCCGGCACTCCAGGAGGGTGAGGGAAATTTGCGGGACAGTCCCGTCTTAAAGGGAGAAATACGGGCGAGAAGGTTAAGATCTCCACCTCCCGCAGTAGACTTGGATACGCTTTCCCCTCAAAAAGGCTTCGAAGGCGTCCGAGAGGCTATATGGCAACAACGCTCACAAGAGGGGGATCCGTCTCATGCGAACCTTACACCGAGTGATATGGAGGAGGCGGCAATGTTTGGCTTGGATCATGCGGAGTACAAGCGGATAAAGGATCTTAATGCGAACTTGGATACGGAATACGAGGATCCAGGGGACCCATGGAGTTGTGGCCCAGGCACACAAATTGTGAGAGGCTACTCCTGCAAAAGCGAAACCAAGACGAAGTCAAAGAAGAGAGAAAAACGAAAAAAAGGAGGAAATGAAGGATGCGAACGGTGTTATGTGTCGGTAGGACTTAGGAACTGATGTTAGAATAGCGCTAGTTGATGTAATTTTATTTACGCGAATATGGATTGCTCGCACCAGAGTAGTTCCTAGCACTACACTTGTATACTTTTTTTTGCATGTACGTTTATTGAGACATCAATAAATTTAGCGGCTCTTCCGAGACCGCCCTTTTGTTTTGCAAAAAAAAGAAAGAGAAGGAGAGAGGGAGAAAGAGTGAGGGAGTCGGTAAGTGAGCTAGACGGAGAAAGACAAGGAGAAGGAGAGAGAGAAGGAAGAGGAGACTGGAAGGGAAGGAGAGAAGGAAAGAGGGAGGGAGAAGGAGAAGTAGAGAGAGAAATAGAGGGAAGGAGAAGGGGAGAGAGAAGGAGAACGAGAGGAGTGAGAGAGAGTGAAGGTGATGGAGAGGAAAAGATGAGGGAGGCGGAGAGAGAAGGACAAACGAAGCAGAAGGAGAGAAATGAGATAAAGAGAAGGAGGGAGAGGAGGGAGAGGAGGGAGAGGAGGGAGAGGAGGGAGAGGAATTTCAAATGCATGTGGTGGCTCCAAACTCTTTGGGCAGCCATGAAGCCATTGAGAACCCTCCATGTGGCATTGGAAAAGCAAAAGAATGGACCACACACTACCATGGAACATGTGGAAAGGGGGTAGGTGAGGAGAAAGATATGGATAAGGATGAGAGTGAGAAGGATTTGTCTCTTGACTTGGAGAGGAATGTGGGCTCAAAACGTGATAACCATGAGTGGGCTGGCCCAAATGTTGGAACCAAATTACCTAGAGATCCATTTGCACAAGGTGCAAGTATGAATGGGGAGGGGCTTCGAATTTTGGAAGAGAAACTACAAGGTGACCCCGGTAGAGGTGGTTTGGGAGGGAAGGCTAGATTGAGGTCCCCCCCACCCTCAGTAGACCTTGATGATATATCTCCTCAAGCCGCATTTAAAGGTGTCCGAGAGGTTGCATTTCAGCAACAACAAAAGGAGAAGACCGGCGGGCCGAGCAAGGTTGCACGAGAGGAACTCACGGAAAGTGACAAGGAAGATGCCGCACTCATGAGCCTAGATCATGTTGAGTACTTGCGCTTGAAGAAGAGATACGGGGATGTGCGAACATATGTTGAGGAACCATGGTGCTATGACTCTGATGAGTTGAACTCAAGTGGTTCCCAACATTCAAAGGGATCATCCAAGAAGAAGGGGAAGAAGAAGAAAGGGAAAGGAAGAAGATGAACGTGCCCGAACAAGTACCTACCACGAATGCATGTTAAGAGTTAAGGGTTATGGAACGTGCAAACTATGTTGTGTAATTTGAGCGTGTAGGATTTAGGATCCTTTGTTAGACTAGCGCGAGTCGATGTAATATTTATTTTCGCAATATGAACTACTCGCACCAGAGTAGTTCCTAGCACTTCATTGTATGCACTTTTTTTGCATGTACGTTTATTGAGGCATCAATAAATTTAGCGGCTCTGCCGAGACCGCCCTTTTGATTTGCAAAAAAAAAAAAAAAAAAAAAGGAGGGAGAGGAGGAGGGAGAAGAAGGGGAGAGGAGGAGGGAGAAGGGGAACAAGAGAGAGGGCAAGGAGAGAAGAATAAGGGCACATGGAGAGAAGGAGAAGGGGAGAGTAGATAAGGAGAGAGAGAGAGAGAGAGAGAGAGAGAGAGAGAGAGAGAGAGAGAGAGAAGGACAATGGGAGTGAGAGGGGAGGAGAGCGAGAAGGAGACGAGGAGAGGAGAGATAGAGGAGGAGGAGAGAGAGAAGGACAGAGAGAGAAGAAAGAGGAGAGCGAGAGAGTACGATAGAGTGAGAGAGGAGGGGAGAGAGAGATGGACAAGGAGAGAGAAGTAGAGGGATATGGGGGAGGGAAGGAGGAAGAAGGAGAGAGAAGGAGACGGAGAGAGGGAGAAGAGTGGAGATGGGAAGGAGAAGGAGAGAGAGGGAGAGAAGCAAGAGGAGAAGGCAAGCAAGGGATAGAGAAGGAGAAGGGGAAAGAGAAGGAGAGGTATTGAAGTAGAGGAGAAGGAGAGAGAGGGAAGGAGATGGAAGACGAAGAGTGAGGGATAAGGAGAGAGAAGATAGAAGGGAAGAGAGAATCAGAGAGTGGAGTGGGAAGGAGAGAGCGCGGGACAACAAGAGAGTGAAAAACAAGGAGAAGGAGGGGAGAGAGAGAAGAAGAGTGTGGGACGAGAGAGAAGGAAATGGGGAAACAAGGAGAGAGGGACGGAGAGAGAGGTATAAGGAGAAGGAGAGAGAGGAGAGGTGGACGGAGGGGGAGAGAGTGAGAAGGGCAAGGAGAGATGGAGAAGCAGAGAGAACAATAGAGAAGGAGAGAGAGGGAGAAGGAGAGCGACAAGGAGGGAGTGAAACGGAGAAGGGGAAAGAATGAATTAGAGCGAGAAGTGGAGAGGGGGGGGGGGAGAGAAAGAGAAGGAGAGAGGGAGAAAGAGTGAGGGAGTCGGTAAGTGAGCTAGACGGAGAAAGACAAGGAGAAGGAGAGAGAGAAGGAAGAGGAGACTGGATGGGAAGGAGAGAAGGAAAGAGGGAGGGAGAAGGAGAAGTAGAGAGAGAAATAGAGGGAAGGAGAAGGGGGAGAGAGAAGGAGAACGAGAGGAGTGAGAGAGAGTGAAGGTGACGGAGAGGAAAAGAAGAGGGAGGAGGAGAGAGAAGGACAAGCGAAGCAGAAGGAGAGAGATGAGAGAAAGAGAAGGAGGGAGAGGAGGAGGGAGAAGAAGGGGAGAGGAGGAGGGAGAAGGAGAACAAGAGAGAGGGCAAGGAGAGAAGAATAAGGGCACACGGAGAGAAGGAGAAGGGGAGAGTAGATAAGGAGAGACAGAGAGAGAGAGAAGGACAATGGGAGTGAGAGGGGAGGAGAGGGAGAAGGAGACGAGGAGAGGAGAGATAGAGGAGGAGGAGAGAGAGAAGGAAAGAGAGAGAAGGAGGAGGAGGAGAGCGAGAGAGTACGATAGAGTGAGAGAGGAGGGGAGAGAGAGATGGACAAGGAGAGAGAAGTAGAGGGAGATGGGGGAGGGAAGGAGGAAGAAGGAGAGAGAAGGAGACGGAGAGAGGGAGAAGAGTGGAGAGGGGAAGGAGAAGGAGAGAGAGGGAGAGAAGCAAGAGGAGAAGGCAAGCGAGGGAGAGAGAAGGAGAAGGGGAAAGAGAAGGAGAGGTATTGAAGTAGAGGAGAAAGAGAGAGAGGGAAGGAGATGGAAGACGAAGAGTGAGGGATAAGGAGAGAGAAGATAGACGGGAAGAGAGAATTAGAGAGTGGAGTGGGAAGGAGAGAGCGCGGGACAACAAGAGAGTGAAAAACAAGGAAAGGAGGGGAGAGAGAGAAGGAGAGTGTGGGACGAGAGAGAAGGAAATGGGGAAACAAGGAGAGAGGGACGGAGAGAGAGAGTTAGAAGGAGAGAGAGGAGAGGTGGACGGAGGGGGCGAGAGTGAGAAGGGCAAGGAGAGATGGAGAAGCAGAGAGAACAATAGAGAAGGAGAGAGAGGGAGAAGGAGAGCGACAAGGAGGGAGTGAAACGGAGAAGGGGAGAGAGTGAATTAGAGCGAGAAGTGGAGAGAGGAGAGACATAAAGAGAAGGAGAGAGGGAGAAAGAGTGAGGGAGTCGGTATGTGAGCTAGACGGAGAAAGACAAGGTGAAGGAGAGAGAGAAGGAAGAGGAGACTGGAAGGGAAGGAGAGAAGGAAAGAGGGAGGGAGAAGGAGAAGTAGAGAGAGAAATAGAGGGAAGGAGAAGGGGGAGAGAGAAGGAGAACGAGAGGAGTGAGAGAGAGTGAAGGTGACGGAGAGGAAAACAAGAGGGAGGAGGAGAGAGAAAGACAAGCGAAGCAGAAGGAGAGAGATGAGAGAAAGAGAAGGAGGGAGAGGAAGGAGAGAAGGAGGGAGAAGAAGGGTAGAGGAGGAGGGAGAAGGAGAACAAGAGAGAGGGGAAGGAGACAAGAATAAGGGCACACGGAGAGATGGAGAAGGGGAGAGTAGATAAGGAGAGAGAGAGAGAGAGAGAGAAGGACAATGGGAGTGAGAGGGGAGGAGAGCGAGAAGGAGATGAGGAGATGAGAGATAGAGGAGGAGGAGAGAGAGAAGGAAAGAGAGAGAAGGAGGAGAGCGAGAAAGTACGATAGAGTGAGAGAGGAGGGGAGAGAGAGATGGACAAGGAGAGAGAAGTAGAGGGAGATGGGGGAGGGAAGGAGGAAGAAGGAGACGGAGAGATGGAGAAGAGTGGAGATGGGAAGGAGAAGGAGAGGGAGGGAGAGAAGCAAGAGGAGAAGGCAAGCTAGGGAGAGAGAAGGAGAAGGGGAAAGAGAAGGAGAGGTATTGAAGTAGAGGAGAAGGAGAGAGAGGGAAGGAGATGGAAGACGAAGATGTGAGGGATAAGGAGAGAGAAGATAGAAGGGAAGAGAGAATTAGAGAGTGGAGTGGGAAGGAGAGAGCGCGGGACAACAAGAGAGTGAAAAACAAGGAGAAGGAGGGGAGAGAGAGAGGAGAGTGTGGGACGAGAGAGAAGGAAATGGGGAAACAAGGAGAGAGGGACGGAGAGAGAGAGCTAGAAGGAGAAGGAGAGAGAGGAGAGGTGGACGGAGGGGGAGAAAGTGAGAAAGGCAAGGAGAGATGGAGAAGCAGAGAGAACAATAGAGAAGGATAGAGAGGGAGAAGGAGAGCGACAAGGAGGGAGTGAAACAGAGAAGGGAGAGAGTGAATTAGAGCGAGAAGTGGAGAGAGGAGAGAGAGAAAGAGAAGGAGAGAGGGAGAAAGAGTGAGGGCGTCGGTAAGTGAGCTAGACGGAGAAAGACAAGGAGAAGGAGAGAGAGAAGGAAGAGGAGACTGGAAGGGAAGGAGAGAAGGAAAGAGGGAGGGAGAAGGAGAAGTAGAGAGAGAAATAGAGGGAAGGAGAAGGGGGAGAGAGAAGGAGAACGAGAGGAGTGAGAGAGAGTGAAGGTGACGGAGAGGAAAAGAAGAAAGATCTTGTTGAACGTTTTATTTAAAACCGCAAGTGCACGACCGCGATGAAGCGGTGGCAAGTACGGGTCGTCCTCAGGGAGGTGAGTAGCCTCTTGCTTGTACGAAATCAAGTGGCAAAAATAGGGGGAGAAAGATGTTTATGCTACTCTACTCTATACTACGCTAAGAAGTAGGAAATGCGAAAGGAAGAACCAAACAATGAAATAATAACTAAGCTAAGAACAAAGGAAGAATGCTGGAATACAGAAATGGGAAAACCCCTAAGGGGTGTAGTGAGTGCACACATGCAAAGAGGTGGGTGTAGAATACATTCTTTAAGCACATGAAGGTGGTGTTTATCAAGCATAGGAAGTGTCTAAATGTTATGGCAAAACCTATCAATCTATTCACCAACATAGTTGATTAACATTTACATATGCAAGTTATTTATTTCAGAACCTAAACAAGCATGAGAGGTGTCTAATCATTTTGGCAAAACTCATCAAGTTATAAATTCTATCCTAAACAAGCAAGCATACATTCATGTTTTATCAACACATCAAAAATAAAGCATTCATCCCATTCTCTAATGCATGTATGTACATCTACTCCACCCCCCAAAGGGGATGAAACTACTCACTGAACATTACACTAATTATTAAACTAAGCAAAGAAAGCATATTAAAACTAAGCTAGAAATAAAAGACGATTAAACTAAAACATGCACAAACTATAAAAGAAGCATAAACAAACAATGAAAGAAACACAAAACTTTATTGATAAAATGACTCACATTAAAAGTAGCATCCTCCTACTTTAGTGTGTGCTTCAAGGCCTCACTTCTAGTAGGAAGAATAGCCACTTAAAATATGGAGTGATTACAATAGGAGGTGAAGAGTTCTATTTATAGGCATGGAAAAAGCTAATCCGGGACAATCCCCCGATGTGGGACTAAACCAACACCAAAAATAGCCTCAACGAACATTAATACAAGTCCAGGACAAATCTTGGCGGATCTGGACTAATCCAGACCGCCAATTGGAGGTCCAAAATGTCCGGATCCAGTTGAGTTTTATTTTGGGCTTTTCTTTGTGCTTTTGGTGGTCTTTGATGCTCTACTTCGTTTGTTGGAGCTCCGACCCGAATCCAATTGCTAAAATACTCCCCATGATGGTGTGAAGTATTCTGTTTTGCTCTTAGGTCCCTCTATCTTGCGTTCAGGTCCTTCTCCCTTGCATCTTGGTCCCCAGATCTCACAATCCAGTCCTTTTTCCCAGCTTTTGGGTACTTTTATGTTTCATCTCTTCAAACCTATTTATTCCTGAAAACTAAACATAAAACTTGTGACATAGCATTGTTTAGGTGAAAGATAATGGATATAAGATACAAATATGAGCATGAAATGATTCAATCAAATACCCCCACACCTAACTTTTGCTAGTCCCGAGCAAAACAAAGAAAGAGAAAAGCATGCGAAAAACAAGAAATCCTAACTCACTTTCGTAGGAATCACGGTTGCACTTAGCACGTGCAAGAAGTCGTTAAACCTCCCTGTTGCCAAGGAGGAGAAGTGTTGTCTCATGAGGGTTTTCAGCGGATATACCCACAAAATCCGAACAAGATGCATTAATCAATCTAGCTACACGACTCGTTGGACTTATTTTGTCGATCATGGGACGCGGTAATACTACGGGTCGACTCTATATATGTAATCAGTCCACACACCTAGCCTAATGAGTTATTCGTGAGAGTTAGTCTAGGACTTAAGTGAAAGACATGGACAACCTTAACTTGTGAATGTGATACAATGTGTAAAGTCCATTTTGGTTCTTATTTGACTCTTTTTTTCTTCTTTTTTTTCCTTTTTCTTTTTTTTCTTTTTCTTTGGAGCATTTTATTGGTTGGTGTTTGATTCTCCCAGGGTCAGGTTTCGTGCATCATTGCCTATGAGGACTTACACTATCATGTACACCTTCCCCCAAATCTCCACATAGGGCGATCCCTACCACCCGTGTAACGGGAGTTCGGTCGGTGCATCCCAAGTCAGATGACTCGAAAGCACCAAGCACAAAGGCCCCTCAGACCTACTTTCCCGGGTGATAGGAGCCGTGCGAGAAGAGAGAACACCACTTATTTATATATCTACATGGGAACCAAAACCCCTACACTTAAGTTTCACAAAAAGAGATTAAGGGCCCTTGACTACGACAAACTTCCTTATACTAACAGACACGAATTATTTGACTCACTAGGTTCAGGGTGGACTTCTTTAAATGTTTGAGTGCTGAAACCCTATGATTACACGCCCCCCGAGGGAAAACCGGGGTGCATCCTAACGACTCGATAAGACCTAAAGCCAGTAAACTAGAAATCCTAATGCATCGAGTTCAAGACAATTTTGGGAGCTTTCTTTTTACTTTGCCTTTCAACGGTTTTGCACATGCTGAACACACGCAAAACCTACAAAACATTTTCTTTCGCAAACACATGAAGATTTTGAAAGAAATGTGGAAATTTTAAAGCACTCGGCAAGCATAAGAAGACAAGTCACCCAAGGATCATGGCAAGCATATATATCAATGTTAAATGCGGCACACTAACATGACCCTAGCAGTACACACAAAAGAAAACAAAACCAAAGGAAAAAGACTCGAATATGTACACACGTAAAACACCCCCCCCCCCCCCCACACACACACCTACCTCATGCATTGTCCTCAATGAATGCGAACAAGATACTACATGGATATATGCATGAAAAAGGAAAGATCTCACCAACATGAAGTACAAAGGGACGTTCAGGGTCATGTTGATGGACACAAACCCAAATTCCCTCAAAACCTGTGAGAAGCTGAAGAAGGGAGATAAATACGTGAAGAAATTGGGGCCCAAGTACACAAGGGTTGGGGCCCACAAAAATCGATGCTCACTGAAGGAGTCTTTTATTATTTTGTTTTTTTTTCTTCTTTTTTGTTTTTTTTTGTTTTTTTACAAGATATATACAGCAATAACGATATTCTCATAATCATTTGGTCAAGGAACATCAAATGAGAACATCAAGTCATGAGGACCAGAGCCTTGCCGAGATGGGCAGACTTCACCGGTACTCTGAGGTGTCATGAGGGGTGAAAGGTCAAAGCTGAAAGGCTCGAACCCATCATGATATTGGTCGGGTGTAGGCAACATGAAAGAGTGAAGATGTGTTGCCTCACTAGGGTTTAGTTGCTCATCTAACAAAACCGTCCAACCAATAGGTGGGTGCATCGGAATGAGTTCCTCAAGCTCATTCGATGGATGCAGCAGACCTGCATCACGAAGAATGGGGCTTCTCCCCAAGTTATCCAACAAGGACCTCCCACCATCATTTAGATCATCAAACATAAGCTCGGTCATAGGTGAGCCCTTGTTGGAGTCAATATGAAGCTCAAATGGCTCAAGGGTCATGGGACATGAGGTAGAGACACCTTCTGGTATAGGCATATGATGAGGTGTCTCACTCTCACTAGTACTCTCAACTGAATCATGCAACGAACACTCCCTTTGGACATTCATGTTCGAGGCCAGCTCACTCTGTTGCATTGCGAAGACAGGCAATAAGTTTTCACTGGGCCCACGCACATTCTCAATGAGTTGCATTGGGGTTAGGGGTGTTCGTTGATTTTGTGGTGCTTTCTCCAATTGGCGGATGAGATTTAGATTTAAAGGTTCATCCATGGGTTCCTGTTGCTTACCAGAGTTGAACACATGAAACTCGGCACTCATGTTACCGAATGAGAGTTTCATGAGACCATTTCTACAATTAATCAAGGCATTGGAGGTTGCCAGAAATGGTCTACCCAAAATCAAAGGTATTTGAGAGTGGGTGTTCGCAATAGGATTGGTATCGAGGACAACAAAATCGACTGGAAATATAAAATCTCCAACTTTGATAAGCACATCCTCGATAATCCCCATGGGAATACGAATGGATCTATCCGCCAATTGGAGGGTGATCTTCGTTGGTTTCAATTCTCCCAAGTTCAACTGTTGATAAACAGAGAATGGGAGGAGGTTGACCGCTGATCCTAAATCAAGCAAAACATTGCTCAATCTAGTGTCCCCTATCGTACACTGAATAGTAGGACACCCCGGGTCCTTGTATTTTGTGTAGGTAGGATTGGACAAAAGTGAGCTGATATTTGCAGCCAAGAATGCTTTCTTAGGAACATTGGTCTTCCTCTTGGTTGTGCAGAGATCCTTCAACACTTTGGCATATTGAGGTATTTGTTGGATGATATCCAACAAGGGGATGTTAACCTTCAATTGCTTAAACACCTCTAATATCTTGTCCATGTTGTCACTCTGCTTTTTGTTTAACCTACTTGGATAGGGAGCTTTTGGAAGGTAGGTTTTCTGCTGTGCCTGAGAAGAAAGCTTTGGTGTATTACCCTCACCCTCAGCATCTTCTTCACCACCATTCCCACTGAGGGGCTGCATAGATGGTGGTTGTTGTGGCAAGGAGATGTGATTGTCAACCTGTTTTCCATTCCTTAAGGTCACAATAGAATTGACATGGTGAACAGGTTCCTCCACATGGTTCACTTGCCTCCCCCGAGGTACCACATTCTCATTTTGCATGTATTGTTGTTGGTACATACGGGAGTTAGCCTCAGGCTGGCTAGGAAAAGACTCTCTCTCTCTCTCATGTACAGACTGAGCCAATTGGCTCATCTGAAGCTCTAGAGATTTCATGGTCTGTTGATTTGAAGTGAGAACTTGACTTGTGGTAGACATAAAATTTTTCATTGAGTTTTCAAGTCCACGAGTCAAGGTCTCAAGCGAATTGAATCGGGTTTCCATATTATTGGAATTTAGGAAACCCGATTGATTGGTGGTTTGTGCTTGGGGTGGCTGATAGGAATGTGCATGCATGGGAGGTTGGTGTGATTGGTAAGGTGGTCTAGAGGAGTTTGGAGGACCACCCGGGGCATTAGTTTGGTTCCATGAAAAATTGGGGTGGTTCCTCCATCCAGGATTATAAGATGATGAGTATGGGTCATTCCTGGCTCTATCATAGACGGCGTTGACACGCTCCATCTCAGGAGGAATGGACTCACACTCGCTTTCTACATGACCTATCCTACCACATGAATGACAGGGAACTGGACCAGATGTGGACATGTGAGGTGCACTTTGTTGGTTTTGGAGCTCAATCGAATCCATACGGCGCATTAAGGCCGCCATGCGCGCCTCGGTGGCCGTAGTGGTATCGACAACAAATGCGGCACCCAATCTAGTGAGTTTGCATTCGCGATCCTTGCTCCTATGCTAGATGATGCAGGTGGTTCCCTCACACTCTCCCATTGCATGGTTTTCTCAGCGAGGTCTTCTAGGAAGGCCCATGCCTCCCTCTCATCCTTTCCCAAGAACTCTCCTTGACACTTGGACTCAAAGAGCGTTCGGGACGGGAATGTGAAGACCCTCATACACAATCTGACAAAGATGCCACAACTCAATGCCATGGTGAGAGCACGAGGATAGTAGCTCTTTGAACCTCTCTAGATATGCATGAAATGGTTCGGTCTCATGTTGATAGAACGAATTGATTTCGTTCCTCAATTTTTGAGTCTGATGATTTGGAAAGTACTTCTTGAGGAATGCAGATTGAAACTCATCCCAAGTCCTAAAGGAATTCGCCTGGTTGCTGTACAACCACTTCTTGGCATCATCCTTTAATGCAAAAGGAACGAGCCTAAGATGGATGGAGTCTGTGCTAAGTTGTTGGAGCTTGAACATAGCACAAACCTCCTCAAATTCCCTGAGAAAGATATACGGGTCACCTTTCCCAGTGAAGCGAGGGAGCTTGGAAATGAATTGAGGCTTAACCTCAAAATGGTTCCCATCAGCCTCTGGTAATACGATGCATGAGGGCAGAGCGGTACGGCTCGGGTAGCATCGATCACGAAGAGGTATGGGAACGACAACTAGAAGAACAGGTCGAGCGGGCGGGTCCAGCAACTGCTCCTCCTCACGGAAATTAGCAGCCATTGGACCCGAACTACGTGCGACACGAGAGGAGGAAGGCGTCGAGAAATCGATGACCGAAGCCGGATTGACAATGCTCCTCGTCAAACGACCACTCTCGTCTCGTGTCCACGAAAGCATGCACAAAGATGCACACCAAAACTCTTTTTTTTTTTCAAACAAAGAATGTACGTAGAAGAGAAGACTGGGGAACACAGGAGAGAAAAAATGACTCAGGAGAGAAGGGGAAGAAGTCCTTATGCTACGGCGGATGGGTACATGTAGAAGCACACAAGCAAACAAGGCTCAAGCAATCCTAAGGTCGCTATAGGTCCTTACAGCTAGACGACGCCTAACTGCGAGGTCACGCGGCCTCAACACGCCTCACCTCCCTACGACGAGGACCACAAAGCCCAGCAAGTGAGTCAAGATCCGGGGATCTCGTCTCTCCTACTATCGACAAAGTGGGCAACGCCGATCTGGTCATGACGGTCGGGACCGGATCACTCTCCTAATGCGCACGAAATCCTTAGGCCAATGTCTACTTGATTTTAAAATTAGGCTCTTGATTAGTGTGGTTTGTGGGGGCGAAGGAAAGGGTGATGAAATCCCCCACCTTATCTTTTACGGGACAACCCCTCCTTAGTAGTGTTTTGAAGTCCTAAATATAACAATCAACTCTCCAAACAACGCTCAACTCACACTTGTTGTAATGCACTTCCTACTAACTAATGCATGTCATACGAAATGCATGAATGAGAGTAGAAGGTGCGTACCTCACGCCAGCACTCAGCAGCTGAAAATAAAGCTAAAATAAAAGACAATCTAAATGCTTAAGTCACATACATGGTGCATGACCTAAACAAGAAAGAATGCCTAGTCTTTTGCTTTGAGTTTTAGGGTCCAAGTTTCTTAAAGGAGGTTTGATTATTGATCTGGGAACGAACTATAAGTCAAAACATGCCAAATTGAGTCCCAGATAACTAGGTCATTTAGAGCAACAACACAAAGAAATTAAAAGATGAACAGAGCTCACCAGACCGCTGATTGGCGGTCTCCGACCGCTGATTGGCGGTCTGAAGTGCTCAGGTCGTCTGGAAATTTCTCCAGTAGCCTCCACTTGCTATTCCCAGTCTCCTGAAACAAAGAAAAACTACAACACAAATTAAATCCACTCGAATCGTCCAAACAAGAGTCTGGACTGACACCTCCCCGGCAACGGCGCCAAAAACATGATTGAACGTTTTATTTAAAACCGCAAGTGCACGGCCGCGATGAAGCGGTGGCAAGTACGGGTCGTCCTCAGGGAGGTGAGTAGCCTCTTGCTTGTACGAAATCAAGTGGCAAAAATAAGGGGAGAAAGATGTTTATGCTACTCTACTCTTTACTACGCTAAGAAGTAGGAAATGCGAAAGGAAGAACCAAACAATGAAATAATAACTAAGCTAAGAACAAAGGAAGAATGCTGGAATACAGAAATGGGAAAACCCCTAAGGGGTGGAGTGAGTGCACACATGCAAAGAGGTGGGTGTAGAATACATTCTTTAAGCACATGAAGGTGGTGTTTATCAAGCATATGAAGTGTCTAAATGTTATGGCAAAACCTATCAATCTATTCACCAACATAGTTGATTAACATTTACATATGCAAGTTATTTATTTCAGAACCTAAACAAGCATGAGAGGTGTCTAATCATTTTGGCAAAACTCATCAAGTTATAAATTCTATCCTAAACAAGCAAGCATACATTCATGTTTTATCAACACATCAAAAATAAAGTATTCATCACATTCTCTAATGCATGTATGTACATCTACTCCACCCCCCAAAGGGGATGGAACTACTCACTAAACATTACACTAATTATTAAACTAAGCAAAGAAAGCATATTAAAACTAAGCTAGAAATAAAAGACGATTAAACTAAAACATCCACAAACTATAAAAGAAGCATAATAAACAATGAAAGAAACACAAAACTTTATTGATAAAATGACTCACATTAAAAGTAGCATCCTCCTACTTTAGTGTGCTTCAAGGCCTCACTTCTAGTAGGAAGAATAGCCACTTAAAATATGGAGTGATTACAATAGGAGGTGAAGAGTTCTATTTATAGGCATGGAAAAAGCTAATCCGGGACAATCCCCCAATGTGGGACTAAACCAACACCAAAAATAGCCTCAACGAACATTAATACAAGTCCAGGACAAATCTTGGCAGATCTGGACTAATCCAGACCGCCAATTGGCGGTCCAAAATGTCCGGATCCAGTTGAGTTTTATTCTGGGCTTTTCTTTGTGCTTTTGGTGGTCTTTGATGCATCTACTTCGTTTGTTGGAGCTCCGACCCGAATCCAATTGCTAAAATACTCCCCATGATGGTGTGAAGTATTCTGTTTTGCTCTTAGGTCCCTCTATCTTGCGTTCAGGTCCTTCTCCCTTGCATCTTGGTCCCCAGATCTCACAATCCAGTCCTTTTTCCCAGCTTTTGGGTACTTTTATGTTTCTTCTCTTCAAACCTATTTATTCCTGAAAACTAAACATAAAACTCGTGACATAGCATTGTTTAGGTGAAAGATAATGGATATAAGATACAAATATGAGCATGAAATGATGTCAATCAGAGGAGGAGAGAGAAGGACAAGCGAAGCAGAAGGAGAGAGATGAGAGAAAGAGAAGGAGGGACAGGAGGAGGGAGAAGAAGGGGAGAGGAGGAGGGAGAAGGAGAACAAGAGAGAGGGCAAGGAGAGAAGAATAAGGGCACACGGAGAGATGGAGAAGGGGAGAGTAGTAAGGAGAGAGAGAGAGAGAGAGAGAGAGAGAGAGAGAGAGAGAGAGAGAGAGAAGGACAATGGGAGTGAGAGGGGAGGAGAGCGAGAAGGAGACGAGGAGAGGAGAGATAGAGGAGGAGGAGAGAGAGAAGGAAAGAGAGAGAAGGAGGAGGAGGAGAGCGAGAGAGTACGATAGAGTGAGAGAGGAGGGAAGAGAGAGATGGACAAGGAGAGAGAAGTAGAGGGAGATGGGGAAGGGAAGGAGGAAGAAGGAGAGAGAAGGAGACGGAGAGAGGGAGAAGAGTGGAGATGGGAAGGAGAAGGAGAGAAAGGGAGAGAAGCAAGAGGAGAAGGCAAGCGAGGGAGAGAGAAGGAGAAGGGGAAAGAAAAGGAAAGGTATTGAAGTAGAGGAGAAGGAGAGAGAGGGAAGGAGATGGAAGACGAAGAGTGAGGGATAAGGAGAGAGAAGATAGAAGGGAAGAGAGAATCAGAGAGTGGAGTGGGAAGGAGAGAGCGCGGGACAACAAGAGAGTGAAAAACAAGGAGAAGGAGGGGAGAGAGAGAAGGAGAGTGTGGGACGAGAGAGAAGGAAATGGGGAAACAAGGAGAGAGGGACGGAGAGAGAGAGCTAGAAGGAGAAGGAGAGAGAGGAGAGGTGGACGGAGGGGGAGAGAGTGAGAAGGGCAAGGAGAGATGGAGAAGCAAAGAGAAGAATAGAGAAGGAGGGCGACAAGGAGGGAGTGAAACGGAGAAGGGGAGAGAGTGAATTAGAGCGAGAAGTGGAGAGAGGAGAGAGAGAAAGAGAAGGAGAGAGGGAGAAAGAGTGAGGGAGTCGGTAAGTGAGCTAGAAGGAGAAAGACATGGAGATGGAGAGAGAGAAGGAAGAGGAGACTGGAAGGGAAGGAGAGAAGGAAAGAGGGAGGGAGAAGGAGAAGTAGAGAGAGAAATATAGGGAAGGAGAAGGGTGAGAGAGAAGGAGAACGAGAGGAGTGAGAGAGAGTGAAGGTGACGGAGAGGAAAAGAAGAGGGAGGAGGAGAGAGAAGGACAAGCGAAGCAGAAGGAGAGAGATGAGAGAAAGAGAAGGGGGAGAGGAGGGAGAGGAGGAGGGAGAAGAAGGGTAGAGAAGGAGGGAGAAGGAGAACAAGAGAGAGGGCAAGGAGAGAAGAATAAGGGCACACGGAGAGAAGGAGAAGGGGAGAGTAGATAAGGAGAGAGAGAGAGAGAAGGACAATGGGAGTGAGAGGGGAGGGGAGCGAGAAGGAAACGAGGAGAGGAGAGAGAGAGAGGAGGAGGAGAGAGAGAAGGAAAGAGAGAGAGGGAGGAGGAGAGCGAGAGAGTACGATAGAGTGAGAGAGGATGGGAGAGAGAGATGGACAAGGAGAGAGAAGTTGAGGGAGATGGGGGAGGGAAGGAGGAAGAAGGAGACGGAGAGAGGGAGAAGAGTGGAGATGGGAAGGAGAAGGAGAGAGAGGGAGAGAAGCAAGAGGAGAAGGCAAGCGAGGGAGAGAGAAGGAGAAGGGGAAAGAGAAGGAGAGGTATTGAAGTAGAGGAGAAGGAGAGAGAGGGAAGGAGATGGAAGACGAAGAGTGAAGGATAAGGAGAGAGAAGATAGAAGGGAAGAGAGAATCAGAGAGTGGAGTGGGAAGGAGAGAGCGCGGGACAACAAGAGAGTGAAAAACAAGGAGAAGGAGGGGAGAGAGAGAAGGAGAGTGTCGGACGAGAGAGAAGGAAATGGGGAAACAAGGAGAGAGGGACGGAGAGAGAGAGCTAGAAGGAGAACGAGAGGTGGACGGAGGGGGAGAGAGTGAGAAGGGCAAGGAGAGATGGAGAAGCAGAGAGAACAATAGAGAAGGAGAGAGGGAGAAGGAGAGCGACAAGGAGGGAGTGAAACGGAGAATGGGAGAGAGTGAATTAGAGCGAGAAGTGGAGAGAGGAGAGAGAGAGAAAGAGAAGGAGAGAGGGAGAAAGAGTGAGGGAGTCGGTAAGTGAGCTAGACGGAGAAAGACAATGAGAAGGAGAGAGAGAAGGAAGAGGAAACTGGAAGGGAAGGAGAGAAGGAAAGAGGGAGGGAGAAGGAGAAGTAGAGAGAGAAATATAGGGAAGGAGAAGGGGGAGAGAGAAGGAGAACGAGAGGAGTGAGAGAGAGTGAAGGTGACGGAGAGGAAAAGAAGAGGGAGGAGGAGAGAGAAGGACAAGCGAAGCAGAAGGGGAGAGATGAGAGAAAGAGAAGGGGGAGAGGAGGGAGAGGAGGAGGGAGAAGAAGGGTAGAGGAGGAGGGAGAAGGAGAACAAGAGAGAGGGCAAGGAGAGAAGAATAAGGGCGCACGGAGAGAAGGAGAAGGGGAGAGTAGATAAGGAGAGAGAGAGAGAAGGACAATGGGAGTGAGAGGGGAGGGGAGCGAGAAGGAGACGAGGAGAGGAGAGATAGAGGAGGAGGAGAGAGAGAAGGAAAGAGAGGGAAGGAGGAGAGCGAGAGAGTACGATAGAGTGAGAGAGGAGGGGAGAGAGAGATGGACAAGGATAGAGAAGTAGAGGGAGATGGGGGAGGGAAGGAGGAAGAAGGAGAGAGAAGGAGACGGAGAGAGGGAGAAGAGTGGAGATGGGAAGGAGAAGGAGAGAGAGGGAGAGAGGCAAGAGGAGAAGGCAAGCGAGGGAGAGAGAAGGAGAAGGGGAAAGAGAAGGAGAGGTATTGAAGTAGAGGAGAAGGAGAGAGAGGGAAGGAGATGGAAGACGAAGAGTGAGGGATAAGGAGAGAGAAGATAGAAGGGAAGAGAGAATCAGGGAGTGGAGTGGGAAGGAGAGAGCGCGGGACAACAAGAGAGTGAAAAACAAGGAGAAGGAGGGGAGAGAGATGGAGAGTGTGGGACGAGAGAGAAGGAAATGGGAAACAAGGAGAGAGGGACGGAGAGAGAGAGCTAGAAGGAGAAGGAGAGAGAGGAGAGGTGGACGGAGGGGGAGAGAGTGAGAAGGGCAAGGAGAGATGGAGAAGCAGAGAGAACAATAGAGAAGGAGAGAGAGGGAGAAGGAGAGCGAGAAGGAGGGAGTGAAACGGAGAAGGGGAGAGAGTGAATTAGAGCGAGAAGTGGAGAGAGTAGAGAGAGAAAGAGAAGGAGAGAGGGAGAAAGAGTGAGGGAGTCGGTCAGTGAGCTAGACGGAGAAAGACAAGGAGAAGGAGAGAGAGAAGGAAGAGGAGACTGGAAGGGAAGGAGAGAAGGAAAGAGGGAGGGAGAAGGAGAAGTAGAGAGAGAAATAGAGGGAAGGAGAAGGGGGAGAGAGAAGGAGAACGAGAGGACTGAGAGAGAGTGAAGGTGACGGAGAGGAAAAGAAGAGGGAGGAGGAGAGAGAAGGACAAGCAAAGCAGAAGGGGAGAGATGAGAGAAAGAGAAGGAGGGAGAGGAGGGAGAGGAGGAGGGAGAAGAAGGGTAGAGGAGGAGGGAGAAGGAGAACAAGAGAGAGGGCAAGGAGAGAAGAATAAGGGCACACGGAGAAAAGGAGAAGGGGAGAGTAAATAAGGAGAGAGAGAGAGAGAGAGAGAGAGAGAAAAGGACAATGGGAGTGAGAGGGGAGGAGAGCGAGAAGGAAACGAGGAGAGGAGAGAGAGAGGAGGAGGAGAGAGAGAAGGAAAGAGAGAGAAGGAGAATAAGGAGGAGGAGAGCGAGAGAGTACGATAGAGTGAGAGAGGATGGGAGAGAGAGATGGACAAGGAGAGAGAAGTTGAGGGAGATGGGGGAGGGAAGGAGGAAGAAGGAGACGGAGAGAGGGAGAAGAGTGGAGATGGGAAGGAGAAGGAGAGAGAGGGAGAGAAGCAAGAGGAGAAGGCAAGCGAGGGAGAGAGAAGGAGAAGGGGAAAGAGAAGGAGAGGTATTGAAGTAGAGGAGAAGGAGAGAGAGGGAAGGAGATGGAAGACGAAGAGTGAAGGATAAGGAGAGAGAAGATAGAAGGGAAGAGAGAATCAGAGAGTGGAGTGGGAAGGAGAGAGCGCGGGACAACAAGAGAGTGAAAAACAAGGAGAAGGAGGGGAGAGAGGGAAGGAGAGTGTGGGACGAGAGAGAAGGAAATGGTAAAAGAAGGAGAGAGGGACGGAGAGAGAGAGCTAGAAGGAGAAGGAGTGAGAGGAGAGGTGGACGGAGGGGGAGAGAGTGAGAAGGGCAAGGAGAGAGTGAGAAGGAGAGAGAGGGAGAAGGAGAGCGAGAAGGAGGGAGTGAAACGGAGAAGGGGAGAGAGGGAATTAGAGCGAGAAGTGGAGAGAGGAGAGAGAGAAAGAGAAGGAGAGAGGGAGAAAGAGTGAGGGAGCCGGTAAGTGAGCTAGACGGAGAAAGACAAGGTGAAGGAGAGAGAGAAGGAAGAGGAGACTGGGAGGGAAGGAGAGAAGGAAAGAGGGAGGGTGAAGGAGAAGTAGAGAGAGAAATAGAGGGAAGGTTAAGGGGGAGAGAGAAGGAGAACGAGTGGAGTGAGAGAGAGTGAAGGTGACGGAGAGGAAAAGAAGAGGGCGGAGGAGAGAGAAGGACAAGCGAAGCAGAAGGAGAGAGATGAGAGAAAGAGAAGGAGGGAGAGGAGGAGGGAGAAGAAGGGTAGAGGAGGAGGGAGAAGGAGAACAAGAGAGAGGGCAAGGAGAGAAGAATAAGGGCACACGGAGAGAAGGAGAAGGGGAGAATAGATAAGGAGAGAGAGAGAGAAAGAGAAGGAGAGAGGGAGAAAGAGTGAGGGAGTCGGTAAGTGAGCTAGACGGAGAAAGACAAGGTGAAGGACAGAGAGAAGGAAGAGGAGACTGGAAGGGAAGGAGAGAAGGAAAGAGGGAGGGAGAAGGAGAAGTAGAGAGAGAAATAGTGGGAAGGAGAAGGGGGAGAGAGAAGGAGAACGATAGGAGTGAGAGAGAGTGAAGGTGACGGAGAGGAAAGGAAGAGGGAGGAGGAGAGAGAAGGACAAGCGAAGCAGAAGGAGAGAGATGAGAGAAAGAGAAGGAGGGAGAGGAGGAGGGAGAAGAAGGGTAGAGGAGGAGGGAGAAGGAGAACAAGAGAGAGGGCAAGGAGGGAAGAATAAGGGCACACGGAGAGAAGGAGAAGGGGAGAGTAGATAAGAAGAGAGAGATAGAGAGAGAGAGAGAGAGAGAGAGAGAGAAGGACAATGGGAGTGAGAGGGTAGGAGAGCGAGAAGGAGACGAGGAGAGGAGAGATAGAGGAGGAGGAGAGAGAGAAGGAAAGAGAGAGAAGGAGGAGGAGGAGAGCGAGAGAGTACGATAGAGTGAGAGAGGAGGGGAGAGAGAGATGGACAAGGAGAGAGAAGTAGAGGGAGATGGGGGAGGGAAGGAGGAAGAAGGAGAGAGAAGGAGACGGAGAGAGGGAGAAGAGTGTAGATGGGAAGGAGAAGGAGAGAGAGGGAGAGAAGCAAGAGGAGAAGGCAAGCGAGGGAGAGAGAAGGAGAAGGGGAAAGAGAAGGAGAGGTATTGAAGTAGAGGAGAAGGAGAGAGAGGGAAGGAGATGGAAGACGAAGAGTGAGGGATAAGGAGAGAGAAGATAGAAGGGAAGAGAGAATCAGAGAATGGAGTGGGAAGGAGAGAGCGCGGGACAACAAGAGAGTGAAAAACAAGTAGAAGGAGGGGAGAGAGAGAAGGAGAGTGTGGGACGAGAGAGAAGGAAATCGAGAAACAAGGAGAGAGGGACGGAGAGAGAGAGCAAGAAGGAGAAGGAGAGAGAGGAGAGGTGGACGGAGGGGGAGAGAGTGAGAAGGGCAAGGAGAGATGGAGAAGCAGAGAGAACAATAGAGAAGGAGAGAGAGGGAGAAGTAGAGCGACAAGGAGGGAGTGAAACGGAGAAGGGGAGAGAGTGAATTAGATCGAGAAGTGGAGAGAGGAGAGAGAGAAGGAGAGAGGGAGAAAGAGTGAGGGAGTCGGTAAGTGAGCTAGACGGAGAAAGACAAGGAGAAGGACAGAGAGAAGGAAGAGGAGACCGGAAGGGAAGGAGAGAAGGAAAGAGGGGGGGAGAAGGAGAAGTAGAGAGAGAAATAGAGGGAAGGAGAGGGGGGAGAGAGAAGGAGAACGAGAGGAGTGAGAGAGAGTGAAGGTGACGGAGAGGAAAAGAAGAGGGAGGAGGAGAGAGAACGGCAAGCGAAGCAGAAGGAGAGAGATGAGAGAAAGAGAAGGAGGGAGAGGAGGAGGGAGAAGAAGGGTAGAGGAGGAGGGAGAAGGAGAACAAGAGAGAGGGCAAGGAGAGAAGAATAAGGGCACACGGAGAGAAGGAGAAGGCGAGAGTAGATAAGGAGAGAGAGAGAGAATGACAATGGGAGTGAGAGGGGATTAGAGCGAGAAGGAGACGAGGAGAGGAGAGATAGAGGAGGAGGAGAGAGAGAAGGAAAGAGAGAGAAGAAGGAGGAGGAGAGCGAGAGAGTACGATTGATTGAGAGAGGAAGGGAGAGAGAGAAGGAGGAGGAGGAGAGAGAGAGAGAGAGTACGATAGAGTGAGAGAGGAGGGGAGAGAGAGATGGACAAGGAGAGAGAAGTAGAGGGAGATGGGGGAGGGAAGGGGGAAGAAGGAGAGAGAAGGAGACGGAGAGAGGGAGAAGAGTGGAGATGGGAAGGAGAAGGAGAGAGAGGGAGAGAAGCAAGAGGAAAAGGCAACCAAGGGAGAGAGAAGGAGAAGGGGAAAGAGAAGGAGAGGTATTGAAGTAGAGGAGGAGAGAGAGGGAAGGAGATGGAAGACGAAGAGTGAAGGATAAGGAGAGAGAAGATAGAAGGGAAGAGAGAATCAGAGAGTGGAGTGGGAAGGAGAGAGCGCGGGACAACAAGAGAGTGAAAAACAAGGAGAAGGAGGGGAGAGAGAGAAGGAAATGGGGAAACAAGGAGAGAGGGACGGAGAGAGAGAGCTAGAAGGAGAAGGAGAGAGAGGAGAGGTGGACGTAGGGGGAGAGAGTGATAAGGGCAAGGAGAGATGGAGAAGCAGAGTGAACAATAGAGAAGGAGAGAGAGGGAGAAGGAGAGCGACAAGGAGGGAGTGAAACGGAGAAGGGGAGAGAGTGAATTAGAGCGAGAAGTGGAGAGAGGAGAGAGAGAATGAGAAGGATTGAGGGAGAAAGAGTGAGGGAGTCGGTAAGTGAGCTAGACGGAGAAAGACAATGAGAAGGAGAGAGAGAAGGAAGAGGAGACTGGAAGGGAAGGAGAGAAGGAAAGAGGGAGGGAGAAGGAGAAGTAGAGAGAGAAATAGAGGGAAGGAGAAGGGGGAGAGAGAAGGAGAACGAGAGGAGTGAGAGAGAGTGAAGGTGACGGAGAGGAAAAGAAGAGGGAGGAGGAGAGAGAAGGACAAGCGAAGCAGAAGGAGAGAGATGAGAGAAAGAGAAGGAGGGAGAGGAGGAGGGAGAAGAAGGGTAGAGGAGGAGGGAGAAGGAGAACAAGAGAGAGGGCAAGGAGAGAAGAATAAGGGCACACAGAGAGAAGGAGAAGGGGAGAGTAGATAAGGAGAGAGAGAGAGAATGACAATGGGAGTGAGAGGGGAGGAGAGCAAGAAGGAGACGAGGAGAGGAGAGATAGAGGAGGAGGATGAGAGAGAGAAGGAAAGAGAGAGAAGGAGGATGAGGAGAGAGATAGAGAGAGTACGTTAGAGTGAGAGAGGAGGGGAGAGAGAGATGGACAAGGAGAGAGAAGTAGAGGGAGATGGGGGAGGGAAGGAGGAAGAAGGAGAGAGAAGGAGACGGAGAGAGGGAGAAGAATGGAGATGGGAAGGAGAAGGAGAGAGAGGGAGAGAAGCAAGAGGAGAAGGCAAGCGAGGGAGAGAGAAGGAGAAGGGGAAAGAGAAGGAGAGGTATTGAAGTAGAGGAGAAGGAGAGAGAGGGAAGGAGATGGAAGACGAAGAGTGAAGGATAAGGAGAGAGAAGATAGAAGGGAAGAGAGAATCAGAGAGTGGAGTGGGAAGGAGAGAGCGCGGGACAACAAGAGAGTGAAAAACAAGGAGAAGGAGGGGAGAGAGGGAAGGAGAGTGTGGGACGAGAGAGAAGGAAATCGGGAAACAATGAGAGAGGGACGGAGAGAGAGCTAGAAGGAGAGAGAGGAGAGGTGGACGGAGGTGGAGAGAGTGAGAAGGGCAAGAAGAGATGGAGAAGCAGAGAGAACAATAGGGAAAGAGAGAGAGGGAGAAGGAGAGCGACAAGGAGGGAGTGAAACGGAGAAGGGGAGAGAGTGCATTAGAGCGAGAAGTGGAGAGAGGAGAGAGAGAAAGAGAAGGAGAGAGGGAGAAAGAGTGAGGGAGTCGGTAAGTGAGCTAGACGGAGAAAGACAAGGAGAAGGAGAGAGAGAAGGAAGAGGAGACTAGAAGGAGAGAGAGAAGGAAGAGGAGACTAGAAGGAGAGAGAGAAGGAAGAGGAGACTAGAAGGAGAGATGGAGAAGCAGAGGGAACAATAGAGAAGGAGAGAGAGGGAGAAGGAGAGCGACAAGGAGGGAGTGAAACGGAGAAGGGGAGAGAGTGAATTAGAGCGAGAAGTGGAGAGAGGAGAGAGAGAATGAGAAGGAGAGAGGGAGAAAGAGTGAGGGAGTCGGTAAGTGAGCTAGACGGAGAAAGACAAGGAGAAGGAGAGAGAGAAGGAAGAGGAGACTGGAAGGGAAGGAGAGAAGGAAAGAGGGAGGGAGAAGGAGAAGTAGAGAGAGAAATAGAGGGAAGGAGAAGGGGGAGAGAGAAGGAGAACGAGAGGAGTGAGAGAGAGTGAAGGTGACGGAGAGGAAAAGAAGAGGGAGGAGGAGAGAGAAGGACAAGCGAAGCAGAAGGAGAGAGATGAGAGAAAGAGAAGGAGGGAGAGGAGGAGGGAGAAGAAGGCTAGAGGAGGAGGGAGAAGGAGAACAAGAGAGAGGGCAAGGAGAGAAGAATAAGGGCACACAGAGAGAAGGAGAAGGGGAGAGTAGATAAGGAGAGAGAGAGAGAGAAGGACAATGGGAGTGAGAGGGGAGGAGAGCGAGAAGGAGACGAGGAGAGGAGAGATAGAGGAGGAGGAGAGAGAGAAGGAAAGAGAGAGAACGAGGAGAGCGAGAGAGTACGATAGAGTGAGAGAGGAGGGGAGAGAGAGATGGACAAGGAGAGAGAAGTAGAGGGAGATGGGGGAGGGAAGGAGGAAGAAGGAGATAGAAGGAGACGGAGAGAGGGAGAAGAGTGGAGATGGGAAGGAGAAGGAGAGAGAGGGAGAGAAGCAAGAGGAGAAGGCAAGCGAGGGAGAGAGAAGGAGAAGGGGAAAGAGAAGGAGAGGTATTGAAGTAGAGGAGAAGGAGAGAGAGGGAAGGAGATGGAAGACGAAGAGTGAGGGATAAGGAGAGAGAAGATAGAAGGGAAGAGAGAATCAGAGAGTGGAGTGGGAAGGAGAGAGCGCGGGACAACAAGAGAGTGAAAAACAAGGAGAAGGAGGGGAGAGAGAAGGAGAGTGTGGCGAGAGAAGGAGAAGGGAGAAAGTCATGAGGGGAGAGAGAAGCTCTGGGGTGTGTGCATGGGGAACCTAGGTTTCCTATGCTCTCCACCCTCGTTTCTCCACCAAAACTCGCGATTTTTACACCAAAATGGCTCCTACGACTAGCTCTACACGATTGAAACAACAAGATGGAGATTGTGGCACAAACAAGGATCCCCATCACGCAAGGCAGCAAGCTTCAAACTCGGAAGTGGAGGAGGAAGCTCACGTATCATATCTAGGGAGTGTCAAGTCTCCCTCAAGGAAGTGGTCCGATCTTTTTCAAGCAAGTAATAGGCCCTCAACGGTCCTAGAATTCATTCCACCGACCATCAAGGGAGGGGAGAAGGTAGCCTTCTGTTCTAAAGCTGAAGTTGTCGAATCCCTAAAGAAGTGGGACAAGGTTCTAGTTGGGTATTTCATTGCTTTTAGACCCCATTTGCCGACATTGGAGAAGCATCTCCAAAGGGTGTGGAGCTTAGTTGGCGGCATGGAGGTGATTAAGAGAAGCCAAAGCTTCTTGTTATTTCGTTTCACTCTTGCGGAAGATAGGAAGAGGGTTTTAGAGGGAGGGCCGTGGTTTGTCAAGGGCTCCCCTTTAGTGGTCCAAGCTTGGGCACCGGATCTCATCTTGAAACGTGCAAACATCACAACGGTGCCAATATGGGTTAGATTGCCGGATCTTGACCTCAAGTTTTGGGCACCAAAACCTTTGAGCAATATTGCAAGTGTGCTTGGGAGGCCATTGTACATGGATGAACACACCGCATCCGGCCGAAGGTTGGCATTTGCTAGAGTTTGTATTGAGGTAACTCAAGATTTCCACTATCCTAGTTGGGTTGAAGTTCAAGTAGAGGAAGGAGAGACACAACGAGTTTATGTTGAATATGAATGGAGACCCAGATTTTGTCACGATTGCATGGAGTTTGGGCATGAGGAGGAGAAGTGTCCAAGAAAGAAGGTGATTGTTAGGCTCGCAAAGGTTGCCCCCCAACAAAAACCGGTGGAACATTGGGTAGAAGTTAAGCACAATGGTGGGAAAGCTAGTAGAGGCAAGGGTCCCTTCCACGAGGAAGAAGGAAATCTCGAAGAGGAAGTGGAGGGTGCCCCCGGGATAGACTTGGAGGAAGGCCACCGAGTGCCCATAGGAGGGAACGTGGAGAAGAGAGGGGTTGGGAGAGATGATGACGTGGAGAGGGAAGAGGGGGACATGGAGGAGGGAGAGGGTGACGTGGAGGGGCTGATGTGGATGCAAGGGCAAAGGGAGAATTGACACATGGAAGTGGGACTAGGAGGGAAATGTTGGAGGGAAACATGAGGGAGAGGGAAACATCATGTGTTTCTCTTGAGGAGGCAAGTGAAGTGCCACGTGGACTAAGGGAGGAAGGGATTGGAGACCAAGAAATAATGGACATGGAAGGAGAGACAAATACGAGCATGCCATGTGGACAAGAAAACAAAGACAAGAGCAAGGACACACAAATGTTGCCTTTCTAGCTAGACAAGATTCACACGTCGGCAATTCAAATTTGGAGCATTCTCCTAATACCCCCTCCTTTGTCAACTTGTTCATCCGGTCAACACCAATGTAACCTAGTCTAGCATGCCACATAACTGAATCATTATTCATGGAACTTTGGCTCATAAAGGCACTAGCGTTATGATTGAAATCATAAATTGCGTCCAACACAATAAAACCGTCAGAAAGAAAAGCACGTCCATAATAAATGTTAGAAAGGTATAAACTCATATCATTGTTCTCAAAAACAACTTTAAAACCATGTCTCATCAAGACAACAACAGAAATAATATTTCGCCGTATAGCTGGTGCATACAACACGTCGTGAAGTAATAGGATCCGACCACTTCGCAAAGCCACTTTGCATGTGCCAACTCCAAGAACTTCAATGCTAGTGTTGTTTGCCATGTTTATTCGCCTCCCACTTGGAACACGGCGATATTCCACGAAGGCAGAACGATCCTTTGTTACGTGGTCCGTGGCACCTGAATCCATAATCCACACAGTAGAATGATCAGTGAGCATCACAGAACTAGTCACGTTACAATTCGAGGGATTACACACAGTAATTACTTTTTGCTCAGTGCACTCACGAGCAAAATGTTCAGTCTTTCGGTAGTTAAAACAAGTCACATTAGACTTATCTTTCCCACCCCTGGATCCTCGAGGTCGTTTCTTTCCAGCTTTGTTTTCTGTTTTGTTTGCATTTGCACCCTTCTTGCCTTTAAAACCCTGAGCTCTATCTCTTTTGCGCTTAAAACCTGCACTCCTCCGAGGAGCGCCAGCTTCAGCAGCAAACACTTCAGTTAGAGGGGCTTCCGCAAGTATGCGGTCCTCCTCCAGCTCTAGGTGTTTTGCGGCCTGGTCAAATGTCCTGATGTCATCAGCATGGGTCAGATGGACCTTCATATGCTCCCAACTCTTCGAAGGCAATGATCTGATGAGAGCAGACACTTGCTCCTCATCGGTCTTAGCACGACCGACAGCACTCAGCTCGCTAATCATGTTTGACATTGCGGTAATATGCTGCCTCATTGTGTGACCTTGGCGCATTTTATACCCATCAAACATAAGCCCAAGCTGACGGGCCCTTGTGACGGAGGTCACTCCGTACTGAAACTTCACAGCTTCCCACAAGGCCTTTGCAGTTCGAAACTTTTCGAACCGCAGTAACAGATCGTCCCTCATTGAACTTAGAATTGTGATTCGAGCAATTCGGTCTTTCTTTTTCCATGCATTATAAACATCCATATTTCTGCGATGTTGCGTAGTATTCCCCTCCTCGGGGGGAGACATAGATTGGTTTATGTTTTCTAACATGTCCTGATCCTCTAAGAGATACTCAATTTTACGATGCCACAGATCGTAATTTCTTTCATTGAGTTTATCTCCTCGAGTCAGATCAGTGACAATGCTTTTGGAAGCAGCCATAAAGAATCTAGGACAATCAAAATACATAGCGATACATGAGTTCTAGCATAAAATATAACGAGCTACAATAATCATAAAGAATAAACTGACTTAATAGCTATAGCATTCAGACGAAAAGAAAACATAAAGCATTCGATCAAATCCACATGCAATAGTTAATAAAGCCATTTTACTAATCTAGATATTGAGCTCCACCATGATTTAATGACCCAAAAAAACGTTTTAAACAGTCCACAGTCCATAATTATTACAGTCCATTGCGATAACTATTGCAAATGGAAATAAATAAATGAAATTACGCTCATCTCTCAATAAGGCAGTAAATAAAATCAGGAATCATTCATTCCACATAGCCACAATCTTTCCATACGTTAGCACAATCCGACGTATGAAAAAATACCATAAAGTGTGCACCTCATTCAAACAATAAGGAAGTAATGCATAAGGAAACAATGCATGAATGGGGCACGAAAATAGGCAAAAAAACGTGTTAGGTAATGACAACCAATCTCCACAATAATCATTCTCAAAACAGAATTTTTTTTCTTCTTTCCATAATCAATATAATCATGCAATCAATAATAATTATGCTACTTCTAATGGAAAGAAAAAATTCGAAATTATATGGTGGAGAACAACACGTATTTTTTGCATCAAAGGAAAGCATCCAAACATATTTTTAAGGCAATAAAATTCCAGCCCATAATATTGATGCATTGCATACATTGCATCATATGTCTTTCATTTAGATTATTTTTATATAAATAAATACTACTAAGGTATTGTTTTGAGCAATTGTGCAGAATTCAGGAGTTACAATACAATTTACCAATATTCGAGCTAAAACGCGTGCAATGGACTTAGATGGATCACAAAGACCAAGTAGATAGAGGTTCAAGCTCAAGTTGAAGTCCAATTGATTGCATAAGAAGCCAGGGACCTGATCGCAAATTAGAAGGACTAAAAAGTTATTTTGGAGGAGTATTCAAGTTGATTTCTACGCGTGGAGGCCACCTACAACATACCAAAAACACACCCACAAAAGCACGAATTCATCTGGACCATCCATGCGGCGGAATCGCCGCTCGGGTTGCGATCCGTGCCTCCCAATTTCGTCAACTTATGTAATCACACGTGTCCTTCCTGATGCATACTTAGGGTTTCTTGTATCGGCTATAAATAGCCCCGAAATTGTGTTGTGAAGGAGCTTTTTGTATTACATTTTAAAGCAATAAAATTCTGCCCTTTTAATTCTCCATTATCTTTGTCTTTCGTAAGCTTAGTTTTAGATTAATGTTTCTTGTTCTTAATTCCAGTAGAGTAATTTAGTTGTTCTTTATTTTTCTCTTAGAATAATTTGTTGCGTGCTTAGAATAATTGCATTTACTTTCGTAGATCGTAGTTTAGTATAATATTTCCCTTTTTTTCGTATTCTCTCGATGATCTCCATGACCCCTTCTCCTCATCTTCTCCCCATGGGTTTCTAAAACCCTCCAAAGGGTGGGGGTGACGGATTTAGGGTTAGAGAAGAGAGATCGTTTTTATTTTAATTTTTTGTTAGTGTTTTGATCATATGAGTTTTTGTTAAATCAATTATCATATGATGCTTAATATCTCACTTGATTTATGATAATTTTCGTAATCTCTAATCTAACTTGAAGATTCATAACTCCCACCCACTGGACTCTCATCCATAGTTATTTCTTCTTAATTTTTGTTCTTGTTGTTCTTGCTTTAGAAAGATAAAAAAAATATAAATCCAAAAATCTCAAACCAACACTATTTCTCTTTTGCTTTCCTTAATCAAAGAAAATCACAAAAATATAAGAATCTCTCCCTCCTTGTGTTCGACCCGTACTTGCCACCGCTTCAACACGGCCGTGCACTTGCGGTATAAATAAAAATCTCAACAAGTTTTTGGCGCCGTTGCCGGAGAGGCGACGAGAATTTCAAGTTTTTTTTGTGATTTTTGTTTGTTTTGTTTGGATCTTGGTTTTTCGCGATCTAACGTTTTCTCTGTGCTTTTCAGGAAGTATTATAGACGACGCAAAAATCCGGACGCAATCCAAGGTGACCAAGCGGCGAAATCGCCGCACCAGTAGTGTAGTTCGCGGTGGAAACGCCGCACAGGTTGGACTTCTGGGCGTGAAATTTTTCTGAGACGTGACACATCTCTGGGTGGACGCGTAGAGAAGCTGGAAATTGTCGAGAGCGGGCGGCGAACCCGACTGAGCGTGCGTAGGTAACCTTTGTTGCCTTTTTCTCGAAATTTCTATTTTCGAAAAATTTCCTTCTTGGTAGAATTGCATGTGTAGGGAAAACTTCCATAATTGACACTAATTCAACTTGTGACCTAAAATTTTGCAAAATTAGAAAGGCCTTAGTGCATGCATCATTTAAAGATTTTCTCGCATTATGTATGCTAAATTTTGCAAATCAATTCATTGTTGAAGAGTGCTGGAGGCAAGGTACGTGCGCGGTTTTTTTATTGCATTTAAGCATATAATTTAGTTTGCATACAACTTTGCAATTGTCCCCCACTAAAGACCAATGTTTGACTATCTCTGCTAGATTTAGGTTAAACTATCTTAAGGGCAACTCCGTAGGAAAAGATACGGTGGGGATTTCATCACCCTTCCGTGGCCCACAAATAACAATCCTAAAGTGTCACCCAAGCTTTAAAATTAAAATCAATTAGACATTGGCCCCTAAGGATTCAGACACAATTAAGGAGAAGATTGGTTTGACTTGCTATGACTTGAAGCTGATCGAATTTAATTTGGTATCTAGAAAGTGTTTTTTTGTTGACGTAAGTCTTCCAAGCGAAGTGGTTGTCTAATTGGCACCGACTCTGTCGGAAGCGCCCCCACTAGCTATACACGGTCTGGCCAAGTTGGTTTGATTAGTGAGGGAGGTGAATCAAGCGAATCAATTCGACTCAACCAGTTAGGAGTCGTCTAGACTTAAGCTACACTAGGTCTAGGATTGTTTGAACCGTGCTTGTTTAGGAAACTTCTGACCAACCCTCTCATCTATCTTTTAGAGTTAAGTTTCCCTTCTCATCTGAGTCTTCTTTCTCTTCTCACCTCAATTCTCTAGATTTGGATTCCTTTCTCATCTTTCCCCCTTCTATTGTTTGTTTCTTTTTTCTTTTCTTTTTCCTTTTTTTTGAAAAAAATAAAAAAAAATAAAAAAGTAATTGATTCTTGAATTTGAATTTGAATTTGAATTTGGTATTTAAATTTCAAATTTGAATTCAAAAATTAATTCAAACCGGTGCACTCAGATTGGGTTCGGGACATGAGCAATCGACTCTCACGAGTTCATCTAGATTCCAGTCTAGAGTTTAGCCGCAATCCACCTGTTGCACCACCTCACCCGGATCCAATGGGTGAGAATGTAGTGGACCCACCTGTTGCACCACCTAGTGAAGAATTTTTATTGGGATGACCCATATCTTTTCAAATATTGTTCGGATCAAATCATTAGGAGATGTGTTCCTGAGGAGGAATTTGCAAGTATTCTATCTTTTTGTCATGACCAAGCATGTGGAGGACATTTTGGAGCTAAGAAAACCGCGGCCAATGTTTTACAGTGTGGATTTTATTGGCCCACCCTATTTAAGGATGCATTTGCATTTTGTAATTCTTGCTCTAGATGTAAAATGCTAGGAAAACAGGTGGGTCCAAAGGGTGGGGGTGACAGATTTAGGGTTAGAGAAGAGAGATCGTTTTTATTTTAATTTCTTGTTAGTGTTTTGATCATATGAGTTTTTGTTAAATCAATTATCATATGATGCTTAATATCTCACTTGATTTATAATAATTTTCGTAATCTCTAATCTAACTTGAAGATTCATAACTCCCACCCACTGGACTCTCATCCATAGTTATTTCTTCTTAATTTTTGTTCTTGTTGTTCTTGCTTTAGAAAGATAAAAAAAAAATATAAATCCAAAAATCTCAAACCAACACTATTTCTCTTTTGCTTTCCTTAATCAAAGAAAATCACAAAAATATAAGAATCTCTCCCTCCTTGTGTTCGACCCGTACTTGCCACCGCTTCAACACGGCCGTGCACTTGCGGTATAAATAAAAATCTCAACAAATATCTTTTCAAAATTTCAGAATTAGCCAATCTTTCCATAATCAATATAAGCATGCAATCAACAATAATTATGCTACTTGTAATGGAAAGAAAATTTCGAAATTCTTTGGTGGATGGCATCACATATATGCACATTTGATGAAAAGGAAATATTTCAAATGAAATGCATGCAATCATCCCAAAAGAAATCCGAAATATCCTTAATGAGATTAACATATATGTGCATTCAATCATAAAGGAAATATTTCAAATGAAGTGCATGCAATTATTCCAAAAGAAATCCGAAATATCCTTAATGAGATTAATATATATGTGCATTCAATCATAAAGGAAATATTTCAAATGAAATGAATGCCCTCATTCCAAAAAAACGAAATATACAATATGGTAACTCAATATTCATGTATACATGCTCAAAGATTAGAATAAATAATATCTAACCCTAATTCGTAAAAATCAGGAAAAATAGACATCTTATTTCATGTATATATGTGCATGATTTAGAAGAATCAACATGGAAAATAACTTCTGATTTTATCTAATACATGCACAAAGAATAGAGGTAACAACATAGAAAAAACAGAATTCTGGTCACATCTATGTATGTGCAATGATAGGAGAGCAACATATCATATTGTCTCGAAATAAAATCAGGAAAAATCCATCTTAAACCATCCACATATGCGCAAGAATGGAGGAGAAAAATATAACCCTAGATGCATGCTCTAATGAACCAAAACATGCGCAACATGTAGTAGTCTAAACCCTAATTGCATGTTAGAAAGAAATCAGCAAACATGCACCACTTATATCTCTAAATGAATGATCATATTATTTCATTTAAAAATCGAAAACCTCTGGGTTTTCATTTCCAGAATATGAAAACGAATTTGAAAGAAAAAAAATCATGAACAATCAACAAATATAACATGCGCATCATGTAAATAAGCAATGCTGATTTTCTGTTTTCTTTCTTTCTCCAAAAACATAACCACCGAATATTTTGTTTTTATCTCAAATCAGATTATCATGAAACAAAAATTCGTCAAACAAGGTGAGGATTCGAAGGTAACCGAGATGGCTCTGGTACCAATGTAAGCAAATAACGATTCTACAGGTTCAGGAGTACCTTTCTTGGAGAGAACCTGTGGCAGCGGAAGGAAGATCGGAGGTCACCTTACGGAATCCTTCTCACCAGTCGGTCTCCTACTCTCTTGGAGAAGAAGCACGTGTCCACAACCCAAGAGTCTACGGATTAGCTTGGTGGATGTGGAGGGACGAATGGGAGAGAGAGGGAGAGGTGGCGGCTAGGGTTTGGTGGGGCTAGGGTTTGCACACAAGAATTAGTCCATCCAATGGGAGGCTCCCCTCCTTATATAGATGGCCCCACCCAAAACCCTAATGCGCAACCAATGAGAGTGCGCCACGTGCCAGTGCTTTGGGCAAACATCATCTTAATCCCTAGATTAATCCAATACGGTAGAGGAGGAGGGAGAAGGAGAACAAGAGAGAGGGCAAGGAGAGAAGAATAAGGGCACACGGAGAGAAGGAGAAGGGGAGAGTAGATAAGGAGAGAGAGAGAAGGACAATGGGAGTGAGAGGGGAGGACAGCGAGAAGGAGACGAGGAGAGATAGAGGAGGAGGAGAGAGAGAAGGAAAGAGAGAGAAGGAGGAGGAGGACAGCGAGAGAGTACGATAGAGTGAGAGAGGAGGGGAGAGAGAGATGGACAAGGAGAGAGAAGTAGAGGGAGATGGGGGAGGGACGGAGGAAGAAGGAGAGAGAAGGAGACGGAGAGAGGGAGAAGAGTGGAGATGGGAAGGATAAGGAGAGAGAGGGAGAGAAGCAAGAGGAGAAGGCAAGCGAGGGAGAGAGAAGGAGAAGGGGAAAGAGAAGGAGAGGTATTGAAGTAGAGGAGAAGGAGAGAGACGGAAGGAGATGGAAGACGAAGAGTGAGGGATAAGGAGAGAGAAGATAGAAGGGAAGAGAGAATCAGAGAGTGGAATAGGAACGAGAGAGCGCGGGACAACAAGAGAGTGAAAAACAAGTAGAAGGAGGGAAGAGAGAGAAGGAGAGTGTGGGACGAGAGAGAAGGAAATGGGGAAACAAGGAGAGAGGGACGGAGAGAGAGAGCTAGAAGGAGAAGGAGAGAGAGGAGAGGTGGACGGACGGGGAGAGAGTGAGAAGGGCAAGGAGAGATGGAGAAGCAGAGAGAACAATAGAGAATGAGAGAGACGGAGAAGGAGAGCGACAAGGAGGGAGTGAAACGGAGAAGGGGAGAGAGTGAATTAGAGCGAGAGGTAGAGAGAGGAGAGAGAGAAAGAGAAGGAGAGAGGGAGAAAGAGTGAGGGAGTCGGTAAGTGAGCTAGACGGAGAAAGACAAGGAGAAGGAGAGACAGAAGGAAGAGGAGACTGGAAGGGAAGGAGAGAAGGAAAGAGGGAGGGAGAAGGAGAAGTAGAGAGAGAAATAGAGGGAAGGAGAAGGGGGAGAGAGAAGGAGAACGAGAGGAGTGAGAGAGAGTGAAGGTGACGGAGAGGAAAAGAAGAGGGAGGAGGAGAGAGAAGGACAAGCGAAGTAGAAGGAGAGAGATGAGAGAAAGAGAAGGAGGGAGAGGAGGGAGAGGAGGAGGGAGAAGAAGGGGAGAGGAGGAGGGAGAACAAAAGAGAGGGCAAGGAGAGAAGAATAAGGGCACACGGAGAGAAGGAGAAGGGGAGAGTAGATAAGGAGAGAGAGAGAGAGAGAGAAGGACAATTGGAGTGAGAGGGGAGGAGAGCGAGAAGGAGACGAGGAGAGGAGAGATAGAGGAGGAGGAGAGAGAGAAGGAAAGAGAGAGAAGAAGGAGGAGGAGAGCGAGAGAGTACGATAGAGTGAGAGAGGAGGGGAGAGAGAGAGATGGACAAGGAGAGAGAAGTAGAGGGAGATGGGGGAGGGAAGGAGGAAGAAGGAGAGAGAAGGAGACGGAGAGAGGGAGAAGAGTGGAGATGGGAAGGAGAAGGAGAGAGAGGGAGAGAAGCAAGAGGAGAAGGCAAGCGAGGGAGAGAGAAGGAGAAGGGGAAAGAGAAGGAGAGGTATTGAAGTAGAGGAGAAGGAGAGAGAGGGAAGGAGATGGAAGACGACGAATCAGCGATAACATACTCCTTGCACATGAGCTTTGCCACAACATTCAGCTTGCAAGGGGTCGAGGGCGTATGTGTATTAAGTTGGACATCCGGAAAGCCTATGATTCTCTATCGTGGGAGTTCTTGGAGCAAGTTATGGTGAGATTTGGGTTCCCGGGCAAGTGGAGGAGAGTGATCATGGCGTGTGTTGAAGCCTCATTTGTGGTAACGGTGAATGGAGCAAACTCAACACCATTTCGAGCGAGGAATGGATTGCGGCAAGGGGACCCTTTGGCACCATATTTGTTTGTCTTATGCATGGAGGTGTTGAGTGAAATGGTGAAGATGGCGGTGAGAGATGGGCAAATCGAGCCGTTAGAGTGTGGGGATGTGGCCGTGTCACATTTGTTATTCGCCGACGATGTCCTCATGTTTGCAAAGGCCACAAAGGAGAATGTAAGAGGAATCAAGAAAGTCGTTGATGAATTCACGGCTTGCTCGGGGCTGCGGTTTAGTGTCTCGAAGAGTCAAATCTTTATGGGTGGGGAAGTCACACATGGAGAGTGGATTGTGGAGCACCTTGGTATGGAACGTAAGGAGTTTCCGGTGGTGTATCTTGGCCTCCCTCTATTTTCAGGAAGGATGGGGAAAAGCCATTGTGGGGTGCTTATAAACAAGGTAAAAGCTCGCCTAAGCACGTGGCAACAAAATTACCTTTCCATTGCCGGGAGGGTTGAGCTTGTGAGAAGCGTCCTTGTCTCGCTTAGCATATATTGGACCTCCGCATTCTTGATCCCAAGAAAGGTTCTTCATGAGATGGATAGTATCATGAGCCACTTCATTTGGGGAGGGCCGAAGAAATGGGTGGTCGTTGCTTGGAAAGATGTTTGCACCCCAAAGGACGAGGGTGGCCTCGGCCTAAAGAAGCTCACGGAATGGAATGATGTGGGTCTCCTTAGACTCTTTTGGCTTGTGGTGGAGGATGAAAACTCGTTGTGGGTGAAGTGTATGCGTCATAAGTACTTGAAGAATCGATCAATATGGCAAGCAAAACCACCGTCGACGTGTTCTTGGGCTTGGAGGGGGATCCTTCGGGTCCGCGAGATGGCTTGCAAGCACATTTCCTATGAGGTGGGCAATGGAGAGAATATCCGTTTCTTTCACTTTCCATGGTGTGGAACACCATTCCAAGGGCAGCCTTGGGGGGAGAGGCTTCATTACGAGTTGGGGGTACCTTGGGATACCAAGGTATCTTTCTTCATTCGAGAGGGTGCGTGGAGGCTCCCCTTCCCGAGATCAAATACCATGGAGGAGTTATGGGAGAGGGTGAAACATATCCCTATTACGGGAGGAATGGATAGACCGACAAGGCTTCATGGGAATGGAGACTCTCTCGGCATGAAAGAGGTTTGGAAATGGGTCAAGGAACCGGGAACCAAGGTTAGTTGGGCGGACATGGTGTGGAACAAGCATGGGATACCAAAGCATGCACTCACAACATGGATAGCAATGCGAGGCCGACTACTCACGAAGACACTCATGAACAAAAGGGGAGCAAAGCACGACCCGACATGTGTCCTTTGTATGAGTGTGGAGGAAGATATAGAACACTTATTTTGGGGATGCACGTTCACTAGAGAGGTATGGGGCCAGCTCCTCTTGCACCTTCAAATCAGCCCCAACATTGACACTTCTCTTGCGCGAGAAGCAAATCGCATCCTACACATTCGAGGCAAGCGCCTTGCAGCCATAACAAGGAAGTGGGTGTTCAATGCCATGATACATGAGTGTTGGCAAGAACGAAACCGAAGAATCTTTGAGGGAGATAGGAAGAAACCGGGGGACATCATTTCAGCAATTAAAGATACGATCCGGTGTATGGGAGACAAAGTAAAAGACATAGTGAAGAACGAAGAAGAACACAAGACCTTTATAGATACGTGGAAGTAGGGTAGCCTCTTGTGAGGTTTGATGTAATCACGTTTTGTAAAACGGAGTAGATGTGGCCGGCTTTGCATGTAGCACAAGCCCGCGCACCAAAAACTTATCATTTTTGTAGGTTGTAAACACTTAGTTTATTAATACAATTAGAGGCCAAGCCTCCCTTTTACTTTGCAAAAAAAAAGGAGATGGAAGACGAAGAGTGAGGGATAAGGAGAGAGAAGATAGAAGGGAAGAGAGAATCAGAGAGTGGAGTGGGAAGGAGAGAGCGCGGGACAACAAGAGAGTGAAAAACACGGAGAAGGAGGGGAGAGAGAGAAGGAGAGTGTGGGACGAGAGAGAAGGAAATGGGGAAACAAGGAGAGAGGGACAGAGAGAGAGAGCTACGAGGAGAAGGAGAGAGAGGAGAGGTGGACGGACGGGGAGAGAGTGAGAAGGGCAAGGAGAGATGGAGAAGCAGAGAGAACAATAGAGAAGGAGAGAGAGGGAGAAGGAGAGCGACAAGGAGGGAGTGAAACGGAGAAGGGGAGAGAGTGAATTAGAGCGAGAAGAGGAGAGAGAGAAAGAGAAGGAGAGAGGGAGAAAGAGTGAGGGAGTCGGTAAGCGAGATAGACGGAGAAAGACAAGGAGAAGGAGAGAGAGAAGGAAGAGGAGACTGGAAGGGAAGGAGAGAAGGAAAGAGGGAGGGAGAAGGAGAAGTAGAGAGAGAAATAGAGGGAAGGAGAAGGGGGAGAGAGAAGGAGAACGAGAGGAGTGAGAGAGAGTGAAGGTGACGGAGAGGAAAAGAAGAGGGAGGAGGAGAGAGAAGGACAAGCGAAGCAGAAGGAGAGAGATGAGAGAAAGAGAGGGAGGGAGAGGAGGGAGAGGAGGAGGGAGAAGAAGGGGAGAGGAGGAGGGAGAAGGAGAACAAGAGAGAGGGCAAGGAGAGAAGAATAAGGGCACACGGAGAGAAGGAGAAGGGGAGAGTAGATAAGGAGAGAGAGAGGAGTGGTATGAGAGAGGAGGAGAGAAAAGGGGAAGGGGAGAGGGAGAAAGAGTGAGGGAGTCGGTAAGTGAGCATGGGGAACCTAAGGTTATGAGAGGAGAGAGAGTAGAGAGAGAAGGAAAAAAAGTTATGAGAGGAGAGAGAAACTCTAGGTGCGCATGGGGAACCTAAGGTTGTCTAGGGTTCTCCACCTCGTTTCTTCACCAAAACCTTTGATTTTCTCACCAAAATGGATCCTACATCTAGCTCTACACGATTGCAACTACAAGATGGAGATGGTGGCACTATTACGGATCTCCATCATGCAAACAAGTTGGTTTTATCCTCGGCTTTGGAGGGTGAAGCTTCCACACCACCTCTAGGGAGTGTTCTTACTCCCCCAAGGAAGTGGTCGGATTTATTCACATCTAGTACAAGGGCAACCACGACCCTCAAATTTGTTCCGCCGGTTGTCAAGGGAGGAGAGAAGGTGGCCGTGTGTTCACAACAAGAAGTGAGGGAGAACTTGAAACGGCGGGACAAAGTGTTGGTAGGGTATTTCGTAGCTCTCAAGCCTCACTTGCCGACTTTGGAGAAGCATCTCCACAAGTTATGGGGACTCGTAGGAGGTATGGAAATCATTAGAAGAAGCCAAGGATTCTTATTATTTCGGTTTACACTTAGTGAAGATAGAAAGAGGGTTCTCCAAGGAGGACCTTGGTTCGTTAGAGGGGCACCACTTGTGGTTCAAGAGTGGACACCGGAAATGTCATTGAAGAAGGTCAACATCACCACGGTCCCCATTTGGGTTCGCTTGCCGGAGCTTGACCTCCGTTTTTGGTCACCTAACACATTGAGTAACATAGCAAGTGTGCTTGGAAGGCCCCTTTACATGGATGATTATACGGCTTCCGGGTGTAGGTTGGCGTTTGCAAGAGTTTGCATTGAGGTCAGCCATGAGTTCTCCTATCCAAGTTGGGTGGAGGTGCAAGTGGAGGAGGGCGAAATGCATAAAGTGTATGTGGAATATGAGTGGAGACACGGGTATTGCATGGAGTGCCTCGAGTTTGGGCATGTGGTGGAGAGATGCCCAAGGAAGAGAGTGATTGCACATGTCCATGAAGTTCCACAAAGGAAGGCCGAGAAATGGGTGGAGGTAGGACGTGCAAAGGGTGGGAAACACCTCAACAAGGATGGAAGTGAGGTGCGAAGCAAGGAAGGGGTGAGAGAGGAGGGGTGTTTGCATGGAGGGGAGGCAAAGGAGGTGGCTGCTGTGGAGGATGGAGGAGGGAGGATGGATGGAAGGGATGATGACGTGGAGCCCTTGGAGGAGGACGTGGCCACATCAGCAAATGGGGAGGTGACACGTAGGAACTCATGTGGGAGGGAAAATGAGGAGGGAAAATCAAGAGGACCACAAGATTTCGTGGTATGCTCCACTCTAGTGGGAGCAAATGAGAGGAAGGCACGTGGCATGGAGGAGGACAAGAATGGAGACAAAAATAGAGTCCATTTTCGTGAGGAAACAACTACAAGGGAGGAAGCCAAGGAGAGGAGGCCATGTGGACGTCTAGAAGAGCAAAAGGGAAAGCAAAACAAAGGTGGGTGCTCTACTTTTGGAAGAACCAATGAGGAGGGTGTTGAGTGCTCCATGTTTGAATGGGCCAATGGGGAGAGAGCAAGTGAGCCTTGTGAAGAAGTAGAGGGGGACCAAGCTACTTTTCGTGGGGACAAACCAAAAGAGGAAAGGGGTGGAGAGTCACGTGAATCACCACACAAGGAGGAGTCCTTCATGCAAGAAAGAGAGGGGGGGGGGGACCAAGTTAGCTTTTGTGGGGACCAACCAAATGAGGAATGGGGTGGGAAATCACGTGATCCACTCAACTTGGAGGGGTCTAGCATGATAGGAACGTTGCATGGGCCTCTTGTGCATGGGATGGGCACGAAATTAGTGGAACACCATGAGGTATGCAACAAAGGAAATGTGAGAGAGATTTTGGAAGAAAATGGCGTGGGAAATGGCTCAAGTGGATTAGCTTCCTTGATACATGATGAAGAAGGATGGACAACGCCTAGAAAAGTGGCAAGGGAGAAGGACCAAAGGAAGGAAAGCTCGTGGAAAAAGAAATATGGGAGCATGGTGGGGGTATTAGGGGACCTCGAGAAGGAAAGTGACATGGAGGACGGGAAGGGAAAACAAGAAGAAACACATGAGATGGAGGTTCCGTCGTCCATAGCAAGCCATGTGCGAAGTTGCTCCCCACCACCCCCGGTGGATTTGGCTTCAATTTCACCACAACCCGAAGCCTTCAAAGCAATTCGTGAGAAAGGAATGAGACAACAAAAAAACATGCGTGGAGGGAAGGGGCGTATGCCCACACCTTGAATCCATGAATATCCTTGTGTGGAATGTGCGCGGAGCAAATGGACCCGGCCGCGCACTTATGATAAGGGGTCGAATAAAGGAGGTGAAGACGGATATAGTGTGTCTTGTGGAACACAAAGTGAAATTGAAGAAGCTTGCAAGATTCCAGCGCGCAATATGGCCTCATGAATGGGTGGGGAATAGCTTGATCGTGGACTCCTGGAGAATACTTGTGCTTTGGAATGATCAAGTGGTAGGCCTTGATACTAAATTTGAATCGGCCCAAATGCTTCATTTCGAGGGGCTCATGAGGAAGGATGGGATTGAGTTTGCTTTCACGGCAATTTATGGAGAAAATGGTCATGTAGAGAGAAGGAAACTTTGGCACGACCTTGCCTCCGTGGAACCAAGTGCCTCGATACCTTGGGTTGTGGGAGGGGACTTCAATTGCATTCGTATGGCAAGCGAGAAGAGGGGAGGAGGGATGGTAAATGAGGCTGCAATTCAGGAATTCAATGAGTGTACGGATGCACTTCAACTCCTTGAAATGCCTTGGGTGGGTGAGGAATTCACTTGGTCCAACTCCTCCGAGGGCGCCGCTCGTACCGAAACGAAAATTGAGCGTATATTGATGAACAATGCTTGGTTAGAGAGGTTCCCGGACTTATGTTATGTGGTGGGGGCGAAGGACTTGAGTGACCATGCGACGCTCACCATGAAAACGGAGGGAAATGAGAGGAGGAAGCCGAAGATGTTTAGGTTTGAAAACTATTGGGCGGATCATGAAGAGTTCTTAGGGGTTGTAGAGGGTGCGTGGGCAACACTTGTGGATGGTACTCCCATGTTTAGAGTGGTGGAAAAATTGAATGACGTAAAAAAGGCTCTAAAGAGATGGAGTGGGCTCAAGTTTGGAAATGTTATAAACAAGGTGGGAGTTGCTAGAAATACCCTTGCGGATATAAGGAGAAGGAGAAGTGAGGGGCCGGATGATGAGCACCTAGGAAGCGAAGAGAGGGCAGCAAAAGAAGAGCTAAACCGTGTTCTCATGTGGGAGGAATCATTAATTCGGCAAAAATCAAGAGTGAGGTGGTTAAAGGAGGGGGACCGAAACACCCGGTTCTTTCATGCGCAACTTAGAGTGAGGAGGGCCACCAACCAAGTGAGGAGTGTGTGTGAGGGAGAGTACATCTTCGAGGAGGAAGGAGAGATTCGTGAAGCGTTTCGACGTTTTTTTTCTAACTTGTTTGCTAATGAATTTCAGGTTTGTAAGATCAAATCATCGATTGAGTTACCCCAAATTGCAGCATCGGATGGAGAATGTTTAGTGCGACAATTGCACATGAAGGAGCTTGAAGATGTTATCTTGAATGCAAATGTCGACAAGGCGCCGGGGCCTGATGGGTTCAATGCTAAGTTCTTCAAAGTGGCATGGGGAATAATAAAGAAGGACATTTTCAAAGCCGTGGAGTCATGCATGACGAGTGGAAAGGTTTTGGCCAAGTGGAATTATACGTCTATCACTCTCATACCAAAGAAGAAGGCACCAAAGATGGTGGAAGATTATAGGCCCATAGCTTTGTGCAACATGATGTATAGATTCACTTCTAAAGTGCTTGCAAACCGGTTGAAGATATTGCTACCACAAATTGTTGGGGAAAATGAAAGTGCATTTGTTCATGGAAGAAGAATTAGTGACAACATCCTCCTTGCACATGAGCTATGTCACAACCTTCATCTTGATAAAGGAAGAGGAAGAATGTGCATCAATCTTGATATTCGAAAGGCCTACGATTCCATCTCATGGGAGTTCCTTGATCAAGTAATGGAGAAATTTGGGTTTCCGAACAAGTGGAGGAGGACCATCATGGCATGTGTTCGAGCATCCTTTGTTGTGACCGTGAATGGGGCAAATTCAAAACCGTTTAAAGCAAGGAATGGGTTGAGGCAAGGAGATCCACTAGCCACATATTTGTTTGTAATGTGCATGGAAGTCTTGAGTAAGATGGTGAACATGGCGGTGGAGGAAGGCAAGCTTGAACCCTTGGTGTGTGGAGACACTCTCGTCTCACACTTAATGTTTGCGGATGATGTGCTACTTTTTGCAAAGGCTACAAAGGAGAACGCCCAAGTTCTTAAACAACTTCTTGATGACTTCACGGCATACTCGGGGCTGCAATTTAGCACATCCAAGAGTCAAATATTCATGGGTGGTGAAGTCCAACATGGGGAATGGATTGTTGAACATCTAGGTATGGAGAAAAAGCTCTTCCCGGTGATATACTTAGGTTTGCCCTTATTCTCGGGAAGGAAGGCAAGAAGTCATTGCATGTCACTTGTCAACAAGCTAAAGGCACGGTTGAGTACTTGGAAGCAAAACTTTTTATCCATCGCCAGTCGGGTGGAGCTAGTGAGGAGTGTACTAGTTTCTCTTAGCATATATTGGACATCCGCATTTCTCATTCCTCGGAAAGTGCTACAAGAGATGGACAGCCTCATGTCTAGATTTATTTGGGGAGGGCCTAAGAAGTGGGTGGCGGTTGCGTGGAAGGATGTGTGTACCCCAAAATCGGAAGGGGGACTCGGGCTTAAGCGCTTAGTAGAATGGAACGAAGTGGGCCTTCTACGTTTGTTTTGGCTTGTGGTGGAAGATGGAAACTCTCTTTGTGTGAAGTGCATTTGCCAAAAATACTTGAAGAATAGATCCATTTGGCTCGCAAGACCACCATCCACCTCCTCGTGGGCATGGAGAGGAATCACCCGGGTTCGTGATATAGCAAGGCAACATATTCAATACCAAGTGGGAGATGGTGAAGACATTAGTTTCTTTCATCACCCATGGTGTGGGCTGCCTTTCCATTGTGAAGAGTGGGGTGAGAGGCTACATTACGATTTGGGGGTACCTTGGGATACAAAAGTTGCACATTTCATTCGAAATGGAGAGTGGACTCTCCCCTTCCCAAAATCGACTATCATGGAGGAACTTTGGACAAAGATCAACAATACCCCCATCAAAGGAGGAAGAGACAAACCATCACGAGTTGATGGACGAGGGGACAAGTTGGGAATGAAGGAGGTGTGGAAGTGGGTGAAGAAGCCGGGCTCAAAGGTGGCATGGGCGGATATGGTGTGGCACGAGGAGGCTATACCAAAACATGCACTCATGGCATGGAGAGCTTTGAGAGGGCGGCTAGTCACCAAAAAGCTAATGAACCAAAGAGGGGCCAGCCATAACCCAACATGTGTCCTATGTGACGAGATGGAAGAAGATATTCAACACTTATTTTGGGGCTGCCATTATACAAATGAGGTATGGGCCCAAATCCTTCGACTTTTGAAACTCAAACCAAACCAAGCAAGGAATCTAGAAAGTGAAGCAAATCGTGTCTCCCATGCTAGGGGGAACCGGGTGGACAAGGTCACAAGAAGATGGGCCTTTAATGCAATGATACATGAAGTGTGGCAAGAACGAAATCGCAGAATTTTCGAGGATGAAAAGAAGAAACCAGATGACATTGTGGGAGCAATTAAGGACATGGTCCGATGTATGGGACAAAGAGTGAAGAGCCTAGCAAGAAACGACGTGGAATACCAGAATTTTGAGGAGACTTGGGCGTAGCATGGATGATACATTGTGTGATGTAGGTCTGATTTGATGTAGAGATGTCATGATGTAATACTTGTATGTCGGGATATACATCTATAGTAGCCGGATATGTATGTAGCATACTCCCGCGAGACTAAACGATAAATTTTGTAGGTTGTAAACTTTGCTAATTAATAGAAATTCGAGGCTAAACCTCCATTTTTGCTTTGCAAAAAAAAAGAGAGAGAAGGACAATGGGAGTGAGACGGGAGGAGAGCAAGAAGGAGACGAGGAGAGGAGAGATAGAGGAGGAGGAGAGAGAGAAGGAAAGAGAGAGAAGAAGAAGGAGGAGAGCGAGAGAGTACGATAGAGTGAGAGAGGAGGGGAGAGAGAGATGGACAAGGAGAGAGAAGTAGAGGGAAATGGGGGAGGGAAGGAGGAAGAAGGAGAGAGAAGGAGACGGATAGAGGGAGAAGAGTGGAGATGGGAAGGAGAAGAAGAGAGAGGGAGAGAAGCAAGAGGAGAAGGCAAGCGAGGGAGAGAGAAGGAGAAGGGGAAAGAGAAGGAGAGGTATTGAAGTAGAGCAGAAGGAGAGAGAGGGAAGGAAATGGAAGACGAAGAGTGAGGGATAAGGAGAGAGAAGATAGAAGGGAAGAGAGAATCAGAGAGTGGAGTGGGAAGGAGAGACCGCGGGACAACAAGAGAGTGAAAAACAAGGAGAAGGAGGGGAAAGAGAGAAGGAGAGTGTGGGACGAGAGAGAAGGAAATGGGGAAACAAGGAGAGAGGGACGGAGAGAGGTAGAAGGAGAAGAAGAGAGAGGAGAGGTGGACGGAGGGGGAGAGAGTGAGAAGGGCAAGGAGAGATGGAGAAGTAGAGAGAACAATAGAGAAGGAGAGAGAGGGAGAAGGAGAGCGACAAGGAGGGAGTGAAACGGAGAAGGGGAGAGAATGAATTAGAGCGAGAAGTGGAGAGAGGAGGGAGAGAAAGAGAAGGAGAGAGAGAGAAAGAGTGAGGGAGTCGGTAAGTGAGCTAGACGGAGAAAGACAAGGAGAAGGAGAGAGAAGGAAGAGGAGACTGGAAGGGAAGGAGAGAAGGAAAGAGGGAGGGAGAAGGAGAAGTAGAGAGAGAAATAGAGGGAAGGAGAAGGGGGAGATAGAAGGAGAACGAGAGGAGTGAAAGAGAGAGAAGGTGACGGAGAGGAAAAGAAGAGGGAGGAGGAGAGAGAAGGACAAGCGAAGCAGAAGGAGAGAGATGAGAGAAAGAGAAGGAGGGAGAGGAGGGAGAGGAGGAGGGAGAAGAAGGGGAGAGGAGGAGGGAGAACAAGAGAGAGGGCAACGAGAGAAGAATAAGGGCACACGGAGAGAAGGGGAAGGGAGAGTAGATAAGGAGAGAGAGAGAGAGAGAGAGAGAGAAGGACAATGGGAGTGAGAGGGGAGGAGAGCGAGAAGGAGACGAGGACAGGAGAGATAGAGGAGGAGGAGAGAGAGAAGGAGGAGCAGGAGAGCGAGAGAGTACGATAGAGTGAGAGAGGAGGGGAGAGAGAGATGGACAAGGAGAGAGAAGTAGAGGGAGATGGGGGAGGGATGGGGGAAGAAGGAGAGAGAAGGAGACGGAGAGAGGGAGAAGAGTGGACATGGGAAGGAGAAGGAGAGATAGGGAGAGAAGGAAGAGGAGAAGGCAAGCGAGGGAGAGAGAAGGAGAAGGGGAAAGAGAAGGAGAGCAGAAGGAGAGAGAGGGAAGGAGATGGAAGACGAAGAGTGAGGGATAAGGAGAGAGAAGATAGAAGGGAGGAGAGAATCAGAGAGTGGAGTGGGAAGGAGAGAGCGCGGGACAACAAGAGAGTGAAAAACAAGGAGAAGGAGGGGAGAGAGAGAAGGAGAGTGTGGGACGAGAGAGAAGGAAATGGGGAAACAAAGAGAGAGGGACGGAGAGAGAGAGGTAGAAGGAGAAGGAGAGAGACGAGAGGTGGACGGAGGGGGAGAGAGTGAGAAGGGCAAGGAGAGATGGAGAAGCAGAGAGAACAATAGAGAAGGAGAGAAGGAGAAGGAGAGCGACAAGGAGGGTGTGAAACGGAGAAGGGGAGAGAATGAATTAGAGCGAGAAGTGGAGAGAGGAGGGAGCGAAAGAGAAGGAGAGAGAGAAAGAGTTAGGGAGTCGGTAAGTGAGCTAGACAGAGAAAGACAAGGAGAAGGAGAGCGAAGGAAGAGGAGACTGGAAGGAGAGAAGGAAAGAGGGAGGGAGAAGGAGAAGTAGAGAGAGAAATAGAGGGAAGGAGAAGGGGGAGAGAGAAGGAGAACGAGAGGAGTGAGAGAGAGTGAAGGTGACGGAGAGGAAAAGAAGAGGAAGGAGGAGAGAGAAAGACAAGCGAAGCAGAAGGAGAGAGATGAGAGAAAGAGAAGGAGGGAGAGGAGGGAGAGCAGGAGGGAGAAGAAGGGGAGAGGAGGAGGGAGAAGGAGAACAAGAGAGAGGGCAAGGAGAGAAGAATAAGGGCACACGGAGAGATGGAGAAGGGGAGAGTAGATAAGGAGAGAGAGAGAGAGAGAAGGACAATGGGAGTGAGAGGGGAGGTGAGCGAGAAGGAGACGAGGAGAGGAGAGATAATGGAGGAGGAGAGAGAGAAGGAAAGAGAGAGAAGAAGGAGGAGGAGAGCGAGAGAGTACGATAGAGTGAGAGAGGAGGGGAGAGAGAGATGGACAAGGAGAGAGAAGTAGAGGGAGATGGGGAGGGAAGGAGGAAGAAGGAGACGGAGAGAGGGAGAAGAGTGGAGATGGGAAGGAGAAGGAGAGAGAGGGAGAGAAGCAAGAGGAGAAGGCAAGCGAGCGAGAGAGAAGGAGAAGGGGAAAGAGAAGGAGAGGTATTAAAGTAGAGGAGAAGGAGAGAGAGGGAAGGAGATGGAAGATGAAGAGTGAAGGATAAGGAGAGAGAAAATAGAAGGGAAGAGAGAATCAGAGAGTGGAGTGGGAAGGAGAGAGCGCGGGACAACAAGAGCAAACACAAGGAGAAGGAGGGGAGAGAGAGAAGGAGAGTGTGGGACGAGAGAGATGGAAATGGGGAAACAAGGATAGAGGGACGGAGAGAGAGAGCTAGAAGGAGAAGGAGAGAGAGGAGAGGTGGACGGAGGGGGAGAGAGTGAGAAGGGCAAGGAGAGATGGAGAAGCAGAGAGAACAACAGAGAAGGAGAGAGAGGGAGAAGCAGAGCGACAAGGAGGGAGTGAAACGGAGAAGGGGAGAGAGTGAATTAGAGCGAGAAGTGGAGAGAGGAGAGAGAGAAAGAGAAGGAGAGAGGGAGAAAGAGTGAGGGAGTCGGTAAGTGAGCTAGACGGAGAAAGACAAGGAGAAGGAGAGAGAGAAGGAAGAGGAGACTGGAAGGGAAGGAGAGAAGGAAAGAGGGAGGGAGAAGGAGAAGTAGATAGAGAAATAGAGGGAAGGAGAAGGGGAGAGAGAAGGAGAACGAGAGGAGTGAGAGAGAGTGAAGGTGACGGAGAGGAAAAGAAGAGGGAGGAGGAGAGAGAAGGACAAGCGAAGCAGAAGGAGAGAGATGAGAGAAAGAGAAGGAGGAAGAGGAGGGAGAGGAGGAGGGAGAAGAAGGGGAGAGGAGGAGGGAGAAGGAGAACAAGAGAGAGGGCAAGGAGAGAAGAATAAGGACACACGTAGAGATGGAGAAGGGGAGAGTAGATAAGGAGAGAGAGAGAGAGAGAGAGAAGGACAATGGGAGTGAGAGGGGAGGAGAGCGAGAAGGAGACGAGGAGAGGAGAGATAGAGGAGGAGGAGAGAGAGAAGGAAAGAGAGAGAAGGAGGAGCAGGAGAGCGAGAGAGTACGATAGGGTGAGAGAGGAGGGGAGAGAGAGATGGACAAGAAGAGAGAAGTAGAGGGAGATGGGGGAGGGAAGGAGGAAGAAGGAGAGAGAAGGAGACTGAGAGGGAGAAGAGTGGAGATGGGAAGGAGAAGGAGAGAGAGGGAGAGAAGCAAGATGAGAAGGCAAGAGAGGGGGAGAGAAGGAGAATGGGAAAGAGAAGGAGAGGTATTGAAGTAGAGGAGAAGGAGAGAGAGGGAAGGAGATGGAAGACGAAGAGTGAGGGATAAGGAGAGAGAAGATAGAAGGGAAGAGAGAATCAGAGAGTGGAGTGGGAAGGAGAGCGCGCGGGACAGCAAGAGAGTGAAAAACAAGGAGAAGGAGGGGAGAGAGAGAAGGAGAGTGTGGGACGAGAGAGAAGGAAATGGGGAAACAAGGAGAGAGGGACGGAGAGAGAGAGGTAGAAGAGAAGGAGAGAGAGGAGAGGTGGACGGAGGGGGAGAGAGTGAGAAGGGCAAGGAGAGAAGGAGAAGCATTGAGAACAATAGAGAAGGAGAGAGAGGGAGAAGGAGAGCGACAAGTAGGGAGTGAAACGGAGAAGGGGAGAGAGTGAATTAGAGCGAGAAGTGGAGAGAGGAGATAGAGAAAGAGAAGGAGAGAGGGAGAAGGAGTGAGGGAGTCGGTAAGTGAGCTAGACGGAGAAAGACAAGGAGAAGAAGAGAGAGAAGGAAGAGGAGACTGGAAGGGAAGGAGAGAAGAGGGAGGGAGAAGGAGAAGTAGAGAGAGAAATAGAAGGAAGGAGAAGGGGGAGAGAGAAGGAGAATGAGAGGAGTGAGAGAGAGTGAAGGTGACGGAGTGGAACAGAAGAGGGAGGAGGAGAGAAGGACAAGCGAAGCAAAAGGAGAGAGATGAGAGAAAGAGAAGGAGGGAGAGGAGGGAGAGGAGGAGGGAGAAGAAGGGGAGAGGAGGAGGGAGAAGGAGAACAAGAGAGAGGGCAACGAGAGAAGAATAAGGGCACACGGAGAGAAGGGGAAGGGGAGAGTAGATAAGGAGAGAGAGAGAGAGAGAGAGAGAGAGAGAGAGAAGGACAATGGGAGTGAGAGGGGAGGAGAGCGAGAAGGAGACGAGGAGAGGAGAGATAGAGGAGGAGGAGAGAGAGAAGGAAAGAGAGAGAAGAAGGAGGAGGAGAGCGAGAGAGTACGATAGAGTGAGAGAGGAGGAGAGAGAGAGATGGACAAGGAGAGAGATGGACAAGGAGAGAGAAGTAGAGGGAGATGGGGGAGGGAAGGAGGAAGAAGGAGAGAGAAGGAGACGGAGAGAGGGAGAAGAGTGGAGATGGGAAGGAGAAGGAGAGAGAGGGAGAGAAGCAAGAGGAGAAGGCAAGCGAGGGTGAGAGAAGGAGAAGGGGAAAGAGAAGGAGAGGCATTGAAGTAGAGGAGAAGGAGAGAGAGGGAAGGAGATGGAAGACGAAGAGTGAGGGATAAGGAGAGAGAAGATAGAAGGGGTGAGAGAATCAGAGAGTGGAGTGGGAAGGAGAGAGCGCGGGACAACAAGAGAGTGAAAAACAACGAGAAGGAGGGGAGAGAGAGAAGAAGAGTGTGGGACGAGAGAGAAGGAAATGGGGAAACAAGGAGAGAGGGACGGAGAGAGTGAGGTAGAAGGAGAAGGAGAGAGAGGAGAGGTGGACGGAGGGGGAGAGAGTGAGAAGGGCAAGGAGAGATGGAGAAGCAGAGAGAACAATAGAGATGGAGCAGGAGAGCGACAAGGAGGGAGTGAAACGGAGAATGGGAAAGAATGAATTAGAGCGAGAAGTGGAGAGAGGAGGGAGAGAAAGAGAAGGAGAGAGGGAGAAAGAGTGAGGGAGTCGGTAAGTGAGCTAGACGGAGAAAGACAACGAGAAGGAGAGAGAGAAGGAAGAGGAGACTAGATGGGAAGGAGAGAAGGAAAGAGGGAGGGAGAAGGAGAAGTAGAGAGAGAAATAGAGGGAAGGAGAAGGGGGAGAGAGAAGGAGAACGAGAGGAGTGAGAGAGTGAAGGTGACGGAGAGGAAAAGAAGAGGGAGGAGGAGAGAGAAGGACAAGCGAAGCAGAAGGAGAGAGATGAGAGAAAGAGAAGGAGGGAGAGGAGGGAGAGGAGGAGGGAGAAGAACGGGAGAGGAGGAGGGAGAAGGAGAACAAGAGAGAGGGCAAGGAGAGAAGAATAAGGGCACACGGAGAGATGGAGAAGGGGAGAGTAGATAAGGAGAGAGAGAGAGAGGACAATGGGAGAGAGAGGGGAGGAGAGCGAGAAGGAGACGAGGAGAGGAGAGATAGAGGAGGAGGAGAGAGAGAAGGAAAGAGAGAGAATGAGGAGCAGGAGAGCGAGAGAGTACGATAGAGTGAGAGAGGAGGGGAGAGAAAGATGGACAAGGAGAGAGAAGTAGAGGGAGATGGGGGAGGGAAGGAGGAAGAAGGAGAGAGAAGGAGACGGAGAGAGGGAGAAGAGTGGAGATGGGAAGGAGAAGGAGAGAGAGGGAGAGAAGCAAGAGGAGAAGGCAAGCGAGGGAGAGAGAATGAGAAGGGGAAAGAGAAGGAGAGTATTGAAGTAGAGGAGAAGGAGAGAGAGGGAAGGAGATGGAAGACAAGGAGTGAGGGATAAGGAGAGAGAAGATAGAAGGGAAGAGAGAATCAGAGAGTGGAGTGGGAAGGAGAGAGCGCGGGACAACAAGAGAGTGAAAAACAAGGAGAAGGAGGGGAGAGAGAGAAGGAGAGTGTGGGACGAGAGAGAAGGAAATGGGGAAACAAGGAGAGGGGGACGGAGAGAGAGAGCTAGAAGGAGAAGGAGAGAGAGGAGAGGTTGACGGAGGGGGAGAGAGTGAGAAGGGCAAGGAGAGATGGAGAAGCAGAGAGAACAATAGAGAAGGAGAGAGAGAGAGAAGGAGAGCGACAAGGAGGGAGTGAAACGGAGAAGGGGAGAGAGTGAATTAGAGCGAGAAGTGGAGAGAGGAGAGAGAGAAAGAGAAGGAGAGAGGGAGAAAGAGTGAGGGAGTCGGTAAGTGAGCTAGACGGAGAAAGACAAGGAGAAGGAGAGAGAGAAGGAAGAGGACACTGGAAGGGAAGGAGAGGAGGAAAAAGGGAGGGAGAAGGAGAAGTAGAGAGAGAAATAGAGGGAAGGAGAAGGGGGAGAGAGAAGGAGAACGAGAGGAGTGAGAGAGAGTGAAGGTGACGGAGAGGAAAAGAAGAGGGAGCATGTTGAACGTTTTATTTAAAACCGCAAGTGCACGACCGCGATGAAGCGGTGGCAAGTACGGGTCGTCCTCAGGGAGGTGAGTAGCCTCTTGCTTGTACGAAATCAAGTGGAAAAAATAGGGGGAGAAAGATGTTTATGCTACTCTACTCTATACTACGCTAAGAAGTAGGAAATGCGAAAGGAGGAACCAAACAATGAAATAATAACTAAGCTAAGAACAAAGGAAGAATGCTGGAATACAGAAATGGGAAAACCCCTAAGGGGTGGAGTGAGTGCACACATGCAAAGAGGTGGGTGTAGAATTCATTCTTTAAGCACATGAAGGTGGTGTTTATCAAGCATAGGAAGTGTCTAAATGTTATGGCAAAACCTATCAATCTGTTCACCAACATAGTTGATTAACATTTACATATGTAAGTTATTTATTTCAGAACCTAAACAAGCATGAGAGGTGTCTAATCATTTTGGCAAAACTCATCAAGTTATAAATTCTATCCTAAACAAGCAAGCATACATTCATGTTTTATCAACACATCAAAAATAAAGCATTCATCCCCTTCTCTAATGCATGTATGTACATCTACTCCACCCCCAAAGGGGATGAAACTACTCACTAAACATTACACTAATTATTAAACTAAACAAAGAAAGCATATTAAAACTAAGCTAGAAATAAAAGACGATTAAACTAAAACATGCACAAAATATAAAAGAAGCATAAACAAGCAATGAAAGAAACACAAAACTTTATTGATAAAATGACTCACATTAAAAGTAGCATCCTCCTACTTTAGTGTGTGCTTCAAGGCCTCACTTCTAGTAGGAAGAATAGCCACTTAAAATATTGAGTGATTACAATAGGAGGTGAAGAATTCTATTTATAGGCATGGAAAAAGCTAATCCGGGACAATCCCCCGATGTGGGACTAAACCAACACCAAAAATAGCCTCAACGAACATTAATACAAGTCCAGGACAAATCTTGGCAGATCTGGACTAATCCAGACCGCCAATTGGCGGTCCAAAATGTCCGGATCCAGTTGAGTTTTATTCTGGGCTTTTCTTTGTGCTTTTGGTGGTCTTTGATGCATCTACTTCGTTTGTTGGAGCTCCGACCCGAATCCAATTGCTAAAATACTCCCCATGATGGTGTGAAGTATTCTGTTTTGCTCTTAGGTCCCTCTGTCTTGCGTTCAGGTCCTTCTCCCTCGCATCTTGGTCCCAGATCTCACAATGCAGTCCTTTTTCCCAGCTTTTGGGTCCTTTTATGTTTCATCTCTTCAAACCTATTTATTCCTGAAAACTAAACATAAAACTCGTGACATAGCATTGTTTAGGTGAAAGATAATGGATATAAGATACAAATATGAGCATGAAATGATGTCAATCAAATACCCCCACACCTAACTTTTGCTAGTCCCGAGCAAAACAAGAAAGAGAAAAGCATGCGAAAAACAAGAAATCCTAACTCACTTTCGTAGGAATCACGGTTGCACTTAGCACGTGCAAGAAGCCGTTAAACCTCCCTGTTGCCAAGGAGGAGGAGTGTTGTCTCCTGAGGATTTTCAGCGGATATACCCACAAAATCCGAACAAGATGCATTAATAAATCTAGCTACACGACTCGTTGGACTTATTTTGTCGATCATGGGACGCGGTAATACTACGGGTCGACTCTATATATGTAATCGTTCCAAAATGTCCGGATCCAGTTGAGTTTTATTCTGGGCTTTTCTTTGTGCTTTTGGTGGTCTTTGATGCATCTACTTCGTTTGTTGGAGCTCCGACCCGAATCCAATTGCTAAAATACTCCCCATGATGGTGTGAAGTATTCTGTTTTGCTCTTAGGTCCCTCTGTCTTGCGTTCAGGTCCTTCTCCCCTGCATCTTGGTCCCCAGATCTCACAATCCAGTCCTTTTTCCCAGCTTTTGGGTACTTTTATGTTTCATCTCTTCAAACCTATTTATTCCTGAAAACTAAACATAAAACTCGTGACATAGCATTGTTTAGGTGAAAGATAATGGATATAAGATACAAATATGAGCACGAAATGATGTCAATCAGAGGAGGAGAGAGAAGGACAAGCGAAGCAGAAGGAGAGAGATGAGAGAAAGAGAAGGAAGGAGAGGAGGAGGGAGAAGAAGGGGAGAGGAGGAGGGAGAAGGAGAACAAGAGAGAGGGCAAGGAGAGAAGAATAAGGGCACACGGAGAGATGGAGAAGGGGAGAGTAGTAAGGAGAGAGAGAAGGACAATGGGAGTGAGAGGGGAGGAGAGCGAGAAGGAGACGAGGAGAGATAGAGGAGGAGGAGAGAGAGAAGGAAAGAGAGAGAAGGAGGAGGAGGAGAGCGAGAGAGTACGATAGAGTGAGAGAGGAGGGGAGAGAGAGATGGACAAGGAGAGAGAAGTAGAGGGAGATGGGGAGGGAAGGAGGAAGAAGGAGACGGAGAGAGGGAGAAGAGTGGAGATGGGAAGGAGAAGGAGAGAGAGGGAGAGAAGCAAGAGGAGAAGGCAAGCGAGGGAGAGAGAAGGAGAAGGGGAAAGAGAAGGAGAGGTATTGAAGTTGAGGAGAAGGAGAGAGAGGGAAGGAGATGGAAGACGAAGAGTGAAGGACAAGGAGAGAGAAGATAGAAGGGAAGAGAGAATCAGAGAATGGAGTGGGAAGAAGAGAGCGCGAGACAACAAGAGAGTGAAAACAAGGAGAAGGAGGGGAGAGAGAGAAGGAGAGTGTGGGACGAGAGAGAAGGAAATGGGGAAACAAGGAGAGAGGCACGGAGAGAGAGAGCTAGAAGGAGAAGGAGAGAGAGGAGAGGAGAGGTGGACGGAGGGGGAGAGAGTGAGAAGGGCAAGGAGAGATGGAGAAGCAGAGAGAACAATAGAGAAGGAGAGAGAGGGAGAAGGAGAGCGACAAGGAGGGAGTGAAACGGAGAAGGGGAGAGAGTGAATTAGAGCAAGAAGTGGAGAGAGGAGAGAGAGAAAGAGAAGGAGAGAGGGAGAAAGAGTGAGGGAGTCGGTAAGTGAGCTAGACGGAGAAAGACAAGGAGAAGGAGAGAGAGAAGGAAGAGGAGACTGGAAGGGAAGGAGAGAAGGAAAGAGGGAGGGAGAAGGAGAAGTAGAGAGAGAAATATAGGGAAGGAGAAGGGTGAGAGAGAAGGAGAACGAGAGGAGTGAGAGAGAGTGAAGGTGACGGAGAGGAAAAGAAGAGGGAGGAGGAGAGAGAAGGACAAGCAAAGCAGAAAGAGAGAGATGAGAGAAAGAGAAGGGGGAGAGGAGGGAGAGGAGGAGGAAGAAGAAGGGTAGAGGATAAGGGACAAGGAGAACAAGAGAGAGTGCAAGGAGAGAAGAATAAGTGCACACGGAGAGAAGGAGAAGGGGAGAGTAGATAAGGAGAGAGAGAGAGAGAAGGACAATGGGAGTGAGAGGGGAGGAGAGCGAGAAGGAGACGAGGAGAGGAGAGATAGAGGAGGAGGAGAGAGAGAAGGAAATAGAGAGAAGGAGGAGGAGGAGAGCGAGAGAGTAACATAGAGTGAGAGAGGAGGGGGGAGAGAGATGGACAAGGAGAGAGAAGTAGAGGGAGATGGGGGAGGGAAGGAGGAAGAAGGAGAGAGAAGGAGACGGAGAGAGGGAGAAGATTGGAGATGGGAAGGAGAAGGAGAGAGAGGGAGAGAAGCAAGAGGAGAAGGCAAGCGAGGGAGAGAGAAGGAGAAGGGGAAAGAGAAGGAGAGGTATTGAAGTAGAGGAGAAGGAGAGAGAGGGAAGGAGATGGAAGACGAAGAGTGAGGGATAAGGAGAGAGAAGATAGAAGAGAAGAGAGAATCAGAGAGTGGAGTGGGAAGGAGAGAGCGCGGGACAACAAGAGAGTGAAAAACAAGGAGAAGGAGGGAAGAGAGAGAAGGAGAGTGTGGGACGAGAGAGAAGGAAATGGGGAAACAAGGAGAGAGGGACGGAGAGAGAGCTAGAAGGAGAAGGCGAGAGAGGAGAGGTGGACGGAGGGGGAGAGAGTGAGAAGGGCAAGGAGAGATGGAGAAGCAGAGAGAACAATGGAGAAGGAGAGAGAGGGAGAAGGAGAGCGACAAGGAGGGAGTGAAACGGAGAAGGGGAGAGAGTGAATTAGAGCGAGAAGTGGAGAGAGGAGAGAGAGAAAGAGAAGGAGAGAGGGACAAAGAGTGAGGGAGTCGGTAAGTGAGCTAGACGGAGAAAGACAAGGAGAAGGAGAGAGAGAAGGAATAGGAGACTGGAAGGGAAGGAGAGAAGGAAAGAGGGAGGGAGAAGGAGAAGTAGAGAGAGAAATAGAGGGAAGGAGAAGGGGGAGAGAGAAGGAGAACGAGAGGAGTGAGAGAGAGTGAAGGTGACGGAGAGGAAAAGAAGAGGGAGGAGGAGAGAGAAGGACAAGCGAAGCAGAAGGAGAGAGATGAGGGAAAGAGAAGGAGGGAGAGGAGGGAGAGGAGGAGGGAGAAGAAGGGTAGAGGAGGAGGGAGAAGGAGAACGAGAGAGAGGACAAGGAGAGAAGAATAAGGGCACACGGAGAGAAGGAGAAGGGGAGAGTAGATAAGGAGAGAGAGAGAGAGAAGGAGAGGGAAGAGGTGAGAGAAGAGTGGTAGAGAGAGAAGGAGAAAGTGGATAAGAGAGAGAGAGAGAAAGAGAGATGTGCGTCCCTAGGGTTTCTAGGGCCGTTTTTCATCATTTTTCCACCTAAATCCACCTAAATCGAGCGTTTTCTTTCTTTTTCTTGCTGTTATGGAGCGTGCTTTGATTGTGGGAGTGGTTTCTACCGATTCCCACAAAGATTCACGTCAACAAGATGGGAAAGATGGGTGTCAAAGTTCGCGGGTTGGGCTACAACAACAACAACAACATGAACAACATGCACAACAAGAAAAGGAGGTGATTCCTCCTTCACCTTTGATTGTAGGAGTGATTTCTACCGATTCATACAAAGATCCATGCCAACAAAAAGGAGAAAATGGGAGTCCAAGGTTGCGGGTAGGGCAGCAACAACAACAAAAACAACTTGCAAAAGGAAAGGAGGTGGCTCCTCCATCACCTCCACGAAAGTGGTCCGAGCTTTTCACTCAACAACCAAAGCCACGAACGTCGTTGGAGTTTGTTCCACCAATGGAGCGTGGAGGAGCAAAGGTGGCAGCCATTACATGTGAGGATATGGAGGAAGCACTTGGCGCGTGGAAAGAGGTGCTGATGGGGTCTTTTGTGGGGTTCAACCCCCACCTTCCCACCCTTGAGAAGCATCTCACTAAGCTATGGAGGGTGTCCGGGTCCTTGGAGATTGTTAGGCGAGGGGGCAACATGATGATCTTCCGGTTCACGTTGGATTCCGACCGGCATTTTGCTCTAGAGAATGGGCCATGGTTCGTTAAGGGGGCGCCTCTCATACTAAAACCATGGTCGGCCGAGAAGAAGGACCAAGACAAAATAGGGGCTGTCCCGATTTGGATTCGCTTCCCCGAGCTCGATCTCAAGTTTTGGTCGAGGAAGCTTATTGGAACCCTTGCTAGTGTCCTAGGCAATCCACTCTTCATGGATGAAAACACGGCGATGGGTAGAAGGCTTGCATATGCTCGGGTTTGTATTGAAGTCCAAGGTACGTTTGATTATCCACCACATGTTCTTGTTGCAAATGAGAAGGAAGAAGGAGAGGTGGTGCGCGTTGAGTACGAATGGAAACCACCATATTGCTCACTTTGTTCCACCTTTGGACATAATGAAGGTGTGTGCAAGGGTGGGGGATCACGCAACATGGGAAAGAAAACATGGGTAGTGAAGGGAAGCAACACAAAGGAGGGAAGTAGAGGTGGTGAGGGAAGCGAAAGCATGCATGGAACCCTACCAAAGGAGCTCGAGTTTGAAGAGGGAGCTAGAGGAGAAAGGAGGGAGCTAGAGGTTGAAGAAGATGGCCCACAAACAAAGGAGAATGGGGGAGATTTCGTTGATTTGGGGGGTCCACATGAGGAAAACAAAGAGGGTTGGTCGTTGGTAGGTGGGAAGAGAGGTCCAAATGGGGAAAATCACGTGAAGGCTATATATAGGAGGGGACAAGGCAACTTTCCACCCACTACCAAGGTTGGGGAAAGCTTGCAACGGTCTCCAACACTTCTTGTCTCTTGTGGGGCTGAGAGTACACTAGGGGAAGTGGATTTTAATGGCAAGGACAAGGAGGTACCATTAGCATGCACAATGGGAAGGGAAGAAGATCTCTTTTCGTCACAAACAAATGGGGAAGGTTTTCAACCAATGGAACAAGAGATGAGTGGAGGGGCAAAAGGGAGTGGGAGTTTGGATCACCTAATGGGACAAAAGGTGAGTGGAGGGGCTGAGGTGAGTGGGGAATTGCATCTATTCCATGTGTTAGGGGATGGAGAAAACGAAATTGAGGGTGCACCAAAGGAAGGGGGTGTTTGTGGGAGTTTACGTGGGAAGAGTGTGCATGGGGAGTGTGGGTCTATGGAAGCACGTGATTTTGATGTGGGGAAGGGTAATGCAAAGCATGGGAGGATGAAGGTGTCGCATGCACCACCATGCAAGACCTCTACGACCTTGTGCTCTCCAAATAAATATGATGTGTTGGCCTCATGTGGGGAGGAAAGTGTGCACGAAAAGGAAGGAAGTAGGATGGAGGACGGGGCTTCTAGTGGGAAGGAAGTCGGTTTGGCAAGCATATTGCACTCCCCCCCATCTTCGGTTGATCTAGAGAATGCCTCTCCTCCGGATACATTTAGGCATGTGCGGGAAGGTGAATTGGTGAAACGAAAGAAAGCAAGCAAGGGTATGAAGGGACCTCGGTCCCCTCCACCACACTCATGAAGCTACTTTGTTGGAACGTGCGGGGTGCCAATCTCTCGGGGCGCACGCATATGTTTCGTAGCAAGATAAGACGAGAGAATCCGGATGTGGTTTGCTTTGTTGAGCACAAAGTGAAGAGCGGTAAACTTCCAAATTTTGCACGCGCGGTTTGGGGAAATGGGAGTTGGTGTACGAATAATGATGTGTGTCCATGTGGTCGAATAATAATCATGTGGAAGGAGGAGGTGATAAAGATGGAACGACGAAGCGCATCGAATCAATACATTCAAATGAGGGGTGAAGTTTGCGCAAATGGCCTCAAAGTGGACCTTTTCTTCATCTATGGTGCTAACAACTACTTGGAGAGGAGAAGACTTTGGGAGGAGGTTAAAGCTAGCCGACCACCTATAGACATTCCTTGGTTGGTGGTAGGTGACTTTAATTGTATTCGTTGGGATCATGAAAAGAGTGGAGGAGGAGGCTTCAACTTGAGGGCTATGAAGGACTTCAATGAATTCATTGAGGAATCCGAGCTTTTGGAGGTGCGCACGGTTGGGGAGGAGTTCACTTGGTCCAATTCGTCGAGCGGAGTGGCACGAATCGAGACACGAATTGATCGGGCATTATGCTCCAAAGAATGGGTGGAATGCTTTCCGGAATGCTTTTGCATGGTTGGGGAGAATGAACTAAGTGATCACCGACCCTTGGTGGTTAGATGTGATCGGGAGGGCGTGAAAAAGAAGAAGGCATTTAGGTTTGTGAATGCATGGACAAGAGAGGACTTCCTTGATGTGGTTCGGAAAGCGTGGGGAGTGTATGTGGAGGGCACACCAATGTTCAAAGTGGTGGGAAAGCTTGATGAGGTGCGAGTGGCGCTTAAGAGTTGGGCTCATGAGAAATTCGGGAAGACAAAGGAATGGGCAAGCAAGGCGAGGGAGGCACTTGAGGAGGTGCGGAGAGACCTCATGGTGGATCCAAACTCAGCCACGTTGGGTGTCAAGGAGCGGGCATGCATAGATGACTTCACAAAAGCTTTGTCCTTTGAGGAGTTACTTGTGCGACAAAAGTCAAGAATCCGATGGCTGAATGAGGGTGACTCAAACTCTCGCTTCTTCCATGCAACCTTGCGTGTGAAGAGGGCGATAAATACAATAAGATGCGTGGAGGAGGGAGGCGAGGTGATCGAGGAGGAGGGGGCAATTCGGGAGGCGTTTCGGAATCGTTTTGCCTTGCTCTTCTCCAACCGAGCCCCAACGACACCATTTTACACTAACGTTTGTTTTCCTTGTCTTACTACGTCCGAGGGTGAATTTCTCACCCATGCCGTGTCCGAGGAGGAGTTGGAAGGGGTGGTGATGAGAAGTAATGATGATAAGGCACCGGGGCCGGATGGGTTTAATGCACGTTTCTTTAAAGCCTCTTGGTCGGTGATAAAAAAGGAGGTGTTCAATGGTGTTGCTTCAGCAATGAGGGACATGAAGATCCTCAAGCGCATCAACTACACGTCTATTACACTCATTCCAAAGAAGACAACTCCAAAGTGTGTAGATGACTATAGGCCCATCTCATTATGCAACATGCTCTACCGGTATATGTCGAAGATTATGGCCAATCGCTTGAAGAGTGTATTGCCACGGTTGGTGGGAGAGGAGCAAAGTGCGTTCCTTAAGGGGCACAATATCGGGGATAATATTCTCTTGGCACATGAGTTGTGCCATAATATGCATCTTGACGTGGGGAGGGGACGCATGTGCCTACAACTTGACCTTAGGAAGGCGTATGACTCGCTATCTTGGGAGCTCTTGGATGCGGTTCTTGCACGCTTTAACTTCCCCTCGAAATGGAGAAGATGGGTGGCGGCTTGTTTGAGAGCTTCTTTTGTGGTGAATGTGAATGGACAAAATTCAGCCTCGTTTGTGGCAACCAATGGGTTAAGGCAAGGGGACCCGATGGCACCCTACCTCTTTGTTCTTAGCATGGAAGTTCTTAGTGCCATTTTCAAGGAGGAGGTGGCTGCCGGACGACTCACCCCACTAAGGTGTGGAAGAGAACGGATTTCTCACCTTTTATTTGCCGATGACGTGATGGTTTTCGCCGAAGCTACAAAGGAGAACGCGATTACCATTAAGCGCATCATGGACAAGTTTGAAGCTATGTCGGGTCTCCGGCTAAATACGGAGAAGAGCAACCTATTCTTAGGAGGGACCATAGGGAGAAAGAGTGGATCGCTGAATTCCTTCAAATGAAACCGGCGGCACTACCGGTTAGGTACCTTGGGCTGCCATTGATATCCTCTCGTTTGAGTAAACGACATTGCCAAAGCCTTGTGGAGAAGGTGAGGGCGAAGTTAAGTGAGTGGAGGAGGGGTCTTCTATCTATGGCGGGTAGGGTGGAGTTGGTTAGGAGTGTGCTTGTCTCCTTTAGTGTATTTTGGACTTCAGCCTTCTACATTCCACGAAGCATATTGTATGAGATTGAGCATATCATGTCGCACTTCATTTCGGGGGGAGAAAAAAAGATGGTGCTAGTATCTTGGAAGGACATATGTACTACAAAGCAAGAGGGTGGGCTTGGCCTTCGACGTCTCACCGAGTGGAATGATGCCGGGTTGCAGCGATTATTTTGGTTGGTTGCGGCAAACCAATCATCACTTTGGGTTAAGGCCATCCGGAGCAAGTATTTGCGCAACAAGAGTGTGTGGCATGCTAGGCCACCGGCTAGTTGTTCATGGGCTTGGAGAGGCGTACTACGACTCCAAGCCAAAGCAAGGGAAACATTCTTCTTTGAGATTGGGGATGGCACAAATGTGCGCTTCTTTGAGGACCCATGGTGTGGGAGGCCTTTCATTTGCGACGAGCAAGGCTCTAGGTTCCAATACGATATGGGGGTACCCATGGACACAAGGGTGTCCTACTTCTTGGGAGAGGAGGGATGGCGGCTACCATTTCCTAAGTCACGCTTCATGGAGGACCTTTGGCAAAGGGTGCGAGGAATTAAGCCTACAGGGGGAGGGGATGTACTTTGTTGGGAGGAGAGTAGGAGGAAGGCCTTCTCCCTAAAGGCCGCATGGAAATCAATCCGAAGAGAGGGGCCGAGAGTGGGCTGGTCCCATGGGGTGTGGCACTCCCTTGCTATCCCTCGAGTCTCCTTATGTGTGTGGAGAGCTATGAGAAATCGGCTACCTACCATGGACTTACTTTGGGCACGACACAAACATGTGATCTCTCGGTGTGCACTTTGCAAGTGTGCGGGGGAGAGTGTGGAGCACCTATTTTGGGAGTGTAGCTTTTCAAAAGAAGTGTGGCATGGGATTCTTGATGTATTACGGATTCGTGGAGTGGGAAGTGATGTAATCCATGACGAGCTTGAAAGGATTATTTCGGCATCAAGGACCACGATGGACAAGCACATGGCACGACTCGCATATGGTAGCACAATTTACTTACTCTGGCAAGAGAGGAACATGCGGGTGATGGAGGGGCAGCAACGACCGGCCTCCCTCGTGGTCCACAACATCAAGGAGATGGTGAGATTGAAGGCCACTACAAGCAAGCAAAATGATCATGATGTGTGTGAGGAGATTAGAGTGAGATGGTTGTAATGTGACTTACCCGTGTGTGGGGAGCCTACTTTAAGTTTGGTAGGATAGACATGTTTGTAATGCTGGCCTAGCATGTTTTTGTATCCGATTATGTAGAGTAGCATAATCCGAATTTGTAATTTTCAGCACCTTTGTGCTATATATACACATGGAGGCTCGCCTCCCTTTTTGCTTTGCAAAAAAAAGAGAGAGAAGGACAATGGGAGTGAGAGGGGAGGAGAGCGAGAAGGAGACGAGGAGAGGAGAGATAAAGGAGGAGGAGAGAGAGAAGGAAAGAGAGAGAAGGAGGAGGAGGAGAGCGAGAGAGCACGATAGAGTGAGAGAGGAGGGGAAGAGAGAGATGGACAAGGAGAGAGAAGTAGAGGGAGATGGGGGAGGGAAGGAGGAAGAAGGAGAGAGAAGGAGACGGAGAGAGGGAGAAGAGTGGAGATGGGAAGGAGAAGGAGAGAGAGGGAGAGAAGCAAGACGAGAAGGCAAGCGAGGGAGAGAGAAGGAGAAGGGGAAAGAGAAGGAGAGGTATTGAAGTAGAGGAGAAGGAGAGAGAGGGAAGGAGATGGAAGACGAAGAGTGAGGGATAAGGAGAGAGAAGATAGAAGGGAAGAGAGAATCAGAGAGTGGGGTGGGAAGGAGAGAGCGCGGGACAACAAGAGAGTGAAAAACAAGGAGATGGAGAGTGTGGGACGAGAGAGAAGGAAATGGGGAAACAAGGAGAGAGGGACGGAGAGAGAGAGCTAGAAGGAGAAGGAGAGAGAGGAGAGGTGGACGGAGGGGGAGAGAGTTAGAAGGGCAAGGAGAGATAGAGAAGCAGAGAGAACAATAGAGAAGGAGAGAGAGAGAGAAGGAGAGCGACAAGGAGGGAGTGAAACGGAGAAGGGGAGAGAGTGAATTAGAGCGAGAAGTGGAGAGAGGAGAGAGAGAAAGAGAAGGAGAGAGGGAGAAAGAGTGAGGGAGTCGGTAAGTGAGCTAGACGGAGAAAGACAAGGAGAAGGAGAGAGAGAAGGAAGAGGAGACTGGAAGGGAAGGAGAGAAGGAAAGAGGGGAGAAGGAGAAGTAGAGAGAGAAATATAGGGAAGGAGAAGGGGGAGAGGAAGGAGAACGAGAGGAGTGAGAGAGAGTGAAGGTGACGGAGAGGAAAAGAAGAGGGAGGAGGAGAGAGAAGGACAAGCGAAGCAAAAGGAGAGAGATGAGAGAAAGAGAAGGGGGGAGAGGAGGAGGGAGAAGAAGGGTAGAGGAGGAGGGAGAAGGAGAACAAGAGAGAGGGCAAGGAGAGAAGAATAAGGGCACACGGAGAGAAGGAGAAGGGGAGAGTAGATAAGGAGAGAGAGAGAGAGAGAGAGAGAGAGAGAGAGAGAGAAGGACAATGGGAGTGAGAGGGGAGGAGAGCGAGAAGGAGACAAGGAGAGGAGAGATAGAGGAGGAGGAGAGAGAGAAAGAAAGAGAGAGCAGGAGGAGGAGGAGAGCGAGAGAGTACGATAGAGTGAGAGAGGAGGGGAGAGAGAGATGGACAAGGAGAGAGAAGTAGAGGGAGATGGGGGAGGGAAGGAGGAAGAAGGAGAGAGAAGGAGACGGAGAGAGGGAGAAGAGTGGAGATGGGAAGGAGAAGGAGAGAGAGGGAGAGAAGCAAGACGAGAAGGCAAGCGAGGGAGCGAGAAGGAGAAGGGGAAAGAGAAGGAGAGGTATTGAAGTAGAGGAGAAGGAGAGAGAGGGAAGGAGATGGAAGACGAAGAGTGAGGGATAAGGAGAGAGAAGATAGAAGGGAAGAGAGAATCAGAGAGTGGAGTGGGAAGGAGAGAGCGCGGGACAACAAGAGAGTGAAAAACAAGGAGAAGGAGGGGAGAGAGAGAAGGAGAGTGTGGGACGAGAGAGAAGGAAATGGGGAAACAAGGAGAGAGGGACGGAGAGAGAGCTAGAAGGAGAAGGCGAGAGAGGAGAGGTGGACGGAGGGGGAGAGAGTGAGAAGGGCAAGGAGAGATGGAGAAGCAGAGAGAACAATAGAGAAGGAGAGAGAGGGAGAAGGAGAGCGACAAGGAGGGAGTGAAACGGAGAAGGGGAGAGAGTGAATTAGAGCGAGAAGTGGAGAGAGGAGAGAGAGAGAGAAAGAGAAGGAGAGAGGGAGAAAGTGTGAGGGAGTCGGTAAGTGAGCTAGACGGAGAAAGACAAGGAGAAGGAGAGACAGAAGGAAGAGGAGACTGGAAGGGAAGGAGAGAAGGAAAGAGGGAGGGAGAAGGAGAAGTAGAGAGAGAAATAGAGGGAAGGAGAAGGGGGAGAGAGAAGGAGAACGAGAGGAGTGAGAGAGAGTGAAGGTTACGGAGAGAAAAAGAAGAGGGAGGAGGAGAGAGAAGGACAAGCGAAGCAGAAGGAGAGAGATGAGAGAAAGAGAAGGAGGGAGAGGAGGGAGAGGAGGAGGGAGAAGAAGGGTAGAGGAGGAGGGAGAAGGAGAACAAGAGAGAGGGCAAGGAGAGAAGAATAAGGGCACACGGAGAGAAGGAGAAGGGGAGAGTGCTTGGGAGGCCATTGTACATGGATGAACACACCGCATCCGGCCGAAGGTTGGCATTTGCTAGAGTTTGTATTGAGGTAACTCAAGATTTCCACTATCCTAGTTGGGTTGAAGTTCAAGTAGAGGAAGGAGAGACACAACGAGTCTATGTTGAATATGAATGGAGACCCGGATTTTGTCACGATTGCATGGAGTTTGGGCATGAGGAGGAGAAGTGTCCAAGAAAGAAGGTGATTGTTAGGCTCGCAAAGGTTGCCCCCCAACAAAAACCGGTGGAACAATGGGTAGAAGTTAAGCACAAGGGTGGGAAAGCTAGTAGAGGCAAGGGTCCCTTCCATGAGGAAGAAGGAAATCTCGAAGAGGAAGTGGAGGGTGCCCCCGGGATGGACTTGGAGGAAGGCCGGCGAGTGCCCATAGGAGGGAACGTGGAGACGAGAGGGGTTGGGAGAGATGATGACGTGGAGAGGGAAGAGGAGGACGTGGAGGAGGGAGAGGGTGACGTGGAGGAGGGAGAGGGTGACGTGGAGGGGGGAGAGGCTGATGTGGATGCAAGGGTAAAGGGAGAATTGACACATGGAAGTGGGACTAGGAGGGAAATGTTGGAGGGAAACATGAGGGAGAGGGAAACGTCATGTGTTTCTCTTGAGGAGGCAAGTGAAGTGCCACGTGGACTAAGGGAGGAAGGGATTGGAGACCAAGAAATAATGGACATGGGAGGAGAGACAAATACGAGCATGCCATCTGGACAAGAAAACAAAGACAAGAGCAAGGACACACAAAAGATGAGTGGGTGTTTTGCTCTTGGAAGAACCAATGAGGAGAGGGAGGAGTGCTCTAAATTCAAATGGGCCAATGAGGAAGCATCACGTGATGGAGGGAGTGAGAACAAGGGGGACCACGCAAAAAGGAAGGCAAATGAAGGAGTGCCACGTGGACTGAGGAAGGACAAGGGGGGGACCAAGAAATAACGGTTAAGAGAGGTAAGGCCCATGAGAGCACGCCAAATGGACAAAAGGACAAGAGTAGAAGGGTGCAAAATGGGAGTGGGTGCTTTGCTCTTGAAAGGACCAATGAGGAGAAGGATGAGTGCTCTACATCCAAAGGAGCCAATGAGGAGGCCTCAAGGAATGAAGGAGGTGGAAACAAGGGGGAACAAACCCACTTTCTAGACGCACTAGCAAATGTGGGTGCAAATGAGGAAAGCATGTGTGAGGCACATGTGAAGAGTGCACTAGTGGAGGAGAGGAAAATAACTAAGGAGGTGCATGGGAGGGAAAAGAACGTGAGAAGCATGCATGTAAGTGTGAGTGGATGCTTTGCGCATGAGGGAACCAATGAGAAGAGAGATGAGTGCTCTAAGTTCAAAGGAACCAATGAGGAGGAATCTCGTGATAATGGAGGTGGAAACAAGGGGGAAGAAGCACACTTTCTAGACGCACTAGCAAAGGTGGGTGCAAATGAGGAAAGCATGTGTGAGGCACATGTGAAGGGTGCACTAGTGGAGGAGAGGAATATAATTAAGAAGGGGCAAGGGAGGGGAAAGAACGTGAGTAGTATGCATGAAAGGATTATGGGGAGTGAGATACATCCCACGCAAGAGAAGGGTGACTATGGAGGTTTACTAGTTCCTTCGATGGGAGAAGAAGGAGAGTGGGAATCACCTAGACACACAAGGAAAGAGAAGACATTGATGCAAAATCTACCTTGGACTAATGGAGGGAAGTTCAACGCTTTGGACATTATGGGGGAGGAACTAGGAATGGCCACCATCCTCTCACCACCGGAAGGAAGCACGCAAGGAGGGGGGGTTACACTCGAGCAAAGGGACACTAACAAGGGGAAGACGTGGAGGCATAGCTCCCCCCCACCCTCGGCTGATTTGGAGTCCATCTCACCACAACCCGAAGTGTTCAAAGCAATAAGGGAGAAGGGTTTGGTGCAACAAAAGTCAACGCATGGAGGAAGAGGGGCTCGTCCCCAAACCTTAAACCCATGAATACCCTTATGTGGAATGTGCGCGGTGCTAATGGACCCGGTCGTGCACTTATGATTAGGGGTCGAATGAAGGAGGCACACGCGGAGGTGATTTGTCTTTTTGAACACAAAGTGAAGATGAAGAATTTGGATAAATTCAAACGTGCAATAAGGCCACATGCTTGGGCGGCAAATAGTGTTGTGGTGGATTCCGGCCGAATTCTTGTCCTTTGGAATGATCAAGTGGTTGACCTACATGTTACATTTGAATCCACGCAACTTCTCCACTTTCAAGGATGGCTGAAAAGAGAGGGAATAAGCTTTGATCTCACGGCAATCTATGACGCAAATGGGCATGTGGAGAGAAGGGTGTTGTGGGAAGACCTTGCCTCCGTTGCTCCATGCGTTGGGAAGCCTTGGATCGTAGGGGGGACTTCAATTGCATCCGGAGGGCGAGTGAAAAATGCGGAGGAGGAGGAATGAATGAGGGTGCCACAAAGGATTTTAACGATTGCATTGATTCCCTCCATCTCATTGAAATGCCTTCAACCGGGGGGGAATATACGTGGTCAAATTCTTCCGAAGGAAGTGCACGAATTGAGACCAAGATTGACCGCATATTGATGACAAATGCTTCGCTTGAGACATTCCCGGATTCTTTCTACTTGGTGGGGGAGAAAGACTTGAGTGATCACGCGATGCTCACCTTAACTACGGAGGGGACGGGGATGAGAAAGAACCGAATGTTTCGGTTTGAAAATCATTGGGTGGAACATGAGGACTTTAGTGAGGTGGTTCAAAGAGCGTGGACTACTCTAGTGAATGGTACCCCGATGTTTCGTGTAGTGGCAAAATTAAAGGAAGTCAAAGAAGCACTCAAACGATGGAGCAAGGAGACATTCGGCAACATTATACATAAGGTGGGGGAAGCCACGAATACCCTTGCGGAGGTGAGAAAGCTTAGGCTGGCCTCCCCGGGGGATGAAGATCTTGCGCGTGCGGAGGTGAAGGCAAAATCTGAGCTAGCTAAGATTCTAGAGCGTGAGGAGTCCATTATACGTCAAAAGTCGCGAGTTAAGTGGTTAAAGGAGGGTGACCGGAATACAAGGTTCTTCCATGCACACCTTCGAGTGAGGAGAGCCACCAACAAAGTGAGGAGAGTGTGTGAGGGAGTGCATTCCTTTGAGGAGGAGGGCGAAATCCAGGATGCGTTCCGGAGGTTTTTTGCTAACTTGTTTGCTAATGATTTTCAGGTTCAACCCATTTCAGCCTCCATTGTCTTGCCCCAACTCGACCAAATGGAAGGAGAGAGCCTAGTTTGCAAGTTGGACATGAAAGAGTTGGAGGACGTGGTGTTGAATGCAAATGTGGACAAGGCACCGGGTCCAGATGGATTCAATGCAAAATTCTTCAAGGCGGCTTGGGGGATAATCAAGAGAGATGTGTTCAAAGCCGTTGACTCATGTTTGAGTAATGGGAAGATGCTAACACAATTGAATTACACCTCCATCACAATCATTCCGAAGAAGATGGCTCCCACTATGGTAGAAGACTATAGGCCTATAGCTCTTTGCAACATGATGTATCAGTTCATTGCAAAGGTGCTTGCGAACCGGTTGAAGGGTCTCTTGCCATGGCTTGTTGGGGAGAATCAAAGTGCTTTTGTCCATGGAAGGAGGATCGGTGATAACATACTACTTGCACATGAGCTTTGCCACAACCTTCATCTTGAGAGAGGACGGGGACGCATGTGCATCAAGTTGGACATTAGGAAAGCCTACGACTCCATATCATGGGCTTTCTTAGATCAAGTTATGGTGAGGTTTGGTTTTCCGGCAAAATGGAGGAAGGTCATTATGGCTTGCGTGGAAGCTTCTTTTGTCATCACGGACAATGGAGCAAACTCCACCCCATTTCGTGCAAGGAATGGTTTGAGGCAAGGAGACCCTATGGCACCTTACTTGTTTGTCATGTGCATGGAAGTATTGAGCACAATGGTGAAGATGGCGGTGGAGGAAGGAAGAATCGAGCCTCTAGCTTGCGGAGAAGTTAATATTTCACACTTACTCTTTGCTGATGATGTGTTATTCTTTGCTAAAGCTACGAAGGATAATGCACAAGAGATTAAGAAGGTGCTTGACGAGTTCACGGCATGCTCAGGGCTGAGATTTAGTGCTTCAAAGAGCCAAATTTTCATGGGGAGAAGTGACGCATGGTGATTGGATTGTGGAACACCTTGGGATGGAACACATGGCCTTCTCGGTCACCTACCTTGGCCTCCCTTTGTTCTCGGGTCGTATGGGGAAGGCTCATTGTGGAGAGCTACTTAGGAAGGTTAAAGCCCGCTTGAGTACATGGCAACAAAGCTTTCTATCCATCGCCGGGCGTGTGGAGCTTGTGCGAAGTGTCCTTGTGTCACTTAGTATCTATTGGACATCCGCATTCTTGGTCCCTCGCAAAGTACTTCAAGAATTGGATAGCCTAATGAGTCACTTTATTTGGGGTGGGCCTAAGAAGTGGCTGGCGGTAGCTTGGAAGGATGTTTGTACCCCGAAGAAGAAGGGGGGCTTGGCCTCAAGAAACTCACGGAATGGAATGATGTGGGGCAGCTTAGGCTCTTTTGGCTCATGATAAATGATGGTCCCTCTTTGTGGGTGAAGTGTATGCGTCACAAATATCTTAAAAATCGATCCATTTGGCTAGCACGACCGCCGGCTACATCTTCATGGGCTTGGCGTGGGATACTTAGTGTCCGGGAAATTGCAAGAAGGCATATTCAATACAAGGTGGGAAATGGGGAACACATCCGATTTTTCCAATTTCCTTGGTGCGGGGAACCTTTCCAAGTTGAACCTTGGGGAGAGCGGCTACACTACGAGTTGGGAGTACCTTGGGACACGAATGTTGCATACTTCATTAGGAATGGTGAGTGGAGCCTCCCTTATCCTAAATCGAGCATCATAGAGACACTTTGGACCAAGATCAAAGGCCTCCCCATCTTAGGTGGAGTGGACAAACCGACAAGGCTGAATGGAAATGGAAACATCCTCGGCATGAAGGAGGTTTGGAAGTGGGTAAAGGCACCGGGAAATGAAGTGAGTTGGGCTCATATGGTGTGGCACAAGCATGGCATCCCTAAACACTCACTCACGGCTTGGCGGGCAATGAGGGGTCGACTACTCACGAAGAAGCTCATGAACCAAAGGGGTGCAAAGCTTGACCCAACTTGTGTCCTTTGTGAGGACATGGGGGAGGATATGGAGCATCTATTTTGGAGGTGCTCGTTTGCTAGAGAAGTTTGGGGAAGCCTCCTAGCATGCCTTCACGTCAGCCCCAACATCGCAAGCTCGATTGTGGGGGAAGCAAATCGCATTGTCCATGCAAGAGGGGGGGTGCATAGAGGCTCTAGAACGAAGGTGGGTGTTCAATGCCATGATCCATGAATGTTGGCAAGAACGCAACCGAAGAATTTTTGAGGGGGACAAGAAGAAACCGGGGGAGGTAGTTGAAGCAATCAAGGATATAATACGGTGCTTAGGAGGAAAAGTGAAGGACATAGCAAAGAATGAGGAGGAATTCCAGAAATTTGAAGACAAATGGAAATAGGATAGGATAGGAAATAGGACAGCAATTTCTTTTGAAAGATGTAAGCATGCTTGTAATACTTTTGTAGTAGCGACCGGTTATGCATAAGGCATAAACCCGCGCGCTTAGTGCTCAATTTTGTAGGTTGTAAACAATAATTCATCAATAGAATTTAGAGGCTAAAGCCTCCATTTTGCTTTGCAAAAAAAAGGAGAAGGGGAGAGTAGATAAGGAGAGAGAGAGAGAGAGAAGGACAATGGGAGTGAGAGGGGAGGACAGCGAGAAGGAGAGGAGGAGAGGAGAGATAGAGGAGGAGGAGAGAGAGAAGGAAAGAGAGAGGAGGAGGAGGAGAGCGAGAGAGTACGATAGAGTGAGAGAGGAGGGGAGAGAGAGATGGACAAGGAGAGAGAAGTAGAGGGAGATGGGGGAGGGAAGGAGGAAGAAGGAGAGAGAAGGAGACGGAGAGAGGGAGAAGAGTGGCGATGGGAAGGAGAAGGAGAGAGAGGGAGAGAAGCAAGAGGAGAAGGCAAGCGAGGGAGAGAGAAGGAGAAGGGGAAAGAGAAGGAGAGGTATTGAAGTAGAGGAGAAGGAGAGAGAGGGAAGGAGATGGAAGACGAAGAGTGAGGGATAAGGAGAGAGAAGATAGAACGGAAGAGAGAATCAGAGAGTGGAGTGGGAAGGAGAGAGCGCGGGACAACAAGAGAGTGAAAATCAAGGAGAAGTAGGGGAGAGAGAGAAGGAGAGTGTGGGACGAGAGAGAAGGAAATGGGGAAACAAGGAGAGAGGGACGGAGAGAGAGAGCTAGAAGGAGAGAGAGGAGAGGTGGACGGAGGGGGAGAGAGTGAGAAGGGCAAGGAGAGATGGAGAAGCAGAGAGAACAATAGAGAAGGAGAGAGAGGGAGAAGGAGAGCGACAAGGAGGGAGTGAAACAGAGAAGGGGAGAGAGTGAATTAGAGCGAGAAGTGGAGAGAGGAGAGAGAGAGAGAAAGAGAAGGAGAGAGGGAGAAAGAGTGAGGGAGTCGGTAAGTGAGCTAGACGGAGAAAGACAAGGAGAAGGAGAGAGAGAAGGAAGAGGAGACTGGAAGGGTGGGAGAGAAGGAAAGAGGGAGGGAGAAGGAGAAGTAGAGAGAGAAATAGAGGGAAGGAGAAGGGGGAGAGAGAAGGAGAACGAGAGGAGTGAGAGAGAGTGAAGGTGACGGAGAGGAAAAGAAGAGGGAGGAGGAGAGAGAAGGACAAGCGAAGCAGAAGGAGAGAGATGAGAGAAAGAGAAGGAGGAAGAGGAGGGAGAGGAGGAGGGAGAAGAAGGGTAGAGGAGGAGGAAGAAGGAGAACAAGAGAGAGGGCAAGGAGAGAAGTATAAGGGCACACGGAGAGAAGGAGAAGGGGAGAGTAGATAAGGAGAGAGAGAGAGAGAGAGAGAGAGAGAGAGAGAGAAGGACAATGGGAGTGAGAGGGGAGGAGAGCGAGAATGAGACGAGGAGAGGAGAGATAGAGGAGGAGGAGGAGAGAGAGAAGGAGAAGGAGGAGGAGAGCGAGAGAGTACGATAGGGTGAGAGAGGAGGGGAGAGAGAGATGGACAAGGAGAGAGAAGTAGAGGGAGATGGGGGAGGGAAGGAGGAAGAAGGAGAGAGAAGGAGACGGAGAGAGGGAGAAGAGTGGAGATGGGAAGGAGAAGGAGAGAGAGGGAGAGAAGCAAGAGGAGAAGGCAAGCGAGGGAGAGAGAAGGAGAAGGGGAAAGAGAAGGAGAGGTATTGAAGTGGCGGAGAAGGAGAGAGAGGGAAGGAGATGGAAGACGAAGAGTGAGGGATAAGGAGAGAGAAGATAGAAGGGAAGAGAGAATCAGAGAGTGGAGTGGGAAGGAGAGAGCGCGGGACAAGAAAAGAGTGAAAAACAAGGAGAAGGAGAGGAGAGAGAGAAGGAGAGTGTGGGACGAGAGAGAAGGAAATGGGGAAACAAGGAGAGAGTGACGGAGAGAGAGAGCTAGAAGGAGAAGGAGAGAGAGGAGAGGTGGACGGAGGGGGAGAGAGTGAGAAGGGCAAGGAGAGATGGAGAAGCAGAGAGAACAATAGAGAAGGAGAGAGAGGGAGAAGGAGAGCGACAAGGAGGGAGTGAAACGGAGAAGGGGAGAGAGTGAATTAGAGCGAGAAGTGGAGAGAGGAGAGAGAGAGAAAGAGAAGGAGAGAGGGAGAAAGAGTGAGGGAGTCGATAAGTGAGCTAGACGGAGAAAGACAAGGAGAAGGAGTGAGAGAAGGAAGAGGAGACTGGAAGGGAAGGATAGAAGGATAGAGGGAGGGACCAGGAGAAGTAGAGAGAGAAATAGAGGGAAGGAGAAGGGGAGAGAGAAGGAGAACGAGAGGAGTGAGAGAGAGTGAAGGTGACGGAGAGGAAAAGAAGAGGGAGGAGGAGAGAGAAGGACAAGCGAAGCAGAAGGAGAGAGATGAGAGAAAGAGAAGGAGGGAGAGGAGGGAGAAGAAGGGTAGAGGAGGAGGGAGAAGGAGAACAAGAGAGAGGGCAAGGAGAGAAGTATAAGGGCACACGGAGAGAAGGAGAAGGGGAGAGTAGATAAGGAGAGAGAGAGAGAGAGAGAGAAGGACAATGGGAGTGAGAGGGGAGGAGAGCGAGAAGGAGACGAGGAGAGGAGATATAGAGGAGGAGGAGGAGAGAGAGAAGGAAAGAGAGAGAGGGAGGAGGAGGAGAGCGAGAGAGTACGATAGAGTGAGAGAGGAGGGGAGAGAGATGGACAAGGAGAGAGAAGTAGAGGGAGATGGGGAAGGGAAGGAGGAAGAATGAGAGAGAAGGAGACAAAGAGAGGGAGAAGAGTGGAGATGGGAAGGAGAAGGAGAGAGAGGGAGAGAAGCAAGAGGAGAAGGCAAGCGAGGGAGAGAGAAGGCGAAGGGGAATGAGAAGTAGAGGTATTGAAGTTGACGAGAAGGAGAGAGAGGGAAGGAGATGGAAGACGAAAAGTGAGGGATAAGGAGAGAGAAGATAGAAGGGAAGAGAGAATCAGAGAGTGGAGTGGGAAGGAGAGAGCGCGGGACAACAAGAGAGTGAAAAACAAGGAGAAGAAGGGGAGAGAGAGAAGGAGAGTGTGGGACGACAGAGAAGGAAATGGGGAAACAATGAGAGAGGGACGGAGAGAGAGAGCTAGAAGGAGAAGGAGAGAGAGGAGAGGTGGACGGAGGGGGAGAGAGTGAGAAGGGCAAGGAGAGATGGAGAAGCAGAGAGAACAATAGAGAAGGAGAGAGAGGAGAGCAACAAGGAGGGAGTGAAACGGAGAAGGGGAGAGAGTGAATTAGAGCAAGAAGTGGAGAGAGGAGAGAGAGAGAAAGAGAAGGAGAGAGGGAGAAAGAGTGAGGGAGTCGGTAAGTGAGCTAGACGGAGAAAGACAATGAGAAGGAGAGAGAGAAGGAAGAGGAGACTGGAAGGGACGGAGAGAAGGAAAGAGGGAGGGAGAAGGAGAAGTAGAGAGAGAAATAGAGGGAAGGAGAAGGGGGAGAGAGAAGGAGAACGAGAGGAGTGAGAGAGAGTGAAGGTGACGGAGAGGAAAAGAAGAGGGAGGAGGAGAGAGAAGGACAAGCGAAGCAGAAGGAGAGAGATGAGAGAAAGAGAAGGAGGGAGAGGAGGAGGGAGAAGAAGGGCAGAGGAGGAGGGAGAAGGAGAACAAGAGAGAGGGCAAGGAGAGAAGAATAAGGGCACACGGAGAGATGGAGAAGGGGAGAGTAGATAAGGAGAGAGAGAGAGAAGGACAATGGGAGTGAGTGGGGAGGAGAGCGAGAAGGAGACGAGGAGAGGAGAGATAGAGGAGGAGGAGGAGAAGAGAGAGAAGGAAAGAGAGAGAAGGAGGAGGAGAGCGAGAGAGTACGATAGAGTGAGAGAGGAGGGGAGAGAGAGATGGTCAAGGAGAGAGAAGTAGAGGGAGATGGGGGAGGGAAGGAGGAAGAAGGAGAGAGAAGGAGACGGAGAGAGGGAGAAGAGTGGAGATGGGAAGGAGAAGGAGAGAGAGGGAGAGAAGCAAGAGGAGAAGGCAAGCGAGGGAGAGAGAAGGAGAAGGGGAAAGAGAAGGAGAGGTATTGAAGTAGAGGAGAAGGAGAGAGAGGGAAGGAGATGGAAGACGAAGAGTGAGGGATAAGGAGAGAAGATAGAAGGGAAGAAAGAATCAGAGAGTGGAGTGGGAAGGAGAGAGCACGAGACAACAAGAGATTGAAAAAACAAGGAGAAGGAGGGGAGAGAGAGAAGGAGAGTGTGGGACGAGAGAGAAGGAAATGGGGAAACAAGGAGAGAGGGACGAAGAGAGAGAGCTAGAAGGAGAAGGAGAGAGAGGAGAGGTGGACGGAGGGGAGAGAGTGAGAATGGCAAGGAGAGATGGAGAAGCAGAGAGAACAATAGAGAAGGAGAGAGAGGGAGAAGGATACCGACAAGGAGGGAGTGAAACGGAGAAGGGGAGAGAGTGAATTAGAGCGAGAAGTGGAGAGAGGTGAGAGAGACAAAGAGAAGGAGAGAGGGAGAAAGAGTGAGGGAGTCGGTAAGTGAGCTAGACGGAGAAAGACAAGGAGAAGGAGAGAGAGAAGGAAGAGGAGACTGGAAGGGAAGGAGAGAAGGAAAGAGGGAGGGAGAAGGAGAAGTAGAGAGAGAAATAGAGGGAAGGAGAAGGAGGAGAGAGAAGGAGAACGAGAGGAGTGAGAGAGAGTGAAGGTGACTGAGAGGAAAAGAAGAGGGAGGAGGAGAGAGAAGGACAAGCGAAGCAGAAGGAGAGAGATGAGAGAAAGAGAAGGAGGGAGAGGAGGAGGGAGAAGAAGGGTAGAGGAGGAGGGAGAAGGAGAACAAGAGAGAGGGCAACGAGAGAAGAATAAGGGCACACGGAGAGAAGGAGAAGGGGAGAGTAGATAAGGAGAGAGAGAGAGAGAAGGATAATGGGAGTGAGAGGGGAGGTGAGCGAGAAGGAGACGAGGAGAGGAGAGATAGAGGAGGAGGAGAGAGAGAAGGAAAGAGAGAGAAGGAGGAGGAGGAGAGCGAGAGAGTACGATAGAGTGAGAGAGGAGGGGAGAGAGATGGACAAGGAGAGAGAAGTAGAGGGAGATGGGGGAGGGAAGGAGGAAGAAGGAGAGAGAAGGAGACGGAGAGAGGGAGAAGAGTGGAGTTGGGAAGGAGAAGGAGAGAGAGGGAGAGAAGCAAGAGGAGAAGGCAAGCGAGGGAGAGAGAAGGAGAAGGGGAAAGAGAAGGAGAGGTATTGAAGTAGAGGAGAAGGAGAGAGAGGGAAGGAGATGGAAGACGAAGAGTGAGGGATAAGGAGAGAGAAGATAGAAGTTAAGAGAGAATCAGAGGGTGGAGTGGGAAGGAGAGAGCGCGGGACAACAAGAGAGTGAAAAACAAGGAAAAGGAGGGGAGAGAGAGAAGGAGAGTGTGGGACGAGAGAGGAGGAAATGGGGAACAAGGAGAGAGGGACGGAGAGAGAGAGCTAGAAGGAGAAGTAGAGAGAGGAGAGGTGGACGGAGGGGGAGAGAGTGAGAATGGCAAGGAGAGATGGAGAAGCAGAGAGAACAATAGAGAAGGAGAGAGAGGGAGAAGGAGAGCGACACGGAGGGAGTGAAACGGAGAAGGGGAGAGAGTGAATTAGAGCGAGAAGTGGAGAGAGGAGAGAGAGAGAAAGAGAAGGAGAGAGGGAGAAAGAGTGAGGGAGTCGGTAATTGAGCTAGACAGAGAAAGACAAGGAGAAGGAGAGAGAGAAGGAAGAGGAGATTGGAAGGGAAGGAGAGAAGGAAAGAGGGAGGGAGAAGGAGAAGTAGAGAGAGAAATAGAGGGAAGGAGAAGGGGGAGAGAGAGGGAGAACGAGACGAGTGAGAGAGAGTGAAGGTGGCGGGGTGGAAAAGAAGAGGGAGGAGGAGAGAGAAGGACAAGCGAAGCAGAAGGAGAGAGATGAGAGAAAGAGAAGGAGGGAGAGGAGTAGGGAGAAGAAGGGGAGAGGAGTAGGGAGAAGAAGGGTAGAGGAGGAGGGAGAAGGAGAACAAGAGAGAGGGCAAGGAGAGAAGAATAAGGGCACACGGAGAGAAGGAGAAGGGGAGAGTAGATAAGGAGAGAGAGATAGAGAAGGACGATGGGAGTGAGAGGGGAGGAGAGCGAGAAGGAGACGAGGAGCGGAGAGATAGAGGAGGAGGAGAGAGAGAAGGAAAGAGAGAGAAGGAGGAGGAGGAGAGCGAGAGAGTAAGGGAAAGAGAAAGATGAGAGTCGTCCCTAGGGTTTCCTAGCCCCCTCTCTCACGTTTCCTCCACCAAAAACTCTCATTTCTCCACCAAAACCACTCTTTTCTCCACCAAATCTCGTGCTCTCTCTCTCTATGGAGAGCTCTTCTCGTTTGGTTGAGCCAAATGGGGATGGTGGCATGGGAAAGCATCATTATGAGGCACCAAAACGTGTGGAGGGGGGCGCAAGGATCTCACCACCTCAACCTAAGAGATGGTTGGATCTCTTCAATGCCGGCGAGACCTCCATGACAAAGTTGGAGTTTGTTCCACCGGACGAGAAGGAGGGAGGAAAGGTGGCTAGGTGCTCGAGAGAGGAAGTGGCCGAAGCTCTCAAACGTTGGGATAAGGTGTTAGTTGGCTTTTTCATCAACTTCAAGGCACATTTGCCGACATTAGAACGCCATCTACACAAGCTTTGGGGGCTGGTCGGAGGTTTGGAGGTCATAAGACGGAGCCAAGGATTCCTACTCTTTCGTTTCACGTTGGGAGAGGACCGTAAGCGTGCCCTTGAGGGTGGGTCGTGGTTCATCCGGGGTGCACCACTAGTTGTCGAAGCTTGGGGACCGGAAGTTGAGATGAAGCGAGCAAAGATTACTACGGTGTCGATTTGGATTCGCTTGCCGGAGTTGGACCTTCGTTTTTGGTCCTCTAGAAATCTAAGCTCCATTGCTAGTGTTCTTGGAAGACCACTTCACATGGATGAACACACCGCATCCGGAAGGAGGATGGCCTATGCACGAGTGTGTGTAGAGGTGAACCACGACTTCAACTACCCCAAGTGGGTTGAGGTGTGCGTGGAGGAAGGAGGGGAGACGAGGGTGGCCGTTGAGTATGAGTGGATTCCCGGGTATTGCGCGAAATGTGAAGAGTTTGGGCATGTGGTAGAGAGGTGCCCAAAGAAGATGTATGTGCCACCGGTTGGGAAGGAGAGAATCAAGCGCAAGGAAGAGTGGGTGGTAGTGGATGGCCGACGGCCGGCCACGAAAAAGGATGTCACTCATGGTGTTGGAGGAAGGAAGGCCCCCGTTGTAGTAGCGGTGGATGATGGATTTGAGAAAGATTCGGAGGAAGAGGTAGGCCGGGAGGAGGGAGAAGACGTCGGAGCTACCTTGGCCATCCTTGGGAGCAAGGAAGAAGGTGATGACGTGGAGGGAGGGGCTGATGTGGATGTGGAGGAGGGTGACGTGGATGAGGGTGATGTGGAGGATGTGCCAAATGGGGATGAGCCATGTGGATTCACGTGCCAACATGGAGGAGTGGAGGCAAATTTGAACTTAGCTCAAGAACTGGTGTGCTCCTCCCACTTGGAGAGGACAAATTGGGAAAGTCCATGTGGAAAGGGTGGGCAGCCTTTGGGAGACAAGAAGGACAAGGTAGTGGGTGGGTTTGTGGTCCCAAAAGTGTTGGGAACCAAAAGTAGAAAGGAAGAATCCAATTTTGTCTCTTGTGGGGACAATGGTGTTAGAAGGGAAGAAAAGGAGGGGAGGACATGTGGAAAGGTGGAAGCTTCTCTTGCACAAAAGGAGGGCTCAAAGGAGACCACGAACCAGGACGCGCCACGTGGCAATGACATCCAATCATTGCCAAAGGATCCTTTTGGCCAAAGAAAGGACCATATACGTGAGGATGGGAGTGTGCATGCATGCATTTTGGGTGGGACTTGCTCCACACGTGATTTACAAGGAGGCATGAGGATTTTGGAGGGAAAATTGCAAGGTGACCCCGGACTTATAGGAGCAATAGGCGAACGGGCTAGGATGCGATCCCCCCCCCCCCCCCCCCCCCCCCCCCCCCCCCCCGCCAATGGTGAACTTAGATGATTTATCACCTCAATCCACCTTCCAAGGTGTGCGTGAGGTCGTGATGAGGCAACAAAACCTCTTGAAGAATGGCGGGAAGGGCAAGATGGATTATGAGGAGCTCACACCAAGTGATGTTGAGGATGCCGCGTTGATGGGGTTAGAGCAAAGGGAGTTCATGCGCATCAAAAAGAAGCATGGAGATGTGCGTTCTTATGTGGAGGAGCCATGGTGCTACGATTCGGATTCGGATGGATTGAGCTCGAGCACCTCAAAACTCGTGAAAGCGTCGAAGAGGAAAAAGGTGAAGAAGAAGTAGGGTCGACGTTAGTTGTGCTTCTTGAGAATGTCAAGCCTAGGCGTGAGGAGTATTGTGTAATTTGCACTAGTAGGATTAGGAACCGTTGTTAGAGTAGCGTGAGTCGATGTATGTTTTTATTTTCGCGATTACGAATTGCTCATTCCAGAGTAATTCCTAGCGCTTCACTGTATGCTTTTTTTGCAGGTACGTTTATTGGGAAGGAGAAGGAGAGAGAGGGAGAGAAGCAAGAGGAGAAGGCAAGCGAGGGAGAGAGAAGGAGAAGGGGAAAGAGAAGGAGAGGTATTGAAGTAGAGGAGAAGGAGAGAGAAGGAAGGAGATGGAAGACGAAGAGTGAGGGATAAGGAGAGAGAAGATAGAAGGGAAGAGAGAATCAGAGAGTGGAGTGGGAAGGAGAGAGCGCGGGACAACAAGAGAGTGAAAAACAAGGAGAAGGAGGGGAGAGAGAAGGAGAGTGTGGGACGAGAGAGAAGGAAATGGGGAAACAAGGAGAGAGGGACGGAGAGAGAGAGCTAGAAGGAGAAGGAGAGAGAGGAGAGGTGGACGGAGGGGGAGAGAGTGAGAAGGGCAAGGAGAGATGGAGAAGCAGAGAGAACAATAGAGAAGGAGAGAGAGGGAGAAGGAGAGCGACAAGGAGGGAGTGAAACGGAGAAGGGGAGAGAGTGAATTAGAGCGAGAAGTGGAGAGAGGAGAGAGAGAGAAAGAGAAGGAGAGAGGGATAAAGAGTGAGGGAGTCGGTAAGTGAGCTAGACGGAGAAAGACAAGGAGAAGGAGAGAGAGAAGGAAGAGGAGACTGGAAGGGAAGGAGAGAAGGAAAGAGGGAGGGAGAAGGAGAAGTAGAGAGAGAAATAGAGGGAAGGAGAAGGGGGAGAGAGAAGGAGAAGGGGAGAGAGTGAATTAGAGCGAGAAGTGGAGAGAGGAGAGAGAGAAAGAGAAGGAGAGAGGGATAAAGAGTGAGGAAGTCGGTAAGTGAGCTAGACGGAGAAAGACAAGGAGAAGGAGAGAGAGAAGGAAGAGGAGACTGGAAGGGAAGGAGAGAAGGAAAGAGGGAGGGAGAAGGAGAAGTAGAGAGAGAAATAGAGGGAAGGAGAAGGGGGAGAGAGAAGGAGAACGAGAGGAGTGAGAGAGAATGAAGGTGACGGAGAGGAAAAGAAGAGGGAGGAGGAGAGAGACGGACAGGCGAAGCAGAAGGAGAGAGATGAGAGAAATAGAAGGAGGGAGAGGAGGGAGAGGAGGAGGGAGAAGAAGGGTAGAGGAGGAGAGAGAAGGAGAACAAGAGAGAGGGCAAGGAGAGAAGAATAAGGGCACACGGAGAGAAGGAGAAGGGGAGAGTAGAAAAGGAGAGAGAGAGAGAGAGAGAGAGAGAGAGAGAGAGAGAGAAGGACAATGGGAGTGAGAGGGGAGGAGAGCGAGAAGGAGACGAGGAGAGGAGAGATAAAGTAGGAGGAGAGAGAGAAGGAAAGAGAGAGAAGGAGGAGGACGAGAGAGAGAGAGTACGATAGAGTGAGAGAGGAGGGGAGAGAGAGATGGACAAGGAGAGTGAAGTAGAGGGAGATGGGGGAGGGAAGGAGGAAGAAGGAGAGAGAAGGAGACGGAGAGAGGGAGAAGAGTGGAGATGGGAAGGAGAAGGAGAGAGGGAGAGAAGCAAGAGGAGAAGGCAAGCGAGGGAGAGAGAAGGAGAAGGGGAAAGAGAAGGAGAGGTATTGAAGTAGAGGAGAAGGAGAGAGAGGGAAGGAGATGGAAGAGGGAGGAGGAGAGAGAAGGACAAGCGAAGCAGAAGGAGAGAGATGAGAGAAAGAGAAGGAGGTAGAGGAGGAGGGAGAAGAAGGGTATGTAAGAAAATAACGATTCTACAGGTTCAGGAGTACCTTTCTTGGAGAGAACCTGTGGCAGCGGAAGGATGATCGGATGTCACCTTACGGAATCCTTCTCACCGGTCGGTCTCCTACTCTCTTGGAGAAGAAGCACGTGTCCACAACCCAAGAGTCTACGGATTAGCTTGGTGGATGTGGAGGGACGAATGGGAGAGAGAGGGAGAGGTGGCGGCTAGTGTTTGGTGGGGCTAGGGTTTGCACACAAGAATTAGTCCATCCAATGGGAGGCTCCCCTCCTTATATAGATGGCCCCACCCAAAACCCTAATGCGCAACCAATGAGAGTGCGCCACGTGTCAGTGCTTTGGGCAAACATCATCTTAATCCTTAGATTAATCCAATATCTCCCACTTGCACAATAGCACGTCAACAACACGTCATCTTCTTTTGTGTCCCTGACACATACGTATATATCCCCGATACATACAATCATAAGATGGCAATGTGTCACCTCTTCATGTGTCCCTGACACATATGTATACATCCCTGATATATACAACTATTTCTCTCTTCCAAGAATGCATCCACAATACGTAAGTCTCTGATCATGTATCCCTGATACAAGACCATATGTGTCCCCGACACATGTACTCTTCCGATCATACGGACAAATGGGTCGTGCGACCGGTGATGCACCTGCAATTTAGGAGTCTCAAACTAGAAACCTTACTAGAAGGCCAGAATGACAACATCCTCACAAAAATAACAATTAAGTAGTCAAATGCACATCACTGTTCCCCAGGTTTACTCAGAAACTCACTTGACATGAACGGTATCTCGATCCCTCGGAGAGAATATCTTCTTGTCCTTAAGGTACTTGCTACTGTATCCAATACAGTTGGGCCCAACAAATACTTTTAGTGCAGTCGAGTCAAACCTTTCCCTTCGCCCCAGACCACCATTACACTCAGAGTTGACTCCTTTCCCGAAGATGCCTCTTTAGACCGAATCTCTCATGGTCATAGATAACATCCCAAAGTAGCCACATCAACTCTTTGCTTCATGGTGTCGTCGAAGGTCACTGAGGGCAACTAAATGACAATCAAGTCTTGGACTCACACAGTGAAGGAGCAGGGATCCATCCTTTCACTTCCAAATGGTCGCTCAGCACATGTTGTATGAGAAACATGCTATCGTGGATCATACTGCACACAATAGTATGTCTGTCTCTCAACACCATACAAGTCTTAGTCCAGTCGCACCCCCTCTGCGCCTGACCCGAGCTTCATCATTGTCGCCTTAACACCATACAGGTGTTACCTGGCGCCACATGTGATGCTCGCACTTGGCTTCTATAGGTCACATGAATTGTGGGAACATTCATGTCAATCCTCACCAACATAGAGGATCTCATCTTGATTCCTAATCAAGGCGACTGTCCTATCATGAACTACTCTGGATCTATCATACAAGATATCTTCATGATCAGTCTCATCTCTGCTCGCTATCAAAAGTGCCAGAGGCGAATGCTCGTGTGAGTAAGCATTCTTCAGCCTATTGACAGAATAATATTTTATGCTAGAACAACTATATAAACCAAACAAATATAGTTGAAAGGAAAAACACAATCACTCATAAAAGGAAGTTAGACATGCCAATACATCAAAGTCTGCGTAAGCCTAAGGACTTCACATGAGACACAAACGAGTCCTTAGCTATAGCCTTGGTAAGAGGGTCAGCTACCATAAGACTAGTAGACACATGTCTCAACTCAACTTCCTTTCTCGCTATAATGTCCTTCACAAAGTGGAACCTTGTCCATTTTGGCCTTCTCTTCAGGAGTCTCAGGATGCTTTATCAAGGCTTAAGTGCAAACCCTTCTCAATAGGAGTGTCGATTGGTTTGCATTTGTCCATATGGTATTTCTTCAAGATGTTGTTAATGTAAGTCTCTTGAGACAATCCCAGAAGTCTCTTGGACCTATTTCTAACTATCTTGACACCAAGGACGTAGCTAGCTTCACCCATGTCCTTCATATCAAACGTGGAGGACAACCACTCCTTAGTGGATTTCAGCAGCTCTTTGCTATTGCCAGCCATGAGTATGTCATCAACATACAAGGTCAGAATGACAAAATTACCATTGGATCTCTTAACGTACACACAGTGATCTTCCTCAAGCATAGAGAATGCATTCTCTGTTATAGCTTGATGGAAGCGAATGTTCCACTGTCTAGACGCTTGTTTTAAGCCATATAAGGACTTATTGAGCTTGCACACTTTGCGCTCTTGTCCTTTGACTTCAAAACCTTGAGGTTGATCCATATAGATCTCCTCCTTAAGTTCTCCATTGAGAAAAGCAGTCTTTACATCCATTTGGTAAAACTCTAAGTCCATCTGAGCTACAATAGCTAGTAGAAGGCGGATGGAGGCAAACCTAACCACGGGTGAAAATGTTTCCTCAAAATCCACGCCTTCTCTTTGGGTGTAGCCTTTAGCTAGCAGTCTAGCCTTGAATCTATCAATAGATCCATCCGCATTCCTCTTAATCGTGAGGATCCACTTGGCCTTAATGGCCTTTCGGTTCGGCGGTAAGTCGACCAAGTCCCAGACTCGATTAACTTTCATCGACTCCAGCTCTTCCTTTATAGCTTCTAACCACTCTTTAGCATTTGGACCTTCCAAAACCTCTTTCAAGGTCTCCGGTTCTTGCTCATCGATTACTGTCATCCCGGATGATTCATAATCAATTTCTTCTTGAGCTATCATGAGGGCCTCTTCCTCTAAGAGAAACCGCCTACGAGGAATGAGCCCGCGTTTGCTTCGACGCAGATGGATATCTGATGGCTCATCCTCCGTGAGAGCTATCGGATCCTCAGCATTGCTGCTCCCACTAGGATCGACTGGTGGAACCTCATGTTCAACTTCCAGATCATGATCCCATGGAGTGGCAATGTCCTCATCTTGTTGTTCAAAGAAGTCCACTGACTCTTTGATAGCTCCATCAAGGGTTTTAAAAATCATTTTCCAAGAATGTGGCATCCCTAGACTCCAGTTCCGTCCTTCTTTCATTCTCGTCTACCCCGATAAAAACATAACCTTTGGAGAAATCACTGTATTTTACAAAGATACACTTTTTCCCTCTAGGTCCTAGTTTTCCATATCGGTGACTAGTAGAATGAATGTATGCCGCACATCCCCAAGGATGCAGCAGACTAAAATCGGGCTTCCGTCCTGTCCATAACTCATATGGAGTTGAGGGAACCGATTTTGTTGGAACTCTATTGAGGATATACGCAACGGTCATTAGAGCATCTCCCCAAAACGAAATTGGTAAGCTCGCATGCGCCATCATGGATCTAACCATGTCTAGCAACGTTCTATTCCTTCTCTCGGCAACACCATTTTGCTGAGGAGTATAAGGCATAGTGAGTTGTCTAGATATCCCCTTTTCATCACATAACTCCTTGAACATTATGGAGAGATACTCACCACCTTTATCCGTTCTAAGAGTTTTTATTTTATTATCCAACTGATTCTCAACTAAGCTCATGAATTTCTTAAAACATTGTAGAGCTTCTGACTTGTGAGAAATAAGATAAATATGACCATATCTAGTGAAGTCATCAATGAATGTGATGAAGTAACTTTGTCCATGTCTAGTACGCACATTCAAAGGTCCACAAATATCTGAGTGAATTAGTTCTAAAGGAGAAGTAGCCCTAATGGCTTTTCCGAACGGTTTTCTAGTTGCCTTTCTAGCTAGACAAGATTCACACGTCGGCAATTCAAATTTGGAGCATTCTCCTAATACCCCCTCCTTTGTCAACTTGTTCATCCGGTCAACACCAATGTGACCTAGTCTAGCATGCCACATAACTGAATCATTATTCATGGAACTTTGGCTCATAAAGGCACTAGCGTTATGATTGAAATCATAAATTGCGTCCAACACAATAAAACCGTCAGAAAGAAAAGCACGTCCATAATAAATGTTAGAAAGGTATAAACTCATATCATTGTTCTAAAAAAAACCTTTAAAACCATGTCTCATCAAGACAACAACAGAAATAATATTTCGCCGTATAGCTGGTGCATACAACACGTCGTGAAGTAATAGGATCCGACCACTTCGCAAAGCCACTTTGCATGTGCCAACTCCAAGAACTTCAATGCTAGTGTTGTTTGCCATGTTTATTCGCCTCCCACTTGGAACACGGCGATATTCCACGAAGGCAGAACGATCCTTTGTTACGTGGTCCGTGGCACCTGAATCCATAATCCACACAGGAGAATGATCAGTGAGCATCACAGAACTAGTCACGTTACAATTCGAGGGATTACACACAGTAATTACTTTTTGCTCAGTGCACTCACGAGCAAAATGTTCAGTCTTTCGGCAGTTAAAACAAGTCACATTAGACTTATCTTTCCCACCCCTGGATCCTCGAGGTCGTTTCTTTCCAGCTTTGTTTTCTGTTTTGTTTGCATTTGCACCCTTCTTGCCTTTAAAACCCTGAGCTCTATCTCTTTTGCGCTTAAAACCTGCACTCCTCCGAGGAGCGCCAGCTTCAGCAGCAAACACTTCAGTTAGAGGGGCTTCCGCAAGCATGAGGTCCTCCTCCAGCTCTAGGTGTTTTGCGGCCTGGTCAAATGTCCTGATGTCATCAGCATGGGTCAGATGGACCTTCATATGCTCCCAACTCTTCGAAGGCAATGATCTGATGAGAGCAGACACTTGCTCCTCATCGGTCTTAGCACGACCGACAGCACTCAGCTCGCTAATCATGTTTGACATTGCGGTAATATGCTGCCTCATTGTGTGACCTTGGCGCATTTTATACCCATCAAACATAAGCCCAAGCTGACGGGCCCTTGTGACGGAGGTCACTCCGTACTGAAACTTCACAGCTTCCCACAAGGCCTTTGCAGTTCGAAACTTTTCAAACCGCAGTAACAGATCGTCCCTCATTGAACTTAGAATTGTGATTCGAGCAATTCGGTCTTTCTTTTTCCATGCATTATAAACATCCAAGTTTCTGCGATGTTGCGTAGTATTCCCCTCCTCGGGGGGAGACATAGATTGGTTTATGTTTTCTAACATGTCCTGATCCTCTAAGAGATACTCAATTTTACGATGCCACAGATCGTAATTTCTTTCATTGAGTTTATCTCCTCGAGTCAGATCAGCGACAGTGCTTTTGGAAGCAACCATAAAGAATCTAGGACAATCAAAATACATAGCGATACATGAGTTCTAGCATAAAATATAACGAGCTACAATAATCATAAAGAATAAACTGACTTAATAGCTATAGCATTCAGACCAAAAGAAAACATAAAGCATTCGATCAAATCCTCATGCAATAGTTAATAAAGCCATTTTACTAATCTAGATATTGAGCTCCACCATGATTTAATGACCCAAAAAACGTTTTAAACAGTCCACAGTCCATAATTATTACAGTCCATAAATATTATAGTCCATAAATATTACAGTCCATTGCGATAACTATTGCAAATGGAAATAAATAAATGAAATTACGCTCATCTCTCAATAAGGCAGTAAATAAAATCAGGAATCATTCATTCCACATAGCCACAATCTTTCCATACGTTAGCACAATCCGACATATGAAAAAATACCATAAAGTGTGCACCTCATTCAAACAATAAGGAAGTAATGCATAAGGAAACAATGCATGAATGGGGCACGAAAATAGGCAAAAAAACGTGTTAGGTAATGACAACCAATCTCCACAATAATCATTCTCAAAACAGAATTTTTTTTCTTCTTTCCATAATCAATATAATCATGCAATCAATAATAATTATGCTACTTCCAATGGAAAGAAAAAATTCGAAATTATATGGTGGAGAACAACACATATTTTTTGCATCAAAGGAAAGCATCCAAACATATTTTTAAGGCAATAAAATTCCAGCCCATAATATTGATGCATTGCATACATTGCATCATATGTCTTTCATTTAGATTATTTTTATATAAATAAATGCTACTAAGGTATTGTTTTGAGCAATTGTGCAGAATTCAGGAGTTACAATACAATTTACCAATATTCGAGCTAAAACGCGTGCAATGGACTTAGATGGATCACAAAGACCAAGTAGATAGAGGTTCAAGCTCAAGTTGAAGTCCAATTGATTGCATAAGAAGCCAGGGACCTGATCGCAAATTAGAAGGACTAAAAAGTTATTTTGGAGGAGTATTCAAGTTGATTTCTACGCGTGGATGTCACCTACAACATACCAAAAACACACCCACAAAAGCACGAATTCATCTGGACCATCCATGCGGCGGAATCGCCGCATCTAAAGGTCAATATGCGGCGGAATCGCCGCTCGGGTTGCGATCCGTGCCTCCCAATTTCGTCCACTTATGTAATCACACGTGTCCTTCCTGATGCATACTTAGGGTTTCTTGTATCGGCTATAAATAGCCCCGAAATTGTGTTGTGAAGGAGCTTTTTGTATTACATTTTAAAGCAATAAAATTCTGCCCTTTTAATTCTCCATTATCTTTGTCTTTCGTAAGCTTAGTTTTAGATTAATGTTTCTTGTTCTTAATTCCAGTAGAGTAATTTAGTTGTTCTTTATTTTTCTCTTAGAATAATTTGTTGCGTGCTTAGAATAATTGCATTTACTTTCGTAGATCGTAGTTTAGTATAATATTTCCCTTTTTTTCGTATTCTCTCGATGATCTCCATGACCCCTTCTCCTCATCTTCTCCCCATGGGTTTCTAAAACCCTCCAAAGGGTGGGGGTGACGGATTTAGGGTTAGAGAGGAGAGATCGTTTTTATTTTAATTTTTTGTTAGTGTTTTGATCATATGAGTTTTTGTTAAATCAATTATCATATGATGCTTAATATCTCACTTGATTTATAATAATTTTCGTAATCTCTAATCTAACTTGAAGATTCATAACTCCCACCCACTGGACTCTCATCCATAGTTATTTCTTCTTAATTTTTGTTCTTGTTGTTCTTGCTTTAGAAAGATAAAAAAAATATAAATCCAAAAATCTCAAACCAACACTATTTCTCTTTTGCTTTCCTTAATCAAAGAAAATCACAAAAATATAAGAATCTCTCCCTCCTTGTGTTCAACCCGTACTTGCCACCGCTTCAACACGGCCGTGCACTTGCGGTATAAATAAAAATCTCAACAAGTTTTTGGCGCCGTTGCCGGGGAGGCGACGAGAATTTCAAGTTTTTTTTTGTGATTTTTGTTTGTTTTGTTTGGATCTTGGTTTTTCGCGATCTAACGTTTTCTCTGTGCTTTTCAGGAAGTATTAGAGACGACGCAAAAATCCAGACGCAATCCAAGGTGACCAAGCGGCGAAATCGCCGCACCAGTAGTGTAGTTTGCGGCGGAAACGCCGCACGGGTTGGACTTCTGGGCGTGAAATTTTTCTGAGACATGACACATCTCTGGGTGGACGCGTAGAGAAGCTGGAAATTGTCGAGAGCGGGCGGCGAACCCGACTGAGCGTGCGTAGGTAACCTTTGTTGCCTTTTCCTCGAAATTTCTATTTTCGAAAAATTTCCTTCTTGGTAGAATTGCATGTGTAGGGCAAACTTCCATAATTGACACTAATTCAACTTGTGACCTAAAATTTTGCAAAATTAGAAAGGCCTTAGTGCATGCATCATTTAAAGATTTTCTCGCATTATGTATGCTAAATTTTGCAAATCAATTCATTGTTGAAGAGTGCTGGAGGCAAGGTACGTGCGCGGTTTTTATTGATTGCATTTAAGCATATAATTTAGTTTGCATACAACTTTGCAATTGTCCCCCACTAAAGACCAATGTTTGACTATCTCTGCTAGATTTAGGTTAAACTATCTTAAGGGCAACTCCGTAGGAAAAGATACGGTGGGGATTTCATCACCCTTCCGTGGCCCACAAATAACAATCCTAAAGTGTCACCCAAGCTTTAAAATTAAAATCAATTAGACATTGGCCCCTAAGGATTCAGACACAATTAAGGAGAAGATTGGTTTGACTTGCTATGACTTGAAGCTGATCGAATTTAATTTGGTGTCTAGAAAGTGTTTTTTTGTTGACGTAAGTCTTCCAAGCGAAGTGGTTGTCTAATTGGCACCGACTCTGTCGGAAACGCCCCCACTAGCTATACACGGTCTGGCCAAGTTGGTTTGATTAGTGAGGGAGGTGAATCAAACGAATCAATTCGACTCAACCAGTTAGGAGTCGTCTAGACTTAAGCTACACTAGGTCTAGGATTGTTTGAACCGTGCTTGTTTAGGAAACTTCTGACCAACCCTCTCATCTATCTTTTAGAGTTAAGTTTCCCTTCTCATCTGAGTCTTCTTTCTCTTCTCACCTCAATTCTCTAGATAAGGATTCCTTTCTCATCTTTTCCCCTTCTATTGTTTGTTTCTTTTTTCTTTTCTTTTTCCTTTTTTTTGAAAAAAATAAAAAAAAATCAAAAAGTAATTGAATCTTGAATTTGAATTTGAATTTGAATTTGGAATTTAAATTTCAAATTTGAATTCAAAAATTAATTCAAACCGGTACACTCAGATTTGGGTTCGGGACTTGAGCAATCGACTCTCACGAGTTCATCTAGATTCCAGTCTAGAGTTTAGCCCCAATCCACCTGTTGCACCACCTCACCCGGATCCAATGGGTGAGAATGTAGTGTACCCACCTGTTGCACCACCTAGTGAAGAATTTTTATTGGGATGACCCATATCTTTTCAAATATTGTTCGGATCAAATCATTAGGAGATGTGTTCCTGAGGAGGAATTTGCAAGTATTCTATTTTTTGTCATGACCAAGCATGTGGAGGACATTTTGGAGCTAAGAAAACCGCGGCCAATGTTTTACAGTGTGGATTTTATTGGCCCACCCTATTTAAGGATGCATTTGCATTTTGTAATTCTTGCTCTAGATGTCAAATGCTAGGAAAACAGGTGGGTCCAAAGGGTGGGGGTGACAGATTTAGGGTTAGAGAAGAGAGATCGTTTTTATTTTAATTTCTTGTTAGTGTTTTGATCATATGAGTTTTTGTTAAATCAATTATCATATGATGCTTAATATCTCACTTGATTTATAATAATTTTCGTAATCTCTAATCTAACTAGAAGATTCATAACTCCCACCCACTGGACTCTCATCCATAGCCATTTCTTCTTAATTTTTGTTCTTGTTGTTCTTGCTTTAGAAAGATAAAAAAAATATATAAATCCAAAAATCTCAAACCAACACTATTTCTCTTTTGCTTTCCTTAATCAAAGAAAATCACAAAAATATAAGAATCTCTCCCTCCTTGTGTTCGACCCGTACTTGCCACCGCTTCAACGCGGCCGTGCACTTGCGGTATAAATAAAAATCTCAACAAATATCTTCCCAAAATTTCAGAATTAGCCAATCTTTCCATAATCAATATAAGCATGCAATCAACAATAATTATGCTACTTGTAATGGAAAGAAAAATTCGAAATTCTTTGGTGGATGGCATCACATATATGCACATTTGATGAAAAGGAAATATTTCAAATGAAATGCATGCAATCATCCCAAAAGAAATCCGAAATATCCTTAATGAGATTAACATATATGTGCATTCAATCATAAAGGAAATATTTCAAATGAAGTGCATGCAATTATTCCAAAAGAAATCCGAAATATCCTTAATGAGATTAACATATATGTGCATTCAATCATAAAGGAAATATTTCAAATGAAATGAATGCCCTCATTCCAAAAAAAACGAAATATACAATATGGTAACTCAATATTCATGTATACATGCTCCAAGATTAGAATAAATAATATCTAACCCTAATTCGTAAAAATCAGGAAAAATAGACATCTTATTTCATGTATATATGTGCATGATTTAGAAGAATCAACATGGAAAATAACTTCTGATTTTATCTAATACATGCACAAAGAATAGAGGTAACAACATAGAAAAAACAGAATTCTGGTCACATCTATGTATGTGCAATGATAGGAGAGCGACATATCATATTGGCTCGAAATAAAATCAGGAAAAATCCATCTTAAACCATCCACATATGCGCAAGAATGGAGGAGAAAAATCTAACCCTAGATGCATGCTCTAATGAACCAAAACATGCGCAACATGTAGTAGTCTAAACCCTAATTGCATGTTAGAAAGAAATCAGCAAACATGCACCACTTATATCTCTAAATGAATGATCATATTATTTCATTTAAAGATCGAAAACCTCTGGGTTTTCATTTCCAGAATATGAAAACGAATTTGAAAGAAAAAAAATCATGAACAATCAACAAATATAACATGCGCATCATGTAAATAAGCAATGCTGATTTTCTGTTTTCTTTCTTTCTCCAAAAACATAACCACCGAATACTTTGTTTTTATCTCAAATCAGATTATCATGAAACAAAAATTCGTCAAACAAGGTGAGGATTCGAAGGTAACCGAGATGGCTCTGGTACCAATGTAAGCAAATAACGATTCTACAGGTTCAGGAGTACCTTTCTTGGAGAGAACCTGTGGCAGCAGAAGGAAGATCGGAGGTCACCTTACGGAATCCTTCTCACCGGTCGGTCGCCTACTCTCTTGGAGAAGAAGCACGTGTCCACAACCCAAGAGTCTACGGATTAGCTTGGTGGATGTGGAGGGACGAATGGGAGAGAGAGGGAGAGGTGGCGGCTAGGGTTTGGTGGGGCTAGGGTTTGCACACAAGAATTAGTCCATCCAATGGGAGGCTCCCCTCCTTATTTAGATGGCCCCACCCAAAACCCTAATGCGCAACCAATGAGAGTGCGCCACGTGTCAGTGCTTTGGGCAAACATCATCTTAATCCTTAGATTAATCCAATAGGGTAGAGGAGGAGGGAGAAGGAGAACAAGAGAGAGGGCAAGGAGAGAAGAATAAGGGCACACAGAGAGAATGAGAAGGGGAGAGTAGATAAGGATAGAGAGAGAGAGAAGGACAATGGGAGTGAGAGGGGAGGAGAGCGAGAAGGAGACGAGGAGAGGAGGAGGAGAGAGAGAAGGAAAGAGAGAGAAGAAGGAGGAGGAGAGCGAGAGAGTACGATAGAGTGAGAGAGATGGATAAGGAGAGAGAAGTAGAGGGAGATGGGGGAGGGAAGGAGGAAGAAGGAGAGAGAAGGAGACGGAGAGAGGGAGAAGAGTGGAGATGGGAAGGAGAAGGAGAGAGAGGGAGAGAAGCAAGAGGAGAAGGCAAGCGAGGGAGAGAGAAGGAGAAGGGGAAAGAGAAGGAGAGGTATTGAAGTAGAGGAGAAGGAGAGAGAGGGAAGCAGATGGAAGACGAAGAGTGAAGGATAAGGAGAGAGAAGATAGAAGGGAAGAGAGAATCAGAGAGTGGAGTGGGAAGGAGAGAGCGCGGGACAACAAGAGAGTGAAAAACAAGGAGAAGGAGGGGAGAGAGAGAAGGAGAGTGTGGGACGAGAGAGAAGGAAATGGGGAAACAAGGAGAGAGGGACGGAGAGAGAGAGAGCTAAAAGGAGAAGGAGAGAGAGGAGAGGTGGACGGAGGGGGAGAGAGTGAGAAGGGCAAGGCCAGATGGAGAAGCAGAGAGAACAATAGAGAAGGAGAGAGAGGGAGAAGGAGAGCGACAAGGAGGGATTGAAACGGAGAAGGGGAGAGAGTGAATTAGAGCGAGAAGTGGAGAGAGGAGAGAGAGAAAGAGAAGGAGAGAGGGAGAAAGAGTGAGGGAGTCGGTAAGTGAGCTAGACGGAGAAAGACAAGGAGAAGGAGAGACAGAAGGAAGAGGAGACTGGAAGGGAAGGAGAGAAGGAAAGAGGGAGGGAGAAGGAGAAGTAGAGAGAGAAATAGAGGGAAGGAGAAGGGGGAGAGAGAAGGAGAACGAGAGGAGTGAGAGAGAGTGAAGGTGACGGAGAGGAAAAGAAGAGGGAGGAGGAGAGAGAAGGACAAGCGAAACAGAAGGAGAGAGATGAGAGAAAGAGAAGGAGGGAGAGGAGGGAGAAGAAGGGTAGAGGAGGAGGGAGAAGGAGAACAAGAGAGAGGGCAAGGAGAGAAGAATAAGGGCACACGGAGAGAAGGAGAAGGGGAGAGTAGATAAGGAGAGAGAGAGAAGCACAATGGGAGTGAGAGGGGAGGAGAGCGAGAAGGAGACGAGGAGAGGAGAGATAGAGGAGGAGGAGAGAGAGAAGGAAAGAGAGAGAAGGACGAGGAGGAGAGTGAGAGAGTACGATAGAGTGAGAGAGGAGGGGAGAGAGAGATGGACAAGAAGAGAGAATTAGAGGGAGATAGGGGAGGGAAGGAGGAAGAAGGAGAGAGAAGGAGACGGAGAGAGGGAGAAGAGTGGAGATGGGAAGGAGAAGGAGAGAGAGGGAGAGAAGCAAGAGGAGAAGGCAAGCGAGGGAGAGAGAAGGAGAAGGGGAAAGAGAAGGAGAGGTATTGAAGTAGAGGAGAAGGAGAGAGAGGGAAGGAGATGGAAGACGAAGAGTGAGGGATAAGGAGAGAGAAGATAGAATGGAAGAGAGAATCAGAGAGTGGAGTGGGAAGGAGAGAGCGCGGGACAACAAGAGAGTGAAAAACAAGGAGATGGAGGGGAGAGAGAGAAGGAGAGTGTTGGACGAGAGAGAAGGAAATGGGGAAACAAGGAGAGAGGGACGGAGAGAGAGAGCTAGAAGGAGAAGGAGAGAGAGGAGAGGTGGACGGAGGGGGAGAGAGTGAGAAGGGCAAGGAGAGATGGAGAAGCAGATAGAACAATAGAGAAGGAGAGCGAGGGAGAGAGAGCAACAAGGAGGTAGTGAAACGGAGAAGGGTAGAGAGTGAATTAGAGCGAGAAGTGGAGAGAGGAGAGAGAGAAAGAGAAGGAGAGAGGGAGAAAGAGTGAGGGAGTCGGTAAGTGAGCTAGACGGAGAAAGACAAGGAGAAGGAGAGAGAGAAGGAAGAGGAGACTGGAAGGGAAGGAGAGAAGGAAAGAGGGAGGGAGAAGGAGAAGTAGAGAGAGAAATAGAGGGAAGGAGAAGGGGGAGAGAGTAGGAGAACGAGAGGAGTGAGAGAGAGTGAAGGTGACGGAGAGGAAAAGAAGAGGGACGAGGAGAGAGACGGACAAGCGAAGCAGAAGGAGAGAGATGAGAAAAAGAGAAGGAGGGAGAGGAGGGAGAGGAGGGAGAAGAAGGGTAGAGGAGGAGGGAGAAGGAGAACAAGAGAGAGGGCAAGGAGAGAAGAATAAGGGCACACGGAGAGAAGGAGAAGGGGAGAGTAGATAAGGAGAGAGAGAGAAGGACAATGGGAGTGAGAGAGGAGGAGAGCGAGAAGGAGACGAGGAGAGGAGAGATAGAGGAGGAGGAGAGAGAGAAGGAAAGAGAGAGGAGGAGGGCGAGAGAGTACGATAGAGTGAGAGAGGAGGGGAGAGAGAGATGGACAAGGATAGAGAAGTAGAGGGAGATGGGGGAGGGAAGGAGGAAGAAGGAGAGAGAAGGAGACGGAGAGAGGGAGAAGAGTGGAGATGGGAAGGAGAAGGAGAGAGAGGGAGAGAAGCAAGAGGAGAAGGCAAGCGAGGGAGAGAGAAGGAGAAGGGGAAAGAGAAGGAGAGGTATTGAAGTAGAGGAGAAGGAGAGAGAGGGAAGGAGATGGAAGACGAAGAGTGAGGGATAAGGAGATTGAAGATAGAAGGGAATAGAGAATCAGAGAGTTGAGTGGGAAGGAGAGAGCGCGGGACAACAAGAGAGTGAAAAACAAGGAGAAGGAGGGGAGAGAGATGGAGAGTGTGGGACGAGAGAGAAGGAAATGGGGAAACAAGGAGAGAGGGACGAAGAGAGAGAGCTAGAAGGAGAAGGAGAGAGAGGAGAGGTGGACGGAGGGGGAGAGAGTGAGAAGGGCAAGGCCAGATGGAGAAGCAGAGAGAACAATAGAGAAGGAGAGAGAGGGAGAAGGAGAGCGACAAGGATGGATTGAAACGGAGAAGGGGAGAGAGTGAATTAGAGCGAGAAGTGGAGAGAGGAGAGAGAGAAAGAGAAGGAGAGAGGGAGAAAGAGTGAGGGAGTCGGTAAGTGAGCTAGACGGAGAAAGACAAGGAGAAGGAGAGAGAGAAGGAAGAGGAGACTGGAAGGGAAGGAGAGAAGGAAAGAGGGAGGGAGAAGGAGAAGTAGAGAGAGAAATAGAGGGAAGGAGAAGGGGGAGAGAGAAGGAGAACGAGAGGAGTGAGAGAGAGTGAAGGTGACGGAGAGGAAAAGAAGAGGGAGGAGGAGAGAGAAGGACAAGTGAAACAGAAGGAGAGAGATGAGAGAAAGAGAAGGAGGGAGAGGAGGGAGAGGAGGAGGGAGAAGAAGGGTAGAGGGGGAGGGAGAAGGAGAACAAGAGAGAGGGCAAGGAGAGAAGAATAAGGGCACACGGAGAGAAGGAGAAGGGGAGAGTAGATAAGGAGAGAGAGAGAGAGAGAGAAGCACAATGGGAGTCAGAGGGGAGGAGAGCGAGAAGGAGACGAGGAGAGGAGAGATAGAGGAGGAGGAGAGAGAGAAGGAAAGAGAGAGAAGGAGGAGGAGGAGAGCGAGAGAGTACGATAGAGTGAGAGAGGAGGGGAGAGAGAGATGGACAAGAAGAGAGAATTAGAGGGAGATAGGGGAGGGAAGGAGGAAGAAGGAGAGAGAAGGAGACGGAGAGAGGGAGAAGAGTGGAGATGGGAAGGAGAAGGAGAGAGAGGGAGAGAAGCAAGAGGAGAAGGCAAGCGAGGGAGAGAGAAGGAGAAGGGGAAAGAGAAGGAGAGGTATTGAAGTAGAGGAGAAGGAGATGGAAGACGAAGAGTGAGGGATAAGGAGAGAGAAGATAGAATGGAAGAGAGAATCAGAGAGTGGAGTGGGGAGGAGAGAGCGCGGGACAACAAGAGAGTGAAAAACAAGGAGAAGGAGGGGAGAGAGAGAAGGAGAGTGTTGGAGGAGAGAGAAGGAAATGGGGAAACAAGGAGAGAGGGACGGAGAGAGAGAGCTAGAAGGAGAAGGAGAGAGAGGAGAGGTGGACGGAGGGGGAGAGAGTGAGAAGGGCAAGGAGAGATGGAGAAGCAGATAGAACAATAGAGAAGGAGAGCGAGGGAGAAGGGGAGCAACAAGGAGGGAGTGAAACGGAGAAGGGTAGAGAGTGAATTAGAGCGAGAAGTGGAGAGAGGAGAGAGAGAAAGAGAAGGAGAGAGGGAGAAAGAGTGAGGGAGTCGGTAAGTGAGCTAGACGGAGAAAGACAAGGAGAAGGAGAGAGAGAAGGAAGCGGAGACTGGAAGGGAAGGAGAGAAGGAAAGAGGGAGGGAGAAGGAGAAGTAGAGAGAGAAATAGAGGGAAGGAGAAGGGGGAGAGAGTAGGAGAACGAGAGGAGTGAGAGAGAGTGAAGGTGACGGAGAGGAAAAGAAGAGGGACGAGGAGAGAGACGGACAAGCGAAGCAGAAGGAGAGAGATGGGAAAAAGAGAAGGAGGGAGAGGAGGGAGAGGAGGGAGAAGAAGGGTAGAGGAGGAGGGAGAAGGAGAACAAGAGACAGGGCAAGGAGGGAAGAATAAGGGCACACGGAGAGAAGGAGAAGGGGAGAGTAGATAAGGAGAGAGAGAGAATGACAATGGGAGTGAGAGGGGAGGAGAGCGAGAAGGAGACGAGGAGAGGAGAGATAGAGGAGGAGGAGAGAGAGAAGGAAAGAGAGAGAAGGAGGAGGAGAGCGAGAGAGTACGATAGAGTGAGAGAGGAGGGGAGAGAGAGATGGACAAGAAGAGAGAAGTAGAGGGAGATAGGGGAGGGAAGGAGGAAGAAGGAGAGAGAAGGAGACAGAGAGAGGGAGAAGAGTGGAGATGGGAAGGAGAAGGAGAGAGAGGGAGAGAAGCAAGAGGAGAAGGCAAGCGAGGGAGAGAGAAGGAGAAGGGGAAAGAGAAGGAGAGGTATTGAAGTAGAGGAGAAGGAGAGAGAGGGAAGGAGATGGAAGACGAAGAGTGAGGGATAAGGAGAGAGAAGATAGAATGGAAGAGAGAATCAGAGAGTGGAGTGGGAAGGAGAGAGCGCGGGACAACAAGAGAGTGAAAAACAAGGAGAAGGAGGGGAGAGAGAGGAGAGTGTTGGACGAGAGAGAAGGAAATGGGGAAACAAGGAGAGAGGGACGGAGAGAGAGAGCTAGAAGGAGAAGGAGAGAGAGGAGAGGTGGACGGAGGGGGAGAGAGTGAGAAGGGCAAGGAGAGATGGAGAAGCAGATAGAACAATTGAGAAGGAGAGCGAGGGAGAAGGAGAGCGACAAGGAGGGAGTGAAACGGAGAAGGGTAGAGAGTGAATTAGAGCGAGAAGTGGAGAGAGGAGAGAGAGAAAGAGAAGGAGAGAGGGAGAAAGAGTGAGGGAGTCGGTAAGTGAGCTAGACGGAGAAAGACAAGGAGAAGGAGAGAGAGAAGGAAGAGGAGACTGGAAGGGAAGGAGAGAAGGAAAGTGGGAGGGAGAAGGAGAAGAAGTAGAGAGAGAAATAAAGGGAAGGAGAAGGGGGAGAGAGAAGGAGAACGAGAGGAGTGAGAGAGAGTGAAGGTGACGGAGAGGAAAAGAAGAGGGAGGAGGAGAGAGAAGGACAAGCGAAGCAGAAGGAGAGAGATGAGAGAAAGAGAAGGAGGGAGAGGAGGGAGAGGAGGAGGGAGAAGAAGGGTAGCGGAGGAGGGAGAAGGAGAACAAGAGAGAGGGCAAGGAGAGAAGAATAAGGGCACACGGAGAGAAGGAGAAGGGGAAAGTAGATAATGATAGAGAGAGAGAAGGACAACGGGAGTGAGAGGGGAGGAGAGCGAGAAGGAGAGGAGGAGGAGAGAGATAAGGAAAGAGAGAGAAGGAGGAGGAGAGCGAGAGAGTACGATAGAGTGAGAGAGATGGATAAGGAGAGAGAAGTAGTGGGAGATGGGGGAGGGAAGGAGGAAGAAGGAGAGAGAAGGAGACGGAGAGAGGTAGAAGAGTGGAGATGGGAAGGAGAAGAAGGAGAGAGAGGGAGAGAAGCAAGAGGAGAAGGCAAGCGAGGGAGAGAGAAGGAGAAGGGGAAAGAGAAGGAGAGCTATTGAAGTACAGGAGAAGGAGAGAGAGGGAAGCAGATGGAAGACGAAGAGTGAAGGATAAGGAGAGAGAACATAGAAGGGAAGAGAGAATCAGAGAGTGGAGTGGGAAGGAGAGAGCGCGGGACAACAAGAGAGTGAAAAACAAGGCGAAGGAGGGGAGAGAGAGAAGGAGAGTGTGGGACGAGAGAGAAGGAAATGGGGAAACAAGGAGAGAGGGACAGAGAGAGAGAGAGCTAGAAGGAGAAGGAGAGAGAGGAGAGGTGGACGGAGACGGAGTGAGAAGGGCACGGAGATATGGAGAAGCAGAGAGAGAGGGAGAAGGAGAGGGACAAGGAGGGAGTGAAACGGAGAAGAGGAGAGAGTGAATTAGATCGAGAAGTGGAGAGAGGAGAGAGAGAGAAAGAGAAGGAGAGAGGGAGAAAGAGTGAGGGAGTCAGTAAGTGAGCTAGACGGAGAAAGACAAGGAGAAGGAGAGAGAGAAGGAAGAGGAGACTGGAAGGGAAGGAGAGAAGGAAAGATTAGGGTGAAGGAGAAGTAGAGAGAGAAATAGAGGGAAGGAGAAGGGGGAGAGAGAAGGAGAACGAGAGGAGTGAGAGAGAGTGAAGGTGACGGAGAGGAAAAGAAGAGGGAGGAGGAGAGCGAAGGACAAGCGAAACAGAAGGAGAGAGATGAGAGAAAGAGAAGGAGGGAGAGGAGGGAGAGGAGGAGGGAGAAGAAGGGTAGAGGAGGAGGGAGAAGGAGAACAAGAGAGAGGGCAAGGAGAGAAGAATAAGGGCACACGGAGAGAAGGAGAAGGGGAGAGTAGATAAGGAGAGAGAGAGAGAGAAGCACAATGGGAGTGAGAGGGGAGGAGAGCGAGAAGGAGACGAGGAGAGGAGAGATAGAGGAGGAGGAGAGAGAGAAGGAAAGAGAGAGAAGGAGGAGGAGGAGAGAGAGAGAGTACGATAGAGTGAGAGAGGAGGGGAGAGAGAGATGGACAAGAAGAGAGATGTAGAGGGAGATAGGGGAGGGAAGGAGGAAGAAGGAGAGAGAAGGAGACGGAGAGAGGGAGAAGAGTGGAGATGGGAAGGAGAAGGAGAGAGAGGGAGAGAAGCAAGAGGAGAAGGCAAGCGAGGGAGAGAGAAGGAGAAGGGGAAAGAGAAGGAGAGGTATTGAAGTAGAGGAGAAGGAGAGAGAGGGAAGGAGATGGAAGACGAAGAGTGAGGGATAAGGAGAGAGAAGATAGAATGGAAGAGAGAATCAGAGAGTGGAGTGGGAAGGAGAGAGCGCGAGACAACAAGAGAGTGAAAAACAAGGAGAAGGAGGGGAGAGAGAGAAGGAGAGTGTTGGACGAGAGAGAAGGAAATGGGGAAACAAGGAGAGAGGGACGGAGAGAGAGAGCTAGAAGGAGAAGGTGAGAGAGGAGAGGTGGACGGAGGGGGAGAGAGTGAGAAGGGCAAGGAGAGATGGAGAAGCAGATAGAACAATAGAGAAGGAGAGTGAGGGAGAAGGAGAGCGACAAGGAGGGAGTGAAACGGAGAAGGGTAGAGAGTGAATTAGAGCGAGAAGTGGAGAGAGGAGAGAGAAAAAGAGAAGGAGAGAGGGAGAAAGAGTGAGGGAGTCGGTAAGTGAGCTAGACGGAGAAAGACAAGGAGAAGGAGAGAGAGAAGGAAGAGGAGACTGGAAGGGAAGGAGAGAAGGAAAGAGGGAGGGAGAAGGAGAAGTAGAGAGAGAAATAGAGGGAAGGAGAAGGGGGAGAGAGTAGGAGAACGAGAGGAGTGAGAGAGAGTGAAGGTGACGGAGAGGAAAAGAAGAGGGACGAGGAGAGAGACGGACAAGCGAATCAGAAGGAGAGAGATGAGAAAAAGAGAAGGAGGGAGAGGAGGGAGAGGGGGAGGGAGAAGAAGGGTAGAGGAGGAGGGAGAAGGAGAACAAGAGAGAGGGCAAGGAGAGAAGAATAAGGGCACACGGAGAGAAGGAGAAGGGGAGAGTAGATAAGGAGAGAGAGAGAGAGAGAGAGAGAGAAGGACAATGGGAGTGAGAGGGGAGGAGAGCGAGAAGGAGACGAGGAGAGGAGATATAGAGGAGGAGGAGGAGAGAGAGAAGGAAAGAGAGAGAGAGGGAGGAGGAGGAGAGCGAGAGAGTACGATAGAGTGAGAGAGGAGGGGAGAGAGATGCACAAGGAGAGAGAAGTAGAGGGAGATGGGGAAGGGAAGGAGGAAGAATGAGAGAGAAGGAGACGGAGAGAGGGAGAAGAGTGGAGATGGGAAGGAGAAGGAGAGAGAGGGAGAGAAGCAAGAGGAGAAGGCAAGCGAGGGAGAGAGAAGGAGAAGGGGAAAGAGAAGTAGAGCTATTTAAGTAGAGGAGAAGGAGAGAGAGGGAAGGAGATGGAAGACGAAAAGTGAGGGATAAGGAGAGAGAAGATAGAAGGGAAGAGAGAATCAGAGAGTGGAGTGGGAAGGAGAGAGCGCGGGACAACAAGAGAGTGAAAAACAAGGAGAAGAAGGGGAGAGAGAGAAGGAGAGTGTGGGACGACAGAGAAGGAAATGGGGAAACAAGGAGAGAGGGACGGAGAGAGAGAGCTAGAAGGAGAAGGAGAGAGAGGAGAGGTGGACGGAGGGGGAGAGAGTGAGAAGGTTAAGGAGAGATGGAGAAGTAGAGAGAACAATAGAGAAGGAGAGAGAGGAGAGCAACAAGGAGGGAGTGAAACGGAGAAGGGGAGAGAGTGAATTAAAGCAAGAAGTGGAGAGAGGAGAGAGAGAAAGAGAAGGAGAGAGGGAGAAAGAGTGAGGGAGTCGGTAAGTGAGCTAGACGGAGAAAGACAAGGAGAAGGAGAGAGAGAAGGAAGAGGAGACTGGAAGGGAAGGAGAGAAGGAAAGAGGGAGGGAGAAAGAGAAGTAGAGAGAGAAATAGAGGGAAGGAGAAGGGGGAGAGAGAAGGAGAACGAGAGGAGTGAGAGAGAGTGAAGCTGACGGAGAGGAAAAGAAGAGGGAGGAGGAGAGAGAAGGACAAGCGAAGCAGAAGGAGAGATATGAGAGAAAGAGAAGGAGGGAGAGGAGGAGGGAGAAGAAGGGTAGAGGAGGAGGGAGAAGGAGAACAAGAGAGAGGGCAAGGAGAGAAGAATAAGGGCACACGGAGAGATGGAGAAGGGGAGAGTGGATAAGGAGAGAGAGAGAGAGAGAAGGACAATGGGAGTGAGTGGGGAGGAGAGCGAGAAGGAGACGAGGAGAGGAGAGATAGAGGAGGAGGAGAAGAGAGAGAAGGAAAGAGAGAGAAGGAGGAGGAGGAGAGCGAGAGAGTACGATAGAGTGAGAGAGGAGGGGAGAGAGAGATGGACAAGGAGAGAGAAGTAGAGGGAGATGGGGAGGGAAGGAGGAAGAAGGAGAGAGAAGGAGACGGAGAGAGGGAGAAGAGTGGAGATGGGAAGGAGAAGGAGAGAGAGGGAGAGAAGCAAGAGGAGAAGGCAAGCGAGGGAGAGAGAAGTAGAAGGGGAAAGAGAAGGAGAGGTATTGAAGTAGAGGAGAAGGAGAGAGAGGGAAGGAGATGGAAGACGAAGAGTGAGGGATAAGGAGAGAGAAGATAGAAGGGAAGAGAGAATCAGAGAGTGGAGTGGAAAGGAGAGAGCACGGGACAACAAGAGTGTGAAAAAGAAGGAGAAGGAGGGGAGAGAGAGAAGGAGAGTGTGGGACGAGAGAGAAGGAAATGGGGAAACAAGGAGAGAGGGACGGAGAGAGAGCTAGAAGGAGAAGGAGAGAGAGGAGAGGTGGACGGAGGGGGAGAGAGTGAGAATGGCAAGGAGAGATGGAGAAGCAGAGAGAACAATAGAGAAGGAGAGAGAGGGAGAAGGAGAGCGACAAGGAGGGAGTGAAACGGAGAAGGGGAGAGAGTGAATTAGAGCGAGAAGTGGAGAGAGGAGAGAGAGAGAAAGAGAAGGAGAGAGGGAGAAAGAGTGAGGGAGTCGGTAAGTGAGCTAGACAGAGAAAGACAAGGAGAAGGAGAGAGAGAAGGAAGAGGAGACTGGAAGGGAAGGAGAGAAGGAAAGAGGGAGGGAGAAGGAGAAGTAGAGAGAGAAATAGAGGGAAGGAGAAGGGGGAGAGAGAAGGAGAAGGGGAGAGAGTGAATTAGAGCGAGAAGTGGAGAGAGGAGAGAGAGAAAGAGAAGGAGAGAGGGATAAAGAGTGAGGAAGTCGGTAAGTGAGCTAGACGGAGAAAGACAAGGAGAAGGAGAGAGAGAAGGAAGAGGAGACTGGAAGGGAAGGAGAGAAGGAAAGAGGGAGGGAGAAGGAGAAGTAGAGAGAGAAATAGAGGGAAGGAGAAGGGGGAGAGAGAAGGAGAACGAGAGGAGTGAGAGAGAATGAAGGTGACGGAGAGGAAAAGAAGAGGGAGGAGGAGAGAGACGGACAGGCGAAGCAGAAGGAGAGAGATGAGAGAAATAGAAGGAGGGAGAGGAGGGAGAGGAGGAGGGAGAAGAAGGGTAGAGGAGGAGGGAGAAGGAGAACAAGAGAGAGGGCAAGGAGAGAAGAATAAGGGCACACGGAGAGAAGGAGAAGGGGAGAGTAGAAAAGGAGAGAGAGAGAGAGAGAGAGAGAGAGAGAGAGAGAGAGAAGGACAATGGGAGTGAGAGGGGAGGAGAGCGAGAAGGAGACGAGGAGAGGAGAGATAAAGTAGGAGGAGAGAGAGAAGGAAAGAGAGAGAAGGAGGAGGACGAGAGAGAGAGAGTACGATAGAGTGAGAGAGGAGGGGAGAGAGAGATGGACAAGGAGAGTGAAGTAGAGGGAGATGGGGGAGGGAAGGAGGAAGAAGGAGAGAGAAGGAGACGGAGAGAGGGAGAAGAGTGGAGATGGGAAGGAGAAGGAGAGAGGGAGAGAAGCAAGAGGAGAAGGCAAGCGAGGGAGAGAGAAGGAGAAGGGGAAAGAGAAGGAGAGGTATTGAAGTAGAGGAGAAGGAGAGAGAGGGAAGGAGATGGAAGAGGGAGGAGGAGAGAGAAGGACAAGCGAAGCAGAAGGAGAGAGATGAGAGAAAGAGAAGGAGGGAGAGGAGGAGGGAGAAGAAGGGTATGTAAGAAAATAACGATTCTACAGGTTCAGGAGTACCTTTCTTGGAGAGAACCTGTGGCAGCGGAAGGATGATCGGATGTCACCTTACGGAATCCTTCTCACCGGTCGGTCTCCTACTCTCTTGGAGAAGAAGCACGTGTCCACAACCCAAGAGTCTACGGATTAGCTTGGTGGATGTGGAGGGACGAATGGGAGAGAGAGGGAGAGGTGGCGGCTAGTGTTTGGTGGGGCTAGGGTTTGCACACAAGAATTAGTCCATCCAATGGGAGGCTCCCCTCCTTATATAGATGGCCCCACCCAAAACCCTAATGCGCAACCAATGAGAGTGCGCCACGTGTCAGTGCTTTGGGCAAACATCATCTTAATCCTTAGATTAATCCAATATCTCCCACTTGCACAATAGCACGTCAACAACACGTCATCTTCTTTTGTGTCCCTGACACATACGTATATATCCCCGATACATACAATCATAAGATGGCAATGTGTCACCTCTTCATGTGTCCCTGACACATATGTATACATCCCTGATATATACAACTATTTCTCTCTTCCAAGAATGCATCCACAATACGTAAGTCTCTGATCATGTATCCCTGATACAAGACCATATGTGTCCCCGACACATGTTCTCTTCCGATCATACGGACAAATGGGTCGTGCGACCGGTGATGCACCTGCAATTTAGGAGTCTCAAACTAGAAACCTTACTAGAAGGCCAGAATGACAACATCCTCACAAAAATAACAATTAAGTAGTCAAATGCACATCACTGTTCCCCAGGTTTACTCAGAAACTCACTTGACATGAACGGTGTCTCGATCCCTCGGAGAGAATATCTTCTTGTCCTTAAGGTACTTGCTACTGTATCCAATACAGTTGGGCCCAACAAATACTTTTAGTGCAGTCGAGTCAAACCTTTCCCTTCGCCCCAGACCACCATTACACTCAGAGTTGACTCCTTTCCCGAAGATGCCTCTTTAGACCGAATCTCTCATGGTCATAGATAACATCCCAAAGTAGCCACATCAACTCTTTGCTTCATGGTGTCGTCGAAGGTCACTGAGGGCAACTAAATGACAATCAAGTCTTGGACTCACACAGTGAAGGAGCAGGGATCCATCCTTTCACTTCCAAATGGTCGCTCAGCACATGTTGTATGAGAAACATGCTATCGTGGATCATACTGCACACAATAGTATGTCTGTCTCTCAACACCATACAAGTCTTAGTCCAGTCGCACCCCCTCTGCGCCTGACCCGAGCTTCATCATTGTCGCCTTAACACCATACAGGTGTTACCTGGCGCCACATGTGATGCTCGCACTTGGCTTCTATAGGTCACATGAATTGTGGGAACATTCATGTCAATCCTCACCAACATAGAGGATCTCATCTTGATTCCTAATCAAGGCGACTGTCCTATCATGAACTACTCTGGATCTATCATACAAGATCTCTTCATGATCAGTCTCATCTCTGCTCGCTATCAAAAGTGCCAGAGGCGAATGCTCGTGTGAGTAAGCATTCTTCAGCCTATTGACAGAATAATATTTTATGCTAGAACAACTATATAAACCAAACAAATATAGTTGAAAGGAAAAACACAATCACTCATAAAAGGAAGTTAGACATGCCAATACATCAAAGTCTGCGTAAGCCTAAGGACTTCACATGAGACACAAACGAGTCCTTAGCTATAGCCTTGGTAAGAGGGTCAGCTACCATAAGACTAGTAGACACATGTCTCAACTCAACTTCCTTTCTCGCTATAATGTCCTTCACAAAGTGGAACCTTGTCCATTTTGGCCTTCTCTTCAGGAGTCTCAGGATGCTTTATCAAGGCTTAAGTGCAAACCCTTCTCAACAGGAGTGTCGATTGGTTTGCATTTGTCCATATGGTATTTCTTCAAGATGTTGTTAATGTAAGTCTCTTGAGACAATCCCAGAAGTCGCTTGGACCTATTTCTAACTATCTTGACACCAAGGACGTAGCTAGCTTCACCCATGTCCTTCATATCAAACGTGGAGGACAACCACTCCTTAGTGGATTTCAGCAGCTCTTTGCTATTGCCAGCCATGAGTATGTCATCAACATACAAGGTCAGAATGACAAATTTACCATTGGATCTCTTAACGTACACACAGTGATCTTCCTCAAGCATAGAGAATGCATTCTCTGTTATAGCTTGATGGAAGCGAATGTTCCACTGTCTAGACGCTTGTTTTAAGCCATATAAGGACTTATTGAGCTTGCACACTTTGCGCTCTTGTCCTTTGACTTCAAAACCTTGAGGTTGATCCATATAAATCTCCTCCTTAAGTTCTCCATTGAGAAAAGCAGTCTTTACATCCATTTGGTAAAGCTCTAAGTCCATCTGAGCTACAATAGCTAGTAGAAGGCGGATGGAGGCAAACCTAACCACGGGTGAAAATGTTTCCTCAAAATCCACGCCTTCTCTTTGGGTGTAGCTTTTAGCTACCAGTCTAGCCTTGAATCTATCAATAGATCCATCCGCCTTCCTCTTAATCTTGAGGATCCACTTGGCCCCAATGGCCTTTCGGTTCGGCGGTAAGTCGACCAAGTCCCAGACTCGATTAACTTTCATCGACTCCAACTCTTCCTTTATAGCTTCTAACCACTCTTTAGCATTTGGACCTTCCAAAGCCTCTTTCAAGGTCTCCGGTTCTTGCTCATCGATTACTGTCATCCCGGATGATTCATAATCAATTTCTTCTTGAGCTATCATGAGGGCCTCTTCTTCTAAGCGAAACCGCCTACGAGGAATGAGCCCGTGTTCGCTTCGACGCAGATGGATATCTGATGGCTCATCCTCCGTAAGAGCTATCGGATCCTCAACATTGCTGCTCCCACTAGGATCGACTGGTGGAACCTCATGTTCAACTTCCAGATCATGATCCCGTGGAGTGGCAATGTCCTCATCTTGTTGTTCAAAGAAGTCCACTGACTCTTTGATAGCTCCAGCAAGGGTTTTAAAAATCATTTTCCAAGAATGTGGCATCCCTAGACTCCAGTTCCGTCCTTCTTTCATTCTCGTCTACCCCATAAAAACATAACCTTTGGAGAAATCACTGTATTTTACAAAGATACACTTTTTTCCCTCTAGGTCCTAGTTTTCCATATCGGTGACTAGTAGAATGAATGTATGCCGCACATCCCCAAGGACGCAGCAGACTAAAATCGGGCTTCCGTCCTGTCCATAACTCATATGGAGTTGAGGGAACCGATTTTGTTGGAACTCTATTGAGGATATAGGCAGCAGTCATTAGAGCATCTCCCCAAAACGAAATTGGTAAGCTCGCATGCGCCATCATGGATCTAACCATGTCTAGCAACGTTCTATTCCTTTTCTCGACAACACCATTTTGCTGAGGAGTATAAGGCATAGTGAGTTGTCTAGATATCCCCTTTTCATCACATAACTCCTTGAACATTATGGAGAGATACTCACAACCTCTATCCGTTCTAAGAGTTTTTATCTTATTATCCAACTGATTCTCAACTAAGCTCATGAATTTCTTAAAACATTCTAGAGCTTCTGACTTGTGAGAAATAAGATAAATATGACCATATCTAGTGAAGTCATCAATGAATGTGATGAAGTAACTTTGTCCATGTGCACATTCAAAGGTCCACAAATATCTGAGTGAATTAGTTTTAAAGGAGAAGTAGCCCTAATGGCTTTTCCGAACGGTTTTCTAGTTGCCTTTCCAGCTAGACAAGATTCACAGGTCGGCAATTCAAATTTGGAGCATTCTCCTAATACCCCCTCCTTTGTCAACTTGTTCATCCGGTCAACACCAATGTGACCTGGTCTAGCATGCCACATAACTGAATCATTATTGATGGAACTTTGGCTCATAAAGGCACTAGCGTTATGATTGAAATCATAAATTGCGTCCAACACAATAAAACCGTCAGAAAGAAAAGCACGTCCATAATAAATATTAGAAAGGTATAAACCCATATTATTGTTCTCAAAAACAACTTTAAAACCATGTCTCATCAAGACAACAACAGAAATAATACTTTGCCGTATAGCTGGTGCATACAACACGTCGTGAAGTAATAGGATCCGGCCACTTCGCAAAGCCACTTTGCATGTGCCAACTCCAAGAACTTCAATGCTAGTGTTGTTTGCCATGTTTATTCGCCTCCCACTTGGAACAGGCGATATTCCACGAAGGCCGAACAATCCTTTGTTACGTGGTCCGTGGCACCTGAATCCATAATCCACACAGGAGAATGATCAGTGAGCATCACAGAACTAGTCACGTTACAATTCGAGGGATTACACACAGTAATTACCTTTTGCTCAGTGCACTCATGAGCAAAATGTCCAGTCTTTCGGCAGTTAAAACAAGTCACATTAGACTTATCTTTCCCACCCCTGGATCCTCGAGGTCGTTTCTTTCCAGCTTTGTTTTCTGTTTTGTTTGCATTTGCACCCTTCTTGCCTTTAAAACCCTGAGCTCTATCTCTTTTGCGCTTAAAACCTGCACTCCTCCGAGGAGCGCCAGCTTCAGCAGCAAACACTTCAGTTAGAGGGGCTTCCGCAAGCATGCGGTCCTCCTCCAGCTCTAGGTGTTTTTCGGCCTGGTCAAATGTCCTGATGTCATCAGCATGGGTCAGATGGACCTTCATATGCTCCCAACTCTTCGAAGGCAATGATCTGATGAGAGCAGACACTTGCTCCTCATCGGTCTTAGCACGACCGACAGCACTCAGCTCGCTAATCATGTTTGACATTGCGGTAATATGCTGCCTCATTGTGTGACCTTGGCGCATTTTATACCCATCAAACATAAGCCCAAGCTGACGGGCCCTTGTGACGGAGGTCACTCCGTACTGAAACTTCACAGCTTCCCACAAGGCCTTTGCAGTTCGAAACTTTTCGAACCGCAGTAACAGATCGTCCCTCATTGAACTTAGAATTGTGATTCGAGCAATTCGGTCTTTCTTTTTCCATGCATTATAAACATCCAAGTTTCTGCGATGTTGCGCAGTATTCCCCTCCTCGGGGGGAGACATAGATTGGTTTATGTTTTCTAACATGTCCTGATCCTCTAAGAGATACTCAATTTTACGATGCCACAGATCGTAATTTCTTTCATTGAGTTTATCTCCTCGAGTCAGATCAACGACAATGCTTTTGGAAGCAGCCATAAAGAATCTAGGACAATCAAAATACATAGCGATACATGAGTTCTAGCATAAAATATAACGAGCTACAATAATCATATAGAATAAACTGACTTAATAGCTATAGCATTCAGACCAAAAGAAAACATAAAGCATTCGATCAAATCCTCATGCAAAAGTTAATAAAGCCATTTTACTAATCTAGATATTGAGCTCCACCATGATTTAATGACCCAAAAAAAACGTTTTAAATCATGGTAAATCAGCAAATAAAAAAATTGCCGCCGGTTGCAAGGTGGTTTACACAAAACACTTCAACCTTGCAACTCCCACTAGGCATGCGAGTTCCCAAAAAACGGTTTTCAAAAAACAATCAACATCACACAGATATGATTACTACATTACTTCCATATCGAGCTAATGATCCCCATTAGGGATTTAGCCTCGTCGACGGGAACCTGCATGAGTCTTATAGCAATAATATCGCAATAATAAAAATAAAGGAGCCCCTCGTCTCCTCAGGGCAATAAACAGTCCACAATCCATAATTATTACAGTCCATAAATATTACAGTCCATAAATATTACAGTCCATTGCGATAACTATTGCAAATGGAAATAAATGAATGAAATTACGCTCATCTCTCAATAAGGCAGTAAATAAAATCAGGAATCATTCATTCCACATAGCCACAATCTTTCCATACGTTAGCACAATCCGACGTATGAAAAAATACCATAAAGTGTGCACCTCATTCAAACAATAAGGAAGTAATGCATAAGGAAACAATGCATGAATGGGGCACGAAAATAGGCAAAAAACCGTGTTAGGTAATGACAACCAATCTCCACAATAATCATTCTCAAAACAGAATTTTTTTTCTTCTTTCCATAATCAATATAATCATGCAATCAATAATAATTATGCTACTTCTAATGGAAAGAAAAAATTCGAAATCATATGGTGGAGAACAACACATATTTTTTGCATCAAAGGAAAGCATCCAAACATATTTTTAAGGCAATAAAATTCCAGCCCATAATATCTTTCCAAAATTTCAGAATTAGCCAATCTTTCCATAATCAATATAAGCATGCAATCAACAATAATTATGCTACTTGTAATGGAAAGAAAAATTCGAAATTCTTTGGTGGATGGCATCACATATATGCACATTTGATGAAAAGGAAATATTTCAAATGAAATGCATGCAATCATCCCAAAAGAAATCCGAAATATCCTTAATGAGATTAACATATATGTGCATTCAATCATAAAGGAAATATTTCAAATGAAATGCATGCAATTATTCCAAAAGAAATCCGAAATATCCTTAATGAGATTAACATATATGTGCATTCAATCATAAAGGAAATATTTCAAATGAAATGAATGCTCTCATTCCAAAAAAAAACGAAATATACAATATGGTAACTCAATATTCATGTATACATGCTCAAAGATTAGAATAAATAATATCTAACCCTAATTCGTAAAAATCAGGAAAAATAGACATCTTATTTCATGTATACATGTGCATGATTTAGAAGAATCAACATGGAAAATAACTTCTGATTTTATCTAATACATGCACAAAGAATAGAGGTAACAACACAGAAAAAACAGAATTCTGGTCACATCTATGTATGTGCAATTATAGGAGAGCAACATATCATAGTGGCTCGAAATAAAATCAGGAAAAATCCATCTTAAACCATGCACATATGCGCAAGAATGGAGGAGCAAAATCTAACCCTAGATGCATGCTCTAATGAACCAAAACATGCGCAACATGTAGAAACTAGTCTAAACCCTAATTGCATGTTAGAAAGAAATCAGCAAACATGCACCACTTATATCTCTAAATGAATGATCATATTATTTCATTTAAAGATCGAAAACCTCTGGGTTTTCATTTCCAGAATATGAAAACGAATTTGAAAGAAAAAAAATCATGAACAATCAACATATATAACATGCGCATCATGTAAATAAGCAATGCTGATTTTCTATTTTCTTTCTTTCTCCAAAAACATAACCACCGAATATTTTGTTTTTATCTCAAATCAGATTATCATGAAACAAAAATTCGTCAAGCATGGTGAGGATTCGAAGGTAACCGAGATGGCTCTGGTACCAATGTAAGCAAATAACGATTCTACAGGTTCAGGAGTACCTTTCTTGGAGAGAACCTGTGGCAGCGGAAGGAAGATCGGAGGTCACCTTACGGAATCCTTCTCACCGGTCGGTCTCCTACTCTCTTGGAGAAGAAGCACGTGTCCACAACCCAAGAGTCTACAGATTAGCTTGGTGGATGTGGAGGGACGAATGGGAGAGAGAGGGAGAGGTGGCGGCTAGGGTTTGGTGGGGCTAGGGTTTGCACACAAGAATTAGTCCATCCAATGGGAGGCTCCCCTCCTTATATAGATGACCCCACCCAAAACCCTAATGCCCAACCAATGAGAGTGCGCCATGTGTCAGTGCTTTGGGCAAACATCATCTTAATCCTTAGATTAATCCAATAGGGTAGAGGAGGAGGGAGAAGGAGAACAAGAGAGAGGGCAAGGAGAGAAGAATAAGGGCACACGGAGAGAATGAGAAGGGGAGACTAGATAAGGAGAGAGAGAGAAGGACAATGGGAGTGAGAGGGGAGGAGAGCGAGAAGGAGACGAGGAGAGGAGAGATAGAGGAGGAGGAGAGAGAGAAGGAAAGAGAGAGAAGGAGGAGGAGGAGAGCGAGAGAGTACGATAGAGTGAGAGAGGAGGGGAGAGAGAGATGGACAAGGAGAGAGAAGTAGAGGGAGATGGGGGAGGGAAGGAGGAAGAAGGAGAGAGAAGGAGACGGAGAGAGGGAGAAGAGTGGAGATGGGAAGGAGAAGGAGAGAGAGGGAGAGAAGCAAGAGGAGAAGGCAAGCGAGGGAGAGAAAAGGAGAAGGGGAAAGAGAAGGAGAGGTATTGAAGTAGAGGAGGAGAGAGGGAAGGAGATGGAAGACGAAGAGTGAGGGATAAGGAGAGAGAAGATAGAAGGGAAGAGAGAATGAGAGAGTGGAGTGGGAAGGAGAGAGCGCGAGACAACAAGAGAGTGAAAAACAAGGAGAAGGAGGGGAGAGAGAGAAGGAAATGGGGAAACAAGGAGAGAGGGACAGAGAGAGAGAGCTAGAAGGAGAAGGAGAGAGAGGAGAGGTGGACGGAGGGGGAGAGAGTGAGAAGGGCAAGGAGAGATGGAGAAGCAGAGAGAACAATAGAGAAGGAGAGAGAGGGAGAAGGAGAGCGACAAGGAGGGAGTGAAACGGAGAAGGGGAGAGAGTGAATTAGAGCGAGAAGTGGAGAGAGGAGAGAGAGAAAGAGAAGGAGAGAGGGAGAAAGAGTGAGGGAGTCGGTAAGTGAGCTAGACGGAGAAAGACAAGGAGAAGGAGAGAGAGAAGGAAGAGGAGACTGGAAGGGAAGGAGAGAAGGAAAGAGGGAGGGAGAAGGAGAAGTAGAGAGAGAAATAGAGGGAAGGAGAAGGGGGAGAGAGTAGGAGAACGAGAGGAGTCAGAGAGAGTGAAGGTGACGGAGAGCAAAAGAAGAGGGACGAGGAGAGAGAAGGACAAGCGAAGCAGAAGGAGAGAGATGAGAAAAAGAGAAGGAGGGAGAGGAGGAGGGAGAAGAAGGGTAGAGGAGGAGGGAGAAGGAGAACAAGAGAGAGGGCAAGGAGAGAAGAATAAGGGCACACGGAGAGAAGGAGAAGGGGAGAGTAGATAAGGAGAGAGAGAGAAGGACAATGGGAGTGAGAGAGGAGGAGAGCGAGAAGGAGACGAGGAGAGGAGAGATAGAGGAGGAGGAGAGAGAGAAGGAAAGAGAGAGAAGGAGGAGGAGGAGAGCGAGAGAGTACGATAGAGTGAGAGAGGAGGGGAGAGAGAGATGGACAAGGAGGGAGAAGTAGAGGGAGATGGGGGAGGGAAGGAGGAAGAAGGAGAGAGAAGGAGACGGAGAGAGGGAGAAGAGTGGAGATGGGAAGGTGAAGGAGAGAGAGGGAGACAAGCAAGAGGAGAAGGCAAGCGAGGGAGAGAGAAGGAGAAGGGGAAAGAGAAGGAGAGGTATTGAAGTAGAGGAGAAGCAGTGAGAGGGAAGGAGATGGAAGACGAAGAGTGAGGGATAAGGAGAGAGAAGATAGAAGGGAAGAGAGAATCAGTGAGTGGAATGGGAAGGAGAGAGCGCGGGACAACAAGAGAGTGAAAAACAAGGAGAAGGAGGGGAGAGAGAGAAGGATAGTGTGGGACGAGAGAGAAGGAAATGGGAAACAAGGAGAGAGGGACGGAGAGAGAGAGCTAGAAGGAGAAGGAGAGAGAGGAGAGGTGGACGGAGGGGGAGAGAGTGAGAAGGGCAAGGAGAGATGGAGAAGCAGAGAGAATAATAGAGAAGGAGAGAGAGGAGAGGAGGACGGAGGGGGAGAGAGTGAGAAGGGCAAGGAGAGATGGAGAAGCAGAGAGAACAATAGAGAAGGAGAGAGAGGGAGAAGGAGAGCAACAAGGGGGAGTGAAACGGAGAAGGGGAGAGAGTGAATTTCAGCGAGAAGTGGAGAGAGGAGAGAGAGAAAGAGAAGGAGAGAGGGAGAAAGAGTGAGGGAGTCAGTAAGTGAGCTAGACGGAGAAAGACAAGGAGAAGGAGAGAGAGAAGGAAGAGGAGACTGGAAGGGAAGGAGAGAAGGAAAGAGGGAGGGAGAAGTAGAGAGAGAAATAGAGGTAAGGAGAAGGGCAGAGGAGGAGAAGAATAAGGGCACACAGACAGAAGGAGAAGGGGAGAGTAGATAAGGAGAGAGAGAGAGAGAAGGACAATGGGAGTGAGAGGGGAGGAGAGCGAGAAGGAGGGAGTGAAACGGAGAAGGGGAGAGAGTGAATTAGAGCGAGAAGTGGAGAGAGGAGAGAGAGAAAGAGAAGGAGAGAGGGGAAAAGAGTGAGGGAGTCGGTAAGTGAGCTAGACGGAGAAAGACAAGGAGAAGGAGAGAGAGAAGGAAGAGGAGACTGGAAGGGAAGGGGAGAAGGAAAGAGGGAGGGAGAAGGAGAAGTAGAGAGAGAAATAGAGGGAAGGAGAAGGGGGAGAGAGAAGGAGAACGAGAGGAGTGAGAGAGAGTGAAGGTGACGGAGAGGAAAAGAAGAGGGAGGAGGAGAGAGAAGGACAAGCGAAGCAGAAGGAGAGAGATAAGAGAAAGAGAAGGAGGGAGAGGAGGGAGAGGAGGAGGGAGAAGAAGGGTAGAGGAGGAGGGAGAAGGAGAACAAGAGAGAGGGCAAGGAGAGAAGAATAAGGGCACACGGAGAGAAGGAGAAGGGGAGAGTAGATAAGGAGAGAGAGAGAGAAGGACAATGGGAGTGGGAGGGGAGGAGAGCGAGAAGGAGACAAGGAGAGGAGAGATAGAGGAGGAGAGAGAGAACGAAAGAGAGAGAAGGAGGAGGAGGAGGAGAGCGAGAGAGTACGTTAGAGTGAGAGAGGAGGGGAGAGAGAGATGGACAAGGAGAGAGAAGTAGAGGGAGATGGGGGAGGGAAGGAGGAAGAAGGAGAGAGAAGGAGACGGAGAGAGGGAGAAGGTGGAGATGGGAAGGAGAAGGAGAGAGAGGGAGAGAAGCAAGAGGAGAAGGCAAGCGAGGGAGAGAGAAGGAGAAGGGGAAAGAGAAGGAGAGGTATTGAAGTAGAGGAGAAGGAGAGAGAGGGAAGGAGATGGAAGACGAAGAGTGAGGGTTAAGGAGAGAGAAGATAGAAGGGAAGAGAGAATGAGAGAGTGGAGTGGGAAGGAGAGAGCGCGGGACAAAAAGAGAGTGAAAAACAAGGAGAAGGAGGGGAGAGAGAAAAGGAGAGTGTGGGACGAGAGAGAAGGAAATGGGGAAACAAGGAGAGAGGGATGGAGAGAGAGAGAGCTAGAAGGAGAAGGAGAGAGAGGAGAGGTGGACGGAGGGGGAGAGAGTGAAAAGGGCAAGGAGAGATGGAGAAGCAGAGAGAACAATAGAGAAGGAGAGAGAGGGAGAAGGAGAGCGACAAGGAGGGAGTGAAACGGAGAAGGGGAGAGAGTGAATTAGAGCGAGAAGTGGAGAGAGGAGAGAGAGAAAGAGAAGGAGAGAGGGAGAAAGAGTGAGGGAGTCGGTAAGTGAGCTAGACGGAGAAGGAGAGAGAGAAGGAAGAAGAGACTGGAAGGGAAGGAGAGAAGGAAAGAGGGAGGGAGAAGGAGAAGTAGAGAGAGAAATAGAGGGAAGGAGAAGGGGGAGAGAGAAGGAGAACGAGAGGAGTGAGAGAGAGTGAAGGTGACGGAGAGGAAAAGAAGAGGGAGGAGGAGAGAGATGGAGAAGCGAAGCAGAAGGAGAGAGATGAGAGAAAGAGAAGGAGGGAGAGGAGGGAGAGGAGGAGGGAGAAGAAGGGTAGAGGAGGAGGGAGAAGGAGAACAAGAGAGAGGGCAAGGAGAGAAGAATAAGGGCACACGGAGAGAAGGAGAAGGGGAGAGTACATAAGGAGAGAGAGAGAGAGAGAAGGACAATGGGTGTGAGAGGGGAGGAGAGCGAGAAGGAGACAAGGAGTGGAGAGATAGAGGAGGGGGAGAGAGAGAAGGAAAGAGAGAGGAGGAGGAGGAGAGCGAGAGAGTACGATAGAGTGAGAGAGGAGGGGAGAGAGAGATGGACAAGGAGAGAGAAGTAGAGGGAGATGGGGGAGGGAAGGAGGAAGAAGGAGAGAGAAGGAGACGGAGAGAGGGAGAAGAGTGGAGATGGGAAGGAGAAGGAGAGAGAGGGAGAGAAGCAAGAGGAGAAGGCAAGCGAGGGAGAGAGAAGGGGAAAGAGAAGGAGAGGTATTGAAGTAGAGGAGAAGGAGAGAGAGGGAAGGAGATGGAAGACGAAGAGTGAGGGATAAGGAGAGAGAAGATAGAAGGGAAGAGAGAATGAGAGAGTGGAGTGGGAAGGAGAGAGCGCGGGACAACAAGAGAGTGAAAAAAAAAGGAGGAGGGAAGAGAGAGAAGGAGAGTGTGGGACGAGAGAGAAGGAAATGGGGAAACAAGGAGAGAGGGACGGAGAGAGAGAGCTAGAAGGAGAAGGAGAGAGAGGAGAGGTGGACGGAGGGGGAGAGAGTGAGAAGGGCAAGGAGAGATGGAGAAGCAGAGAGAACAATAGAGAAGGAGGGAGGGAGAAGGAGAGCGACAAGGAGGGAGTCAAACGGAGAAGGGGAGAGAGTGAATTAGAGTGAGAAGTGGAGATAGGAGAGAGAGAAAGAGAAGGAGAGAGGGAGGAAGAGTGAGGGAGTCGGTAAGTGAGCTAGACGGAGAAAGACAGGGAGAAGGAGAGAGAGAAGGAAGAGGAGACTGGAAGGGAAGGAGAAAAGGAAAGAGGGAGGGAGAAGGAGAAGTAGAGAGAGAAATAGAGGGAAGGAGAATTGGGAGAGAGAAGGAGAACGAGAGGAGTGAGAGAGAGTTACGGTGACGGAGAGGAAAAGAAGAGGGAGGAGGAGAGAGAAGGAGAAGCGAAGCAGAAGGAGAGAGATGAGAGAAAGAGAAGGAGGGAGAAGAGGGAGAGGAGGAGGGCGAAGAAGGGTAGAGGAGGAGGAAGAAGGAGACGGAGAGAGGGAGAAGAGTGGAGATGGGAAGGAGAAGGAGAAGGAGAGAGAGGGAGAGAAGCAAGAGGAGAAGGCAAGCGAGGGAGAGAAAAGGAGAAGGGGAAAGAGAAGGAGAGGTATTGAAGTAGAGGAGAAGGAGAGAGAGGGAAGGAGATGGAAGACGAAGAGTGAAGGATAAGGAGAGAGAAGATAGAAGGGAAGAGAGAATCAGAGAGTGGAGTGGGAAGGAGAGAGCGCGGGACAACAAGAGAGTGAAAAACAAGGAGAAGGAGGGGAGAGAGAGGAGAGTGTTGGACGAGAGAGAAGGAAATGGGGAAACAAGGAGAGAGGGACGAAGAGAGAGAGCTAGAAGGAGAAGAAGAGAGAGGAGAGGTGGACGGAGGGGGAGAGAGTGAGAAGGGCAAGGAGAGATGGAGAAGCAGAGAGAACAATAGAGAAGGAGAGAGAGGGAGAAGGAGAGCGACAAGGAGGAAGTGAAACGGAGAAGGGGAGAGAGTGAATTAGAGCGAGAAGTGGAGAGAGGAGGGAGAAAAAGAGAAGGAGAGAGGGAGAAAGAGTGAGGGAGTCGGTAAGTGAGCTAGACGGAGAAAGACAAGGAGAAGGAGAGAGAGAAGGAAGAAGAGACTGGAAGGGAAGGAGAGAAGGAAAGAGGGAGGGAGAAGGAGAAGTAGAGAGAGAAATAGAGGGAAGGAGTAGGGGGAGAGAGAAGGAGAACGAGAGGAGTGAGAGAGAGTGAAGGTGACGGAGAGGAAAAGAAGAGGGAGGAGGAGAGAGAAGGAGAAGCGAAGCAGAAGGAGAGAGATGAGAGAAAGAGAAGGAGGGAGAGGAGGGAGAGGAGGAGGGAGAAGAAGGGGAGTGGAGGAGGGAGAAGGAGAACAAGAGAGAGGGCAAGGAGAGAAGAATAAGTGCACACGGAGAGAAGGAGAAGGGGAGAGTAGATAAGGAGAGAGAGAGAGAGAGAAGGACAATGGGAGTGAGAGGGGAGGAGAGCGAGAAGGAGACGAGGAGAGGAGAGATAGAGGAGGAGGAGAGAGAGAAGGAAAGAGAGAGAAGGAGGAGGAGAGCAAGAGAGTACGATAGAGTGAGAGAGGAGGGGAGGGAGAGATGGACAAGGAGAGAGAAGTAGAGGGAGATGGGGGAGGGAAGGAGGAAGAAGGAGAGAGAAGGAGACGGAGAGAGGGAGAAGGAGAAGGAGAGAGAGGAGAGGTGGACGGAGGGGGAGAGAGTGAGAAGGGCAAGGAGAGATGGAGAAGTAGAGAGAACAATATAGAAGGAGAAGGAGAGCGACAAGGAGGGAGTGAAACGGAGAAGGGGAGAAAATGAATTAGAGTGAGAAGTGGAGAGAGGAGAGAGAGATAGAGAAGGAGAGAGGGAGAAAGAGTGAGGGAGTCGGTAAGTGAGCTAGACGGAGAAAGACAAGGAGAAGGAGAGAGAGAGAAGGAAGAGGAGACTGGAAGGGAAGGAGAGAAGGAAAGAGGGAGGGAGAAGGAGAAGTAGAGAGAAATAGAGGGAAGGAGAAGGGGGAGAGAGAAGGAGAACGAGAGGAGTGAGAGAGAGTGAAGGTGACGGAGAGGGAAACAAGAGGGAGGAGGAGAGAGAAGGACAAGCGAAGCAGAAGGAGAGAGATGAGAGAAAGAGAAGGAGGGAGAGGAGGGAGAGGAGGAGGGAGAAGAAGGGGAGAGGAGAGAGGGCAAGGAGAGAAGAATAAGGGCACACGGAGAGAAGGAGAAGGGGAGAGTAGATAAGGAGAGAGAGAGAGAGAAGGACAATGGGAGTGAGAGGGGAGGAGAGCGAGAAGGAGACGAGGAGAGGAGAGATAGAGGAGGAGGAGAGAGAGAAGGAAAGAGAGAGAAGAAGGAGGAGAGCGAGAGAGTACGATAGAGTGAGAGAGGAGGGGCGAGAGAGATGGACAAGGAGAGAGAAGTAGAGGGAGATGGGGGAGGGAAGGAGGAAGAAGGAGAGAGAAAGAGACGGAGAGAGGGAGAAGAGTGGAGATGGGAAGGAGAAGGAGAGAGAGGGAGAGAAGCAAGAGGAGAAGGCAAGCGAGGGAGAGAGAAGGAGAAGGGGAAAGAGAAGGAGAGGTATTGAAGTAGAGGAGAAGGAGAGAGAGGGAAGGAGATGGAAGACGAAGAGTGAGGGATAAGTAGAGAGAAGATAGAAGGGAAGATAGAATCAGAGAGTGGAGTGGGAAGGAGAGAGCGCGGGACAACAAGTGAGTGAAAAACAAGGAGAACGAGGGGAGAGAGAGAAGGAGAGTGTGGGACGAGAGACAAGGATATGGGGAATCAAGGAGAAAGGGATGGAGATAGAGAGCTAGGAGGAGAAGGAGAGAGAGGAGCGGTGGATGAAGGGGGAGAGAGTGAGAAGGGCAAGGAGAGATGGAGAAGCAGAGAGAACAATAGAGAAGGAGAGAGAGGGAGAAGGAGAGCGACAAGGAGGGAGTGAAACGGAGAAGGGGAGAGAGTGAATTAGAGAGAGAAGTGGAGAGAGAGGAGAGAGAGAAAGAGAAGGAGAGAGGGAGAAAGAGTGAGGGAGTCGGTAAGTGAGCTAGACGGAGAAAGACAAGGAGACGGAGAGAGAGAAGAAGAGGAGACTGGAAGGGAAGGAGAGAAGGAAAGAGGGAGGGAGAAGGAGAAGTAGAGAGAGAAATAGAGAGAAGGAGAGGGGGGAGAGAGAAGGAGAACGAGAGGAGTGGGAGAGAGTGAAGGTGACGGAGAGGAAAAGAAGTGGGAGGAGGAGAGAGAAGGAGAAGCAAAGCAGAAGGAGAGAGATGAGAGAAAAAGAAGGAGGGAGAGGAGGGAGAGGAGGAGGGAGAAGAAGGGGAGAGGAGGAGGGAGAAGGAGAACAAGAGAGAGGGCAAGGAGAGAAGAATAAGGCCACACGGAGAGAAGGAGAAGGGGAGAGTAGATAAGGAGAGAGAGAGAGAGAAGGACAATGGGAGTGAGAGGGGAGGAGAGCGAGAAGGAGACGAGGAGAGGAGAGATAGAGGAGGAGGAGAGAGAGAAGGAAAGAGAGAGAAGGAGGAGGAGAGCGAGAGAGTACGATAGAGTGAGAGAGGAGGGGAGGGAGAGATGGACAAGGAGAGAGAAGTAGAGGGAGATGGGGGAGGGAAGGAGGAAGAAGGAGAGAGAAGGAGACGGAGAGAGGGAGAAGAGTGGAGATGGGAAGGAGAAGGAGAGAGAGGGAGAGAAGCAAGAGGAGAAGGCAAGCGAGGGAGAGAGAAGGAGAAGGGGAAAGAGAAGGAGAGGTATTGAAGTAGAGGAGAAGGAGAGAGAGGGAAGGAGATGGAAGACGAAGAGTGAGGGATAAGGAGAGAGAAGATAGAAGGGAAGAGAGAATCAGAGACTGGAGTGGGAAGGAGAGAGCGCGGGACAACAAGAGAGTGAAAAACAAGGACAAGGAGGGGGGAGAGAGAGAAGGAGAGTGTGGGACGAGAGAGAAGGAAATGGGGAAACAAGGAGAGAGGGACGGAGAGAGAGAGAGCTAGAAGGAGAAGGAGAGAGAGGAGAGGTGGACGGAGGGGGAGAGAGTGAGAAGGGCAAGGAGAGATGGAGAAGCAGAGAGAACAATAGAGAAGGAGAGAGAGGGAGAAGGAGAGTGACAAGGAGGAAGTGAAACGGAGAAGGGGAGAGAGTGAATTAGAGCGAGAAGTGGAGAGGAGAGAGAAAAAGAGAAGGAGAGAGGGAGAAAGAGTGAGGGAGTCATTAAGTGAGCTAGACGGAGAAAGACAAGGAGAAGGAGAGCGAGAAGGAAGAAGAGACTCGAAGGGAAGGAGAGAAGGAAAGAGGGAGGGAGAAGGAGAAGTAGAGAGAGAAATAGAGGGAAGGAGAAGGGGGAGAGAGAAGGAGAACGAGAGGACTGAGAGCGAGTGAAGGTGACGGAGAGGAAAAGAAGAGGGAGGAGGAGAGAGAAGGACAAGCGAAGTAGAAGGAGAGAGATGAGAGAAAGAGAAGGACGGAGAGGAGGGAGAGGAGGAGGGAGAAGAAGGGGAGAGGAGGAGGGAGAAGGAGAACAAGAGAGAGGGCAAGGAGAGAAGAATAAGGGCACACGGAGAGAAGGAGAAGGGGAGAGTAGATAAGGAGAGAGAGAGAGAAGGACAATGGGAGTGAGAGCGGAGGAGAGCGAGAAGGAGACGAGGAGAGGAGAGATAGAGGAGGAGGAGAGAGAGAGAAGGAAAGAGAGAGATGAAGGAGGAGGAGAGCGAGAGAGTACGATAGAGTGAGAGAGGAGGGGAGAGAGAGATGGACAAGGAGAGAGAAGTAGAGGGAGATGGGGGAGGGAAGGAGGAAGAAGGAGAGAGAAGGAGACGGAGAGAGGGAGAAGGAGAAGGAGAGAGAGGAGAGGTGGACGGAGGGGGAGAGAGTGAGAAGGGCAAGGAGAGATGGAGAAGTAGAGAGAACAATATAGAAGGAGAAGGAGAGCGACAAGGAGGGAGTGAAACGGAGAAGGGGAGAGAATGAATTAGAGTGAGAAGTGGAGAGAGGAGAGAGAGATAGAGAAGGAGAGAGGGAGAAAGAGTGAGGGAGTCGGTAAGTGAGCTAGACGGAGAAAGACAAGGAGAAGGAGAGAGAGAGAAGGAAGAGGAGACTGGAAGGGAAGGAGAGAAGGAAAGAGGGAGGGAGAAGGAGAAGTAGAGAGAAATAGAGGGAAGGAGAAGGGGGAGAGAGAAGGAGAACGAGAGGAGTGAGAGAGAGTGAAGGTGACGGAGAGGGAAACAAGAGGGAGGAGGAGAGAGAAGGACAAGCGAAGCAGAAGGAGAGAGATGAGAGAAAGAGAAGGAGGGAGAGGAGGGAGAGGAGGAGGGAGAAGAAGGGGAGAGGAGAGAGGGCAAGGAGAGAAGAATAAGGGCACACGGAGAGAAGGAGAAGGGGAGAGTAGATAAGGAGAGAGAGAGAGAGAAGGACAATGGGAGTGAGAGGGGAGGAGAGCGAGAAGGAGACGAGGAGAGGAGAGATAGAGGAGGAGGAGAGAGAGAAGGAAAGAGAGAGAAGAAGGAGGAGAGCGAGAGAGTACGATAGAGTGAGAGAGGAGGGGCGAGAGAGATGGACAAGGAGAGAGAAGTAGAGGGAGATGGGGGAGGGAAGGAGGAAGAAGGAGAGAGAAAGAGACGGAGAGAGGGAGAAGAGTGGAGATGGGAAGGAGAAGGAGAGAGAGGGAGAGAAGTAAGAGGAGAAGGCAAGCGAGGGAGAGAGAAGGAGAAGGGGAAAGAGAAGGAGAGGTATTGAAGTAGAGGAGAAGGAGAGAGAGGGAAGGAGATGGAAGACGAAGAGTGAGGGATAAGTAGAGAGAAGATAGAAGGGAAGATAGAATCAGAGAGTGGAGTGGGAAGGAGAGAGCGCGGGACAACAAGTGAGTGAAAAACAAGGAGAACGAGGGGAGAGAGAGAAGGAGAGTGTGGGACGAGAGACAAGGATATGGGGAATCAAGGAGAGAGGGATGGAGATAGAGAGCTAGGAGGAGAAGGAGAGAGAGGAGAGGTGGATGAAGGGGGAGAGAGTGAGAAGGGCAAGGAGAGATGGAGAAGCAGAGAGAACAATAGAGAAGGAGAGAGAGGGAGAAGGAGAGCGACAAGGAGGGAGTGAAACGGAGAAGGGGAGAGAGTGAATTAGAGAGAGAAGTGGAGAGAGAGGAGAGAGAGAAAGAGAAGGAGAGAGGGAGAAAGAGTGAGGGAGTCGGTAAGTGAGCTAGACGGAGAAAGACAAGGAGACGGAGAGAGAGAAGAAGAGGAGACTGGAAGGGAAGGAGAGAAGGAAAGAGGGAGGGAGAAGGAGAAGTAGAGAGAGAAATAGAGAGAAGGAGAGGGGGGAGAGAGAAGGAGAACGAGAGGAGTGGGAGAGAGTGAAGGTGACGGAGAGGAAAAGAAGTGGGAGGAGGAGAGAGAAGGAGAGAGATGAGAGAAAAAGAAGGAGAGAGAGGAGGGAGAGGAGGAGGGAGAAGAAGGGGAGAGGAGGAGGGAGAAGGAGAACAAGAGAGAGGGCAAGGAGAGAAGAATAAGGCCACACGGAGAGAAGGAGAAGGGGAGAGTAGATAAGGAGAGAGAGAGAGAGAGAAGGACAATGGGAGTGAGAGGGGAGGAGAGCGAGAAGGAGACGAGGAGAGGAGAGATAGAGGAGGAGGAGAGAGAGAAGGAAAGAGAGAGAAGGAGGAGGAGAGCGAGAGAGTACGATAGAGTGAGAGAGGAGGGGAGGGAGAGATGGACAAGGAGAGAGAAGTAGAGGGAGATGGGGGAGGGAAGGAGGAAGAAGGAGAGAGAAGGAGACGGAGAGAGGGAGAAGAGTGGAGATGGGAAGGAGAAGGAGAGAGAGGGAGAGAAGCAAGAGGAGAAGGCAAGCGAGGGAGAGAGAAGGAGAAGGGGAAAGAGAAGGAGAGGCATTGACGTAGAGGAGAAGGAGAGTGAGGGAAGGAGATGGAAGACGAAGAGTGAAGGATAAGGAGAGAGAAGATAGAAGGGAAGAGAGAATCAGAGAGTGGAGTGGGAAGGAGAGAGCGCGGGACAACAAGAGAGTGAAAAACAAGGTGAAGGAGGGGAGAGAGAGAAGGAGAGTGTGGGACGAGAGAGAAGGAAATGGGGAAACAAGGAGAGAGGGACGAAGAGAGAGAGCTAGAAGGAGAAGGAGAGAGAGGAGAGGTGGACGGAGGGGGAGAGAGTGAGAAGGGCAAGGAGAGATGGAGAAGCAGAGAGAACAATAGAGAAGGAGAGAGAGGGAGAAGGAGAGTGACAAGGAGGAAGTGAAACGGAGAAGGGGAGAGAGTGAATTAGAGCGAGAAGTGGAGAGAGGAGAGAGAAAAAGAGAAGGAGAGAGGGAGAAAGAGTGAGGGAGTCAGTAAGTGAGCTAGACGGAGAAAGACAAGGAGAAGGAGAGAGAGAAGGAAGAAGAGACTCGAAGGGAAGGAGAGAAGGAAAGAGGGAGGGAGAAGGAGAAGTAGAGAGAGAAATAGAGGGAAGGAGAAGGGGGAGAGAGAAGGAGAACGAGAGGACTGAGAGCGAGTGAAGGTGACGGAGAGGAAAAGAAGAGGGAGGAGGAGAGAGAAGGACAAGCGAAGTAGAAGGAGAGAGATGAGAGAAAGAGAAGGACGGAGAGGAGGGAGAGGAGGAGGGAGAAGAAGGGGAGAGGAGGAGGGAGAAGGAGAACAAGAGAGAGGGCAAGGAGAGAAGAATAAGGGCACACGGAGAGAAGGAGAAGGGGAGAGTAGATAAGGAGAGAGAGAGAGAGAGAAGGACAATGGGAGTGAGAGGGGAGGAGAGCGAGAAGGAGACGAGGAGAGGAGAGATCGAGGAGGAGGAGAGAGAGAAGGAAATAGAGAGAAGGAGGAGGAGAGTGAGAGAGTATGATAGAGTGAGAGTGGAGGGGAGAGAGAGATGGACAAGGAGAGAGAAGTAGAGGGAGATGGGGGAGGGAAGGAGGAAGAAGGAGAGAGAAGGAGACGGAGAGAGGGAGAAGAGTGGAGATGGGAAGGAGAAGGAGAGAGAGGGAGAGAAGCAAGAGGAGAAGGCAAGCGAGGGAGAGAGAAGGAGAAGGGGAAAGAGAAGGAGAGGTATTGAAGTAGAGGAGAAGGAAAGAGAGGGAAGGAGATGGAAGACGAAGAGTGAGGGATAAGGAGAGAGAAGATAGAAGGGAAGAGAGAATGAGAGAGTGGAGTGGGAAGGAGAGAGCGCGGGACAACAAGAGAGTGAAAAACAAGGAGAAGGAGGGGAGAGAGAGAAGGAGAGTGTGGGACGAGAGAGAAGGAAATGGGGAAACAAGGAGAGAGGGACGGAGAGAGAGAGCTAGAAGGAGAAGGAGAGAGAGGAGAGGTGGACAGAGGGGGAGAGAGTGAGAAGGGCAAGGAGAGATGGAGAAGCAGTGAGAACAATTGAGAAGGAGAGAGAGGGAGAAGGAGAGCGACAAGGAGGGAGTGAAACGGAGAAGGGGAGAGAGTGAATTAGAGCGAGAAGTGGAGAGAGGAGAGAGAGAAAGAGAAGGAGAGAGGGAGAAAGAGTGAGGGTGTCAGTAAGTGAGCTAGACGGAGAAAGACAAGGAGAAGGAGAGAGAGAAGGAAGAGGAGACTGGAAGGGAAGGAGAGAAGGAAAAAGGGAGGGAGAAGGAGAAGTAGAGAGAGAAATAAAGGGAAGGAGAAGGGGGAGAGAGAAGGAGAACAAGAGGAGTGAGAGAGAGTGAAGGTGACGGAGAGGAAAAGAAGAGGGAGGAGGAGAGAGAAGGACAAGCGAAGCAGAAGGAGAGAGATGAGAGAAAGAGAAGGAGGGAGAGGAGGAGGGAGAAGAAGGGTAGAGGAGGAGGGAGAAGGAGTACAAGAGAGAGGGCAAGGAGAGAAGAATAAGGGCACACAGAGAGAAGCAGAAGGGGAGAGTAGATAAGGAGAAAGAGAGAGAAGGACAATGGGAGTAAGAGGGGAGGAGAGCGAGAAGGAGACAAGGAGAGGAGAGATAGAGGAGGAGGAGGAGAGAGAGAAGGAGGAGGAGGAGAGCGAGAGAGTACGATAGAGTGAGAGAGGAGGGGAGAGAGAGATGGAGAAGGAGAGAGAAGTAGAGGGAGATGGGGGAGGGAAGGAGGAAGAAGGAGAGAGAAGGAGACGGAGAGAGGGAGAAGAGTGGAGATGGGAAGGAGAAGGAGAGAGAGGGAGAGAAGCAAGAGGAGATGGCAAGCGAGGGAGAGAGAAGCAGAAGGGGAAAGAGAAGGAGAGGTATTGAAGTAGAGGAGAAGGAGAGAGAGGGAAGGAGATGGAAGACGAAGGGTGTGGGATAAGGACAGAGAAGATAGAAGGGAAGGGAGAATCATAGAGTGGAGGGAAGGAGAGAGCGCGGGACAATAAAAGAGTGAAAAACAAGGAGAAGGAGGGGAGAGAGAGAAGGAGAGTGTGGGACGAGAGAGAAGGAAATGGGGAAACAAGGAGAGAGGGACGGAGAGAGAGAGAGCTAGAAGGAGAAGGAGAGAGAGGAGAGGTGGACGGAGGGGGAGAGTGTGAGAAAGGCAAGGAGAGATGGACAAGCCGAGAGAACAATAGAGAAGGATAGAGAGGGAGAAGGAGAGCGACAAGGAGGGAGTGAAACGGAGAAGGGGAGATAGTGAATTAGAGCGAGAAGTGAAGAGAGGAGAGAGAGAAAGAGAAGGAGAGAGGGAGAAAGAGTGAGGGAGTCGGTAAGTGAGTTAGACGGAGAAAGACAAGGAGAAGGAGAGAGAGAAGGAAGAGGAGACTGGAAGGGAAGGAGAGAAGGAAAGTGGGAGGGAGAAGGAGAAGTAGAGAGAGAAATAGAGGGAAGGAGAAGGGGGAGAGAGAAGGAGAACGAGAGGAGTGAGAGAGAGAGTGAAGGTGACGGAGAGGAAAAGAAGAGGGAGGAGGAGAGAGAAGGACAAGCGAAGCAGAAGGAGAGAGATGAGAGAAAGAGAAGGAGGGAGAGGAGGGAGAGGAGGAGGGAGAAGAAGGGTAGAGTAGGAGGGAGAAGGAGAACAAGAGAGAGGGCAAGGAGAGAAGAATAAGGGCACACGGAGAGAAGGAGAAGAGAGAATCAGAGAGTGGTGTGGGAAGGAGAGAGCGTGGGACAACAAGAGAGTGAAAAACAAGGAGAAGGAGGGGAGAGAGCGAAGGAGAGTGTGGGAGGAGAGAGAAGGAAATGGGGAAACAAGGAGAGAGGGACGGAGAGAGAGAGCTAGTAGGAGAAGGAGAGAGAGGAGAGGTGGACAGAGGGGGAGAGAGTGAGAAGCGCAAGGAGAGATGGAGAAGCAGAGAGAACAATAGAGAAGGAGAGAGAGGGAGAAGGAGAGCGACAAGGAGGGAGTGAAACGGAGAAGGGGAGAGAGTGAATTAGAGCGAGAAGTCGAGAGAGGAGAGAGAGAAAGAGAAGGAGAGAAGGAGAAAGAGTGAGGGAGTCGGTAAGTGAGCTAGACGGAGAAAGACAAGGAGAAGGAGATAGAGAAGGAAGAGGAGACTGGAAGGGAAGGAGAGAAGGAAAGAGGGAGATAGAAGGAGAAGTAGAGAGAGAAATAGAGGGAAGAGAAGGGGGAGAGAGAAGGAGAACGAGAGGAGTGAGAGAGAGTGAAGGTGACGGAGAGGAAAAGAAGAGGGAGGAGGAGAGAGAAGTACAAGCGAAGCAGAAGGAGAGAGATGAGAGAAAGAGAAGGAGGGAGAGGAGGAGGGAGAAGAAGGGGAGAGCAGGAGGGAGAAGGAGAACAAGAGAGAGGGCAAGGAGAGAAGAATAAGGGCACACGGAGAGAAGGAGAAGGGGAGATAGATAAGGAGAGAGAGAGAGAGAGAGAGAGAGAGAGAGAGAAGGAAAATGGGAGTGTGAGGGGAGGAGAGCGAGAAGGAGACGAGGAGAGGAGAGATAGAGGAGGAGGAGAGAGAGAAGGAAAGAGAGAGAAGAAGGAGGAGGAGAGCGAGAGAGTACGATAGAGTGAGAGAGGAGGGGAGAGAGATGGACAAAGAGAGAGAAGTAGAGGGAGATGGGGGAGGGAAGGAGGAAGAAGGAGACGGAGAGAGGGAGAAGAGTGGAGGTGGGAAGGAGAAGGAGAGAGGGAGAGAAGCAAGAGGAGAAGGCAAGCGAGGGAGAGAGAAGGAGAAGGGGAAAGAGAAGGAGAGGTATTGAAGTAGAGGAGAAGGAGAGAGTGGGAAGGAGATCGAAGACGAAGTGTGAAGGATAAGGAGAGAGAAGATAGAAGGGAAGAGAGAATCAGAGAGTGGAGTGGGAAGGAGAGAGCGCGGGACAACAAGAGAGTGAAAAACAAGGAGAAGGAGGGGAGAGAGAGAAGGAGAGTGTGGGCCGAGAGAGAAGGAAATGGGGAAACAAGGAGAGAGGGACGGAGAGAGAGAGAGAGAGAGCTAGAAGGAGAAGGAGAGAGAGGAGAGGTGGACGGAGGGGGAGAGAGTGAGAAGGGCAAGGAGAGATGGAGAAGCAGAGAGAACAATAGAGAAGGAGAGAGAGGGAGAAGGAGAGCGACAAGGAGGGAGTGAAACGGAGAAGGGGAGAGAGTGAAGTTGAGCGAGAAGTGGAGAGAGGAGGGAAAGAGAAAGAGAAGGAGAGAGGGAGAAGGAGTGAGGGAGTCGGTAAGTGAGCTAGACGGAGAAAGACAAGGAGAAGGAGAGAGAGAGAGGGAAGAGGAGACTGGAAGGGAAGGAGAGAAGGAAAGTGGGAGGGAGAAGGAGAAGTAGAGAGAGAAATAGAGGGAAGGAGAAGGGGGAGAGAGAAGGAGAACGAGAGGAGTGAGAGAGAGTGAAGGTGACGGAGAGGAAAAGAAGAGGGAGGAGGAGAGAGAAGGACAAGCGAAGCAGAAGGAGAGAGATGAGAGAAAGAGAAGGAGGGAGAGGAGGGAGAGGAGGAGGGAGAAGAAGGGTAGAGTAGGAGGGAGAAGGAGAACAAGAGAGAGGGCAAGGAGAGAAGAATAAGGGCACACGGAGAGAAGGAGAAGGGGAGAGTAGATAAGGAGAGAGAGAAGGACAATGGGAGTGAGAGGGGAGGAGAGCGAGAAGGAGACGAGGAAAGGAGAGATAGTGGAGGAGGAGAGAGAGAAGGAGGAGGTGGAGAGCGAGAAGTGGAGAGAGGAGAGAGAGAAAGAGAAGGAGAGAGGGAGAAAGAGTGAGGGACTCGGTAAGTAAGATAGACGGAGAAAGACAAGGAGAAGGAGAGAGAGAGAAGGAAGAGGAGACGGGAAGGGAAGGAGAGAAGGAAAGAGGGCGGGAGAAGGAGAAGTAGAGAGAGAAATAGAGGGAAGGAGAACGGGGAGAGAGAAGGAGAACGAGAGGAGTGAGAGAGAGTGAAGGTGACGGAGAGGAAAAGAAGAGGGAGGACGAGAGAGTAGGACAAGCGAAGCAGAAGGAGAGAGATGAGAGAAAGAGAAGGAGGGAGAGGAGGAGGGAGAAGAAGGGTAGAGGAGGAGGGAGAAGGATAACAAGAGAGAGGGCAAGCACAGAAGAATAAGGGCACACAGAGAGAAGGAGAAGGGGAGAGTAGATAAGGAGAGAGAGAGAGAGAGAAGGACAATGGGAGTGAGAGGGGAGGAGAGCGAGAAGGAGACGAGGAGAGGAGAGATAGAGGAGGAGGAGAGAGAGAAGGAAAGAGAGAGGAGGAGGAGGAGAGCGAGAGAGTACGATAGAGTGAGAGAGGAGGGGAGAGAGAGATGGACAAGGAGAGAGAAGTAGATGGAGATGGGGGAGGGAAGGAGGAAGAAGGACAGAGAAGGAGACGGAGAGAGGGAGAAGAGTGGAGATGGGAAGGAGAAGGAGAGAGAGGGAGAGAAGCAAGAGGAGAAGGCAAGCGAGGGAGAGAGAAGGAGAAGGGGAAAGAGAAGGAGAGGTATTGAAGTAGAGGAGAAGGAGAGAGAGATGGAAGGAGATGGAAGACGAAGAGTGAAGGATAAGGAGAGAGAAGAGAGAAGGGAAGAGAGAATCAGAGAGTGGTGTGGGAAGGAGAGAGCGGGGGACAACAAGAGAGTGAAAAACAAGGAGAAGGAGGGGAGAGAGCGAAGGAGAGTGTGGGACGAGAGAGAGAGCTAGAAGGAGAAGGAGAGAGAGGAGAGGTGGACAGAGGGGGAGAGAGTGGGAAGGGCAAGGAGAGATGGAGAAGCAGAGAGAACAATAGAGAAGGAGAGAGAGGGAGAAGGAGAGCGACAAGGAGGGAGTGAAACGGAGAAGGGGAGAGAGTGAATTAGAGAGAGAAGTGGAGAGAGGAGAGAGAGAAAGAGAAGGAGAGGAGAGAGGGAGAAAGAGTGAGGGAGTCGGTAAGTGAGCTAGACGGAGAAAGACAAGGAGAAGGAGATAGAGAAGGAAGAGGAGACTGGAAGGGAAGGAGAGAAGGAAAGAGGGAGGGAGAAGGAGAAGTAGAGAGAGAAATAGAGGGAAGAGAAGGGGGAGAGAGAAGGAGAACGAGAGGAGTGAGAGAGAGTGAAGGTGACGGAGAGGAAAAGAAGAGGGAGGAGGAGAGAGAAGGACAAGCGAAGCAGAAGGAGAGAGATGAGAGAAAGAGAAGGAGGGAGAGGAGGAGGGAGAAGAAGGGGAGAGCAGGAGGGAGAAGCAGAACAAGAGAGAGGGCAAGGAGAGAAGAATAAGGGCACACGGAGAGAAGGAGAAGGGGAGAGTAGATAAGGAGAGAGAGAGAGAGAGAAGGAAAATGGGAGTGTGAGGGGAGGAGAGCGAGAAGGAGACGAGGAGAGGAGAGATAGAGGAGGAGGAGAGAGAGAAGGAAAGAGAGAGAAGAAGGAGGAGGAGGAGGAGAGCGAGAGAGTACGATAGAGTGAGAGAGGAGGGGAGAGAGATGGACAAAGAGAGAGAAGTAGAGGGAGATGGGGGAGGGAAGGAGGAAGAAGGAGACAGAGAGAGGGAGAAGAGTGGAGGTGGGAAGGAGAAGGAGAGAGAGGGAGAGAAGCAAGAGGAGAAGGCAAGCGAGGGAGAGAGAAGGAGAAGGGGAAAGAGAAGGAGAGGTATTGAAGTAGAGGAGAAGGAGAGAGTGGGAAGGAGATGGAAGACGAAGTGTGAAGGATAAGGAGAGAGAAGATAGAAGGGAAGAGAGAATCAGAGAGTGGAGTGGGAAGGAGAGCGCGGGACAACAAGAGAGTGAAAAAAAGGAGAAGGAGGGGAGAGAGAGAAGGAGAGTGTGGGACGAGAGAAAAGGAAATGGGGAAACAAGGAGAGAGGGACGGAGAGAGAGAGAGAGAGCTAGAAGGAGAAGGAGAGAGAGGAGAGGTGGACGGAGGGGGAGAGAGTGAGAAGGGCAAGGAGAGATGGAGAAGCAGAGAGAACAATAGAGAAGGAGAGAGAGGGAGAAGGAGAGCGACAAGGAGGGAGTGAAACGGAGAAGGGGAGAGAGTGAATTAGAGCGAGAAGTGGAGAGAGGAGAGAAAGAGAAAGAGAAGGAGAGAGGGAGAAGGAGAGAGGGAGAAGGAGTGAGGGAGTCGGTAAGTGAGCTAGATTTAGAAAGACAAGGAGAAGGTGAGAGAGAGGGAAGAGGAGACTGGAAGGGAAGGAGAGAAGGAAAGAGGGAGGGAGAAGGAGAAGTAGAGAGAGAAATAGAGGGAAGGAGAAGGGGGCGAGAGAAGGAGAACGAGAGGAGTGACGGAGTGTGAAGGTGACGGAGAGGAAAAGAAGAGGGAGGAGGGAGAGAAGGACAAGCGAAGCAGAAGGAGAGAGATGAGAGAAAGAGAAGGAGGGAGAGGAGGAGGGAGAAGGAGAACAAGAGAGAGGGCAAGGAGAGAAGAATAAGGGCACACGGAGAGGAGAGAGAGAGAAGGAAGGACAATGGGAGTGAGAAGGGAGGAGAGCGAGAAGGAGACGAGGAGAGGAGAGATAGAGGAGGAGGAGAGAGAGAAGGAAAGAGAGAGAAGAAGGAGGAGGAGAGCGAGAGAGTACGACCGAGTGAGAGAGGAGGGGAGAGAGAGATGGACAAGGAGAGAGAAGTAGAAGGAGATGGGGGAGGGAAGGAGGAAGAAGGAGAGAGAAGGAGACGGAGAGAGGGAGAAGAGTGGAGATGGGACGGAGAAGGAGAGAGAGGGAGAGAAGCAAGAGGAGAAGGCAAGCGAGGGAGAGAGAAGGAGAAGGGGAAAGAGAAGGAGAGGTATTGAAGTAGAGCAGAAGGAGAGAGAGGGAAGGAGATGGAAGACGAAGAGTGAGGGATAAGGAGAGAGAAGATAGAAGGGAAGAGAGAATCAGAGAGTGGAGTGGGAAGGAGAGAGCGCGGGACAACAAGAGAGTGAAAAACAAGGAGAAGGAGGGGAGAGAGAGAGAAGGAGAGTGTGGGACGAGAGAGAAGGAAATGGGGAAACAAGGAGAGAGGGACGGAGAGAGAGAGGTAGAAGGAGAAGGAGAGAGAGGAGAGGTGGACGGAGGGGGAGAGAGTGAGAAGGGCAAGGAGAGATGGAGAAGCAGAGAGAACAATAGAGAAGGAGAGAGAGGGAGAAGGAGAGCGACAAGGAGGGAGTGAAATGAAGAAGGGGAGAGAATGAATTAGAGCGAGAAGTGGAGAGAGGAGGGAGAGAAAGAGAAGGAGAGAGAGAGAGAGAAAGAGTGAGGGAGTCGGTAAGTGAGCTAGACGGAGAAAGACAAGAAGAAGAAGAGAGAAGGAAGAGGAGACAGGAAGGGAAGGAGAGAAGGAAAGAGGGAGGGAGAAGGAGAAGTAGAGAGAGAAATAGAGGGAAGGAGAAGGAGGAGATAGAAGGAGAACGAGAGGAGTGAGAGAGTGAAGGTGACGGAGAGGAAAAGAAGAGGGAGGAGGAGAGAGAAGGACAAGCAAAGCAGAAGGAGAGAGATGAGAGAAAGAGAAGGAGGGAGAGGAGGGAGAGGAGGAGGGAGAAGAAGGGGAGAGGAGGAGGGAGAAGGAGAACAAGAGAGAGGGCAACGAGAGAAGAATAAGGGCACACGGAGAGAAGGAGAAGGGGAGAGTAGATAAGGAGAGAGAGAGAGAGAGAGAGAGAGAGAGAGAGAGAGAAGGACAATGGGAGTGAGAGGGGAGGAGAGCGAGAAGGAGACGAGGAGAGGAGAGAGAGAAGGAAAGAGAGAGAAGAAGGAGGAGGAGAAAGAGAGAGTACGATAGAGTGAGAGAGGAGGGGAGAGAGAGATGGACAAGGAGAGAGAAGTAGAGGGAGATGGGGAGGGAAGGAGGAAGAAGGAGACGGAGAGAGGGAGAAGAGTGGAGATGGGAAGGAGAAGGAGAGAGAGGGAGAGAAGCAAGAGGAGAAGGCAAGCGAGCGAGAGAGAAGGAGAAGGGGAAAGAGAAGGAGAGGTATTGAAGTAGAGGAGAATGAGAGAGAGGGAAGGAGATGGAAGATGAAGAGTGAAGGATAAGGAGAGAGAAAATAGAAGGGAAGAGAGAATCAGAGAGTGGAGTGGGAAGGAGAGAGCGCGGGACAACAAGATAGTGAAACACAAGGAGAAGGAGGGGAGAGAGAGAAGGAGAGTGTGGGACGAGAGAGATGGAAATGGGGAAACAAGGAGAGAGGGACGGAGAGAGAGCTAGAAGGAGAAGGAGAGAGAGGAGAGGTGGACGGAGGGGGAGAGAGTGAGAAGGGCAAGGAGAGATGGAGAAGCAGAGAGAACAATAGAGAAGGAGAGAGAGGGAGAAGGAGAGCGACAAGGAGGGAGTGAAACGGAGAAGGGGAGAGAGTGAATTAGAGCGAGAAGTGGAGAGAGGAGAGAGAGAAAGAGAAGGAGAGAGGGAGAAAGAGTGAGGGAGTCGGTCAGTGAGCTAGACGGAGAAAGACAAGGAGAAGGAGAGAGAGAAGGAAGAGGAGACTGGAAGGGAAGGAGAGAAGAGGGAGGGAGAAGGAGAAGTAGAGAGAGAAATAGAGGGAAGGAGAAGGGGGAGAGAGAATGAGAACGAGAGGAGTGAGAGAGAGTGAAGGTAACGGAGAGGAAAAGAAGAGGGAGGAGGAGAGAAGGACAAGCGAAGCAGAATGAGAGAGATGAGAGAAAGAGAAGGAGGGAGAGGAGGAGGGAGAAGAAGTGGAGAGGAGGAGGGAGAAGGAGAACAAGAGAGAGGGCAACGAGAGAAGAATAAGGGCACACGGAGAGAACGGGAAGGGGAGAGTAGAGAAGGAGAGAGAGAGAGAGAGAGAGAGAGAGAGAGAGAGAGAGAAGGACAATGGGAGTGAGAGGGGAGGAGAGCGAGAAGGAGACGAGGAGAGGAGAGATTGAGGAGGAGGAGAGAGAGAAGGAAAGAGAGAGAAGAAGGAGGAGGAGAGCGAGAGAGTACGATAGAGTGAGAGAGGAGGGGAGAGAGATGGACAAGGAGAGAGATGGACAAGGAGAGAGAAGTAGAGGGAGATGGGGGAGGGAAGGAGGAAGAAGGAGAGAGAAGGAGACGGAGAGAGGGAGAAGAGTGGAGATGGGAAGGAGAAGGAGAGAGAGGGAGAGAAGCAAGAGGAGAAGGCAAGCGAGGGAGAGAGAAGGAGAAGGGGAAAGAGAAGGAGAGGTATTGAAGTAGAGGAGGAGAGAGAGGGAAGGAGATGGAAGACGAAGAGTGAGGGATAAGGAGAGAGAAGATAGAAGGGAAGAGAGAATCAGAGAGTGGAGTGGGAAGGAGAGAGCGCGGGACAACAAGAGAGTGAAAAACAAGGAGAAGGAGGGGAGAGAGAGAAGAAGAGTGTGGGACGAGAGAGAAGGAAATGGGGAAACAAGGAGAGAGGGATGGAGAGAGAGGTATAAGGAGAAGGAGAGAGAGGAGAGGTGGACGGAGGGGGAGAGAGTGAGAAGGGCAAGGAGAGATGGAGAAGCAGAGAGAACAATAGAGAAGGAGAGAGAGGGAGAAGGAGAGCGACAAGGAGGGAGTGAAACGAAGAAGGGGAGAGAATGAATTAGAGCGAGAAGTGGAGAGAGGAGGGAGAGAAAGAGAAGGAGAGAGAGAGAAAAAGAGTGAGGGAGTCAGTAAGTGAGCTAGACGGAGAAAGACAAGAAGAAGAAGAGAGAAGGAAGAGGAGACAGGAAGGGAAGGAGAGAAGGAAAGAGGGAGGGAGAAGGAGAAGTAGAGAGAGAAATAGAGGGAAGGAGAAGGGGGAGATAGAAGGAGAACGAGAGGAGTGAGAGAGTGAAGGTGACGGAGAGGAAAAGAAGAGGGAGGAGGAGAGAGAAGGACAAGCGAAGCAGAAGGAGAGAGATGAGAGAAAGAGAAGGAGGGAGAGGAGGGAGAGGAGGAGGGAGAAGAAGGGGAGAGGAGGAGGGAGAAGGAGAACAAGAGAGAGGGCAACGAGAGAAGAATAAGGGCACACGGAGAGAAGGAGAAGGGGAGAGGAGAGAGAGAGAGAGAGAGAGAGAGAGAGAGAGAGAAGGACAATGGGAGTGAGAGGGGAGGAGAGCGAGAAGGAGACGAGGAGAGGAGAGAGAGAAGGAAAGAGAGAGAAGAAGGAGGAGGAGAAAGAGAGAGTACGATAGAGTGAGAGAGGAGGGGAGAGAGAGATGGACAAGGAGAGAGAAGTAGAGGGAGATGGGGAGGGAAGGAGGAAGAAGGAGACGGAGAGAGGGAGAAGAGTGGAGATGGGAAGGAGAAGGAGAGAGAGGGAGAGAAGCAAGAGGAGAAGGCAAGCGAGCGAGAGAGAAGGAGAAGGGGAAAGAGAAGGAGAGGTATTGAAGTAGAGGAGAATGAGAGAGAGGGAAGGAGATGGAAGATGAAGAGTGAAGGATAAGGAGAGAGAAAATAGAAGGGAAGAGAGAATCAGAGAGTGGAGTGGGAAGGAGAGTGCGCGGGACAACAAGATAGTGAAACACAAGGAGAAGGAGGGGAGAGAGAGAAGGAGAGTGTGGGACGAGAGAGATGGAAATGGGGAAACAAGGAGAGAGGGACGGAGAGAGAGAGAGCTAGAAGGAGAAGGAGAGAGAGGAGAGGTGGACGGAGGGGGAGAGAGTGAGAAGGGCAAGGAGAGATGGAGAAGCAGAGAGAACAATAGAGAAGGAGAGAGAGGGAGAAGGAGAGCGACAAGGAGGGAGTGAAACGGAGAAGGGGAGAGAGTGAATTAGAGCGAGAAGTGGAGAGAGGAGAGAGAGAAAGAGAAGGAGAGAGGGAGAAAGAGTGAGGGAGTCGGTCAGTGAGCTAGACGGAGAAAGACAAGGAGAAGGAGAGAGAGAAGGAAGAGGAGACTGGAAGGGAAGGAGAGAAGAGGGAGGGAGAAGGAGAAGTAGAGAGAGAAATAGAGGGAAGGAGAAGGGGGAGAGAGAATGAGAACGAGAGGAGTGAGAGAGAGTGAAGGTGACGGAGAGGAAAAGAAGAGGGAGGAGGAGAGAAGGACAAGCGAAGCAGAATGAGAGAGATGAGAGAAAGAGAAGGAGGGAGAGGAGGAGGGAGAAGAAGTGGAGAGGAGGAGGGAGAAGGAGAACAAGAGAGAGGGCAACGAGAGAAGAATAAGGGCACACGGAGAGAACGGGAAGGGGAGAGTAGAGAAGGAGAGAGAGAGAGAGAGAGAGAGAGAGAAGGACAATGGGAGTGAGAGGGGAGGAGAGCGAGAAGGAGACAAGGAGAGGAGAGATTGAGGAGGAGGAGAGAGAGAAGGAAAGAGAGAGAAGAAGGAGGAGGAGAGCGAGAGAGTACGATAGAGTGAGAGAGGAGGGGAGAGAGAGATGGACAAGGAGAGAGATGGACAAGGAGAGAGAAGTAGAGGGAGATGGGGGAGGGAAGGAGGAAGAAGGAGAGAAAAGGAGACGGAGAGAGGGAGAAGAGTGGAGAGGGGAAGGAGAAGGAGAGAGAGGGAGAGAAGCAAGAGGAGAAGGCAAGCGAGGGAGAGAGAAGGAGAAGGGGAAAGAGAAGGAGAGGTATTGAAGTAGAGGAGAAAGAGAGAGAGGGAAGGAGATGGAAGACGAAGAGTGAGGGATAAGGAGAGAGAAGATAGACGGGAAGAGAGAATTAGAGAGTGGAGTGGGAAGGAGAGAGCGCGGGACAACAAGAGAGTGAAAAACAAGGAAAGGAGGGGAGAGAGAGAAGGAGAGTGTGGGACGAGAGAGAAGGAAATGGGGAAACAAGGAGAGAGGGACGGAGAGAGAGAGTTAGAAGGAGAGAGAGGAGAGGTGGACGGAGGGGGCGAGAGTGAGAAGGGCAAGGAGAGATGGAGAAGCAGAGAGAACAATAGAGAAGGAGAGAGAGGGAGAAGGAGAGCGACAAGGAGGGAGTGAAACGGAGAAGGGGAGAGAGTGAATTAGAGCGAGAAGTGAAGAGAGGAGAGACATAAAGAGAAGGAGAGAGGGAGAAAGAGTGAGGGAGTCGGTAAGTGAGCTAGACGGAGAAAGACAAGGTGAAGGAGAGAGAGAAGGAAGAGGAGACTGGAAGGGAAGGAGAGAAGGAAAGAGGGAGGGAGAAGGAGAAGTAGAGAGAGAAATAGAGGGAAGGAGAAGGGGGAGAGAGAAGGAGAACGAGAGGAGTGAGAGAGAGTGAAGGTGACGGATAGGAAAACAAGAGGGAGGAGGAGAGAGAAAGACAAGCGAAGCAGAAGGAGAGAGATGAGAGAAAGAGAAGGAGGGAGAGGAGGGAGAGAAGGAGGGAGAAGAAGGGTAGAGGAGGAGGGAGAAGGAGAACAAGAGAGAGGGCAAGGAGACAAGAATAAGGGCACACGGAGAGATGGAGAAGGGGAGAGTAGATAAGGAGAGAGAGAGAGAGAGAGAGAGAGAGAGAGAGAAGGACAATGGGAGTGAGAGGGGAGGAGAGCGAGAAGGAGACGAGGAGATGAGAGATAGAGGAGGAGGAGAGAGAGAAGGAAAGAGTGAGAAGGAGGAGAGCGAGAAAGTACGATAGAGTGAGAGAGGAGGGGAGAGAGAGATGGACAAGGAGAGAGAAGTAGAGGGAGATGGGGGAGGGAAGGAGGAAGAAGGAGACGGAGAGATGGAGAAGAGTGGAGATGGGAAGGAGAAGGAGAGGGAGGGAGAGAAGCAAGAGGAGAAGGCAAGCGAGGGAGAGAGAAGGAGAAGGGGAAAGAGAAGGAGAGGTATTGAAGTAGAGGAGAAGGAGAGAGAGGGAAGGAGATGGAAGACGAAGATGTGAGGGATAAGGAGAGAGAAGATAGAAGGGAAGAGAGAATTAGAGAGTGGAGTGGGAAGGAGAGAGCGCGGGACAACAAGAGAGTGAAAAACAAGGAGAAGGAGGGGAGAGAGAGAGGAGAGTGTGGGACGAGAGAGAAGGAAATGGGGAAACAAGGAGAGAGGGACGGAGAGAGAGAGCTAGAAGGAGAAGGAGAGAGAGGAGAGGTGGACGGAGGGGGAGAGAGTGAGAAACGCAAGGAGAGATGGAGAAGCAGAGAGAACAATAGAGAAGGATAGAGAGGGAGAAGGAGAGCGACAAGGAGGGAGTGAAACAGAGAAGGGAGAGAGTGAATTAGAGCGAGAAGTGGAGAGAGGAGAGAGAGAAAGAGAAGGAGAGAGGGAGAAAGAGTGAGGGCGTCGGTAAGTGAGCTAGACGGAGAAAGACAAGGAGAAGGAGAGAGAGAAGGAAGAGGAGACTGGAAGGGAAGGAGAGAAGGAAAGAGGGAGGGAGAAGGAGAAGTAGAGAGAGAAATAGAGGGAAGGAGAAGGGGGAGAGAGAAGGAGAACGAGAGGAGTGAGAGAGAGTGAAGGTGACGGAGAGGAAAAGAAGAAAGAGCATGTTGAACGTTTTATTTAAAACCGCAAGTGCACGACCGCGATGAAGCGGTGGCAAGTACGGGTCGTCCTCAGGGAGGTGAGTAGCCTCTTGCTTGTACGAAATCAAGTGGCAAAAATAGGGGGAGAAAGATGTTTATGCTACTCTACTCTATACTACGCTAAGAAGTAGGAAATGCGAAAGGAAGAACCAAACAATGAAATAATAACTAAGCTAAGAACAAAGGAAGAATGCTGGAATACAGAAATGGGAAAACCCCTAAGGGGTGTAGTGAGTGCACACATGCAAAGAGGTGGGTGTAGAATACATTCTTTAAGCACATGAAGGTGGTGTTTATCAAGCATAGGAAGTGTCTAAATGTTATGGCAAAACCTATCAATCTATTCACCAACATAGTTGATTAACATTTACATATGCAAGTTATTTATTTCAGAACCTAAACAAGCATGAGAGGTGTCTAATCATTTTGGCAAAACTCATCAAGTTATAAATTCTATCCTAAACAAGCAAGCATACATTCATGTTTTATCAACACATCAAAAATAAAGCATTCATCCCATTCTCTAATGCATGTATGTACATCTACTCCACCCCCCAAAGGGGATGAAACTACTCACTGAACATTACACTAATTATTAAACTAAGCAAAGAAATCATATTAAAACTAAGCTAGAAATAAAAGACGATTAAACTAAAACATGCACAAACTATAAAAGAAGCATAAACAAACAATGAAAGAAACACAAAACTTTATTGATAAAATGACTCACATTAAAAGTAGCATCCTCCTACTTTAGTGTGTGCTTCAAGGCCTCACTTCTAGTAGGAAGAATAGCCACTTAAAATATGGAGTGATTACAATAGGAGGTGAAGAGTTCTATTTATAGGCATGGAAAAAGCTAATCCGGGACAATCCCCCGATGTGGGACTAAACCAACACCAAAAATAGCCTCAACGAACATTAATACAAGTCCAGGACAAATCTTGGCGGATCTGGACTAATCCAGACCGCCAATTGGAGGTCCAAAATGTCCGGATCCAGTTGAGTTTTATTCTGGGCTTTTCTTTGTGCTTTTGGTGGTCTTTGATGCTCTACTTCGTTTGTTGGAGCTCCGACCCGAATCCAATTGCTAAAATACTCCCCATGATGGTGTGAAGTATTCTGTTTTGCTCTTAGGTCCCTCTATCTTGCGTTCAGGTCCTTCTCCCTTGCATCTTGGTCCCCAGATCTCACAATCCAGTCCTTTTTCCCAGCTTTTGGGTACTTTTATGTTTCATCTCTTCAAACCTATTTATTCCTGAAAACTAAACATAAAACTTGTGACATAGCATTGTTTAGGTGAAAGATAATGGATATAAGATACAAATATGAGCATGAAATGATTCAATCAAATACCCCCACACCTAACTTTTGCTAGTCCCGAGCAAAACAAAGAAAGAGAAAAGCATGCGAAAAACAAGAAATCCTAACTCACTTTCGTAGGAATCACGGTTGCACTTAGCACGTGCAAGAAGTCGTTAAACCTCCCTGTTGCCAAGGAGGAGCAGTGTTGTCTCCTGAGGGTTTTCAGCGGATATACCCACAAAATCCGAACAAGATGCATTAATCAATCTAGCTACACGACTCGTTGGACTTATTTTGTCGATCATGGGACGCGGTAATACTACGGGTCGACTCTATATATGTAATCAGTCCACACACCTAGCCTAATGAGTTATTCGTGAGAGTTAGTCTAGGACTTAAGTGAAAGACATGGACAACCTTAACTTGTGAATGTGATACAATGTGTAAAGTCCATTTTGGTTCTTATTTGACTCTTTTTTTCTTCTTTTTTTTCCTTTTTCTTTTTCTTCTTTTTCTTTGGAGCATTTTATTGGTTGGTGTTTGATTCTCCCAGGGTCAGGTTTCGTGCATCATTGCCTATGAGGACTTACACTATCATGTACACCTTCCCCCAAATCTCCACATAGGGCGATCCCTACCACCCGTGTAACGGGAGTTCGGTCGGTGCATCCCAAGTCAGATGACTCGAAAGCACCAAGCACAAAGGCCCCTCAGACCTACTTTCCCGGGTGATAGGAGCCGTGCGAGAAGAGAGAACACCACTTATTTATATATCTACATGGGAACCAAAACCCCTACACTTAAGTTTCACAAAAAGAGATTAAGGGCCCTTGACTACGACAAACTTCCTTATACTAACAGACACGAATTATTTGACTCACTAGGTTGAGGGTGGACTTCTTTAAATGTTTGAGTGCTGAAACCCTATGATTACACGCCCCCCGAGGGAAAACCGGGGTGCATCCTAACGACTCGATAAGACCTAAAGCCAGTAAACTAGAAATCCTAATGCATCAAGTTCAAGACAATTTTGGGAGCTTTCTTTTTACTTTGCCTTTCAACGGTTTTGCACATGCTGAACACACGCAAAACCTACAAAACATTTTCTTTCGCAAACACATGAAGATTTTGAAAGAAATGTGGAAATTTTAAAGCACTCGGCAAGCATAAGAAGACAAGTCACCCAAGGATCATGGCAAGCATATATATCAATGTTAAATGCGGCACACTAACATGACCCTAGCAGTACACACAAAAGAAAACAAAACCAAAGGAAAAAGACTCGAATATGTACACACGTAAAACACCCCCCCCCCACACACACCTACCTCATGCATTGTCCTCAATGAATGCGAACAAGATACTACATGGATATATGCATGAAAAAGGAAAGATCTCACCAACATGAAGTACAAAGGGACGTTCAGGGTCATGTTGATGGACACAAACCCAAATTCCCTCAAAACCTGTGAGAAGCTGAAGAAGGGAGATAAATACGTGAAGAAATTGGGGCCCAAGTACACAAGGGTTGGGGCCCACAAAAATCGATGCTCACTGAAGGAGTCTTTTATTATTTTGTTTTTTTTTCTTCTTTTTTGTTTTTTTTTTGTTTTTTTACAAGATATATACAGCAATAACGATATTCTCATAATCATTTGGTCAAGGAACATCAAATGAGAACATCAAGTCATGAGGACCAGAGACTTGCCGAGATGGGCAAACTTCACCGGTACTCTGAGGTGTCATGAGGGGTGAAAGGTCAAAGCTGAAAGGCTCGAACCCATCATGATATTGGTCGGGTGTAGGCAACATGAAAGAGTGAAGATGTGTTGCCTCACTAGGGTTTAGTTGCTCATCTAACAAAACCGTCCAACCAATAGGTGGGTGCATCGGAATGAGTTCCTCAAGCTCATTCGATGGATGCAGCAGACCTGCATCACGAAGAATGGGGCTTCTCCCCAAGTTATCCAACAAGGACCTCCCACCATCATTTAGATCATCAAACATAAGCTCGGTCATAGGTGAGCCCTTGTTGGAGTCAATATGAAGCTCAAATGGCTCAAGGGTCATGGGACATGAGGTAGAGACACCTTCTGGTATAGGCATATGATGAGGTGTCTCACTCTCACTAGTACTCTCAACTGAATCATGCAACGAACACTCCCTTTGGACATTCATGTTCGAGGCCAGCTCACTCTGTTGCATTGCGAAGACAGGCAATGAGTTTTCACTGGGCCCACGCACATTCTCAATGGGTTGCATTGGGGTTAGGGGTGTTCGTTGATTTTGTGGTGCTTTCTCCAATTGGCGGATGAGATTTAGATTTAAAGGTTCATCCATGGGTTCCTGTTGCTTACCAGAGTTGAACACATGAAACTCGGCACTCATGTTACCGAATGAGAGTTTCATGAGACCATTTCTTCAATTAATCAAGGCATTGGAGGTTGCCAAAAATGGTCTACCCAAAATCAAAGGTATTTGAGAGTGGGTGTTCGCAATAGGATTGGTATCGAGGACAACAAAATCGACTGGAAATATAAAATCTCCAACTTTGATAAGCACATCCTCGATAATCCCCATGGGAATACGAATGGATCTATCCGCCAATTGGAGGGTGATCTTCGTTGGTTTCAATTCTCCCAAGTTCAACTGTTGATAAACAGAGAATGGGAGGAGGTTGACCGCTGATCCTAAATCAAGCAAAACATTGCTCAATCTAGTGTCCCCTATCGTACACTGAATAGTAGGACACCCCGGGTCCTTGTATTTTGTGTAGGTAGGATTGGACAAAAGTGAGCTGATATTTGCAGCCAAGAATGCTTTCTTAGGAACATTGGTCTTCCTCTTGGTTGTGCAGAGATCCTTCAACACTTTGGCATATTGAGGTATTTGTTGGATGATATCCAACAAGGGGATGTTAACCTTCACTTGCTTAAACACCTCTAATATCTTGTCCATGTTGTCACTCTGCTTTTTGTTTAACCTACTTGGATAGGGAGCTTTTGGAAGGTAGGTTTTCTGCTGTGCCTGAGAAGAAAGCTTTGGTGTATTACCCTCACCCTCAGCATCTTCTTCACCACCATTCCCACTGAGGGGCTGCATAGATGGTGGTTGTTGTGGCAAGGAGATGTGATTGTCAACCTGTTTTCCATTCCTTAAGGTCACAATGGAATTGACATGGTGAACAGGTTCCTCCACATGGTTCACTTGCCTCCCCCGAGGTACCACATTCTCATTTTGCATGTATTGTTGTTGGTACATACGGGAGTTAGCCTCAGGCTGGCTAGGAAAAGACTCTCTCTCTCTCTCATGTACAGACTGAGCCAATTGGCTCATCTGAAGCTCTAGAGATTTCATGGTCTGTTGATTTGAAGTGAGAACTTGACTTGTGGTAGACATAAAATTTTTCATTGAGTTTTCAAGTCCACGAGTCAAGGTCTTAAGCGAATTGAATCGGGTTTCCATATTATTGGAATTTAGGAAACCCGATTGATTGGTGGTTTGTGCTTGGGGTGGCTGATAGGAATGTGCATGCATGGAAGGTTGGTGTGATTGGTAAGGTGGTCTAGAGGAGTTTGGAGGACCACCCGGGGCATTAGTTTGGTTCCATGAAAAATTGGGGTGGTTCCTCCATCCAGGATTATAAGATGATGAGTATGGGTCATTCCTGGCTCTATCATAGACGGCGTTGACACGCTCCATCTCAGGAGGAATGGAGTCACACTCGCTTTCTACATGACCTATCCTACCACATGAATGACAGGGAACTGGACCAGATGTGGACATGTGAGGTGCACTTTGTTGGTTTTGGAGCTCAATCGAATCCATACGGCGCATTAAGGCCGCCATGCGCGCCTCGGTGGCCGTAGTGGTATCGACAACAAATGCGGCACCCAATCTAGTGAGTTTGCATTCGCGATCCTTGCTCCTATGCTAGATGATGCAGGTGGTTCCCTCACACTCTCCCATTGCATGGTTTTCTCAGCGAGGTCTTCTAGGAAGGCCCATGCCTCCCTCTCATCCTTTCCCAAGAACTCTCCTTGACACATGGACTCAAAGAGCGTTCGGGACGGGAATGTGAAGACCCTCATACACAATCTGACAAAGATGCCACAACTCAATGCCATGGTGAGAGCACGAGGATAGTAGCTCTTTGAACCTCTCTAGATATGCATGAAATGGTTCGGTCTCATGTTGATAGAACGAATTGATTTCGTTCCTCAATTTTTGAGTCTGATGATTTGGAAAGTACTTCTTGAGGAATGCAGATTGAAACTCATCCCAAGTCCTAAAGGAATTCGCCTGGTTGCTGTACAACCACTTCTTGGCATCATCCTTTAATGCAAAAGGAACGAGCCTAAGATGGATGGAGTCTGTGCTAAGTTGTTGGAGCTTGAACATAGCACAGACCTCCTCAAATTCCCTGAGAAAGATATACGGGTCACCTTTCCCAGTGAAGCGAGGGAGCTTGGAAATGAATTGAGGCTTAACCTCAAAATGGTTCCCATCAGCCTCTGGTAATACGATGCATGAGGGCAGAGCGGTACGGCTCGGGTAGCATCGATCACGAAGAGGTATGGGAACGACAACTAGAAGAACAGGTCGAGCGGGCGGGTCCAGCAACTGCTCCTCCTCACGGAAATTAGCAGCCATTGGACCCGAACTACGTGCGACACGAGAGGAGGAAGGCGTCGAGAAATCGATGACCGAAGCCGGATTGACAACGCTCCTCGTCAAACGACCACTCTCGTCTCGTGTCCACGAAAGCATGCACAAAGATGCACACCAAAACTCTTTTTTTTTTCAAACAAAGAATGTACGTAGAAGAGAAGACTGGGGAACACAGGAGAGAAAGAATGACTCAGGAGAGAAGGGGAAGAAGTCCTTATGCTACGGCGGATGGGTACATGTAGAAGCACACAAGCAAACAAGGCTCAAGCAATCCTAAGGTCGCTATAGGTCCTTACAGCTAGACGACGCCTAACTGCGAGGTCACGCGGCCTCAACACGCCTCACCTCCCTACGACGAGGACCACAAAGCCCAGCAAGTGAGTCAAGATCCGGGGATCTCGTCTCTCCTACTATCGACAAAGTGGGCAACGCCGATCTGGTCATGACGGTCGGGACCGGATCACTCTCCTAATGCGCCCGAAATCCTTAGGCCAATGTCTACTTGATTTTAAAATTAGGCTCTTGATTAGTGTGGTTTGTGGGGGCGAAGGAAAGGGTGATGAAATCCCCCACCTTATCTTTTACGGGACAACCCCTCCTTAGTAGTGTTTTGAAGTCCTAAATATAACAATCAACTCTCCAAACAACGCTCAACTCACACTTGTTGTAATGCACTTCCTACTAACTAATGCATGTCATACGAAATGCATGAATGAGAGTAGAAGGTGCGTACCTCACGCCAGCACTCAGCAGCTGAAAATAAAGCTAAAATAAAAGACAATCTAAATGCTTAAGTCACATACATGGTGCATGACCTAAACAAGAAAGAATGCCTAGTCTTTTGCTTTGAGTTTTAGGGTCCAAGTTTCTTAAAGGAGGTTTGATTATTGATCTGGGAACGAACTATAAGTCAAAACATGCCAAATTGAGTCCCAGATAACTAGGTCATTTAGAGCAACAACACAAAGAAATTAAAAGATGAACAGAGCTCACCAGACCGCTGATTGGCGGTCTCCGACCGCTGATTGGCGGTCTGAAGTGCTCAGGTCGTCTGGAAATTTCTCCAGTAGCCTCCACTTGCTATTCCCAGTCTCCTGAAACAAAGAAAAACTACAACACAAATTAAATCCACTCGAATCGTCCAAACAAGAGTCTGGACTGACACCTCCCCGGCAACGGCGCCAAAAACTTGATTGAACGTTTTATTTAAAACCGCAAGTGCACGGCCGCGATGAAGCGGTGGCAAGTACGGGTCGTCCTCAGGGAGGTGAGTAGCCTCTTGCTTGTACGAAATCAAGTGGCAAAAATAAGGGGAGAAAGATGTTTATGCTACTCTACTCTATACTACGCTAAGAAGTAGGAAATGCGAAAGGAAGAACCAAACAATGAAATAATAACTAAGCTAAGAACAAAGGAAGAATGCTGGAATACAGAAATGGGAAAACCCCTAAGGGGTGGAGTGAGTGCACACATGCAAAGAGGTGGGTGTAGAATACATTCTTTAAGCACATGAAGGTGGTGTTTATCAAGCATATGAAGTGTCTAAATGTTATGGCAAAACCTATCAATCTATTCACCAACATAGTTGATTAACATTTACATATGCAAGTTATTTATTTCAGAACCTAAACAAGCATGAGAGGTGTCTAATCATTTTGGCAAAACTCATCAAGTTATAAATTCTATCCTAAACAAGCAAGCATACATTCATGTTTTATCAACACATCAAAAATAAAGTATTCATCACATTCTCTAATGCATGTATGTACATCTACTCCACCCCCCAAAGGGGATGGAACTACTCACTCAACATTACACTAATTATTAAACTAAGCAAAGAAAGCATATTAAAACTAAGCTAGAAATAAAAGACGATTAAACTAAAACATGCACAAACTATAAAAGAAGCATAATAAACAATGAAAGAAACACAAAACTTTATTGATAAAATGACTCACATTAAAAGTAGCATCCTCCTACTTTAGTGTGCTTCAAGGCCTCACTTCTAGTAGGAAGAATAACCAGTTAATATATGGAGTGATTACAATAGGAGGTGAAGAGTTCTATTTATAGGCATGGAAAAAGCTAATCCGGGACAATCCCCCGATGTGGGACTAAACCAACACCAAAAATAGCCTCAACGAACATTAATACAAGTCCAGGACAAATCTTGGCGGATCTGGACTAATCCAGACCGCCAATTGGCGGTCCAAAATGTCCGGATCCAGTTGAGTTTTATTCTGGGCTTTTCTTTGTGCTTTTGGTGGTCTTTGATGCATCTACTTCGTTTGTTGGAGCTCCGACCCGAATCCAATTGCTAAAATACTCCCCATGATGGTGTGAAGTATTCTGTTTTGCTCTTAGGTCCCTCTATCTTGCGTTCAGGTCCTTCTCCCTTGCATCTTGATCCCCAGATCTCACAATCCAGTCCTTTTTCCCAGCTTTTGGGTACTTTTATTTTTCTTCTCTTCAAACCTATTTATTCCTGAAAACTAAACATAAAACTCGTGACATAGCATTGTTTAGGTGAAAGATAATGGATATAAGATACAAATATGAGCATGAAATGATGTCAATCAGAGGAGGAGAGAGAAGGACAAGCGAAGCAGAAGGAGAGAGATGAGAGAAAGAGAAGGAGGGACAGGAGGAGGGAGAAGAAGGGGAGAGGAGGAGGGAGAAGGAGAACAAGAGAGAGGGCAAGGAGAGAAGAATAAGGGCACACGGAGAGATGGAGAAGGGGAGAGTAGTAAGGAGAGAGAGAGAGAGAGAGAGAGAGAGAGAGAGAAGGACAATGGGAGTGAGAGGGGAGGAGAGCGAGAAGGAGACGAGGAGAGGAGAGATAGAGGAGGAGGAGAGAGAGAAGGAAAGAGAGAGAAGGAGGAGGAGGAGAGCGAGAGAGTACGATAGAGTGAGAGAGGAGGGAAGAGAGAGATGGACAAGGAGAGAGAAGTAGAGGGAGATGGGGAAGGGAAGGAGGAAGAAGGAGAGAGAAGGAGACGGAGAGAGGGAGAAGAGTGGAGATGGGAAGGAGAAGGAGAGAGAGGGAGAGAAGCAAGAGGAGAAGGCAAGCGAGGGAGAGAGAAGGAGAAGGGGAAAGAGAAGGAGAGGTATTGAAGTAGAGGAGAAGGAGAGAGAGGGAAGGAGATGGAAGACGAAGAGTGAGGGATAAGGAGAGAGAAGATAGAAGGGAAGAGAGAATCAGAGAGTGGAGTGGGAAGGAGAGAGCGCGGGACAACAAGAGAGTGAAAAACATGGAGAAGGAGGGGAGAGAGAGAAGGAGAGTGTGGGACGAGAGAGAAGGAAATGGGGAAACAAGGAGAGAGGGACGGAGAGAGAGAGCTAGAAGGAGAAGGAGAGAGAGGAGAGGTGGACGGAGGGGGAGAGAGTGAGAAGGGCAAGGAGAGATGGAGAAGCAAAGAGAAGAATAGAGAAGGAGAGCGACAAGGAGGGAGTGAAACGGAGAAGGGGAGAGAGTGAATTAGAGCGAGAAGTGGAGAGAGGAGAGAGAGAAAGAGAAGGAGAGAGGGAGAAAGAGTGAGGGAGTCGGTAAGTGAGCTAGAAGGAGAAAGACATGGAGATGGAGAGAGAGAAGGAAGAGGAGACTGGAAGGGAAGGAGAGAAGGAAAGAGGGAGGGAGAAGGAGAAGTAGAGAGAGAAATATAGGGAAGGAGAAGGGGGAGAGAGAAGGAGAACGAGAGGAGTGAGAGAGAGTGAAGGTGACGGAGAGGAAAAGAAGAGGGAGGAGGAGAGAGAAGGACAAGCGAAGCAGAAGGAGAGAGATGAGAGAAAGAGAAGGGGGAGAGGAGGGAGAGGAGGAGGGAGAAGAAGGGTAGAGAAGGAGGGAGAAGGAGAACAAGAGAGAGGGCAAGGAGAGAAGAATAAGGGCACACGGAGAGAAGGAGAAGGGGAGAGTAGATAAGGAGAGAGAGAGAGAGAAGGACAATGGGAGTGAGAGGGGAGGGGAGCGAGAAGGAAACGAGGAGAGGAGAGAGAGAGAGGAGGAGGAGAGAGAGAAGGAAAGAGAGAGAGGGAGGAGGAGAGCGAGAGAGTACGATAGAGTGAGAGAGGATGGGAGAGAGAGATGGACAAGGAGAGAGAAGTTGAGGGAGATGGGGGAGGGAAGGAGGAAGAAGGAGACGGAGAGAGGGAGAAGAGTGGAGATGGGAAGGAGAAGAAGGGAGAGGGAGAGAAGCAAGAGGAGAAGGCAAGCGAGGGAGAGAGAAGGAGAAGGGGAAAGAGAAGGAGAGGTATTGAAGTAGAGGAGAAGGAGAGAGAGGGAAGGAGATGGAAGACGAAGAGTGAAGGATAAGGAGAGAGAAGATAGAAGGGAAGAGAGAATCAGAGAGTGGAGTGCGAAGGAGAGAGCGCGGGACAACAAGAGAGTGAAAAACAAGGAGAAGGAGGGGAGAGAGAGAAGGAGAGTGTCGGACGAGAGAGAAGGAAATTGGGAAACAAGGAGAGAGGGACGGAGAGAGAGAGCTAGAAGGAGAAGGAGAGGTGGACGGAGGGGGAGAGAGTGAGAAGGGCAAGGAGAGATGGAGAAGCAGAGAGAACAATAGAGAAGGAGAGATGGAGAAGGAGAGCGACAAGGAGGGAGTGAAACGGAGAATGGGAGAGAGTGAATTAGAGCGAGAAGTGGAGAGAGGAGAGAGAGAAAGAGAAGGAGAGAGGGAGAAATAGTGAGGGAGTCGGTAAGTGAGCTAGACGGAGAAAGACAATGAGAAGGAGAGAGAGAAGGAAGAGGAAACTGGAAGGGAAGGAGAGAAGGAAAGAGGGAGGGAGAAGGAGAAGTAGAGTAAGGGGAAAGAGAAGGAGAGGTATTGAAGTAGAGGAGAAGGAGAGAGAGGGAAGGAGATGGAAGACGAAGAGTGAGGGATAAGGAGAGAGAAGATAGAAGGGAAGAGAGAATCAGAGAGTGGAGTGGGAAGGAGAGAGCGCGGGACAACAAGAGATTGAAAAACAAGGAGAAGGAGGGGAGAGAGAGAAGGAGAATGTGGGACGAGAGAGAAGGAAATGGGGAAACAATGAGAGAGGGACGGAGAGAGAGAGCTAGAAGGAGAAGGAGAGAGAGGAGAGGTGGACGGAGGGGGAGAGAGTGAGAAGGGCAAGGAGAGATGGAGAAGCAGAGAGAACAATAGAGAAGGAGAGAGAGGGAGAAGGAGAGCGACAAGGAGGGAGTGAAACGGAGAAGGGGAGAGAGTGAATTAGTGCGAGAAGTGGAGAGAGGAGAGAGAGAAAGAGAAGGAGAGAGGGAGAATGAGTGAGGGAGTCGGTAAGTGAGCTAGACGGAGAAAGACAAGGAGAAGGAGAGAGAGAAGGAAGAGGAGACTGGAAGGGAAGGAGAGAGAGAAGGAAGAGGAGACTGGAAGGGAAGGAGAGAGAGAAGGAAGAGGAGACTGGAAGGGAAGGAGAGAAGGAAAGAGGGAGGGAGAAGGAGAAGTAGAGAGAGAAATAGAGGGAAGGAGAAGGGGGAGAGAGAAGGAGAACGAGAGGAGTGAGAGAGAGTGAAGGTGACGGAGAGGAAAAGAAGTGGGAGGAGGAGAGAGAAGGACAAGCGAAGCAGAAGGAGAGAGATGAGAGAAAGAGAAGGAGGGAGAGGAGGGAGAGGAGGGATAAGAACGTAGAGGAGGAGGGAGAAGGAGAACAAGAGAGAGGGAAAGGAGAGAAGAATAAGGGCACACGGAGAGAAGGAGAATGGGAGAGTAGATAAGGAGAGGGAGAGAGAGAGAAGGACAATGGGAGTGAGAGGGGAGGAGAGCGAGAAGGAGACGAGGAGAGGAGAGATAGAGGAGGAGGAGAGAGAGAAGGAAAGAGAGAGAACGAGGAGAGCGAGAGAGTACGATAGAGTGAGAGAGGAGGGGAGAGAGAGATGGACAAGGAGAGAGAAGTAGAGGGAGATGGGGGAGGGAAGGAGGAAGAAGGAGATAGAAGGAGACGGAGAGAGGGAGAAGAGTGGAGATGGGAAGGAGAAGGAGAGAGAGGGAGAGAAGCAAGAGGAGAAGGCAAGCGAGGGAGAGAGAAGGAGAAGGGGAAAGAGAAGGAGAGGTATTGAAGTAGAGGAGAAGGAGAGAGAGGGAAGGAGATGGAAGACGAAGAGTGAGGGATAAGGAGAGAGAAGATAGAAGGGAAGAGAGAATCAGAGAGTGGAGTGGGAAGGAGAGAGCGCGGGACAACAAGAGAGTGAAAAACAAGGAGAAGGAGGGGAGAGAGAAGGAGAGTGTGGCGAGAGAAGGAGAAGGGAGAAAGTCATGAGGGGAGAGAGAAGCTCTGGGGTGTGTGCATGGGGAACCTAGGTTTCCTATGCTCTCCACCCTCGTTTCTCCACCAAAACTCGCGATTTTTACACCAAAATGGCTCCTACGACTAGCTCTACACGATTGAAACAACAAGATGGAGATTGTGGCACAAACAAGGATCCCCATCACGCAAGGCAGCAAGCTTCAAACTCGGAAGTGGAGGAGGAAGCTCACGTATCATATCTAGGGAGTGTCAAGTCTCCCTCAAGGAAGTGGTCCGATCTTTTTCAAGCAAGTAATAGGCCCTCCACGGTCCTAGAATTCATTCCACCGACCATCAAGGGAGGGGAGAAGGTAGCCTTCTGTTCTAAAGCTGAAGTTGTCGAATCCCTAAAGAAGTGGGACAAGGTTCTAGTTGGGTATTTCATTGCTTTTAGACCCCATTTGCCGACATTGGAGAAGCATCTCCAAAGGGTGTGGAGCTTAGTTGGCGGCATGGAGGTGATTAAGAGAAGCCAAAGCTTCTTGTTATTTCGTTTCACTCTTGCGGAAGATAGGAAGAGGGTTTTAGAGGGAGGGCCGTGGTTTGTCAAGGGCTCCCCTTTAGTGGTCCAAGCTTGGGCACCGGATCTCATCTTGAAACGTGCAAACATCACAACGGTGCCAATATGGGTTAGATTGCCGGATCTTGACCTCAAGTTTTGGGCACCAAAACCTTTGAGCAATATTGCAAGTGTGCTTGGGAGGCCATTGTACATGGATGAACACACCGCATCCGGCCGAAGGTTGGCATTTGCTAGAGTTTGTATTGAGGTAACTCAAGATTTCCACTATCCTAGTTGGGTTGAAGTTCAAGTAGAGGAAGGAGAGACACAACGAGTTTATGTTGAATATGAATGGAGACCCAAATTTTGTCACGATTGCATGGAGTTTGGGCATGAGGAGGAGAAGTGTCCAAGAAAGAAGGTGATTGTTAGGCTCGCAAAGGTTGCCCCCCAACAAAAACCGGTGGAACATTGGGTAGAAGTTAAGCACAATGGTGGGAAAGCTAGTAGAGGCAAGGGTCCCTTCCACGAGGAAGAAGGAAATCTCGAAGAGGAAGTGGAGGGTGCCCCCGGGATAGACTTGGAGGAAGGCCACCGAGTGCCCATAGGAGGGAACGTGGAGAAGAGAGGGGTTGGGAGAGATGATGACGTGGAGAGGGAAGAGGGGGACATGGAGGAGGGAGAGGGTGACGTGGAGGAGGGAGAGGGTGACGTGGAGGGGCTGATGTGGATGCAAGGGCAAAGGGAGAATTGACACATGGAAGTGGGACTAGGAGGGAAATGTTGGAGGGAAACATGAGGGAGAGGGAAACATCATGTGTTTCTCTTGAGGAGGCAAGTGAAGTGCCACGTGGACTAAGGGAGGAAGGGATTGGATACCAAGAAATAATGGACATGGGAGGAGAGACAAATACGAACATGCCATGTGGACAAGAAAACAAAGACAAGAGCAAGGACACACAAAAGATGAGTGGGTGTTTTGCTCTTGGAAGAACCAATGAGGAGAGGGAGGAGTGCTCTAAATTCAAATGGGCCAATGAGGAAGCATCACGTGATGGAGGGAGTGAGAACAAGGGGGACCACGCAAAAAGGAAGGCAAATGAAGGAGTGCCACGTGGACTGAGGAAGGACAGGGGGGGGGGGACCAAGAAATAACGGTTAAGAGAGGTAAGGCCCATGAGAGCACGCCAAATGGACAAAAGGACAAGAGTAGAAGGGTGCAAAATGGGAGTGGGTGCTTTGCTCTTGAAAGGACCAATGAGGAGAAGGATGAGTGCTCTACATCCAAAGGAGCCAATGAGGAGGCCTCAAGGAATGAAGGAGGTGGAAACAAGGGGGAATAAACCCACTTTCTAGACGCACTAGCAAATGTGGGTGCAAATGAGGAAAGCATGTGTGAGGCACATGTGAAGAGTGCACTAGTGGAGGAGAGGAAAATAACTAAGGAGGTGCATGGGAGGGAAAAGAACGTGAGAAGCATGCATGGAAGTGTGAGTGGATGCTTTGCTCATGAGGGAACCAATGAGAAGAGAGATGAGTGCTCTAAGTTCAAAGGAACCAATGAGGAGGAATCTCGTGATAATGGAGGTGGAAACAAGGGGGAAGAAGCACACTTTCTAGACGCACTAGCAAAGGTGGGTGCAAATGAGGAAAGCATGTGTGAGGCACATGTGAAGGGTGCACTAGTGGAGGAGAGGAAAATAATTAAGAAGGGGCAAGGGAGGGGAAAGAACGTGAGTAGTATGCATGAAAGGATTATGGGGAGTGAGATACATCACACGCAAGAGAAGGGTGACTATGGAGGTTTACTAGTTCCTTCGATGGGAGAAGAACGAGAGTGGGAATCACCTAGACACACAAGGAAAGAGAAGACATTGATGCAAAATCTACCTTGGACTAATGGAGGGAAGTTCAACGCTTTGGACATTATGGGGGGAGGAACTAGGAATGGCCACCATCCTCTCACCACCGGAAGGAAGCACGCAAGGAGGGGAGGTTACACTCGAGCAAAGGGACACTAACAAGGGGAAGACGTGGAGGCATAGCTCCCCCCCCCCCCCCCCCCCCCACCCTCGGCTGATTTGGAGTCCTTCTCACCACAACCCGAAGTGTTCAAAGCAATAAGGGAGAAGGGTTTGGTGCAACAAAAGTCAACGCATGGAGGAAGAGGGGCTCGTCCCCAAACCTTAAACCCATGAATACCCTTATGTGGAATGTGCGCGGTGCTAATGGACCCGGCCGTGCACTTATGATTAGGGGTCGAATTAAGGAGGCACACGCGGAGGTGGTTTGTCTTTTTTAACACAAAGTGAAGATGAAGAATTTGGATAAATTCAAACGTGCAATATGGCCACATGCTTGGGCGGCAAATAGTGTTGTGGTGGATTCCGGCGGAATTCTTGTCCTTTGGAATGATCAAGTGGTTGACCTACATGTTACATTTGAATCCACGCAACTTCTCCACTTTCAAGGATGGCTGAAAAGAGAGGGAATAAGCTTTGATCTCACGGCAATCTATGGCGCAAATGGGCATGTGGAGAGAAGGGTGTTGTGGGAAGACCTTGCCTCCGTTGCTCCATGCGTTGGGAAGCCTTGGATTGTAGGGGGGGACTTCAATTGCATCCGGAGGGCGAGTGAAAAATGCGGAGGAGGAGGAATGAATGAGGGTGCCACAAAGGATTTTAACAATTGCATTGATTCCCTCCATCTCATTGAAATGCCTTCAACCGGGGGGGAATATACGTGGTCAAATTCTTCCGAAGGAAGTGCACGAATTGAGACCAAGATTGACCGCATATTGATGACAAATGCTTGGCTTGATGCATTCCCGGATTCTTTCTACTTTGTGGGGGAGAAAGACTTGAGTGATCACGCGATGCTCACCTTAACTACGGAGGGGACGGGGATGAGAAAGAACCGAATGTTTCGGTTTGAAAATCATTAGGTGGAACATGAGGACTTTAGTGAGGTGGTTCAAGGAGCGTGGACTACTCTAGTGAATGGTACCCCGATGTTTCGTGTAGTGGCAAAATTAAAGGAAGTCAAAGAAGCACTCAAACGATGGAGCAAGGAGACATTCGGCAACATTATACATAAGGTGGGGGAAGCCACGAATACCCTTGCGGATGTGAGAAAGCTTAGGCTGGCCTCCCCGGGGGATGAAGATCTTGCGCGTGCGGAGGTGAAGGCAAAATCTGAGCTAGCTAAGATTCTAGAGCATGAGGAGTCCATTATACGTCAAAAGTCGTGAGTTAAGTGGTTAAAGGAGGGTGACCGGAATACAAGGTTCTTCCATGCACACCTTCGAGTGAGGAGAGCCACCAACAAAGTGAGGAGAGTGTGTGAGGGAGTGCATTCCTTTGAGGAGGAGGGCGAAATCCGGGATGCGTTCCGGAGGTTTTTTGCTAACTTGTTTGCTAATGATTTTCAGGTTCAACCCATTTCAGCCTCCATTGTCTTGCCCCAACTCGACCAAATGGAAGGAGAGAGCCTAGTTCGCAAGTTGGGCATGAAAGAGTTGGAGGACGTGGTGTTGAATGCAAATGTGGACAAGGCACCGGGTCCGGATGGATTCAATGCAAAATTCTTCAAGGCGGCTTGGGGGATATAATCAAGAGAGATGTGTTCAAAGCCGTTGACTCATGTTTGAGTAATGGGAAGATGCTAACACAATTGAATTTCACCTCCATCACAATCATTCCGAAGAAGATGGCTCCCACTATGGTAGAAGACTATAGGCCTATAGCTCTTTGCAACATGATGTATCGGTTCATTGCAAAGGTGCTTGCGAACCGGTTGAAGGGTCACTTGCCACGGCTTGTTGGGGAGAATCAAAGTGCTTTTGTCCATGGAAGGAGGATCGGTGATAACATACTACTTGCACATGAGCTTTGCCACAACCTTCATCTTGAGAGAGGACGGGGACGCATGTGCATCAAGTTGGACATTAGGAAAGCCTACGACTCCATATCATGGGCTTTCTTAGATCAAGTTATGGTGAGGTTTGGTTTTCCGGCAAAATGGAGGAAGGTCATTATGGCTTGCGTGGAAGCTTCTTTTGTCGTCACGGTCAATGGAGCAAACTCCACCCCATTTCGTGCAAGTAATGGTTTGAGGCAAGGAGACCCTATGGCACCTTACTTGTTTGTCTTGTGCATGGAAGTATTGAGCACAATGGTGAAGATGGCGGTGGAGGAAGGAAGAATCGAGCCTCTAGCTTGCGGAGATGTTAATATTTCACACTTACTCTTTGCTGATGATGTGTTATTCTTTGCTAAAGCTACGAAGGATAATGCACAAGAGATTAAGAAGGTGCTTGACGAGTTCACGGCATGCTCAGGGCTGAGATTTAGTGCTTCAAATAGCCAAATTTTCATGGGTGGAGAAGTGACGCATGGTGATTGGATTGTGGAACACCTTGGGATGGAACGCATGGCCTTCCCGGTCACCTACCTTGGCATCCCTTTGTTCTCTGGTCGTATGGGGAAGGCTCATTGTGGAGAGCTACTTAGGAAGGTTAAAGCCCGCTTGAGTACATGGCAACAAAGCTTTCTATCCATCGCCGACCGTGTGGAGCTTGTGCGAAGTGTCCTTGTGTCACTTAGTATCTATTGGACATCCGCATTCTTGGTCCCTCACAAAGTACTTCAAGAATTGGATAGCCCAATGAGTCACTTTATTTGGGGTGGGCCTAAGAAATGGGTGGCGGTAGCTTGGAAGGATGTTTGTACCCCGAAGAAGGAAGGGGGCTTGACCTCAAGAAACTCACGGAATGGAATGATGTGGGGCTGCTTAGGCTCTTTTGGCTCATGATAAATGATGGTCCCTCTTTGTGGGTGAAGTGTATGCGTCACAAATATCTTAAAAATCGATCCATTTGGCTAGCACGACCGCCGGCTACATCTTCATGGGCTTGGCGTGGGATACTTAGTGTCCGGGAAATTGCAAGAAGGCATATTCAATACAAGGTGGGAGATGGGTGAACACATCCGATTTTTCCAATTTCCTTGGTGCGGGGAACCTTTCCAAGTTGAACCTTGGGGAGAGCGGCTACACTACGAATTGGGAGTACCTTGGGACACGAATGTTGCATACTTCATTAGGAATGGTGAGTGGAGCCTCCCTTATCCTAAATCGAGCATCATGGAGACACTTTGGACCAAGATCAAAGGCCTCCCCATCTTAGGTGGAGTGGACAAACCGACAAGGCTGAATGGAAATGGAAACATCCTCGGCATGAAGGAGGTTTGGAAGTGGGTAAAGGCACCGGGAAATGAAGTGAGTTGAGCTCATATGGTGTGGCACAAGCATGGCATCCCTAAACACTCACTCACGGCTTGGCGGGCAATGAGGGGTCGACTACTCACGAAGAAGCTCATGAACCAAAGGGGTGCAAAGCTTGACCCGACTTGTGTCCTTTGTGAGGACATGGGGGAGTATATGGAGCATCTATTTTGGAGGTGCTCGTTTGCTAGAGACGTTTGGGGAAGCCTCCTAGCATGCCTTCACGTCAGCCCCAACTTCGCAAGCTCGATTGTGGGGGAAGCAAATCGCATTGTCCATGCAAGAGGGGGGGTGCATAGAGGCTCTAGAACGAAGGTGGGCGTTCAATGCCATGATCCATGAATGTTGGCAAGAACGCAACCGAAGAATTTTTGAGGGGGACAAGAAGAAACCGGGGGAGGTAATTGAAGCAATCAAGGATATGCTACGGTGCTTAGGAGGAAAAGTGAAGGACATAGCAAAGAATGAGGAGGAATTCCAGAAATTTGAAGACAAATGGAAATAAGATAGGATAGGAAATAGGACAGCAATTTCTTTTGAAAAATGTAAGCATGCTTGTAATACTTTTGTAGTAGAGGCCGGTTATGCATAAGGCATAAACCCGCGCGCTTAGTGCTCAATTTTGTAGGTTGTAAACAATAATTCATCAATAGAATTTAGAGGCTAAAGCCTCCCTTTTGCTTTGCAAAAAAAAAGAGAAGGAGAGTGTGGGACGAGAGAGAAGGAAATGGGGAAACAAGGAGAGAGGGACGGAGAGAGAGAGCTAGAAGGAGAAGGAGAGAGAGGAGAGGTGGACGGAGGGGGAGAGAGTGAGAAGGGCAAGGAGAGATGGAGAAGCAGACAGAACAATATAGAAGGAGAGAGAGGGAGAAGGAGAGCGACAAGGAGGGAGTGAAACGGAGAAGGGGAGAGAGTGAATTAGAGAGAGAAGTGGAGAGAGGAGAGAGAGAAAGAGAAGGAGAGGAGAGAGGGAGAAGAGGGCGGAGCAAATTCTAGAGAGAGAAGCTCTGGAGAAAAAGTGCATTCTAGAGAGAGAAAGTTGAGGGAGAGCATGGGAGTGCATGGGAGTGCCGCCTAGGCCCCCTACCTCACCAGCCTTGGTCGTTTGCCGGCCACCCATGACCTCCGGCCGGCCAACCACCCCCAGCTCCGGCGAGGAGGCGCCGCCGGACGGTGAAGATCAAAATTTTCAGCCAAAAGATGGGAAAGCGCTGCCAACACCACCACGGAAGTGGTATGAACTCTTTGCTCAGCCAGCAAGACCACGTACTTTGCTGGAGTACGTTGCACCGAGAAAGCGAGGGGGTGTAAAGGTGGCTGAAATTTCAAGCAAAGAGATGGCTGAAACTCTTGGTGCATGGGAGAAGGTCTTAATGGGGTATTTCGTGGGTTTCCAGCCCCACCTTCCTACCCTTGAAAGGTACCTAGCTAAACTATGAAGGATTTCGGGCTCCTTGGAGATTGTTCGCCGGAAAAAAAACATGTTGATCTTCCGGTTCACACAAGATTCCGACCGTCTACATGCGTTGGAGAAGGGACCATGGTTCGTGCGTGGTTCCCCCCTCATACTTCAGCCATGGTCAGCCACGAATAAGGTCCAAGAGAAGATGTGCACGGTTCCTATTTGGGTTCGTTTTCCTGATTTGGACCTTAAGTTTTGGTCAAGAAAGCTTCTCGGCACGCTCTCTAGTGTGTTGGGGAAACCATTGTTCATGGATGAGAATACGGCAACGGGTTGCCGACTTGCTTTTGCGCGTGTTTGTGTTGAAGTTGATAGTGAGTTCGACTAACCTAGCCACGTTTTGGTAACAAACGAGAAGGAGGAGGGTGAGGTGGTGCAAGTCGAGTATGAGTGGAAACCAACGTTTTGCTCGGTATGTTGCATGTTTGGTCACAATGAGAGTCGATGCTCAAGACGGGTGCCGGAGGAGTCAAGTAAATATAACAAACGAGTATGGATAGAGAAGAGGAAGGAGACAAGGAAAAATGAGGTGGGAGAAGAAGCGGATCCAAATCTTGGCTCGCCGGAAAAGATCGCCGACGTGGAGGAGGCTGCCGGAGGAGCTCCGACGGGGGTCACCGGAGAGGATGCTGGGGGGAGGTGCATGTTGGAGGGGCACCACTTGGGGTTGAGCTAGGGGGACAAAAAGTTAAAGTAGGGGGACAAAAAGCAAAAGCAAAAGCAAGAGGTGTCATAGAAAGTACTAAAGTGTGCTCCATGGAAGAACCAATCATGGGGCTGGATTTCAAAATTGATGGGGGGACACCAAACCCTTTGGGAAGCAAAGGACCCACTAAGGAGGCTCCACATGGACAAGATGAAGGGAAAGAAATGGGAGCCAATGACATTGAGCCATGTGGAAAGAAGGTTGGAAGAGAAATTCCAGTATGGGAGGACCAAAGGCATGTGTGTGCACATGGAGGCCATGGAGGAGAAAGTGGGGACCATGGAGCACATGGTGCACTTGGGGACCACGAATTTGAAATGTGGAGGGAAGATGAGTTTTCTTTGGGCTCTCTTTTTGAAGGTGAAAATTCATGTGATGGGCCTTCCAATCGGCTAACTTGTGGGCTGCGATTAGGGCCAATTGGACCACGCACGGGGCAAGGAGTGGTTGTAAGCTCGACGGTCCAGGTGGAGAAATTGCATGGGAACACCGGAGGGAGAAACCTCGGCTATGCTCCCCGCCACCCTCGGTGGATCTAGATGAGTTATCCCCTCAAGTTGGATTCCAAGGCGTTCGTGAGGCCGCTTTAAAGAAACAACGAGCAAAAATTAGGGAGTCAAGTACTCCAATACGTGAGGATCTCACGCCGAGTGACATTGAGGAGGCTGCGATATTTGGCCTGGACCATGAAGAGTATAAACGCCTGAGGGATAAGTTTGAAAGCATGGAGACAGATTATGAAGATCCGGAGGAGCCATGGAGTTATGGCTCGGGGAATCAAATCGTGAAGGGTTACTTCGATAAGGGCGGGACGAGTCAGAAGAAATCAAGAAAGAAGGAGAAGAGAAGGAAAGGAAAGCGATGAATGCTCTTGTCTGCACTTTGTAGGCGTAGGATCCAGGATCTGTTGTTAGATTAGCGCAAGTCGATGTAATATTTAAATTGTTGCGATACGAACTGCTCAAGCCAGGGCAGTTCCTAGCACTTCATTGTATGCTCTTTTTTGCATGTACGTTTATTGAGGCATCAATAAATTTAGCGGCTCTGCCGAGACCGCCCTTTTAATTTGCAAAAAAAGAAAGAGAAAGAGAGAGGGAGAAAGAGTGAGGGAGTCGGTAAGTGAGCTAGACGGAGAAAGACAAGGAGAAGGAGAGAGAGAAGGAAGAGGAGACTGGAAGGGAAGGAGAGAAGGAAAGAGGGAGGGAGAAGGAGTAGTAGAGAGAGAAATAGAGGGAAGGAGAAGGGGGAGAGAGAAGGAGAACAAGAGTGAGAGAGAGTGAAGGTGACGGAGAGGAAAAGAAGAGGGAGGAGGAGAGAGAAGGACAAGCGAAGCAGAAGGAGAGAGATGAGAGAAAGAGAAGGAGGGAGAGGAGGGAGAGGAGGAGGGAGAAGAAGGGTAGAGGAGGAGGGAGAAGGAGAACAAGAGAGAGGGCAAGGAGAGAAGAATAAGGGCACACGGAGAGAAGGAGAAAGGGAGAGTAGATAAGGAGAGAGAGACAGAGAGAAGGACAATGGGAGTGAGAGGGGAGGAGAGCGAGAAGGAGACGAGGAGAGGAGAGATAGAGGAGGAGGAGAGAGAGAAGGAAAGAGAGAGAAGGAGGAGGAGGAGAGCGAGAGAGTACGATAGAGTGAGAGAGGAGGGGAGAGAGATGGACAAGGAGAGAGAAGTAGAGGGAGATGGGGGAGGGAAGGAGGAAGAAGGAGAGAGAAGGAGACGAAGAGAGGGAGAAGAGTGGAGATGGGAAGGAGAAGGAGAGAGAGGGAGAGAAGCAAGATGAGAAGGCAAGCGAGGGAGAGAGAAGGAGAAGGGGAAAGAGAAGGAGAGGTATTGAAGTAGAGGAGAAGGAGAGAGAGGGAAGGAGATGGAAGACGAAGAGTGAGGGATAAGGAGAGAGAAGATAGAAGGGAAGAGAGAATCAGAGAGTGGAGTAGGAAGGAGAGAGTGCGGGACAACAAGAGAGTGAAAAACAAGGAGAAGGAGGGGAGAGAGAGAAGGAGAGTGTGGGACGAGAGAGAAGGAAATGGGGAAACAAGGAGAGAGGGACGGAGAGAGAGAGCTAGAAGGAGAAGGAGAGAGAGGAGAGGTGGACGGAGGGGGAGAGAGTGAGAAGGGCAAGGAGAGATGGAGAAGCAGACAGAACAATATAGAAGGAGAGAGAGGGAGAAGGAGAGCGACAAGGAGGGAGTGAAACGGAGAAGGGGAGAGAGTGAATTAGAGAGAGAAGTGGAGAGAGGAGAGAGAGAAAGAGAAGGAGAGGAGAGAGGGAGAAGAGGGCGGAGCAAATTCTAGAGAGAGAAGCTCTGGAGAAAAAAGTGCATTCTAGAGAGAGAAAGTTGAGGGAGAGCATGGGAGTGCATGGGAGTGCCGCCTAGGCCCCCTACCTCACCAGCCTTGGTCGTTTGCCGGCCACCCATGACCTCCGGCCGGCCAACCACCGCCAGCTCCGGCGAGGAGGCGCCGCCGGACGGTGAAGATCAAAATTTTCAGCCAAAAGATGGGAAAGCGCTGCCAACACCACCATGGAAGTGGTATGAACTCTTTGCTCAGCCAGCAAGACCACGTACTTTGCTGGAGTACGTTGCACCGAGAAAGCGAGGGGGTGTAAAGGTGGCTGAAATTTCAAGCAAAGAGATGGCTGAAACTCTTGGTGCATGGGAGAAGGTCTTAATGGGGTATTTCGTGGGTTTCCAGCCCCAGCTTCCTACCCTTGAAAGGTACCTAGCTAAACTATGGAGGATTTCGGGCTCCTTGGAGATTGTTCGCCGGAAAAAAAACATGTTGATCTTCCGGTTCACACAAGATTCCGACCGTCTACATGCGTTGGAGAAGGGACCATGGTTCGTGCGTGGTTCCCCCCTCATACTTCAGCCATGGTCAGCCACGAATAAGGTCCAAGAGAAGATGTGCACGGCTCCTATTTGGGTTCGTTTTCCTGATTTGGACCTTAAGTTTTGGTCAAGAAAGCTTCTCGGCACGCTCTCTAGTGTGTTGGGGAAACCATTGTTCATGGATGAGAATACGGCAACGGGTCGCCGACTTGCTTTTGCGCGTGTTTGTGTTGAAGTTGATAGTGAGTTCGACTAACCTAGCCACGTTTTGGTAACAAACGAGAAGGAGGAGGGTGAGGTGGTGCAAGTCGAGTATGAGTGGAAACCAACGTTTTGCTCGGTATGTTGCATGTTTGGTCACAATGAGAGTCGATGCTCAAGACGGGTGCCGGAGGAGTCAAGTAAATATAACAAACGAGTATGGATAGAGAAGAGGAAGGAGACAAGGAAAAATGAGGTGGGAGAAGAAGCGGATCCAAATCTTGGCTCGCCGGAAAAGATCGCCGGCGTGGAGGAGGCTGCCGGAGGAGTTCCGGCGGGGGTCACCGGAGAGGATGCTGGGGGGAGGTGCATGTTGGAGGGGCACCACTTGGGGTTGAGCTAGGGGGACAAAAAGTTAAAGTAGGGGGGACAAAAAGCAAAAGCAAGATGTGTCATAGAAAGTACTAAAGTGTGCTCCATGGAAGAACCAATCATGGGGCTGGATTTCAAAATTGATGGGGGGACACCAAACCCTTTGGGAAGCAAAGGACCCACTAAGGAGGCTCCACATGGACAAGATGAAGGGAAAGAAATGGGAGCCAATGACATTGAGCCATGTGGAAAAAAGGTTGGAAGAGAAATTCCAGTATGGGAGGACCAAAGGCATGTGTGTGCACATGGAGGCCATGGAGGAGAAAGTGGGGACCATGGAGCACATGGTGCACTTGGGGACCACGAATTTGAAATGTGGAGGGAAGATGAGTTTTCTTTGGGCTCTCTTTTTGAAGGTGAAAACTCATGTGATGGGCCTTCCTATGGGCTAACTTGTGGGCTGCGATTAGGGCCAATTGGACCACGCACGGGGCAAGGAGTTGTTGTAAGCTCGACGGTCCAGGTGGAGAAATTACATGGGAACACCGGGAGGGAGAAACCTCGGCTATGCTCCCCGCCACCCTAAGTGGATCTAGATGAGTTATCCCCTCAAGTTGGATTCCAAGGCGTTCGTGAGGCCGCTTTAAAGAAACAACGAGCAAAAATTAGGGAGTCAAGTACTCCAATACGTGAGGATCTCACGCCGAGTGACATTGAGGAGGCTGCGATATTTGGCCTGGACCATGAAGAGTATAAACGCCTGAGGGATAAGTTTGAAAGCATGGAGACAGATTATGAAGATCCGGAGGAGCCATGGAGTTATGGCTCGGGGAATCAAATCGTGAAGGGTTACTTCGATAAGGGCGGGACGAGTCAGAAGAAATCAAGAAAGAAGGAGAAGAGAAGGAAAGGAAAGCGATGAATGCTCTTGTCTGCACTTTGTAGGCGTAGGATCCAGGATCTGTTGTTAGATTAGCGCAAGTCGATGTAATATTTAAATTGTTGCGATACGAACTGCTCAAGCCAGGGCAGTTCCTAGCACTTCATTGTATGCTCTTTTTTGCATGTACGTTTATTAAGGCATCAATAAATTTAGCGGCTCTGCCGAGACCGCCCTTTTAATTTGCAAAAAAAGAAAGAGAAGGAGAGAGGGAGAAAGAGTGAGGGAGTCGGTAAGTGAGCTAGACGGAGAAAGACAAGGAGAAGGAGAGAGAGAAGGAAGAGGAGACTGGAAGGGAAGGAGAGAAGGAAAGAGGGAGGGAGAAGGAGTAGTAGAGAGAGAAATAGAGGGAAGGAGAAGGGGGAGAGAGAAGGAGAACAAGAGTGAGAGAGAGTGAAGGTGACGGAGAGGAAAAGAAGAGGGAGGAGGAGAGAGAAGGACAAGCGAAGCAGAAGGAGAGAGATGAGAGAAAGAGAAGGAGGGAGAGGAGGGAGAGGAGGAGGGAGAAGAAGGGTAGAGGAGGAGGGAGAAGGAGAACAAGAGAGAGGGCAAGGAGAGAAGAATAAGGGCACACGGAGAGAAGGAGAAAGGGAGAGTAGATAAGGAGAGAGAGACAGAGAGAAGGACAATGGGAGTGAGAGGGGAGGAGAGCGAGAAGGAGACGAGGAGAGGAGAGATAGAGGAGGAGGAGAGAGAGAAGGAAAGAGAGAGAAGGAGGAGGAGGAGAGCGAGAGAGTACGATAGAGTGAGAGAGGAGGGGAGAGAGATGGACAAGGAGAGAGAAGTAGAGGGAGATGGGGGAGGGAAGGAGGAAGAAGGAGAGAGAAGGAGACGAAGAGAGGGAGAAGAGTGGAGATGGGAAGGAGAAGGAGAGAGAGGGAGAGAAGCAAGATGAGAAGGCAAGCGAGGGAGAGAGAAGGAGAAGGGGAAAGAGAAGGAGAGGTATTGAAGTAGAGGAGAAGGAGAGAGAGGGAAGGAGATGGAAGACGAAGAGTGAGGGATAAGGAGAGAGAAGATAGAAGGGAAGAGAGAATCAGAGAGTGGAGTAGGAAGGAGAGAGTGCGGGACAACAAGAGAGTGAAAAACAAGGAGAAGGAGGGGAGAGAGAGAAGGAGAGTGTGGGACGAGAGAGAAGGAAATGGGGAAACAAGGAGAGAGGGACGGAGAGAGAGAGCTAGAAGGAGAAGGAGAGAGAGGAGAGGTGGACGGAGGGGGAGAGAGTGAGAAGGGCAAGGAGAGATGGAGAAGCAGACAGAACAATATAGAAGGAGAGAGAGGGAGAAGGAGAGCGACAAGGAGGGAGTGAAACGGAGAAGGGGAGAGAGTGAATTAGAGAGAGAAGTGGAGAGAGGAGAGAGAGAAAGAGAAGGAGAGGAGAGAGGGAGAAGAGGGCGGAGCAAATTCTAGAGAGAGAAGCTCTGGAGAAAAAAGTGCATTCTAGAGAGAGAAAGTTGAGGGAGAGCATGGGAGTGCATGGGAGTGCCGCCTAGGCCCCCTACCTCACCAGCCTTGGTCGTTTGCCGGCCACCCATGACCTCCGGCCGGCCAACCACCGCCAGCTCCGGCGAGGAGGCGCCGCCGGACGGTGAAGATCAAAATTTTCAGCCAAAAGATGGGAAAGCGCTGCCAACACCACCATGGAAGTGGTATGAACTCTTTGCTCAGCCAGCAAGACCACGTACTTTGCTGGAGTACGTTGCACCGAGAAAGCGAGGGGGTGTAAAGGTGGCTGAAATTTCAAGCAAAGAGATGGCTGAAACTCTTGGTGCATGGGAGAAGGTCTTAATGGGGTATTTCGTGGGTTTCCAGCCCCAGCTTCCTACCCTTGAAAGGTACCTAGCTAAACTATGGAGGATTTCGGGCTCCTTGGAGATTGTTCGCCGGAAAAAAAACATGTTGATCTTCCGGTTCACACAAGATTCCGACCGTCTACATGCGTTGGAGAAGGGACCATGGTTCGTGCGTGGTTCCCCCCTCATACTTCAGCCATGGTCAGCCACGAATAAGGTCCAAGAGAAGATGTGCACGGCTCCTATTTGGGTTCGTTTTCCTGATTTGGACCTTAAGTTTTGGTCAAGAAAGCTTCTCGGCACGCTCTCTAGTGTGTTGGGGAAACCATTGTTCATGGATGAGAATACGGCAACGGGTCGCCGACTTGCTTTTGCGCGTGTTTGTGTTGAAGTTGATAGTGAGTTCGACTAACCTAGCCACGTTTTGGTAACAAACGAGAAGGAGGAGGGTGAGGTGGTGCAAGTCGAGTATGAGTGGAAACCAACGTTTTGCTCGGTATGTTGCATGTTTGGTCACAATGAGAGTCGATGCTCAAGACGGGTGCCGGAGGAGTCAAGTAAATATAACAAACGAGTATGGATAGAGAAGAGGAAGGAGACAAGGAAAAATGAGGTGGGAGAAGAAGCGGATCCAAATCTTGGCTCGCCGGAAAAGATCGCCGGCGTGGAGGAGGCTGCCGGAGGAGTTCCGGCGGGGGTCACCGGAGAGGATGCTGGGGGGAGGTGCATGTTGGAGGGGCACCACTTGGGGTTGAGCTAGGGGGACAAAAAGTTAAAGTAGGGGGGACAAAAAGCAAAAGCAAGATGTGTCATAGAAAGTACTAAAGTGTGCTCCATGGAAGAACCAATCATGGGGCTGGATTTCAAAATTGATGGGGGGACACCAAACCCTTTGGGAAGCAAAGGACCCACTAAGGAGGCTCCACATGGACAAGATGAAGGGAAAGAAATGGGAGCCAATGACATTGAGCCATGTGGAAAAAAGGTTGGAAGAGAAATTCCAGTATGGGAGGACCAAAGGCATGTGTGTGCACATGGAGGCCATGGAGGAGAAAGTGGGGACCATGGAGCACATGGTGCACTTGGGGACCACGAATTTGAAATGTGGAGGGAAGATGAGTTTTCTTTGGGCTCTCTTTTTGAAGGTGAAAACTCATGTGATGGGCCTTCCTATGGGCTAACTTGTGGGCTGCGATTAGGGCCAATTGGACCACGCACGGGGCAAGGAGTTGTTGTAAGCTCGACGGTCCAGGTGGAGAAATTACATGGGAACACCGGGAGGGAGAAACCTCGGCTATGCTCCCCGCCACCCTAAGTGGATCTAGATGAGTTATCCCCTCAAGTTGGATTCCAAGGCGTTCGTGAGGCCGCTTTAAAGAAACAACGAGCAAAAATTAGGGAGTCAAGTACTCCAATACGTGAGGATCTCACGCCGAGTGACATTGAGGAGGCTGCGATATTTGGCCTGGACCATGAAGAGTATAAACGCCTGAGGGATAAGTTTGAAAGCATGGAGACAGATTATGAAGATCCGGAGGAGCCATGGAGTTATGGCTCGGGGAATCAAATCGTGAAGGGTTACTTCGATAAGGGCGGGACGAGTCAGAAGAAATCAAGAAAGAAGGAGAAGAGAAGGAAAGGAAAGCGATGAATGCTCTTGTCTGCACTTTGTAGGCGTAGGATCCAGGATCTGTTGTTAGATTAGCGCAAGTCGATGTAATATTTAAATTGTTGCGATACGAACTGCTCAAGCCAGGGCAGTTCCTAGCACTTCATTGTATGCTCTTTTTTGCATGTACGTTTATTAAGGCATCAATAAATTTAGCGGCTCTGCCGAGACCGCCCTTTTAATTTGCAAAAAAAGAAAGAGAAGGAGAGAGGGAGAAAGAGTGAGGGAGTCGGTAAGTGAGCTAGACGGAGAAAGACAAGGAGAAGGAGAGAGAGAAGGAAGAGGAGACTGGAAGGGAAGGAGAGAAGGAAAGAGGGAGGGAGAAGGAGTAGTAGAGAGAGAAATAGAGGGAAGGAGAAGGGGGAGAGAGAAGGAGAACAAGAGTGAGAGAGAGTGAAGGTGACGGAGAGGAAAAGAAGAGGGAGGAGGAGAGAGAAGGACAAGCGAAGCAGAAGGAGAGAGATGAGAGAAAGAGAAGGAGGGAGAGGAGGGAGAGGAGGAGGGAGAAGAAGGGTAGAGGAGGAGGGAGAAGGAGAACAAGAGAGAGGGCAAGGAGAGAAGAATAAGGGCACACGGAGAGAAGGAGAAAGGGAGAGTAGATAAGGAGAGAGAGACAGAGAGAAGGACAATGGGAGTGAGAGGGGAGGAGAGCGAGAAGGAGACGAGGAGAGGAGAGATAGAGGAGGAGGAGAGAGAGAAGGAAAGAGAGAGAAGGAGGAGGAGGAGAGCGAGAGAGTACGATAGAGTGAGAGAGGAGGGGAGAGAGATGGACAAGGAGAGAGAAGTAGAGGGAGATGGGGGAGGGAAGGAGGAAGAAGGAGAGAGAAGGAGACGAAGAGAGGGAGAAGAGTGGAGATGGGAAGGAGAAGGAGAGAGAGGGAGAGAAGCAAGATGAGAAGGCAAGCGAGGGAGAGAGAAGGAGAAGGGGAAAGAGAAGGAGAGGTATTGAAGTAGAGGAGAAGGAGAGAGAGGGAAGGAGATGGAAGACGAAGAGTGAGGGATAAGGAGAGAGAAGATAGAAGGGAAGAGAGAATCAGAGAGTGGAGTAGGAAGGAGAGAGTGCGGGACAACAAGAGAGTGAAAAACAAGGAGAAGGAGGGGAGAGAGAGAAGGAGAGTGTGGGACGAGAGAGAAGGAAATGGGGAAACAAGGAGAGAGGGACGGAGAGAGAGAGCTAGAAGGAGAAGGAGAGAGAGGAGAGGTGGACGGAGGGGGAGAGAGTGAGAAGGGCAAGGAGAGATGGAGAAGCAGACAGAACAATATAGAAGGAGAGAGAGGGAGAAGGAGAGCGACAAGGAGGGAGTGAAACGGAGAAGGGGAGAGAGTGAATTAGAGAGAGAAGTGGAGAGAGGAGAGAGAGAAAGAGAAGGAGAGGAGAGAGGGAGAAGAGGGCGGAGCAAATTCTAGAGAGAGAAGCTCTGGAGAAAAAGTGCATTCTAGAGAGAGAAAGTTGAGGGAGAGCATGGGAGTGCATGGGAGTGCCGCCTAGGCCCCCTACCTCACCAGCCTTGGTCGTTTGCCGGCCACCCATGACCTCCGGCCGGCCAACCACCGCCAGCTCCGGCGAGGAGGCGCCGCCGGACGGTGAAGATCAAAATTTTCAGCCAAAAGATGGGAAAGCGCTGCCAACACCACCATGGAAGTGGTATGAACTCTTTGCTCAGCCAGCAAGACCACGTACTTTGCTGGAGTACGTTGCACCGAGAAAGCGAGGGGGTGTAAAGGTGGCTGAAATTTCAAGCAAAGAGATGGCTGAAACTCTTGGTGCATGGGAGAAGGTCTTAATGGGGTATTTCGTGGGTTTCCAGCCCCAGCTTCCTACCCTTGAAAGGTACCTAGCTAAACTATGGAGGATTTCGGGCTCCTTGGAGATTGTTCGCCGGAAAAAAAACATGTTGATCTTCCGGTTCACACAAGATTCCGACCGTCTACATGCGTTGGAGAAGGGACCATGGTTCGTGCGTGGTTCCCCCCTCATACTTCAGCCATGGTCAGCCACGAATAAGGTCCAAGAGAAGATGTGCACGGCTCCTATTTGGGTTCGTTTTCCTGATTTGGACCTTAAGTTTTGGTCAAGAAAGCTTCTCGGCACGCTCTCTAGTGTGTTGGGGAAACCATTGTTCATGGATGAGAATACGGCAACGGGTCGCCGACTTGCTTTTGCGCGTGTTTGTGTTGAAGTTGATAGTGAGTTCGACTAACCTAGCCACGTTTTGGTAACAAACGAGAAGGAGGAGGGTGAGGTGGTGCAAGTCGAGTATGAGTGGAAACCAACGTTTTGCTCGGTATGTTGCATGTTTGGTCACAATGAGAGTCGATGCTCAAGACGGGTGCCGGAGGAGTCAAGTAAATATAACAAACGAGTATGGATAGAGAAGAGGAAGGAGACAAGGAAAAATGAGGTGGGAGAAGAAGCGGATCCAAATCTTGGCTCGCCGGAAAAGATCGCCGGCGTGGAGGAGGCTGCCGGAGGAGTTCCGGCGGGGGTCACCGGAGAGGATGCTGGGGGGAGGTGCATGTTGGAGGGGCACCACTTGGGGTTGAGCTAGGGGGACAAAAAGTTAAAGTAGGGGGGACAAAAAGCAAAAGCAAGATGTGTCATAGAAAGTACTAAAGTGTGCTCCATGGAAGAACCAATCATGGGGATGGATTTCAAAATTGATGGGGGGACACCAAACCCTTTGGGAAGCAAAGGACCCACTAAGGAGGCTCCACATGGACAAGATGAAGGGAAAGAAATGGGAGCCAATGACATTGAGCCATGTGGAAAAAAGGTTGGAAGAGAAATTCCAGTATGGGAGGACCAAAGGCCTGTGTGTGCACATGGAGGCCATGGAGGAGAAAGTGGGGACCATGGAGCACATGGTGCACTTGGGGACCACGAATTTGAAATGTGGAGGGAAGATGAGTTTTCTTTGGGCTCTCTTTTTGAAGGTGAAAACTCATGTGATGGGCCTTCCTATGGGCTAACTTGTGGGCTGCGATTAGGGCCAATTGGACCACGCACGGGGCAAGGAGTTGTTGTAAGCTCGACGGTCCAGGTGGAGAAATTACATGGGAACACCGGGAGGGAGAAACCTCGGCTATGCTCCCCGCCACCCTAAGTGGATCTAGATGAGTTATCCCCTCAAGTTGGATTCCAAGGCGTTCGTGAGGCCGCTTTAAAGAAACAACGAGCAAAAATTAGGGAGTCAAGTACTCCAATACGTGAGGATCTCACGCCGAGTGACATTGAGGAGGCTGCGATATTTGGCCTGGACCATGAAGAGTATAAACGCCTGAGGGATAAGTTTGAAAGCATGGAGACAGATTATGAAGATCCGGAGGAGCCATGGAGTTATGGCTCGGGGAATCAAATCGTGAAGGGTTACTTCGATAAGGGCGGGACGAGTCAGAAGAAATCAAGAAAGAAGGAGAAGAGAAGGAAAGGAAAGCGATGAATGCTCTTGTTTGCACTTTGTAGGCGTAGGATCCAGGATCTGTTGTTAGATTAGCGCAAGTCGATGTAATATTTAAATTGTTGCGATACGAACTGCTCAAGCCAGGGCAGTTCCTAGCACTTCATTGTATGCTCTTTTTTGCATGTACGTTTATTGAGGCATCAATAAATTTAGCGGCTCTGCCGAGACCGCCCTTTTAATTTGCAAAAAAAGAAAGAGAAGGAGAGAGGGAGAAAGAGTGAGGGAGTCGGTAAGTGAGCTAGACGGAGAAAGACAAGGAGAAGGAGAGAGAGAAGGAAGAGGAGACTGGAAGGGAAGGAGAGAAGGAAAGAGGGAGGGAGAAGGAGTAGTAGAGAGAGAAATAGAGGGAAGGAGAAGGGGGAGAGAGAAGGAGAACAAGAGGAGTGAGAGTGAAGGTGACGGAGAGGAAAAGAAGAGGGAGGAGGAGAGAGAAGGACAAGCGAAGCAGAAGGAGAGAGATGAGAGAAAGAGAAGGAGGGAGAGGAGGGAGAGGAGGAGGGAGAAGAAGGGTAGAGGAGGAGGGAGAAGGAGAACAAGAGAGAGGGCAAGGAGAGAAGAATAAGGGCACACGGAGAGAAGGAGAAAGGGAGAGTAGATAAGGAGAGAGAGACAGAGAGAAGGACAATGGGAGTGAGAGGGGAGGAGAGCGAGAAGGAGACGAGGAGAGGAGAGATAGAGGAGGAGGAGAGAGAGAAGGAAAGAGAGAGAAGGAGGAGGAGGAGAGCGAGAGAGTACGATAGAGTGAGAGAGGAGGGGAGAGAGATGGACAAGGAGAGAGAAGTAGAGGGAGATGGGGGAGGGAAGGAGGAAGAAGGAGAGAGAAGGAGACGGAGAGAGGGAGAATAGTGGAGATGGGAAGGAGAAGGAGAGATAGGGAGAGAAGCAAGATGAGAAGGTAAGCGAGGGAGAGAGAAGGAGAAGGGGAAAGAGAAGGAGAGGTATTGAAGTAGAGGAGAAGGAGAGAGAGGGAAGAAGATGGAAGACGAAGAGTGAGGGATAAGGAGAGAGAAGATAGAAGGTAAGAGAGAATCAAAGAGTGGAGTAGGAAGGAGAGAGTGCGGGACAACAAGAGAGTGAAAAACAAGGAGAAGGAGGGGAGAGAGAGAAGGAGAGTGTGGGACGAGAGAGAAGGAAATGGGGAAACAAGGAGAGAGGGACGGAGAGAGAGCTAGAAGGAGAAGGAGAGAGAGGAGAGGTGGACGGAGGGGAGAGAGTGAGAAGGGCATGGAGAGATGGAGAAGCAGAGAGAACAATAGAGAAGGAGAGAGAGGGAGAAGGAGAGCGACAAGGAGGGAGTGAAACGGAGAAGGGGAGAGAGTGAATTAGAGCGAGAAGTGGAGAGAGGAGAGAGAGAAAGAGAAGGAGAGAGGGAGAAAGAGTGAGGGAGTCGGTAAGTGAGCTAGACGGAGAAAGACAAGGAGAAGGAGAGAGAGAAGGAAGAGGAGACTGGAAGGGAAGGAGAGAAGGAAAGAGGGAGGGAGAAGGAGAAGTAGAGAGAGAAATAGAAGGAAGGAGAAGGGGGAGAGAGAAGGAGAACGAGAGGATTGAGAGAGAGTGAAGGTGACGGAGTGGAAAAAAAGAGGGAGGAGGAGAGAGAAGGACAAGCGAAGCAGAAGGAGAGAGATGAGAGAAAGAGAAGGAGGGAGAGGAGGGAGATGATGAGGGAGAAGAAGGGGAGAGGAGGAGAAGAAGGAGAACAAGAGAGAGGGAAGGAGAGAAGAATAAGGGCACACGGAGAGAAGGAGAAGGGGAGAGTAGACAAGGAGAGAGAGAGAAGGACAATGGGAGTGAGAGGGGAGGAGAGCGAGAAGGAGACGAGGAGAGGAGGAGGAGAGAGAGAGAGAAGGAGGAGGAGGAGGAGGAGGAGAGCGAGAGAGTACGATAGAGTGAGAGAGGAGGGGAGAGAGAGATGGACAAGGAGAGAGAAGTAGAGGGAGATGGGGGAGGGAAGGAGGAAGAAGGAGAGAGAAGGAGACGGAGAGAGGGAGAAGAGTGGAGATGGGAAGGAGAAGGAGAGAGAGGGAGAGAAGCAAGAGGAGAAGGCAAGCGAGGGAGAGAGAAGGAGAAGGGGAAAGAGAAGGAGAGGTATTGAAGTAGAGGAGAAGGAGAGAGAGGGAAGGAGATGGAAGACGAAGAGTGAGGCATAAGGAGAGAGAAGATAGAAGGGAAGAGAGAATCAGAGAGTGGATTGGGAAGGAGAGAGCACGGGACAACAAGAGAGTGAAAAACAAGGAGAAGGAGGGGAGAGAGAGAAGGAGAGTGTGGGACGAGAGAGAAGGAAATGGGGAAACAAGGAGAGAGGGACGGAGAGAGAGAGAGCTAGAAGGAGAAGGAGAGAGAGGAGAGGTGGACGGAGGGGGAGAGAGTGAGAAGGGCAAGGAGAGATGGAGAAGCAGAGAGAACAATAGAGAAGGAGAGAGAGGGAGAAGGAGAGCGACAAGGAGGGAGTGAAACGGAGAAGGGGAGAGAGTGAATTAGAGCGAGAAGTGGAGAGAGGAGAGAGAGAAAGAGAAGGAGAGAGGGAGAAAGAGTGGGGGAGTCGGTAAGTGAGCTAGACTGAGAAAGACAAGGAGAAGGAGAGAGAGAAGGAAGAGGAGACTGGAAGGGAAGGAGAGAAGGAAAGAGGGAGGGAGAAGGAGAAGTAGAGAGAGAAATAGAGGGAAGGAGAAGGGGAGAGAGGAGAAGGAGAGGAGTGAGAGAGAGTGAAGGTCACGGAGAGGAAAAGAAGAGGGAGGAGGAGAGAGACGGACAAGCGAAGCAGAAGGAGAGAGATGAGAGAAAGAGAAGGAGGGAGAGGAGAGAGAGGAGGAGGGAGAAGAAGGGTAGAGGAGGAGGGAGAAGGAGAACAAGAGAGAGGGCAAGGAGAGAAGAATAAGGGCACACAGAGAGAAGGAGAAGGGAGATTAGATAAGGAGAGAGAGAGAGAAGGACAATGGGAGTGAGAGGGGAGGAGAGCGAGAAGGAGACGAGGAGAGGAGAGATAGAGGAGGAGGAGAGAGTGAAGGAAAGAGAGAGAAGGAGGAGGAGAGCGAGAGAGTACGATAGAGTGAGAGAGGAGGGGAGAGAGAGATGGACAAGGAGAGAGAAGTAGAGGGAGATGGGGGAGGGAAGGAGGATGAAGGAGAGAGAAGGAGACGGAGAGAGGGAGAAGAGTGGAGATGGGAAGGAGAAGGAGAGAGAGGGAGAGAAGCAAGAGGAGAAGGCAAGCGAGGGTGAGAGAATGAGAAGGGGAAAGAGAAGGAGAGGTATTGAAGTAGAGGAGAAGGAGAGAGAGGGAAGGAGATGGAAGACGAAGAGTGAGGGATAAGGAGAGAGAAGATAGAAGGGAAGAGAGAATCAGAGAGTGGAGTGGGAAGGAGAGAGCGCGGGACAACAAGAGAGTGAAAAACAAGGAGGAGGGGGGGGGGGGTGAGAGAGAAGGAGAGTGTGGGACGAGAGAGAAGGAAATGGGGAAACACGGAGAGAGGGACGGAGAGAGAGAGCTTGAAGGAGAAGGAGAGAGAGGAGAGGTGGACGGAGGGGGAGAGAGTGAGAAGGGCAAGGAGAGATGGAGAAGCAGAGAGAACAATAGAGATGGAGAGAGATGGAGAAGGAGAGCGACAAAGAGGGAGTGAAACGGAGAAGGGGAGAGAGTGAATTAGAGCGAGAAGTGGAGAGAGGAGAGAGAGAAAGAGAAGGAGAGAGGGAGAAAGAGTGAGGGAGTCGGTAAGTGAGCTAGACGGAGAAAGACAAGGAGAAGGAGAGAGAGAAGGAAGAGGAGACTGGAAGGGAAGGAGAGAAGGAAAAAGGGAGGGAGAAGGAGAAGTAGAGAGAGAAATAGAGGGAAGGAGAAGGGGGAGAGAGAAGGAGAACGAGAGGAGTGAGAGAGAGAGTGAAGGTGACGGAGAGGAAAAGAAGAGGGAGGAGGAGAGAGAAGGACAAGCGAAGCAGAAGGAGAGAGATGAGAGAAAGGGAAGGAGGGAGAGGAGGGAGAGGAGGAGGGAGAAGAAGGGTAGAGGAGGAGGGAGAAGGAGAACAAGAGAGAGGGCAAGGAGAGAAGAATAAGGGCACACAGAGAGAAGGAGAAGGGGAGACTAGATAAGGAGAGAGAGAGAGAGAAGGACAATGGGAGTGAGAGGGGAGGAGAGCGAGAAGGAGACGAGGAGAGGAGAGATAGAGGAGGAGGAGAGAGAGAAGGAGCGAGAGAGAAGGAGGAGGAGGAGAGCGAGAGAGTACAATAGAGTGAGAGAGGAGGGCAGAGAGAGATGGACAAGGAGAGAGAAGTAGAGGGAGTTGGGGGAGGGAAGGAGGAAGAAGGAGAGAGAAGGAGAAGGAGAGAGGGAGAATAGTGGAGATGGGAAGGAGAAGGAGAGAGAGGGAGAGAAGCAAGAGGAGAACGCAAGCGAGGGAGAGAGAAGGAGAAGGGGAAAGAGAAGGAGAGGTATTGAAGTAGAGGAGAAGGAGAGAGAGGGAAGGAGATGGAAGACGAAGAGTGAGGGATAAGGAGAGAGAAGATAGAAGGGAAGAGAGAATCAGAGAGTGGAGTGGGAAGGAGAGAGCGCGGGACAACAAGAGATTGAAAAACAAGGAGAAGGAGGGGAGAGAGAGAAGGAGAATGTGGGACGAGAGAGAAGGAAATGGGGAAACAATGAGAGAGGGACGGAGAGAGAGAGCTAGAAGGAGAAGGAGAGAGAGGAGAGGTGGACGGAGGGGGAGAGAGTGAGAAGGGCAAGGAGAGATGGAGAAGCAGAGAGAACAATAGAGAAGGAGAGAGAGGGAGAAGGAGAGCGACAAGGAGGGAGTGAAACGGAGAAGGGGAGAGAGTGAATTAGAGCGAGAAGTGGAGAGAGGAGAGAGAGAGAAAGAGAAGGAGAGAGGGAGAAAGAGTGAGGGAGTCGGTAAGTGAGCTAGACGGAGAAAGACAAGGAGAAGGAGAGAGAGAAGGAAGAGGAGACTGGAAGGGTAGGAGAGAAGGAAAGAGGGAGGGAGAAGGAGAAGTAGAGAGAGAAATAGAGGGAAGGAGAAGGGGGAGAGAGAAGGAGAACGAGAGGAGTGAGAGAGAGTGAAGGTGACGGAGAGGAAAAGAAGAGGGAGGAGGAGAGAGAAGGACAAGCGAAGCAGAAGGAGAGAGATGAGAGAAAGAAAAGGAGGAAGTGGAGGGAGAGGAGGAGGGAGAAGAAGGGTAGAGGAGGAGGGAGAAGGAGAACAAGAGAGAGGGCAAGGAGAGAAGAATAAGGGCACACGGAGAGAAGGAGAAGGGGAGAGTAGAAAAGGAGAGAGAGAGAGAGAGAGAGAGAGAGAGAGAGAGAGAGAAGGACAATGGGAGTGAGAGGGGAGGAGAGCAAGAAGGAGACGAGGAGAGGAGAGATAGAGTAGGAGGAGAGAGAGAAGGAAAGAGAGAGAAGGAGGAGGACGAGAGCGAGAGAGTACGATAGAGTGAGAGAGGAGGGGAGAGAGAGATGGACAAGGAGAGAGAAGTAGAGGGAGATGGGGGAGGGAAGGAGGAAGAAGGAGAGAGAAGGAGACGGAGAGAGGGAGAAGAGTGGAGATGGGAAGGAGAAGGAGAGAGGGAGAGAACCAAGAGGAGAAGGCAAGCGAGGGAGAGAGAAGGAGAAGGGGAAAGAGAAGGAGAGGTATTGAAGTAGAGGAGAAGGAGAGAGAGGGAAGGAGATGGAAGAGGGAGGAGGAGAGAGAAGGACAAGCGAAGCAGAAGGAGAGAGATGAGAGAAAGAGAAGGAGGGAGAGGAGGAGGGAGAAGAAGGGTATGTAAGCAAATAACGATTCTACAGGTTCAGGAGTACCTTTCTTGGAGAGAACCTGTGGCAGCGGAAGGAAGATCGAAGGTCACCTTACGGAATCCTTCTCACCGGTCGGTCTCCTACTCTCTTGGGGAAGAAGCACGTGTCCACAACCCAAGAGTCTACGGATTAGCTTGGTGGATGTGGAGGGACGAATGGGAGAGAGAGGGAGAGGTGGCGGCTAGTGTTTGGTGGGGCTAGGGTTTGCACACAAGAATTAGTCCATCCAATGGGAGGCTCCCCTCCTTATATAGATGGCCCCACCCAAAACCCTAATGCGCAACCAATGAGAGTGCGCCACGTGTCAGTGCTTTGGGCAAACATCATCTTAATCCTTAGATTAATCCAATATCTCCCACTTGCACAATAGCACGTCAACAACACGTCATCTTCTTTTGTGTCCCTGACACATACGTATATATCCCCGATACATACAATCATAAGATGGCAATGTGTCACCTCTTCATGTGTCCCTGACACATATGTATACATCCCTGATATATACAACTATTTCTTTCTTCCAAGAATGCATCCACAATACGCAAGTCTCTGATCATGTATCCCTGATACAAGACCATATGTGTCCCCGACACATGTACTCTTCCGATCATACGGACAAATGGGTCGTGCGACCGGTGATGCACCTGCAATTTAGGAGTCTCAAACTAGAAACCTTACTAGAAGGCCAGAATGACAACATCCTCACAAAAATAACAATTAAGTAGTCAAATGCACATCACTGTTCCCCAGGTTTACTCAGAAACTCACTTGACATGAACGGTATCTCGATCCCTCGGAGAGAATACCTTCTTGTCCTTAAGGTACTTGCTACTATATCCAATACAGTTGGGCCCAGCAAATACTTTTAGTGCAGTCGAGTCAAACCTTTCCCTTCGCCCCAGACCACCATTACACTCAGAGTTGACTCCTTTCCCGAAGATGCCTCTTTAGACCGAATCTCTCATGGTCATAGATAACATCCCAAAGTAGCCACATCAACTCTTTGCTTCATGGTGTCGTCGAAGGTCACTGAGGGCAACTAAATGACAATCAAGTCTTGGACTCACACAGTGAAGGAGCAGGGATCCATCCTTTCACTTCCAAATGGTCGCTCAGCACATGTTGTATGAGAAACATGCTATCGTGGATCATACTGCACACAATAGTATGTCTGTCTCTCAACACCATACAAGTCTTAGTCCAGTCGCACCCCCTCTGCGCCTGACCCGAGTTTCATCATTGTCGCCTTAACACCATACAGGTGTTACCTGGCGCCACATGTGATGCTCGCACTTGGCTTCTATAGGTCACATGAATTGTGGGAACATTCATGTCAATCCTCACCAACATAGAGGATCTCATCTTGATTCCTAATCAAGGCGACTGTCCTATCATGAACTACTCTGGATCTATCATACAAGATCTCTTCGTGATCAGTCTCATCTCTGCTCGCTATCAAAAGTGTCAGAGGCGAATGCTCATGTGAGTAAGCATTCTTCAGCCTATTGACAGAATAATATTTTATGCTAGAACAACTATATAAACCAAACAAATATAGTTGAAAGGAAAAACACAATCACTCATAAAAAGGAAGTTAGACATGCCAATACATCAAAGTCTGCGTAAGCCTAAGGACTTCACATGAGACACAAACGAGTCCTTAGCTATAGCCTTGGTAAGAGGGTCAGCTACCATAAGACTAGTAGACACATGTCTCAACTCAACTTCCTTTCTCGCTATAATGTCCTTCACAAAGTGGAACCTTGTCCATTTTGGCCTTCTCTTCAGGAGTCTCAGGATGCTTTATCAAGGCTTAAGTGCAAACCCTTCTCAATAGGAGTGTCGATTGGTTTGCATTTGTCCATATGGTTAATTCTTCAAGATGTTGTTAATGTAAGTCTCTTGAGACAATCCCAGAAGTCTCTTGGACCTATTTCTAACTATCTTGACACCAAGGACGTAGCTAGCTTCACCCATGTCCTTCATATCAAACGTGGAGGACAACCACTCCTTAGTGGATTTCAGCAGCTCTTTGCTATTGCCAGCCATGAGTATGTCATCAACATACAAGGTCAGAATGACAAATTTACCATTGGATCTCTTAACGTACACACAGTGATCTTCCTCAAGCATAGAGAATGCATTCTCTGTTATAGCTTGATGGAAGCGAATGTTCCACTGTCTAGACGCTTGTTTTAAGCCATATAAGGACTTATTGAGCTTGCACACTTTGCGCTCTTGTCCTTTGACTTCAAAACCTTGAGGTTGATCCATATAGATCTCCTCCTTAAGTTCTCCATTGAGAAAAGCAGTCTTTACATCCATTTGGTAAAGCTCTAAGTCCATCTGAGCTACAATAGCTAGTAGAAGGCGGATGGAGGCAAACCTAACCACGGGTGAAAATGTTTCCTCAAAATCCACGCCTTCTCTTTGGGTGTAGCCTTTAGCTAGCAGTCTAGCCTTGAATCTATCAATAGATCCATCCGCCTTCCTCTTAATCTTGAGGATCCACTTGGCCCCAATGGCCTTTCGGTTCGGCGGTAAGTCGACCAAGTCCCAGACTCGATTAACTTTCATCGACTCCAACTCTTCCTTTATAACTTCTAACCACTCTTTAGCATTTGGACCTTCCAAAACCTCTTTCAAGGTCTCCGGTTCTTGCTCATCGATTACTGTCATCCCGGATGATTCATAATCAATTTCTTCTTGAGCTATCATGAGGGCCTCTTCCTCTAAGAGAAACCGCCTACGAGGAATGAGCCCGCGTTTGCTTCGACGCAGATGGATATCTGATGGCTCATCCTCCGTGAGAGCTATCGGATCCTCAGCATTGCTGCTCCCACTAGGATCGACTGGTGGAACCTCATGTTCAACTTCCAGATCATGATCCCGTGGAGTGGCAATGTCCTCATCTTGTTGTTCAAAGAAGTCCACTGACTCTTTGATAGCTCCAGCAAGGGTTTTAAAAATCATTTTCCAAGAATGTGGCATCCCTAGACTCCAGTTCCGTCCTTCTTTCATTCTCGTCTACCCCGATAAAAACATAACCTTTGGAGAAATCACTGTATTTTACAAAGATACACTTTTTCCCTCTAGGTCCTAGTTTTCCATATCGGTGACTAGTAGAATGAATGTATGCCGCACATCCCCAAGGACGCAGCAGACTAAAATCGGGCTTCCGTCCTGTCCATAACTCATATGGAGTTGAGGGAACCGATTTTGTTGGAACTCTATTGAGGATATACGCAGCAGTCATTAGAGCATCTCCCCAAAACGAAATTGGTAAGCTCGCATGCGCCATCATGGATCTAACCATGTCTAGCAACGTTCTATTCCTTCTCTCGGCAACACCATTTTGCTGAGGAGTATAAGGCATTGTGAGTTGTCTAGATATCCCCTTTTCATCACATAACTCCTTGAACATTATGGAGAGATACTCACCACCTCTATCCGTTCTAAGAGTTTTTATCTTATTATCCAACTGATTCTCAACTAAGCTCATGAATTTCTTAAAACATTCTAGAGCTTCTGACTTGTGAGAAATAAGATAAATATGACCATATCTAGTGAAGTCATCAATGAATGTGATGAAGTAACTTTGTCCATGTCTAGTACGCACATTCAAAGGTCCACAAATATCTGAGTGAATTAGTTCTAAAGGAGAAGTAGCCCTAATGGCTTTTCCGAACGGTTTTCTAGTTGCCTTTCTAGCTAGACAAGATTCACACGTCGGCAATTCAAATTTGGAGCATTCTCCTAATACCCCCTCCTTTGTCAACTTGTTCATCCGGTCAACACCAATGTGACCTAGTCTAGCATGCCACATAACTGAATCATTATTCATGGAACTTTGGCTCATAAAGGCACTAGCGTTATGATTGAAATCATAAATTGCGTCCAACACAATAAAACCGTCAGAAAGAAAAGCACGTCCATAATAAATGTTAGAAAGGTATAAACTCATATCATTGTTCTCAAAAACAACTTTAAAACCATGTCTCATCAAGACAACAACAGAAATAATATTTCGCCGTATAGCTGGTGCATACAACACGTCGTGAAGTAATAGGATCCGACCACTTCGCAAAGCCACTTTGCATGTGCCAACTCCAAGAACTTCAATGCTAGTGTTGTTTGCCATGTTTATTTGTCTCCCACTTGGAACACGGCGATATTCCACGAAGGCAGAACGATCCTTTGTTACGTGGTCCGTGGCACCTGAATCCATAATCCACACAGGAGAATGATCAGTGAGCATCACAGAACTAGTCACGTTACAATTCGAGGGATTACACACAGTAATTACTTTTTGCTCAGTGCACTCACGAGCAAAATGTTCAGTCTTTCGGTAGTTAAAACAAGTCACATTAGACTTATCTTTCCCACCCCTGGATCCTCGAGGTCGTTTCTTTCCAGCTTTGTTTTCTGTTTTGTTTGCATTTGCACCCTTCTTGCCTTTAAAACCCTGAGCTCTATCTCTTTTGCGCTTAAAACCTGCACTCCTCCGAGGAGCGCCAGCTTCAGCAGCAAACACTTCAGTTAGAGGGGCTTCCGCAAGTATGCGGTCCTCCTCCAGCTCTAGGTGTTTTGCGGCCTGGTCAAATGTCCTGATGTCATCAGCATGGGTCAGATGGACCTTCATATGCTCCCAACTCTTCGAAGGCAATGATCTGATGAGAGCAGACACTTGCTCCTCATCGGTCTTAGCACGACCGACAGCACTCAGCTCGCTAATCATGTTTGACATTGCGGTAATATGCTGCCTCATTGTGTGACCTTGGCGCATTTTATACCCATCAAACATAAGCCCAAGCTGACGGGCCCTTGTGACGGAGGTCACTCCGTACTGAAACTTCACAGCTTCCCACAAGGCCTTTGCAGTTCGAAACTTTTCGAACCGCAGTAACAGATCGTCCCTCATTGAACTTAGAATTGTGATTCGAGCAATTCGGTCTTTCTTTTTCCATGCATTATAAACATCCAAGTTTCTGCGATGTTGCGTAGTATTCCCCTCCTCGGGGGGAGACATAGATTGGTTTATGTTTTCTAACATGTCCTGATCCTCTAAGAGATACTCAATTTTACGATGCCACAGATCGTAATTTCTTTCATTGAGTTTATCTCCTCGAGTCAGATCAGTGACAATGCTTTTGGAAGCAGCCATAAAGAATCTAGGACAATCAAAATACATAGCGATACATTAGTTCTAGCATAAAATATAACGAGCTACAATAATCATAAAGAATAATCTGACTTAATAGCTATAGCATTCAGACGAAAAGAAAACATAAAGCATTCGATCAAATCCACATGCAATAGTTAATAAAGCCATTTTACTAATCTAGATATTGAGCTCCACCATGATTTAATGACCCAAAAAAACGTTTTAAACAGTCCACAGTCCATAATTATTACAGTCCATAAATATTACAGTCCATTGCGATAACTATTGCAAATGGAAATAAATAAATGAAATTACGCTCATCTCTCAATAAGGCAGTAAATAAAATCAGGAATCATTCATTCCACATAGCCACAATCTTTCCATACGTTAGCACAATCCGACGTATGAAAAAATACCATAAAGTGTGCACCTCATTCAAACAATAAGGAAGTAATGCATAAGGAAACAATGCATGAATGGGGCACGAAAATAGGCAAAAAAACGTGTTAGGTAATGACAACCAATCTCCACAATAATCATTCTCAAAACAGAATTTTTTTTCTTCTTTCCATAATCAATATAATCATGCAATCAATAATAATTATGCTACTTCTAATGGAAAGAAAAAATTCGAAATTATATGGTGGAGAACAACACGTATTTTTTGCATCAAAGGAAAGCATCCAAACATATTTTTAAGGCAATAAAATTCCAGCCCATAATATTGATGCATTGCATACATTGCATCATATGTCTTTCATTTAGATTATTTTTATATAAATAAATGCTACTAAGGTATTGTTTTGAGCAATTGTGCAGAATTCAGGAGTTACAATACAATTTACCAATATTCGAGCTAAAACGCGTGCAATGGACTTAGATGGATCACAAAGACCAAGTAGATAGAGGTTCAAGCTCAAGTTGAAGTCCAATTGATTGCATAAGAAGCCAGGGACCTGATCGCAAATTAGAAGGACTAAAAAGTTATTTTGGAGGAGTATTCAAGCGATTTCTACGCGTGGAGGCCACCTACAACATACCAAAAACACACCCACAAAAGCACGAATTCATCTGGACCATCCATGCGGCGGAATCGCCGCATCTAAAGGTCAATATGCGGCGGAATCGCCGCTCGGGTTGCGATCCGTGCCTCCCAATTTCGTCAACTTATGTAATCACACGTGTCCTTCCTGATGCATACTTAGGGTTTCTTGTATCGGCTATAAATAGCCCCGAAATTGTGTTGTGAAGGAGCTTTTTGTATTACATTTTAAAGCAATAAAATTCTGCCCTTTTAATTCTCCATTATCTTTGTCTTTCGTAAGCTTAGTTTTAGATTAATGTTTCTTGTTCTTAATTCCAGTAGAGTAATTTAGTTGTTCTTTATTTTTCTCTTAGAATAATTTGTTGCGTGCTTAGAATAATTGCATTTACTTTCGTAGATCGTAGTTTAGTATAATATTTCCCTTTTTTTTCGTATTCTCTCGATGATCTCCATGACCCCTTCTCCTCATCTTCTCCCCATGGGTTTCTAAAACCCTCCAAAGGGTGGGGGTGACGGATTTAGGGTTAGAGAAGAGAGATCGTTTTTATTTTAATTTTTTGTTAGTGTTTTGATCATATGAGTTTTTGTTAAATCAATTATCATATGATGCTTAATATCTCACTTGATTTATGATAATTTTCGTAATCTCTAATCTAACTTGAAGATTCATAACTCCCACCCACTGGACTCTCATCCATAGTTATTTCTTCTTAATTTTTGTTCTTGTTGTTCTTGCTTTAGAAAGATAAAAAAATATAAATCCAAAAATCTCAAACCAACACTATTTCTCTTTTGCTTTCCTTAATCAAAGAAAATCACAAAAATATAAGAATCTCTCCCTCCTTGTGTTCGACCCGTACTTGCCACCGCTTCAACACGGCCGTGCACTTGCGGTATAAATAAAAATCTCAACAAGTTTTTGGCGCCGTTGCCGGGGAGGCGACGAGAATTTCAAGTTTTTTTTGTGATTTTTGTTTGTTTTGTTTGGATCTTGGTTTTTCGCGATCTAACGTTTTCTCTGTGCTTTTCAGGAAGTATTATAGACGACGCAAAAATCCGGACGCAATCCAAGGTGACCAAGCGGCGAAATCGCCGCACCAGTAGTGTAGTTTGCGGCGAAAACGCCGCACGGGTTGGACTTCTGGGCGTGAAATTTTTCTGAGACGTGACACATCTCTGGGTGGACGCGTAGAGAAGCTGGAAATTGTCGAGAGCGGGCGGCGAACCCGACTGAGCGTGCGTAGGTAACCTTTGTTGCCTTTTTCTCGAAATTTCTATTTTCGAAAAATTTCCTTCTTGGTAGAATTGCATGTGTAGGGAAAACTTCCATAATTGACACTAATTCAACTTGTGACCTAAAATTTTGCAAAATTAGAAAGGCCTTAGTGCATGCATCATTTAAAGATTTTCTCGCATTATGTATGCTAAATTTTGCAAATCAATTCATTGTTGAAGAGTGCTGGAGGCAAGGTACGTGCGCGGTTTTTATTGATTGCATTTAAGCATATAATTTAGTTTGCATACAACTTTGCAATTGTCCCCCACTAAAGACCAATGTTTGACTATCTCTGCTAGATTTAGGTTAAACTATCTTAAGGGCAACTCCGTAGGAAAAGATACGGTGGGGATTTCATCACCCTTCCGTGGCCCACAAATAACAATCCTAAAGTGTCACCCAAGCTTTAAAATTAAAATCAATTAGACATTGGCCCCTAAGGATTCAGACACAATTAAGGAGAAGATTGGTTTGACTTGCTATGACTTGAAGCTGATCGAATTTAATTTGGTATCTAGAAAGTGTTTTTTTGTTGACGTAAGTCTTCCAAGCGAAGTGGTTGTCTAATTGGCACCGACTCTGTCGGAAGCGCCCCCACTAGCTATACACGGTCTGGCCAAGTTGGTTTGATTAGTGAGGGAGGTGAATCAAGTGAATCAATTCGACTCAACCAGTTAGGAGTCGTCTAGACTTAAGCTACACTAGGTCTAGGATTGTTTGAACCGTGCTTGTTTAGGAAACTTCTGACCAACCCTCTCATCTATCTTTTAGAGTTAAGTTTCCCTTCTCATCTGAGTCTTCTTTCTCTTCTCACCTCAATTCTCTAGATTTGGATTCCTTTCTCATCTTTCCCCCTTCTATTGTTTGTTTCTTTTTTCTTTTCTTTTTCCTTTTTTTTTAAAAAAATAAAAAAAAATAAAAAAGTAATTGATTCTTGAATTTGAATTTGAATTTGAATTTGGTATTTAAATTTCAAATTTGAATTCAAAAATTAATTCAAACCGGTGCACTCAGATTTGGGTTCGGGACTTGAGCAATCGACTCTCACGAGTTCATCTAGATTCCAGTCTAGAGTTTAGCCCCAATCCACCTGTTGCACCACCTCACCCGGATCCAATGGGTGAGAATGTAGTGGACCCACCTGTTGCACCACCTAGTGAAGAATTTTTATTGGGATGACCCATATCTTTTCAAATATTGTTCGGATCAAATCATTAGGAGATGTGTTCCTGAGGAGGAATTTGCATGTATTCTATCTTTTTGTCATGACCAAGCATGTGGAGGACATTTTGGAGCTAAGAAAACCGCGGCCAATGTTTTACAGTGTGGATTTTATTGGCCCACCCTATTTAAGGATGCATTTGCATTTTGTAATTCTTGCTCTAGATGTAAAATGCTAGGAAAACAGGTGGGTCCAAAGGGTGGGGGTGACAGATTTAGGGTTAGAGAAGAGAGATCGTTTTTATTTTAATTTCTTGTTAGTGTTTTGATCATATGAGTTTTTGTTAAATCAATTATCATATGATGCTTAATATCTCACTTGATTTATAATAATTTTCGTAATCTCTAATCTAACTTGAAGATTCATAACTCCCACCCACTGGACTCTCATCCATAGTTATTTCTTCTTAATTTTTGTTCTTGTTGTTCTTGCTTTAGAAAGATAAAAAAAAAATATAAATCCAAAAATCTCAAACCAACACTATTTCTCTTTTGCTTTCCTTAATCAAAGAAAATCACAAAAATATAAGAATCTCTCCCTCCTTGTGTTCGACCCGTACTTGCCACCGCTTCAACGCGGCCGTGCACTTGCGGTATAAATAAAAATCTCAACAAATATCTTTCCAAAATTTCAGAATTAGCCAATCTTTCCATAATCAATATAAGCATGCAATCAACAATAATTATGCTACTTGTAATGGAAAGAAAAATTCGAAATTCTTTGGTGGATGGCATCACATATATGCACATTTGATGAAAAGGAAATATTTCAAATGAAATGCATGCAATCATCCCAAAAGAAATCCGAAATATCCTTAATGAGATTAACATATATGTGCATTCAATCATAAAGGAAATATTTCAAATGAAGTGCATGCAATTATTCCAAAAGAAATCCGAAATATCCTTAATGAGATTAATATATATGTGCATTCAATCATAAAGGAAATATTTCAAATGAAATGAATGCCCTCATTCCAAAAAAACGAAATATACAATATGGTAACTCAATATTCATGTATACATGCTCAAAGATTAGAATAAATAATATCTAACCCTAATTCGTAAAAATCAGGAAAAATAGACATCTTATTTCATGTATATATGTGCATGATTTAGAAGAATCAACATGGAAAATAACTTCTGATTTTATCTAATACATGCACAAAGAATAGAGGTAACAACATAGAAAAAACATAATTCTGGTCACATCTATGTATGTGCAATGATAGGAGAGCAACATATCATATTGGCTCGAAATAAAATCAGGAAAAATCCATCTTAAACCATCCACATATGCGCAAGAATGGAGGAGAAAAATATAACCCTAGATGCATGCTCTAATGAACCAAAACATGCGCAACATGTAGTAGTCTAAACCCTAATTACATGTTAGAAAGAAATCAGCAAACATGCACCACTTATATCTCTAAATGAATGATCATATTATTTCATTTAAAGATCGAAAACCTCTGGGTTTTCATTTCCAGAATATGAAAACGAATTTGAAAGAAAAAAAATCATGAACAATCAACAAATATAACATGCGCATCATGTAAATAAGCAATGCTGATTTTCTGTTTTCTTTCTTTCTCCAAAAACATAACCACCGAATATTTTGTTTTTATCTCAAATCAGATTATCATGAAACAAAAATTCGTCAAACAAGGTGAGGATTCGAAGGTAACCGAGATGGCTCTGGTACCAATGTAAGCAAATAACGATTCTACAGGTTCAGGAGTACCTTTCTTGGAGAGAACCTGTGGCAGCGGAAGGAAGATCGGAGGTCACCTTACGGAATCCTTCTCACCAGTCGGTCTCCTACTCTCTTGGAGAAGAAGCACGTGTCCACAACCCAAGAGTCTACGGATTAGCTTGGTGGATGTGGAGGGACGAATGGGAGAGAGAGGGAGAGGTGGCGGCTAGGGTTTGGTGGGGCTAGGGTTTGCACACAAGAATTAGTCCATCCAATGGGAGGCTCCCCTCCTTATATAGATGGCCCCACCCAAAACCCTAATGCGCAACCAATGAGAGTGCGCCACGTGCCAGTGCTTTGGGCAAACATCATCTTAATCCCTAGATTAATCCAATAGGGTAGAGGAGGAGGGAGAAGGAGAACAAGAGAGAGGGCAAGGAGAGAAGAATAAGGGCACACGGAGAGAAGGAGAAGGGGAGAGTAGATAAGGAGAGAGAGAGAAGGACAATGGGAGTGAGAGGGGAGGAGAGCGAGAAGGAGACGAGGAGAGGAGAGATAGAGGAGGAGGAGAGAGAGAAGGAAAGAGAGAGAAGGAGGAGGAGGAGAGCGAGAGAGTACGATAGAGTGAGAGAGGAGGGGAGAGAGAGATGGACAAGGAGAGAGAAGTAGAGGGAGATGGGGGAGGGACGGAGGAAGAAGGAGAGAGAAGGAGACGGAGAGAGGGAGAAGAGTGGAGATGGGAAGGATAAGGAGAGAGAGGGAGAGAAGCAAGAGGAGAAGGCAAGCGAGGGAGAGAGAAGGAGAAGGGGAAAGAGAAGGAGAGGTATTGAAGTAGAGGAGAAGGAGAGAGACGGAAGGAGATGGAAGACGAAGAGTGAGGGATAAGGAGAGAGAAGATAGAAGGGAAGAGAGAATCAGAGAGTGGAATAGGAACGAGAGAGCGCGGGACAACAAGAGAGTGAAAAACAAGTAGAAGGAGGGAAGAGAGAGAAGGAGAGTGTGGGACGAGAGAGAAGGAAATGGGGAAACAAGGAGAGAGGGACGGAGAGAGAGAGCTAGAAGGAGAAGGAGAGAGAGGAGAGGTGGACGGACGGGGAGAGAGTGAGAAGGGCAAGGAGAGATGGAGAAGCAGAGAGAACAATAGAGAAGGAGAGAGAGGGAGAAGGAGAGCGACAAGGAGGGAGTGAAACGGAGAAGGGGAGAGAGTGAATTAGAGCGAGAGGTAGAGAGAGGAGAGAGAGAAAGAGAAGGAGAGAGGGAGAAAGAGTGAGGGAGTCGGTAAGTGAGCTAGACGGAGAAAGACAAGGAGAAGGAGAGACAGAAGGAAGAGGAGACTGGAAGGGAAGGAGAGAAGGAAAGAGGGAGGGAGAAGGAGAAGTAGAGAGAGAAATAGAGGGAAGGAGAAGGGGGAGAGAGAAGGAGAACGAGAGGAGTGAGAGAGAGTGAAGGTGACGGAGAGGAAAAGAAGAGGGAGGAGAGAGAAGGACAAGCGAAGTAGAAGGAGAGAGATGAGAGAAAGAGAAGGAGGGAGAGGAGGGAGAGGAGGAGGGAGAAGAAGGGGAGAGGAGGAGGGAGAAGGAGAACAAAAGAGAGGGCAAGGAGAGAAGAATAAGGGCACACGGAGAGAAGGAGAAGGGGAGAGTAGATAAGGAGAGAGAGAGAGAGAGAAGGACAATTGGAGTGAGAGGGGAGGAGAGCGAGAAGGAGACGAGGAGAGGAGAGATAGAGGAGGAGGAGAGAGAGAAGGAAAGAGAGAGAAGAAGGAGGAGGAGAGCGAGAGAGTACGATAGAGTGAGAGAGGAGGGGAGAGAGAGAGATGGACAAGGAGAGAGAAGTAGAGGGAGATGGGGGAGGGAAGGAGGAAGAAGGAGAGAAAAGGAGACGGAGAGAGGGAGAAGAGTGGAGATGGGAAGGAGAAGGAGAGAGAGGGAGAGAAGCAAGAGGAGAAGGCAAGCGAGGGAGAGAGAAGGAGAAGGGGAAAGAGAAGGAGAGGTATTGAAGTAGAGGAGAAGGAGAGAGAGGGAAGGAGATGGAAGACGACGAATCAGCGATAACATACTTCTTGCACATGAGCTTTGCCACAACATTCAGCTTGCAAGGGGTCGAGGGCGTATGTGTATTAAGTTGGACATCCGGAAAGCCTATGATTCTCTATCGTGGGAGTTCTTGGAGCAAGTTATGGTGAGATTTGGGTTCCCGGGCAAGTGGAGGAGAGTGATCATGGCGTGTGTTGAAGCCTCATTTGTGGTAACGGTGAATGGAGCAAACTCAACACCATTTCGAGCGAGGAATGGATTGCGGCAAGGGGACCCTTTGGCACCATATTTGTTTGTCTTATGCATGGAGGTGTTGAGTGAAATGGTGAAGATGGCGGTGAGAGATGGGCAAATCGAGCCGTTAGAGTGTGGGGATGTGGCCGTGTCACATTTGTTATTCGCCGACGATGTCCTCATGTTTGCAAAGGCCACAAAGGAGAATGTAAGAGGAATCAAGAAAGTCGTTGATGAATTCACGGCTTGCTCGGGGCTGCGGTTTAGTGTCTCGAAGAGTCAAATCTTTATGGGTGGGGAAGTCACACATGGAGAGTGGATTGTGGAGCACCTTGGTATGGAACGTAAGGAGTTTCCGGTGGTGTATCTTGGCCTCCCTCTATTTTCAGGAAGGATGGGGAAAAGCCATTGTGGGGTGCTTATAAACAAGGTAAAAGCTCGCCTAAGCACGTGGCAACAAAATTACCTTTCCATTGCCGGGAGGGTTGAGCTTGTGAGAAGCGTCCTTGTCTCGCTTAGCATATATTGGACCTCCGCATTCTTGATCCCAAGAAAGGTTCTTCATGAGATGGATAGTATCATGAGCCACTTCATTTGGGGAGGGCCGAAGAAATGGGTGGTCGTTGCTTGGAAAGATGTTTGCACCCCAAAGGACGAGGGTGGCCTCGGCCTAAAGAAGCTCACGGAATGGAATGATGTGGGTCTCCTTAGACTCTTTTGGCTTGTGGTGGAGGATGAAAACTCGTTGTGGGTGAAGTGTATGCGTCATAAGTACTTGAAGAATCGATCAATATGGCAAGCAAAACCACCGTCGACGTGTTCTTGGGCTTGGAGGGGGATCCTTCGGGTCCGCGAGATGGCTTGCAAGCACATTTCCTATGAGGTGGGCAATGGAGAGAATATCCGTTTCTTTCACTTTCCATGGTGTGGAACACCATTCCAAGGGCAGCCTTGGGGGGAGAGGCTTCATTACGAGTTGGGGGTACCTTGGGATACCAAGGTATCTTTCTTCATTCGAGAGGGTGCGTGGAGGCTCCCCTTCCCGAGATCAAATACCATGGAGGAGTTATGGGAGAGGGTGAAACATATCCCTATTACGGGAGGAATGGATAGACCGACAAGGCTTCATGGGAATGGAGACTCTCTCGGCATGAAAGAGGTTTGGAAATGGGTCAAGGAACCGGGAACCAAGGTTAGTTGGGCGGACATGGTGTGGAACAAGCATGGGATACCAAAGCATGCACTCACAACATGGATAGCAATGCGAGGCCGACTACTCACGAAGACACTCATGAACAAAAGGGGAGCAAAGCACGACCCGACATGTGTCCTTTGTATGAGTGTGGAGGAAGATATAGAACACTTATTTTGGGGATGCACGTTCACTAGAGAGGTATGGGGCCAGCTCCTCTTGCACCTTCAAATCAGCCCCAACATTGACACTTCTCTTGCGCGAGAAGCAAATCGCATCCTACACATTCGAGGCAAGCGCCTTGCAGCCATAACAAGGAAGTGGGTGTTCAATGCCATGATACATGAGTGTTGGCAAGAACGAAACCGAAGAATCTTTGAGGGAGATAGGAAGAAACCGGGGACATCATTTCAGCAATTAAAGATACGATCCGGTGTATGGGAGACAAAGTAAAAGACATAGTGAAGAACGAAGAAGAACACAAGACCTTTATAGATACGTGGAAGTAGGGTAGCCTCTTGTGAGGTTTGATGTAATCACGTTTTGTAAAACGGAGTAGATGTGGCCGGCTTTGCATGTAGCACAAGCCCGCGCACCAAAAACTTATCATTTTTGTAGGTTGTAAACACTTAGTTTATTAATACAATTAGAGGCCAAGCCTCCCTTTTACTTTGCAAAAAAAAGGAGATGGAAGACGAAGAGTGAGGGATAAGGAGAGAGAAGATAGAAGGGAAGAGAGAATCAGAGAGTGGAGTGGGAAGGAGAGAGCGCGGGACAACAAGAGAGTGAAAAACACGGAGAAGGAGGGGAGAGAGAGAAGGAGAGTGTGGGACGAGAGAGAAGGAAATGGGGAAACAAGGAGAGAGGGACAGAGAGAGAGAGCTACGAGGAGAAGGAGAGAGAGGAGAGGTGGACGGACGGGGAGAGAGTGAGAAGGGCAAGGAGAGATGGAGAAGCAGAGAGAACAATAGAGAAGGAGAGAGAGGGAGAAGGAGAGCGACAAGGAGGGAGTGAAACGGAGAAGGGGAGAGAGTGAATTAGAGCCAGAAGAGGAGAGAGAGAAAGAGAAGGAGAGAGGGAGAAAGAGTGAGGGAGTCGGTAAGCGAGATAGACGGAGAAAGACAAGGAGAAGGAGAGAGAGAAGGAAGAGGAGACTGGAAGGGAAGGAGAGAAGGAAAGAGGGAGGGAGAAGGAGAAGTAGAGAGAGAAATAGAGGGAAGGAGAAGGGGGAGAGAGAAGGAGAACGAGAGGAGTGAGAGAGAGTGAAGGTGACGGAGAGGAAAAGAAGAGGGAGGAGGAGAGAGAAGGACAAGCGAAGCAGAAGGAGAGAGATGAGAGAAAGAGAGGGAGGGAGAGGAGGGAGAGGAGGAGGGAGAAGAAGGGGAGAGGAGGAGGGAGAAGGAGAACAAGAGAGAGGGCAAGGAGAGAAGAATAAGGGCACACGGAGAGAAGGAGAAGGGGAGAGTAGATAAGGAGAGAGAGAGGAGTGGTATGAGAGAGGAGGAGAGAAAAGGGGAAGGGGAGAGGGAGAAAGAGTGAGGGAGTCGGTAAGTGAGCATGGGGAACCTAAGGTTATGAGAGGAGAGAGAGTAGAGAGAGAAGGAAAAAAAGTTATGAGAGGAGAGAGAAACTCTAGGTGCGCATGGGGAACCTAAGGTTGTCTAGGGTTCTCCACCTCGTTTCTTCACCAAAACCTTTGATTTTCTCACCAAAATGGATCCTACATCTAGCTCTACACGATTGCAACTACAAGATGGAGATGGTGGCACTATTACGGATCTCCATCATGCAAACAAGTTGGTTTTATCCTCGGCTTTGGAGGGTGAAGCTTCCACACCACCTCTAGGGAGTGTTCTTACTCCCCCAAGGAAGTGGTCGGATTTATTCACATCTAGTACAAGGGCAACCACGACCCTCAAATTTGTTCCGCCGGTTGTCAAGGGAGGAGAGAAGGTGGCCGTGTGTTCACAACAAGAAGTGAGGGAGAACTTGAAACGGCGGGACAAAGTGTTGGTAGGGTATTTCGTAGCTCTCAAGCCTCACTTGCCGACTTTGGAGAAGCATCTCCACAAGTTATGGGGACTCGTAGGAGGTATGGAAATCATTAGAAGAAGCCAAGGATTCTTATTATTTTGGTTTACACTTAGTGAAGATAGAAAGAGGGTTCTCCAAGGAGGACCTTGGTTCGTTAGAGGGGCACCACTTGTGGTTCAAGAGTGGACACCGGAAATGTCATTGAAGAAGGTCAACATCACCACGGTCCCCATTTGGGTTCGCTTGCCGGAGCTTGACCTCCGTTTTTGGTCACCTAACACATTGAGTAACATAGCAAGTGTGCTTGGAAGGCCCCTTTACATGGATGATTATACGGCTTCCGGGTGTAGGTTGGCGTTTGCAAGAGTTTGCATTGAGGTCAGCCATGAGTTCTCCTATCCAAGTTGGGTGGAGGTGCAAGTGGAGGAGGGCGAAATGCATAAAGTGTATGTGGAATATGAGTGGAGACACGGGTATTGCATGGAGTGCCTCGAGTTTGGGCATGTGGTGGAGAGATGCCCAAGGAAGAGAGTGATTGCACATGTCCATGAAGTTCCACAAAGGAAGGCCGAGAAATGGGTGGAGGTAGGACGTGCAAAGGGTGGGAAACACCTCAACAAGGATGGAAGTGTGGTGCGAAGCAAGGAAGGGGTGAGAGAGGAGGGGTGTTTGCATGGAGGGGAGGCAAAGGAGGTGGCTGCTGTGGAGGATGGAGGAGGGAGGATGGATGGAAGGGATGATGACGTGGAGCCCTTGGAGGAGGACGTGGCCACATCAGCAAATGGGGAGGTGACACGTAGGAACTCATGTGGGAGGGAAAATGAGGAGGGAAAATCAAGAGGACCACAAGATTTCGTGGTATGCTCCACTCTAGTGGGAGCAAATGAGAGGAAGGCACGTGGCATGGAGGAGGACAAGAATGGAGACAAAAATAGAGTCCATTTTCGTGAGGAAACAACTACAAGGGAGGAAGCCAAGGAGAGGAGGCCATGTGGACGTCTAGAAGAGCAAAAGGGAAAGCAAAACAAAGGTGGGTGCTCTACTTTTGGAAGAACCAATGAGGAGGGTGTTGAGTGCTCCATGTTTGAATGGGCCAATGGGGAGAGAGCAAGTGAGCCTTGTGAAGAAGTAGAGGGGGACCAAGCTACTTTTCGTGGGGACAAACCAAAAGAGGAAAGGGGTGGAGAGTCACGTGAATCACCACACAAGGAGGAGTCCTTCATGCAAGAAAGAGAGGGGGACCAAGTTAGCTTTTGTGGGGACCAACCAAATGAGGAATGGGGTGGGAAATCACGTGATCCACTCAACTTGGAGGGGTCTAGCATGATAGGAACGTTGCATGGGCCTCTTGTGCATGGGATGGGCACGAAATTAGTGGAACACCATGAGGTATGCAACAAAGGAAATGTGAGAGAGATTTTGGAAGAAAATGGCGTGGGAAATGGCTCAAGTGGATTAGCTTCCTTGATACATGATGAAGAAGGATGGACAACGCCTAGAAAAGTGGCAAGGGAGAAGGACCAAAGGAAGGAAAGCTCGTGGAAAAAGAAATATGGGAGCATGGTGGGGGTATTAGGGGACCTCGAGAAGGAAAGTGACATGGAGGACGGGAAGGGAAAACAAGAAGAAACACATGAGATGGAGGTTCCGTCGTCCATAGCAAGCCATGTGCGAAGTTGCTCCCCACCACCCCCGGTGGATTTGGCTTCAATTTCACCACAACCCGAAGCCTTCAAAGCAATTCGTGAGAAAGGAATGAGACAACAAAAAAACATGCGTGGAGGGAAGGGGCGTATGCCCACACCTTGAATCCATGAATATCCTTGTGTGGAATGTGCGCGGAGCAAATGGACCCGGCCGCGCACTTATGATAAGGGGTCGAATAAAGGAGGTGAAGACGGATATAGTGTGTCTTGTGGAACACAAAGTGAAATTGAAGAAGCTTGCAAGATTCCAGCGCGCAATATGGCCTCATGAATGGGTGGGGAATAGCTTGATCGTGGACTCCTGGAGAATACTTGTGCTTTGGAATGATCAAGTGGTAGGCCTTGATACTAAATTTGAATCGGCCCAAATGCTTCATTTCGAGGGGCTCATGAGGAAGGATGGGATTGAGTTTGCTTTCACGGCAATTTATGGAGAAAATGGTCATGTAGAGAGAAGGAAACTTTGGCACGACCTTGCCTCCGTGGAACCAAGTGCCTCGATACCTTGGGTTGTGGGAGGGGACTTCAATTGCATTCGTATGGCAAGCGAGAAGAGGGGAGGAGGGATGGTAAATGAGGCTGCAATTCAGGAATTCAATGAGTGTACGGATGCACTTCAACTCCTTGAAATGCCTTGGGTGGGTGAGGAATTCACTTGGTCCAACTCCTCCGAGGGCGCCGCTCGTACCGAAACGAAAATTGAGCGTATATTGATGAACAATGCTTGGTTAGAGAGGTTCCCGGAGGTATGTTATGTGGTGGGGGCGAAGGACTTGAGTGACCATGCGACGCTCACCATGAAAACGGAGGGAAATGAGAGGAGGAAGCCGAAGATGTTTAGGTTTGAAAACTATTGGGCGGATCATGAAGAGTTCTTAGGGGTTGTAGAGGGTGCGTGGGCAACACTTGTGGATGGTACTCCCATGTTTAGAGTGGTGGAAAAATTGAATGACGTAAAAAAGGCTCTAAAGAGATGGAGTGGGCTCAAGTTTGGAAATGTTATAAACAAGGTGGGAGTTGCTAGAAATACCCTTGCGGATATAAGGAGAAGGAGAAGTGAGGGGCCGGATGATGAGCACCTAGGAAGCGAAGAGAGGGCAGCAAAAGAAGAGCTAAACCGTGTTCTCATGTGGGAGGAATCATTAATTCGGCAAAAATCAAGAGTGAGGTGGTTAAAGGAGGGGGACTGAAACACCCGGTTCTTTCATGCGCAACTTAGAGTGAGGAGGGCCACCAACCAAGTGAGGAGTGTGTGTGAGGGAGAGTACATCTTCGAGGAGGAAGGAGAGATTCGTGAAGCGTTTCGACGTTTTTTTTCTAACTTGTTTGCTAATGAATTTCAGGTTTGTAAGATCAAATCATCGATTGAGTTACCCCAAATTGCAGCATCGGATGGAGAATGTTTAGTGCGACAATTGCACATGAAGGAGCTTGAAGATGTTATCTTGAATGCAAATGTCGACAAGGCGCCGGGGCCCGATGGGTTCAATGTTAAGTTCTTCAAAGTGGCATGGGGAATAATAAAGAAGGACATTTTCAAAGCCGTGGAGTCATGCATGGCGAGTGGAAAGGTTTTGGCCAAGTGGAATTATACGTCTATCACTCTCATACCAAAGAAGAAGGCACCAAAGATGGTGGAAGATTATAGGCCCATAGCTTTGTGCAACATGATGTATAGATTCACTTCTAAAGTGCTTGCAAACCGGTTGAAGATATTGCTACCACAAATTGTTGGGGAAAATGAAAGTGCATTTGTTCATGGAAGAAGAATTAGTGACAACATCCTCCTTGCACATGAGCTATGTCACAACCTTCATCTTGATAAAGGAAGAGGAAGAATGTGCATCAATCTTGATATTCGAAAGGCCTACGATTCCATCTCATGGGAGTTCCTTGATCAAGTAATGGAGAAATTTGGGTTTCCAAACAAGTGGAGGAGGACCATCATGGCATGTGTTCGAGCATCCTTTGTTGTGACCGTGAATGGGGCAAATTCAAAACCGTTTAAAGCAAGGAATGGGTTGAGGCAAGGAGATCCACTAGCCACATATTTGTTTGTAATGTGCATGGAAGTCTTGAGTAAGATGGTGAACATGGCGGTGGAGGAAGGCAAGCTTGAACCCTTGATGTGTGGAGACACTCTCGTCTCACACTTAATGTTTGCGGATGATGTGCTACTTTTTGCAAAGGCTACAAAGGAGAACGCCCAAGTTCTTAAACAACTTCTTGATGACTTCACGGCATACTCGGGGCTGCAATTTAGCACATCCAAGAGTCAAATATTCATGGGTGGTGAAGTCCAACATGGGGAATGGATTGTTGAACATCTAGGTATGGAGAAAAAGCTCTTCCCGGTGATATACTTAGGTTTGCCCTTATTCTCGGGAAGGAAGGCAAGAAGTCATTGCATGTCACTTGTCAACAAGCTAAAGGCACGGTTGAGTACTTGGAAGCAAAACTTTTTATCCATCGCCAGTCGGGTGGAGCTAGTGAGGAGTGTACTAGTTTCTCTTAGCATATATTGGACATCCGCATTTCTCATTCCTCGGAAAGTGCTACAAGAGATGGACAGCCTCATGTCTAGATTTATTTGGGGAGGGCCTAAGAAGTGGGTGGCGGTTGCGTGGAAGGATGTGTGTACCCCAAAATCGGAAGGGGGACTCGGGCTTAAGCGCTTAGTAGAATGGAACGAAGTGGGCCTTCTACGTTTGTTTTGGCTTGTGGTGGAAGATGGAAACTCTCTTTGTGTGAAGTGCATTTGCCAAAAATACTTGAAGAATAGATCCATTTGGCTCGCAAGACCACCATCCACCTCCTCGTGGGCATGGAGAGGAATCACCCGGGTTCGTGATATAGCAAGGCAACATATTCAATACCAAGTGGGAGATGGTGAAGACATTAGTTTCTTTCATCACCCATGGTGTGGGCTGCCTTTCCATTGTGAAGAGTGGGGTGAGAGGCTACATTACGATTTGGGGGTACCTTGGGATACAAAAGTTGCACATTTCATTCGAAATGGAGAGTGGACTCTCCCCTTCCCAAAATCGACTATCATGGAGGAACTTTGGACAAAGATCAACAATACCCCCATCAAAGGAGGAAGAGACAAACCATCACGAGTTGATGGACGAGGGGACAAGTTGGGAATGAAGGAGGTGTGGAAGTGGGTGAAGAAGCCGGGCTCAAAGGTGGCATGGGCGGATATGGTGTGGCACAAGGAGGCTATACCAAAACATGCACTCATGGCATGGAGAGCTTTGAGAGGGCGGCTAGTCACCAAAAAGCTAATGAACCAAAGAGGGGCCAGCCATAACCCAACATGTGTTTATGTGACGAGATGGAAGAAGATATTCAACACTTATTTTGGGGCTGCCATTATACAAATGAGGTATGGGCCCAAATCCTTCGACTTTTGAAACTCAAACCAAACCAAGCAAGGAATCTAGAAAGTGAAGCAAATCGTGTCTCCCATGCTAGGGGGAACCGGGTGGACAAGGTCACAAGAAGATGGGCCTTTAATGCAATGATACATGAAGTGTGGCAAGAACGAAATCGCAGAATTTTCGAGGATGAAAAGAAGAAACCAGATGACATTGTGGGAGCAATTAAGGACATGGTCCGATGTATGGGACAAAGAGTGAAGAGCCTAGCAAGAAACGACGTGGAATACCAGAATTTTGAGGAGACTTGGGCGTAGCATGGATGATACATTGTGTGATGTAGGTCTGATTTGATGTAGAGATGTCATGATGTAATACTTGTATGTCGGGATATACATCTATAGTAGCCGGATATGTATGTAGCATACTCCCGCGAGACTAAACGATAAATTTTGTAGGTTGTAAACTTTGCTAATTAATAGAAATTCGAGGCTAAACCTCCATTTTTGCTTTGCAAAAAAAAAGAGAGAGAAGGACAATGGGAGTGAGACGGGAGGAGAGCAAGAAGGAGACGAGGAGAGGAGAGATAGAGGAGGAGGAGAGAGAGAAGGAAAGAGAGAGAAGAAGAAGGAGGAGAGCGAGAGAGTACGATAGAGTGAGAGAGGAGGGGAGAGAGAGATGGACAAGGAGAGAGAAGTAGAGGGAAATGGGGGAGGGAAGGAGGAAGAAGGAGAGAGAAGGAGACGGAGAGAGGGAGAAGAGTGGAGATGGGAAGGAGAAGAAGAGAGAGGGAGAGAAGCAAGAGGAGAAGGCAAGCGAGGGAGAGAGAAGGAGAAGGGGAAAGAGAAGGAGAGGTATTGAAGTAGAGCAGAAGGAGAGAGAGGGAAGGAAATGGAAGACGAAGAGTGAGGGATAAGGAGAGAGAGAAGATAGAAGGGAAGAGAGAATCAGAGAGTGGAGTGGGAAGGAGAGAGCGCGGGACAACAAGAGAGTGAAAAACAAGGAGAAGGAGGGGAAAGAGAGAAGGAGAGTGTGGGACGAGAGAGAAGGAAATGGGGAAACAAGGAGAGAGGGACGGAGAGAGGTAGAAGGAGAAGAAGAGAGAGGAGAGGTGGACGGAGGGGGAGAGAGTGAGAAGGGCAAGGAGAGATGGAGAAGTAGAGAGAACAATAGAGAAGGAGAGAGAGGGAGAAGGAGAGCGACAAGGAGGGAGTGAAACGGAGAAGGGGAGAGAATGAATTAGAGCGAGAAGTGGAGAGAGGAGGGAGAGAAAGAGAAGGAGAGAGAGAGAAAGAGTGAGGGAGTCGGTAAGTGAGCTAGACGGAGAAAGACAAGGAGAAGGAGAGAGAAGGAAAAGGAGACTGGAAGGGAAGGAGAGAAGGAAAGAGGGAGGGAGAAGGAGAAGTAGAGAGAGAAATAGAGGGAAGGAGAAGGGGGAGATAGAAGGAGAACGAGAGGAGTGAAAGAGAGAGAAGGTGACGGAGAGGAAAAGAAGAGGGAGGAGGAGAGAGAAGGACAAGCGAAGCAGAAGAAGAGAGATGAGAGAAAGAGAAGCAGGGAGAGGAGGGAGAGGAGGAGGGAGAAGAAGGGGAGAGGAGGAGGGAGAAGGAGAACAAGAGAGAGGGCAACGAGAGAAGAATAACGGCACACGGAGAGAAGGGGAAGGGAGAGTAGATAAGGAGAGAGAGAGAGAGAGAGAGAGAGAGAGAGAGAAGGACAATGGGAGTGAGAGGGGAGGAGAGCGAGAAGGAGACGAGGAGAGGAGAGATAGAGGAGGAAGAGAGAGAGAAGGAGGAGCAGGAGAGCGAGAGAGTACGATAGAGTGAGAGAGGAGGGGAGAGAGAGATGGACAAGGAGAGAGAAGTAGAGGGAGATGGGGGAGGGAAGGGGGAAGAAGGAGAGAGAAGGAGACGGAGAGAGGGAGAAGAGTGGACATGGGAAGGAGAAGGAGAGATAGGGAGAGAAGGAAGAGGAGAAGGCAAGCGAGGGAGAGAGAAGGAGAAGGGGAAAGAGAAGGAGAGCAGAAGGAGAGAGAGGGAAGGAGATGGAAGACGAAGAGTGAGGGATAAGGAGAGAGAAGATAGAAGGGAGGAGAGAATCAGAGAGTGGACTGGGAAGGAGAGAGCGCGGGACAACAAGAGAGTGAAAAACAAGGAGAAGGAGGGGAGAGAGAGAAGGAGAGTGTGGGACGAGAGAGAAGGAAATGGGGAAACAAAGAGAGAGGGACGGAGAGAGAGAGGTAGAAGGAGAAGGAGAGAGACGAGAGGTGGACGGAGGGGGAGAGAGTGAGAAGGGCAAGGAGAGATGGAGAAGCAGAGAAACAATAGAGAAGGAGAGAAGGAGAAGGAGAGCGACAAGGAGGGTGTGAAACGGAGAAGGGGAGAGAATGAATTAGAGCGAGAAGTGGAGAGAGGAGGGAGCGAAAGAGAAGGAGAGAGAGAGAAAGAGTTAGGGAGTCGGTAAGTGAGCTAGACAGAGAAAGACAAGGAGAAGGAGAGCGAAGGAAGAGGAGACTGGAAGGAGAGAAGGAAAGAGGGAGGGAGAAGGAGAAGTAGAGAGAGAAATAGAGGGAAGGAGAAGGGGGAGAGAGAAGGAGAACGAGAGGAGTGAGAGAGAGTGAAGGAGACGGAGAGGAAAAGAAGAGGAAGGAGGAGAGAGAAAGACAAGCAAACAGAAGGAGAGAGATGAGAGAAAGAGAAGGAGGGAGAGGAGGGAGAGGAGGAGGGAGAAGAAGGGGAGAGGAGGAGGGAGAAGGAGAACAAGAGAGAGGGCAAGGAGAGAAGAATAAGGGCACACGGAGAGATGGAGAAGGGGAGAGTAGATAAGGAGAGAGAGAGAGAGAGAGAAGGACAATGGGAGTGAGAGGGGAGGTGAGCGAGAAGGAGACGAGGAGAGGAGAGATAATGGAGGAGGAGAGAGAGAAGGAAAGAGAGAGAAGAAGGAGGAGGAGAGCGAGAGAGTACGATAGAGTGAGAGAGGAGGGGAGAGAGAGATGGACAAGGAGAGAGAAGTAGAGGGAGATGGGGAGGGAAGGAGGAAGAAGGAGACGGAGAGAGGGAGAAGAGTGGAGATGGGAAGGAGAAGGAGAGAGAGGGAGAGAAGCAAGAGGAGAAGGCAAGCGAGCGAGAGAGAAGGAGAAGGGGAAAGAGAAGGAGAGGTATTGAAGTAGAGGAGAAGGAGAGAGAGGGAAGGAGATGGAAGATGAAGAGTGAAGGATAAGGAGAGAGAAAATAGAAGGGAAGAGAGAATCAGAGAGTGGAGTGGGAAGGAGAGAGCGCGGGACAACAAGAGAGTGAAACACAAGGAGAAGGAGGGGAGAGAGAGAAGGAGAGTGTGGGACGAGAGAGATGGAAATGGGGAAACAAGGAGAGAGGGACGGAGAGAGAGAGCTAGAAGGAGAAGGAGAGAGAGGAGAGGTGGACGGAGGGGGAGAGAGTGAGAAGGGCAAGGAGAGATGGAGAAGCAGAGAGAACAACAGAGAAGGAGAGAGAGGGAGAAGCAGAGCGACAAGGAGGGAGTGAAACGGAGAAGGGGAGAGAGTGAATTAGAGCGAGAAGTGGAGAGAGGAGAGAGAGAAAGAGAAGGAGAGAGGGAGAAAGAGTGAGGGAGTCGGTAAGTGAGCTAGACGGAGAAAGACAAGGAGAAGGAGAGAGAGAAGGAAGAGGAGACTGGAAGGGAAGGAGAGAAGGAAAGAGGGAGGGAGAAGGAGAAGTAGACAGAGAAATAGAGGGAAGGAGAAGGGGAGAGAGAAGGAGAACGAGAGGAGTGAGAGAGAGTGAAGGTGACGGAGAGGAAAAGAAGAGGGAGGAGGAGAGAGAAGGACAAGCGAAGCAGAAGGAGAGAGATGAGAGAAAGAGAAGGAGGAAGAGGAGGGAGAGGAGGAGGGAGAAGAAGGGGAGAGGAGGAGGGAGAAGGAGAACAAGAGAGAGGGCAAGGAGAGAAGAATAAGGGCACACGTAGAGATGGAGAAGGGGAGAGTAGATAAGGAGAGAGAGAGAGAGAGAGAGAAGGACAATGGGAGTGAGAGGGGAGGAGAGCGAGAAGGAGACGAGGAGAGGAGAGATAGAGGAGGAGGAGAGAGAGAAGGAAAGAGAGAGAAGGAGGAGCAGGAGAGCGAGAGAGTACGATAGGGTGAGAGAGGAGGGGAGAGAGAGATGGACAAGAAGAGAGAAGTAGAGGGAGATGGGGGAGGGAAGGAGGAAGAAGGAGAGAGAAGGAGACTGAGAGGGAGAAGAGTGGAGATGGGAAGGAGAAGGAGAGAGAGGGAGAGAAGCAAGATGAGAAGGCAAGAGAGGGGGAGAGAAGGAGAATGGGAAAGAGAAGGAGAGGTATTGAAGTAGAGGAGAAGGAGAGAGAGGGAAGGAGATGGAAGACGAAGAGTGAGGGATAAGGAGAGAGAAGATAGAAGGGAAGAGAGAATCAGAGAGTGGAGTGGGAAGGAGAGCGCGCGGGACAGCAAGAGAGTGAAAAACAAGGAGAAGGAGGGGAGAGAGAGAAGGAGAGTGTGGGACGAGAGAGAAGGAAATGGGGAAACAAGGAGAGAGGGACGGAGAGAGAGAGGTAGAAGAGAAGGAGAGAGAGGAGAGGTGGACGGAGGGGGAGAGAGTGAGAAGGGCAAGGAGAGAAGGAGAAGCATTGAGAACAATAGAGAAGGAGAGAGAGGGAGAAGGAGAGCGACAAGGAGGGAGTGAAACGGAGAAGGGGAGAGAGTGAATTAGAGCGAGAAGTGGAGAGAGGAGAGAGAGAAAGAGAAGGAGAGAGGGAGAAAGAGTGAGGGAGTCGGTAAGTGAGCTAGACGGAGAAAGACAAGGAGAAGAAGAGAGAGAAGGAAGAGGAGACTGGAAGGGAAGGAGAGAAGTGGGAGGGAGAAGGAGAAGTAGAGAGAGAAATAGAAGGAAGGAGAAGGGGGAGAGAGAAGGAGAACGAGAGGAGTGAGAGAGAGTGAAGGTGACGGAGTGGAACAGAAGAGGGAGGAGGAGAGAAGGACAAGCGAAGCAAAAGGAGAGAGATGAGAGAAAGAGAAGGAGGGAGAGGAGGAGGGAGAAGAAGGGGAGAGGAGGAGGGAGAAGGAGAACAAGAGAGAGGGCAACGAGAGAAGAATAAGGGCACACGGAGAGAAGGGGAAGGGGAGAGTAGATAAGGAGAGAGAGAGAGAGAGAGAGAGAGAAGGACAATGGGAGTGAGAGGGGAGGAGAGCGAGAAGGAGACGAGGAGAGGAGAGATAGAGGAGGAGGAGAGAGAGAAGGAAAGAGAGAGAAGAAGGAGGAGGAGAGCGAGAGAGTACGATAGAGTGAGAGAGGAGGAGAGAGAGAGATGGACAAGGAGAGAGATGGACAAGGAGAGAGAAGTAGAGGGAGATGGGGGAGGGAAGGAGGAAGAAGGAGAGAGAAGGAGACGGAGAGAAGGAGAAGAGTGGAGATGGGAAGGAGAAGGAGAGAGAGGGAGAGAAGCAAGAGGAGAAGGCAAGCGAGGGAGAGAGAAGGAGAAGGGGAAAGAGAAGGAGAGGTATTGAAGTAGAGGAGAAGGAGAGAGAGGGAAGGAGATGGAAGACGAAGAGTGAGGGATAAGGAGAGAGAAGATAGAAGGGGTGAGAGAATCAGAGAGTGGAGTGGGAAGGAGAGAGCGCGGGACAACAAGAGAGTGAAAAACAACGAGAAGGAGGGGAGAGAGAGAAGAAGAGTGTGGGACGAGAGAGAAGGAAATGGGGAAACAAGGAGAGAGGGACGGAGAGAGTGAGGTAGAAGGAGAAGGAGAGAGAGGAGAGGTGGACGGAGGGGGAGAGAGTGAGAAGGGCAAGGAGAGATGGAGAAGCAGAGAGAACAATAGAGAAGGAGAGAGAGGGAGAAGGAGAGCGACAAGGAGGGAGTGAAACGGAGAAGGGGAGAGAGTGAATTAGAGCAAGAAGTGGAGAGAGGAGAGAGAGAAAGAGAAGGAGAGAGGGACAAAGAGTGAGGGAGTCGGTAAGTGAGCTAGACGGAGAAAGACAAGGAGAATGAGAGAGAGAAGGAATAGGAGACTGGAAGGGAAGGAGAGAAGGAAAGAGGGAGGGAGAAGGAGAAGTAGAGAGAGAAATAGAGGGAATGAGAAGGGGGAGAGAGAAGGAGAACGAGAGGAGTGAGAGAGAGTGAAGGTGACGGAGAGGAAAAGAAGAGGGAGGAGGAGAGAGAAGGACAAGCGAAGCAGAAGGAGAGAGATGAGGGAAAGAGAAGGAGGGAGAGGAGGGAGAGGAGGAGGGAGAAGAAGGGTAGAGGAGGAGGGAGAAGGAGAACGAGAGAGAGGGCAAGGAGAGAAGAATAAGGGCACACGGAGAGAAGGAGAAGGGGAGAGTAGATAAGGAGAGAGAGAGAGAGAAGGAGAGGGAAGAGGTGAGAGAAGAGTGGTAGAGAGAGAGAGAGAGAGAGAGAGAGAGAGAGAGAAGGACAATGGGAGTGTGAGGGGAGGAGAGCGAGAAGGAGACGAGGAGAGGAGAGATAGAGGAGGAGGAGAGAGAGAAGGAAAGAGAGAGAAGAAGGAGGAGGAGAGCGAGAGAGTACGATAGAGTGAGAGAGGAGGAGAGAGAGAGATGGACAAGGAGAGAGATGGACAAGGAGAGAGAAGTAGAGGGAGATGGGGGAGGGAAGGAGGAAGAAGGAGAGAGAAGGAGACGGAGAGAGGGAGAAGAGTGGAGATGGGAAGGAGAAGGAGAGAGAGGGAGAGAAGCAAGAGGAGAAGGCAAGCGAGGGAGAGAGAAGGAGAAGGGGAAAGAGAAGGAGAGGCATTGAAGTAGAGGAGAAGGAGAGAGAGGGAAGGAGATGGAAGACGAAGAGTGAGGGATAAGGAGAGAGAAGATAGAAGGGGTGAGAGAATCAGAGAGTGGAGTGGGAAGGAGAGAGCGCGGGACAACAAGAGAGTGAAAAACAACGAGAAGGAGGGGAGAGAGAGAAGAAGAGTGTGGGACGAGAGAGAAGGAAATGGGGAAACAAGGAGAGAGGGACGGAGAGAGTGAGGTAGAAGGAGAAGGAGAGAGAGGAGAGGTGGACGGAGGGGGAGAGAGTGAGAAGGGCAAGGAGAGATGGAGAAGCAGAGAGAACAATAGAGATGGAGCAGGAGAGCGACAAGGAGGGAGTGAAACGGAGAAGGGGAAAGAATGAATTAGAGCGAGAAGTGGAGAGAGGAGGGAGAGAAAGAGAAGGAGAGAGGGAGAAAGAGTGAGGGAGTCGGTAAGTGAGCTAGACGGAGAAAGACAACGAGAAGGAGAGAGAGAAGGAAGAGGAGACTAGATGGGAAGGAGAGAAGGAAAGAGGGAGGGAGAAGGAGAAGTAGAGAGAGAAATAGAGGGAAGGAGAAGGGGGAGAGAGAAGGAGAACGAGAGGAGTGAGAGAGTGAAGGTGACGGAGAGGAAAAGAAGAGGGAGGAGGAGAGAGAAGGACAAGCGAAGCAGAAGGAGAGAGATGAGAGAAAGAGAAGGAGGGAGAGGAGGGAGAGGAGGAGGGAGAAGAACGGGAGAGGAGGAGGGAGAAGGAGAACAAGAGAGAGGGCAAGGAGAGAAGAATAAGGGCACACGGAGAGATGGAGAAGGGGAGAGTAGATAAGGAGAGAGAGAGAGAGGACAATGGGAGAGAGAGGGGAGGAGAGCGAGAAGGAGACGAGGAGAGGAGAGATAGAGGAGGAGGAGAGAGAGAAGGAAAGAGAGAGAATGAGGAGCAGGAGAGCGAGAGAGTACGATAGAGTGAGAGAGGAGGGGAGAGAAAGATGGACAAGGAGAGAGAAGTAGAGGGAGATGTGGGAGGGAAGGAGGAAGAAGGAGAGAGAAGGAGACGGAGAGAGGGAGAAGAGTGGAGATGGGAAGGAGAAGGAGAGAGAGGGAGAGAAGCAAGAGGAGAAGGCAAGCGAGGGAGAGAGAATGAGAAGGGGAAAGAGAAGGAGAGTATTGAAGTAGAGGAGAAGGAGAGAGAGGGAAGGAGATGGAAGACAAGGAGTGAGGGATAAGGAGAGAGAAGATAGAAGGGAAGAGAGAATCAGAGAGTGGAGTTGGAAGGAGAGAGCGCGGGACAACAAGAGAGTGAAAAACAAGGAGAAGGAGGGGGGAGAGAGAAGGAGAGTGTGGGACGAGAGAGAAGGAAATGGGGAAACAAGGAGAGGGGGACGGAGAGAGAGCTAGAAGGAGAAGGAGAGAGAGGAGAGGTTGACGGAGGGGGAGAGAGTGAGAAGGGCAAGGAGAGATGGAGAAGCAGAGAGAACAATAGAGAAGGAGAGAGAGGGAGAAGGAGAGCGACAAGGAGGGAGTGAAACGGAGAAGGGGAGAGAGTGAATTAGAGCGAGAAGTGGAGAGAGGAGAGAGAGAAAGAGAAGGAGAGAGGGAGAAAGAGTGAGGGAGTCGGTAAGTGAGCTAGACGGAGAAAGACAAGGAGAAGGAGAGAGAGAAGGAAGAGGACACTGGAAGGGAAGGAGAGAAGGAAAGAGGGAGGGAGAAGGAGAAGTAGAGAGAGAAATAGAGGGAAGGAGAAGGGGGAGAGAGAAGGAGAACGAGAGGAGTGAGAGAGAGTGAAGGTGACGGAGAGGAAAAGAAGAAAGAGCATGTTGAACGTTTTATTTAAAACCGCAAGTGCACGACCGCGATGAAGCGGTGGCAAGTACGGGTCGTCCTCAGGGAGGTGAGTAGCCTCTTGCTTGTACGAAATCAAGTGGAAAAAATAGGGGGAGAAAGATGTTTATGCTACTCTACTCTATACTACGCTAAGAAGTAGGAAATGCGAAAGGAGGAACCAAACAATGAAATAATAACTAAGCTAAGAACAAAGGAAGAATGCTGGAATACAGAAATGGGAAAACCCCTAAGGGGTGGAGTGAGTGCACACATGCAAAGAGGTGGGTGTAGAATTCATTCTTTAAGCACATGAAGGTGGTGTTTATCAAGCATAGGAAGTGTCTAAATGTTATGGCAAAACCTATCAATCTGTTCACCAACATAGTTGATTAACATTTACATATGTAAGTTATTTATTTCAGAACCTAAACAAGCATGAGAGGTGTCTAATCATTTTGGCAAAACTCATCAAGTTATAAATTCTATCCTAAACAAGCAAGCATACATTCATGTTTTATCAACACATCAAAAATAAAGCATTCATCCCCTTCTCTAATGCATGTATGTACATCTACTCCACCCCCCAAAGGGGATGAAACTACTCACTAAACATTACACTAATTATTAAACTAAACAAAGAAAGCATATTAAAACTAAGTTAGAAATAAAAGACGATTAAACTAAAACATGCACAAACTATAAAAGAAGCATAAACAAACAATGAAAGAAACACAAAACTTTATTGATAAAATGACTCACATTAAAAGTAGCATCCTCCTACTTTAGTGTGTGCTTCAAGGCCTCACTTCTAGTAGGAAGAATAGCCACTTAAAATATGGAGTGATTACAATAGGAGGTGAAGAATTCTATTTATAGGCATGGAAAAAGCTAATCCGGGACAATCCCCCGATGTGGGACTAAACCAACACCAAAAATAGCCTCAACGAACATTAATACAAGTCCAGGACAAATCTTGGCAGATCTGGACTAATCCAGACCGCCAATTGGCGGTCCAAAATGTCCGGATCCAGTTGAGTTTTATTCTGGGCTTTTCTTTGTGCTTTTGGTGGTCTTTGATGCATCTACTTCGTTTGTTGGAGCTCCGACCCGAATCCAATTGCTAAAATACTCCCCATGATGGTGTGAAGTATTCTGTTTTGCTCTTAGGTCCCTCTGTCTTGCGTTCAGGTCCTTCTCCCTCGCATCTTGGTCCCAGATCTCACAATGCAGTCCTTTTTCCCAGCTTTTGGGTCCTTTTATGTTTCATCTCTTCAAACCTATTTATTCCTGAAAACTAAACATAAAACTCGTGACATAGCATTGTTTAGGTGAAAGATAATGGATATAAGATACAAATATGAGTATGAAATGATGTCAATCAAATACCCCCACACCTAACTTTTGCTAGTCCCGAGCAAAACAAAGAAAGAGAAAAGCATGCGAAAAACAAGAAATCCTAACTCACTTTCGTAGGAATCACGGTTGCACTTAGCACGTGCAAGAAGCCGTTAAACCTCCCTGTTGCCAAGGAGGAGGAGTGTTGTCTCCTGAGGATTTTCAGCGGATATACCCACAAAATCCGAACAAGATGCATTAATAAATCTAGCTACACGACTCGTTGGACTTATTTTGTCGATCATGGGACGCGGTAATACTACGGGTCGACTCTATATATGTAATCGTTCCAAAATGTCCGGATCCAGTTGAGTTTTATTCTGGGCTTTTCTTTGTGCTTTTGGTGGTCTTTGATGCATCTACTTCGTTTGTTGGAGCTCCGACCCGAATCCAATTGCTAAAATACTCCCCATGATGGTGTGAAGTATTCTGTTTTGCTCTTAGGTCCCTCTGTCTTGCGTTCAGGTCCTTCTCCCCTGCATCTTGGTCCCCAGATCTCACAATCCAGTCCTTTTTCCCAGCTTTTGGGTACTTTTATGTTTCATCTCTTCAAACCTATTTATTCCTGAAAACTAAACATAAAACTCGTGACATAGCATTGTTTAGGTGAAAGATAATGGATATAAGATACAAATATGAGCATGAAATGATGTCAATCAGAGGAGGAGAGAGAAGGACAAGCGAAGCAGAAGGAGAGAGATGAGAGAAAGAGAAGGAAGGAGAGGAGGAGGGAGAAGAAGGGGAGAGGAGGAGGGAGAAGGAGAACAAGAGAGAGGGCAAGGAGAGAAGAATAAGGGCACACGGAGAGATGGAGAAGGGGAGAGTAGTAAGGAGAGAGAGAAGGACAATGGGAGTGAGAGGGGAGGAGAGCGAGAAGGAGACGAGGAGAGATAGAGGAGGAGGAGAGAGAGAAGGAAAGAGAGAGAAGGAGGAGGAGGAGAGCGAGAGAGTACGATAGAGTGAGAGAGGAGGGGAGAGAGAGATGGACAAGGAGAGAGAAGTAGAGGGAGATGGGGAGGGAAGGAGGAAGAAGGAGACGGAGAGAGGGAGAAGAGTGGAGATGGGAAGGAGAAGGAGAAGGAGAGAGAGGGAGAGAAGCAAGAGGAGAAGGCAAGCGAGGGAGAGAGAAGGAGAAGGGGAAAGAGAAGGAGAGGTATTGAAGTTGAGGAGAAGGAGAGAGAGGGAAGGAGATGGAAGACGAAGAGTGAGGGACAAGGAGAGAGAAGATAGAAGGGAAGAGAGAATCAGAGAATGGAGTGGGAAGAAGAGAGCGCGAGACAACAAGAGAGTGAAAACAAGGAGAAGGAGGGGAGAGAGAGAAGGAGAGTGTGGGACGAGAGAGAAGGAAATGGGGAAACAAGGAGACAGGGAGGGAGAGAGAGAGCTAGAAGGAGAAGGAGAGAGAGGAGAGGTGGACGGAGGGGGAGAGAGTGAGAAGGGCAAGGAGAGATGGAGAAGCAGAGAGAACAATAGAGAAGGAGAGAGAGGGAGAAGGAGAGCGACAAGGAGGGAGTGAAACGGAGAAGGGGAGAGAGTGAATTAGAGCGAGAAGTGGAGAGAGGAGAGAGAGAAAGAGAGAGGGAGAAACAGTGAGGGAGTCAGTAAGTGAGCTAGACGGAGAAAGACAAGGAGAAGGAGAGAGAGAAGGAAGAGGAGACTGGAAGGGAAGGAGAGAAGGAAAGAGGGAGGGAGAAGGAGAAGTAGAGAGAGAAATAGAGGGAAGGAGAAGGGGAGAGAGAAGGAGAACGAGAGGAGTGAGAGAGAGTGAAGGTGACGGAGAGGAAAAGAAGAGGGAGGAGGAGAGAGAAGGACAAGCGAAGCAGAAGGAGAGAGATGAGAGAAAGAGAAGGAGGAAGAGGAGGGAGAGGAGGAGGGAGAAGAAGGGGAGAGGAGGAGGGAGAAGGAGAACAAGAGAGGGGGCAAGGAGAGAAGAATAAGGGCACACGGAGAGATGGAGAAGGGGAGAGTAGATAAGGAGAGAGAGAGAGAGAAGGACAATGGGAGTGAGAGGGGAGGAGAGCGAGAAGGAGACGAGGAGAGGAGAGATAGAGGAGGAGGAGAGAGAGAAGAAGGAGGAGGAGAGCAAGAAAGTACGATAGAGTGAGAGAGGAGGGGAGAGTGAGATGGACAAGGAGAGAGAAGTAGAGGGAGATGGGGGAGGGAAGGAGGAAGAAGGAGAGAGAAGGAGACGGAGAGAGGGAGAAGAGTGGAGATGGGAAGGAGAAGGAGAGAGAGGGAGAGAAGCAAGAGGAGAAGGCAAGCGAGGGAGAGAGAAGGAGAAGGGGAAAGAGAAGGAGAGGTATTGAAGTAGAGGAGAAGGAGAGAAAGGGAAGGAGATGGAAGACGAAGAGTGAGGGATAAGGAGAGAGAAGATAGAAGGGAAGAGAGAATCAGAGAGTGGAGTGGGAAGGAGAGAGCGCGGGACAACAAGAGAGTAAAAAACAAGGAGGAGGGGAGAGAGAGAAGGAGAGTGTGGGACGAGAGAGAAGGAAATGGGGAAACAAGGAGAGAGGCACGGAGAGAGAGAGCTAGAAGGAGAAGGAGAGAGAGGAGAGGAGAGGTGGACGGAGGGGGAGAGAGTGAGAAGGGCAAGGAGAGATGGAGAAGCAGAGAGAACAATAGAGAAGGAGAGAGAGGGAGAAGGAGAGCGACAAGGAGGGAGTGAAACGGAGAAGGGGAGAGAGTGAATTAGAGCGAGAAGTGGAGAGAGGAGAGAGAGAAAGAGAAGGAGAGAGGGAGAAAGAGTGAGGGAGTCGGTAAGTGAGCTAGACGGAGAAAGACAAGGAGAAGGAGAGAGAGAAGGAAGAGGAGACTGGAAGGGAAGGAGAGAAGGAAAGAGGGAGGGAGAAGGAGAAGTAGAGAGAGAAATATAGGGAAGGAGAAGGGTGAGAGAGAAGGAGAACAAAGAGAAATATAGGGAAGGGAGAAGGGTGAGAGAGAAGGAGAGAAGGAAAGAGGGAGGGAGAAGGAGAAGTAGAGAGAGAAATATAGGGAAGGAGAAGGGTGAGAGAGACAAATCCGAACATGCCATGTGGACAAAAAAACAAAGACAAAAGCAAAGCCACACCAAAGGTGAGTGGGTGTCTTGCTCTTGGAAGAACCAATGAGGAGAAGGATGAGTGCTCTAGGAGAAGAACCAAAGAGGAAGCATCACGTGATGGAGGGAGTGAAAATAAGGGGGACCAACATCACTTTCTAGATCCACTAGCAAAGGAGGGTGCAAATGAGGAAATCATGTGTGGAACACATGAGAAAGGTGCACTAGTGGAGGCAACTCGAAATAGTGAAAAGGAAGGGAGGGAAACACACATATGTTACATGCATGAAGAGAATGTGGAGAGGGGGTGCTTTGCTCTTGGGAGAACCAATGAGGAGAGGGATGAGTGCTCTAGATTCAAATGGGCCAATAAGGAAGCACCACGTGATGGTGGGAGTGAAAACAAGGGGAACCAAAAGCACTTTCCAGTTCCACTAGCAAAGGAGGGTCCAAATAAGGAAACCATGTGTGCAACACATGAGGAAGGTGCACTAGTGGAGGCCACTCGAAATAATAGCAAGGAAGGGAAGGAAATAAACGTGCATGAAGCAAATATGGAGAATATGAAGTGCAAGTTACCTCCCATGCACGAAATTGATGATCATGGGAGCTCACGAGGACTAATTTCGTTAATGAGAGAAGAAGGGTCGTGGGAATCACCTAAGCGCGTGAGAAAGGAAAAGGAGGTAGTGCGCAAGGTTGCATGGACAAGTGAAGGCAAATTCGCGGCATTGGAAAGTATGGTGGAGGACCATGGGAAGGAGATGGCAACCGAGCTTGCTAGCAAGAGGAATCCGAGGAGGAAAGGATCCCCCCCACCACCGGTGGACTTAGGTTCTATCTCACCACAACCCGAGTTATTTAAAGCAATACGAGAGAAAGGGTTGGCGCAACAAAAGATCACGCATGGAGGTAAAGGGGCTCGCCCCACACCTTAAACCCATGAATCTCTTAGTGTGGAATGTGCGCGGTGCAAATGGACCCGGCCGTGCACTCATGATTAGGGGTCGAATAAAGGAGCTTCAACCGGAGGTGATTTGCCTTCTTGAGCACAAAGTCAAATTGAAGAGGCTAGCAAAGTTCAAGCGTGCAATTTGGCCACATGCATGGGTAGCAAATAGTGAAATTGAGGATTCCGGCCGAATTTTGGTACTTTGGAACGAAAATCTTGTTGATCTTAAAGTCACTTTCGAAACTACACAAGTACTTCACTTCCAAGGGAGAATGAAAAAGGAAGGAGTTGAATTTGAGTTCTCGGCAATTTATGGTGCAAACGCACACATGGATAGGAGGGCGTTGTGGAAGGACCTTGCCTCCATTGCTCCAAGTGACACTAAGCCGTGGATTGTGGGGGGGGACTTTAATTGCATCCGGAGGGCGAGTGAAAAATGTGGGGGGGGCGAAATAAACGAGATTGCAACAAGGGAATTCAATGAGTGCGTTGATACACTCCAACTACTAGAGACACCCTCGGTGGGAGGTGAATTTACGTGGTCAAACTCATCCGAAGGAAGTGCACGCATCGAAACCAAGATCGACCGCATTTTGATGACAAATGCTTGGCTTGAAGCCTTCCCGGAGACGTTCTACATTGTGGGGGAGAAGGACTTAAGTGATCACACTATGCTCACAATGAAAACGGAGGGGCAAGGTTCTCGAAAGAAGAAGAATTTCAGGTTTGAGAATCATTGGGGGGAACACGAGGAGTTTTGCGAGGTGGTTAAAGGGGCGTGGGCAACACTAGTAAATGGTACACCAATGTTTAGAGTTGTTGCAAAGCTGAAAGAGGTGAAAGAAGCACTCAAAAGTTGGAGTGGCGTGAAGTTTGGAAACGTCGCCAACATGGTGGGCACGGCCACTAGTACCCTTGCGGAGGTGCGGAGGCTTAGGCTGGCCTCTCCACGGGATATATCTCTTGCACAAGCTGAGGTGAAGGCAAAGGAGGAGTTAAATAGAGTTCTTGAGCGAGAGGAATCTATCATTCGGCAAAAATCGCGAGTCAAGTGGTTAAAGGAGGGTGACCGGAATACTAGGTTCTTTCATGCACACCTAAGAGTGAGGAGAGCCACTAATAAAGTGAGGAGATTGTGTGAGGGAGAGCTTATTCTTGAGAAGGAATGTGACATCCGGGAGGCCTTCCGGCGGTTTTTTGCTAATTTGTTTGCTAATGGTTTTCAGGTACAACCACTTATGACATCAATTATCTTGCCCCAACTCGACCCAAGGGAGGGAGAGAGCTTAGTTCGGAAATTGGACATGAAGGAGTTGGAGGAGGTGGTATTGAATGCAAATGTGGATAAGGCACCGGGTCCGGATGGGTTTAATGCCAAATTCTTCAAGGCAGCTTGGGGGATAATTAAGAAGGATGTGTTCAAAGCCGTGGACTCATGTATGAGTAATGGAAAGATCTTGGCACAAATGAACTATACGTCCATCACCATAATTCCAAAGAAGACGACACCCATGAAGGTAGAAGACTTTCGACCTATTGCTTTGTGCAACATGATGTATAGGTTTATTGCAAAGGTGCTCGCCAACCGGTTGAAAAGCTTGTTACCAAAACTTGTTGGGGAAACCCAAAGCGCATTTGTTCAAGGAAGAAGAATCAGCGATAACATCCTCCTTGCGCACGAGCTTTGCCACAACCTTCACCTTGCTAGAGGGAGGGGACGTATGTGCATCAAATTGGACATTCGGAAAGCTTATGATTCCATCTCGTGGGAGTTCTTAGATCAAGTGATGCTGAGATTTCGGTTCCCGGATAAGTGGAGAAAGATTATAATGGCATGTGTGGAAGCCTCCTTTGTTGTTACGGTGAATGGAGCAAATTCGAAACCCTTTCGTGCGGGCAATGGCTTGAGGCAAGGCGATCCCTTAGCACCATACTTGTTTGTCTTGTGCATGGAGGTCTTGAGTGAGATGGTGAAGTTAGCGGTGGTGGAAGGAAGAATCGAGCCCCTTGTTTGTGGGGACATTAGTGTATCTCATTTGTTGTTTGCCGATGATGTACTATTATTTGCGAGGGCAACGAAGGAGAATGCAAAAGGCATCAAGAAGGTCCTCGATGACTTCACGGCGTGCTCGGGGCTGAGTTTTAGTGCTTCCAAAAGTCAAATCTTCATGGGTGGGGAAGTGACATATGGAGAGTGGATTGTTGAGCACCTTGAAATGGAACGCAAGGAATTCCCGGTTGTCTACCTTGGACTCCCTCTATTTTCTGGTCGGATGGGGAGAAGTCATTGTGGAGTGCTTATTAATAAAGTGAAGGCCCGGTTGAGCACATGGCAACAAAACTTCCTCTCCATAGCCGGGCGAGTAGAGCTTGTGAGGAGTGTGCTTGTCTCACTTAGCATATATTGGACTTCAGCATTCATGGTCCCCCGGAAGGTACTCCACGAGTTGGACGGTCTCATGAGCCACTTTATTTGGGGAGGGCCGAAGAAATGGGTGGCGGTAGCTTGGAAGGATGTTTGCACCCCCAAAAGTGAAGGCGGGCTTGGCCTTAAGAAGCTCACGGAATGGAATGATGTAGGACTCCTTCGACTTTTTTGGCTTGTGGTGGAAGGTGGAAACTCGCTATGGGTGAAATGCATGCGGCACAAATACTTAAAGAACCGGTCCATTTGGCAAGCAAGACCACCGGCTTCCTCCTCATGGGCTTGGCGTGGGATTCTCCGAGTCCGAGAGGTGGCAAGAAGGAACATTCATTACAAGGTGGGAAATGGGGAGGACATCCGCTTCTTTCAATATCCGTGGTGCGGGGACCCATTCCAAGTTGAACCTTGGGGAGAGCGGCTACACTACGAGTTAGGAGTGCCATGGGACACCAAGGCTTCGTTCTTCATTGAGGAGGGAGAGTGGCGACTTCCATATCCTCGTTCTAGCACCATGGAGACACTATGGGTAAAGATTAGAAACATTCCTATTCGAGGAGGGGTGGACAAACCGGCAAGATTGAATGGCAAGGATGGTACACTCGACATGAAGGAGGTTTGGACATGGGTAAAGCCGCCGGGAATCAAGATAAGTTGGGGGGATATGGTGTGGCACAAGCATGGGATTCCTAAACACGCCCTCACGGCTTGGAGAGCATTGAGGGGTCGACTCCTCACTAAGAAACTCATGAACCAAAGGGGAGCTAAGCATGACCCGGTTTGCGCCCTCTGTGCCACCATGGAGGAGGATGTGGAACACTTGTTTTGGGTTTGCTCCTTCACTAGAGAGGTTTGGGAGGGCCTCCTCACATGCCTACACGTCAGCCCCGCCATTGCTAGCACGCTTGTGGGAGAAGCAAATCGCATCATTCATGCACGAGGAGGGTGCATCGAGAGACTAGAGAGGAAATGGGCTTTCAACGCCATGGTGCATGAATGTTGGCAAGAACGAAATCGTAGAATCTTTGAAGGGGAAGCAAAGAAACCGGCGGATATATGTGAAATCATCAAGGACACTATCCGGTGTATGGGAGATAAAGTGAAGGATATCGCCAAGAATGAGGAGGATCACACGAGATTTGTAGTAACATGGAGCTAGGTCTGAAATTTCTTATCATATGATGTAATCCATGTATGTAATACGTAGTAGTAGTGGCTGGTTTTTGCACATGGCATAAACCCGCGAACAAATTTCTCAAGTTTTGTAGGTTGTAAACACCATTTCATTTATAAAATTAGAGGCTAAGCCTCCCTTTTGCTTTGCAAAAAAAAGAGAGAGAAGGAGAACGAGAGGAGTGAGAGAGAGTGAAGGTGACGGAGAGGAAAAGAAGAGGGAGGAGGAGAGAGAAGGACAAGCAAAGCAGAAGGAGAGAGATGAGAGAAAGAGAAGGGGGAGAGGAGGGAGAGGAGGAGGAAGAAGAAGGGTAGAGGATAAGGGACAAGGAGAACAAGAGAGAGGGCAAGGAGAGAAGAATAAGTGCACACGGAGAGAAGGAGAAGGGGAGAGTAGATAAGGAGAGAGAGAGAGAGAAGGACAATGGGAGTGAGAGGGGAGGAGAGCGAGAAGGAGACGAGGAGAGGAGAGATAGAGGAGGAGGAGAGAGAGAAGGAAAGAGAGAGGAGGAGGAGGAGAGCGAGAGAGTAACATAGAGTGAGAGAGGAGGGGGGAGAGAGATGGACAAGGAGAGAGAAGTAGAGGGAGATGGGGGAGGGAAGGAGGAAGAAGGAGAGAGAAGGAGACGGAGAGAGGGAGAAGATTGGAGATGGGAAGGAGAAGGAGAGAGAGGGAGAGAAGCAAGAGGAGAAGGCAAGCGAGGGAGAGAGAAGGAGAAGGGGAAAGAGAAGGAGAGGTATTGAAGTAGAGGAGAAGGAGAGAGAGGGAAGGAGATGGAAGACGAAGAGTGAGGGATAAGGAGAGAGAAGATAGAAGAGAAGAGAGAATCAGAGAGTGGAGTGGGAAGGAGAGAGCGCGGGACAACAAGAGAGTGAAAAACAAGGAGAAGGAGGGAAGAGAGAGAAGGAGAGTGTGGGACGAGAGAGAAGGAAATGGGGAAACAAGGAGAGAGGGACGGAGAGAGAGCTAGAAGGAGAAGGCGAGAGAGGAGAGGTGGACGGTGGGGGAGAGAGTGAGAAGGGCAAGGAGAGATGGAGAAGCAGAGAGAACAATAGAGAAGGAGAGAGAGGGAGAAGGAGAGCGACAAGGAGGGAGTGAAATGGAGAAGGGGAGAGAGTGAATTAGAGCAAGAAGTGGAGAGAGGAGAGAGAGAAAGAGAAGGAGAGAGGGACAAAGAGTGAGGGAGTCGGTAAGTGAGCTAGACGGAGAAAGACAAGGAGAAGGAGAGAGAGAAGGAATAGGAGACTGGAAGGGAAGGAGAGAAGGAAAGAGGGAGGGAGAAGGAGAAGTAGAGAGAGAAATAGAGGGAAGGAGAAGGGGGAGAGAGAAGGAGAACGAGAGGAGTGAGAGAGAGTGAAGGTGACGGAGAGGAAAAGAAGAGGGAGGAGGAGAGAGAAGGACAAGCGAAGCAGAAGGAGAGAGATGAGGGAAAGAGAAGGAGGGAGAGGAGGGAGAGGAGGAGGGAGAAGAAGGGTAGAGGAGGAGGGAGAAGGAGAACGAGAGAGAGGGCAAGGAGAGAAGAATAAGGGCACACGGAGAGAAGGAGAAGGGGAGAGTAGATAAGGAGAGAGAGAGAGAGAAGGAGAGGGAAGAGGTGAGAGAAGAGTGGTAGAGAGAGAAGGAGAAAGTGGATAAGAGAGAGAGAGAGAAAGAGAGATGTGCGTCCCTAGGGTTTCTAGGGCCGTTTTTCATCATTTTTCCACCTAAATCCACCTAAATCGAGCGTTTTCTTTCTTTTTCTTGCTGTTATGGAGCGTGCTTTGATTGTGGGAGTGGTTTCTACCGATTCCCACAAAGATTCACGTCAACAAGATGGGAAAGATGGGTGTCAAAGTTCGCGGGTTGGGCTACAACAACAACAACAACATGAACAACATGCACAACAAGAAAAGGAGGTGATTCCTCCTTCACCTTTGATTGTAGGAGTGATTTCTACCGATTCATACAAAGATCCATGCCAACAAAAAGGAGAAAATGGGAGTCCAAGGTTGCGGGTAGGGCAGCAACAACAACAAAAACAACTTGCAAAAGGAAAGGAGGTGGCTCCTCCATCACCTCCACGAAAGTGGTCCGAGCTTTTCACTCAACAACCAAAGCCACGAACGTCGTTGGAGTTTGTTCCACCAATGGAGCGTGGAGGAGCAAAGGTGGCAGCCATTACATGTGAGGATATGGAGGAAGCACTTGGCGCGTGGAAAGAGGTGCTGATGGGGTCTTTTGTGGGGTTCAACCCCCACCTTCCCACCCTTGAGAAGCATCTCACTAAGCTATGGAGGGTGTCCGGGTCCTTGGAGATTGTTAGGCGAGGGGGCAACATGATGATCTTCCGGTTCACGTTGGATTCCGACCGGCATTTTGCTCTAGAGAATGGGCCATGGTTCGTTAAGGGGGCGCCTCTCATACTAAAACCATGGTCGGCCGAGAAGAAGGACCAAGACAAAATAGGGGCTGTCCCGATTTGGATTCGCTTCCCCGAGCTCGATCTCAAGTTTTGGTCGAGGAAGCTTATTGGAACCCTTGCTAGTGTCCTAGGCAATCCACTCTTCATGGATGAAAACACGGCGATGGGTAGAAGGCTTGCATATGCTCGGGTTTGTATTGAAGTCCAAGGTACGTTTGATTATCCACCACATGTTCTTGTTGCAAATGAGAAGGAAGAAGGAGAGGTGGTGCGCGTTGAGTACGAATGGAAACCACCATATTGCTCACTTTGTTCCACCTTTGGACATAATGAAGGTGTGTGCAAGGGTGGGGGATCACGCAACATGGGAAAGAAAACATGGGTAGTGAAGGGAAGCAACACAAAGGAGGGAAGTAGAGGTGGTGAGGGAAGCGAAAGCATGCATGGAACCCTACCAAAGGAGCTCGAGTTTGAAGAGGGAGCTAGAGGAGAAAGGAGGGAGCTAGAGGTTGAAGAAGATGGCCCACAAACAAAGGAGAATGGGGGAGATTTCGTTGATTTGGGGGGTCCACATGAGGAAAACAAAGAGGGTTGGTCGTTGGTAGGTGGGAAGAGAGGTCCAAATGGGGAAAATCACGTGAAGGCTATATATAGGAGGGGACAAGGCAACTTTCCACCCACTACCAAGGTTGGGGAAAGCTTGCAACGGTCTCCAACACTTCTTGTCTCTTGTGGGGCTGAGAGTACACTAGGGGAAGTGGATTTTAATGGCAAGGACAAGGAGGTACCATTAGCATGCACAATGGGAAGGGAAGAAGATCTCTTTTCGTCACAAACAAATGGGGAAGGTTTTCAACCAATGGAACAAGAGATGAGTGGAGGGGCAAAAGGGAGTGGGAGTTTGGATCACCTAATGGGACAAAAGGTGAGTGGAGGGGCTGAGGTGAGTGGGGAATTGCATCTATTCCATGTGTTAGGGGATGGAGAAAACGAAATTGAGGGTGCACCAAAGGAAGGGGGTGTTTGTGGGAGTTTACGTGGGAAGAGTGTGCATGGGGAGTGTGGGTCTATGGAAGCACGTGATTTTGATGTGGGGAAGGGTAATGCAAAGCATGGGAGGATGAAGGTGTCGCATGCACCACCATGCAAGACCTCTACGACCTTGTGCTCTCCAAATAAATATGATGTGTTGGCCTCATGTGGGGAGGAAAGTGTGCACGAAAAGGAAGGAAGTAGGATGGAGGACGGGGCTTCTAGTGGGAAGGAAGTCGGTTTGGCAAGCATATTGCACTCCCCCCCATCTTCGGTTGATCTAGAGAATGCCTCTCCTCCGGATACATTTAGGCATGTGCGGGAAGGTGAATTGGTGAAACGAAAGAAAGCAAGCAAGGGTATGAAGGGACCTCGGTCCCCTCCACCACACTCATGAAGCTACTTTGTTGGAACGTGCGGGGTGCCAATCTCTCGGGGCGCACGCATATGTTTCGTAGCAAGATAAGACGAGAGAACCCGGATGTGGTTTGCTTTGTTGAGCACAAAGTGAAGAGCGGTAAACTTCCAAATTTTGCACGCGCGGTTTGGGGAAATGGGAGTTGGTGTACGAATAATGATGTGTGTCCATGTGGTCGAATAATAATCATGTGGAAGGAGGAGGTGATAAAGATGGAACGACGAAGCGCATCGAATCAATACATTCAAATGAGGGGTGAAGTTTGCGCAAATGGCCTCAAAGTGGACCTTTTCTTCATCTATGGTGCTAACAACTACTTGGAGAGGAGAAGACTTTGGGAGGAGGTTAAAGCTAGCCGACCACCTATAGACATTCCTTGGTTGGTGGTAGGTGACTTTAACTGTATTCGTTGGGATCATGAAAAGAGTGGAGGAGGAGGCTTCAACTTGAGGGCTATGAAGGACTTCAATGAATTCATTGAGGAATCCGAGCTTTTGGAGGTGCGCACGGTTGGGGAGGAGTTCACTTGGTCCAATTCGTCGAGCGGAGTGGCACGAATCGAGACACGAATTGATCGGGCATTATGCTCCAAAGAATGGGTGGAATGCTTTCCGGAATGCTTTTGCATGGTTGGGGAGAATGAACTAAGTGATCACCGACCCTTGGTGGTTAGATGTGATCGGGAGGGCGTGAAAAAGAAGAAGGCATTTAGGTTTGTGAATGCATGGACAAGAGAGGACTTCCTTGATGTGGTTCGGAAAGCGTGGGGAGTGTATGTGGAGGGCACACCAATGTTCAAAGTGGTGGGAAAGCTTGATGAGGTGCGAGTGGCGCTTAAGAGTTGGGCTCATGAGAAATTCGGGAAGACAAAGGAATGGGCAAGCAAGGCGAGGGAGGCACTTGAGGAGGTGCGGAGAGACCTCATGGTGGATCCAAACTCAGCCACGTTGGGTGTCAAGGAGCGGGCATGCATAGATGACTTCACAAAAGCTTTGTCCTTTGAGGAGTTACTTGTGCGACAAAAGTCAAGAATCCGATGGCTGAATGAGGGTGACTCAAACTCTCGCTTCTTCCATGCAACCTTGCGTGTGAAGAGGGCGATAAATACAATAAGATGCGTGGAGGAGGGAGGCGAGGTGATCGAGGAGGAGGGGGCAATTCGGGAGGCGTTTCGGAATCGTTTTGCCTTGCTCTTCTCCAACCGAGCCCCAACGACACCATTTTACACTAACGTTTGTTTTCCTTGTCTTACTAGGTCCGAGGGTGAATTTCTCACCCATGCCGTGTCCGAGGAGGAGTTGGAAGGGGTGGTGATGAGAAGTAATGATGATAAGGCACCGGGGCCGGATGGGTTTAATGCACGTTTCTTTAAAGCCTCTTGGTCGGTGATAAAAAAGGAGGTGTTCAATGGTGTTGCTTCAGCAATGAGGGACATGAAGATCCTCAAGCGCATCAACTACACGTCTATTACACTCATTCCAAAGAAGACAACTCCAAAGTGTGTAGATGACTATAGGCCCATCTCATTATGCAACATGCTCTACCGGTATATGTCGAAGATTATGGCCAATCACTTGAAGAGTGTATTGCCACGGTTGGTGGGAGAGGAGCAAAGTGCGTTCCTTAAGGGGCGCAATATCGGGGATAATATTCTCTTGGCACATGAGTTGTGCCATAATATGCATCTTGACGTGGGGAGGGGACGCATGTGCCTACAACTTGACCTTAGGAAGGCGTATGACTCGCTATCTTGGGAGCTCTTGGATGCGGTTCTTGCACGCTTTAACTTCCCCTCGAAATGGAGAAGATGGGTGGCGGCTTGTTTGAGAGCTTCTTTTGTGGTGAATGTGAATGGACAAAATTCAGCCTCGTTTGTGGCAACCAATGGGTTAAGGCAAGGGGACCCGATGGCACCCTACCTCTTTGTTCTTAGCATGAAAGTTCTTAGTGCCATTTTCAAGGAGGAGGTGGCTGCCGGACGACTCACCCCACTAAGGTGTGGAAGAGAATGGATTTCTCACCTTTTATTTGCCGATGACGTGATGGTTTTCGCCGAAGCTACAAAGGAGAACGCGATTACCATTAAGCGCATCATGGACAAGTTTGAAGCTATGTCGGGTCTCCGGCTAAATACGGAGAAGAGCAACCTATTCTTAGGAGGGACCATAGGGAGAAAGAGTGGATCGCTGAATTCCTTCAAATGAAACCGGCGGCACTACCGGTTAGGTACCTTGGGCTGCCATTGATATCCTCTCGTTTGAGTAAACGACATTGCCAAAGCCTTGTGGAGAAGGTGAGGGCGAAGTTAAGTGAGTGGAGGAGGGGTCTTCTATCTATGGCGGGTAGGGTGGAGTTGGTTAGGAGTGTGCTTGTCTCCTTTAGTGTATTTTGGACTTCAGCCTTCTACATTCCACGAAGCATATTGTATGAGATTGAGCATATCATGTCGCACTTCATTTCGGGGGGAAAAAAAAAGATGGTGCTAGTATCTTGGAAGGACATATGTACTACAAAGCAAGAGGGTGGGCTTGGCCTTCGACGTCTCACCGAGTGGAATGATGCCGGGTTGCAGCGATTATTTTGGTTGGTTGCGGCAAACCAATCATCACTTTGGGTTAAGGCCATCCGGAGCAAGTATTTGCGCAACAAGAGTGTGTGGCATGCTAGGCCACCGGCTAGTTGTTCATGGGCTTGGAGAGGCGTACTACGACTCCAAGCCAAAGCAAGGGAAACATTCTTCTTTGAGATTGGGGATGGCACAAATGTGCGCTTCTTTGAGGACCCATGGTGTGGGAGGCCTTTCATTTGCGACGAGCAAGGCTCTAGGTTCCAATACGATATGGGGGTACCCATGGACACAAGGGTGTCCTACTTCTTGGGAGAGGAGGGATGGCGGCTACCATTTCCTAAGTCACGCTTCATGGAGGACCTTTGGCAAAGGGTGCGAGGAATTAAGCCTACGGGGGGAGGGGATGTACTTTGTTGGGAGGAGAGTAGGAGGAAGGCCTTCTCCCTAAAGGCCGCATGGAAATCAATCCGAAGAGAGGGGCCGAGAGTGGGCTGGTCCCATGGGGTGTGGCACTCCCTTGCTATCCCTCGAGTCTCCTTATGTGTGTGGAGAGCTATGAGAAATCGGCTACCTACCATGGACTTACTTTGGGCACGACACAAACATGTGATCTCTCGGTGTGCACTTTGCAAGTGTGCGGGGGAGAGTGTGGAGCACCTATTTTGGGAGTGTAGCTTTTCAAAAGAAGTGTGGCATGGGATTCTTGATGTATTACGGATTCGTGGAGTGGGAAGTGATGTAATCCATGACGAGCTTGAAAGGATTATTTCGGCATCAAGGACCACGATGGACAAGCACATGGCACGACTCGCATATGGTAGCACAATTTACTTACTCTGGCAAGAGAGGAACATGCGGGTGATGGAGGGGCAGCAACGACCGGCCTCCCTCGTGGTCCACAACATCAAGGAGATGGTGAGATTGAAGGCCACTACAAGCAAGCAAAATGATCATGATGTGTGTGAGGAGATTAGAGTGAGATGGTTGTAATGTGACTTACCCGTGTGTGGGGAGCCTACTTTAAGTTTGGTAGGATAGACATGTTTGTAATGCTGGCCTAGCATGTTTTTGTATCCGATTATGTAGAGTAGCATAATCCGAATTTGTAATTTTCAGCACCTTTGTGCTATATATACACATGGAGGCTCGCCTCCCTTTTTGCTTTGCAAAAAAAAGAGGGAGAAGGACAATGGGAGTGAGAGGGGAGGAGAGCGAGAAGGAGACGAGGAGAGGAGAGATAAAGGAGGAGGAGAGAGAGAAGGAAAGAGAGAGAAGGAGGAGGAGGAGAGCGAGAGAGCACGATAGAGTGAGAGAGGAGGGGAAGAGAGAGATGGACAAGGAGAGAGAATTAGAGGGAGATGGGGGAGGGAAGGAGGAAGAAGGAGAAAGAAGGAGACGGAGAGAGGGAGAAGAGTGGAGATGGGAAGGAGAAGGAGAGAGAGGGAGAGAAGCAAGACGAGAAGGCAAGCGAGGGAGAGAGAAGGAGAAGGGGAAAGAGAAGGAGAGGTATTGAAGTAGAGGAGAAGGAGAGAGAGGGAAGGAGATGGAAGACGAAGAGTGAGGGATAAGGAGAGAGAAGATAGAAGGGAAGAGAGAATCAGAGAGTGGGGTGGGAAGGAGAGAGCGCGGAACAACAAGAGAGTGAAAAACAAGGAGATGGAGAGTGTGGGACGAGAGAGAAGGAAATGGGGAAACAAGGAGAGAGGGACGGAGAGAGAGAGCTAGAAGGAGAAGGAGAGAGAGGAGAGGTGGACGGAGGGGGAGAGAGTTAGAAGGGCAAGGAGAGATAGAGAAGCAGAGAGAACAATAGAGAAGGAGAGAGAGAGAGAAGGAGAGCGACAAGGAGGGAGTGAAACGGAGAAGGGGAGAGAGTGAATTAGAGCGAGAAGTGGAGAGAGGAGAGAGAGAAAGAGAAGGAGAGAGGGAGAAAGAGTGAGGGAGTCGGTAAGTGAGCTAGACGGAGAAAGACAAGGAGAAGGAGAGAGAGAAGGAAGAGGAGACTGGAAGGGAAGGAGAGAAGGAAAGAGGGGAGAAGGAGAAGTAGAGAGAGAAATATAGGGAAGGATAAGGGGGAGAGGAAGGAGAACGAGAGGAGTGAGAGAGAGTGAAGGTGACGGAGAGGAAAAGAAGAGGGAGGAGGAGAGAGAAGGACAAGCGAAGCAAAAGGAGAGAGATGAGAGAAAGAGAAGGGGGGAGAGGAGGAGGGAGAAGAAGGGTAGAGGAGGAGGGAGAAGGAGAACAAGAGAGAGGGCAAGGAGAGAAGAATAAGGGCACACGGAGAGAAGGAGAAGGGGAGAGTAGATAAGGAGAGAGAGAGAGAGAGAGAGAGAGAGAAGGACAATGGGAGTGAGAGGGGAGGAGAGCGAGAAGGAGACAAGGAGAGGAGAGATAGAGGAGGAGGAGAGAGAGAAAGAAAGAGAGAGCAGGAGGAGGAGGAGAGCGAGAGAGTACGATAGAGTGAGAGAGGAGGAGGAGAGCGAGAGAGTACGATAGAGTGAGAGAGGAGGGGAGAGAGAGATGGACAAGGAGAGAGAAGTAGAGGGAGATGGGGGAGGGAAGGAGGAAGAAGGAGAGAGAAGGAGACGGAGAGAGGGAGAAGAGTGGAGATGGGAAGGAGAAGAAGAGAGAGGGAGAGAAGCAAGACGAGAAGGCAAGCGAGGGAGCGAGAAGGAGAAGGGGAAAGAGAAGGAGAGGTATTGAAGTAGAGGAGAAGGAGAGAGAGGGAAGGAGATGGAAGACGAAGAGTGAGGGATAAGGAGAGAGAAGATAGAAGGGAAGAGAGAATCAGAGAGTGGAGTGGGAAGGAGAGAGCGCGGGACAACAAGAGAGTGAAAAACAAGGAGAAGGAGGGGAGAGAGAGAAGGAGAGTGTGGGACGAGAGAGAAGGAAATGGGGAAACAAGGAGAGAGGGACGGAGAGAGAGCTAGAAGGAGAAGGCGAGAGAGGAGAGGTGGACGGAGGGGGAGAGAGTGAGAAGGGCAAGGAGAGATGGAGAAGCAGAGAGAACAATAGAGAAGGAGAGAGAGGGAGAAGGAGAGCGACAAGGAGGGAGTGAAACGGAGAAGGGGAGAGAGTGAATTAGAGCGAGAAGTGGAGAGAGGAGAGAGAGAGAGAGAAAGAGAAGGAGAGAGGGAGAAAGTGTGAGGGAGTCGGTAAGTGAGCTAGACGGAGAAAGACAAGGAGAAGGAGAGAGAGAAGGAAGAGGAGACTGGAAGGGTAGGAGAGAAGGAAAGAGGGAGGGAGAAGGAGAAGTAGAGAGAGAAATAGAGGGAAGGAGGAGAGAGAAGGAGAACGAGAGGAGTGAGAGAGAGTGAAGGTGACTGAGAGGAAAAGAAGAGGGAGGAGGAGAGAGAAGGACAAGCGAAGCAGAAGGAGAGAGATGAGAGAAAGAGAAGGAGGGAGAGGAGGGAGAGGAGGAGGGAGAAGAAGGGTAGAGGAGGAGGGAGAAGGAGAACAAGAGAGAGGGCAAGGAGAGAAGAATAAGGGCACACGGAGAGAAGGAGAAGGGGAGAGTAGATTAGGAGAGAGAGAGAGAGAGAGAGAGGGAGAGAGAGAGAGAGAAGGACAATGGGAGTGAGAGGGGAGGAAAGCGAGAAGGGGACGAGGAGAGGAGAGATAGAGGAGGAGGAGAGAGAGAAGGAAAGAGAGAGAAGGAGGAGGAGGAGGAGAGCGAGAGAGTACGATAGAGTGAGAGAGGAGGGGAGAGAGAGATGGACAAGGATAGAGAAGTAGAGGGAGATGGGGGAGGGAAGGATGAAGAAGGAGAGAGAAGGAGACGGAGAGAGGGAGAAGAGTGGAGATGGGAAGGAGAAGGAGAGAGAGGGAGAGAAGCAAGAGGAGAAGGCAAGCGAGGGAGAGAGTAGGAGAAGGGGAAAGAGAAGGAGAGGTATTGAAGTAGAGGAGAAGGAGAGAGAGGGAAGGAGATGGAAGACGAAGAGTGAGGGATAAGGAGAGAGAAGATAGAAGGGCAGAGAGAATCAGAGAGTGGAGTGGGAAGGAGAGAGCGCGGGACAACAAGAGAGTGAAAAACAAGGAGAAGGAGGGGAGAGAGAGAAGGAGAGTGTGGGACGAGAGAGAAGGAAATGGGGAAACAAGGAGAGAGGGACGGAGAGAGAGAGCTAGAAGGAGAAGGAGAGAGAGGAGAGGTGGATGAAGGGGCAGAGAGTGAGAAGGGCAAGGAGAGATGGAGAAGCAGAGAGAACAATAGAGAAGGAGAGAGAGGAAGAAGGAGAGCGACAAGGAGGGAGTGAAACGGAGAAGGGGAGAGAGTGAATTAGAGCGAGAAGTGGAGAGAGGAGAGAGAGAAAGAGAAGGAGAGAGGGAGAAAGAGTGAGGGAGTCGGTAAGTGAGCTAGACGGAGAAAGACAAGGAGAAGGAGAGACAGAAGGAAGAGGAGACTGGAAGGGAAGGAGAGAAGGAAAGAGGGAGGGAGAAGGAGAAGTAGAGAGAGAAATAGAGGGAAGGAGAAGGGGGAGAGAGAAGGAGAACGAGAGGAGTGAGAGAGAGTGAAGGTTACGGAGAGGAAAAGAAGAGGGAGGAGGAGAGAGAAGGACAAGCGAAGCAGAAGGAGAGAGATGAGAGAAAGAGAAGGAGGGAGAGGAGGGAGAGGAGGAGGGAGAAGAAGGGTAGAGGAGGAGGGAGAAGGAGAACAAGAGAGAGGGCAAGGAGAGAAGAATAAGGGCACACGGAGAGAAGGAGAAGGGGAGAGTGCTTGGGAGGCCATTGTACATGGATGAACACACCGCATCCGGCCGAAGGTTGGCATTTGCTAGAGTTTGTATTGATGTAACTCAAGATTTCCACTATCCTAGTTGGGTTGAAGTTCAAGTAGAGGAAGGAGAGACACAACGAGTCTATGTTGAATATGAATGGAGACCCGGATTTTGTCACGATTGCATGGAGTTTGGGCATGAGGAGGAGAAGTGTCCAAGAAAGAAGGTGATTGTTAGGCTCGCAAAGGTTGCCCCCCAACAAAAACCGGTGGAACAATGGGTAGAAGTTAAGCACAAGGGTGGGAAAGCTAGTAGAGGCAAGGGTCCCTTCCATGAGGAAGAAGGAAATCTCGAAGAGGAAGTGGAGGGTGCCCCCGGGATGGACTTGGAGGAAGGCCGGCGAGTGCCCATAGGAGGGAACGTGGAGACGAGAGGGGTTGGGAGAGATGATGACGTGGAGAGGGAAGAGGAGGACGTGGAGGAGGGAGAGGGTGACGTGGAGGAGGGAGAGGGTGACGTGGAGGGGGGAGAGGCTGATGTGGATGCAAGGGTAAAGGGAGAATTGACACATGGAAGTGGGACTAGGAGGGAAATGTTGGAGGGAAACATGAGGGAGAGGGAAACATCATGTGTTTCTCTTGAGGAGGCAAGTGAAGTGCCACGTGGACTAAGGGAGGAAGGGATTGGAGACCAAGAAATAATGGACATGGGAGGAGAGACAAATACGAGCATGCCATCTGGACAAGAAAACAAAGACAAGAGCAAGGACACACAAAATATGAGTGGGTGTTTTGCTCTTGGAAGAACCAATGAGGAGAGGGAGGAGTGCTCTAAATTCAAATGGGCCAATGAGGAAGCATCACGTGATGGAGGGAGTGAGAACAAGGGGGACCACGCAAAAAGGAAGGCAAATGAAGGAGTGCCACGTGGACTGAGAAAGGACAAGGGGGGGACCAAGAAATAACGGTTAAGAGAGGTAAGGCCCATGAGAGCACGCCAAATGGACAAAAGGACAAGAGTAGAAGGGTGCAAAATGGGAGTGGGTGCTTTGCTCTTGAAAGGACCAATGAGGAGAAGGATGAGTGCTCTACATCCAAAGGAGCCAATGAGGAGGCCTCAAGGAATGAAGGAGGTGGAAACAAGGGGGAACAAACCCACTTTCTAGACGCACTAGCAAATGTGGGTGCAAATGAGGAAAGCATGTGTGAGGCACATGTGAAGAGTGCACTAGTGGAGGAGAGGAAAATAACTAAGGAGGTGCATGGGAGGGAAAAGAACGTGAGAAGCATGCATGTAAGTGTGAGTGGATGCTTTGCGCATGAGGGAACCAATGAGAAGAGAGATGAGTGCTCTAAGTTCAAAGGAACCAATGAGGAGGAATCTCGTGATAATGGAGGTGGAAACAAGGGGGAAGAAGCACACTTTCTAGACGCACTAGCAAAGGTGGGTGCAAATGAGGAAAGCATGTGTGAGGCACATGTGAAGGGTGCACTAGTGGAGGAGAGGAATATAATTAAGAAGGGGCAAGGGAGGGGAAAGAACGTGAGTAGTATGCATGAAAGGATTATGGGGAGTGAGATACATCCCACGCAAGAGAAGGGTGACTATGGAGGTTTACTAGTTCCTTCGATGGGAGAAGAAGGAGAGTGGGAATCACCTAGACACACAAGGAAAGAGAAGACATTGATGCAAAATCTACCTTGGACTAATGGAGGGAAGTTCAACGCTTTGGACATTATGGGGGAGGAACTAGGAATGGCCACCATCCTCTCACCACCGGAAGGAAGCACGCAAGGAGGGGGGGTTACACTTGAGCAAAGGGACACTAACAAGGGGAAGACGTGGAGGCATAGCTCCCCCCCACCCTCGGCTGATTTGGAGTCCATCTCACCACAACCCGAAGTGTTCAAAGCAATAAGGGAGAAGGGTTTGGTGCAACAAAAGTCAACGCATGGAGGAAGAGGGGCTCGTCCCCAAACCTTAAACCCATGAATACCCTTATGTGGAATGTGCGCGGTGCTAATGGACCCGATCGTGCACTTATGATTAGGGGTCGAATGAAGGAGGCACACGCGGAGGTGATTTGTCTTTTTGAACACAAAGTGAAGATGAAGAATTTGGATAAATTCAAACGTGCAATAAGGCCACATGCTTGGGCGGCAAATAGTGTTGTGGTGGATTCCGGCCGAATTCTTGTCCTTTGGAATGATCAAGTGGTTGACCTACATGTTACATTTGAATCCACGCAACTTCTCCACTTTCAAGGATGGCTGAAAAGAGAGGGAATAAGCTTTGATCTCACGGCAATCTATGACGCAAATGGGCATGTGGAGAGAAGGGTGTTGTGGGAAGACCTTGCCTCCGTTGCTCCATGCGTTGGGAAGCCTTGGATCGTAGGGGGGACTTCAATTGCATCCGGAGGGCGAGTGAAAAATGCGGAGGAGGAGGAATGAATGAGGGTGCTACAAAGGATTTTAACGATTGCATTGATTCCCTCCATCTCATTGAAATGCCTTCAACCGGGGGGGAATATACGTGGTCAAATTCTTCCGAAGGAAGTGCACGAATTGAGACCAAGATTGACCGCATATTGATGACAAATGCTTCGCTTGAGACATTCCCGGATTCTTTCTACTTGGTGGGGGAGAAAGACTTGAGTGATCACGCGATGCTCACCTTAACTACGGAGGGGACGGGGATGAGAAAGAACCGAATGTTTCGGTTTGAAAATCATTGGGTGGAACATGAGGACTTTAGTGAGGTGGTTCAAAGAGCGTGGACTACTCTAGTGAATGGTACCCCGATGTTTCGTGTAGTGGCAAAATTAAAGGAAGTCAAAGAAGCACTCAAACGATGGAGCAAGGAGACATTCGGCAACATTATACATAAGGTGGGGGAAGCCACGAATACCCTTGCGGAGGTGAGAAAGCTTAGGCTGGCCTCCCCGGGGGATGAAGATCTTGCGCGTGCGGAGGTGAAGGCAAAATCTGAGCTAGCTAAGATTCTAGAGCGTGAGGAGTCCATTATACGTCAAAAGTCGCGAGTTAAGTGGTTAAAGGAGGGTGACCGGAATACAAGGTTCTTCCATGCACACCTTCGAGTGAGGAGAGCCACCAACAAAGTGAGGAGAGTGTGTGAGGGAGTGCATTCCTTTGAGGAGGAGGGCGAAATCCAGGATGCGTTCCGGAGGTTTTTTGCTAACTTGTTTGCTAATGATTTTCAGGTTCAACCCATTTCAGCCTCCATTGTCTTGCCCCAACTCGACCAAATGGAAGGAGAGAGCCTAGTTTGCAAGTTGGACATGAAAGAGTTGGAGGACGTGGTGTTGAATGCAAATGTGGACAAGGCACCGGGTCCAGATGGATTCAATGCAAAATTCTTCAAGGCGGCTTGGGGGATAATCAAGAGAGATGTGTTCAAAGCCGTTGACTCATGTTTGAGTAATGGGAAGATGCTAACACAATTGAATTACACCTCCATCACAATCATTCCGAAGAAGATGGCTCCCACTATGGTAGAAGACTATAGGCCTATAGCTCTTTGCAACATGATGTATCGGTTCATTGCAAAGGTGCTTGCGAACCGGTTGAAGGGTCTCTTGCCATGGCTTGTTGGGGAGAATCAAAGTGCTTTTGTCCATGGAAGGAGGATCGGTGATAACATACTACTTGCACATGAGCTTTGCCACAACCTTCATCTTGAGAGAGGACGGGGACGCATGTGCATCAAGTTGGACATTAGGAAAGCCTACGACTCCATATCATGGGCTTTCTTAGATCAAGTTATGGTGAGGTTTGGTTTTCCGGCAAAATGGAGGAAGGTCATTATGGCTTGCGTGGAAGCTTCTTTTGTCGTCACGGACAATGGAGCAAACTCCACCCCATTTCGTGCAAGGAATGGTTTGAGGCAAGGAGACCCTATGGCACCTTACTTGTTTGTCTTGTGCATGGAAGTATTGAGCACAATGGTGAAGATGGCGGTGGAGGAAGGAAGAATCGAGCCTCTAGCTTGCGGAGAAATTAATATTTCACACTTACTCTTTGCTGATGATGTGTTATTCTTTGCTAAAGCTACGAAGGATAATGCACAAGAGATTAAGAAGGTGCTTGACGAGTTCACGGCATGCTCAGGGCTGAGATTTAGTGTTTCAAAGAGCCAAATTTTCATGGGGAGAAGTGACGCATGGTGATTGGATTGTGGAACACCTTGGGATGGAACACATGGCCTTCTCGGTCACCTACCTTGGCCTCCCTTTGTTCTCGGGTCGTATGGGGAAGGCTCATTGTGGAGAGCTACTTAGGAAGGTTAAAGCCCGCTTGAGTACATGGCAACAAAGCTTTCTATCCATCGCCGGGCGTGTGGAGCTTGTGCGAAGTGTCCTTGTGTCACTTAGTATCTATTGGACATCCGCATTCTTGGTCCCTCGCAAAGTACTTCAAGAATTGGATAGCCTAATGAGTCACTTTATTTGGGGTGGGCCTAAGAAGTGGCTGGCGGTAGCTTGGAAGGATGTTTGTACCCCGAAGAAGAAGGGGGGCTTGGCCTCAAGAAACTCACGGAATGGAATGATGTGGGGCAGCTTAGGCTCTTTTGGCTCATGATAAATGATGGTCCCTCTTTGTGGGTGAAGTGTATGCGTCACAAATATCTTAAAAATCGATCCATTTGGCTAGCACGACCGCCGGCTACATCTTCATGGGCTTGGCGTGGGATACTTAGTGTCCGGGAAATTGCAAGAAGGCATATTCAATACAAGGTGGGAAATGGGGAACACATCCGATTTTTCCAATTTCCTTGGTGCGGGGAACCTTTCCAAGTTGAACCTTGGGGAGAGCGGCTACACTACGAGTTGGGAGTACCTTGGGACACGAATGTTGCATACTTCATTAGGAATGGTGAGTGGAGCCTCCCTTATCCTAAATCGAGCATCATAGAGACACTTTGGACCAAGATCAAAGGCCTCCCCATCTTAGGTGGAGTGGACAAACCGACAAGGCTGAATGGAAATGGAAACATCCTCGGCATGAAGGAGGTTTGGAAGTGGGTAAAGGCACCGGGAAATGAAGTGAGTTGGGCTCATATGGTGTGGCACAAGCATGGCATCCCTAAACACTCACTCACGGCTTGGCGGGCAATGAGGGGTCGACTACTCACGAAGAAGCTCATGAACCAAAGGGGTGCAAAGCTTGACCCAACTTGTGTCCTTTGTGAGGACATGGGGGAGGATATGGAGCATCTATTTTGGAGGTGCTCGTTTGCTAGAGAAGTTTGGGGAAGCCTCCTAGCATGCCTTCACGTCAGCCCCAACATCGCAAGCTCGATTGTGGGGGAAGCAAATCGCATTGTCCATGCAAGAGGGGGGGTGCATAGAGGCTCTAGAACGAAGGTGGGCGTTCAATGCCATGATCCATGAATGTTGGCAAGAACGCAACCGAAGAATTTTTGAGGGGGACAAGAAGAAACCGGGGGAGGTAGTTGAAGCAATCAAGGATATACTACGGTGCTTAGGAGGAAAAGTGAAGGACATAGCAAAGAATGAGGAGGAATTCCAGAAATTTGAAGACAAATGGAAATAGGATAGGATAGGAAATAGGACAGCAATTTCTTTTGAAAGATGTAAGCATGCTCGTAATACTTTTGTAGTAGCGACCGGTTATGCATAAGGCATAAACCCGCGCGCTTAGTGCTCAATTTTGTAGGTTGTAAACAATAATTCATCAATAGAATTTAGAGGCTAAAGCCTCCATTTTGCTTTGCAAAAAAAAGGAGAAGGGGAGAGTAGATAAGGAGAGAGAGAGAGAGAGAGAAGGACAATGGGAGTGAGAGGGGAGGAGAGCGAGAAGGAGACGAGGAGAGGAGAGATAGAGGAGGAGGAGAGAGAGAAGGAAAGAGAGAGGAGGAGGAGGAGAGCGAGAGAGTACGATAGAGTGAGAGAGGAGGGGAGAGAGAGATGGACAAGGAGAGAGAAGTAGAGGGAGATGGGGGAGGGAAGGAGGAAGAAGGAGAGAGAAGGAGACGGAGAGAGGGAGAAGAGTGGCGATGGGAAGGAGAAGGAGAGAGAGGGAGAGAAGCAAGAGGAGAAGGCAAGCGAGGGAGAGAGAAGGAGAAGGGGAAAGAGAAGGAGAGGTATTGAAGTAGAGGAGAAGGAGAGAGAGGGAAGGAGATGGAAGACGAAGAGTGAGGGATAAGGAGAGAGAAGATAGAACGGAAGAGAGAATCAGAGAGTGGAGTGGGAAGGAGAGAGCGCGGGACAACAAGAGAGTGAAAATCAAGGAGAAGTAGGGGAGAGAGAGAAGGAGAGTGTGGGACGAGAGAGAAGGAAATGGGGAAACAAGGAGAGAGGGACGGAGAGAGAGAGCTAGAAGGAGAGAGAGGAGAGGTGAACGGAGGGGGAGAGAGTGAGAAGGGCAAGGAGAGATGGAGAAGCAGAGAGAACAATAGAGAAGGAGAGCGACAAGGAGGGAGTGAAACGGAGAAGGGGAGAGAGTGAATTAGAGCGAGAAGTGGAGAGACAAGAGAGAGAGAAAGAGAAGGAGAGAGGGAGAAAGAGTGAGGGAGTCGGTAAGTGAGCTAGACGGAGAAAGACAAGGAGAAGGAGAGAGAGAAGGAAGAGGAGACTAGAAGGGAAGGAGAGAAGGAAAGAGGGAGGGAGAAGTAGAGAGAGAAATAGAGGGAAGGAGAAGGGGGAGAGAGAAGGAGAATGAGAGGAGTGAGAGAGAGTGAAGGTGACGGAGAGGAAAAGAAGAGGGAGGAGGAGAGAGAAGGACAAGCAAAGCAGAAGGAGAGAGATGAGAGAAAGAGGAGGGAGAGGAGGGAGAGGAGGAGGGAGAAGAAGGGTAGAGGAGGAGGGAGAAGGAGAACAAGAGAGAGGGCAAGGAGAGAAGAATAAGGGCACACGGAGAGAAGGAGAAGGGGAGAGTAGATAAGGAGGAGAGAGAGAGAGAGAGAGAGAGAGAGAGAGAGAGAAGGACAATGGGAATGAGAGGGGAGGAGAGCGAGAAGGAGACGAGGAGAGGAGAGATAGAGGAGGAGGAGGAGAGAGAGAAGGAAAGAGAGAAGGAGGAGGAGGAGAGCGAGAGAGTACGATAGAGAGAGAGAGAGAGGAGGGGAGAGAGAGATGGACAAGGAGAGAGAAGTAGAGGGAGATGGGGGAGGGAAGGAGGAAGAAGGAGAGAGAAGGAGACGGAGAGAGGGAGAAGAGTAGAGATGGGAAGGAGAAGGAGAGAGAGGGAGAGAAGCAAGAGGAGAAGGCAAGCGAGGGAGAGAGAAGGAGAAGGGGAAAGAGAAGGAGAGGTATTGAAGTAGAGGAGAAGGAGAGAGAGGGAAGGAGATGGAAGACGAAGAGTGAGGGATAAGGAGAGAGAAGATAGAAGGGAAGAGAGAATCAGAGAGTGGAGTGGGAAGGAGAGAGTGCGGGACAACAAGAGAGTGAAAAACAAGGAGAAGGAGGGGAGAGAGAGAAGGAGAGTGTAGGACGAGAGAGAAGGAAGTGGGGAAACAAGGAGAGAGGGACGGAGAGAGAGAGCTAGAAGGAGAAGGAGAGAGAGGAGAGGTGGACGGAGGGGGAGAGAGTGAGCAGGGCAAGGAGAGATGGAGAAGCAGAGAGAACAATAGAGAAGGAGAGAGAGCGACAAGGAGGGAGTGAAACGGAGAACGGGAGAGAGTGAATTAGAGCGAGAAGTGGAGAGAGTAGAGAGAAAGAAAGAGAAGGAGAGAGGGAGAAAGAGTGAGGGAGTCGGTAAGTGAGGTAGACGGAGAAAGACAAGGAGAAGGAAGAGGAGACTGGAAGGGAAGGAGAGAAGGAAAGAGGGAGGGAGAAGGAGAAGTAGAGAGAGAAATAGAGGGAAGGAGAAGGGGGAGAGAGAAGGAGAACGAGAGGAGTGAGAGAGCGTGAAGGTGACGGAGAGGAAAAGAAGAGGGAGGAGGAGAGAGAAGGACAAGCGAAGCAGAAGGAGAGAGATGAGAGAAAGAGAAGGAGGGAGAGGAGGGAGAGGAGGAGGGAGAAGAAGGGTAGAGGAGGAGGGAGAAGGAGAACAAGAGAGAGGGCAAGGAGAGAAGAATAAGGGCACACGTAGAGAAGGAGAAGGGGAGAGTAGATAAGGAGAGAGAGAGAGAGAGAGAGAGAGAGAGAGAGAAGGAAAATGGGAGTGAGAGGGGAGGAGAGCGAGAAGTAGACGAGGAGAGGAGAGATAGAGGAGGAGGAGGAGAGAGAAGCAAAGAGAGAGAGGAGGAGGAGGAGAGCGACAGAGTACGATAGAGTGAGAGAGGAAGGGAGAGTAGATAAGGAGGAGAGAGAGAGAGAGAGAGAGAGAGAGAGAAGGACAATGGGAGTGAGAGGGGAGGAGAGCGAGAAGGAGACGAGGAGAGGAGAGATAGAGGAGGAGGAGGAGAGAGAGAAGGAAAGAGAGAAGGAGGAGGAGGAGAGCGAGAGAGTACGATAGAGAGAGAGAGAGAGGAGGGGAGAGAGAGATGGACAAGGAGAGAGAAGTAGAGGGAGATGGGGGAGGGAAGGAGAAAGAAGGAGAGAGAAGGAGACGGAGAGAGGGAGAAGAGTGGAGATGGGAAGGAGAAGGAGAGAGAGGGAGAGAAGCAAGAGGAGAAGGCAAGCGAGGGAGAGAGAAGGAGAAGGGGAAAGAGAAGGAGAGGTATTGAAGTAGAGGAGAAGGAGAGAGAGGGAAGGAGATGGAAGACGAAGAGTGAGGGATAAGGAGAGAAGATAGAAGGGAAGAGAGAATCAGAGAGTGGAGTGGGAAGGAGAGAGCACGAGACAACAAGAGATTGAAAAAAACAAGGAGAAGGAGGGGAGAGAGAGAAGGAGAGTGTGGGACGAGAGAGAAGGAAATGGGGAAACAAGGAGAGAGGGACGAAGAGAGAGAGCTAGAAGGAGAAGGAGAGAGAGGAGAGGTGGACGGAGGGGAGAGAGTGAGAATGGCAAGGAGAGATGGAGAAGCAGAGAGAACAATAGAGAAGGAGAGAGAGGGAGAAGGAGACCGACAAGGAGGGAGTGAAACGGAGAAGGGGAGAGAGTGAATTAGAGCGAGAAGTGGAGAGAGGTGAGAGAGACAAAGAGAAGGAGAGAGGGAGAAAGAGTGAGGGAGTCGGTAAGTGAGCTAGACGGAGAAAGACAAGGAGAAGGAGAGAGAGAAGGAAGAGGAGACTGGAAGGGAAGGAGAGAAGGAAAGAGGGAGGGAGAAGGAGAAGTAGAGAGAGAAATAGAGGGAAGGAGAAGGAGGAGAGAGAAGGAGAACGAGAGGAGTGAGAGAGAGTGAAGGTGACTGAGAGGAAAAGAAGAGGGAGGAGGAGAGAGAAGGACAAGCGAAGCAGAAGGAGAGAGATGAGAGAAAGAGAAGGAGGGAGAGGAGGAGGGAGAAGAAGGGTAGAGGAGGAGGGAGAAGGAGAACAAGAGAGAGGGCAAGGAGAGAAGAATAAGGGCACACGGAGAGAAGGAGAAGGGGAGAGTAGATAAGGAGAGAGAGAGAGAGAAGGATAATGGGAGTGAGAGGGGAGGTGAGCGAGAAGGAGACGAGGAGAGGAGAGATAGAGGAGGAGGAGAGAGAGAAGGAAAGAGAGAGGAGGAGGAGGAGAGCGAGAGAGTACGATAGAGTGAGAGAGGAGGGGAGAGAGATGGACAAGGAGAGAGAAGTAGAGGGAGATGGGGGAGGGAAGGAGGAAGAAGGAGAGAGAAGGAGACGGAGAGAGGGAGAAGAGTGGAGTTGGGAAGGAGAAGGAGAGAGAGGGAGAGAAGCAAGAGGAGAAGGCAAGCGAGGGAGAGAGAAGGAGAAGGGGAAAGAGAAGGAGAGGTATTGAAGTAGAGGAGAAGGAGAGAGAGGGAAGGAGATGGAAGACGAAGAGTGAGGGATAAGGAGAGAGAAGATAGAAGTTAAGAGAGAATCAGAGAGTGGAGTGGGAAGGAGAGAGCGCGGGACAACAAGAGAGTGAAAAACAAGGAAAAGGAGGGGAGAGAGAGAAGGAGAGTGTGGGACGAGAGAGGAGGAAATGGGGAACAAGGAGAGAGGGACGGAGAGAGAGAGCTAGAAGGAGAAGTAGAGAGAGGAGAGGTGGACGGAGGGGGAGAGAGTGAGAATGGCAAGGAGAGATGGAGAAGCAGAGAGAACAATAGAGAAGGAGAGAGAGGGAGAAGGAGAGCGACACGGAGGGAGTGAAACGGAGAAGGGGAGAGAGTGAATTAGAGCGAGAAGTGGAGAGAGGAGAGAGAGAGAAAGAGAAGGAGAGAGGGAGAAAGAGTGAGGGAGTCGGTAATTGAGCTAGACAGAGAAAGACAAGGAGAAGGAGAGAGAGAAGGAAGAGGAGATTGGAAGGGAAGGAGAGAAGGAAAGAGGGAGGGAGAAGGAGAAGTAGAGAGAGAAATAGAGGGAAGGAGAAGGGGGAGAGAGAGGGAGAACGAGACGAGTGAGAGAGAGTGAAGGTGGCGGGGTGGAAAAGAAGAGGGAGGAGGAGAGAGAAGGACAAGCGAAGCAGAAGGAGAGAGATGAGAGAAAGAGAAGGAGGGAGAGGAGTAGGGAGAAGAAGGGGAGAGGAGTAGGGAGAAGAAGGGTAGAGGAGGAGGGAGAAGGAGAACAAGAGAGAGGGCAAGGAGAGAAGAATAAGGGCACACGGAGAGAAGGAGAAGGGGAGAGTAGATAAGGAGAGAGAGATAGAGAAGGACGATGGGAGTGAGAGGGGAGGAGAGCGAGAAGGAGACGAGGAGAGGAGAGATAGAGGAGGAGGAGAGAGAGAAGGAAAGAGAGAGAAGGAGGAGGAGGAGAGCGAGAGAGTAAGGGAAAGAGAAAGATGAGAGTCGTCCCTAGGGTTTCCTAGCCCCCTCTCTCACGTTTCCTCCACCAAAAACTCTCATTTCTCCACCAAAACCACTCATTTCTCCACCAAAACCACTCTTTTCTCCACCAAATCTCGTGCTCTCTCTCTCTATGGAGAGCTCTTCTCGTTTGGTTGAGCCAAATGGGGATGGTGGCATGGGAAAGCATCATTATGAGGCACCAAAACGTGTGGAGGGGGGCGCAAGGATCTCACCACCTCAACCTAATAGATGGTTGGATCTCTTCAATGCCGGCGAGACCTCCATGACAAAGTTGGAGTTTGTTCCACCGGACGAGAAGGAGGGAGGAAAGGTGGCTAGGTGCTCGAGAGAGGAAGTGGCCGAAGCTCTCAAACGTTGGGATAAGGTGTTAGTTGGCTTTTTCATCAACTTCAAGGCACATTTGCCGACATTAGAACGCCATCTACACAAGCTTTGGGGGCTGGTCGGAGGTTTGGAGGTCATAAGACGGAGCCAAGGATTCCTACTCTTTCGTTTCACGTTGGGAGAGGACCGTAAGCGTGCCCTTGAGGGTGGGTCGTGGTTCATCCGGGGTGCACCACTAGTTGTCGAAGCTTGGGGACCGGAAGTTGAGATGAAGCGAGCAAAGATTACTACGGTGTCGATTTGGATTCGCTTGCCGGAGTTGGACCTTCGTTTTTGGTCCTCTAGAAATCTAAGCTCCATTGCTAGTGTTCTTGGAAGACCACTTCACATGGATGAACACACCGCATCCGGAAGGAGGATGGCCTATGCACGAGTGTGTGTAGAGGTGAACCACGACTTCAACTACCCCAAGTGGGTTGAGGTGTGCGTGGAGGAAGGAGGGGAGACGAGGGTGGCCGTTGAGTATGAGTGGATTCCCGGGTATTGCGCGAAATGTGAAGAGTTTGGGCATGTGGTAGAGAGGTGCCCAAAGAAGATGTATGTGCCACCGGTTGGGAAGGAGAGAATCAAGCGCAAGGAAGAGTGGGTGGTAGTGGATGGCCGACGGCCGGTCACGAAAAAGGATGTCACTCATGGTGTTGGAGGAAGGAAGGCCCCCGTTGTAGTAGCGGTGGATGATGGATTTGAGAAAGATTCGGAGGAAGAGGTAGGCCGGGAGGAGGGAGAAGACGTCGGAGCTACCTTGGCCATCCTTGGGAGCAAGGAAGAAGGTGATGACGTGGAGGGAGGGGCTGATGTGGATGTGGAGGAGGGTGACGTGGATGAGGGTGATGTGGAGGATGTGCCAAATGGGGATGAGCCATGGGATTCACGTGCCAACATGGAGGAGTGGAGGCAAATTTGAACTTAGCTCAAGAACTGGTGTGCTCCTCCCACTTGGAGAGGACAAATTGGGAAAGGCCATGTGGAAAGGGTGGGCAGCCTTTGGGAGACAAGAAGGACAAGGTAGTGGGTGGGTTTGTGGTCCCAAAAGTGTTGGGAACCAAAAGTAGAAAGGAAGAATCCAATTTTGTCTCTTGTGGGGACAATGGTGTTAGAAGGGAAGAAAAGGAGGGGAGGACATGTGGAAAGGTGGAAGCTTCTCTTGCACAAAAGGAGGGCTCAAAGGAGACCACGAACCAGGACGCGCCACGTGGCAATGACATCCAATCATTGCCAAAGGATCCTTTTGGCCAAAGAAAGGACCATATACGTGAGGATGGGAGTGTGCATGCATGCATTTTGGGTGGGACTTGCTCCACACGTGATTTACAAGGAGGCATGAGGATTTTGGAGGGAAAATTGCAAGGTGACCCCGGACTTATAGGAGTAATAGGCGAACGGGCTAGGATGCGATCCCCCCCCCCCCCCCCCCCCCCCCGCCAATGGTGAACTTAGATGATTTATCACCTCAATCCACCTTCCAAGGTGTGCGTGAGGTCGTGATGAGGCAACAAAACCTCTTGAAGAATGGCGGGAAGGGCAAGATGGATTATGAGGAGCTCACACCAAGTGATGTTGAGGATGCCGCGTTGATGGGGTTAGAGCAAAGGGAGTTCATGCGCATCAAAAAGAAGCATGGAGATGTGCGTTCTTATGTGGAGGAGCCATGGTGCTACGATTCGGATTCGGATGGATTGAGCTCGAGCACCTCAAAACTCGTGAAAGCGTCGAAGAGGAAAAAGGTGAAGAAGAAGTAGGGTCGACGTTAGTTGTGCTTCTTGAGAATGTCAAGCCTAGGCGTGAGGAGTATTGTGTAATTTGCACTAGTAGGATTAGGAACCGTTGTTAGAGTAGCGTGAGTCGATGTATGTTTTTATTTTCGCGATTACGAATTGCTCATTCCAGAGTAATTCCTAGCGCTTCACTGTATGCTTTTTTTGCAGGTACGTTTATTGGGAAGGAGAAGGAGAGAGAGGGAGAGAAGCAAGAGGAGAAGGCAAGCGAGGGAGAGAGAAGGAGAAGGGGAAAGAGAAGGAGAGGTATTGAAGTAGAGGAGAAGGAGAGAGAAGGAAGGAGATGGAAGACGAAGAGTGAGGGATAAGGAGAGAGAAGATAGAAGGGAAGAGAGAATCAGAGAGTGGAGTGGGAAGGAGAGAGCGCGGGACAACAAGAGAGTGAAAAACAAGGAGAAGGAGGGGAGAGAGAAGGAGAGTGTGGGACGAGAGAGAAGGAAATGGGGAAACAAGGAGAGAGGGACGGAGAGAGAGAGCTAGAAGGAGAAGGAGAGAGAGGAGAGGTGGACGGAGGGGGAGAGAGTGAGAAGGGCAAGGAGAGATGGAGAAGCAGAGAGAACAATAGAGAAGGAGAGAGAGGGAGAAGGAGAGCGACAAGGAGGGAGTGAAACGGAGAAGGGGAGAGAGTGAATTAGAGCGAGAAGTGGAGAGAGGAGAGAGAGAAAATGAAGGAGAGAGGGATAAAGAGTGAGGGAGTCGGTAAGTGAGGTAGACGGAGAAAGACAAGGAGAAGGAGAGAGAGAAGGAAGAGGAGACTGGAAGGGAAGGAGAGAAGGAAAGAGGGAGGGAGAAGGAGAAGTAGAGAGAGAAATAGAGGGAAGGAGAAGGGGGAGAGAGAAGGAGAACGAGAGGAGTGAGAGAGAATGAAGGTGACGGAGAGGAAAAGAAGAGGGAGGAGGAGAGAGAAGGACAGGCGAAGCAGAAGGAGAGAGATGAGAGAAATAGAAGGAGGGAGAGGAGGGAGAGGAGGGAGAGGAGGAGGGAGAAGAAGGGAAGAGGAGGAGGGAGAAGGAGAACAAGAGAGAGGGCAAGGAGAGAAGAATAAGGGCACACGGAGAGAAGGAGAAGGGGAGAGTAGAAAAGGAGAGAGAGAGAGAGAGAGAGAGAGAGAGAGAGAGAGAAGGACAATGGGAGTGAGAGGGGAGGAGAGCGAGAAGGAGACGAGGAGAGGAGAGATAGAGTAGGAGGAGAGAGAGAAGGAAAGAGAGAGAAGGAGGAGGACGAGAGCGAGAGAGTACGATAGAGTGAGAGAGGAGGGGAGAGAGAGATGGACAAGGAGAGAGAAGTAGAGGGAGATGGGGGAGGGAAGGAGGAAGAAGGAGAGAGAAGGAGACGGAGAGAGGGAGAAGAGTGGAGATGGGAAGGAGATGGAGAGAGGGAGAGAAGCAAGAGGAGAAGGCAAGCGAGGGAGAGAGAAGGAGAAGGGGAAAGAGAAGGAGAGGTATTGAAGTAGAGGAGAAGGAGAGAGAGGGAAGGAGATGGAAGAGGGAGGAGGAGAGAGAAGGACAAGCGAAGCTGAAGGAGAGAGATGAGAGAAAGAGAAGGAGGGAGAGGAGGAGGGAGAAGAAGGGTATGTAAGCAAATAACGATTCTACAGGTTCAGGAGTACCTTTCTTGGAGAGAACCTGTGGCAGCGGAAGGAAGATCGGAGGTCACCTTACGGAATCCTTCTCACCGGTCGGTCTCCTACTCTCTTGGAGAAGAAGCACGTGTCCACAACCCAAGAGTCTACGGATTAGCTTGGTGGATGTGGAGGGACGAATGGGAGAGAGAGGGAGAGGTGGCGGCTAGTGTTTGGTGGGGCTAGGGTTTGCACACAAGAATTAGTCCATCCAATGGGAGGCTCCCCTCCTTATATAGATGGCCCCACCCAAAACCCTAATGCGCAACCAATGAGAGTGCGCCACGTGTCAGTGCTTTGGGCAAACATCATCTTAATCCTTAGATTAATCCAATATCTCCCACTTGCACAATAGCACGTCAACAACACGTCATCTTCTTTTGTGTCCCTGACACATACGTATATATCCCCGATACATACAATCATAAGATGGCAATGTGTCACCTCTTCATGTGTCCCTGACACATATGTATACATCCCTGATATATACAACTATTTCTCTCTTCCAAGAATGCATCCACAATACGCAAGTCTATGATCATGTATCCCTGATACAAGACCATATGTGTCCCCGACACATGTACTCTTCCGATCATACGGACAAATGGGTCGTGCGACCGGTGATGCACCTGCAATTTAGGAGTCTCAAACTAGAAACCTTACTAGAAGGCCAGAATGACAACATCCTCACAAAAATAACAATTAAGTAGTCAAATGCACATCACTGTTCCCCAGGTTTACTCAGAAACTCACTTGACATGAACGGTATCTCGATCCCTCGGAGAGAATACCTTCTTGTCCTTAAGGTACTTGCTACTGTATCCAATACAGTTGGGCCCAGCAAATACTTTTAGTGCAGTCGAGTCAAACCTTTCCCTTCGCCCCAGACCACCATTACACTCAGAGTTGACTCCTTTCCCGAAGATGCCTCTTTAGACCGAATCTCTCATGGTCATAGATAACATCCCAAAGTAGCCACATCAACTCTTTGCTTCATGGTGTCGTCGAAGGTCACTGAGGGCAACTAAATGACAATCAAGTCTTGGACTCACACAGTGAAGGAGCAGGGATCCATCCTTTCACTTCCAAATGGTCGCTCAGCACATGTTGTATGAGAAACATGCTATCGTGGATCATACTGCACACAATAGTATGTCTGTCTCTCAACACCATACAAGTCTTAGTCCAGTCGTACCCCCTCTGCGCCTGACCCGAGCTTCATCATTGTCGCCTTAACACCATACAGGTGTTACCTGGCGCCACATGTGATGCTCGCACTTGGCTTCTATAGGTATCATGAATTGTGGGAACATTCATGTCAATCCTCACCAACATAGAGGATCTCATCTTGATTCCTAATCAAGGCGACTGTCCTATCATGAACTACTCTGGATCTATCATACAAGATATCTTCATGATCAGTCTCATCTCTGCTCGCTATCAAAAGTGCCAGAGGCGAATGCTCGTGTGAGTAAGCATTCTTCAGCCTATTGACAGAATAATATTTTATGCTAGAACAACTATATAAACCAAACAAATATAGTTGAAAGGAAAAACACAATCACTCATAAAAGGAAGTTAGACATGCCAATACATCAAAGTCTGCGTAAGCCTAAGGACTTCACATGAGACACAAACGAGTCCTTAGCTATAGCCTTGGTAAGATGGTCAGCTACCATAAGACTAGTAGACACATGTCTCAACTCAACTTCCTTTCTCGCTATAATGTCCTTCACAAAGTGGAACCTTGTCCATTTTGGCCTTCTCTTCAGGAGTCTCAGGATGCTTTATCAAGGCTTAAGTGCAAACCCTTCTCAATAGGAGTGTCGATTGGTTTGCATTTGTCCATATGGTATTTCTTCAAGATGTTGTTAATGTAAGTCTATTGAGACAATCCCAGAAGTCTCTTGGACCTATTTCTAACTATCTTGACACCAAGGACGTAGCTAGCTTCACCCATGTCCTTCATATCAAACGTGGAGGACAACCACTCCTTAGTGGATTTCAGCAGCTTTTTGCTATTGCCAGCCATGAGTATGTCATCAACATACAAGGTCAGAATGACAAATTTACCATTGGATCTCTTAACGTACACACAGTGATCTTCCTCAAGCATAGAGAATGCATTCTCTGTTATAGCTTGATGGAAGCGAATGTTCCACTGTCTAGACGCTTGTTTTAAGCCATATAAGGACTTATTGAGCTTGCACACTTTGCGCTCTTGTCCTTTGACTTCAAAACCTTGAGGTTGATCCATATAGATCTCCTCCTTAAGTTCTCCATTGAGAAAAGCAGTCTTTACATCCATTTGGTAAAGCTCTAAGTCCATCTGAGCTAAAATAGCTAGTAGAAGGCGGATGGAGGCAAACCTAACCACGGGTGAAAATGTTTCCTCAAAATCCACGCCTTCTCTTTGGGTGTAGCCTTTAGCTAGCAGTCTAGCCTTGAATCTATCAATAGATCCATCCGCATTCCTCTTAATCGTGAGGATCCACTTGGCCTTAATGGCCTTTCGGTTCGGCGGTAAGTCGACCAAGTCCCAGACTCGATTAACTTTCATCGACTCCAGCTCTTCCTTTATAGCTTCTAACCACTCTTTAGCATTTGGACCTTCCAAAACCTCTTTCAAGGTCTCCGGTTCTTGCTCATCGATTACTGTCATCCCGGATGATTCATAATCAATTTCTTCTTGAGCTATCATGAGGGCCTCTTCCTCTAAGAGAAACCGCCTACGAGGAATGAGCCCGCGTTTGCTTCGACGCAGATGGATATCTGATGGCTCATCCTCCGTGAGAGCTATCGGATCCTCAGCATTGCTGCTCCCACTAGGATCGACTGGTGGAACCTCATGTTCAACTTCCAGATCATGATCCCGTGGAGTGGCAATGTCCTCATCTTGTTGTTCAAAGAAGTCCACTGACTCTTTGATAGCTCCAGCAAGGGTTTTAAAAATCATTTTCCAAGAATGTGGCATCCCTAGACTCCAGTTCCGTCCTTCTTTCATTCTCGTCTACCCCGATAAAAACATAACCTTTGGAGAAATCACTGTATTTTACAAAGATACACTTTTTTCCCTCTAGGTCCTAGTTTTCCATATCGGTGACTAGTAGAATGAATGTATGCCGCACATCCCCAAGGACGCAGCAGACTAAAATCGGGCTTCCGTCCTGTCCATAACTCATATGGAGTTGAGGGAACCGATTTTATTGGAACTCTATTGAGGATATACGCAACAATCATTAGAGCATCTCCCCAAAACGAAATTGGTAAGCTCGCATGCGCCATCATGGATCTAACCATGTCTAGCAACGTTCTATTCCTTCTCTCGGCAACACCATTTTGCTGAGGAGTATAAGGCATTGTGAGTTGTCTAGATATCCCCTTTTCATCACATAACTCCTTGAACATTATGGAGAGATACTCACCACCTTTATCCGTTCTAAGAGTTTTTATCTTATTATCCAACTGATTCTCAACTAAGCTCATGAATTTCTTAAAACATTGTAGAGCTTCTGACTTGTGAGAAATAAGATAAATATGACCATATCTAGTGAAGTCATCAATGAATGTGATGAAGTAACTTTGTCCATGTCTAGTACGCACATTCAAAGGTCCACAAATATCTGAGTGAATTAGTTCTAAAGGAGAAGTAGCCCTAATGGCTTTTCCGAACGGTTTTCTAGTTGCCTTTCTAGCTAGACAAGATTCACACGTCGGCAATTCAAATTTGGAGCATTCTCCTAATACCCCCTCCTTTGTCAACTTGTTCATCCGGTCAACACCAATGTGACCTAGTCTAGCATGCCACATAACTGAATCATTATTCATGGAACTTTGGCTCATAAAGGCACTAGCGTTATGATTGAAATCATAAATTGCGTCCAACACAATAAAACCGTCAGAAAGAAAAGCACGTCCATAATAAATGTTAGAAAGGTATAAACTCATATCATTGTTCTAAAAAACAACTTTAAAACCATGTCTCATCAAGACAACAACAGAAATAATATTTCGCCGTATAGCTGGTGCATACAACACGTCGTGAAGTAATAGGATCCGACCACTTCGCAAAGCCACTTTGCATGTGCCAACTCCAAGAACTTCAATGCTAGTGTTGTTTGCCATGTTTATTCGCCTCCCACTTGGAACACGGCGATATTCCACGAAGGCAGAACGATCCTTTGTTACGTGGTCTGTGGCACCTGAATCCATAATCCACACAGGAGAATGATCAATGAGCATCACAGAACTAGTCACGTTACAATTCGAGGGATTACACACAGTAATTACTTTTTGCTCAGTGCACTCACGAGCAAAATGTTCAATCTTTCGGCAGTTAAAACAAGTCACATTAGACTTATCTTTCCCACCCCTGGATCCTCGAGGTCGTTTCTTTCCAGCTTTGTTTTCTGTTTTGTTTGCATTTGCACCCTTCTTGCCTTTAAAACCCTGAGCTCTATCTCTTTTGCGCTTAAAACCTGCACTCCTCCGAGGAGCGCAAACACTTCAGTTAGAGGGGCTTCCGCAAGCATGCGGTCCTCCTCCAGCTCTAGGTGTTTTGCGGCCTGGTCAAATGTCCTGATGTCATCAGCATGGGTCAGATGGACCTTCATATGCTCCCAACTCTTCGAAGGCAATGATCTGATGAGAGCAGACACTTGCTCCTCATCGGTCTTAGCACGACCGACAGCACTCAGCTCGCTAATCATGTTTGACATTGCGGTAATATGCTGCCTCATTGTGTGACCTTGGCGCATTTTATACCCATCAAACATAAGCCCAAGCTGACGGGCCCTTGTGACGGAGGTCACTCCGTACTGAAACTTCACAGCTTCCCACAAGGCCTTTGCAGTTCGAAACTTTTCAAACCGCAGTAACAGATCGTCCCTCATTGAACTTAGAATTGTGATTCGAGCAATTCGGTCTTTCTTTTTCCATGCATTATAAACATCCAAGTTTCTGCGATGTTGCGTAGTATTCCCCTCCTCGGGGGGAGACATAGATTGGTTTATGTTTTCTAACATGTCCTGATCCTCTAAGAGATACTCAATTTTACGATGCCACAGATCGTAATTTCTTTCATTGAGTTTATCTCCTCGAGTCAGATCAGCGACAGTGCTTTTGGAAGCAGCCATAAAGAATCTAGGACAATCAAAATACATAGCGATACATGAGTTCTAGCATAAAATATAACGAGCTACAATAATCATAAAGAATAAACTGACTTAATAGCTATAGCATTCAGACGAAAAGAAAACATAAAACATTCGATCAAATCCTCATGCAATAGTTAATAAAGCCATTTTACTAATCTAGATATTGAGCTCCACCATGATTTAATGACCCAAAAAACGTTTTAAACAGTCCACAGTCCATAATTATTACAGTCCATAAATATTATAGTCCATAAATATTACAGTCCATTGCGATAACTATTGCAAATGGAAATAAATAAATGAAATTACGCTCATCTCTCAATAAGGCAGTAAATAAAATCAGGAATCATTCATTCCACATAGCCACAATCTTTCCATACGTTAGCACAATCCGACGTATGAAAAAATACCATAAAGTGTGCACCTCATTCAAACAATAAGGAAGTAATGCATAAGGAAACAATGCATGAATGGGGCACGAAAATAGGCAAAAAAACGTGTTAGGTAATGACAACCAATCTCCACAATAATCATTCTCAAAACAGAATTTTTTTTCTTCTTTCCATAATCAATATAATCATGCAATCAATAATAATTATGCTACTTCTAATGGAAAGAAAAAATTTGAAATTATATGGTGGAGAACAACACGTATTTTTTGCATCAAAGGAAAGCATCCAAACATATTTTTAAGGCAATAAAATTCCAGCCCATAATATTGATGCATTGCATACATTGCATCATATGTCTTTCATTTAGATTATTTTTATATAAATAAATGCTACTAAGGTATTGTTTTGAGCAATTGTGCAGAATTCAGGAGTTACAATACAATTTACCAATATTCGAGCTAAAACGCGTGCAATGGACTTAGATGGATCACAAAGACCAAGTAGATAGAGGTTCAAGCTCAAGTTGAAGTCCAATTGATTGCATAAGAAGCCAGGGACCTGATCGCAAATTAGAAGGACTAAAAAGTTATTTTGGAGGAGTATTCAAGTTGATTTCTACGCGTGGAGGCCACCTACAACATACCAAAAACACACCCACAAAAGCACGAATTCATCTGGACCATCCATGCGGCGGAATCGCCGCATCTAAAGGTCAATATGCGGCGGAATCGCCGCTCGGGTTGCGATCCGTGCCTCCCAATTTCGTCAACTTATGTAATCACACGTGTCCTTCCTGATGCATACTTAGGGTTTCTTGTATCGGCTATAAATAGCCCCGAAATTGTGTTGTGAAGGAGCTTTTTGTATTACATTTTAAAGCAATAAAATTCTGCCCTTTTAATTCTCCATTATCTTTGTCTTTCGTAAGCTTAGTTTTAGATTAATGTTTCTTGTTCTTAATTCCAGTAGAGTAATTTAGTTGTTCTTTATTTTTCTCTTAGAATAATTTGTTGCGTGCTTAGAATAATTGCATTTACTTTCGTAGATCGTAGTTTAGTATAATATTTCCCTTTTTTTTCGTATTCTCTCGATGATCTCCATGACCCCTTCTCCTCATCTTCTCCCCATGGGTTTCTAAAACCCTCCAAAGGGTGGGGGTGACGGATTTAGGGTTAGAGAGGAGAGATCGTTTTTATTTTAATTTTTTGTTAGTGTTTTGATCATATGAGTTTTTGTTAAATCAATTATCATATGATGCTTAATATCTCACTTGATTTATAATAATTTTCGTAATCTCTAATCTAACTTGAAGATTCATAACTCCCACCCACTGGACTCTCATCCATAGTTATTTCTTCTTAATTTTTGTTCTTGTTGTTCTTGCTTTAGAAAGATAAAAAAAAATATAAATCCAAAAATCTCAAACCAACACTATTTCTCTTTTGCTTTCCTTAATCAAAGAAAATCACAAAAATATAAGAATCTCTCCCTCCTTGTGTTCGACCCGTACTTGCCACCGCTTCAACACGGCCGTGCACTTGCGGTATAAATAAAAATCTCAACAAGTTTTTGGCGCCGTTGCCGGGGAGGCGACGAGAATTTCAAGTTTTTTTTGTGATTTTTGTTTGTTTTGTTTGGATCTTGGTTTTTCGCGATCTAACGTTTTCTCTGTGCTTTTCAGGAAGTATTAGAGACGACGCAAAAATCCGGACGCAATCCAAGGTGACCAAGCGGCGAAATCGCCGCACCAGTAGTGTAGTTTGCGGCGGAAACGCCGCACGAGTTGGACTTCTGGGCGTGAAATTTTTCTGAGACATGACACATCTCTGGGTGGACGCGTCGAGAAGCTGGAAATTGTCGAGAGCGGGCGGCGAACCCGACTGAGCGTGCGTAGGTAACCTTTGTTGCCTTTTCCTCGAAATTTTTATTTTCGAAAAATTTCCTTCTTGGTAGAATTGCATGTGTATAGGGCAAACTTCCATAATTGACACTAATTCAACTTGTGACCTAAAATTTTGCAAAATTAGAAAGGCCTTAGTGCATGCATCATTTAAAGATTTTCTCGCATTATGTATGCTAAATTTTGCAAATCAATTCATTGTTGAAGAGTGCTGGAGGCAAGGTACGTGCGCGGTTTTTATTGATTGCATTTAAGCATATAATTTAGTTTGCATACAACTTTGCAATTGTCCCCCACTAAAGACCAATGTTTGACTATCTCTGCTAGATTTAGGTTAAACTATCTTAAGGGCAACTCCGTAGGAAAAGATACGGTGGGGATTTCATCACCCTTCCGTGGCCCACAAATAACAATCCTAAAGTGTCACCCAGGCTTTAAAATTAAAATCAATTAGACATTGGCCCCTAAGGATTCAGACACAATTAAGGAGAAGATTGGTTTGACTTGCTATGACTTGAAGCTGATCGAATTTAATTTGGTGTCTAGAAAGTGTTTTTTTGTTGACGTAAGTCTTCCAAGCGAAGTGGTTGTCTAATTGGCACCGACTCTGTCGGAAGCGCCCCCACTAGCTATACACGGTCTGGCCAAGTTGGTTTGATTAGTGAGGGAGGTGAATCAAGCGAATCAATTCGACTCAACCAGTTAGGAGTCGTCTAGACTTAAGCTACACTAGGTCTAGGATTGTTTGAACCGTGCTTGTTTAGGAAACTTCTGACCAACCCTCTCATCTATCTTTTAGAGTTAAGTTTCCCTTCTCATCTGAGTCTTCTTTCTCTTCTCACCTCAATTCTCTAGATAAGGATTCTTTTCTCATCTTTTCCCCTTCTATTGTTTGTTTCTTTTTACTTTTCTTTTTCCTTTTTTTTGAAAAAAATAAAAAAAAATCAAAAAGTAATTGAATCTTGAATTTGAATTTGAATTTGAATTTGGAATTTAAATTTCAAATTTGAATTCAAAAATTAATTCAAACCGGTACACTCAGATTTGGGTTCGGGACTTGAGCAATCGACTCTCACGAGTTCATCTAGATTCCAGTCTAGAGTTTAGCCCCAATCCACCTGTTGCACCACCTCACCCGGATCCAATGGGTGAGAATGTAGTGGACCCACCTGTTGCACCACCTAGTGAAGAATTTTTATTGGGATGACCCATATCTTTTCAAATATTGTTCGGATCAAATCATTAGGAGATGTGTTCCTGAGGAGGAATTTGCAAGTATTCTATTTTTTTGTCATGACCAAGCATGTGGAGGATATTTTGGAGCTAAGAAAACCGCGGCCAATGTTTTACAGTGTGGATTTTATTGGCCCACCCTATTTAAGGATGCATTTGCATTTTGTAATTCTTGCTCTAGATGTCAAATGCTAGGAAAACAGGTGGGTCCAAAGGGTGGGGGTGACAGATTTAGGGTTAGAGAAGAGAGATCATTTTTATTTTAATTTCTTGTTAGTGTTTTGATCATATGAGATTTTGTTAAATCAATTATCATATGATGCTTAATATCTCACTTGATTTATAATAATTTTCGTAATCTCTAATCTAACTAGAAGATTCATAACTCCCACCCACTAGACTCTCATCCATAGCCATTTCTTCTTAATTTTTGTTCTTGTTGTTCTTGCTTTAGAAAGATAAAAAAAATATATAAATCCAAAAATCTCAAACCAACACTATTTCTCTTTTGCTTTCCTTAATCAAAGAAAATCACAAAAATATAAGAATCTCTCCCTCCTTGTGTTCGACCCGTACTTGCCACCGCTTCAACGCGGCCGTGCACTTGCGGTATAAATAAAAATCTCAACAAATATCTTTCCAAAATTTCAGAATTAGCCAATCTTTCCATAATCAATATAAGCATGCAATCAACAATAATTATGCTACTTGTAATGGAAAGAAAAATTCGAAATTCTTTGGTGGATGGCATCACATATATGCACATTTGATGAAAAGGAAATATTTCAAATGAAATGCATGCAATCATCCCAAAAGAAATCCGAAATATCCTTAATGAGATTAACATATATGTGCATTCAATCATAAAGGAAATATTTCAAATGAAGTGCATGCAATTATTCCAAAAGAAATCTGAAATATCCTTAATGAGATTAACATATATGTGCATTCAATCATAAAGGAAATATTTCAAATGAAATGAATGCCCTCATTCCAAAAAAAACGAAATATACAATATGGTAACTCAATATTCATGTATACATGCTCAAAGATTAGAATAAATAATATCTAACCCTAATTCGTAAAAATCAGGAAAAATAGACATCTTATTTCATGTATATATGTGCATGATTTAGAAGAATCAACATGGAAAATAACTTCTGATTTTATCTAATACATGCACAAAGAATAGAGGTAACAACATAGAAAAAACAGAATTCTGGTCACATCTATGTATGTGCAATGATAGGAGAGCAACATATCATATTGGCTCGAAATAAAATCAGGAAAAATCCATCTTAAACCATCCACATATGCGCAAGAATGGAGGAGAAAAATCTAACCCTAGATGCATGCTCTAATGAACCAAAACATGCGCAACATGTAGTAGTCTAAACCCTAATTGCATGTTAGAAAGAAATCAGCAAACATGCACCACTTATATCTCTAAATGAATGATCATATTATTTCATTTAAAGATCGAAAACCTCTGGGTTTTCATTTCCAGAATATGAAAACGAATTTGAAAGAAAAAAAATCATGAACAATCAACAAATATAACATGCGCATCATGTAAATAAGCAATGCTGATTTTCTGTTTTCTTTCTTTCTCCAAAAACATAACCACCGAATACTTTGTTTTTATCTCAAATCAGATTATCATGAAACAAAAATTCGTCAAACAAGGTGAGGATTCGAAGGTAACCGAGATGGCTCTGGTACCAATGTAAGCAAATAACGATTCTACAGGTTCAGGAGTACCTTTCTTGGAGAGAACCTGTGGCAGCGGAAGGAAGATCGGAGGTCACCTTACGGAATCCTTATCACCGGTCGGTCTCCTACTCTCTTGGAGAAGAAGCACGTGTCCACAACCCAAGAGTCTACGGATTAGCTTGGTGGATGTGGAGGGACGAATGGGAGAGAGAGGGAGAGGTGGCGGCTAGGGTTTGGTGGGGCTAGGGTTTGCACACAAGAATTAGTCCATCCAATGGGAGGCTCCCCTCCTTATTTAGATGGCCCCACCCAAAACCCTAATGCGCAACCAATGAGAGTGCGCCACGTGTCAGTGCTTTGGGCAAACATCATCTTAATCCTTAGATTAATCCAATAGGGTAGAGGAGGAGGGAGAAGGAGAACAAGAGAGAGGGCAAGGAGAGAAGAATAAGGGCACACGGAGAGAATGAGAAGGGGAGAGTAGATAAGGATAGAGAGAGAGAGAAGGACAATGGGAGTGAGAGGGGAGGAGAGCGAGAAGGAGACGAGGAGAGGAGGAGGAGAGAGAGAAGGAAAGAGAGAGAAGAAGGAGGAGGAGAGCGAGAGAGTACGATAGAGTGAGAGAGATGGATAAGGAGAGAGAAGTAGAGGGAGATGGGGGAGGGAAGGAGGAAGAAGGAGAGAGAAGGAGACGGAGAGAGGGAGAAGAGTGGAGATGGGAAGGAGAAGGAGAGAGAGGGAGAGAAGCAAGAGGAGAAGGCAAGCGAGGGAGAGAGAAGGAGAAGGGGAAAGAGAAGGAGAGGTATTGAAGTAGAGGAGAAGGAGAGAGAGGGAAGCAGATGGAAGACGAAGAGTGAAGGATAAGGAGAGAGAAGATAGAAGGGAAGAGAGAATCAGAGAGTGGAGTGGGAAGGAGAGAGCGCGGGACAACAAGAGAGTGAAAAACAAGGAGAAGGAGGGGAGAGAGAGAAGGAGAGTGTGGGACGAGAGAGAAGGAAATGGGGAAACAAGGAGAGAGGGACGGAGAGACAGAGAGCTAAAAGGAGAAGGAGAGAGAGGAGAGGTGGACGGAGGGGGAGAGAGTGAGAAGGGCAAGGCCAGATGGAGAAGCAGAGAGAACAATAGAGAAGGAGAGAGAGGGAGAAGGAGAGCGACAAGGAGGGATTGAAACGGAGAAGGGGAGAGAGTGAATTAGAGCGAGAAGTGGAGAGAGGAGAGAGAGAAAGAGAAGGAGAGAGGGAGAAAGAGTGAGGGAGTCGGTAAGTGAGCTAGACGGAGAAAGACAAGGAGAAGGAGAGAGAGAAGGAAGAGGAGACTGGAAGGGAAGGAGAGAAGGAAAGAGGGAGGGAGAAGGAGAAGTAGAGAGAGAAATAGAGGGAAGGAGAAGGGGGAGAGAGAAGGAGAACGAGAGGAGTGAGAGAGAGTGAAGGTGACGGAGAGGAAAAGAAGAGGGAGGAGGAGAGAGAAGGACAAGTGAAACAGAAGGAGAGAGATGAGAGAAAGAGAAGGAGGGAGAGGAGGGAGAAGAAGGGTAGAGGAGGAGGGAGAAGGAGAACAAGAGAGAGGGCAAGGAGAGAAGAATAAGGGCACACGGAGAGAAGGAGAAGGGGAGAGTAGATAAGGTGAGAGAGAGAGAAGCACAATGGGAGTGAGAGGGGAGGAGAGCGAGAAGGAGACGAGGAGAGGAGAGATAGAGGAGGAGGAGAGAGAGAAGGAAAGAGAGAGAAGGAGGAGGAGGAGAGTGAGAGAGTACGATAGAGTGAGAGAGGAGGGGAGAGAGAGATGGACAAGAAGAGAGAATTAGAGGGAGATAGGGGAGGGAAGGAGGAAGAAGGAGAGAGAAGGAGACGGAGAGAGGGAGAAGAGTGGAGATGGGAAGGAGAAGGAGAGAGAGGGAGAGAAGCAAGAGGAGAAGGCAAGCGAGGGAGAGAGAAAGAGAAGGGGAAAGAGAAGGAGAGGTATTGAAGTAGAGGAGAAGGAGAGAGAGGGAAGGAGATGGAAGACGAAGAGTGAGGGATAAGGAGAGAGAAGATAGAATGGAAGAGATAATCAGAGAGTGGAGTGGGAAGGAGAGAGCGCGGGACAACAAGAGAGTGAAAAACAAGGAGAAGGAGGGGAGAGAGAGAAGGAGAGTGTTGGACGAGAGAGAAGGAAATGGGGAAACAAGGAGAGAGGGACGGAGAGAGAGAGCTAGAAGGAGAAGGAGAGAGAGGAGAGGTGGACGGAGGGGGAGAGAGTGAGAAGGGCAAGGAGAGATGGAGAAGCAGATAGAACAATAGAGAAGGAGAGCGAGGGAGAGAGAGCAACAAGGAGGTAGTGAAACAGAGAAGGGTAGAGAGTGAATTAGAGCGAGAAGTGGAGAGAGGAGAGAGAGAAAGAGAAGGAGAGAGGGAGAAAGAGTGAGGGAGTCGGTAAGTGAGCTAGACGGAGAAAGACAAGGAGAAGGAGAGAGAAGGAAGAGGAGACTGGAAGGGAAGGAGAGAAGGAAAGAGGGAGGGAGAAGGAGAAGTAGAGAGAGAAATAGAGGGAAGGAGAAGGGGGAGAGAGAAGGAGAACGAGAGGAGTGAGAGAGAGTGAAGGTGACGGAGAGGAAAAGAAGAGGGAGGAGGAGAGAGATGGACAAGCGAAACAGAAGGAGAGAGATGAGAGAAAGAGAAGGAGGGAGAGGAGGGAGAAGAAGGGTAGAGGAGGAGGGAGAAGGAGAACAAGAGAGAGGGCAAGGAGAGAAGAATAAGGGCACACGGAGAGAAGGAGAAGGGGAGAGTAGATAAGGAGAGAGAGAGAGAAGCACAATGGGAGTGAGAGGGGAGGAGAGCGAGAAGGAGACGAGGAGAGGAGAGATAGAGGAGGAGGAGAGAGAGAAGGAAAGAGAGAGAAGGAGGAGGAGGAGAGAGAGAAGGAAAGAGTGAGAAGGAGGAGGAGGAGAGTGAGAGAGTACGATAGAGTGAGAGAGGAGGGGAGAGAGAGATGGACAAGAAGAGAGAATTAGAGGGAGATAGGGGAGGGAAGGAGGAAGAAGGAGAGAGAAGGAGACGGAGAGAGGGAGAAGAGTGGAGATGGGAAGGAGAAGGAGAGAGAGGGAGAGAAGCAAGAGGAGAAGGCAAGCGAGGGAGAGAGAAGGAGAAGGGGAAAGAGAAGGAGAGGTATTGAAGTAGAGGAGAAGGAGAGAGAGGGAAGGAGATGGAAGACGAAGAGTGAGGGATAAGGAGAGAGAAGATAGAATGGAAGAGAGAATCAGAGAGTGGAGTGGGAAGGAGAGAGCGCGGGACAACAAGAGAGTGAAAAACAAGGAGAAGGAGGGGAGAGAGAGAAGGAGAGTGTTGGACGAGAGAGAAGGAAATGGGGAAACAAGGAGAGAGGGACGGAGAGAGAGAGCTAGAAGGAGAAGGAGAGAGAGGAGAGGTGGACGGAGGGGGAGAGAGTGAGAAGGGCAAGGAGAGATGGAGAAGCAGATAGAACAATAGAGAAGGAGAGCGAGGGAGAAGGAGAGCAACAAGGAGGGAGTGAAACGGAGAAGGGTAGAGAGTGAATTAGAGCGAGAAGTGGAGAGAGGAGAGAGAGAAAGAGAAGGAGAGAGGGAGAAAGAGTGAGGGAGTCGGTAAGTGAGCTAGACGGAGAAAGACAAGGAGAAGGAGAGAGAGAAGGAAGCGGAGACTGGAAGGGAAGGAGAGAAGGAAAGAGGGAGGGAGAAGGAGAAGTAGAGAGAGAAATAGAGGGAAGGAGAAGGGGGAGAGAGTAGGAGAACGAGAGGAGTGAGAGAGAGTGAAGGTGACGGAGAGGAAAAGAAGAGGGACGAGGAGAGAGACGGACAAGCGAAGCAGAAGGAGAGAGATGAGAAAAAGAGAAGGAGGGAGAGGAGGGAGAGGAGGGAGAAGAAGGGTAGAGGAGGAGGGAGAAGGAGAACAAGAGACAGGGCAAGGAGAGAAGAATAAGGGCACACGGAGAGAAGGAGAAGGGGAGAGTAGATAAGCAGAGAGAGAGAAGGACAATGGGAGTGAGAGGGGAGGAGAGCGAGAAGGAGACGAGGAGAGGAGAGATAGAGGAGGAGGAGAGAGAGAAGGAAAGAGAGAGAAGGAGGAGGAGAGCGAGAGAGTACGATAGAGTGAGAGAGGAGGGGAGAGAGAGATGGACAAGAAGAGAGAAGTAGAGGGAGATAGGGGAGGGAAGGAGGAAGAAGGAGAGAGAAGGAGACGGAGAGAGGGAGAAGAGTGGAGATGGGAAGGAGAAGGAGAGAGAGGGAGAGAAGCAAGAGGAGAAGGCAAGCGAGGGAGAGAGAAGGAGAAGGGGAAAGAGAAGGAGAGGTATTGAAGTAGAGGAGAAGGAGAGAGAGGGAAGGAGATGGAAGACGAAGAGTGAGGGATAAGGAGAGAGAAGATAGAATGGAAGAGAGAATCAGAGAGTGGAGTGGGAAGGAGAGAGCGCGGGACAACAAGAGAGTGAAAAACAAGGAGAAGGAGGGGAGAGAGAGAAGGAGAGTGTTGGACGAGAGAGAAGGAAATGGGGAAACAAGGAGAGAGGGACGGAGAGAGAGAGCTAGAAGGAGAAGGTGAGAGAGGAGAGGTGGACGGAGGGGGAGAGAGTGAGAAGGGCAAGGAGAGATGGAGAAGCAGATAGAACAATAGAGAAGGAGAGCGACAAGGAGGGAGTGATACGGAGAAGGGTAGAGAGTGAATTAGAGCGAGAAGTGGAGAGAGGAGAGAGAAAAAGAGAAGGAGAGAGGGAGAAAGAGTGAGGGAGTCGGTAAGTGAGCTAGACGGAGAAAGACAAGGAGAAGGAGAGAGAGAAGGAAGAGGAGACTGGAAGGGAAGGAGAGAAGGAAAGAGGGAGGGAGAAGGAGAAGTAGAGAGAGAAATAGAGGGAAGGAGAAGGGGGAGAGAGTAGGAGAACGAGAGGAGTGAGAGAGAGTGAAGGTGACGGAGAGGAAAAGAAGAGGGACGAGGAGAGAGACGGACAAGCGAATCAGAAGGAGAGAGATGAGAAAAAGAGAAGGAGGGAGAGGAGGGAGAGGAGGAGGGAGAAGAAGGGTAGAGGAGGAGGGAGAAGGAGAACAAGAGAGAGGGCAAGGAGAGAAGAATAAGGGCACACGGAGAGAAGGAGAATGGGAGAGTAGATAAGGAGAGAGAGAGAGAGAGAGAGAGAGAGAGAGAGAGAGAGAGAGAGAGAGAGAAGGACAATGGGAGTGAGGGGGGAGGAGAGCGAGAAGGAGACGAGGAGAGGAGATATAGAGGAGGAGGAGGAGAGAGAGAAGGAAAGAGAGAGAGAGGGAGGAGGAGGAGAGCGAGAGAGTACGATAGAGTGAGAGAGGAGGGGAGAGAGATGGACAAGGAGAGAGAAGTAGAGGGAGATGGGGAAGGGAAGGAGGAAGAATGAGAGAGAAGGAGACGGAGAGAGGGAGAAGAGTGGAGATGGGAAGGAGAAGGAGAGAGAGGGAGAGAAGCAAGAGGAGAAGGCAAGCGAGGGAGAGAGAAGGAGAAGGGGAAAGAGAAGTAGAGCTATTTAAGTAGAGGAGAAGGAGAGAGAGGGAAGGAGATGGAAGACGAAAAGTGAGGGATAAGGAGAGAGAAGATAGAAGGGAAGAGAGAATCAGAGAGTGGAGTGGGAAGGAGAGAGCGCGGGACAACAAGAGAGTGAAAAACAAGGAGAAGAAGGGGAGAGAGAGAAGGAGAGTGTGGGACGACAGAGAAGGAAATGGGGAAACAAGGAGAGAGGGACGGAGAGAGAGAGCTAGAAGGAGAAGGAGAGAGAGGAGAGGTGGACGGAGGGGGAGAGAGTGAGAAGGGCAAGGAGAGATGGAGAAGTAGAGAGAACAATAGAGAAGGAGAGAGAGGAGAGCAACAAGGAGGGAGTGAAACGGAGAAGGGGAGAGAGTGAATTAAAGCAAGAAGTGGAGAGAGGAGAGAGAGAGAGAAAGAGAAGGAGAGAGGGAGAAAGAGTGAGGGAGTCGGTAAGTGAGCTAGACGGAGAAAGACAAGGAGAAGGAGAGAGAGAAGGAAGAGGAGACTGGAAGGGAAGGAGAGAAGGAAAGAGGGAGGGAGAAAGAGAAGTAGAGAGAGAAATAGAGGGAAGGAGAAGGGGGAGAGAGAAGGAGAACGAGAGGAGTGAGAGAGAGTGAAGCTGACGGAGAGGAAAAGAAGAGGGAGGAGGAGAGAGAAGGACAAGCGAAGCAGAATGAGAGATATGAGAGAAAGAGAAGGAGGGAGAGGAGGAGGGAGAAGAAGGGTAGAGGAGGAGGGAGAAGGAGAACAAGAGAGAGGGCAAGGAGAGAAGAATAAGGGCACACGGAGAGATGGAGAAGGGGAGAGTGGATAAGGAGAGAGAGAGAGAGAAGGACAATGGGAGTGAGTGGGGAGGAGAGCGAGAAGGAGACGAGGAGAGGAGAGATAGAGGAGGAGGAGAAGAGAGAGAAGGAAAGAGAGAGAAGGAGGAGGAGGAGAGCGAGAGAGTAAGATAGAGTGAGAGAGGAGGGGAGAGAGAGATGGACAAGGAGAGAGAAGTAGAGGGAGATGGGGGAGGGAAGGAGGAAGAAGGAGAGAGAAGGAGACGGAGAGAGGGAGAAGAGTGGAGATGGGAAGGAGAAGGAGAGAGAGGGAGAGAAGCAAGAGGAGAAGGCAAGCGAGGGAGAGAGAAGGAGAAGGGGAAAGAGAATGAGAGGTATTGAAGTAGAGGAGAAGGAGAGAGAGGGAAGGAGATGGAAGACGAAGAGTGAGGGATAAGGAGAGAGAAGATAGAAGGGAAGAGAGAATCAGAGAGTGGAGTGGGAAGGAGAGAGCACGGGACAACAAGAGTGTGAAAAAGAAGGAGAAGGAGGGGAGAGAGAGAAGGAGAGTGTGGGACGAGAGAGAAGGAAATGGGGAAACAAGGAGAGAGGGACGGAGAGAGAGCTAGAAGGAGAAGGAGAGAGAGGAGAGGTGGACGGAGGGGGAGAGAGTGAGAATGGCAAGGAGAGATGGAGAAGCAGAGAGAACAATAGAGAAGGAGAGAGAGGGAGAAGGAGAGCGACAAGGAGGGAGTGAAACGGAGAAGGGGAGAGAGTGAATTAGAGCGAGAAGTGGAGAGAGGAGAGAGAGAGAAAGAGAAGGAGAGAGGGAGAAAGAGTGAGGGAGTCGGTAAGTGAGCTAGACAGAGAAAGACAAGGAGAAGGAGAGAGAGAAGGAAGAGGAGACTGGAAGGGAAGGAGAGAAGGAAAGAGGGAGGGAGAAGGAGAAGTAGAGAGAGAAATAGAGGGAAGGAGAAGGGGGAGAGAGAAGGAGAAGGGGAGAGAGTGAATTAGAGCGAGAAGTGGAGAGAGGAGAGAGAGAAAGAGAAGGAGAGAGGGATAAAGAGTGAGGAAGTCGGTAAGTGAGCTAGACGGAGAAAGACAAGGAGAAGGAGAGAGAGAAGGAAGAGGAGACTTGAAGGGAAGGAGAGAAGGAAAGAGGGAGGGAGAAGGAGAAGTAGAGAGAGAAATAGAGGGAAGGAGAAGGGGGAGAGAGAAGGAGAACGAGAGGAGTGAGAGAGAATGAAGGTGACGGAGAGGAAAAGAAGAGGGAGGAGGAGAGAGACGGACAGGCGAAGCAGAAGGAGAGAGATGAGAGAAATAGAAGGAGGGAGAGGAGGGAGAGGAGGAGGGAGAAGAAGGGTAGAGGAGGAGGGAGAAGGAGAACAAGAGAGAGGGCAAGGAGAGAAGAATAAGGGCACACGGAGAGAAGGAGAAGGGGAGAGTAGAAAAGGAGAGAGAGAGAGAGAGAGAGAGAGAAGGACAATGGGAGTGAGAGGGGAGGAGAGCGAGAAGGAGACGAGGAGAGGAGAGATAAAGTAGGAGGAGAGAGAGAAGGAAAGAGAGAGAAGGAGGAGGACGAGAGCGAGAGAGTACGATAGAGTGAGAGAGGAGGGGAGAGAGAGATGGACAAGGAGAGTGAAGTAGAGGGAGATGGGGGAGGGAAGGAGGAAGAAGGAGAGAGAAGGAGACGGAGAGAGGGAGAAGAGTGGAGATGGGAAGGAGAAGGAGAGAGGGAGAGAAGCAAGAGGAGAAGGCAAGCGAGGGAGAGAGAAGGAGAAGGGTAAAGAGAAGGAGAGGTATTGAAGTAGAGGAGAAGGAGAGAGAGGGAAGGAGATGGAAGAGGGAGGAGGAGAGAGAAGGACAAGCGAAGCAGAAGGAGAGAGATGAGAGAAAGAGAAGGAGGGAGAGGAGGAGGGAGAAGAAGGGTATGTAAGAAAATAACGATTCTACAGGTTCAGGAGTACCTTTCTTGGAGAGAAACCTGTGGCAGCGGAAGGATGATCGGATGTCACCTTACGGAATCCTTCTCACCGGTCGGTCTCCTACTCTCTTGGAGAAGAAGCACGTGTCCACAACCCAAGAGTCTACGGATTAGCTTGGTGGATGTGGAGGGACGAATGGGAGAGAGAGGGAGAGGTGGCGGCTAGTGTTTGGTGGGGCTAGGGTTTGCACACAAGAATTAGTCCATCCAATGGGAGGCTCCCCTCCTTATATAGATGGCCCCACCCAAAACCCTAATGCGCAACCAATGAGAGTGCGCCACGTGTCAGTGCTTTGGGCAAACATCATCTTAATCCTTAGATTAATCCAATATCTCCCACTTGCACAATAGCACGTCAACAACACGTCATCTTCTTTTGTGTCCCTGACACATACGTATATATCCCCGATACATACAATCATAAGATGGCAATGTGTCACCTCTTCATGTGTCCCTGACACATATGTATACATCCCTGATATATACAACTATTTCTCTCTTCCAAGAATGCATTCACAATACGTAAGTCTCTGATCATGTATCCCTGATACAAGACCATATGTGTCCCCGACACATGTACTCTTCCGATCATACAGACAAATTGGTCGTGCGACCGGTGATGCACCTGCAATTTAGGAGTCTCAAACTAGAAACCTTACTAGAAGGCCAGAATGACAACATCCTCACAAAAATAACAATTAAGTAGTCAAATGCACATCACTGTTCCCCAGGTTTACTCAGAAACTCACTTGACATGAACGGTATCTCGATCCCTCGGAGAGAATATCTTCTTGTCCTTAAGGTACTTGCTACTGTATCCAATACAGTTGGGCCCAACAAATACTTTTAGTGCAGTCGAGTCAAACCTTTCCCTTCGCCCCAGACCACCATTACACTCAGAGTTGACTCCTTTCCCGAAGATGCCTCTTTTGACCGAATCTCTCATGGTCATAGATAACATCCCAAAGTAGCCACATCAACTCTTTGCTTCATGGTGTCGTCGAAGGTCACTGAGGGCAACTAAATGACAATCAAGTCTTGGACTCACACAGTGAAGGAGCAGGGATCCATCCTTTCACTTCCAAATGGTCGCTCAGCACATGTTGTATGAGAAACATGCTATCGTGGATCATACTGCACACAATAGTATGTCTGTCTCTCAACACCATACAAGTCTTAGTCCAGTCGCACCCCCTCTGCGCCTGACCCGAGCTTCATCATTGTCGCCTTAACACCATACAGGTGTTACCAGGCGCCACATGTGATGCTCGCACTTGGCTTCTATAGGTCACATGAATTGTGGGAACATTCATGTCAATCCTCACCAACATAGAGGATCTCATCTTGATTTCTAATCAAGGCGACTGTCCTATCATGAACTACTCTGGATCTATCATACAAGATCTCTTCATGATCAGTCTCATCTCTGCTCGCTATCAAAAGTGCCAGAGGCGAATGCTCGTGTGAGTAAGCATTCTTCAGCCTATTGACAGAATAATATTTTATGCTAGAATAACTATATAAACCAAACAAATATAGTTGAAAGGAAAAAACACAATCACTCATAAAAGGAAGTTAGACATGCCAATACATCAAAGTCTGCGTAAGCCTAAGGACTTCACATGAGACACAAACGAGTCCTTAGCTATAGCCTTGGTAAGAGGGTCAGCTACCATAAGACTAGTAGACACATGTCTCAACTCAACTTCCTTTCTCGCTATAATGTCCTTCACAAAGTGGAACCTTGTCCATTTTGGCCTTCTCTTCAGGAGTCTCAGGATGCTTTATCAAGGCTTAAGTGCAAACCCTTCTCAACAGGAGTGTCGATTGGTTTGCATTTGTCCATATGGTATTTCTTCAAGATGTTGTTAATGTAAGTCTCTTGAGACAATCCCAGAAGTCGCTTGGACCTATTTCTAACTATCTTGACACCAAGGACGTAGCTAGCTTCACCCATGTCCTTCATATCAAACGTGGAGGACAACCACTCCTTAGTGGATTTCAGCAGCTCTTTGCTATTGCCAGCCATGAGTATGTCATCAACATACAAGGTCAGAATGACAAATTTACCATTGGATCTCTTAACGTACACACAGTGATCTTCCTCAAGCATAGAGAATGCATTCTCTGTTATAGCTTGATGGAAGCGAATGTTCCACTGTCTAGACGCTTGTTTTAAGCCATATAAGGACTTATTGAGCTTGCACACTTTGCGCTCTTGTCCTTTGACTTCAAAACCTTGAGGTTGATCCATATAAATCTCCTCCTTAAGTTCTCCATTGAGAAAAGCAGTCTTTACATCCATTTGGTAAAGCTCTAAGTCCATCTGAGCTACAATAGCTAGTAGAAGGCGGATGGAGGCAAACCTAACCACGGGTGAAAATGTTTCCTCAAAATCCACGCCTTCTCTTTGGGTGTAGCCTTTAGCTACCAGTCTAGCCTTGAATCTATCAATAGATCCATCCGCCTTCCTCTTAATCTTGAGGATCCACTTGGCCCCAATGGCCTTTCGGTTCGGCGGTAAGTCGACCAAGTCCCAGACTCGATTAACTTTCATCGACTCCAACTCTTCCTTTATAGCTTCTAACCACTCTTTAGCATTTGGACCTTCCAAAGCCTCTTTCAAGGTCTCCGGTTCTTGCTCATCGATTACTGTCATCCCGGATGATTCATAATCAATTTCTTCTTGAGCTATCATGAGGGCCTCTTCTTCTAAGCGAAACCGCCTACGAGGAATGAGCCCGTGTTCGCTTCGACGCAGATGGATATCTGATGGCTCATCCTCCGTAAGAGCTATCGGATCCTCAACATTGCTGCTCCCACTAGGATCGACTGGTGGAACCTCATGTTCAACTTCCAGATCATGATCCCGTGGAGTGGCAATGTCCTCATCTTGTTGTTCAAAGAAGTCCACTGACTCTTTGATAGCTCCAGCAAGGGTTTTAAAAATCATTTTCCAAAAATGTGGCATCCCTAGACTCCAGTTCCGTCCTTCTTTCATTCTCGTCTACCCCATAAAAACATAACCTTTGGAGAAATCACTGTATTTTACAAAGATACACTTTTTTCCCTCTAGGTCCTAGTTTTCCATATCGGTGACTAGTAGAATGAATGTATGCCGCACATCCCCAAGGACGCAGCAGACTAAAATCGGGCTTCCGTCCTGTCCATAACTCATATGGAGTTGAGGGAACCGATTTTGTTGGAACTCTATTGAGGATATAGGCAGCAGTCATTAGAGCATCTCCCCAAAACGAAATTGGTAAGCTCGCATGCGCCATCATGGATCTAACCATGTCTAGCAACGTTCTATTCCTTTTCTCGACAACACCATTTTGCTGAGGAGTATAAGGCATAGTGAGTTGTCTAGATATCCCCTTTTCATCACATAACTCCTTGAACATTATGGAGAGATACTCACAACCTCTATCCGTTCTAAGAGTTTTTATCTTATTATCCAACTGATTCTCAACTAAGCTCATGAATTTCTTAAAACATTCTAGAGCTTCTGACTTGTGAGAAATAAGATAAATATGACCATATCTAGTGAAGTCATCAATGAATGTGATGAAGTAACTTTGTCCATGTGCACATTCAAAGGTCCACAAATATCTGAGTGAATTAGTTCTAAAGGAGAAGTAGCCCTAATGGCTTTTCCGAACGGTTTTCTAGTTGCCTTTCCAGCTAGACAAGATTCACAGGTCGGCAATTCAAATTTGGAGCATTCTCCTAATACCCCCTCCTTTGTCAACTTGTTCATCCGGTCAACACCAATGTGACCTGGTCTAGCATGCCACATAACTGAATCATTATTGATGGAACTTTGGCTCATAAAGGCACTAGCGTTATGATTGAAATCATAAATTGCGTCCAACACAATAAAACCGTCAGAAAGAAAAGCACGTCCATAATAAATGTTAGAAAGGTATAAACCCATATTATTGTTCTCAAAAACAACTTTAAAACCATGTCTCATCAAGACAACAACAGAAATAATACTTTGTCGTATAGCTGGTGCATACAACACGTCGTGAAGTAATAGGATCCGGCCACTTCGCAAAGCCACTTTGCATGTGCCAACTCCAAGAACGTCAATGCTAGTGTTGTTTGCCATGTTTATTCGCCTCCCACTTGGAACAGGCGATATTCCACGAAGGCCGAACAATCCTTTGTTACGTGGTCCGTGGCACCTGAATCCATAATCCACACAGGAGAATGATCAGTGAGCATCACAGAACTAGTCACGTTACAATTCGAGGGATTACACACAGTAATTACCTTTTGCTCAGTGCACTCATGAGCAAAATGTCCAGTCTTTCGGCAGTTAAAACAAGTCACATTAGACTTATCTTTCCCACCCCTGGATCCTCGAGGTCGTTTCTTTCCAGCTTTGTTTTCTGTTTTGTTTGCATTTGCACCCTTCTTGCCTTTAAAACCCTGAGCTCTATCTCTTTTGCGCTTAAAACCTGCACTCCTCCGAGGAGCGCCAGCTTCAGCAGCAAACACTTCAGTTAGAGGGGCTTCCGCAAGCATGCGGTCCTCCTCCAGCTCTAGGTGTTTTTCGGCCTGGTCAAATGTCCTGATGTCATCAGCATGGGTCAGATGGACCTTCATATGCTCCCAACTCTTCGAAGGCAATGATCTGATGAGAGCAGACACTTGCTCCTCATCGGTCTTAGCACGACCGACAGCACTCAGCTCGCTAATCATGTTTGACATTGCGGTAATATGCTGCCTCATTGTGTGACCTTGGCGCATTTTATACCCATCAAACATAAGCCCAAGCTGACGGGCCCTTGTGACGGAGGTCACTCCGTACTGAAACTTCACAGCTTCCCACAAGGCCTTTGCAGTTCGAAACTTTTCGAACCGCAGTAACAGATCGTCCCTCATTGAACTTAGAATTGTGATTCGAGCAATTCGGTCTTTCTTTTTCCATGCATTATAAACATCCAAGTTTCTGCGATGTTGCGTAGTATTCCCCTCCTCGGGGGGAGACATAGATTGGTTTATGTTTTCTAACATGTCCTGATCCTCTAAGAGATACTCAATTTTACGATGCCACAGATCGTAATTTCTTTCATTGAGTTTATCTCCTCGAGTCAGATCAACGACAATGCTTTTGGAAGCAGCCATAAAGAATCTAGGACAATCAAAATACATAGCGATACATGAGTTCTAGCATAAAATATAACGAGCTACAATAATCATATAGAATAAACTGACTTAATAGCTATAGCATTCAGACCAAAAGAAAACATAAAGCATTCGATCAAATCCTCATGCAATAGTTAATAAAGCCATTTTACTAATCTAGATATTGAGCTCCACCATGATTTAATGACCCAAAAAAAAACGTTTTAAATCATGGTAAATCAGCAAATAAAAAAATTGCCGCCGGTTGCAAGGTGGTTTACACAAAACACTTCAACCTTGCAACTCCCACTAGGCATGCGAGTTCCCAAAAAACGGTTTTCAAAAAACAATCAACATCACACAGATATGATTACTACATTACTTCCATATCGAGCTAATGATCCCCATTAGGGATTTAGCCTCGTCGACGGGAACCTGCATGAGTCTTATAGCAATAATATCGCAATAATAAAAATAAAGGAGCCCCTCGTCTCCTCAGGGCAATAAACAGTCCACAATCCATAATTATTACAGTCCATAAATATTACAGTCCATTGCGATAACTATTGCAAATGGAAATAAATGAATGAAATTACGCTCATCTCTCAATAAGGCAGTAAATAAAATCAGGAATCATTCATTCCACATAGCCACAATCTTTCCATACGTTAGCACAATCCGACGTATGAAAAAATACCATAAAGTGTGCACCTCATTCAAACAATAAGTAATGCATAAGGAAACAATGCATGAATGGGGCACGAAAATAGGCAAAAAACCGTGTTATGTAATGACAACCAATCTCCACAATAATCATTCTCAAAACAGAATTTTTTTTCTTCTTTCCATAATCAATATAATCATGCAATCAATAATAATTATGCTACTTCTAATGGAAAGAAAAAATTCGAAATCATATGGTGGAGAACAACACATATTTTTTGCATCAAAGGAAAGCATCCAAACATATTTTTAAGGCAATAAAATTCCAGCCCATAATATCTTTCCAAAATTTCAGAATTAGCCAATCTTTCCATAATCAATATAAGCATGCAATCAACAATAATTATGCTACTTGTAATGGAAAGAAAAATTCGAAATTCTTTGGTGGATGGCATCGCATATATGCACATTTGATGAAAAGGAAATATTTCAAATGAAATGCATGCAATCATCCCAAAAGAAATCCGAAATATCCTTAATGAGATTAACATATATGTGCATTCAATCATAAAGGAAATATTTCAAATAAAATGCATGCAATTATTCCAAAAGAAATCCGAAATATCCTTAATGAGATTAACATATATGTGCATTCAATCATAAAGGAAATATTTCAAATGAAATGAATGCTCTCATTCCAAAAAAAACGAAATATACAATATGGTAACTCAATATTCATGTATACATGCTCAAAGATTAGAATAAATAATATCTAACCCTAATTCGTAAAAATCAGGAAAAATAGACATCTTATTTCATGTATACATGTGCATGATTTAGAAGAATCAACATGGAAAATAACTTCTGATTTTATCTAATACATGCACAAAGAATAGAGGTAACAACACAGAAAAAATAGAATTCTGGTCACATCTATGTATGTGCAATTATAGGAGAGCAACATATCATAGTGGCTCGAAATAAAATCAGGAAAAATCCATCTTAAACCATGCACATATGCGCAAGAATGGAGGAGCAAAATCTAACCCTAGATGCATGCTCTAATGAATCAAAACATGCGCAACATGTAGAAACTAGTCTAAACCCTAATTGCATGTTAGAAAGAAATCAGCAAACATACACCACTTATATCTCTAAATGAATGATCATATTATTTCATTTAAAGATCGAAAACCTCTGGGTTTTCATTTCCAGAATATGAAAACGAATTTGAAAGAAAAAAAATCATGAACAATCAACATATATAACATGCGCATCATGTAAATAAGCAATGCTGATTTTCTATTTTCTTTCTTTCTCCAAAAACATAACCACCGAATATTTTGTTTTTATCTCAAATCAGATTATCATGAAACAAAAATTCGTCAAGCATGGTGAGGATTCGAAGGTAACCGAGATGGCTCTGGTACCAATGTAAGCAAATAACGATTCTACAGGTTCAGGAGTACCTTTCTTGGAGAGAACCTGTGGCAGCGGAAGGAAGATCGGAGGTCACCTTACGGAATCCTTCTCACCGGTCGGTCTCCTACTCTCTTGGAGAAGAAGCACGTGTCCACAACCCAAGAGTCTACAGATTAGCTTGGTGGATGTGGAGGGACGAATGGGAGAGAGAGGGAGAGGTGGCGGCTAGGGTTTGGTGGGGCTAGGGTTTGCACACAAGAATTAGTCCATCCAATGGGAGGCTCCCCTCCTTATATAGATGACCCCACCCAAAACCCTAATGCCCAACCAATGAGAGTGCGCCACGTGTCAGTGCTTTGGGCAAACATCATCTTAATCCTTAGATTAATCCAATAGGGTAGAGGAGGAGGGAGAAGGAGAACAAGATAGAGGGCAAGGAGAGAAGAATAAGGGCACACGGAGAGAATGAGAAGGGGAGACTAGATAAGGAGAGAGAGAGAAGGACAATGGGAGTGAGAGGGGAGGAGAGCGAGAAGGAGACGAGGAGAGGAGAGATAGAGGAGGAGGAGAGAGAGAAGGAAAGAGAGAGAAGGAGGAGGAGGAGAGCGAGAGAGTACGATAGAGTGAGAGAGGAGGGGAGAGAGAGATGGACAAGGAGAGAGAAGTAGAGGGAGATGGGGGAGGGAAGGAGGAAGAAGGAGACGGAGAGAAGGAGAAGAGTGGAGATGGGAAGGAGAAGGAGAGAGAGGGAGAGAAGCAAGAGGAGAAGGCAAGCGAGGGAGAGAAAAGGAGAAGGGGAAAGAGAAGGAGAGGTATTGAAGTAGAGGAGGAGAGAGGGAAGGAGATGGAAGACGAAGAGTGAGGGATAAGGAGAGAGAAGATAGAAGGGAAGAGAGAATGAGAGAGTGGAGTGGGAAGGAGAGAGTGCGAGACAACAAGAGAGTGAAAAACAAGGAGAAGGAGGGGAGAGAGAGAAGGAAATGGGGAAACAAGGAGAGAGGGACAGAGAGAGAGAGCTAGAAGGAGAAGGAGAGAGAGGAGAGGTGGACGGAGGGGGAGAGAGTGAGAAGGGCAAGGAGAGATGGAGAAGCAGAGAGAACAATAGAGAAGGAGAGAGAGGGAGAAGGAGAGCGACAAGGAGGGAGTGAAACGGAGAAGGGGAGAGAGTGAATTAGAGCGAGAAGTGGAGAGAGGAGAGAGAGAAAGAGAAGGAGAGAGGGAGAAAGAGTGAGGGAGTCGGTAAGTGAGCTAGACGGAGAAAGACAAGGAGAAGGAGAGAGAGAAGGAAGAGGAGACTGGAAGGGAAGGAGAGAAGGAAAGAGGGAGGGAGAAGGAGAAGTAGAGAGAGAAATAGAGGGAAGGAGAAGGGGGAGAGAGTAGGAGAACGAGAGGAGTGAGAGAGAGTGAAGGTGACGGAGAGCAAAAGAAGAGGGACGAGGAGAGAGAAGGACAAGCGAAGCAGAAGGAGAGAGATGAGAAAAAGAGAAGGAGGGAGAGGAGGGAGAGGAGGAGGGAGAAGAAGGGTAGAGGAGGAGGGAGAAGGAGAACAAGAGAGAGGGCAAGGAGAGAAGAATAAGGGCACACGGAGAGAAGGAGAAGGGGAGAGTAGATAAGGAGAGAGAGAGAATGACAATGGGAGTGAGAGAGGAGGAGAGCGAGAAGGAGACGAGGAGAGGAGAGATAGAGGAGGAGGAGAGAGAGAAGGAAAGAGAGAGAAGGAGGAGGAGGAGAGCGAGAGAGTACGATAGAGTGAGAGAGGAGGGGAGAGAGAGATGGACAAGGAGGGAGAAGTAGAGGGAGATGGGGGAGGGAAGGAGGAAGAAGGAGAGAGAAGGAGACGGAGAGAGGGAGAAGAGTGGAGATGGGAAGGTGAAGGAGAGAGAGGGAGACAAGCAAGAGGAGAAGGCAAGCGAGGGAGAGAGAAGGAGAAGGGGAAAGAGAAGGAGAGGTATTGAAGTAGAGGAGAAGCAGTGAGAGGGAAGGAGATGGAAGACGAAGAGTGAGGGATAAGGAGAGAGAAGATAGAAGGGAAGAGAGAATCAGTGAGTGGAATGGGAAGGAGAGAGCGCGGGACAACAAGAGAGTGAAAAACAAGGAGAAGGAGGGGAGAGAGAGAAGGATAGTGTGGGACGAGAGAGAAGGAAATGGGAAACAAGGAGAGAGGGACGGAGAGAGAGAGCTAGAAGGAGAAGGAGAGAGAGGAGAGGTGGACGGAGGGGGAGAGAGTGAGAAGGGCAAGGAGAGATGGAGAAGCAGAGAGAATAATAGAGAAGGAGAGAGAGGAGAGGAGGACGGAGGGGGAGAGAGTGAGAAGGGCAAGGAGAGATGGAGAAGCAGAGAGAACAATAAAGAAGGAGAGAGAGGGAGAAGGAGAGCGACAAGGGGGAGTGAAACGGAGAAGGGGAGAGAGTGAATTTCAGCGAGAAGTGGAGAGAGGAGAGAGAGAAAGAGAAGGAGAGAGGGAGAAAGAGTGAGGGAGTCAGTAAGTGAGCTAGACGGAGAAAGACAAGGAGAAGGAGAGAGAGAAGGAAGAGGAGACTGGAAGGGAAGGAGAGAAGGAAAGAGGGAGGGAGAAGTAGAGAGAGAAATAGAGGTAAGGAGAAGGGCAGAGGAGGAGAAGAATAAGGGCACACAGACAGAAGGAGAAGGGGAGAGTAGATAAGGAGAGGGAGAGAGAGAAGGACAATGGGAGTGAGAGGGGAGGAGAGCGAGAAGGAGGGAGTGAAACGGAGAAGGGGAGAGAGTGAATTAGAGCGAGAAGTGGAGAGAGGAGAGAGAGAAAGAGAAGGAGAGAGGGGAAAAGAGTGAGGGAGTCGGTAAGTGAGCTAGACGGAGAAAGACAAGGAGAAGGAGAGAGAGAAGGAAGAGGAGACTGGAAGGGAAGGGGAGAAGGAAAGAGGGAGGGAGAAGGAGAAGTAGAGAGAGAAATAGAGGGAAGGAGAAGGGGGAGAGAGAAGGAGAACGAGAGGAGTGAGAGAGAGTGAAGGTGACGGAGAGGAAAAGAAGAGGGAGGAGGAGAGAGAAGGACAAGCGAAGCAGAAGGAGAGAGATGAGAGAAAGAGAAGGAGGGAGAGGAGGGAGAGGAGGAGGGAGAAGAAGGGTAGAGGAGGAGGGAGAAGGAGAACAAGAGAGAGGGCAAGGAGAGAAGAATAAGGGCACACGGAGAGAAGGAGAAGGGGAGAGTAGATAAGGAGAGAGAGAGAGAAGGACAATGGGAGTGGGAGGGGAGGAGAGCGAGAAGGAGACAAGGAGAGGAGAGATAGAGGAGGAGAGAGAGAACGAAAGAGAGAGAAGGAGGAGGAGGAGGAGAGCGAGAGAGTACGTTAGAGTGAGAGAGGAGGGGAGAGAGAGATGGACAAGGAGAGAGAAGTAGAGGGAGATGGGGGAGGGAAGGAGGAAGAAGGAGAGAGAAGGAGACGGAGAGAGGGAGAAGGTGGAGATGGGAAGGAGAAGGAGAGAGAGGGAGAGAAGCAAGAGGAGAAGGCAAGCGAGGGAGAGAGAAGGTGAAGGGGAAAGAGAAGGAGAGGTATTGAAGTAGAGGAGAAGGAGAGAGAGGGAAGGAGATGGAAGACGAAGAGTGAGGGATAAGGAGAGAGAAGATAGAAGGGAAGAGAGAATGAGAGAGTGGAGTGGGAAGGAGAGAGCGCGGGACAAAAAGAGAGTGAAAAACAAGGAGAAGGAGGGGAGAGAGAAAAGGAGAGTGTGGGACGAGAGAGAAGGAAATGGGGAAACAAGGAGAGAGGGATGGAGAGAGAGAGAGCTAGAAGGAGAAGGAGAGAGAGGAGAGGTGGACGGAGGGGGAGAGAGTGAGAAGGGCAAGGAGAGATGGAGAAGCAGAGAGAACAATAGAGAAGGAGAGAGAGGGAGAAGGAGAGCGACAAGGAGGGAGTGAAACGGAGAAGGGGAGAGAGTGAATTAGAGCGAGAAGTGGAGAGAGGAGAGAGAGAAAGAGAAGGAGAGAGGGAGAAAGAGTGAGGGAGTCGGTAAGTGAGCTAGACGGAGAAGGAGAGAGAGAAGGAAGAAGAGACTGGAAGGGAAGGAGAGAAGGAAAGAGGGAGGGAGAAGGAGAAGTAGAGAGAGAAATAGAGGGAAGGAGAAGGGGGAGAGAGAAGGAGAACGAGAGGAGTGAGAGAGAGTGAAGGTGACGGAGAGGAAAAGAAGAGGGAGGAGGAGAGAGATGGAGAAGCGAAGCAGAAGGAGAGAGATGAGAGAAAGAGAAGGAGGGAGAGGAGGGAGAGGAGGAGGGAGAAGAAGGGTAGAGGAGGAGGGAGAAGGAGAACAAGAGAGAGGGCAAGGAGAGAAGAATAAGGGCACACGGAGAGAAGGAGAAGGGGAGAGTAGATAAGGAGAGAGAGAGAGAGAGAGAGAGAGAGAAGGACAATGGGTGTGAGAGGGGAGGAGAGCGAGAAGGAGACAAGGAGTGGAGAGATAGAGGAGGGGGAGAGAGAGAAGGAAAGAGAGAGAAGGAGGAGGAGGAGAGCGAGAGAGTACGATAGAGTGAGAGAGGAGGGGAGAGAGAGATGGACAAGGAGAGAGAAGTAGAGGGAGATGGGGGAGGGAAGGAGGAAGAAGGAGAGAGAAGGAGACGGAGAGAGGGAGAAGAGTGGAGATGGGAAGGAGAAGGAGAGAGAGGGAGAGAAGCAAGAGGAGAAGGCAAGCGAGGGAGAGAGAAGGGGAAAGAGAAGGAGAGGTATTGAAGTAGAGGAGAAGGAGAGAGAGGGAAGGAGATGGAAGACGAAGAGTGAGGGATAAGGAGAGAGAAGATAGAAGGGAAGAGAGAATGAGAGAGTGGAGTGGGAAGAAGAGAGCGCGGGACAACAAGAGAGTGAAAAAAAAGGAGAAGGAGGGAGAGAGGGACGAAGAGAGAGAGCTAGAAGGAGAAGGAGAGAGAGGAGAGGTGGACGGAGGGGGAGAGAGTGAGAAGGGCAAGGAGAGATGGAGAAGCAGAGAGAACAATAGAGAAGGAGAGAGAGGGAGAAGGAGAGCGACAAGGAGGAAGTGAAACGGAGAAGGGGAGAGAGTGAATTAGAGCGAGAAGTGGAGAGAGGAGAGAGAAAAAGAGAAGGAGAGAGGGAGAAAGAGTGAGGGATTCGGTAAGTGAGCTAGACGGAGAAAGACAAGGAGAAGGAGAGAGAGAAGGAAGAAGAGACTGGAAGGGAAGGAGAGAAGGAAAGAGGGAGGGAGAAGGAGAAGTAGAGAGAGAAATAGAGGGAAGGAGTAGGGGGAGAGAGAAGGAGAACGAGAGGAGTGAGAGAGAGTGAAGGTGACGGAGAGGAAAAGAAGAGGGAGGAGGAGAGAGAAGGACAAGCGAAGCAGAAGGAGAGAGATGAGAGAAAGAGAAGGAGGGAGAGGAGGGAGAGGAGGAGGGAGAAGAAGGGGAGAGGAGGAGGGAGAAGGAGAACAAGTGAGAGGGCAAGGAGAGAAGAATAAGTGCACACGGAGAGAAGGAGAAGGGGAGAGTAGATAAGGAGAGAGAGAGAGAGAGAAGGACAATGGGAGTGAGAGGCGAGGAGAGCGAGAAGGAGACGAGGAGAGGAGAGATAGAGGAGGAGGAGAGAGAGAAGGAAAGAGAGAGAAGGAGGAGGAGAGCGAGAGAGTACGATAGAGTGAGAGAGGAGGGGAGGGAGAGATGGACAAGGAGAGAGAAGTAGAGGGAGATGGGGGAGGGAAGGAGGAAGAAGGAGAGAGAAGGAGACGGAGAGAGGGAGAAGGAGAAGGAGAGAGAGGAGAGGTGGACGGAGGGGGAGAGAGTGAGAAGGGCAAGGAGAGATGGAGAAGTAGAGAGAACAATATAGAAGGAGAAGGAGAGCGACAAGGAGGGAGTGAAACGGAGAAGGGGAGAGAATGAATTAGAGTGAGAAGTGGAGAGAGGAGAGAGAGATAGAGAAGGAGAGAGGGAGAAAGAGTGAGGGAGTCGGTAAGTGAGCTAGACGGAGAAAGACAAGGAGAAGGAGAGAGAGAGAAGGAAGAGGAGACTGGAAGGGAAGGAGAGAAGGAAAGAGGGAGGGAGAAGGAGAAGTAGAGAGAAATAGAGGGAAGGAGAAGGGGGAGAGAGAAGGAGAACGAGAGGAGTGAGAGAGAGTGAAGGTGACGGAGAGGGAAACAAGAGGGAGGAGGAGAGAGAAGGACAAGCGAAGCAGAAGGAGAGAGATGAGAGAAAGAGAAGGAGGGAGAGGAGGGAGAGGAGGAGGGAGAAGAAGGGGAGAGGAGAGAGGGCAAGGAGAGAAGAATAAGGGCACACGGAGAGAAGGAGAAGGGGAGAGTAGATAAGGAGAGAGAGAGAGAGAAGGACAATGGGAGTGAGAGGGGAGGAGAGCGAGAAGGAGACGAGGAGAGGAGAGATAGAGGAGGAGGAGAGAGAGAAGGAAAGAGAGAAGGAGGAGGAGGAGAGCGAGAGAGTACGATAGAGTGAGAGAGGAGGGGCGAGAGAGATGGACAAGGAGAGAGAAGTAGAGGGAGATGGGGGAGGGAAGGAGGAAGAAGGAGAGAGAAAGAGACGGAGAGAGGGAGAAGAGTGGAGATGGGAAGGAGAAGGAGAGAGAGGGAGAGAAGCAAGAGGAGAAGGCAAGCGAGGGAGAGAGAAGGAGAAGGGGAAAGAGAAGGAGAGGTATTGAAGTAGAGGAGAAGGAGAGAGAGGGAAGGAGATGGAAGACGAAGAGTGAGGGATAAGTAGAGAGAAGATAGAAGGGAAGATAGAATCAGAGAGTGGAGTGGGAAGGAGAGAGCGCGGGACAACAAGAGAGTGAAAAACAAGGAGAACGAGGGGAGAGAGAGAAGGAGAGTGTGGGACGAGAGACAAGGATATGGGGAATCAAGGAGAGAGGGATGGAGATAGAGAGCTAGGAGGAGAAGGAGAGAGAGGAGAGGTGGATGAAGGGGGAGAGAGTGAGAAGGGCAAGGAGAGATGGAGAAGCAGAGAGAACAATAGAGAAGGAGAGAGAGGGAGAAGGAGAGCGACAAGGAGGGAGTGAAACGGAGAAGGGGAGAGAGTGAATTAGAGAGAGAAGTGGAGAGAGAGGAGAGAGAGAAAGAGAAGGAGAGAGGGAGAAAGAGTGAGGGAGTCGGTAAGTGAGCTAGACGGAGAAAGACAAGGAGACGGAGAGAGAGAAGAAGAGGAGACTGGAAGGGAAGGAGAGAAGGAAAGAGGGAGGGAGAAGGAGAAGTAGAGAGAGAAATAGAGAGAAGGAGAGGGGGGAGAGAGAAGGAGAACGAGAGGAGTGGGAGAGAGTGAAGGTGACGAAGAGGAAAAGAAGTGGGAGGAGGAGAGAGAAGGAGAAGCAAAGCAGAAGGAGAGAGATGAGAGAAAAAGGAGGGAGATGAGGGAGAGGAGGAGGGAGAAGAAGGGGAGAGGAGGAGGGAGAAGGAGAACAAGAGAGAGGGCAAGGAGAGAAGAATAAGGCCACACGGAGAGAAGGAGAAGGGGAGAGTAGATAAGGAGAGAGAGAGAGAGAGAAGGACAATGGGAGTGAGAGGGGAGGAGAGCGAGAAGGAGACGAGGAGAGGAGAGATAGAGGAGGAGGAGAGAGAGAAGGAAAGAGAGAGAAGGAGGAGGAGAGCGAGAGAGTACGATAGAGTGAGAGAGGAGGGGAGGGAGAGATGGACAAGGAGAGAGAAGTAGAGGGAGATGGGGGAGGGAAGGAGGAAGAAGGAGAGAGAAGGAGACGGAGAGAGGGAGAAGAGTGGAGATGGGAAGGAGAAGGAGAGAGAGGGAGAGAAGCAAGAGGAGAAGGCAAGCGAGGGAGAGAGAAGGAGAAGGGGAAAGAGAAGGAGAGGCATTGACGTAGAGGAGAAGGAGAGAGAGGGAAGGAGATGGAAGACGAAGAGTGAAGGATAAGGAGAGAGAAGATAGAAGGGAAGAGAGAATCAGAGAGTGGAGTGGGAAGGAGAGAGCGCGGGACAACAAGAGAGTGAAAAACAAGGTGAAGGAGGGGAGAGAGAGAAGGAGAGTGTGGGACGAGAGAGAAGGAAATGGGGAAACAAGGAGAGAGGGACGAAGAGAGAGAGCTAGAAGGAGAAGGAGAGAGAGGAGAGGTGGACGGAGGGGGAGAGAGTGAGAAGGGCAAGGAGAGATGGAGAAGCAGAGAGAACAATAGAGAAGGAGAGAGAGGGAGAAGGAGAGTGACAAGGAGGAAGTGAAACGGAGAAGGGGAGAGAGTGAATTAGAGCGAGAAGTGGAGAGAGGAGAGAGAAAAAGAGAAGGAGAGAGGGAGAAAGAGTGAGGGAGTCAGTAAGTGAGCTAGACGGAGAAAGACAAGGAGAAGGAGAGAGAGAAGGAAGAAGAGACTCGAAGGGAAGGAGAGAAGGAAAGAGGGAGGGAGAAGGAGAAGTAGAGAGAGAAATAGAGGGAAGGAGAAGGGGGAGAGAGAAGGAGAACGAGAGGACTGAGAGCGAGTGAAGGTGACGGAGAGGAAAAGAAGAGGGAGGAGGAGAGAGAAGGAGAAGCGAAGCAGAAGGAGAGAGATGAGAGAAAGAGAAGGAGGGAGAAGAGGGAGAGGAGGAGGGCGAAGAAGGGTAGAGGAGGAGGAAGAAGGAGACGGAGAGAGGGAGAAGAGTGGAGATGGGAAGGAGAAGGAGAAGGAGAGAGAGGGAGAGAAGCAAGAGGAGAAGGCAAGCGAGGGAGAGAGAAGGAGAAGGGGAAAGAGAAGGAGAGGTATTGAAGTAGAGGAGAAGGAGAGAGAGGGAAGGAGATGGAAGACGAAGAGTGAAGGATAAGGAGAGAGAAGATAGAAGGGAAGAGAGAATCAGAGAGTGGAGTGGGAAGGAGAGAGCGCGGGACAACAAGAGAGTGAAAAACAAGGTGAAGGAGGGGAGAGAGAGAGAAGGAGAGTGTGGGACGAGAGAGAAGGAAATGGGGAAACAAGCAGAGAGGGACGAAGAGAGAGAGCTAGAAGGAGAAGGAGAGAGAGGAGAGGTGGACGGAGGGGGAGAGAGTGAGAAGGGCAAGGATAGATGGAGAAGCAGAGAGAACAATAGAGAAGGAGAGAGAGGGAGAAGGAGATTGACAAGGAGGGAGTGAAACGGAGAAGGGGAGAGAGTGAATTAGAGCGAGAAGTCGAGAGAGGAGAGAGAGAAAGAGAAGGAGAGAGGGAGAAAGAGTGAGGGAGTCGGTAAGTGAGCTAGACGGAGAAAGACAAGGAGAAGGAGAGAGAGAAGGAAGAGGAGACTGGAAGGGAAGGAGAGAAGGAAAGAGGGAGGGAGAAGGAGAAGTAGAGAGAGAAATAGAGGGAAGGAGTAGGGGGAGAGAGAAGGAGAACGAGAGGAGTGAGAGAGAGTGAAGGTGACGGAGAGGAAAAGAAGAGGGAGGAGGAGAGAGAAGGACAAGCGAAGCAGAAGGAGAGAGATGAGAGAAAGAGAAGGAGGGAGAGGAGGGAGAGGAGGAGGGAGAAGAAGGGGAGAGGAGGAGGGAGAAGGAGAACAAGAGAGAGGGCAAGGAGAGAAGAATAAGTGCACACGGAGAGAAGGAGAAGGGGAGAGTAGATAAGGACAATGGGAGTGAGAGGGGAGGAGAGCGAGAAGGAGACGAGGAGAGGAGAGATAGAGGAGGAGGAGAGAGAAGGAAAGAGAGAGAAGAACGAGGAGGAGAGCGAGAGAGTACGATAGAGTGAGAGAGGAGGGGAGTGAGAGATGGACAAGGAGAGAGAAGTAGAGGGAGAAGGGGGAGGGAAGGAGGAAGAAGGAGAGAGAAGGAGACGGGGAGAGGGAGAAGAGTGGAGATGGGAAGGAGAAGAAGAGAGAGGGAGAGAAGCAAGAGGAGAAGGCAAGCGAGGGAGAGAGAAGGAGAAGGGGAAAGAGAAGGAGTGTTATTGAAGTAGAGGAAAAGGAGAGAGAGGGAAGGAGATGGAAGACGAAGAGTGAGGGATAAGGAGAGAGAAGATAGAAGGGAAGAGAGAATCAGAGAGTGGAGTGGGAAGGAGAGAGCGCGTGACCACAAGAGAGTGAAAAACAAGGAGAATGAGGGGAGAGAGAGAAGGAGAGTGTGGGACGAGAGAGAAGGAAATGGGGAAACAAGGAGAGAGGGACGGAGAGAGGGAGCTAGAAGGAGAAGGAGAGCGAGGAGAGGTGGACGGAGGGGGAGAGAGTGAGAAGGGCAAGGAGAGATGGAGAAGCAGAGAGAACAATAGAGAAGGAGAGAGAGGGAGAAGGAGAGCGACAAGGAGGGAGTGAAACGGAGAAGGGGAGAGAGTGAATTAGAGCGAGAGGTGGAGAGAGGAGAGAGAGAAAGAGAAAGAGAAGGAGAGAGGGAGAAAGAGTGAGGGAGTCGGTAAGTGAGCTAGACGGAGAAAGACAAGGAGAAGGAGAGAGAGAAGGAAGAGGAGACTGGAAAGGAAGGAGAGAAGGAAAGAGGGAGGGAGAAGGAGAAGTAGAGAGAGAAATAGAGGGAAGGAGAAGGGGGAGAGAGAAGGAGAACGAGAGGAGTGAGAGAGAGTGAAGGTGACGGAGAGGAAAAGAAGAGGAAGGAGGAGAGAGAAGGACAAGCGAAGCAGAAGGAGGGAGATGAGAGAAAGAGAAGGAGGGAGAGGAGGAGGGAGAAGAAGGGGAGAGGAGGAGGGAGAAGGAGAACAAGAGATAGGGCAAGGAGAGAAGAATAAGGGCACACGGAGAGAAGGAGAAGGGGAGAGTAGATAAGGAGAGAGAGAGGAGTGGTATGAGAAAGGAGGAGAGAAAAGGGGGAAGGAGAGAGGGAGAAAGAGTGAGGGAGTCGGTAAGTGAGCATGGGGAACCTAAGGTTATGAGAGGAGAGAGAGTAGAGAGAGAAGGAAAAAAAGTTATGAGAGGAGAGAGAAACTCTAGGTGCGCATGGGGAACCTAAGGTTGTCTAGGGTTCTCCACCTCGTTTCTTCACCAAAACCTTTGATTTTCTCACCAAAATGGATCCTACATCTAGCTCTACACGATTGCAACTACAAGATAGAGATGGTGGCACTATTACGGATCTCCATCATGCAAACAAGTTGGTTTTATCCTCGGCTTTGGAGGGTGAAGCTTCCACACCACCTCTAGGGAGTGTTCTTACTCCCCCAAGGAAGTGGTCGGATTTATTCACATCTAGTACAAGGGCAGCCACGACCCTCAAATTTGTTCCGCCGGTTGTCAAGGGAGGAGAGAAGGTGGCCGTGTGTTCACAACAAGAAGTGAGGGAGAACTTGAAACGGTGGGACAAAGTGTTGGTAGGGTATTTCGTAGCTCTCAAGCCTCACTTGCCGACTTTGGAGAAGCATCTCCACAAGTTATGGGGACTCGTAGGAGGTATGGAAATCATTAGAAGAAGCCAAGGATTCTTATTATTTCGGTTTACACTTAGTGAAGATATAAAGAGGGTTCTCCAAGGAGGACCTTGGTTCGTTAGAGGGGCACCACTTGTGGTTCAAGAGTGGACACCGGAATTGTCATTGAAGAAGGTCAACATCACCACGGTCCCCATTTGGGTTCGCTTGCCGGAGCTTGACCTCCGTTTTTGGTCACCTAACACATTGAGTAACATAGCAAGTGTGCTTGGAAGGCCCCTTTACATGGATGATTATACGGCTTCCGGGTGTAGGTTGGCGTTTGCAAGAGTTTGCATTGAGGTCAGCCATGAGTTCTCCTATCCAAGTTAGGTGGAGGTGCAAGTGGAGGAGGGCGAAATGCATAAAGTGTATGTGGAATATGAGTGGAGACCCGGGTATTGCATGGGGTGCCTCGAGTTTGGGCATGTGGTGGAGAGATGCCCAAGGAAGAGAGTGATTGCACATGTCCGTGAAGTTCCACAAAGGAAGGCCGAGAAATGGGTGGAGGTAGGACGTGCAAAGGGTGGGAAACACCTCAACAAGGATGGAAGTGAGGTGCGAAGCAAGGAAGGGGTGAGAGAGGAGGGGTGTTTGCATGGAGGGGAGGCAAAGGAGGTGGCTGCCGTGGAGGATGGAGGAGGGAGGATGGATGGAAGGGATGATGACGTGGAGCCCTTGGAGGAGGACGTGGCCACATCAGGAAATGGGGAGGTGACACGTAGGAACTCATGTGGGAGGGAAAATGAGGAGGGAAAATCAAGAGGACCACAAGATTTCGTGGTATGCTCCACTCTAGTGGGAGCAAATGAGAGGAAGGCACGTGGCATGGAGGAGGACAAGAATGGAGACAAAAATAGAGTCCATTTTCGTGAGGAAACAACTACAAGGGAGGAAGCCAAGGAGAGGAGGCCATGTGGACGTCTAGAAGAGCAAAAGGGAAAGCAAAACAAAGATGGGTGTCTACTTTTGGAAGAACCAATGAGGAGGGTGTTGAGTGCTCCATGTTTGAATGGGCCAATGGGGAGAGAGCAAGTGAGCCTTGTGAAGAAGTAGAGGGGGACCAAGCTACTTTTCGTGGGGACAAACCAAAAGAGGAAAGGGGTGGAGAGTCACGTGAATCACCACACAAGGAGGAGTCCTTCATGCAAGAAAGAGAGGGGGACCAAGTTAGCTTTTGTGGGGACCAACCAAATGAGGAATGGGGTGGGAAATCACATGATCCACTCAACTTGGAGGGGTCTAGCATGATAGGAATGTTGCATGGGCCTCTTGTGCATGGGATGGGCACGAAATTAGTGGAACACCATGAGGTATGCAACAAAGGAAATGTGAGAGAGATTTTGGAAGAAAATGGCGTGGGAAATGGCTCAAGTGGATTAGCTTCCTTGATACATGATGAAGAAGGATGGACAACGCCTAGAAAAGTGGCAAGGGAGAAGGACCAAAGGAAGGAAAGCTCGTGGAAAAAGAAATATGGGAGCATGGTGGGGGTATTAGGGGACCTCGAGAAGGAAAGTGACATGGAGGACGGGAAGGAAAAACAAGAAGAAACACATGAGATGGAGGTTCCGTCGTCCATAACAAGCCATGTGCGAAGTTGCTCCCCACCACCCCCGGTGGATTTGGCTTCAATTTCACCACAACTCGAAGCCTTCAAAGCAATTCGTGAGAAAGGAATGAGACAACAAAAAAACATGCGTGGAGGGAAGGGGCGTATGCCCACACCTTGAATCCATGAATATCCTTGTGTGGAATGTGCGCGGAGCAAATGGACCCGGCCGCGCACTTATGATAAGGGGTCGAATAAAGGAGGTGAAGCCGGATATAGTGTGTCTTGTGGAACACAATGTGAAATTGAAGAAGGTTGCAAGATTCAAGCGCGCAATATGGCCTCATGAATGGGTGGGGAATAGCTTGATCGTGGACTCCGGGAGAATACTTGTGCTTTGGAATGATCAAGTGGTAGGCCTTGATACTAAATTTGAATCGGCCCAAATGCTTCATTTCGAGGGGCTCATGAGGAAGGATGGGATTGAGTTTGCTTTCACGGCAATTTATGGAGAAAATGGTCATGTAGAGAGAAGTAAACTTTGGCACGACCTTGCCTCCGTGGAACCAAGTGCCTCGATACCTTGGGTTGTGGGAGGGGACTTCAATTGCATTCGTATGGCAAGCGAGAAAAGGGGAGGAGGGATGGTAAATGAGGCTGCAATTCGGGAATTCAATGAGTGTACGGATGCACTTCAACTCCTTGAAATGCCTTGGGTGGGTGAGGAATTCACTTGGTCCAACTCCTCCGAGGGCGCCGCTCGTATCGAAACGAAAATTGAGCGTATATTGATGAACAATGCTTGGTTAGAGAGGTTCCCGGAGGTATTTTATGTGGTGGGGGCGAAGGACTTGAGTGACCATGCGACGCTCACCATGAAAACGAAGGGAAATGAGAGGAGGAAGCCGAAGATGTTTAGGTTTGAAAACTATTGGGCGGATCATGAAGAGTTCTTAGGGGTTGTAGAGGGTGCGTGGGCAACACTTGTGGATGGTACTCCCATGTTTAGAGTGGTGGAAAAATTGAATGACGTAAAAAAGGCTCTAAAGAGATGGAGTGGGCTCAAGTTTTGAAATGTTATAAACAAGGTGGGAGTTGCTAGAAATACCCTTGCGGATATAAGGAGAAGGAGAAGTGAGGGGCCGGATGATGAGCACCTAGGAAGCGAAGAGATGGCAGCAAAAGAAGAGCTAAACCGTGTTCTCATGTGGGAGGAATCATTAATTCGGCAAAAATCAAGAGTTAGGTGGTTAAAGGAGGGGGACCGAAACACCCGGTTCTTTCATGCGCAACTTAGAGTGAGGAGGGCCACCAACCAAGTGAGGAGTGTGTGTGAGGGAGAGTACATCTTCGAGGAGGAAGGAGAGATTCGTGAAGCGTTTCGACGCTTTTTTTTCTAACTTGTTTGCTAATAAATTTCAGGTTTGTAAGATCAAATCATCGATTGAGTTACCCCAAATTGCAGCATCGGATGGAGAATGTTTAGTGCGACAATTGCACATGAAGGAGCTTGAAGATGTTATCTTGAATGCAAATGTCGACAAGGCGCCAGGGCCCGATGGGTTCAATGCTAAGTTCTTCAAAGTGGCATGGGGAATAATAAAGAAGGACATTTTCAAAGCCGTGGAGTCATGCATGGCGAGTGGAAAGGTTTTGGCCAAGTGGAATTATACGTCTATCACTCTCATACCAAAGAAGAAGGCACCAAAGATGGTGGAAGATTATAGGCCCATAGCTTTGTGCAACATGATGTATAGATTCACTTCTAAAGTGCTTGCAAACCGGTTGAAGATATTGCTACCACAAATTGTTGGGGAAAATGAAAGTGCATTTGTTCATGGAAGAAGAATTAGTGACAACATCCTCCTTGCACATGAGCTATGTCACAACCTTCATCTTGATAAAGGAAGAGGAAGAATGTGCATCAATCTTGATATTCGAAAGGCCTACGATTCCATCTCATGGGAGTTCCTTGATCAAGTAATGGAGAAATTTGGGTTTCCAAACAAGTGGAGGAGGACCATCATGGCATGTGTTCGAGCATCCTTTGTTGTGACCGTGAATGGGGCAAATTCAAAACCGTTTAAAGCAAGGAATGGGTTGAGGCAAGGAGATCCACTAGCCCCATATTTGTTTGTAATGTGCATGGTAGTCTTGAGTAAGATGTTGAACATGGCGGTGGAGGAAGGCAAGCTTGAACCCTTGGTGTGTGGAGACACTCTCGTCTCACACTTAATGTTTGCGGATGATGTGCTACTTTTTGCAAAGGCTACAAAGGAGAACGCCCAAGTTCTTAAACAACTTCTTGATGACTTCACGGCGTACTTGGGGCTGCAATTTAGCACATCCAAGAGTCAAATATTCATGGGTGGTGAAGTCCAACATGGGGAATGGATTGTTGAACATCTAGGTATGGAGAAAAAGCTCTTCCCGGTGATATACTTAGGTTTTCCCTTATTCTCGGGAAGGATGGCAAAAAGTCATTGCATGTCACTTGTCAACAAGCTAAAGGCACGGTTGAGTACTTGGAAGCAAAACTTTTTATCCATCGCCGGTCGGGTGGAGCTAGTGAGGAGTGTACTAGTTTCTCTTAGCATATATTGGACATCCGCATTTCTCATTCCTCGGAAAGTGCTACAAGAGATAGACAGCTTCATGTCTAGATTTATTTGGGGAGGGTCTAAGAAGTGGGTGGCGGTTGCGTGGAAGGATGTGTGTACCCCAAAATCGGAAGGGGGACTCGGGCTTAAGCGCTTAGTAGAATGGAACGAAGTGGGCCTTCTACGTTTGTTTTGGCTTGTGGTGGAAGATGGAAACTCTCTTTGGGTGAAGTGCATTCGCCAAAAATACTTGAAGAATAGATCCATTTGGCTCGCAAGACCACCATCCACCTCCTCGTGGGCATGGAGAGGAATCACCCGGGTTCGTGATATAGCAAGGCAACATATTCAATACCAAGTGGGAGATGGTGAAGACATTAGTTTCTTTCATCACCCATGGTGTGGGCTGCCTTTCCATTGTGAAGAGTGGGGTGAGAGGCTACATTACGATTTGGGGGTACCTTGGGATACAAAAGTTGCACATTTCCTTCGAAATGGCGAGTGGACTCTTCCCTTCCCAAAATCGACTATCATGGAGGAACTTTGGACAAAGATCAGCAATACCCCCATCAAAGGAGGAAGAGACGAACCATCACGAGTTGATGGACGAGGGGACAAGTTGGGAATGAAGGAGGTGTGGAAGTGGGTGAAGAAGCCGGGCTCAAAGGTGGCATTGGCGGATATGGTGTGGCACAAGGAGGCTATACCAAAACATGCACTCACGGCATGGAGAGCTTTGAGAGGGCGGCTAGTCACCAAAAAGCTAATGAACCAAAGAGGGGCCATCCATAACCCAACATGTGTCCTATGTGACGAGATGGAAGAAGACATTCAACACTTATTTTGCGGCTGCCATTATACAAAGGAGGTATGGGCCCAAATCCTTCGACTTTTGAAACTCAAACCAAACCAAGCAAGGAATCTAGAAAGTGAAGCAAATCGTGTCTCCCATGCTAGGGGGAGCCGGGTGGACAAGGTCACAAGAAGATGGGCCTTTAATGCAATGATACATGAAGTGTGGCAAGAACGAAATCGCAGAATTTTCGAGGATGAAAAGAAGAAACCGGATGACATTGTGGGAGCAATTAAGGACATGGTCCGATGTATGGGACAAAGAGTGAAGAGCCTAGCAAGAAACGACGTGGAATACCAGAATTTTGAGGAGACTTGGGCATAGCATGGATGATACATTGTGTGATGTAGGTCTGATTTGATGTAGAGATGTCATGATGTAATACTTGTATGTCGGGATATACATCTATAGTAGCCGGATATGTATGTAGCATACTCCCGCGAGACTAAACGATAAATTTTGTAGGTTGTAAAGTTTGCTAATTAATAGAAATTCGAGGCTAAGCCTCCCTTTTTGCTTTGCAAAAAAAAGAGAGAGAAGGACAACGGGAGTGAGAGGGGAGGAGAGCGAGAAGGAGACGAGGAGAGGAGAGATAGAGGAGGAGGAGAGAGAGAAGGAAAGAGAGAGAAGAAGGAGGAGGAGAGCGAGAGAGTACGATAGAGTGAGAGAGGAGGGGAGAGAGAGATGGACAAGGAGAGAGAAGTAGAGGGAGATGGGGGAGGGAAGGAGGAAGAAGGAGAGAGAAGGAGACGGAGAGAGGGAGAAGAGAGGAGATGGGAAGGAGAAGGAGAGAGAGGGAGAGAAGCAAGAGGAGAAGGCAAGCGAGGGAGAGAGAAGGAGAAGGGGAAAGAGAAGGAGAGGTATTGAAGTAGAGCAGAAGGAGAGAGAGGGAAGGAGATGGAAGACGAAGAGTGAGGGATAAGGAGAGAAAGATAGAAGGGAAGAGAGAATCAGAGAGTGGAGTGGGAAGGAGAGAGCGCGGGACAACAAGAGAGTGAAAAACAAGGAGAAGGAGGGGAGAGAGAGAAGGAGAGTGTGGGAAGAGAGAGAAGGAAATGGGGAAACAAGGAGAGAGGGACGCAGAGAGAGAGGTAGAAGGAGAAGGAGAGAGAGGAGAGGTGGACAGAGGGGGAGAGAGTGAGAAGGGCAAGGAGAGATGGAGAAGCAGAGAGAACAATAGAGAAGGAGAGAGAGGGAGAAGGAGAGCGACAAGGAGGGAGTGAAACGGAGAAGGGGAGAGAATGAATTAGAGCGAGAAGTGGAGAGAGGAGGGAGAGAAAGAGAAGGAGAGAGAGAGAGAAAGAGTGAGGGAGTCGGTAAGTGAGCTAGACGGAGAAAGACAAGGAGAAGGAGAGAGAGAAGGAAGAGGAGACTGGAAGGGAAGGAGAGAAGGAAAGAGGGAGCGAGAGGGAGAAGTAGAGAGAGAAATAGAGGGAAGGAGAAGGGGGAGATAGAAGGAGAATGAGAGGAGTGAGAGAGAGTGAAGCTGACGGAGAGGAAAAGAAGAGGAGGAGAGAGAAGGACAAGCGAAGCAGAAGAAGAGAGATGAGAGAAAGAGAAGGAGGGAGAGGAGGGAGAGGAGGAGGGAGAAGAAGGGGAGAGGAGGAGGGAGAAGGAGAACAAGAGAGAGGGCAACGAGAGAAGAATAAGGGCACACGGAGAGAAGGGGAAGGGGAGAGTAGATAAGGAGAGAGAGAGAGAGAGAGAGAGAGAGAGAGGGACAATGGGAGTGAGAGACGAGGAGAGGAGAGATAGAGGAGGAGGAGAGAAAGAAGAAGGAGGAGGAGAGCGAGAGAGTACGATAGAGTGAGAGAGGAGGGGAGAGAGAGATGGACAAGGAGAGAGAAGTAGAGGGAGATGGGCGAGGGAAGGAGGAAGAAGGAGAGAGGGAGAAGAGTGGAGATGGGAAGGAGATGGAGAGAGAGGGAGAGAAGCAAGAGGAGAAGGCAAGCGAGGGAGAGAGAAGGAGAGGTATTGAAGTAGAGGAGAAGGAGAGAGAGGGAAGGAGATGGAAGACGAAGAGTGAGGGATAAGGAGAGAGAAGATAGAAGGGAAGAGAGAATCAGAGAGAGGAGTGGGAAGGAGAGAGTGCGGGACAACAAGAGAGTGAAAAACAAGGTGAAGGAGGGGAGAGGGAGAAGGAGAGTGTGGGACGAGAGAGAAGGAAATGGGGAAACAAGGAGAGAGGGACGGAGAGAGAGAGCTAGAAGGAGAAGGAGAGAGAGGAGAGGTGGACGGAGGGGGAGAGAGTGAGAAGGGCAAGGAGAGATGGAGAAGCAGATAGAACAATAAAGAAGGAGAGAGAGGGAGAAGGAGAGCGACAAGGAGGGAGTGAAACGGAGAAGGGGTGAGAGTGAATTAGAGCGAGAAGTGGAGAGAGGAGAGAGAGAAAAAGAAGGAGAGAGGGAGAAAGAGTGAGGGAGTCGGTAAGTGAGCTAGACGGAGAAAGACAAGGAGAAGGAGAGAGAGAAGGAAGAGGAGACTGGAAGGGAAGGAGAGAAGGAACTAGGGAGGGAGAAGGAGAAGTAGAGAGAGAAATAGCGGGAAGGAGAAGGGGAGGGAGAAGGAGAACGAGAGGAGTGAGAGAGAGTGAAGGTGACGGAGAGGAAAATAAGAGGGAGGAGGAGAGAGAAGGACAAGCGAAGCAGAAGGAGAGAGATGAGAGAAAGGAAAGGAGGGAGAGGAGGAGGGAGAAGAAGGGGAGAGGAGCGAGAAGGAGAACAAGAGAGAGGGCAAGGAGAGAAGAATAAGGGCACACGGAGAGATGGAGAAGGGGAGAGTAGATAAGGAGAGAGAGAGAGAAGGACAATGGGAGTGAGAGGGGAGGAGAGCGAGAAGGAGACGAGGAGAGGAGAGATAGAGGAGGAGGAGAGATAGAGGAGGAGGAGAGAGAGAAGGAATGAGAGAGAAGGAGGAGCAGGAGATCGAGAGAGTACGATAGAGTGAGAGAGGAGGGGAGAGAGATGGACAAGGAGAGAGAAGTAGAGGGAGATGGGGGAGGGAAGGAGGAAGAAGGAGACGGAGAGAGAAAGAAGAGCGGAGATGGGAAGGAGAAGGAGAGAGAGGGAGAGAAGCAAGAGGAGAAGGCAAGCGAGGGAGAGAGAAGGAGAAGGGGAAAGAGAAGGAGAGGTATTGAAGTAGAGGAGAAGGAGAGAGAGGGAAGGAGATGGAAGACGAAGAGTGAGGGATAAGGAGAGAGAAGATAGAAGGGAAGAGAGAATCAGAGAGTGGAGTGGGAAGGAGAGAGCGCGGGACAACAAGAGAGTGAAAAACAAGGAGAAGGAGCGGAGAGAGAGAAGGAGAGTGTGGGACGAGAGAGAAGGAAATGGGGAAACAAGGAGAGAGGGACAGAGAGAGAGCTAGAAGGAGAAGGAGAGAGAGGAGAGGTGGACGGAGGGGGAGAGAGTGAGAAGGGCAAGGAGAGATGGAGAAGAATAGAGAAGGAGAGAGAGGGAGAAGGAGGGACTGAAACGGAGAAGGGGAGAGAGTGAATTAGAGCGAGAAGTGCAGAGAGGAGAGAGAGAAAGAGAAGGAGAGAGGGAGAAAGAGTGAGGGAGTCGGTAAGTGAGCTAGACGGAGAAATACAAGGAAAAGGAAGAGGAGACTGGAAGGGAAGGAGAGAAGGAAAGAGGGAGGGAGAAGGAGAAGTAGAGAGAGAAATAGAGGGAAGGAGAACGGGGAGATAGAAGGAGAACGAGAGGAGTGAGAGAGAGTGAAGCTGACGGAGAGGAAAAGAGGAGGAGGAGGAGAGAAGGCCAAGCGAAGCAGAAGGAGAGAGATGAGAGAAAGAGAAGGAGGGAGAGGAGGGAGAGGAGGAGGGAGAAGATGGGGAGAGGTGGAGGGAGAAGGAGAACAAGAGAGAGGGCAACGAGAGAAGGATAAGGGCACACGGAGAGAAGGGTAAGGGGAGAGTAGATAAGGAGAGAGAGAGAGAGAGAGAGAGAGAGAGAGAGAGAGAGAGAGAGAGGGACAATGGGAGTGAGAGGCGAGGAGAGCGAGAAGGAGACGAGGAGAGGAGAGATAGAGGAGGAGGAGGAGAGAAAGAAGAAGGAGGAGGAGAGCGAGAGAGTACGATAGAGTGAGAGAGGAGGGGAGAGAGAGATGGACAAGGAGAGAGAAGTAGAGGGAGATGGGCGAGGGAAGGAGGAAAAGGAGAGAGGGAGATGAGTAGAGATGGGAAGGAGAAGGAGAGAGAGGGAGAGAAGCAAGAGGAGAAGGCAAGCGAGGGAGAGAGAAGGAGAGGTATTAAAGTAGAGGAGAAGGAGAGAGAGGGAAGGAGATGGAAGACGAAGAGTGAGGGATAAGGAGAGAGAAGATAGAAGGGAAGAGAGAATCAGAGAGAGGAGTGGGAAGGAGAGAGTGCGGGACAACAAGAGAGTGAAAAACAAGGAGAAGGAGGGGAGAGAGAGAAGGAGAGTGTGGGACGAGAGAGAAGGACATGGGGAAACAAGGAGAGAGGGACGGAGAGAGAGAGCTAGAAGAAGAAGGAGAGAGAGGAGAGGTGGACGGAGGGGGAGAGAGTGAGAAGGGCAAGGAGAGATGGAGAAGCAGAGAGAACAATAGAGAAGGAAAGAGAGGGAGAAGGAGAGTGACAAGGAGGGAGTGAAACGGAAAAGGGGAGAGAGTGAATTAGAGCGAGAAGTGGAGAGAGGAGAGTGAGAAAGAGAAGGAGAGAGGGAGAAAGAGTGAGGGAGTCGGTAAGTGAGCTAGACGGAGAAAGACAAAGAGAAGGAGAGAGAGAAGGAAGAGGAGACTGGAAGGGAAGGAGAGAAGGAAAGAGGGAGGGAGAAGGAGAAGTAGAGAGAGAAATAGAGGGAAGGAGAAGGGGGAGAGAGAAGGACAACGAGAGGAGTGAGAGAGAGTGAAGGTGACGTAGAGGAAAAGAAGAGGGAGGAGGAGAGAGAAGGACAAGCGAAGCAGAAGGAGAGAGATGAGAGAAAGAGAAGGAGGCAGAGGAGGGAGAAGGAGAACAAGAGAGAGGGCAAGGAGAGAAGAATAAGGGCACACGGAGAGAAGGAGAAGGGGAGAGTAGATAAGGAGAGAGAGAGAGAAGGACATTGGGAGTGAGAGGGGAGGAGAGCGAGAAGGAGACGAGGATAGGAGAGATAGAGGAGGAGGAGAGAGAGAAGGAAAGAGAGAGAAGGAGGAGGAGGAGAGCGAGAGAGTACGATAGAGTGAGAGAGGAGGGGACAGAGAGATGGACAAGGAGAGAGAAGTAGAGGGAGATGGGGGAGGGAAGGAGGAAGAAGGAGAGAGAAGGAGACGGAGAGAGGGAGAAGAGTGGAGAAGGGAAGGAGAAGGAGAGAGAGGGAGAGAAGCAAGAGGAGAAGGCAAGCGAGGGAGAGAGAAGGAGAAGGGGAAAGAGAAGGAGAGGTATTGAAGTAGAGGAGAAGGAGAGAGAGGGAAGGAGATGGAAGACGAAGAGTGAGGGATAAGGAGAGAGAACATAGAAGGCAAGAGAGAATCAGAGAGTGGAGTGGGAAGGAGAGAGCGCGGGACAACAAGAGAGTGAAAAACAAGGAGGAGGGGAGAGAGAGAAGGAGAGTGTGGGACGAGAGACAAGGAAATGGGGAAACAAGGAGAGAGGGACGGAGAGAGAGAGCTAGAAGGAGAAGGAGAGAGAGGAGAGGTGGACGGAGGGGGAGAGAGAGAGAAGGGCAAGGAGAGATGGAGAAGCAGAGAGAACAATAGGGAAGGAGAGAGAGGAAGATGGAGAGCGAGAAGGAGGGAGTGAAACGGAGAAGGGGAGAGAGTGAATTAGAGCGAGAAGTGGAGAGAGGAGAGAGAGAAAGAGAAGGAGAGAGGGAAAAGAGTGAGGGAGTCGGTAAGTGAGCTAGACGGGGAAAGACAAGGAGAAGGAGATAGAGAAGGAAGAGGAGACTGGAAGGGAAGGAGAGAAGGAAAGAGGGAGGGTGAAGGAGAAGTAGAGAGAGAAATAGAGGGAAGGAGAAGGGGGAGAGAGAAGGAGAACGAGAGGAGTGAGAGAGAGTGAAGGTGACGGAGAGGAAAAGAAGAGGGAGGAGGACAGAGAAGGACAAGCGAAGCAGAAGGAGAGAGATGAGAGAAAGAGAACGAGGGAGAGGAGGTAGAGGAGGAGGGAGAAGAAGGGTAGAGGAGGAGGGAGAAGAAGGGTAGACGAGGAGGAAGAAGGAGAACAAGAGAGAGGGCAAGGAGAGAAGAATAAGGGCACACGGAGAGAAGGAGAAGAGGAGAGTAGATAAGGAGAGAGAGAGAGAGAAGGACAATGGGAGTGAGAGGGGAGGAGAGCGAGAAGGAGACGAGGAGAGGAGAGATAGAGGAGGAGGAGAGAGAAAAGCAAAGAGAGAGAAGGAGGAGGAGAGCGAGAGAGTACAATAGAGTGAGAGAGGAGGGGAGAGAGAGATGGACAAGGAGAGAGAAGTAGAGGGAGATGGGGGAGGGAAGGAGGAAGAAGGAGAGAGAAGGAGACAGAGAGAGGGGGAAGAGTGGAGATGGGAAGGAGAAGGAGAGAGAGGGAGAGAAGCAAGAGCAGAAGGCAAGCGAGGGAGAGAGAAGGAGAAGGGGACAGAGAAGGAGAGGTATTGAAGTAGAGGAGAAGGAGAGAGAGGGAAGGAGATGGAAGACGAAGAGTGAGGGATAAGGAGAGAGAAGATAGAAGGGAAGAGAGAATCAGAGAGTGGAGTGGGAAGGAGAGAGTGCGGGACAACAAGAGAGTGAAAAACAAGGAGAAGGAGGGGAGAGAGAGAAGGAGAGTGTGGGACGAGAGAGAAGGAAGTGGGGAAACAAGGAGAGAGGGACGGAGAGAGAGAGCTAGAAGGAGAAGGAGAGAGAGGAGAGGTGGACGGAGGGGGAGAGAGTGAGAAGGGCAAGGAGAGATGTAGAAGCAGAGAGAACAATAGAGAAGGAGAGAGAGGGAGAAGGAGAGCGACAAGGAGCGAATGAAACGGAGAAGGGGAGAGAGTGAATTAGAGCGAGAAGTGGAGAGAGGAGAGAGAGAGAAAGAGAAGGAGAGAGAGAGAAAGAGTGAGGGAGTCGGTAAGTGAGCTCGACGGAGAAAGACAAGGAGAGGGAGAGAGAGAAGGAAGAGGAGACTGGAAGGGAAGGAGAGAAGGAAAGAGGGAGGGAGAAGTAGAGAGAGAAATAGAAGGAAGGAGAAGGGGGAGAGAAAAGGAGAACGAGAGGAGTGAGAGAGAGTGAAGGTGACAGAGAGGAAAAGAAGAGGGAGGAGGAGAGAGAAGGACAAGCGAAGCAGAAAGAGAGAGATGAGAGAAAGAGAAGGAGGGAGAGGAGGTAGAGGAGGAGGGAGAAGAAGGGTAGAGGAGGAGGGAGAAGGAGAACAAGAGAGAGGGCAAGGAGAGAAGAATAAGGGCACGCGGAGAGAAGGAGAAGGGGACAGTAGATAAGGAGAGAGAGAGAGAGAAGGACAATGGGAGTGAGAGGGGAGGAGAGCGAGAAGGAGACGAGGAGAGGAGAGATAGAGGAGGAGGAGGAGAGAGAGAAGGAAAGAGAGAGAAGGAGGAGGAGGAGAGCGAGGGAGTACGATAGAGTGAGAGAGGAGGGGAGAGAGAGATTGACAAGGAGAGAGAAGTAGAGGGAGTTGGGGAGGGAAGGAGGAAGAAGGAGAGAGAAGGAGACGGAGAGAGGGAGAAGAGTGGAGATGGGAAGGAGAAGGAGAGAGAGGGAGAGAAGCAAGAGGAGAAGGCAAGCGAGGGAGAGAGAAGGAGAAGGGGAAAGAGAAGGAGAGGTATTGAAGTAGAGGAGAAGGAGAGAGAGGGAAGGAAATGGAAGACGAAGAGTGAGGGATAAGGAGAGAGAAGATAGAAGGGAAGAGAGAATCAGAGAGTGGAGTGGGAAGGAGAGAGCGCGGGACGACCAGAGAGTGAAAAACAAGGAGAAGGATGGGAGAGAGAGAAGGAGAGTGTGGGACGAGAGAGAAGCTAGTGGGGAAACAAGGAGAGAGGGACGGAGAGAGAGAGCTAGAAGGAGAACGAGAGAGAGGAGAGGTGGACGAAGGGGGAGAGAGTGAGAAGGGCAAGGAGAGATGGAGAAGCAAAGAGAACAATAGAGAAAGAGAGAGGGAGAAGGAGAGCGACAAGGAGGGAGTGAAACAGAGAAGGTGAGAGAGTGAATTAGAGCGAGAAGTGGAGAGACGGGAGAGAGAGAGAGAAAGAGAATGAGAGAGGGAGAAAGAGTGAGGGAGTCGGTAAGTGAGCTAGACGGAGAAAGACAAGGAGAAGGAGAGAGAGAAGGAAGTGGAGACTGGAAGGGAAGGAGAGAAGGAAAGAGGGAGGGAGAAGGAGAAGTAGAGAGAGAAATAGAGGGAAGGAGAAGGGGGAGAGAGAAGGAGAACGAGAGGAGTGAGAGAGAGTGAAGGTGACGGAGAGGAAAAGAAGAGGGAGGAGGAGAGAGAAGGACAAGTGAAGCAGAAGGAGAGAGATGAGAGAAAGAGAATGAGGGAAAGGAGGGAGAGGAGGAGGGAGAAGAAGGGTAGAGGAGGAGGGAGAAGGAGAACAAGAGAGAGGGCAAGGAGAGAAGAATAAGGGCACACGGAGAGAAGGAGAAGGGGAGAGTAGATAAGGAGAGAGAGAGAGAAGGACAATGGGAGTGAGAGGGGAGGAGAGCAAGAAGGAGACGAGGAGAGGAGAGATAGAGGAGGAGGAGGAGAGAGAGAAGGAAAGAGAGAGAACGAGGAGGAGGAGAGAGAGAAGGAAAGAGAGAGAACGAGGAGGAGGAGAGCGAGAGAGTACGATAGAGTGATTGAGGAGGGGAGAGAGAGATGGACAAGGAGAGAGAAGTAGAGGGAGATGGGGGAGGGAAGGAGGAAGAAGGAGAGAGAAGGAGACGGAGAGAGGGAGAAGAGTGGAGATGGGAAGGAGAAGGAGCGAGAGGGAGAGAAGCAAGAGGAGAAGGCAAGCGAGGGAGAGAGAAGGAGAAGGGGAAAGAGAAGGAGAGGTATTGAAGTGAGGAATAAGGATAGAGAAGATAGAAGGGAAGAGAGAATCAGAGAGTGGAGTGGGAAGGAGAGAGCGCGGGACAACAAGAGAGTAAAAAACAAGGAGAAAGTGGGGAGAGAGAGGAGAGTGTGGGACGACAGAGAAGGAAATGGGGAAACAAGGAGAGAGTGACGGAGAGAGACAGAGCTAGAAGGAGAAGGAGAGAAAGGAGAGGTGGACGGAGGGGGAGAGAGTGAGAAGGGCAAGGAGATATGGAGAAGCAGATAGAACAATAGAGAAGGAGAGAGAGGGAGAAGGAGAGCGACAAGGAGGGAGTGAAACGGAGAAGGGGAGACGGTGAATTAGAGCGAGAAGTGGAGAGAGGAGAGAGAGAAAGAGAAGGAGAGGGGGAGAAAGAGTGAGGGAGTCGGTAAGTGAGCTAGGCGGAGAAAGACAAGGAGAAGGAGAGAGAGAAGGAAGAGGAGAATGGAAGGGAAGGAGAGAAGGAAAGAGGGAGGGAGAAGGAGAAGTAGAGATAGAAATAGAGGGAAGGAGAAGGGGGGGAGAGAGAAGGAGAACGAGAGGAGTGAGAGAGAGTGAAGGTGACGGAGAGGAAAAGAAGAGGGAGGAGGAGAGAGAATGACAAGCGAAGCAGAAGGAGAAAGATGAGAGAAAGAGAAGGAGGGAGAGGAGGGAGAGGAGGAGGGAGAAGAAGGGTAGAGGAGGAGGGAGAAGGAGAACAAGAGAGAGGGCAAGGAGAGAAGAATAAGGGCACGCGGAGAGAAGGAGAAGGGGAGAGTAGATAAGGAGAGAGAGAGAGAAGGACAATGGGAGTGAGAAGGGAGGAGTGCGAGAAGGAGACGAGGAGAGGAGAGATAGAGGAGGAGGAGGAGGAGAGAGAGAAGGAAAGAGAGAGAAGGAGGAGGAGGAGAGCGAGGGAGTACGATAGAGTGAGAGAGGAGGGGAGAGAGAGATTGACAAGGAGAGAGAAGTAGAGGGAGATGGGGGAGGGAAGGAGTAAGAAGGAGAGAGAAGGAGACGGAGAGAGGGAGAAGAGTGGAGATGGGAAGGAGAAGGAGAGAGAGGGAGAGTAGCAAGAGGAGAAGGCAAGCGAGGGAGAGAGAAGGAGAAGGGGAAAGAGAAGGAGAGGTATTGAAGTAGAGGAGAAGGAGAGAGAGGGAAGGAAATGGAAGACGAAGAGTGAGGGATAAGGAGAGAGAAGATAGAAGGGAAGAGAGAATCAGAGAGTGGAGTGGGAAGGAGAGAGCGCGGGACGACCAGAGAGTGAAAAACAAGGAGAAGGAGGGGAGAGAGATAAGGAGAGTGTGGGACGAGAGAGAAGGAAATGGGGAAACAAGGAGAGAGGGACGGAGAGAGAGAGAGAGCTAGAAGGAGAAGGAGAGAGAGAGGAGAGGTAGACGGAGGGGGGGAGAGTGAGAAGGGCAAGGGGAGATGGAGAAGTAGAGAGAACAATAGAGAAGGAGAGAGAGGGAGAAGGAGAGCGACAAGGAGGGAGTGAAACGGAGAAGGGGAGAGAGTGAATCAGAGCGAGAAGTGGAGAGAGGAGAGAGAGAAAGAGAAGGAGAGAGGGATAAAGAGTGATGGTGTCGGTAAGTGAGCTAGACGGAGAAAGACAAGGAGAAGGAGAGAGAGAAGGAAGAGGAGACTGGAAGGGAAGGAGAGAAGGAAAGAGGGAGGGAGAAGGAGAAGTAGAGAGAGAAATAGAGGGAAGGAGAAGGGGGAGAGAGAAGGAGAACGAGAGGAGTGAGAGAGAATGAAGGTGACGGAGAGGAAAAGAAGAGGGAGGAGGAGAGAGAAGGACAAGCGAAGCAGAAAGAGAGACATGAGAGAAAGAGAAGGAGGGAGAGGAGGAGGGAGAAGAAGGGTAGAGGAGGAGGGAGAAGGAGAACAAGAGAGAGGGCAAGGAGAGAAGAATAAGGGCACACGGAGAGAAGGAGAAGGCGAGAGTAGATAAGGAGAGAGAGAGAGAAGGACAATGGGAGTGAGAGGGGAGGAGAGCGAGAAGGAGACGAGGAGAGGAGAGATAGAAGGGAAGAGAGAATTAGAGAGTGGAGTGGGAAGGAGAGAGCGCGGGACAACAAGAGAGTGAAAGACAAGGAGAAGGAGGGGGGAGAGAGAGAAGGAGAGTGTGGGACGAGAGAGAAGGAAATGGGGAAACAAGGAGAGAGGGACGGAGAGAGAGAGAGCTAGAAGGAGAAGGAGAGAGAGGGGAGGTGGACGGAGGGGGAGAGAGTGAGAAGGGCAAGGAGAGATGGAGAAGCAGAGAGAACAATAGAGAAGGAGAGAGGGAGAAGGAGAGCGACAAGGAGGGAGTGAAACGGAGAAGGGGAGAGAGTGAATTAGAGCGAGAAGTGGAGAGAGGAGAGAGAGAAAGAGAAGGAGAGAGGGAGAAAGAGTGAGGGAGTCGGTAAGTGAGCTAGACGGAGAAAGACAAGGAGAAGGAGAGAGAGAAGGAAGAGGAGATTGGAAGGGAAGGAGAGAAGGAAAGAGGGAGGGAGAAGGAGAAGTAGAGAGAGAAATAGAGGGAAGGAGAAGTGGGAGAGAGAAGGAGAAGGAGAGGAGTGAGAGAGAGTGAAGGTGACGGAGAGGAAAAGAAGAGGGAGGAGGAGAGAGAAGGACAAGCGAAGCAGAAGGAGAGAGATGAGAGAAAGAGAAGGAGGGAGAGGAGGGAGAGGAGGAGGGAGAAGAAGGGTATGTAAGCAAATAACGATTCTACAGGTTCAGGAGTACCTTTCTTGGAGAGAACCTGTGGCAGCGGAAGGAAGATCGGAGGTCACCTTACGGAATCCTTCTCACCGGTCGGTCTCCTAATCTCTTGGAGAAGAAGCACGTGTCCACAACCCAAGAGTCTACGGATTAGCTTGGTGGATGTGGAGGGACGAATGGGAGAGAGAGGGAGAGGTGGCGGCTAGGGTTTGGTGGGGCTAGGGTTTGCACACAAGAATTAGTCCATCCAATGGGAGACTCCCCTTCTTATATAGATGGCCCCACCCAAAATCCTAATGCGCAACCAATGAGAGTGCGCCACGTGTCAGTGCTTTGGGCAAACATCATCTTAATCCTTAGATTAATCCAATATCTCCCACTTGCACAATAGCACGTCAACAACACGTCATCTTCTTTTGTGTCCCTGACACATACGTATATATCCCCGATACATACAATCATAAGATGGCAATGTGTCACCTCTTCATGTGTCCCTGACACATATGTATACATCCCTGAAATATACAACTATTTCTCTCTTCCAAGAATGCATCCACAATACGCAAGTCTCTGATCATGTATCCCTGATACAAGACCATATGTGTCCCCGACACATGTACTCTTCCGATCATACGGACAAATGGGTCGTGCGACCGGTGATGCACCTGCAATTTAGGAGTCTCAAACTAGAAACCTTACTAGAAGGCCAGAATGACAACATCCTCACAAAAATAACAATTAAGCAGTCAAATGCACATCACTGTTCCCCAGGTTTACTCAGAAACTCACTTGACATGAACGGTATCTCGATCCCTCGGAGAGAATACCTTCTTGTCCTTAAGGTACTTGCTACTGTATCCAATACAGTTGGGCCCAGCAAATACTTTTAGTGCAGTCGAGTCAAACCTTTCCCTTCGCCCCAGACCACCATTACACTCAGAGTTGACTCCTTTCCCGAAGATGCATCTTTAGACTGAATCTCTCATGGTCGTAGATAACATCCCAAAGTAGCCACATCAACTCTTTGCTTCATGGTGTCGTCGAAGGTCACTGAGGGCAACTAAATGACAATCAAGTCTTGGACTCACACAGTGAAGGAGCAGAGATCCATCCTTTCACTTCCAAATGGTCGCTCAGCACATGTTGTATGACAAACATGCTATGGTGGATCATACTGCACACAATAGTATGTCTGTCTCTCAACACCATACAAGTCTTAGTCCAGTCGCACCCCCTCTGCGCCTGACCCGAGCTTCATCATTGTCGCCTTAACACCATACAGGTGTTACCTGGCGCCACATGTGATGCTCGCACTTGGCTTCTATAGGTCACATGAATTGTGGGAACATTCATGTCAATCCTCACCAACATAGAGGATCTCATCTTGATTCCTAATCAAGGCGACTGTCCTATCATGAACTACTCTGGATCTATCATACAAGATCTCTTCATGATCAGTCTCATCTCTGCTCGCTATCAAAAGTGCCAGAGGCGAATGCTCGTGTGAGTAAGCATTCTTCAGCCTATTGACAGAATAATATTTTATGCTAGAACAACTATATAAACCAAACAAATATAGTTGAAATGAAAAACACAATCACTCATAAAAGGAAGTTAGACATGCCAATACATCAAAGTCTGCGTAAGCCTAAGGACTTCACATGAGACACAAACGAGTCCTTAGCTATAGCCTTGGTAAGAGGGTCAGCTACCATAAGACTAGTAGACACATGTCTCAACTCAACTTCCTTTCTCGCTATAATGTCCTTCACAAAGTGGAACCTTGTCCATTTTGGCCTTCTCTTCAGGAGTCTCAGGATGCTTTATCAAGGCTTAAGTGCAAACCCTTCTCAATAGGAGTGTCGATTGGTTTGCATTTGTCCATATGGTATTTCTTCAAGATGTTGTTAATGTAAGTCTCGTGAGACAATCCCAGAAGTCTCTTGGACCTATTTCTAACTATCTTGACACCAAGGACGTAGCTAGCTTCACCCATGTCCTTCATATCAAACGTGGAGGACAACCACTCCTTAGTGGATTTCAGCAGCTCTTTGCTATTGCCAGCCATGAGTATGTCATCAACATACAAGGTCAGAATGACAAATTTACCATTGGATCTCTTAATGTACACACAGTGATCTTCCTCAAGCATAGAGAATGCATTCTCTGTTATAGCTTGATGGAAGCGAATGTTCCACTGTCTAGACGCTTGTTTTAAGCCATATAAGGACTTATTGAGCTTGCACACTTTGCGCTCTTGTCCTTTGACTTCAAAACCTTGAGGTTGATCCATATAGATCTCCTCCTTAAGTTCTCCATTGAGAAAAATAGTCTTTACATCCATTTGGTAAAGCTCTAAGTCCATCTGAGCTACAATAGCTAGTAGAAGGCGGATGGAGGCAAACCTAACCACGGGTGAAAATGTTTCCTCAAAATCCACGCCTTCTCTTTGGGTGTAGCCTTTAGCTACCAGTCTAGCCTTGAATCTATCAATATATCCATCCGCCTTCCTCTTAATCTTGAGGATCCACTTGGCCCCAATGGCCTTTCGGTTCGGCGGTAAGTCGACCAAGTCCCAGACTAAATTAACTTTCATCGACTCCAACTCTTCCTTTATAGCTTCTAACCACTCTTTAGCATTTGGACCTTCCAAAGCCTCTTTCAAGGTCTCCGGTTCTTGCTCATCGATTACTGTCATCCCGGATGATTCATAATCAATTTCTTCTTGAGCTATCATGAGGGCCTCTTCCTCTAAGCGAAACCGCCTACGAGGATTGAGCCCGCGTTTACTTCGACGCAGATGGATATCTGATGGCTCATCCTCCGTGAGAGCTATCAGATCCTCAACATTGCTGCTCCCACTAGGATCGACTGGTGGAACCTCATGTTCAACTTCCAGATCATGATCCCGTGGAGTGGCAATGTCCTCATCTTGTTGTTCAAAGAAGTCCACTGACTCTTTGATAGCTCCAGCAATGGTTTTAAAAATCATTTTCCAAGAATGTGGCATCCCTAGGCTCCAGTTCCGTCCTTCTTTCATTCTCGTCTACCCCGATAAAAACATAACCTTTGGAGAAATCACTGTATTTTACAAAGATACACTTTTTCCCTCTAGGTCCTAGTTTTCCATATCGGTGACTAGTAGAATGAATGTATGCCGCACATCCCCAAGGACGCAGCAGACTAAAATCAGGCTTCCGTCCTGTCCATAACTCATATGGAGTTGAGGGAACCGATTTTGTTGGAACTCTATTGAGGATATAGGCAGCAGTCATTAGAGTATCTCCCCAAAACGAAATTGGTAAGCTCGCATGCGCCATCATGGATCTAACCATGTCTAGCAACGTTCTATTCCTTCTCTCGGCAACACCATTTTGCTGAGGAGTATAAGGCATAGTGAGTTGTCTAGATATCCCCTTTTCATCACATAACTCCTTGAACATTATGGAGAGATACTCACCACCTCTATCCGTTCTAAGAGTTTTTATCTTATTATCCAACTGATTCTCAACTAAGCTCATGAATTTCTTAAAACATTCTAGAGCTTCTAACTTGTGAGAAATAAGATAAATATGACAATATCTAGTGAAGTCATCAATGAATGTGATGAAGTAACTTTGTCCATGTCTAGTACGCACATTCAAAGGTCCACAAATATCTGAGTGAATTAGTTCTAAAGGAGAAGTAGCCCTAATGGATTTTCCGAACGGTTTTCTAGTTGCCTTTCCAGCTAGACAAGATTCACAGTTCGGCAATTCAAATTTGGAGCATTCTCTTAATACCCCCTCCTTTGTCAACTTGTTCATCCGGTCAACACCAATGTGACCTAGTCTAGCATGCCACATAACTGAATCATTATTGATGGAACTTTGGCTCATAAAGGCACTAGCGTTATGATTGAAATCATAAATTGCGTCCAACACAATAAAACCGTCAGAAAGAAAAGCACGTCCATAATAAATGTTAGAAAGGTATAAACCCATGTTATTGTTCTCAAAAACAACTTTAAAACCATGTCTCATCAAGACAACAACAGAAATAATATTTCGCCGTATAGCTGGTGCATACAACACGTCGTGAAGTAATATGATCCGGCCACTTCACAAAGCCACTTTGCATGTGCCAACTCCAAGAACTTCAATGCTAGTGTTGTTTGCTATGTTTATTCGCCTCCCACTTGGAACACGGCGATATTCCACGAAGGCAGAACGATCCTTTGTTACGTGGTCCGTGGCACCTGAATCCATAATCCACACAGGAGAATGATCAGTGAGCATCACAGAACTAGTCACGTTACAATTCGAGGGATTACACACAGTAATTACCTTTTGCTCAGTGCACTCACGAGCAAAATGTCCAGTCTTTCGGCAGTTAAAACTGTAGGATCGTGTGGGTTATGGGTCCACTAATCACTTTTAATCTAATCCCTAATTTTCTACTTGATTAAGCAAACAAATGCGCAGCGGAATAAACAAACAAGTAGAGAAAGAAAGACAATGCAAACCACAAAAGACGCGTCGGTTTTTATAGAGGTTCGGCACCCCACCCGGGTCCTAGTCCTCTCTTGTAAGCTCCGCTCGACTCCACGAGCTCCGCCTACGTCTTCACTAACCACTCTCTGTTCCGGGCCGGGAGAGAACGCCTTTACACCACAAGCAACGCGAACAATCCTCGCTTGCTTGAATTCTTCCTCTCACAATCCGAGAGGGACACTTCGGGCTTTCACCGAAGTCCTTGCTTCTTTTGACAACACTTGTAACTGAGTGAGATTCACTCTCTAATTGAGCACACTTTGAGTAGGATGAGTATATGATCAAATGTGTGAAGTTTAGGCTTAAAGAGTGTAGAATTGGGAGCTTTGAGGATTGAGGTTTCTCTCTAATGTATTGGGACAATTGGAGTTGGAGAGTTGTGTTAACAACAAGTCTTGATCCTCTATTTATAAGCTCCTAAGGTATTCTAGCCGTTGGGGATAGATTTGATTGGGTTTTGTGCAAGATACACAAAGCAGAAAATCGGGCTGCAAATCTGTCCAGAACCGGTCGACCGAAACTAGTAAACCGGTCGACCGTTAACTTGATTTCAAAGAGAACGGTCGAACAAAAGAATATTCGGTCGGACAAACGAGCTAGAACTTAACTCTACTTAAGTGAATCGGTCGAACCAAAGTATGGGGCGGTCGACCGATAAGGGGATTCGGTTGAGACAAAGGACAATCGGTCGAACGAGAAATGTGTCGACCGATAGCAGGGAATTTGGTTTCTGAAAATATGTTCAACCGGTCGACCGAAACAAGGTCCTCGTTCGACCGGTTACCGAATGTATTTTGGGGTTAAGTTTTGTTTTATACGAATACGACCGTTATAGGAATACGACAAGAAAAACGGTCATATTAAAATCCGGGATCGGTCGACCGAAAAGGTAGAACCGGTCGACCGGTAGAGTTCGGTAAAATCACTGTGGAGAGTCTGTTATAAACCGGTCGAACTGAGAACTGGTTCGGTCGACCGGTTCACACAGGAAATCTGGGTTTAAGTTTATAAGTGATTTCCGACTAAGGTTTGGGTGATCTAATGAAGTCCAAATAATGTGAAATTTCGTGTGTGACTTCTATAGGGAACCTATTGTGTATGTGATTGGTTTTTAACTCTTGTATGCTCAATTTACACATGTTCCTAAGACTCAAAATAAAATCAAGATTACAAGTCTTCATTTAGCTTTATTACAAATCTTGACTTGATTTCCTTCCTTCCATGAGTCTTGATCACCTGTAGAGGTTAGCACATGCAATATATATGCAATGCAATATGTGTGCTACTCTACATCATCATAATTAAGATTAGGTTAATTAAATCATCAAAACCTAGATTAAGGCCAAAAAGCCAACAATCTCCCCCTTTTTGATGATGACAACCTATATCTTAATTCTATCTAAATACATGGAATTTGTATATGTAAACTATGCATATTAATGCTCCCCCTATGGATGTGCATAGTTTTTGTTCAATTTTATGCCAAATTCCAAGTTACCCCCTTAACTATCTCTCCCCCTTTGACATCCATCAAAAATAATAATTATTTAAGACTTTAAGCATAGAATTTGGATGTCTTGTAATGAAGTTGCTCCCCCTAAATTTTGCACTTCATTACTCTAATAAAAGATATAACATTTAAGCTCCCCCTATCAATAAGGCTAAATTGAAACAATGAGTTTGATGAAATTTTAAGTTCAATTAAGTTTCTTCTTAAGCCTTATTCTAACATCCATTTAGAATTGACATTTAAAATCAATGGATGTGATAAATGATTTGCAATGAATAGAGTAAATGATTTTCAATGAATTGAACTATATGATATGTTAATTAAGCATGTGAAGCTAGATTAGAGCTAATTTAACATGAATTGTATAGATAGGAATTTATACCAATGTTGAATTCGAATTTAGCTCCAATCTCATTTGGTGATGCAACCGGATTTGAATTTGACTCTTGAGCTCACCCGGTCACCACCAATCTCCTCCTCAAGCTCCTACAAGAGTAGATTTAGGTACCCAAACAACTTTGGGTCCTTGAGTGTTAGCTTTGGGAATCCACACCATTTTGGTTTTGGGAGCCCACACACTTGAGGAAGTAGACTTAACAAATAAATGCTTGCCATTTAATGTAGTATGAGATACATGGTTTTTTAATTGAACATTGTATCCTAAACCATGTTTAGCTAAGGATTGTCTTTGACTACCTAAAAGCATATCAAGCATTTTTGTTCCTTTAGTGAACATTTCTAGATCTTTTCTTAATTGCATATTTGAAACTTTAAGATCTACATGTTCATCAACAATGGGTGTTTTACTTAGACTAGCAAGTGATGATTCATTTGATTCAAGTCTAGCAATCACCTCATTCTTTTCATTCATGATTAATTCAATTTGGCATTTGAGATCATTTATAGTTTTTCTAGCATTTTTGTTCTTTTCACAAATGATCTCGTATTGTTTAACTAAATCATGAAATGCATTTTGAAGCTCATCATGTGTATAATTTTCATTATTTGCACTAGAGTTTGAGCTATCACTATAATAAGACTTAGTTGAGCATGAATTACTAGAACAAGAGTTAGAATCTACCTCACTTTGATCTTCAATAGCCATGAAGCATGAGTGAGCCACTTCTCTTCTACTTTGCAAGGAAGAAGACGATGATGATGGTGATGAAGAATCATCCCATGTAGCCTTGTGTGCTTCCTCCTTCCTTTCTCTTCTCTTGCTCTTCTCCTTTTCTTTTCTCCTCTCCCTTCTCTCCTTTTTCTTCTCCCCTTCTCTTCTCTCATTTTCACTCTCCTCCCTCTCTTTTTCTTTTTCTCTTTTCTCACTTCTTCTACCTCTTCTTTCATTCTTTTCTCCTTTATCCCTCTTGAGGTATTTGAAGAAGTCTTGGGCAAGGACCTCAATGTCCTCTTCTTCCACCCTCCTTGGCTCATCAAAATTTGCATGTAATGTCACCACGGAGTTTTTCTTTGATGCTTCCTTCTCTCTTCGATGACTCAATTGGAGCTCATAGGCCATGAGATTTCCAATGAGTTCCTCCATCTTTAATTTTGAAAGATCGTGCGATTCTTCGATTGCCACGATCTTGTCTTCCCAATCGTTGCTCAATGACCGGAGGAATTTTCGAGTCATCTCTCCTTCATTTATCCTTCTTCCAAGAATCAAAAGAGAGTTAGTGATATCGGTGAAGCGAGTGTTCATGTCGCTTATGTTCTCACCGATTTGCATAGAAAATATTTCATATTTATGCATGAGGAGACTTATCCTAGTTTCTTTGGTTTTGCTATCACCCTCATGATGCATTTGTAACCTATGCCATATTTCATTTGCACTTTCACATCCCCTAATTCTATTGTATTCTCCCTCATTAAGGCCACAATAAAGAATATTCATAATTTTTGAATTCATTTCAATTTCTTTCATTTGAGTCCTAGATAGAGAATCTAAATCATCTTCATTTGGGGGTATGTATGGATTTTGAATAAACTTCCAATACTTAATGTCATTTGATATTAAAAAGATTTTCATTCTATTTTTCCAATAATCATAATTTGACCCATTAAGCAAAGGAGGCCTTGTGGTGCATAAACCCTCTAAGTGATTAGATGTTGAAGCCATGCTAAAATTACGGTAAAGTAATGAAATTTAGCTAACAAGGCTCTGATACCAAATGTAGGATCGTGTGGGTTATGGGTCCACTAATCACTTTTAATCTAATCCCTAATTTTCTACTTGATTAAGCAAACAAATGCGCAGCGGAATAAACAAACAAGTAGAGAAAGAAAGACAATGCAAACCACAAAAGACGCGTCGGTTTTTATAGAGGTTCGGCACCCCACCCGGGTCCTAGTCCTCTCTTGTAAGCTCCGCTCGACTCCACGAGCTCCGCCTACGTCTTCACTAACCACTCCCTGTTCCGGGCCGGGAGAGAACGCCTTTACACCACAAGCAACGCGAACAATCCTCGCTTGCTTGAATTCTTCCTCTCACAATCCGAGAGGGACACGTCGGGCTTTCACCGAAGTCCTTGCTTCTTTTGACAACACTTGTAACTGAGTGAGATTCACTCTCTAATTGAGCACACTTTGAGTAGGATGAGTATATGATCAAATGTGTGAAGTTTAGGCTTAAAGAGTGTAGAATTGGGAGCTTTGAGGATTGAGGTTTCTCTCTAATGTATTGGGACAATTGGAGTTGGAGAGTTGTGTTAACAACAAGTCTTGATCCTCTATTTATAAGCTCCTAAGGTATTCTAGCCGTTGGGGATAGATTTGATTGGGTTTTGTGCAAGATACACAAAGCAGAAAATCGGGCTGCAAATCTGTCCAGAACCGGTCGACCGAAACTAGTAAACCGGTCGACCGTTAACTTGATTTCAAAGAGAACGGTCGAACAAAAGAATATTCGGTCGGACAAACGAGCTAGAACTTAACTCTACTTAAGTGAATCGGTCGAACCAAAGTATGGGGCGGTCGACCGATAAGGGGATTCGGTTGAGACAAAGGACAATCGGTCGAACGAGAAATGTGTCGACCGATAGCAGGGAATTTGGTTTCTGAAAATATGTTCAACCGGTCGACCGAAACAAGGTCCTCGTTCGACCGGTTACCGAATGTATTTTGGGGTTAAGTTTTGTTTTATACGAATACGACCGTTATAGGAATACGACAAGAAAAACGGTCATATTAAAATCCGGGATCGGTCGACCGAAAAGGTAGAACCGGTCGACCGGTAGAGTTCGGTAAAATCACTGTGGAGAGTCTGTTATAAACCGGTCGAACTGAGAACTGGTTCGGTCGACCGGTTCACACAGGAAATCTGGGTTTAAGTTTATAAGTGATTTCCGACTAAGGTTTGGGTGATCTAATGAAGTCCAAATAATGTGAAATTTCGTGTGTGACTTCTATAGGGAACCTATTGTGTATGTGATTGGTTTTTAACTCTTGTATGCTCAATTTACACATGTTCCTAAGACTCAAAATAAAATCAAGATTACAAGTCTTTATTTAGCTTTATTACAAATCTTGACTTGATTTCCTTCCTTCCATGAGTCTTGATCACCTGTAGAGGTTAGCACATGCAATATATATGCAATGCAATATGTGTGCTACTCTACATCATCATAATTAAGATTAGGTTAATTAAATCATCAAAACCTAGATTAAGGCCAAAAAGCCAACAATCTCCCCCTTTTTGATGATGACAACCTATATCTTAATTCTATCTAAATACATGGAATTTGTATATGTAAACTATGCATATTAATGCTCCCCCTATGGATGTGCATAGTTTTTGTTCAATTTTATGCCAAATTCCAAGTTACCCCCTTAACTATCTCTCCCCCTTTGACATCCATCAAAAATAATAATTATTTAAGACTTTAAGCATAGAATTTGGATGTCTTGTAATGAAGTTGCTCCCCCTAAATTTTGCACTTCATTACTCTAATAAAAGATATAACATTTAAGCTCCCCCTATCAATAAGGCTAAATTGAAACAATGAGTTTGATGAAATTTTAAGTTCAATTAAGTTTCTTCTTAAGCCTTATTCTAACATCCATTTAGAATTGACATTTAAAATCAATGGATGTGATAAATGATTTGCAATGAATAGAGTAAATGATTTTCAATGAATTGAACTATATGATATGTTAATTAAGCATGTGAAGCTAGATTAGAGCTAATTTAACATGAATTGTATAGATAGGAATTTATACCAATGTTGAATTCGAATTTAGCTCCAATCTCATTTGGTGATGCAACCGGATTTGAATTTGACTCTTGAGCTCACCCGGTCACCACCAATCTCCTCCTCAAGCTCCTACAAGAGTAGATTTAGGTACCCAAACAACTTTGGGTCCTTGAGTGTTAGCTTTGGGAATCCACACCATTTTGGTTTTGGGAGCCCACACACTTGAGGAAGTAGACTTAACAAATAAATGCTTGTCATTTAATGTAGTATGAGATACATGGTTTTTTAATTGAACATTGTATCCTAAACCATGTTTAGCTAAGGATTGTCTTTGACTACCTAAAAGCATATCAAGCATTTTTGTTCCTTTAGTGAACATTTCTAGATCTTTTCTTAATTGCATATTTGAAACTTTAAGATCTACATGTTCATCAACAATGGGTGTTTTACTTAGACTAGCAAGTGATGATTCATTTGATTCAAGTCTAGCAATCACCTCATTCTTTTCATTCATGATTAATTCAATTTGGCATTTGAGATCATTTATAGTTTTTCTAGCATTTTTGTTCTTTTCACAAATGATCTCGTATTGTTTAACTAAATCATGAAATGCATTTTGAAGCTCATCATGTGTATAATTTTCATTATTTGCACTAGAGTTTGAGCTATCACTATAATAAGACTTAGTTGAGCATGAATTACTAGAACAAGAGTTAGAATCTACCTCACTTTGATCTTCAATAGCCATGAAGCATGAGTGAGCCACTTCTCTTCTACTTTGCAAGGAAGAAGACGATGATGATGGTGATGAAGAATCATCCCATGTAGCCTTGTGTGCTTCCTCCTTCCTTTCTCTTCTCTTGCTCTTCTCCTTTTCTTTTCTCCTCTCCCTTCTCTCCTTTTTCTTCTCCCCTTCTCTTCTCTCATTTTCACTCTCCTCCCTCTCTTTTTCTTTTTCTCTTTTCTCACTTCTTCTACCTCTTCTTTCATTCTTTTCTCCGTTATCCCTCTTGAGGTATTTGAAGAAGTCTTGGGCAAGGACCTCAATGTCCTCTTCTTCCACCCTCCTTGGCTCATCAAAATTTGCATGTAATGTCACCACGGAGTTTTTCTTTGATGCTTCCTTCTCTCTTCGATGACTCAATTGGAGCTCATAGGCCATGAGATTTCCAATGAGTTCCTCCATCTTTAATTTTGAAAGATCGTGCGATTCTTCGATTGCCACGATCTTGTCTTCCCAATCGTTGCTCAATGACCGGAGGAATTTTCGAGTCATCTCTCCTTCATTTATCCTTCTTCCAAGAATCAAAAGAGAGTTAGTGATATCGGTGAAGCGAGTGTTCATGTCGCTTATGTTCTCACCGATTTGCATAGAAAATATTTCATATTTATGCATGAGGAGACTTATCCTAGTTTCTTTGGTTTTGCTATCACCCTCATGATGCATTTGTAACCTATGCCATATTTCATTTGCACTTTCACATCCCCTAATTCTATTGTATTCTCCCTCATTAAGGCCACAATAAAGAATATTCATAATTTTTGAATTCATTTCAATTTCTTTCATTTGAGTCCTAGATAGAGAATCTAAATCATCTTCATTTGGGGGTATGTATGGATTTTGAATAAACTTCCAATACTTAATGTCATTTGATATTAAAAAGATTTTCATTCTATTTTTCCAATAATCATAATTTGACCCATTAAGCAAAGGAGGCCTTGTGGTGCATAAACCCTCTAAGTGATTAGATGTTGAAGCCATGCTAAAATTACGGTAAAGTAATGAAAACAAGGCTCTGATACCAAATGTAGGATCGTGTGGGTTATGGGTCCACTAATCACTTTTAATCTAATCCCTAATTTTCTACTTGATTAAGCAAACAAATGCGCAGCGGAATAAACAAACAAGTAGAGAAAGAAAGACAATGCAAACCACAAAAGACGCGTCGGTTTTTATAGAGGTTCGGCACCCCACCCGGGTCCTAGTCCTCTCTTGTAAGCTCCGCTCGACTCCACGAGCTCCGCCTACGTCTTCACTAACCACTCCCTGTTCCGGGCCGGGAGAGAACGCCTTTACACCACAAGCAACGCGAACAATCCTCGCTTGCTTGAATTCTTCCTCTCACAATCCGAGAGGGACACGTCGGGCTTTCACCGAAGTCCTTGCTTCTTTTGACAACACTTGTAACTGAGTGAGATTCACTCTCTAATTGAGCACACTTTGAGTAGGATGAGTATATGATCAAATGTGTGAAGTTTAGGCTTAAAGAGTGTAGAATTGGGAGCTTTGAGGATTGAGGTTTCTCTCTAATGTATTGGGACAATTGGAGTTGGAGAGTTGTGTTAACAACAAGTCTTGATCCTCTATTTATAAGCTCCTAAGGTATTCTAGCCGTTGGGGATAGATTTGATTGGGTTTTGTGCAAGATACACAAAGCAGAAAATCGGGCTGCAAATCTGTCCAGAACCGGTCGACCGAAACTAGTAAACCGGTCGACCGTTAACTTGATTTCAAAGAGAACGGTCGAACAAAAGAATATTCGGTCGGACAAACGAGCTAGAACTTAACTCTACTTAAGTGAATCGGTCGAACCAAAGTATGGGGCGGTCGACCGATAAGGGGATTCGGTTGAGACAAAGGACAATCGGTCGAACGAGAAATGTGTCGACCGATAGCAGGGAATTTGGTTTCTGAAAATATGTTCAACCGGTCGACCGAAACAAGGTCCTCGTTCGACCGGTTACCGAATGTATTTTGGGGTTAAGTTTTGTTTTATACGAATACGACCGTTATAGGAATACGACAAGAAAAACGGTCATATTAAAATCCGGGATCGGTCGACCGAAAAGGTAGAACCGGTCGACCGGTAGAGTTCGGTAAAATCACTATGGAGAGTCTGTTATAAACCGGTCGAACTGAGAACTGGTTCGGTCGACCGGTTCACACAGGAAATCTGGGTTTAAGTTTATAAGTGATTTCCGACTAAGGTTTGGGTGATCTAATGAAGTCCAAATAATGTGAAATTTCGTGTGTGACTTCTATAGGGAACCTATTGTGTATGTGATTGGTTTTTAACTCTTGTATGCTCAATTTACACATGTTCCTAAGACTCAAAATAAAATCAAGATTACAAGTCTTCATTTAGCTTTATTACAAATCTTGACTTGATTTCCTTCCTTCCATGAGTCTTGATCACCTGTAGAGGTTAGCACATGCAATATATATGCAATGCAATATGTGTGCTACTCTACATCATCATAATTAAGATTAGGTTAATTAAATCATCAAAACCTAGATTAAGGCCAAAAAGCCAACAATCTCCCCCTTTTTGATGATGACAACCTATATCTTAATTCTATCTAAATACATGGAATTTGTATATGTAAACTATGCATATTAATGCTCCCCCTATGGATGTGCATAGTTTTTGTTCAATTTTATGCCAAATTCCAAGTTACCCCCTTAACTATCTCTCCCCCTTTGACATCCATCAAAAATAATAATTATTTAAGACTTTAAGCATAGAATTTGGATGTCTTGTAATGAAGTTGCTCCCCCTAAATTTTGCACTTCATTACTCTAATAAAAGATATAACATTTAAGCTCCCCCTATCAATAAGGCTAAATTGAAACAATGAGTTTGATGAAATTTTAAGTTCAATTAAGTTTCTTCTTAAGCCTTATTCTAACATCCATTTAGAATTGACATTTAAAATCAATGGATGTGATAAATGATTTGCAATGAATAGAGTAAATGATTTTCAATGAATTGAACTATATGATATGTTAATTAAGCATGTGAAGCTAGATTAGAGCTAATTTAACATGAATTGTATAGATAGGAATTTATACCAATGTTGAATTCGAATTTAGCTCCAATCTCATTTGGTGATGCAACCGGATTTGAATTTGACTCTTGAGCTCACCCGGTCACCACCAATCTCCTCCTCAAGCTCCTACAAGAGTAGATTTAGGTACCCAAACAACTTTGGGTCCTTGAGTGTTAGCTTTGGGAATCCACACCATTTTGGTTTTGGGAGCCCACACACTTGAGGAAGTAGACTTAACAAATAAATGCTTGCCATTTAATGTAGTATGAGATACATGGTTTTTTAATTGAACATTGTATCCTAAACCATGTTTAGCTAAGGATTGTCTTTGACTACCTAAAAGCATATCAAGCATTTTTGTTCCTTTAGTGAACATTTCTAGATCTTTTCTTAATTGCATATTTGAAACTTTAAGATCTACATGTTCATCAACAATGGGTGTTTTACTTAGACTAGCAAGTGATGATTCATTTGATTCAAGTCTAGCAATCACCTCATTCTTTTCATTCATGATTAATTCAATTTGGCATTTGAGATCATTTATAGTTTTTCTAGCATTTTTGTTCTTTTCACAAATGATCTCGTATTGTTTAACTAAATCATGAAATGCATTTTGAAGCTCATCATGTGTATAATTTTCATTATTTGCACTAGAGTTTGAGCTATCACTATAATAAGACTTAGTTGAGCATGAATTACTAGAACAAGAGTTAGAATCTACCTCACTTTGATCTTCAATAGCCATGAAGCATGAGTGAGCCACTTCTCTTCTACTTTGCAAGGAAGAAGACGATGATGATGGTGATGAAGAATCATCCCATGTAGCCTTGTGTGCTTCCTCCTTCCTTTCTCTTCTCTTGCTCTTCTCCTTTTCTTTTCTCCTCTCCCTTCTCTCCTTTTTCTTCTCCCCTTCTCTTCTCTCATTTTCACTCTCCTCCCTCTCTTTTTCTTTTTCTCTTTTCTCACTTCTTCTACCTCTTCTTTCATTCTTTTCTCCTTTATCCCTCTTGAGGTATTTGAAGAAGTCTTGGGCAAGGACCTCAATGTCCTCTTCTTCCACCCTCCTTGGCTCATCAAAATTTGCATGTAATGTCACCACGGAGTTTTTCTTTGATGCTTCCTTCTCTCTTCGATGACTCAATTGGAGCTCATAGGCCATGAGATTTCCAATGAGTTCCTCCATCTTTAATTTTGAAAGATCGTGCGATTCTTCGATTGCCACGATCTTGTCTTCCCAATCGTTGCTCAATGACCGGAGGAATTTTCGAGTCATCTCTCCTTCATTTATCCTTCTTCCAAGAATCAAAAGAGAGTTAGTGATATCGGTGAAGCGAGTGTTCATGTCGCTTATGTTCTCACCGATTTGCATAGAAAATATTTCATATTTATGCATGAGGAGACTTATCCTAGTTTCTTTGGTTTTGCTATCACCCTCATGATGCATTTGTAACCTATGCCATATTTCATTTGCACTTTCACATCCCCTAATTCTATTGTATTCTCCCTCATTAAGGCCACAATAAAGAATATTCATAATTTTTGAATTCATTTCAATTTCTTTCATTTGAGTCCTAGATAGAGAATCTAAATCATCTTCATTTGGGGGTATGTATGGATTTTGAATAAACTTCCAATACTTAATGTCATTTGATATTAAAAAGATTTTCATTCTATTTTTCCAATAATCATAATTTGACCCATTAAGCAAAGGAGGCCTTGTGGTGCATAAACCCTCTAAGTGATTAGATGTTGAAGCCATGCTAAAATTACGGTAAAGTAATGAAAACAAGGCTCTGATACCAAATGTAGGATCGTGTGGGTTATGGGTCCACTAATCACTTTTAATCTAATCCCTAATTTTCTACTTGATTAAGCAAACAAATGCGCAGCGGAATAAACAAACAAGTAGAGAAAGAAAGACAATGCAAACCACAAAAGACGCGTCGGTTTTTATAGAGGTTCGGCACCCCACCCGGGTCCTAGTCCTCTCTTGTAAGCTCCGCTCGACTCCACGAGCTCCGCCTACGTCTTCACTAACCACTCCCTGTTCCGGGCCGGGAGAGAACGCCTTTACACCACAAGCAACGCGAACAATCCTCGCTTGCTTGAATTCTTCCTCTCACAATCCGAGAGGGACACGTCGGGCTTTCACCGAAGTCCTTGCTTCTTTTGACAACACTTGTAACTGAGTGAGATTCACTCTCTAATTGAGCACACTTTGAGTAGGATGAGTATATGATCAAATGTGTGAAGTTTAGGCTTAAAGAGTGTAGAATTGGGAGCTTTGAGGATTGAGGTTTCTCTCTAATGTATTGGGACAATTGGAGTTGGAGAGTTGTGTTAACAACAAGTCTTGATCCTCTATTTATAAGCTCCTAAGGTATTCTAGCCGTTGGGGATAGATTTGATTGGGTTTTGTGCAAGATACACAAAGCAGAAAATCGGGCTGCAAATCTGTCCAGAACCGGTCGACCGAAACTAGTAAACCGGTCGACCGTTAACTTGATTTCAAAGAGAACGGTCGAACAAAAGAATATTCGGTCGGACAAACGAGCTAGAACTTAACTCTACTTAAGTGAATCGGTCGAACCAAAGTATGGGGCGGTCGACCGATAAGGGGATTCGGTTGAGACAAAGGACAATCGGTCGAACGAGAAATGTGTCGACCGATAGCAGGGAATTTGGTTTCTGAAAATATGTTCAACCGGTCGACCGAAACAAGGTCCTCGTTCGACCGGTTACCGAATGTATTTTGGGGTTAAGTTTTGTTTTATACGAATACGACCGTTATAGGAATACGACAAGAAAAACGGTCATATTAAAATCCGGGATCGGTCGACCGAAAAGGTAGAACCGGTCGACCGGTAGAGTTCGGTAAAATCACTGTGGAGAGTCTGTTATAAACCGGTCGAACTGAGAACTGGTTCGGTCGACCGGTTCACACAGGAAATCTGGGTTTAAGTTTATAAGTGATTTCCGACTAAGGTTTGGGTGATCTAATGAAGTCCAAATAATGTGAAATTTCGTGTGTGACTTCTATAGGGAACCTATTGTGTATGTGATTGGTTTTTAACTCTTGTATGCTCAATTTACACATGTTCCTAAGACTCAAAATAAAATCAAGATTACAAGTCTTCATTTAGCTTTATTACAAATCTTGACTTGATTTCCTTCCTTCCATGAGTCTTGATCACCTGTAGAGGTTAGCACATGCAATATATATGCAATGCAATATGTGTGCTACTCTACATCATCATAATTAAGATTAGGTTAATTAAATCATCAAAACCTAGATTAAGGCCAAAAAGCCAACAATCTCCCCCTTTTTGATGATGACAACCTATATCTTAATTCTATCTAAATACATGGAATTTGTATATGTAAACTATGCATATTAATGCTCCCCCTATGGATGTGCATAGTTTTTGTTCAATTTTATGCCAAATTCCAAGTTACCCCCTTAACTATCTCTCCCCCTTTGACATCCATAAAAAATAATAATTATTTAAGACTTTAAGCATAGAATTTGGATGTCTTGTAATGAAGTTGCTCCCCCTAAATTTTGCACTTCATTACTCTAATAAAAGATATAACATTTAAGCTCTCCCTATCAATAAGGCTAAATTGAAACAATGAGTTTGATGAAATTTTAAGTTCAATTAAGTTTCTTCTTAAGCCTTATTCTAACATCCATTTAGAATTGACATTTAAAATCAATGGATGTGATAAATGATTTGCAATGAATAGAGTAAATGATTTTCAATGAATTGAACTATATGATATGTTAATTAAGCATGTGAAGCTAGATTAGAGCTAATTTAACATGAATTGTATAGATAGGAATTTATACCAATGTTGAATTCGAATTTAGCTCCAATCTCATTTGGTGATGCAACCGGATTTGAATTTGACTCTTGAGCTCACCCGGTCACCACCAATCTCCTCCTCAAGCTCCTACAAGAGTAGATTTAGGTACCCAAACAACTTTGGGTCCTTGAGTGTTAGCTTTGGGAATCCACACCATTTTGGTTTTGGGAGCCCACACACTTGAGGAAGTAGACTTAACAAATAAATGCTTGTCATTTAATGTAGTATGAGATACATGGTTTTTTAATTGAACATTGTATCCTAAACCATGTTTAGCTAAGGATTGTCTTTGACTACCTAAAAGCATATCAAGCATTTTTGTTCCTTTAGTGAACATTTCTAGATCTTTTCTTAATTGCATATTTGAAACTTTAAGATCTACATGTTCATCAACAATGGGTGTTTTACTTAGACTAGCAAGTGATGATTCATTTGATTCAAGTCTAGCAATCACCTCATTCTTTTCATTCATGATTAATTCAATTTGGCATTTGAGATCATTTATAGTTTTTCTAGCATTTTTGTTCTTTTCACAAATGATCTCATATTGTTTAACTAAATCATGAAATGCATTTTGAAGCTCATCATGTGTATAATTTTCATTATTTGCACTAGAGTTTGAGCTATCACTATAATAAGACTTAGTTGAGCATGAATTACTAGAACAAGAGTTAGAATCTACCTCACTTTGATCTTCAATAGCCATGAAGCATGAGTGAGCCACTTCTCTTCTACTTTGCAAGGAAGAAGACGATGATGATGGTGATGAAGAATCATCCCATGTAGCCTTGTGTGCTTCCTCCTTCCTTTCTCTTCTCTTGCTCTTCTCCTTTTCTTTTCTCCTCTCCCTTCTCTCCTTTTTCTTCTCCCCTTCTCTTCTCTCATTTTCACTCTCCTCCCTCTCTTTTTCTTTTTCTCTTTTCTCACTTCTTCTACCTCTTCTTTCATTCTTTTCTCCTTTATCCCTCTTGAGGTATTTGAAGAAGTCTTGGGCAAGGACCTCAATGTCCTCTTCTTCCACCCTCCTTGGCTCATCAAAATTTGCATGTAATGCCACCACGGAGTTTTTCTTTGATGCTTCCTTCTCTCTTCGATGACTCAATTGGAGCTCATAGGCCATGAGATTTCCAATGAGTTCCTCCATCTTTAATTTTGAAAGATCGTGCGATTCTTCGATTGCCACGATCTTGTCTTCCCAATCGTTGCTCAATGACCGGAGGAATTTTCGAGTCATCTCTCCTTCATTTATCCTTCTTCCAAGAATCAAAAGAGAGTTAGTGATATCGGTGAAGCGAGTGTTCATGTCGCTTATGTTCTCACCGATTTGCATAGAAAATATTTCATATTTATGCATGAGGAGACTTATCCTAGTTTCTTTGGTTTTGCTATCACCCTCATGATGCATTTGTAACCTATGCCATATTTCATTTGCACTTTCACATCCCCTAATTCTATTGTATTCTCCCTCATTAAGGCCACAATAAAGAATATTCATAATTTTTGAATTCATTTCAATTTCTTTCATTTGAGTCCTAGATAGAGAATCTAAATCATCTTCATTTGGGGGTATGTATGGATTTTGAATAAACTTCCAATACTTAATGTCATTTGATATTAAAAAGATTTTCATTCTATTTTTCCAATAATCATAATTTGACCCATTAAGCAAAGGAGGCCTTGTGGTGCATAAACCCTCTAAGTGATTAGATGTTGAAGCCATGCTAAAATTACGGTAAAGTAATGAAATTTAGCTAACAAGGCTCTGATACCAAATGTAGGATCGTGTGGGTTATGGGTCCACTAATCACTTTTAATCTAATCCCTAATTTTCTACTTGATTAAGCAAACAAATGCGCAGCGGAATAAACAAACAAGTAGAGAAAGAAAGACAATGCAAACCACAAAAGACGCGTCGGTTTTTATAGAGGTTCGGCACCCCACCCGGGTCCTAGTCCTCTCTTGTAAGCTCCGCTCGACTCCACGAGCTCCGCCTACGTCTTCACTAACCACTCCCTGTTCCGGGCCGGGAGAGAACGCCTTTACACCACAAGCAACGCGAACAATCCTCGCTTGCTTGAATTCTTCCTCTCACAATCCGAGAGGGACACGTCGGGCTTTCACCGAAGTCCTTGCTTCTTTTGACAACACTTGTAACTGAGTGAGATTCACTCTCTAATTGAGCACACTTTGAGTAGGATGAGTATATGATCAAATGTGTGAAGTTTAGGCTTAAAGAGTATAGAATTGGGAGCTTTGAGGATTGAGGTTTCTCTCTAATGTATTGGGACAATTGGAGTTGGAGAGTTGTGTTAACAACAAGTCTTGATCCTCTATTTATAAGCTCCTAAGGTATTCTAGCCGTTGGGGATAGATTTGATTGGGTTTTGTGCAAGATACACAAAGCAGAAAATCGGGCTGCAAATCTGTCCAGAACCGGTCGACCGAAACTAGTAAATCGGTCGACCGTTAACTTGATTTCAAAGAGAACGGTCGAACAAAAGAATATTCGGTCGGACAAACGAGCTAGAACTTAACTCTACTTAAGTGAATCGGTCGAACCAAAGTATGGGGCGGTCGACCGATAAGGGGATTCGGTTGAGACAAAGGACAATCGGTCGAACGAGAAATGTGTCGACCGATAGCAGGGAATTTGGTTTCTGAAAATATGTTCAACCGGTCGACCGAAACAAGGTCCTCGTTCGACCGGTTACCGAATGTATTTTGGGGTTAAGTTTTGTTTTATACGAATACGACCGTTATAGGAATACGACAAGAAAAACGGTCATATTAAAATCCGGGATCGGTCGACCGAAAAGGTAGAACCGGTCGACCGGTAGAGTTCGGTAAAATCACTGTGGAGAGTCTGTTATAAACCGGTCGAACTGAGAACTGGTTCGGTCGACCGGTTCACACAGGAAATCTGGGTTTAAGTTTATAAGTGATTTCCGACTAAGGTTTGGGTGATCTAATGAAGTCCAAATAATGTGAAATTTCGTGTGTGACTTCTATAGGGAACCTATTGTGTATGTGATTGGTTTTTAACTCTTGTATGCTCAATTTACACATGTTCCTAAGACTCAAAATAAAATCAAGATTACAAGTCTTCATTTAGCTTTATTACAAATCTTGACTTGATTTCCTTCCTTCCATGAGTCTTGATCACCTGTAGAGGTTAGCACATGCAATATATATGCAATGCAATATGTGTGCTACTCTACATCATCATAATTAAGATTAGGTTAATTAAATCATCAAAACCTAGATTAAGGCCAAAAAGCCAACAAAAACAAGTCACATTAGACTTATCTTTCCCACCCCTGGATCCTCGAGGTCGTTTCTTTCCAGCTTTGTTTTCTGTTTTGTTTGCATTTGCATCCTTCTTGCCTTTAAAACCCTGAGCTCTATCTCTTTTGCGCTTAAAACCTGCACTCCTCCGAGGAGCGCCAGCTTCAGCAGCAAACACTTCAGTTAGAGGGGCTTCCGCTAGCATGCGGTCCTCCTCCAGCACTAGGTGTTTTTCGGCCTGGTCAAATGTCCTGATGTCATCAGCATGGGTCAGATGGACCTTCATATGCTCCCAACTCTTCGAAGGCAATGATCTGATGAGAGCAGACACTTGCTCCTCATCGGTCTTAGCACGACCGACAGCACTCAGCTCGCTAATCATGTTTGACATTGCGGTAATATGCTACCTCATTGTGTGACCTTGGCGCATTTTATACCCATCAAACATAAGCCCAAGCTGACGGGCCCTTGTGACGGAGGTCACTCCGTACTGAAACTTCACAGCTTCCCACAAGGCCTTTGCAGTTCGAAACTTTTCGAACCGCAGTAACAGATCGTCCCTCATTGAACTTAGAATTGTGATTCGAGCAATTCGGTCTTTCTTTTTCCATGCATTATAAACATCCAAGTTTCTGCGATGTTGCGCAGTATTCCCCTCCTCGGGGGGAGACATAGATTGGTTTATGTTTTCTAACATGTCCTGATCCTCTAAGAGATACTCAATTTTACGATGCCACAGATCGTAATTTCTTTCATTGAGTTTATCTCCTCGAGTCAGATCAACGACAATGCTTTTGGAAGCAGCCATAAAGAATCTAGGACAATCAAAATACATAGCGATACATGAGTTCTAGCATAAAATATAACGAGCTACAATAATCATATAGAATAAACTGACTTAATAGCTATAGCATTCAGACCAAAAAAAAACATAAAGCATTCGATCAAATCGTCATGCAATAGTTAATAAAGCCATTTTACTAATCTAGATATTGAGCTCCACCATGATTTAATGACCCAAAAAAACGTTTTAAATCATGGTAAATCAGCAAATAAAAAAATTGCCGCCGGTTGCTAGGTGGTTTACACAAAACACTTCAACCTTGCAACTCCCACTAGGCATGCGAGTTCCCAAAAAACGGTTTTCAAAAAACAATCAACATCACACAGATATGATTACTACATTACTTCCATATCGAGCTAATGATCCCCATTAGGGATTTAGCCTCGTCGACGGGAACCTGCATGAGTCTTATAGCAATAATATCACAATAATAAAAATAAAGGAGCCCCTCGTCTCCTCAGGGCAATAAACAGTCCACAGTCCATAATTATTACAGTCCATAAATATTACAGTCTATTGCGATAACTATTGCAAATGGAAATAAATGAATGAAATTACGCTCATCTCTCAATAAGGCAGTAAATAAAATCAGGAATCATTCATTCCACATAGCCACAATCTTTCCATACGTTAGCACAATCCGACGTATGAAAAAATACCATAAAGTGTGCACCTCTTTCAAACAATAAGGAAGTAATGCATAAGGAAACAATGCATGAATGGGGCACGAAAATAGGCAAAAAAACGTGTTAGGTAATGACAACCAATCTCCACAATAATCATTCTCAAAACAGAATTTTTTTCTTCTTTCCATAATCAATATAATCATGCAATCAATAATAATTATGCTACTTCTAATGGAAAGAAAAAATTCGAAATGATATGGTGGAGAACAACACATATTTTTTGCATCAAAGGAAAGCATCCAAACATATTTTTAAGGCAATAAAATTCCAGCCCATAATATCTTTCCAAAATTTCAGAATTAGCCAATCTTTCCATAATCAATATAAGCATGTAATCAACAATAATTATGCTACTTGTAATGGAAAGAAAAATTCGAAATTCTTTGGTGGATGGCATCACATATATGCACATTTGATGAAAAGGAAATATTTCAAATGAAATGCATGCAATCATCCCAAAAGAAATCTGAAATATCCTTAATGAGATTAACATATATGTGCATTCAATCATAAAGGAAATATTTCAAATGAAATGCATGCAATTATTCCAAAAGAAATCCGAAATATCCTTAATGAGATTAACATATATGTGCATTCAATCATAAAGGAAATATTTCAAATGAAATGAATGCTCTCATTCCAAAAAAAAACGAAATATACAATATGGTAACTCAATATTCATGTATACATGCTCAAAGATTAGAATAAATAATATCTAACCCTAATTCGTAAAAATCAGGAAAAATAGACATCTTATTTCATGTATACATGTGCATGATTTAGAAGAATCAACATGGAAAATAACTTCTGATTTTATCTAATACATGCACAAAGAATAGAGGTAACAACACAGAAAAAACAGAATTCTGGTCACATCTATGTATGTGCAATTATAGGAGAGCAACATATCATATTGGCTCGAAATAAAATCAGGAAAAATCCATCTTAAACCATGCACATATGCGCAAGAATGGAGGAGCAAAATCTAACCCTAGATGCATGCTCTAATGAACCAAAACATGCGCAACATGTAGAAACTAGTCTAAACCCTAATTGCATGTTAGAAAGAAATCAGCAAACATGCACCACTTATATCTCTAAATGAATGATCATATTATTTCATTTAAAGATCGAAAACCTCTGGGTTTTCATTTCCAGAATATGAAAACGAATTTGAAAGAAAAAAAATCATGAACAATCAACATATATAACAAGCGCATCATGTAAATAAGCAATGCTGATTTTCTGTTTTCTTTCTTTCTCCAAAAACACAACCACCGAATATTTTGTTTTTATCTCAAATCAGATTATCATGAAACAAAAATTCGTCAAGCATGGTGAGGATTCGAAGGTAACCGAGATGGCTCTGGTACCAATGTAAGCAAATAACGATTCTACAGGTTCAGGAGTACCTATCTTGGAGAGAACCTGTGGCAGCGGAAGGAAGATCGGAGGTCACCTTACGGAATCCTTCTCACCGGTCGGTCTCCTACTCTCTTGGAGAAGAAGCACGTGTCCACAACCCAAGAGTCTACGGATTAGCTTGGTGGATGTGGAGGGACGAATGGGAGAGAGAGGGAGAGGTGGCGGCTAGGGTTTGGTGGGGCTAGGGTTTGCACACAAGAATTAGTCCATCCAATGGGAGGCTCCCCTCCTTATATAGATGGCCCCACCCAAAACCCTAATGCGCAACCAATGAGAGTGCACCACGTGCCAGTGCTTTGGGCAAACATCATCTTAATCCCTAGATTAATCCAATAGGGTAGAGGAGGAGGGAGAAGGAGAACAAGAGAGAGGGCAAGGAGAGAAGAAAAAGGGCACACGGAGAGAAGGAGAAGGGGAGAGTAGATAAGGAGAGAGAGAGAGAAGGACAATGGGAGTGAGAGGGGAGGAGAGCGAGAAGGAGACGAGGAGAGGAGAGATAGAGGAGGAGGAGAGAGAAAAGGAAAGAGAGAGAAGGAGGAGGAGGAGAGCGAGAGAGTACGATAGAGTGAGAGAGGAGGGGAGAGAGTGATGGACATGGAGAGAGAAGTAGAGGGAGATGGGGGAGGGAAGGAGGAAGAAGGAGAGAGAAGGAGACGGAGAGAGGGAGAAGAGTGGAGATGGGAAGGAGAAGGAGAGAGAGGGAGAGAAGCAAGAGGAGAAGGCAAGCGAGTGAGAGAGAAGGAGAAGGGGAAAGAGAAGGAGAGGTTTTGAAGTAGAGGAGAAGGAGAGAGAGGGAAGGAGATGGAAGACGAAGAGTGAGGGATAAGGAGAGAGAAGATAGAAGGGAAGAGAGAATCAAAGAGTGGAGTGGGAAGGAGAGAGCGCGGGACAACAAGAGAGTGAAAAACAAGGAGAAGGAGGGGAGAGAGAGAAGGAGAGTGTGGGACGAGAGAGAAGGAAATGGGAAACAAGAAGAGAGGGACGGAGAGAGAGCTAGAAGGACAAGGAGAGAGAGGAGAGGTGGACGGAGGGGGAGAGAGTGAGAAGGGAAAGGAGAGATGGAGAAGCAGAGAGAACAATAGAGAAGGAGAGAGAGGAGAGGTGGACGGAGGGGGAGAGAGTGAGAAGGGCAAGGAGAGATGGAGAAGCAGAGAGAACAATAGAGAAGGAGAGAGAGGGAGAAGGAGAGCGACAAGGAGGGAGTGAAACGGAGATGGGGAGAGAGTGAATTAGAGCGAGAAGTGGAGAGAGGAGATAGAGAAAGAGAAGGAGAGAGGGAGAAAGAGTGAGGGAGTCGGTAAGTGAGCTAGACGGAGAAAGACAAGGAGAAGGAGAGAGAGAAGGAAGAGGAGACTGGAAGGGAAGGAGAGAAGGAAAGAGGGAGGGAGAAGGAGAAGTAGAGAGAGAAATAGAGGGAAGGAGAAGGGGGAGAGAGAAGGAGAACGAGAGGAGTGAGAGAGAGTGAAGGTGACGGAGAGGAAAAGAAGAGGGAGGAGGAGAGAGATGGACAAGCGAAGCAGAAGGAGAGAGATGAGAGAAAGAGAAGGAGGGAGAGGAGGGAGAGGAGGAATGAGGAGGAGGGAGAAGAAGGGAGAGAAGGAGACGGAGGGAGAATGAGAGAAAGAGAAGGAGGGAGAGAGAGAGAGAAGGAAAGAGAGAGAAGGTGGAGGAGGAGAGCGAGAGAGTACGATAGAGAGAGAGAGGAGGGGAGAGAGAGATGGACAAGGAGAGAGAAGTAGAGGAAGATGGGGGAGGGAAGGAGGAAGAAGGAGAGAGAAGGAGACGGAGAGAGGGAGAAGAGTGGAGATGGGAGGAGAAGGAGAGAGGGAGAGAAGCAAGAGGAGAAGGCAAGCGAGGGAGAGAGAAGGAGAAGGGGAAAGAGAAGGAGAGGTATTGAAGTAGAGGAGAAGGAGAGAGAGGGAAGGAGATGGAAGACGAAGAGTGAGGGATAAGGATAGAGAAGATAGAAGGGAAGAGAGAATCAGAGAGTGGAGTGGGAAGGAGAGAGCGCGGGACAACAAGAGAGTGAAAAACAAGGAGAAGGAGGGGAGAGAGAGAAGGAGAGTGTGGGACGAGAGAGAAGGAAATGGGGAAACAAAGAGAGAGGGACGGAGAGAGAGAGCTAGAAGGAGAAGGAGAGAGAGGAGAGGTGGACGGAGGGGGAGAGAGTGAGAAGGGCAAGGAGAGATGGGAAGCAGAGAGAACAATAGAGAAGGAGAGAGGGAGAAGGAGAGCGACGAGGGAGTGAAACGGAGAAGGGGAGAGAGTGAATTAGAGCGAGAAGTGGAGAGAGGAGAGACAGAAAGAGAAGGAGAGAGGGAGGAATAGTAAGGGAGTCGGTAAGTGAGCTAGACGGAGAAAGACAAGGAGAAGGAGAGAGAAGGAAGAGGAGACTGGAAGGGAAGGAGAGAAGGAAAGAGGGAGGGAGAAGGAGAAGTAGAGAGAGAAATAGAGGGAAGGAGAAGGGGGAGAGAGAAGGAGAACGAGAGGAGTGAGAGAGAGTGAAGGTGACGGAGAGGAAAAGAAGAGGGAGGAGGAGAGAGAAGGACAAGCGAAGCAGAAGGAGAGAGATGAGAGAAAGAAAAGGAGGGAGAGGAGGGAGAGGAGGAATGAGAAGAAGGGTAGAGGAGGAGGGAGAAGGAGAACAAGAGAGAGGGCAAGGAGAGAAGAATAAGGGCACACGGAGAGGACAAGGGGAGAGTAGATAAGGAGAGAGAGAGAGAGAGAGAAGGACAATGGGAGTGAGAGGGGAGGAGAGCGAGAAGGAGACGAGGAGAGGAGAGATAGAGGAGGAGGAGAGAGAGAGAGAGAGAAGGAAAGAGAGAGAAGGAGGAGAGCGAGAGAGTACGATAGAGTAAGAGAGGAGGGGAGAGAGAGATGGACAAGGACAGAGAAGTAGAGGGAGATGGGGGAGGGAAGGAGGAAGAAGGAGAGAGAAGGAGACGGAGAGAGGGAGAAGAGTGGAGATGGGAAGGAGAAGGAGAGAGAGGGAGAGAAGCAAGAGGAGAAGGCAAGCGAGGGAGAGAGAAGGAGAAGGGGAAAGAGAAGGAGAGGTGTTGAAGTAGAGGAGAAGGAGAGAGAGGGAAGGAGATGGAAGACGAAGAGTGTGGGATAAGGAGAGAGAAGATAGAAGGGAAGAGAGAATGAGAGAGTGGAGTGGGAAGGAGAGAGCGCGGGACAAAAAGAGAGTGAAAAACAAGGAGAATGAGGGGAGAGAGAGAAGGAGAGTGTGGGACGAGAGAGAAGGAAATGGGGAAACAAGGAGAGAGGGACGGAGAGAGAGAGCTAGAAAGAGAAGGAGAGAGAGGAGAGATGGGAAGCAGAGAGAACAATAGAGAAGGAGAGAGAGGGAGAAGGAGAGCGACAAGGAGGGAGTGAAACGGAGAAGGGGAGAGAGTGAATTAGAGCGAGAAGTGGAGAGAGGAGCGACAGAAAGAGAAGGAGAGAGGGAGGAAGAGTGAGGGAGTCGGTAAGTGAGCTAGACGGAGAAAGACAAGGAGAAGGAGAGAGAGAAGGAAGAGGAGACTGGAAGGGTAGGAGAGAAGGAAAGAGGGAGGGAGAAGGAGAAGTAGAGAGAGAAATAGAGGGAAGGAGAAGGGTGAGAGAGAAGGAGAATGAGAGGAGTGAGAGAGAGTGAAGGTGACGGAGAGGAAAAGAAGAGGGAGGACGAGAGAGAAGGACAAGCGAAGCAGAAGGAGAGAGAAGATAGAAAGAGAAGGAGGGAGAGGAGGGAGAGGAGGAGGGAGAAGAAGGGTAGAGGAGGACGGAGAAGGAGAACAAGAGAGAGGGCAAGGAGAGAAGAATAAGGGCACACGGAGAGAAGGACAAGGGGAGAGTAGATAAGGAGAGAGAGAGAGAGAGAGAAGGACAATGGGAGTGAGAGGGGAGGAGAGCGAGAAGGAGACGAGGAGAGGAGAGATAGAGGAGGAGAGAGAGAGAGAGAGAGAAGGAAAGAGAGAGAAGGAGGAGGAGGAGAGCGAGAGAGTACGATAGAGAGAGAGAGGAGGGGAGAGAGAGATGGACAAGGAGAGAGAAGTAGAGGGAGATGGGGGAGGGAAGGAGGAAGAAGGAGAGAGAAGGAGACGGAGAGAGGGAGAAGAGTGGAGATGGGAAGGAGAAGGAGAGAGAGAGAGAGAGAAGCAAGAGGAGAAGGTAAGCTAGGGAGAGAGAAGGAGAAGGGGAAAGAGAAGGAGAGGTATTGAAGTAGAGGAGAAGGAGAGAGAGGGAAGGAGATGCAAGACGAAGAGTGAGGGATAAGGATAGAGAAGATAGAAGGGAGGAGAGAATCAGAGAGTGGAGTGGGAAGGAGAGAGCGCGGGACAACAAGAGAGTGAAAAACAAGGAGAAGGAGGGGAGAGAGAGAAGGGGAGTGTGGGACGAGAGAGAAGGAAATGGGGAAACAAGGAGAGAGGGACGGAGAGAGAGAGCTAGAAGGAGAAGGAGAGAGAGGCGAGGTGGACGGAGGGGGAGAGAGTGAGAAGGGCAAGGAGAGATGGAGAAGCAGAGAGAACAATAGAGAAGGAGAGAGAGGGAGAAGGAGAGCGACAAGGAGGGAGTGAAACGGAGAAGGGGAGAGAGTGAATTAGAGCGAGAAGTGGGGAGAGGAGAGAGAGAAAGAGAAGGAGAGAGGGAGAAAGAGTGAGGGAGTCGGTAAGTGAGCTAGACGGAGAAAGACAAGGAGAAGGAGAGAGAGAAGGAAGAGGAGACTGGAAGGGAAGGAGAGAAGGAAAGAGGGAGGGAGAAGGAGAAGTAGAGAGAGAAATAGAGGGAAGGAGAAGGGGGAGAGAGAAGGAGAACGAGAGGAGTGAGAGAGAGTGAAGGTGACGGAGAGGAAAAGAAGAGGGAGGAGGAGGAGTGAAGGAGAAGCGAAGCAGAAGGAGAGAGATGAGAGAAACAGAAGGAGGGAGAGGAGGAGGGAGAAGAAGGGAGAGGAGGAGGGAGAAGGAGAACAAGAGAGAGGGCAAGGAGAGAAGAATAAGGGCACACGGAGAGAAGGAGAAGGGGAGAGTAGATAAGGAGAGAGAGAGAGAGAGAAGGACAGTGGGAGTGAGAGGGGAGGAGAGCGAGAAGGAGACGAGGAGAGGAGAGATAGAGGAGGAGGAGAGAGAGAAGGAGGAGGAGAGCGAGAGAGTACGATAGAGTGAGAGAGGAGGGGAGAGAGAGATGGAGAAGGAGAGAGAAGTAGAGGGAGATGGGGGAGGGAAGGAGGAAGAAGGAGAGAGAACGAGACGGAGAGAGGGAGAAGAGTGGAGATGGGAAGGAGAAGGAGAGAGAGGGAGAGAAGCAAGAGGAGAAGGCAAGCGAGGGAGAGAGAAGGAGAAGGGGAAAGAGAAGGAGAGGTATTGAAGTAGAGGAGAAGGAGAGAGAGGGAAGGAGATGGAAGACGAAGAGTGAGGGATAAGGAGAGAGAAGATAGAAGGGAAGAGAGAATCAGAGAGTGGAATAGGAACGAGAGAGCGCGGGACAACAAGAGAGTGAAAAACAAGGAGAAGGAGGGGAGAGAGAGAAGGAGAGTGTGGGACGAGAGAGAAGGATATGGGCAAACAAGGAGAGAGGGACAGAGAAAGAGAGCTAGAAGGAGAAAGAGAGAGAGGAGAGGTGGACGGGGGGGGGGGGGGGGGGGAGAGTGAGAAGGGCAAGGAGAGATGGAGAAACAGAGAGAACAATAGAGAAGGAGAGAGAGGGAGAAGGAGAGCGACAAGGAGGGAGTGAAACGGATAAGGGGAGAGAGTGAATTAAAGCGAAAAGTGGAGAGAGGAGAGAGAGAGAAAGAGAAGGAGAGAGGGAGAAGGAGAACAAGAGAGAGGGCAAGGACAGAAGAAAAAGGGCACGCGGAGAGAAGGAGAAAGGGAGAGTAGATAAGGAGAGAGAGAGAAGGACAATGGGAGTGAGAGGGGAGGAGAGAGAGAAGGAGACGAGGAGAGGAGAGATAGAGGAGGAGGAGAGAGAGAAGGAAAGAGAGAGAAGGAGGAGGAGGAGAGCGAGAGAGTACGATAGAGTGAGAGAGGAGGGGAGAGAGTGATGGACATGGAGAGAGAAGTAGAGGGAGATGGGGAAGGGAAGGAGGAAGAAGGAGAGAGAAGGAGACGGAGAGAGGGAGAAGAGTGGAGATGGGACGGAGAAGGAGAGAGAGGGAGAGAAGCAAGAGGAGAAGGCAAGCGAGGGAGAGAGAAGGAGAAGGGGAAAGAGAAGGAGAGGTATTGAAGTAGAGGAGAAGGAGAGAGAGGGAAGGAGATGGAAGACGAAGAGTGAGGGATAAGGAGAGAGAAGATAGAAGGGAAGAGAGAATCAAAGAGTGGAGTGGGAAGGAGAGAGCACGGGACAACAAGAGAGTGAAAAACAAGGAGAAGGAGGGGAGAGAGAGAAGGAGAGTGTGGGACGAGAGAGAAGGAAATGGGAAACAAGAAGAGAGGGACGGAGAGAGAGCTAGAAGGACAAGGAGAGAGAGGAGAGGTGGACGGAGGGGGAGAGAGTGAGAAGGGAAAGGAGAGATGGAGAAGCAGAGAGAACAATAGAGAAGGAGAGAGAGGAGAGGTGGACGGAGGGGGAGAGAGTGAGAAGGGCAAGGAGAGATGGAGAAGCAGAGAGAACAATAGAGAAGGAGAGAGAGGGAGAAGGAGAGCGACAAGGAGGGAGTGAAATGGAGATGGGGAGAGAGTGAATTAGAGCGAGAAGTGGAGAGAGGAGAGAGAGAAAGAGAAGGAGAGAGGGAGAAAGAGTGAGGGAGTCGGTAAGTGAGCTAGACGGAGAAAGACAAGGAGAAGGAGAGAGAGAAGGAAGAGGAGACTGGAAGGGAAGGAGAGAAGGAAAGAGGGAGGGAGAAGGAGAAGTAGAGAGAGAAATAGAGGGAAGGAGAAGGGGGAGAGAGAAGGAGAACGAGAGGAGTGAGAGAGAGTGAAGGTGACGGAGAGGAAAAGAAGAGGGAGGAGGAGAGAGATGGACAAGCGAAGCAGAAGGAGAGAGATGAGAGAAAGAGAAGGAGGGAGAGGAGGGAGAGGAGGAATGAGGAGGAGGGAGAAGAAGGGAGAGCAGGAGACAGAGGGAGAATGAGAGAAAGAGAAGGAGGGAGAGAGAGAGAGAGAAGGAAAGAGAGAGAAGGAGGAGGAGGAGAGCAAGAGAGTACGATAGAGAGAGAGAGGAGGGGAGATAGAGATGGACAAGGAGAGAGAAGTAGAGGGAGATGGGGGAGGGAAGGAGGAAGAAGGAGAGAGAAGGAGACGGAGAGAGGGAGAAGAGTGGAGATGGGAGGAGAAGGAGAGAGGGAGAGAAGCAAGAGGAGAAGGCAAGCGAGGGAGAGAGAAGGAGAAGGGGAAAGAGAAGGAGAGGTGTTGAAGTAGAGGAGAAGGAGAGAGAGGGAAGGAGATGGAAGACGAAGAGTGTGGGATAAGGAGAGAGAAGATAGAAGGGAAGAGAGAATGAGAGAGTGGAGTGGGAAGGAGAGAGCGCGGGACAAAAAGAGAGTGAAAAACAAGGAGAATGAGGGGAGAGAGAGAAGGAGAGTGTGGGACGAGAGAGAAGGAAATGGGGAAACAAGGAGAGAGGGACGGAGAGAGAGAGCTAGAAAGAGAAGGAGAGAGAGGAGAGGTGGACGGAGGGGGAGAGAGTGAGAAGGGCAAGGAGAGATGGGAAGCAGAGAGAACAATAGAGAAGGAGAGAGAGGGAGAAGGAGAGCGACAAGGAGGGAGTGAAACGGAGAAGGGGAGAGAGTGAATTAGAGCGAGAAGTGGAGAGAGGAGTGACAGAAAGAGAAGGAGAGAGGGAGGAAGAGTGAGGGAGTCGGTAAGTGAGCTAGACGGAGAAAGACAAGGAGAAGGAGAGAGAGAAGGAAGAGGAGACTGGAAGGGAAGGAGAGAAGGAAAGAGGGAGGGAGAAGGAGAAGTAGAGAGAGAAATAGAGGGAAGGAGAAGGGTGAGAGAGAAGGAGAATGAGAGGAGTGAGAGAGAGTGAAGGTGACGGAGAGGAAAAGAAGAGGGAGGAGGAGAGAGAAGGACAAGCGAAGCAGAAGGAGAGAGAAGATAGAAAGAGAAGGAGGGAGAGGAGGGAGAGGAGGAGGGAGAAGAAGGGTAGAGGAGGACGGAGAAGGAGAACAAGAGAGAGGGCAAGGAGAGAAGAATAAGGGCACACGGAGAGAAGGACAAGGGGAGAGTAGATAAGGAGAGAGAGAGAGAGAGAGAGAAGGACAATGGGAGTGAGAGGGGAGGAGAGCGAGAAGGAGACGAGGAGAGGAGAGATAGAGGAGGAGGAGAGAGAGAGAGAGAAGGAAAGAGAGAGAAGGAGGAGGAGGAGAGCGAGAGAGTACGATAGAGAGAGAGAGGAGGGGAGAGAGAGATGGACAAGGAGAGAGAAGTAGAGGGAGATGGGGGAGGGAAGGAGGAAGAAGGAGAGAGAAGGAGACGGAGAGAGGGAGAAGAGTGGAGATGGGAAGGAGAAGGAGAGAGAGGGAGAGAAGCAAGAGGAGAAGGCAAGCGAGGGAGAGAGAAGGAGAAGGGGAAAGAGAAGGAGAGGTATTGAAGTAGAGGAGAAGGAGAGAGAGGGAAGGAGATGGAAGACGAAGAGTGAGGGATAAGGAGAGAGAAGATAGAAGGGAAGAGAGAATGAGAGAATGGAGTGGGAAGGAGAGAGCGCGGGACAAAAAGAGAGTGAAAAACAAGGAGAAGGAGGGGAGAGAGAGAAGGAGAGTGTGGGACAAGAGAGAAGGAAATGGGGAAACAAGGAGAGAGGGACGGAGAGAATGAGCTAGAAGGAGAAGGAGAGAGAGGAGAGGTGGACGGAGGGGGAGAGAGGGAGAAGGGCAAGGGGAGATGGGAAGCAGAGAGAACAATAGAGAAGGAGAGAGGGAGAAGGAGAGCGACAAGGAGGGAGTGAAACGGAGAAGGGGAGAGAGTGAATTAGAGCGAGAAGTGGGGAGAGGAGAGAGAGAAAGAGAAGGAGAGAGGGAGAAAGAGTGAGGGAGTCGGTAAGTGAGCTAGACGGAGAAAGACAAGGAGAAGGAGAGAGAGAAGGAAGAGGAGACTGGAAGGGAAGGAGAGAAGGAAAGAGGGAGGGAGAAGGAGAAGTAGAGAGAGAAATAGAGGGAAGGAGAAGGGGGAGAGAGAAGGAGAACGAGAGGAGTGAGAGAGAGTGAAGGTGACGGAGAGGAAAAGAAGAGGGAGGAGGAAGAGTGAAGGAGAAGCGAAGCAGAAGGAGAGAGATGAGAGAAACAGAAGGAGGGAGAGGAGGAGGGAGAAGAAGGGAGAGGAGGAGGGAGAAGGAGAACAAGAGAGAGGGCAAGGAGAGAAGAATAAGGGCACACGGAGAGAAGGAGATGGGGAGAGTAGATAAGGAGAGAGAGAGAGAGAAGGACAATGGGACTGAGAGGGGAGGAGAGCGAGAAGGAGACGAGGAGAGGAGAGATAGAGGAGGAGGAGAGAGAGAAGGAGGAGGAGAGCGAGAGAGTACGATAGAGTGAGAGAGGAGGGGAGAGAGAGATGGAGAAGGAGAGAGAAGTAGAGGGAGATGGGGGAGGGAAGGAGGAAGAAGGAGAGAGAAGGAGACGGAGAGAGGGAGAAGAGTGGAGATGGGAAGGAGAAGGAGAGAGAGGGAGAGAAGCAAGAGGAGAAGGCAAGCGAGGGAGAGAGAAGGAGAAGGGGAAAGAGAAGGAGAGGTATTGAAGTAGAGGAGAAGGAGAGAGAGGGAAGGAGATGGAAGACGAAGAGTGAGGGATAAGGAGAGAGAAGATAGAAGGGAAGAGAGAATGAGAGAATGGAGTGGGAAGGAGAGAGCGCGGGACAAAAAGAGAGTGAAAAACAAGGAGAAGGAGGGGAGAGAGAGAAGGAGAGTGTGGGACGAGAGAGAAGGAAATGGGGAAACAAGGAGAGAGGGACGGAGAGAATGAGCTAGAAGGAGAAGGAGAGAGAGGAGAGGTGGACGGAGGGGGAGAGAGGGAGAAGGGCAAGGGGAGATGGGAAGCAGAGAGAACAATAGAGAAGGAGAGCGACAAGGAGGGAGTGAAACGGAGAAGGGGAGAGAGTGAATTAGAGCGAGAAGTGGAGAGAGGAGAGACAGAAAGAGGAGAGAGGGAGGAAGAGTGAGGGAGTCGGTAAGTGAGCTAGACGGAGAAAGACAAGGAGAAGGAGAGAGAAAGGAAGAGGAGACTGGAAGGGAAGGAGAGAAGGAAAGAGGGAGGGAGAAGGAGAAGTAGAGAGAGAAATAGAGAGAAGGAGAAGGGGGATAGAGAAGGAGAACGAGAGGAGTGAGAGAGAGTGAAGGTGACGGAGAGGAAAAGAAGAGGGAGGAGGAGAGAGAAGGAGAAGGGGAGAGTAGATAACGAGAGAGAGAGAGAGAGAGAGAGAGAGAGAGAGAGAAGGACAAAGGGAGTGAGAGGGGAGGAGAGCGAGAAGGAGACGAGGAGAGGAGAGATAGAGGAGGAGGAGAGAGAGAAGGAAAGAGAGAGAAGGAGGAGGAGGAGAGCGAGAGAGTACGATAGAGTGAGAGAGGAGGGGAGAGAGAGATGGACAAGGAGAGAGAAGTAGAGGGAGATGGGGGAGGGAAGGAGGAAGAAGGAGAGAGAAGGAGACGGAGAGAGGGAGAAGAGTGGTGATGGGAAGGAGAAGGAGAGACGGAGAGAAGCAAGATGTGAAGGCAAGCGAGGGAGAGAGAAGGAGAAGGGGAAAGAGAAGGAGAGGTATTGAAGTAGAGGAGAAGGAGAGAGAGGGAAGGAGATGGAAGACGAAGAGTGAGGGATAAGGAGAGAGAAGATAGAAGGGAAGAGAGAATGAGAGAGTGGAGTGGGAAGGAGAGAGCGCGGGACAACAAGAGAGTGAAAAACAAGGAGACGGAGGGGAGAGAGAGAAGGAGAGTGTGGGACGAGAGAGAAGGAAATGGGGAAACAAGGAGAGAGGGACGGAGAGAGAGCTAGAAGGAGAAGGAGAGAGAGAGGAGAGGTGGACGGAGGGGGAGAGAGTGAGAAGGGCAAGGAGAGATGGAGAAGCAGAGAGAACAATAGAGAAGGAGAGAGAGGGAGAAGGAGAGCGACAAGGAGGGAGTGAAACGGAGAAGGGGAGAGAGTGAATTAGAGCGAGAAGTGGGGAGAGGAGAGAGAGAAAGAGAAGGAGAGAGGGAGAAAGAGTGAGGGAGTCGGTAAGTGAGATAGACGGAGAAAGACAAGGAGAAGGAGAGAGAGAGAGAAGGAAGAGGAGACTGGAAGGGAAGGAGAGAAGGAAAGAGGGAGGGAGAAGGAGAAGTAGAGAGAAATAGAGGGAAGGAGAAGGGGGAGAGAGAAGGAGAACGAGAGGAGTGAGAGAGAGTGAAGGTGACGGAGAGGAAAAGAAGAGGGAGGAGGAGAGAGAAGGAGAAGCGAAGCAGAAGGAGAGAGATGAGAGAAAGAGAAGGAAGGAGAGGAGGGAGAGGAGGAGGGAGAAGAAGGGTGGAGGAGGAGGGAGAAGGAGAACAAGAGAGAGGGCAAGGAGAGAAGAATAAGGGCACACGGAGAGAAGGAGAAGGGGAGAGTAGATAAGGAAAGAGAGAGAGAGAGAGAGAGAGAGAGAGAGAGAGAGAAAGAGAGAGAGAGAAGGACAATGGGAGTGAAAGGGGAGGAGAGCGAGAAGGAGACGAGGGGAGGAGAGATAGAGGAGGAGGAGAGAGAGAAGGAGGAGCAGGAGAGCGAGAGAGTATGATAGAGTGAGAGAGGAGGGGAGAGAAAAGATGGACAAGGAGAAAGAAGTAGAGGGAGATGGGGGAGGGAAGTGGAAGAAGGAGAGAGAAGGAGACGGAGAGAGGGAGAAGAGTGGAGATGGGAAGGAGAAGGAGAGAGAGGGAGAGAAGCAAGAGGAGAAGGCAAGCGAGGGAGAGAGAAGGAGAAGGGAAAAGAGAAGGAGAGGTATTGAAGTAGAGGAGAAGGAGAGAGAGGGAAGGAGATGGAAGACGAAGAGTGAGGGATAAGGAGAGAGAAGATAGAAGGGAAGAGAGAATGAGAGAGTGGAGTGGGAAGGAGAGAGCGCGAGACAACAAGAGAGTGAAAAACAAGGAGAAGGAGGGGAGAGAGAGAAGGGGAGTGTGGGACGAGAGAGAAGGAAATGGGGAAACAAGGAGAGAGGGACGGAGAGAGAGAGCTAGAAGGAGAGAGAGGAGAGGTGGACGGAGGGGGAGAGAGTGAGAAGGGCAAGGAGAGATGGAGAAGCAGAGAGAACAATAGAGAAGGAGAGAGAGGGAGAAGGAGAGCGACAAGGAGGGAGTGAAACGGAGATGGGGAGAGAGTGAATTAGAGCGAGAAGTGGGGAGAGGAGAGAGAGAAAGAGAAGGAGAGAGGGAGAAAGAGTGAGGGAGTCGGTAAGTGAGCTAGACGGAGAAAGACAAGGAGAAGGAGAGAGAGAAGGAAGAGGAGACTGGAAGGGAAGGAGAGAAGGAAAGAGGGAGGGAGAAGGAGAAGTAGAGTGAGAAATAGAGGGAAGGAGAAGGGGAGAGAGAAGGAGAACGAGAGGAGTGAGAGAGAGTGAAGGTGACGGAGAGGAAAAGAAGAGGGAGGAGGAGGAGTGAAGGAGAAGCGAAGCAGAAGGAGAGAGATGAGAGAAACAGAAGGAGGGAGAGGAGGAGGGAGAAGAAGGGAGAGGAGGAGGGAGAAGGAGAACAAGAGAGAGGGCAAGGAGAGAAGAATAAGGGCACACGGAGAGAAGGAGAAGGGGAGAGTAGATAAGGAGAGAGAGAGAGAGAAGGACAATGGGAGTGAGAGGGGAGGAGAGCGAGAAGGAGACGAGGAGAGGAGAGATAGAGGAGGAGGAGAGAGAGAAGGAGGAGGAGAGCGAGAGAGTACGATAGAGTGAGAGAGGAGGGGGGAGAGAGATGGACAAGGAGAGAGAAGTAGAGGGAGATGGGGGAGGGAAGGAGGAAGAAGGAGAGAGAAGGAGACGGAGAGAGGGAGAAGAGTGGAGATGGGAAGGAGAAGGAGAGAGAGGGAGAGAAGCAAGAGCAGAAGGCAAGCGAGGGAGAGAGAAGGAGAAGGGGAAAGAGAAGGAGAGGTATTGAAGTAGAGGAGAAGGAGAGAGAGGGAAGGAGATGGAAGACGAAGAGTGAGGGATAAGGAGAGAGAAGATAGAAGGGAAGAGAGAATGAGAGAATGGAGTGGGAAGGAGAGAGCGCGGGACAAAAAGAGAGTGAAAAACAAGGAGAAGGAGGGGAGAGAGAGAAGGAGAGTGTGGGACGAGAGAGAAGGAAATGGGGAAACAAGGAGAGAGGGACGGAGAGAATGAGCAAGAAGGAGAAGGAGAGAGAGGAGAGGTGGACGGAGGGGGAGAGAGTGAGAAAGGCAAGGGGAGATGGGAAGCAGAGAGAACAATAGAGAAGGAGAGAGGGAGAAGGAGAGCGACAAGGACGGAGTGAAACGGAGAAGGGGAGAGAGTGAATTAGAGCGAGAAGTGGAGAGAGGAGAGACAGAAAGAGAAGGAGAGAGGGAGGAAGAGTGAGGGAGTCGGTAAGTGAGCTAGACGGAGAAAGACAAGGAGAAGGAGAGAGAGAAGGAAGAGGAGACTGGAAGGGAAGGAGAGAAGGAAAGAGGGAGGGAGAAGGAGAAGTAGAGAGAGAAATAAAGGGAAGGAGAAGGGGGAGAGAGAAGGAGAACGAGAGGAGTGAGAGAGAGTGAAGGTGACGGAGAGGAAAAGAAGAGGGAGGAGGAGAGAGAAGGAGAAGGGGAGAGTAGATAACGAGAGAGAGAGAGAGAGAGAGAGAAGGACAAAGGGAGTGAGAGGGGAGGAGAGCGAGAAGGAGACGAGGAGAGGAGAGAGAGAAGGAAAGAGAGAGAAGGAGGAGGAGGAGAGCGAGAGAGTACGATAGAGTGAGAGAGGAGGGGAGAGAGAGATGGACAAGGAGAGAGAAGTAGAGGGAGATGGGGGAGGGAAGGAGGAAGAAGGAGAGAGAAGGAGACGGAGAGAGGGAGAAGAGTGGTGATGGGAAGGAGAAGGAGAGACGGAGAGAAGCAAGATGTGAAGGCAAGCGAGGGAGAGAGAAGGAGAAGGGGAAAGAGAAGGAGAGGTATTGAAGTAGAGGAGAAGGAGAGAGAGGGAAGGAGATGGAAGACGAAGAGTGAGGGATAAGGAGAGAGAAGATAGAAGGGAAGAGAGAATGAGAGAGTGGAGTGGGAAGGAGAGAGCGCGGGACAACAAGAGAGTGAAAAACAAGGAGACGGAGGGGAGAGAGAGAAGGAGAGTGTGGGACGAGAGAGAAGGAAATGGGGAAACAAGGAGAGAGGGACGGAGAGAGAGAGCTAGAAGGAGAAGGAGAGAGAGAGGAGAGGTGGACGGAGGGGGAGAGAGTGAGAAGGGCAAGGAGAGATGGAGAAGCAGAGAGAACAATAGAGAAGGAGAGAGAGGGGGAAGGAGAGCGACAAGGAGGGAGTGAAACGGAGAAGGGGAGAGAGTGAATTAGAGCGAGAAGTGGAGAGAGGAGAAAGAGAAAGAGAAGGAGAGAGGGAGAAAGAGTGAGGGAGTCGGTAAGTGAGCTAGACGGAGAAAGACAAGGAGAAGGAGAGAGAGAAGGAAGAGGAGACTGGAAGGGAAGGAGAGAAGGAAAGAGGGAGGGAGAAGGAGAAGTAGAGAGAGAAATAGAGGGAAGGAGAAGGGGGAGAGAGAAGGAGAACGAGAGGAGTGAGAGAGAGTGAAGGTGACGGAGAGGAAAAGAAGAGGGAGGAGGAGAGAGAAGGACAAGCGAAGCAGAAGGAGAGAGATGAGAGAAGGAGAAGGAGACAAAGAGATGGAGAAGAATGGAGATGGGAAGGAGAAGGAGAGAAGCAAGAGGAGAAGGCAAGCGAGGGAGAGAGAAGGAGAAGGGGAAAGAGAAGGAGAGGTATAGAAGTAGAGGAGAAGGAGAGAGAGGGAAGGAGATGGAAGACGAAGTGTGAGGGATAAGGAGAGAGAAGATAGAATGGAAGAGAGAATCAGAGAGTGGAGTGGGAAGGAGAGAGCGCGGGATAACAAGAGAGTAAAGAACAAGGAGAAGGAGGGGAGAGAGAGAGAAGGAGAGTGTGGGACGAGAGAGAAGGAAATGGGGAAACAAGGAGAGAGGGACGGAGAGAGAGAGCTAGGAGGAGAAGGAGAGAGAGGAGAGGTGGACGGTGGGGGAGAGAGTGAGAAGGGCAAGGAGAGATGGAGAAGCAGAGAGAACAATAGAGAAGGAGAAGGAGAGCGACAAGGAGGGAGTGAAATGGAGAAGGGGAGAGAGTGAATTAGAGCGAGAAATGGAGAGAGGAGAGAGAGAAAGAGAATGAGAGAAAGGAGAAAGAGGAGAGGAAAACGAGAGAAGTAGAAGGAGAAGGAGAGAGGACGGAGATGAGGGGGATGACAGTCACCTAGGCCTTTCGCCTCGCCACCCATGAGCGTCGGTCGGTCCCTCCGGTCTGCCGGCCGGACCGCCTCTGCCTCCGGCGAGGAGGCGGTGCCGGATGGTGAAAAATGGAAATTTCTTGGAGAGGGGATGGAAAGTGGAGGAGAAGGGATAGGGAATGCTGAATGGCCACCCCTTGGGGCAGCTCGGCCCACCATCGCCGACGACTCTCGCCGGCCCCCCAGCGACGCCCTAAGCGGACAGGTGGCAGATGAAACCCTCAGGCTAACGAGAGTAAGCCAAACCGAGGAAAGGACGGAGGGCGATGCATCGAATCGAGAGGGAGAACGACACCGGAGCTGGTCGGAGCTATTTCGAAAACCGAGGACGGAGGACGACCCAACCACTCTCGCCTTTATTCCTCCGGAGGAGGTTGATGGCGCTAAGGTCGCTTTCTATATGAGAGAGGACAAGGAATACGTGCAAAGGTTATGGGAAGGTGCGCTTGTTGCCTATTTTATCGGCTTCCGACCACACCCCCCGACATTAGAGAAGCACTTGACCAGGATGTGGGGCATTGTCGGGAAGCTAGAGGTGTTCATGCGGCCGGGCGAGGTCTTTATACTTCGGTTCTCAGCGACAGAAGATAGGAAAAGGGTGATGGGAGGCGGCCCATGGTTCGTACGGGGGTCACCACTTGTCCTCCGACCATGGTCACCGAGCGTCGAGGTCAGGAAAGATAAACTCGCTACAATCCCGATATGGGTACGCTTCCCCTGTCTGAGCCTTCGGTTTTGGTCGCCGCGTACGTTGGCTTCTGTAGCGAGTGTTTTGGGTACCCCGATGTACATGGACCAACCTACCGCAGCTCGTCGACGATTATCCTTCGCTCGGGTATGCGTGGAGATTGACGTCCAGTTCAAATATCAAGGGACGGTCCGCGTAAGGGGTGATGATGGTGAGATGGAGGAGGTGATCGTTGAATACGAATGGAGGCACAAGTATTGTGCGACGTGTGGGGTGCTCGGACATGACGACGGGAAGTGTGTGGACCAACGGTGTCAGCTCCGACGGTGCCAGGCAAGAACCAGGAATGGGTACCGGTCGGATCAAGGAAGCGCTCCGGCGCTTGGGCAAGAACGGGAAATCCTGGAGACGACGATGGGAAGCGTAACGGCGACGTTACAACGCCATCTAGGGTTTCGTCGAGAAAAGAAGCGCAGCCGTTGGATGGAGACGGGGAGAAACGGCCCAGACCAGATGAACGACACGTGGTGGATGGCATGTTCGAAGGGACACATCTGTTAGATCTGTTAGATGTGCATATTAGCGGGAGAAAACGACAACCATCGGATGGAGATAAGGAGAGAAAAGGACATCCATTGGATCACTGTATGGAAAATGACGTGTGCTCTCCGAAGAATAGCGGGGCAGATCTTGGACCGTTGGATGCTGCGGAGAGTGTGGGTCCCGGATTGAGACCGTTGGATGACCGCGCCAGAACCAATGGAGACAAGGGGACAGTCGTCTCTGCAAGGCAGACTGCAGACCAATCAAATCGTGGGCGGATGGGACACATCGTACCTGGGGATTGGACCGCGTCAGAGGAGACCGTTAGACAAAAGACGCGTGGAAAGGAGGGTGCGGGAGAGCAGGAATCACGTGATTTTGAGCTGGAGTTTTTGCTGGACGCACATGGTAGAGGGTTGTTTGATGCGGAAGAATCTTCTGGTGGGCCTGGGCGGGAAAATCTGGGTAGTGGAGGCCAGAGAGAGAGCTGGGCTGTCGAACAGGAACAACTACATGACCCAAATGCAGCTCCTCACGAAAGTGCTTGTGGGGCTCTCACCGGAAATTCTTGCTCCCGCGACAAAGGCATTGAGGAAAATGAGCGGGGGCTCCCGGCACTCCAGGAGGGTGAGGGAAATTTGCGGGACAGCCCCGACTTAAAGGGAGAAATACGGGCGAGAAGGTTAAGATCTCCACCTCCCGCAGTAGACTTGGATACGCTTTCCCCTCAAATAGGCTTCGAAGGCGTCCGAGAGGCTTTATGGCAACAACGCGCACAAGAGGGGGATCCGTCTCATGCGGACCTCACACATAGTGATACGGAGGAGGCGGCAATGTTTGGCTTGGATCATGCGGAATACAAGCGGATAAAGGATCTTAATGCGAACTTGGATATGGAATACGAGGATCCAGGGGACCCATGGAGTTGTGGCCCAGGCACACAAATTGTGAGAGGCTACTCCTCCAAAAGCGAAACCAAGACGAAGTCAAAGAAGAGAGAAAAACGAAAAAAGGGAGGAAATGAAGGATGCGAACGGTGTTATGTGTCGGTAGGACTTAGGAACTGATGTTAGAATAGCGCTAGTTGATGTAATTTTATTTACGCGAATATGGATTGCTCTCACCAGAGTAGTTCCTAGTACTACACTTGTATACTTTTTTTTGCATGTACGTTTATTGAGACATCAATAAATTTAGCGGCTCTTCCGAGACCGCCCTTTTGTTTTGCAAAAAAAGAAAGAGAAGGAGAGAGGGAGAAAGAGTGAGGGAGTCGGTAAGTGAGCTAAACGGAGAAAGACAAGGAGAAGGAGAGAGAGTAGGAAGAGGAGACTGGATGGGAAGGAGAGAAGGAAAGAGGGAGGGAGAAGGAGAAGTAGAGAGAGAAATAGAGGGAAGGAGAAGGGGGAGAGAGAAGGAGAACGAGAGGAGTGAGAGAGAGTGAAGGTGACGGAGAGGAAAAGAAGAGGGAGGTGGAGAGAGATGGACAAGCGAAGCAGAAGGAGAGAGATGAGAGAAAGAGAAGGAGGGAGAGGAGGAGCGACAAGAAGGGTAGAGGAGGAGGGAGGAGGAGAACAAGAGAGAGGGCAAGGAGAGAAGAATAAGGGCACACGGAGAGAAGGAGAAGGGGAGAGTAGATAAGGAGAGAGAGAGAGAGAGAGAAGGACAATGGGAGTGAGAGGGGAGGAGAGCGAGAAGGAGACAAGGAGAGGAGAGATAGAGGAGGAGGAGAGAGAGAAGGAAAGAGAGAGAAGAAGGAGGAGAGCGATAGAGTACGATAGAGTGAGAGAGGAGGGGAGAGAGAGATGGACAAGGAGAGAGAAGTAGAGGGATATGGGGGAGGGAAGGAGGAAGAAGGAGAGAGAAGGAGACGGAGAGAGGGAGAAGAGTGGAGATGGGAAGTAGAAGGAGAGAGAGGGAGAGAAGCAAGAGGAGAAGGCAAGCGAGGGAGAGAGAAGGAGAAGGGGAAAGAGAAGGAGAGGTATTGAAGTAGAGGAGAAGGAGAGAGAGGGAAGGAGATGGAAGACGAAGAGTGAGGGATAAGTAGAGAGAAGATAGAAGGGAAGAGAGAATCAGAGAGTGGAGTGTGAAGGAGAGAGCGCGGGAAAACAAGAGAGTGAAAAACAAGGAGAAGGAGGGGAGAGAGAGAAGGAGAGTGTGGGACGAGAGAGAAGGAAATGGGGAAACAAGGAGAGAGGGAAAGAGAGAGAGAGCTAGGAGGAGAAGGAGAGAGAGGAGAGGTGGACGGAGGGGGAGAGAGTGAGAAGGGCAAGGAGAGATGGAGAAGCAGAGAGAACAATAGAGAAGGAGAGAGAGGGAGAAGGAGAGCGACAAGGAGGGAGTGAAACGGAGAAGGGGAGAGAGTGAATTAGAGCGAGAAGTGGAGAGAGGAGAGAGAGAAAGAGAAGGAGAGAGGGAGAAAGAGTGAGGGAGTCAGTAAGTGAGCTAGACGGAGAAAGACAAGGAGAAGGAGAGAGAGATGGAAGAGGAGACTGGAAGGGAAGGAGAGAAGGAAAGAGGGAGGGAGAAGGAGAAGTAGAGAGAGAAATAGAGGGAAGGAGAAGGGGGAGAGAGAAGGAGAACGAGAGGAGTGAGAGAGAGTGAAGGTGACGGAGAGGAAAAGAAGAGGGAGGAGGAGAGAGAAGGACAAGCGAAGCAGAAGGAGAGAGATGAGAGAAAGAGAAGGAGAGAGGGAGAAAGAGTGAGGGAGTCGGTAAATGAGCTAGACGGAGAAAGACAAGGAGAAGGAGAGAGAGAAGGAAGAGGAGACTGGAAGGAAGGAGAGAAGGAAAGAGGGAGGGAGAAGGAGAAGTAGAGAGAGAAATAGAGGGAAGGAAAAGGGGGAGAGAGAAGGAGAACGAGAGGAGTGAGAGAGAGTGAAGGTGACGGAGAGGAAAAGAAGAGGGAGGAGGAGAGAGAAGGAGATGCAAAGCAGAAGGAGAGAGATGAGAGAAAGAGATGGAGGGAGAGGAGGGAGAAGGAGAACAAGAGAGAGGGCAAGGAGAGAAGAATAAGGGCACACGGAGAGAAGGAGAAGGGGAGAGTAGATAAGGAGAGAGAGAGAGAGAAGGACAATGGGAGTGAGAGGGGAGGAGAGCGAGAAGGAGACGAGGAGAGGAGAGATAGAGGAGGAGGAGAGAGAGAAGGAAATAGAGAGAAGGAGGAGGAGAGCGAGAGAGTATGATAGAGTGAGAGAGGAGGGGAGAGAGAGATGGACAAGGAGAGAGAAGTAGAGGGAGATGGGGGAGGGAAGGAGGAAGAAGGAGAGAGAAGGAGACGGAGAGAGGGAGAAGAGTGGAGATGGGAAGGAGAAGGAGAGAGAGGGAGAGAAGCAAGAGGAGAAGGCAAGCGAGGGAGAGAGAAGGAGAAGGGGAAAGAGAAGGAGAGGTATTGAAGTAGAGGAGAAGGAAAGAGAGGGAAGGAGATGGAAGACGAAGAGTGAGGGATAAGGAGAGAGAAGATAGAAGGGAAGAGAGAATGAGAGAGTGGAGTGGGAAGGAGAGAGCGCGGGACAACAAGAGAGTGAAAAACAAGGAGAAGGAGGGGAGAGAGAGAAGGAGAGTGTGGGACGAGAGAGAAGGAAATGGGGAAACAAGGAGAGAGGGACGGAGAGAGAGAACTAGAAGGAGAAGGAGAGAGAGGAGAGGTGGACGGAGGGGGAGAGAGTGAGAAGGGCAAGGAGAGATGGAGAAGCAGAGAGAACAATAGAGAAGGAGAGAGAGGGACAAGGAGAGCGACAAGGAGGGAGTGAAACGGAGAAGGGTAGAGAGTGAATTAGAGCGAGAAATGGAGAGAGGAGAGAGAGAAAGAGAAGGAGAGAGGGAGAAAGAGTGAGGGACTCAGTAAGTGAGCTAGACGGAGAAAGACAAGGAGAAGGAGAGAGAGAAGGAAGAGGAGACTGGAAGGGAAGGAGAGAAGGAAAGAGGGAGGGAGAAGGAGAAGTAGAGAGAGAAATAGAGGGAAGGAGAAGGGGGAGAGAGAAGGAGAACGAGAGGAGTGAGAGAGAGTGAAGGTGACGGAGAGGAAAAGAAGAGGGAGGAGGAGAGAGAAGGACAAGTCAGAAGGCGAGAGGTGAGAGAAAGAGAAGGAGGGAGAGGAGGAGGGATAAGAAGGGGAGAGGGGAGGAAGAAGGAGAACAAGAGAGAGGGCAAGGAGAGAAGTATAACGGCACACGGAGAGAAGGAGAAGGGGAGAGCAGATAAGAATAGAGAGAGAGAGAGAGAGAGAGAGAGAGAGAGAGAGAAGGACAATGGGAGTGAGAGGGGAGGAGAGCGAGAAGGAGACGAGGAGAGGAGAGATAGAGGAGGAGGAGAGAGAGAAGGAAAGAGAGAGAAGGAGGAGGAGGAGAGCGAGAGAGTACGATAGAGTGAGAGAGGAGGGGAGAGAGAGATGGACAAGGAGAGAGAAGTAGAGGGAGATGGGGGAGGGAAGGAGGAAAAAGAAGAGAGAAGGAGACGGAGAGAGAGAGAAGAGTGGAGATGGGAAGGAAAGGAGAGAGAGGGAGAGAAGCTAGAGGAGAAGGCAAGCGAGGGAGAGAGAAGGAGAAGGGGAAAGAGAAGGAGAGGTATTGAAGTAGAGGAGAAGGAGAGAGAGGGAAGGAGATGGAAGACGAAGAGTGAGGGATAAGGAGAGAGAAGATAGAAGGGAAGAGAGAATCAGAGAGTGGAGTGGGAAGGAGAGAGTGCGGGACAACAATAGAGTGAAAAAAGGGGAGAAGGAGGGGAGAGAGAGAAGGAGAGTGTGGGAGGAGAGAGAAGGAAATGGGGAAACGAGGAGAGAGGGACGGAGAGAGAGGGCTAGAAGGAGAAGGAGAGAGAGGAGAGGTGGACGGAGGGGGAGAGAGTGAGAAGGGCAAGGAGAGATGGAGAAGCAGTGAGAACAATAGAGAAGGAGAGAGAGGGAGAAGGAGAGCGACAAGGAGGGAGTGAAACGGAGAAGGGGAGAGAGTGAATTAGAGCGAGAAGTGGAGAGAGGAGAGAGAGAAAGAGAAGGAGAGAGGGAGAAAGAGTGAGGGTGTCAGTAAGTGAGCTAGACGGAGAAAGACAAGGAGAAGGAGAGAGAGAAGGAAGAGGAGACTGGAAGGGAAGGAGAGAAGGAAAAAGGGAGGGAGAAGGAGAAGTAGAGAGAGAAATAAAGGGAAGGAGAAGGGGGAGAGAGAAGGAGAACAAGAGGAGTGATAGAGAGTGAAGGTGACGGAGAGGAAAAGAAGAGGGAGGAGGAGAGAGAAGGACAAGCGAAGCAGAAGGAGAGAGATGAGAGAAAGAGAAGGAGGGAGAGGAGGAGGGAGAAGAAGGGTAGAGGAGGAGGGAGAAGGAGTACAAGAGAGAGGGCAAGGAGAGAAGAATAAGGGCACACAGAGAGAAGCAGAAGGGGAGAGTAGATAAGGAGAAAGAGAGAGAAGGACAATGGGAGTAAGAGGGGAGGAGAGCGAGAAGGAGACAAGGAGAGGAGAGATAGAGGAGGAGGAGAGAGAGAAGGAAAGAGAGAGAAGGAGGAGGAGGAGAGCGAGAGAGTACGATAGAGTGAGAGAGGAGGGGAGAGAGAGATGGAGAAGGAGAGAGAAGTAGAGGGAGATGGGGGAGGGAAGGAGGAAGAAGGAGAGAGAAGGAGACGGAGAGAGGGAGAAGAGTGGAGATGGGAAGGAGAAGGAGAGAGAGGGAGAGAAGCAAGAGGAGAAGGCAAGCGAGGGAGAGAGAAGCAGAAGGGGAAAGAGAAGGAGAGGTATTGAAGTAGAGGAGAAGGAGAAAGAGGGAAGGAGATGGAAGACGAAGGGTGTGGGATAAGGACAGAGAAGATAGAAGGGAAGGGAGAATCATAGAGTGGAGGGAAGGAGAGAGCGCGGGACAACAAAAGAGTGAAAAACAAGGAGAAGGAGGGGAGAGAGAGAAGGAGAGTGTGGGACGAGAGAGAAGGAAATTGGGAAACAAGGAGAGAGGGACGAAGAGAGAGAGAGCTAGAAGGAGAAGGAGAGAGAGGAGAGGTGGACGGAGGGGGAGAGAGTGAGAAGGGCAAGGAGAGATGGACAAGCCGAGAGAACAATAGAGAAGGATAGAGAGGGAGAAGGAGAGCGACAAGGAGGGAGTGAAACGGAGAAGGGGAGAGAGTGAATTAGAGCGAGAAGTGAAGAGATGAGAGAGAGAAAGAGAAGGAGAGAGGGAGAAAGAGTGAGGGAGTCGGTAAGTCAGCTAGACGGAGAAAGACAAGGAGAAGGAGAGAGAGAAGGAAGAGGAGACTGGAAGGGAAGGAGAGAAGGAAAGAGGGAGGGAGAAGGAGAAGTAGAGAGAGAAATAGAGGGAAGGAGAAGGGGGAGAGAGAAGGAGAACGAGAGGACTGAGAGAGAGTGAAGGTGACAGAGAGGAAAAGAAGAGGGAGGAGGAGAGAGAAGGACAAGCGAAGCAGAAGGAGAGAGATGAGAGAAAGAGAAGGAGGGAGAGGAGGAGGGAGAAGAAGGGTAGAGGAGGAGGGAGAAGGAGAACAAGAGAGAGGGCAAGGAGAGAAGAATAAGGGCACACAGAGAGAAGGAGAAGGGGAGAGTAGATAAGGAGAGAGAGAGAGAAGGACAATGGGAGTAAGAGGGGAGGAGAGCGAGAAGGAGACAAGGAGAGGAGAGATAGAGGAGGAGGAGAGAGAGAAGGAAAGAGAGAGAAGGAGGAGGAGGAGAGCGAGAGAGTACGATAGAGTGAGAGAGGAGGGGAGAGAGAGATGGAGAAGGAGAGAGAAGTAGAGGGAGATGGGGGAGGGAAGGAGGAAGAAGGAGAGAGAAGGAGACGGAGAGAGGGAGAAGAGTGGAGATGGGAAGGAGAAGGAGAGAGAGGGAGAGAAGCAAGAGGAGATGGCAAGCGAGGGAGAGAGAAGCAGAAGGGGAAAGAGAAGGAGAGGTATTGAAGTAGAGGAGAAGGAGAGAGAGGGAAGGAGATGGTAGACGAAGGGTGAGGGATAAGGACAGAGAAGATAGAAGGAAGGGAGAATCGTAGAGTGGAGGGAAGGAGAGAGCGCGGGACAATAAAAGAGTGAAAAACAAGGAGAAGGAGGGGAGAGAGAGAAGGAGAGTGTGGGACGAGAGAGAAGGAAATGGGGAAACAAGGAGAGAGGGACGGAGAGAGAGAGAGCTAGAAGGAGAAGGAGAGAGAGGAGAGGTGGACGGAGGGGGAGAGTGTGAGAAAGGCAAGGAGAGATGGACAAGCCGAGAGAACAATAGAGAAGGATAGAGAGGGAGAAGGAGAGCGACAAGGAGGGAGTGAAACGGAGAAGGGGAGATAGTGAATTAGAGCGAGAAGTGAAGAGAGGAGAGAGAGAAAGAGAAGGAGAGAGGGAGAAAGAGTGAGGGAGTCGGTAAGTGAGTTAGACGGAGAAAGACAAGGAGAAGGAGAGAGAGAAGGAAGAGGAGACTGGAAGGGAAGGAGAGAAGGAAAGTGGGAGGGAGAAGGAGAAGTAGAGAGAGAAATAGAGGGAAGGAGAAGGGGGAGAGAGAAGGAGAACGAGAGGAGTGAGAGAGAGAGTGAAGGTGACGGAGAGGAAAAGAAGAGGGAGGAGGAGAGAGAAGGACAAGCGAAGCAGAAGGAGAGAGATGAGAGAAAGAGAAGGAGGGAGAGGAGGGAGAGGAGGAGGGAGAAGAAGGGTAGAGTAGGAGGGAGAAGGAGAACAAGAGAGAGGGCAAGGAGAGAAGAATAAGGGTACACGGAGAGAAGGAGAAGGGGAGAGTAGATAAGGAGAGAGAGAGAAGGACAATGGGAGTGAGAGGGGAGGAGAGCGAGAAGGAGACGAGGAAAGGAGAGATAGTGGAGGAGGAGAGAGAGAAGGAGGAGGTGGAGAGCGAGAAGTGGAGAGAGGAGAGAGAGAAAGAGAAGGAGAGAGGGAGAAAGAGTGAGGGACTCGGTAAGTAAGATAGACGGAGAAAGATAAGGAGAAGGAGAGAGAGAGAAGGAAGAGGAGACTGGAAGGGAAGGAGAGAAGGAAAGAGGGCGGGAGAAGGAGAAGTAGAGAGAGAAATAGAGGGAAGGAGAACGGGGAGAGAGAAGGAGAACGAGAGGAGTGAGAGAGAGTGAAGGTGACGGAGAGGAAAACAAGAGGGAGGACGAGAGAGAAGGACAAGCGAAGCAGAAGGAGAGAGATGAGAGAAAGAGAAGGAGGGAGAGGAGGAGGGAGAAGAATGGTAGAGGAGGAGGGAGAAGGATAACAAGAGAGAGGGCAAGCAGAGAAGAATAAGGGCACACAGAGAGAAGGAGAAGGGGAGAGTAGATAAGGAGAGAGAGAGAGAGAGAGAGAGAGAGAAGGACAATGGGAGTGAGAGGGGAGGAGAGCGAGAAGGAGACGAGGAGATGAGAGATAGAGGAGGAGGAGAGAGAGAAGGAAAGAGAGAGGAGGAGGAGGAGAGCGAGATAGTACGATAGAGTGAGAGAGGAGGGGAGAGAGAGATGGACAAGGAGAGAGAAGTAGATGGAGATGGGGGAGGGAAGGAGGAAGAAGGACAGAGAAGGAGACGGAGAGAGGGAGAAGAGTGGAGATGGGAAGGAGAAGGAGAGAGAGGGAGAGAAGCAAGAGGAGAAGGCAAGCGAGGGAGAGAGAAGGAGAAGGGGAAAGAGAAGGAGAGGTATTGAAGTAGAGGAGAAGGAGAGAGAGATGGAAGGAGATGGAAGACGAAGAGTGAAGGATAAGGAGAGAGAAGAGAGAAGGGAAGAGAGAATCAGAGAGTGGTGTGGGAAGGAGAGAGCGGGGGACAACAAGAGAGTGAAAAACAAGGAGAAGGAGGGGAGAGAGCGAAGGAGAGTGTGGGACGAGAGAGAAGGAAGTGGGGAAACAAGGAGAGAGGGACGGAGAGAGAGAGCTAGAAGGAGAAGGAGAGAGAGGAGAGGTGGACAGAGGGGGAGAGAGTGAGAAGGGCAAGGAGAGATGGAGAAGCAGAGAGAACAATAGAGAAGGAGAGAGAGGGAGAAGGAGAGCGACAAGGAGGGAGTGAAACGGAGAAGGGGAGAGAGTGAATTAGAGAGAGAAGTGGTGAGAGGAGAGAGAGAAAGAGAAGGAGAGGAGAGAGGGAGAAAGAGTGAGGGAGTCGGTAAGTGAGCTAGACGGAGAAAGACAAGGAGAAGGAGATAGAGAAGGAAGAGGAGACTGGAAGGGAAGGAGAGAAGGAAAGAGGGAGGGAGAAGGAGAAGTAGAGAGAGAAATAGAGGGAAGAGAAGGGGGAGAGAGAAGGAGAACGAGAGGAGTGAGAGAGAGTGAAGGTGACGGAGAGGAAAAGAAGAGGGAGGAGGAGAGAGAAGGACAAGCGAAGCAGAAGGAGAGAGATGAGAGAAAGAGAAGGAGGGAGAGGAGGAGGGTGAAGAAGGGGAGAGCAGGAGGGAGAAGCAGAACAAGAGAGAGGGCAAGGAGAGAAGAATAAGGGCACACGGAGAGAAGGAGAAGGGGAGAGTAGATAAGGAGAGAGAGAGAGAGAGAAGGAAAATGGGAGTGTGAGGGGAGGAGAGCGAGAAGGAGACGAGGAGAGGAGAGATAGAGGAGGAGGAGAGAGAGAAGGAAAGAGAGAGAAGAAGGAGGAGGAGGAGGAGAGCGAGAGAGTACGATAGAGTGAGAGAGGAGGGGAGAGAGATGGACAAAGAGAGAGAAGTAGAGGGAGATGGGGGAGGGAAGGAGGAAGAAGGAGACAGAGAGAGGGAGAAGAGTGGAGGTGGGAAGGAGAAGGAGAGAGAGGTAGAGAAGCAAGAGGAGAAGGCAAGCGAGGGAGAGAGAAGGAGAAGGGGAAAGAGAAGGAGAGGTATTGAAGTAGAGGAGAAGGAGAGAGTGGGAAGGAGATGGAAGACGAAGTGTGAAGGATAAGGAGAGAGAAGATAGAAGGGAAGAGAGAATCAGAGAGTGGAGTGGGAAGGAGAGCGCGGGACAACAAGAGAGTGAAAAAAAGGAGAAGGAGGGGAGAGAGAGAAGGAGAGTGTGGGACGAGAGAAAAGGAAATGGGGAAACAAGGAGAGAGGGACGGAGAGAGTGAGAGAGAGCTAGAAGGAGAAGGAGAGAGGAGAGGTGGACGGAGGGGGAGAGAGTGAGAAGGGCAAGGAGAGATGGAGAAGCAGAGAGAACAATAGAGAAGGAGAGAGGGAGAAGGAGAGCGACAAGGAGGGAGTGAAACGGAGAAGGGGAGAGAGTGAATTAGAGCGAGAAGTGGAGAGAGGAGAGAAAGAGAAAGAGAAGGAGAGAGGGAAAAGGAGTGAGGGAGTCGGTAAGTGAGCTAGATGGAGAAAGACAAGGAGAAGGTGAGAGAGAGGGAAGAGGAGACTGGAAGGGAAGGAGAGAAGGAAAGAGGGAGGGAGAAGGAGAAGTAGAGAGAGAAATAGAGGGAAGGAGAAGGGGGCGAGAGAAGGAGAACGAGAGGAGTGACAGAGTGTGAAGGTGACGGAGAGGAAAAGAAGAGGGAGGAGGGAGAGAAGGACAAGCGAAGCAGAAGGAGAGAGATGAGAGAAAGAGAAGGAGGGAGAGGAGGAGGGAGAAGAAGGGTAGAGGAGGAGGGAGAAGGAGAACAAGAGAGAGGGCAAGGAGAGAAGAATAAGGGCACACGGAGAGGAGAGAGAGAGAAGGAAGGACAATGGGAGTGAGAGGGGAGGAGAGCGAGAAGGAGACGAGGAGAGGAGAGATAGAGGAGGAGGAGAGAGAGAAGGAAAGAGAGAGAAGAAGGAGGAGGAGAGCGAGAGAGTACGACCGAGTGAGAGAGGAGGGGAGAGAGAGATGGACAAGGAGAGAGAAGTAGAAGGAGATGGGGGAGGGAAGGAGGAAGAAGGAGAGAGAAGGAGACGGAGAGAGGGAGAAGAGTGGAGATGGGAAGGAGAAGGAGAGAGAGGGAGAGACGCAAGAGGGGAAGGCAAGCGAGGGAGAGAGAAGGAGAAGGGGAAAGAGAAGGAGATGTATTGAGGTAGAGGAGAAGGAGAGAAGGGGAGAGAGTGAATTAGAGCGAGAAGTTGAGAGAGGAGAGAAAGAGAAAGAGAAGGAGAGAGGGAGAAGGAGTGAGGGAGTCGGTAAGTGAGCTAGACGGAGAAAGACAAGGAGAAGGAGAGAGAGAGGGAAGAGGAGACTGGAAGGGAAGGAGAGAAGGAAAGAGGGAGGGAGAAGGAGAAGTAGAGAGAGAAATAGAGGGAAGGAGAAGGGGGAGAGAGATGGAGAACGAGAGGAGTGAGAGAGAGTGAAGGTGACGGAGAGGAAAACAAGAGGGAGGAGGAGAGAGAAGGACAAGCGAAGCAGAAGGAGAGAGATGAGAGAAAGATTAGGAGACGGAGTGAGGGAGAAGAGTGGAGATGGGAAGGAGAAGGAGAGAGAGGGAGAGAAGCAAGAGGAGAAGGCAAGCAAGGGAGAGAGAAGGAGAAGGGGAAAGAGAAGGAGAGGTATAGAAGCAGAGGAGAAGGATAGAGAGGGAAGGAGATGGAAGACGAAGAGTGAGGGATAAGGAGAGAGAAGAGAGAAGGGAAGAGAGAATCAGAGAGGGGAGTGGGAAGGAGAGAGCGCGGGACAACAAGAGAGTGAAGAACAAGGAGAAGGAGGGGGGATAGAGAGAAGGAGAGTGTGGGACGAGAGAGAAGGAAATGGGGAAACAAGGAGAGAGGGACGGAGAGAGAGAGCTAGGAGGAGAAGGAGAGAGAGGAGAGGTGGACGGAGGGGGAGAGAGTGAGAAGGGCAAGGAGAGATGGAGAAGCAGAGAGAACAATAGAGAAGGAAAGAGAGGGAGAAGGAGAGCGACAAGGAGGGAGTGAAATGGAGAAGGGGAGAGAGTGAATTAGAGCGAGAAATGGAGAGAGGAGAGAGAGAAAGAGAAGGAGAGAAAGGAGAAAGAGGAGAGGAAAACGAGAGAAGTAGAAGGAGGAGGAGAGAGGACGGAGATGAGGGGGATGACAGCCACCTAGGCCTTTCGCCTCGCCACCCATGAGCGCCGGTCGGTCCCTCCGTTCTGCCGGCCGGACCGCCTCTGCCTCCGGCGAGGAGGCGGTGCCGGATGGTGAAAAATAGAAATTTCTTGGAGAGGGGACGGAAAGTGGAGGAGAAGGGATAGGGAATGTTGAATGGCCACCCCTTGGGGCAGCTCGGCCCACCATCGCCGACGACTCTCGCCGGCCCCCCAGCGACGCCCTAAGCGGACAGGTGGCAGATGAAACCCTCAGGCAAACGAGAGTAAGCCAAACCAAGGAAAGGACAGAGGGCGATGCATCGAATCGAGAGGGAGAACGACACCGGAGCTGGTCGGAGCTATTTCGAAAACCGAGGACGGAGGACGACCCAACCACTCTCGCCTTTATTCCTCCGGAGGAGGTTGATGGCGCTAAGGTCGCTATCTATACGAGAGAGGACAAGGAATACTTTCAAAGGTTATGGGAAAGTGCGCTTGTTGCCTATTTTATCGGCTTCCGACCACACCCCCCGACGTTAGAGAAGCACTTGACCAGGATGTGGGGCATCGTCGGGAAGCTAGAGGTGTTCATGCGGCCCGGCGAGGTCTTTATACTTCGGTTCTCAGAGACAGAAGATAGGAAGAGGGTGATGGGAGGCGGCCCATGGTTCTGTAGGATTTCATGTTTAATTATACATATATATTTTCGAAATTTTTATGTATAATAAGGATCAATTACAATTTTCTTTGATTTATTTCATGCATGCATCGGTTTGTTTTAACATCTAGTTTCAAAACTCTATTAAAACAAACAAGGGCTCCGAAATTCATACCTAGAAGTTCTCAAAAATTTCTTGAAGATTCGGAGACGTTGGGGATGCTTCTCGCCGCGCCAGATGCCTCCGAGTGTTCACCGAAACCCTAAACAAGGTTGGAGAGAAAAGAGCTAGCCAATCGATCTCCAAACAAGCTTAGAATCTAGCTACAAACCCATTCCTTAGCCTCTGAGATTTCTCCTTCCAAAGACTTAGAAAACTAAGAGAATTTTCGTGGGTTTTTGTGGTGAATTAAGAGAGAAAATAATTATTGAATTGTGTAACCCAATTAGGGAGAATAAGGACCTATTTATAGGTTCCAATCTTACTCTTAATCATGGCTATTCTTTAGCCACGTTTTTCTTTACATTTTTCTCTCATAAATTAATTCCTTAATGCATTACATGCACCCACAAAACGTTTGACCAAGTTTGGAGCTAATCCAACCATCAATCAAATTAATTTCTTAATAATCAAAGGCAGAAAATCAATCGCTGTTCGGTTGACCGAGACCCATTCGGTTAACCGAATATGTCACGATTGGTTGACCGAGTACTAGACGGATGACCGATTCTTAAAGGGAAAAATTCTCCTTAACCGATCGGACGAATTCTCGTCTAAGACCGAGTGTCATTCGGTTAACCGAAAATATCGGAACTTAACATTGTTCGGTCGACCGATTTTGGTTCGGTATACCGTACCAAAGTTCCAGGTACTTTGGTCAAGTTCGGTCAATCAAATATGACTATCTGTTCCATGTTCGGTTGACCGATCCACAGATCCTTCGGTCGACCGAACCTCAACGGATTACCGAACTTTTACCCGATTTTGCCTTTTTCAAATTTTGGATTTATTTCCAACAAAATTTGAACTTTAGGGGTTTTTAGCAAATTCACAACTTATGCAATATATTATCCTATGCAACAATAAATTATTGCACCCCATAATATATGCATCTCATATGAATTTATCATTATTCTAATTATGTTTATATACGACATAATTGATTTTACTTGTTCACCACATGTGTCATATTTTCTATAAGAAACCCGACACATCATATGAACCAAAAATCAAGCTTCTTGTTTCACGGTTTTTGCGGTGTGACCTATGGGAGGATCTAAACTAAGTTGGCAGTGATATTAAGAGCTTAATATCACAAGCTATAAGCGGTATCTAGCTACACATTATAGCTCCCAATTAGTTAGATGTCTTAATTCCACTCGAACCAAAACACGATCCATTTAGTGATGGAGTGCACCACTTGTGTCCGTCCCTTGCCTCATGATATTAAGAATACACACAAAGTAGTATTGTGTCATCTTTGTATTAGTATTCATTTCTTGATCTCTTTAAGCTAGTTATAAATATGTGACTTAACTCAAATCACATTGTGCACATTATAACTTTGCTTTATCAAGGGGCCCACTAATATCATCACTCAATTAAGAGGGGCAATGATAATCTTTTGACTAACTATCTTCTCCAACGAAAGTTATACTTAACCAACCGATGCCTTTACACTACGCTGATCGATAGTTCAAGACACTGATCTAATTAAGTATTCCTTAAGTGATCAGATATAAGTCTCATATCAAAGGACCAAAGACACAGTAAAATATTAATGACACAGAAACACATTTCTATAATATTTTACTTATTAGGTCTATTCAGTATACAAAAGTAATATTTTCCTCTTTTGCATACCCGTGTCGTCACTCACTTGTAGAGCTACAATGATCTATGACCAACACGACAATATTAACTCGGTAATTAATGTCCCATGTTAATTACCATGATTGCGAATATCTTTTGTTTTATGTAAACCAATATCTTTTAGAGCTCTACGGTTAAGGACCAAGAGCCTCTTCCTTAACACTTCTAAAAGACGAATAACATAAACAAGGAACAAAATGATTTCTCATTCAATTCATAATAATTGACATTTAAAAGTAAAACTTTTAGAACACATTCCCTTCAGGTTCGTACGGGGGTCACCACTTGTCCTCCGACCATGGTCACCGAGCGTCGAGGTCAGGAAAGATAAACTCGCTACAATCTCGATATGGGTACGCTTCCCCGGTCTGAGCCTTCGGTTTTGGTCGCCGCGTACGTTGGCTTCTGTAGCAAGTGTTTTGGGTACCCCGATGTACATGGACCAATCCACCGCAGCTCGTCGACGATTATCCTTCGCTCGGGTATGCGTGGAGATTGACGTCCAGTTCAAATATCAAGGGACGGTCCGCGTAAGGGGTGATGATGGTGAGATGGAGGAGGTGATCGTTGAATACGAATGGAAGCACAAGTATTGTGCGACGTGTGGGGTGCTCGGACATGACGACGGGAAGTGTGTGGACCAACGGTGTCAGCTCCGACGGTGCCAGGCAAGAACCAGGAATGGGTACCGGTCGGATCAAGGAAGCGCACCGGCGCTTGGGCAAGAGCGGGATATCCTGGAGACGACGATGGGAAGCGTAACGGCGACGTTACGGCGCGATCTAGTGTTTCGTCGAGAAAAGAAGCGCAGCCGTTGGATGGAGACGGGGAGAAACGGCCCAGACCAGATGAACGACACGTGGTGGATGGCATGTTCGAAGGGACACATCTGTTAGATCTGTTAGATGTGCATATTAGCGGGAGAAAACGACAACCGTCGGATGGAGATAAGGAGAGAATTGGACAGCCATTGGATCAGTGTATGGAAAATGACGTGTGCTCTCCGAAGAATAGCGGGGCAGATCTTGGACCGTTGGATGCTGTGGAGAGTGTGGGTCCCGGATTGAGACCGTTGGATGACCGTGCCAGAACCAATGGAGACAAGGGGACAGTCGTCTCTGCAAGGCAGACTGCGGACCAATCAAATCGTGGGCGGATGGGACACATCGTACATGGGGATTGGACCGCGTCAGAGGAGACCGTTAGACAAAAGACGCGTGGAAAGGAGGGTGCAGGAGAGCAGGAATCACGTGATTTTGAGCAGGAGTTTTTGCTGGACGCACATGGTAGAGGGTTTTTTGATGCGGAAGAATCTTCTGGTGGGCCTGGGTGGGAAAATCTGGGTAGTGGAGGCCAGAGAGAGAGCTGGGCTGCCGAACAGGAACAACTACAGGACCCAAATGCAGCTCCGCACGAAAGTGCTTGTGGGGCTCTCACCGGAAATTCTTGCTCCCACGACAAAGGCATTGAGGAAAATGAGCGGGGCTCCCGGCACTCCAGGAGGGTGAGGGAAATTTGCGGGACAGTCCCGTCTTAAAGGGAGAAATACGGGCGAGAAGGTTAAGATCTCCACCTCCCGCAGTAGACTTGGATACGCTTTCCCCTCAAAAAGGCTTCGAAGGCGTCCGAGAGGCTATATGGCAACAACGCTCACAAGAGGGGGATCCGTCTCATGCGAACCTTACACCGAGTGATATGGAGGAGGCGGCAATGTTTGGCTTGGATCATGCGGAGTACAAGCGGATAAAGGATCTTAATGCGAACTTGGATACGGAATACGAGGATCCAGGGGACCCATGGAGTTGTGGCCCAGGCACACAAATTGTGAGAGGCTACTCCTCCAAAAGCGAAACCAAGACGAAGTCAAAGAAGAGAGAAAAACGAAAAAAAGGAGGAAATGAAGGATGCGAACGGTGTTATGTGTCGGTAGGACATAGGAACTGATGTTAGAATAGCGCTAGTTGATGTAATTTTATTTACGCGAATATGGATTGCTCGCACCAGAGTAGTTCCTAGTACTACACTTGTATACTTTTTTTGCATGTACGTTTATTGAGACATCAATAAATTTAGCGGCTCTTCCGAGACCACCCTTTTGTTTTGCAAAAAAAAAGAAAGAGAAGGAGAGAGGGAGAAAGAGTGAGGGAGTCGGTAAGTGAGCTAGACGGAGAAAGACAAGGAGAAGGAGAGAGAGAAGGAAGAGGAGACTGGAAGGGAAGGAGAGAAGGAAAGAGGGAGGGAGAAGGAGAAATAGAGAGAGAAATAGAGGGAAGGAGAAGGGGAGAGAGAAGGAGAACGAGAGGAGTGAGAGAGAGTGAAGGTGATGGAGAGGAAAAGAAGAGGGAGGAGGAGAGAGAAGGACAAGCGAAGCAGAAGGAGAGAAATGAGATAAAGAGAAGGAGGGAGAGGAGGGAGAGGAGGAGGGAGAAGAAGGGGAGAGGAGGAGGGAGAAGGGGAACAAGAGAGAGGGCAAGGAGAGAAGAATAAGGGCACACGGAGAGAAGGAGAAGGGGAGAGTAGATAAGGAGAGAGAGAGAGAGAGAGAGAGAGAGAAGGACAATGGGAGTGAGAGGGGAGGAGAGCGAGAAGGAGACGAGGAGAGGAGAGATAGAGGAGGAGGAGAGAGAGAAGGACAGAGAGAGAAGAAAGAGGAGAGCGAGAGAGTACGATAGAGTGAGAGAGGAGGGGAGAGAGAGATGGACAAGGAGAGAGAAGTAGAGGGATATGGGGGAGGGAAGGAGGAAGAAGGAGAGAGAAGGAGACGGAGAGAGGGAGAAGAGTGGAGATGGGAAGGAGAAGGAGAGAGAGGGAGAGAAGCAAGAGGAGAAGGCAAGCAAGGGAGAGAGAAGGAGAAGGGGAAAGAGAAGGAGAGGTATTGAAGTAGAGGAGAAGGAGAGAGAGGGAAGGAGATGGAAGACGAAGAGTGAGGGATAAGTAGAGAGAAGATAGAAGGGAAGAGAGAATCAGAGAGTGGAGTGGGAAGGAGAGAACGCGGGACAACAAGAGAGTGAAAAACAAGGAGAAGGAGGGGAGAGAGAGAAGGAGAGTGTGGGACGAGAGATAAGGAAATGGGGAAACAAGGAGAGAGGGACAGAGAGAGAGAGCTAGGAGGAGAAGGAGAGAGAGGAGAGGTGGACGGAGGGGGAGAGAGTGAGAAGGGCAAGGAGAGATGGAGAAGCAGAGAGAACAATAGAGAAGGAGAGAGAGGGAGAAGGAGAGCGACAAGGAGGGAGTGAAACGGAGAAGGGGAGAGAGTGAATTAGAGCGAGGTGGAGAGAGGAGAGAGAGAAAGAGAAGGAGAGAGGGAGAAAGAGTGAGGGAGTCGGTAAGTGAGGTAGACGGAGAAAGACAAGGAGAAGGAGAGAGAGAAGGAAGAGGAGACTGGAAGGGAAGGAGAGAAGGAAAGAGGGAGGGAGAAGGAGAAGTAGAGGGAGAAATAGAGGGAAGTAGTAGGGGGAGAGAGAAGGAGAACTAGAGGAGTGAGAGAGAGTGAAGGTGACGGAGAGGAAAAGAAGAGGGAGGAGGAGAGAGAAGGACAAGCGAAGCAGAAGGAGAGAGATGAGAGAAAGAGAAGGAGGGAGAGGAGGAGGGAGAAGAAGGGTAGGGGAGGAGGGAGAAGGAGAACAAAAGAGAGGGCAAGGAGAGAAGAATAAGGGCACACGGAGAGAAGGAGAAGGGGAGAGTAGATAAGGAGAGAGAGAGAGAGAAGGACAATGGGAGTGAGAGGGGAGGAGAGCGAGAAGGAGACGAGGAGAGGAGAGATAGAGGAGGAGGAGAGAGAGAAGGAAAGAGAGAGAAGAATGAGGAGGAGAGCGAGAGAGTACGATAGAGTGAGAGAGGAGGGGAGAGAGAGATGGACATGGAGAGAGAAGTAGAGGGAGATGGGGTAGGGAAGGAGGAAGAAGGAGAGAGAAGGAGACGGAGAGAGGGAGAAGAGTGGAGATGGGAAGGAGAAGGAGAGAGAGGGAGAGAAGCAAGAGGAGAAGGCAAGCGAGGGAGAGAGAAGGAGAAGGGGAAAGAGAAGGAGAGAGAGGGAAGGAGATGGAAGATGAAGAGTGAGGGATAAGGAGAGAGAAGATAGAAGGGAAGAGAGAATCAGAGACTGGAGTGGGAAGGAGAGAGCGCGGGACAACAAGAGAGTGAAAAACAAGGACAAGGAGGGGGGAGAGAGAGAAGGAGAGTGTGGGACGAGAGAGAAGGAAATGGGGAAACAAGGAAAGAGGGACGGAGAGAGAGAGAGCTAGAAGGAGAAGGAGAGAGAGGAGAGGTGGACAGGGGGGGGGAGAGAGTGAGAAGGGCAAGGAGAGATGGAGAAGCAGAGAGAACAATAGACAAGGAGAGCGACAAGGAGGGAGTGAAACAGAGAAGGGGAGAGAGTGAATTAGAGCGAGAAGTGGAGAGAGGAGAGAGAGAGAAAGAGAAGGAGAGAGGGAGAAAGAGTGAGGGAGTCGGTAAGTGAGCTAGACGGAGAAAGACAAGGAGAAGGAGAGAGAGAACGAAGAGGAGACTGGAAGGGAAGGAGAGAAGGAAAGCGGGAGGGAGAAGGAGAAGTAGAGAGAGAAATAGAGGGAAGGAGAAGGGGGAGAGAGAAGGAGAACGAGAGGAGTGAGAGAGAGTGAAGGTGACGGAGAGGAAAAGAAGAGGGAGGAGGAGAGAGAAGGACAAGCGAAGCAGAAGGAGAGAGATGAGAGAAAGAGAAGGAGGGAGAGGAGGGAGAGGAGGAGGGAGAAGAATGGGAGAGGAGGAGGGAGAAGGAGAACAAGAGAGAAGGAGAAGGGGAGAGAGAGAGAGAGAGAGAGAGAGAGAGAGAAGGACAATGGGAGTGAGAGGGGAGGAGAGCGAGAAGGAGACGAGGAGAGGAGAGATAGAGGAGGAGGAGAGAGAGAAGGAAAGAGCGAGAAGAAGGAGGAGGAGAGCGAGAGAGTACGTTAGAGTGAGAGAGGAGGGGAGAGAGAGATGGACAAGAAGAGAGAAGTAGAGGGAGATGGGGGAGGGAAGGAGGAAGAAGGAGAGAGAAGGAGACAGAGAGAGGGAGAAGAGTGGAGATGGGAAGGAGAAGGAGAGAGAGGGAGAGAAGCAAGAGGAGAATGCAAGCGAGGGAGAGAGAAGGAGAAGGGGAAAGAGAAGGAGTGCTATTGAAGTAGAGGAGAAGGAGAGAGAGGGAAGGAGATGGAAGACGAAGAGTGAGGGATAAGGAGAGAGAAGATAGAATGGAAGAGAGAATCAGAGAGTGGAGTGGGAAGGAGAGAGCGCGGGACCACAAGAGAGTGAAAAGCAAGGAGGAGGGGAGAGAGAGAAGGAGAGTGTGGGACGAGAGAGAAGGAAATGGGGAAACAAGGAGAGAGGGACGGAGAGAGAGAGTTAGAAGGAGAGAGAGGAGAGGTGGACGGAGGGGGCGAGAGTGAGAAAGGCAAGGAGAGATGGAGAAGCAGAGAGAACAATAGAGAAGGATAGAGAGGGAGAAGGAGAGCGACAAGGAGGGAGTGAAACAGAGAAGGGAGAGAGTGAATTAGAGCGAGAAGTGGAGAGAGGAGAGAGAGAAAGAGAAGGAGAGAGGGAGAAAGAGTGAGGGCGTCGGTAAGTGAGCTAGACGGAGAAAGACAAGGAGAAGGAGAGAGAGAAGGAAGAGGAGACTGGAAGGGAAGGAGAGAAGGAAAGAGGGAGGGAGAAGGAGAAGTAGAGAGAGAAATAGAGGGAAGGAGAAGGGGGAGAGAGAAGGAGAACGAGAGGAGTGAGAGAGAGTGAAGGTGACGGAGAGGAAAAGAAGAAAGAGCATGTTGAACGTTTTATTTAAAACCGCAAGTGCACGACCGCGATGAAGCGGTGGCAAGTACGGGTCGTCCTCAGGGAGGTGAGTAGCCTCTTGCTTGTACGAAATCAAGTGGCAAAAATAGGGGGAGAAAGATGTTTATGCTACTCTACTCTATACTACGCTAAGAAGTAGGAAATGCGAAAGGAAGAACCAAACAATGAAATAATAACTAAGCTAAGAACAAAGGAAGAATGCTGGAATACAGAAATGGGAAAACCCCTAAGGGGTGTAGTGAGTGCACACATGCAAAGAGGTGGGTGTAGAATACATTCTTTAAGCACATGAAGGTGGTGTTTATCAAGCATAGGAAATGTCTAAATGTTATGGCAAAACCTATCAATCTATTCACCAACATAGTTGATTAACATTTACATATGCAAGTTATTTATTTCAGAACCTAAACAAGCATGAGAGGTGTCTAATCATTTTGGCAAAACTCATCAAGTTATAAATTCTATCCTAAACAAGCAAGCATACATTCATGTTTTATCAACACATCAAAAATAAAGCATTCATCCCATTCTCTAATGCATGTATGTACATCTACTCCACCCCCCAAAGGGGATGAAACTACTCACTAAACATTACACTAATTATTAAACTAAGCAAAGAAAGCATATTAAAACTAAGCTAGAAATAAAAGACGATTAAACTAAAACATGCACAAACTATAAAAGAAGCATAAACAAACAATGAAAGAAACACAAAACTTTATTGATAAAATGACTCACATTAAAAGTAGCATCCTCCTACTTTAGTGTGTGCTTCAAGGCCTCACTTCTAGTAGGAAGAATAGCCACTTAAAATATGGAGTGATTACAATAGGAGGTGAAGAGTTCTATTTATAGGCATGGAAAAAGCTAATTCGGGACAATCCCCCGATGTGGGACTAAACCAACACCAAAAATAGCCTCAACGAACATTAATACAAGTCCAGGACAAATCTTGGCGGATCTGGACTAATCCAGACCGCCAATTGGAGGTCCAAAATGTCCGGATCCAGTTGAGTTTTATTCTGGGCTTTTCTTTGTGCTTTTGGTGGTCTTTGATGCTCTACTTCGTTTGTTGGAGCTCCGACCCGAATCCAATTGCTAAAATACTCCCCATGATGGTGTGAAGTATTCTGTTTTGCTCTTAGGTCCCTCTATCTTGCGTTCAGGTCCTTCTCCCTTGCATCTTGGTCCCCAGATCTCACAATCCAGTCCTTTTTCCCAGCTTTTGGGTACTTTTATGTTTCATCTCTTCAAACCTATTTATTCCTGAAAACTAAACATAAAACTTGTGACATAGCATTGTTTAGGTGAAAGATAATGGATATAAGATACAAATATGAGCATGAAATGATTCAATCAAATACCCCCACACCTAACTTTTGCTAGTCCCGAGCAAAACAAAGAAAGAGAAAAGCATGCGAAAAACAAGAAATCCTAACTCACTTTCGTAGGAATCACGGTTGCACTTAGCACGTGCAAGAAGTCGTTAAACCTCCCTGTTGCCAAGGAGGAGCAGTGTTGTCTCCTGAGGGTTTTCAGCGGATATACCCACAAAATCCGAACAAGATGCATTAATCAATCTAGCTACACGACTCGTTGGACTTATTTTGTCGATCATGGGACGCGGTAATACTACGGGTCGACTCTATATATGTAATCAGTCCACACACCTAGCCTAATGAGTTATTCGTGAGAGTTAGTCTAGGACTTAAGTGAAAGACATGGACAACCTTAACTTGTGAATGTGATACAATGTGTAAAGTCCATTTTGGTTCTTATTTGACTCTTTTTTTCTTCTTTTTTTTCCTTTTTCTTTTTTTTCTTTTTCTTTGGAGCATTTTATTGGTTGGTGTTTGATTCTCCCAGGGTCAGGTTTCGTGCATCATTGCCTATGAGGACTTACACTATCATGTACACCTTCCCCCAAATCTCCACATAGGGCGATCCCTACCACCCGTGTAACGGGAGTTCGGTCGGTGCATCCCAAGTCAGATGACTCGAAAGCACCAAGCACAAAGGCCCTCAGACCTACTTTCCCGGGTGATAGGAGCCGTGCGAGAAGAGAGAACACCACTTATTTATATATCTACATGGGAACCAAAACCCCTACACTTAAGTTTCACAAAAAGAGATTAAGGGCCCTTGACTACGACAAACTTCCTTATACTAACAGACACGAATTATTTGACTCACTAGGTTCAGGGTGGACTTCTTTAAATGTTTGAGTGCTGAAACCCTATGATTACACGCCCCCCGAGGGAAAACCGGGGTGCATCCTAACGACTCGATAAGACCTAAAGCCAGTAAACTAGAAATCCTAATGCATCAAGTTCAAGACAATTTTGGGAGCTTTCTTTTTACTTTGCCTTTCAACGGTTTTGCACATGCTGAACACACGCAAAACCTACAAAACATTTTCTTTCGCAAACACATGAAGATTTTGAAAGAAATGTGGAAATTTTAAAGCACTCGGCAAGCATAAGAAGACAAGTCACCCAAGGATCATGGCAAGCATATATATCAATGTTAAATGCGGCACACTAACATGACCCTAGCAGTACACACAAAAGAAAACAAAACCAAAGGAAAAAGACTCGAATATGTACACACGTAAAACACCCCCCCCACACACACACACCTACCTCATGCATTGTCCTCAATGAATGCAAACAAGATACTACATGGATATATGCATGAAAAAGGAAAGATCTCACCAACATGAAGTACAAAGGGACGTTCAGGGTCATGTTGATGGACACAAACCCAAATTCCCTCAAAACCTGTGAGAAGCTGAAGAAGGGAGATAAATACGTGAAGAAATTGGGGCCCAAGTACACAAGGGTTGGGGCCCACAAAAATCGATGCTCACTGAAGGAGTCTTTTATTATTTTGTTTTTTTTTCTTCTTTTTTGTTTTTTTTTGTTTTTTTACAAGATATATACAGCAATAACGATATTCTCATAATCATTTGGTCAAGGAACATCAAATGAGAACATCAAGTCATGAGGACCAGAGACTTGCCGAGATGGGCAAACTTCACCGGTACTCTGAGGTGTCATGAGGGGTGAAAGGTCAAAGCTGAAAGGCTCGAACCCATCATGATATTGGTCGGGTGTAGGCAACATGAAAGAGTGAAGATGTGTTGCCTCACTAGGGTTTAGTTGCTCATCTAACAAAACCGTCCAACCAATAGGTGGGTGCATCGGAATGAGTTCCTCAAGCTCATTCGATGGATGCAGCAGACCTGCATCACGAAGAATGGGGCTTCTCCCCAAGTTATCCAACAAGGACCTCCCACCATCATTTAGATCATCAAACATAAGCTCGGTCATAGGTGAGCCCTTGTTGGAGTCAATATGAAGCTCAAATGGCTCAAGGGTCATGGGACATGAGGTAGAGACACCTTCTGGTATAGGCATATGATGAGGTGTCTCACTCTCACTAGTACTCTCAACTGAATCATGCAACGAACACTCCCTTTGGACATTCATGTTCGAGGCCAGCTCACTCTGTTGCATTGCGAAGACAGGCAATGAGTTTTCACTGGGCCCACGCACATTCTCAATGGGTTGCATTGGGGTTAGGGGTGTTCGTTGATTTTGTGGTGCTTTCTCCAATTGGCGGATGAGATTTAGATTTAAAGGTTCATCCATGGGTTCCTGTTGCTTACCAGAGTTGAACACATGAAACTCGGCACTCATGTTACCGAATGAGAGTTTCATGAGACCATTTCTACAATTAATCAAGGCATTGGAGGTTGCCAGAAATGGTCTACCCAAAATCAAAGGTATTTGAGAGTGGGTGTTCGCAATAGGATTGGTATCGAGGACAACAAAATCGACTGGAAATATAAAATCTCCAACTTTGATAAGCACATCCTCGATAATCCCCATGGGAATACGAATGGATCTATCCGCCAATTGGAGGGTGATCTTCGTTGGTTTCAATTCTCCCAAGTTCAACTGTTGATAAACAGAGAATGGGAGGAGGTTGACCGCTGATCCTAAATCAAGCAAAACATTGCTCAATCTAGTGTCCCCTATCGTACACTGAATAGTAGGACACCCCGGGTCCTTGTATTTTGTGTAGGTAGGATTGGACAAAAGTGAGCTGATATTTGCAGCCAAGAATGCTTTCTTAGGAACATTGGTCTTCCTCTTGGTTGTGCAGAGATCCTTCAACACTTTGGCATATTGAGGTATTTGTTGGATGATATCCAACAAGGGGATGTTAACCTTCACTTGCTTAAACACCTCTAATATCTTGTCCATGTTGTCACTCTGCTTTTTGTTTAACCTACTTGGATAGGGAGCTTTTGGAAGGTAGGTTTTCTGCTGTGCCTGAGAAGAAAGCTTTGGTGTATTACCCTCACCCTCAGCATCTTCTTCACCACCATTCCCACTGAGGGGCTGCATAGATGGTGGTTGTTGTGGCAAGGAGATGTGATTGTCAACCTGTTTTCCATTCCTTAAGGTCACAATGGAATTGACATGGTGAACAGGTTCCTCCACATGGTTCACTTGCCTCCCCCGAGGTACCACATTCTCATTTTGCATGTATTGTTGTTGGTACATACGGGAGTTAGCCTCAGGCTGGCTAGGAAAAGACTCTCTCTCTCTCTCTCATGTACAGACTGAGCCAATTGGCTCATCTGAAGCTCTAGAGATTTCATGGTCTGTTGATTTGAAGTGAGAACTTGACTTGTGGTAGACATAAAATTTTTCATTGAGTTTTCAAGTCCACGAGTCAAGGTCTCAAGCGAATTGAATCGGGTTTCCATATTATTGGAATTTAGGAAACCCGATTGATTGGTGGTTTGTGCTTGGGGTGGCTGATAGGAATGTGCATGCATGGGAGGTTGGTGTGATTGGTAAGGTGGTCTAGAGGAGTTTGGAGGACCACCAGGGGCATTAGTTTGGTTCCATGAAAAATTGGGGTGGTTCCTCCATCCAGGATTATAAGATGATGAGTATGGGTCATTCCTGGCTCTATCATAGACGGCGTTGACACGCTCCATCTCAGGAGGAATGGACTCACACTCGCTTTCTACATGACCTATCCTACCACATGAATGACAGGGAACTGGACCAGATGTGGACATGTGAGGTGCACTTTGTTGGTTTTGGAGCTCAATCGAATCCATACGGCGCATTAAGGCCGCCATGCGCGCCTCGGTGGCCGTAGTGGTATCGACAACAAATGCGGCACCCAATCTAGTGAGTTTGCATTCGCGATCCTTGCTCCTATGCTAGATGATGCAGGTGGTTACCTCACACTCTCCCATTGCATGGTTTTCTCAGCGAGGTCTTCTAGGAAGGCCCATGCCTCCCTCTCATCCTTTCCCAAGAACTCTCCTTGACACATGGACTCAAAGAGCGTTCGGGACGGGAATGTGAAGACCCTCATACACAATCTGACAAAGATGCCACAACTCAATGCCATGGTGAGAGCACGAGGATAGTAGCTCTTTGAACCTCTCTAGATATGCATGAAATGGTTCGGTCTCATGTTGATAGAACGAATTGATTTCGTTCCTCAATTTTTGAGTCTGATGATTTGGAAAGTACTTCTTGAGGAATGCAGATTGAAACTCATCCCAAGTCCTAAAGGAATTCGCCTGGTTGCTGTACAACCACTTCTTGGCATCATCCTTTAATGCAAAAGGAACGAGCCTAAGATGGATGGAGTCTGTGCTAAGTTGTTGGAGCTTGAACATAGCACAGACCTCCTCAAATTCCCTGAGAAAGATATACGGGTCACCTTTCCCAGTGAAGCGAGGGAGCTTGGAAATGAATTGAGGCTTAACCTCAAAATGGTTCCCATCAGCCTCTGGTAATACGATGCATGAGGGCAGAGCGGTACGGCTCGGGTAGCATCGATCACGAAGAGGTATGGGAACGACAACTAGAAGAACAGGTCGAGCGGGCGGGTCCAGCAACTGCTCCTCCTCACGGAAATTAGCAGCCATTGGACCCGAACTACGTGCGACACGAGAGGAGGAAGGCGTCGAGAAATCGATGACCGAAGCCGGATTGACAACGCTCCTCGTCAAACGACCACTCTCGTCTCGTGTCAACGAAAGCATGCACAAAGATGCACACCAAAACTCTTTTTTTTTTCAAACAAAGAATGTACGTAGAAGAGAAGACTGGGGAACACAGGAGAGAAAGAATGACTCAGGAGAGAAGGGGAAGAAGTCCTTATGCTACGGCGGATGGGTACATGTAGAAGCACACAAGCAAACAAGGCTCAAGCAATCCTAAGGTCGCTATAGGTCCTTACAGCTAGACGACGCCTAACTGCGAGGTCACGCGGCCTCAACACGCCTCACCTCCCTATGACGATGACCACAAAGCCCAGCAAGTGAGTCAAGATCCGGGGATCTCGTCTCTCCTACTATCGACAAAGTGGGCAACGCCGATCTGGTCATGACGGTCGGGACCGGATCACTCTCCTAATGCGCCCGAAATCCTTAGGCCAATGTCTACTTGATTTTAAAATTAGGCTCTTGATTAGTGTGGTTTGTGGGGGCGAAGGAAAGGGTGATGAAATCCCCCACCTTATCTTTTACGGGACAACCCCTCCTTAGTAGTGTTTTGAAGTCCTAAATATAACAATCAACTCTCCAAACAACGCTCAACTCACACTTGTTGTAATGCACTTCCTACTAACTAATGCATGTCATACGAAATGCATGAATGAGAGTAGAAGGTGCGTACCTCACGCCAGCACTCAGCAGCTGAAAATAAAGCTAAAATAAAAGACAATCTAAATGCTTAAGTCACATACATGGTGCATGACCTAAACAAGAAAGAATGCCTAGTCTTTTGCTTTGAGTTTTAGGGTCCAAGTTTCTTAAAGGAGGTTTGATTATTGATCTGGGAACGAACTATAAGTCAAAACATGCCAAATTGAGTCCCAGATAACTAGGTCATTTAGAGCAACAACACAAAGAAATTAAAAGATGAACAGAGCTCACCAGACCGCTGATTGGCGGTCTGAAGTGCTCAGGTCGTCTGGAAATTTCTCCAGTAGCCTCCACTTGCTATTCCCAGTCTCCTGAAACAAAGAAAAACTACAACACAAATTAAATCCACTCGAATCGTCCAAACAAGAGTCTGGACTGACACCTCCCCGGCAACGGCGCCAAAAACTTGATTGAACGTTTTATTTAAAACCGCAAGTGCACGGCCGCGATGAAGCGGTGGCAAGTACGGGTCGTCCTCAGGGAGGTGAGTAGCCTCTTGCTTGTACGAAATCAAGTGGCAAAAATAAGGGGAGAAAGATGTTTATGCTACTCTACTCTATACTACGCTAAGAAGTAGGAAATGCAAAAGGAAGAACCAAACAATGAAATAATAACTAAGCTAAGAACAAATGAAGAATGCTGGAATACAGAAATGGGAAAACCCCTAAGGGGTGGAGTGAGTGCACACATGCAAAGAGGTGGGTGTAGAATACATTCTTTAAGCACATGAAGGTGGTGTTTATCAAGCATATGAAGTGTCTAAATGTTATGGCAAAACCTATCAATCTATTCACCAACATAGTTGATTAACATTTACATATGCAAGTTATTTATTTCAGAACCTAAACAAGCATGAGAGGTGTCTAATCATTTTGGCAAAACTCATCAAGTTATAAATTCTATCCTAAACAAGCAAGCATACATTCATGTTTTATCAACACATCAAAAATAAAGTATTCATCACATTCTCTAATGCATGTATGTACATCTACTCCACCCCCCAAAGGGGATGGAACTACTCACTAAACATTACACTAATTATTAAACTAAGCAAAGAAAGCATATTAAAACTAAGCTAGAAATAAAAGACGATTAAACTAAAACATGCACAAACTATAAAAGAAGCATAATAAACAATGAAAGAAACACAAAACTTTATTGATAAAATGACTCACATTAAAAGTAGCATCCTCCTACTTTAGTGTGCTTCAAGGCCTCACTTCTAGTAGGAAGAATAGCCACTTAAAATATGGAGTGATTACAATAGGAGGTGAAGAGTTCTATTTATAGGCATGGAAAAAGCTAATCCGGGACAATCCCCCGATGTGGGACTAAACCAACACCAAAAATAGCCTCAACGAACATTAATACAAGTCCAGGGCAAATCTTGGCGGATCTGGACTAATCCAGACCGCCAATTGGCGGTCCAAAATGTCCGGATCCAGTTGAGTTTTATTCTGGGCTTTTCTTTGTACTTTTGGTGGTCTTTGATGCATCTACTTCGTTTGTTGGAGCTCCGACCCGAATCCAATTGCTAAAATACTCCCCATGATGGTGTGAAGTATTCTGTTTTGCTCTTAGGTACCTCTATCTTGCGTTCAGGTCCTTCTCCCTTGCATCTTGGTCCCCAGATCTCACAATCCAGTCCTTTTTCCCAGCTTTTGGGTACTTTTATGTTTCTTCTCTTCAAACCTATATATTCCTGAAAACTAAACATAAAACTCGTGACATAGCATTGTTTAGGTGAAAGATAATGGATATAAGATACAAATATGAGCATGAAATGATGTCAATCAGAGGAGGAGAGAGAAGGACAAGCGAAGCAGAAGGAGAGAGATGAGAGAAAGAGAAGGAGGGACAGGAGGAGGGAGAAGAAGGGGAGAGGAGGAGGGAGAAGGAGAACAAGAGAGAGGGCAAGGAGAGAAGAATAAGGGCACACGGAGAGATGGAGAAGGGGAGAGTAGTAAGGAGAGAGAGAGAGAGAGAGAGAGAGAAGGACAATGGGAGTGAGAGGGGAGGAGAGCGAGAAGGAGACGAGGAGAGGAGAGATAGAGGAGGAGGAGAGAGAGAAGGAAAGAGAGAGAAGGAGGAGGAGGAGAGCGAGAGAGTACGATAGAGTGAGAGAGGAGGGAAGAGAGAGATGGACAAGGAGAGAGAAGTAGAGGGAGATGGGGGAGGGAAGGAGGAAGAAGGAGAGAGAAGGAGACGGAGAGAGGGAGAAGAGTGGAGATGGGAAGGAGAAGGAGAGAGAGGGAGAGAAGCAAGAGGAGAAGGCAAGCGAGGGAGAGAGAAGGAGAAGGGGAAAGAGAAGGAGAGGTATTGAAGTAGAGGAGAAGGAGAGAGAGGGAAGGAGATGGAAGACGAAGAGTGAAGGATAAGGAGAGAGAAGATAGAAGGGAAGAGAGAATCAGAGAGTGGAGTGGGAAGGAGAGAGCGCGGGACAACAAGAGAGTGAAAAACAAGGAGAAAGAGGGGAGAGAGGGAAGGAGAGTGTGGGACGAGAGAGAAGGAAATGGGGAAAGAAGGAGAGAGGGACGGAGAGAGAGAGCTAGAAGGAGAAGGAGTGAGAGGAGAGGTGGACGGAGGGGGAGAGAGTGAGAAGGGCAAGGAGAGAGTGAGAAGGAGAGAGAGGGAGAAGGAGAGCGAGAAGGAGGGAGTGAAACGGAGAAGGGGAGAGAGGGAATTAGAGCGAGAAGTGGAGAGAGGAGAGAGAGAAAGAGAAGGAGAGAGGGAGAAAGAGTGAGGGAGTCGGTAAGTGAGCTAGAAGGAGAAAGACATGGAGATGGAGAGAGAGAAGGAAGAGGAGACTGGAAGGGAAGGAGAGAAGGAAAGAGGGAGGGAGAAGGAGAAGTAGAGAGAGAAATATAGGGAAGGAGAAGGGGGAGAGAGAAGGAGAACGAGAGGAGTGAGAGAGAGTGAAGGTGACGGAGAGGAAAAGAAGAGGGAGGAGGAGAGAGAAGGACAAGCGAAGCAGAAGGAGAGAGATGAGAGAAAGAGAAGGGGGAGAGGAGGGAGAGGAGGAGGGAGAAGAAGGGTAGAGAAGGAGGGAGAAGGAGAACAAGAGAGAGGGCAAGGAGAGAAGAATAAGGGCACACGGAGAGAAGGAGAAGGGGAGAGTAGATAAGGAGAGAGAGAGAGAAGGACAATGGGAGTGAGAGGGGAGGAGAGCGAGAAGGAGACGAGGAGAGGAGAGATAGAGGAGGAGGAGAGAGAGAAGGAAAGAGAGAGAAGGAGGAGGAGGAGAGCGAGAGAGTACGATAGAGTGAGAGAGGAGGGGAGAGAGAGATGGACAAGGAGGGAGAAGTAGAGGGAGATGGGGGAGGGAAGGAGGAAGAAGGAGAGAGAAGGAGACGGTGAGAGGGAGAAGAGTGGAGATGGGAAGGAGAAGGAGAGAGAGGGAGAGAAGTAAGAGGAGAAGGCAAGCGAGGGACAGAGAAGGAGAAGGGGAAAGAGAAGGAGAGGTATTGAAGTAGAGGAGAAGGAGAGAGAGGGAAGGAGACGGAAGACGAAGAGTGAGGGATAAGGAGAGAGAAGATAGAAGGGAAGAGAGAATCAGTGAGTGGAGTGGGAAGCAGAGAGCGCGGGACAACAAGAGAGTGAAAAACAAGGAGAAGGAGGGGAGAGAGAGGAGAGTGTGGGACGAGAGAGAAGGAAATGGTGAAACAAGGAGAGAGGGACGGAGAGAGAGAGCTAGAAGGAGAAGGAGAGAGAGGAGAGGTGGACGGAGGGGGAGAGAATGAGAAGGGCAAGGAGAGATGGAGAAGCAGAGAGAACAATAGAGAAGGAGAGAGAGGGAGAAGGAGAGCGACATGGAGGGAGTGAAACGGAGAAGGGGAGAGAGTTAATTAGAGCGAGAAGTGGAGAGAGGAGAGAGAGAAAGAGAAGGAGAGAGGGAGAAAGAGTGAGGGAGTCGGTAAGTGAGCTTGACGGAGAAAGACAAGGAGAAGGAGAGAGAGAAGGAAGAGGAGACTAGAAGGGAAGGAGAGAAGGAAAGAGGGAGGGAGAAGGAGAAGTAGAGAGAGAAATAAAGGGAAGGAGAAGGGGAGAGAGAAGGAGAACGAGAGGAGTGAGAGAGAGTGAAGGTGACGGAGAGGAAAAGAAGAGGGAGGAGGAGAGAGAAGGACAAGTGAAGCAGAAGGAGAGAGATGAGAGAAAGAGAAGGAGGGAGAGGTGGGAGAGGAGGGAGAGGAGGAGGGAGAAGAAGGGTAGAGGAGGAGGGAGAAGGAGAACAAGAGAGAGGGCAAGGAGAGAAGAATAAGGGCACACGGAGAGAAGGAGAAGGGGAGAGTAGATATGGAGAGAGAGAGAGAATGACAATGGGAGTGAGAGGGGAGGAGAGCGAGAAGGAGACGAGGAGAGGAGAGAAAGAGGAGGAGGAGAGAGAGAAGGAAAGAGAGAGAAGGAGGAGGAGGAGAGCGAGAGAGTACGATAGAGTGAGAGAGGAGGGGAGAGAGAGATGGACAAGGAGAGAGAAGTAGAGGGAGATGGGGAGGGAAGGAGGAAGAAGGAGAGAGAAGGAGACGGAGAGAGGGAGAAGAGTGGAGATGGGAAGGAGAAGGAGAGAGAGGGAGAGAAGCAACAGGAGAAGGCAAGCGAGGGAGAGAGAAGGAGAAGGGGAAAGAGAAGGAGAGGTATTGAAGTAGAGGAGAAGGAGAGAGAGGGAAGGAGATGGAAGACGAAGAGTGAGGGATAAGGAGAGAGATGATAGAAGGGAAGAGAGAATCAGAGAGTGGAGTGGGAAGGAGAGAGCGTGGGACAACAAGAGAGTGAAAAACAAGGAGGAGGGGAGAGAGAGAAGGAAATGGGGAAACAAGGAGAGAGGGACGGAGAGAGAGAGCTAGAAGGAGAAGGAGAGAGAGGAGAGGTGGACGGAGGGGGAGAGAGTGAGAAAAGCAAGGAGAGATGGAGAAGCAGAGAGAACAATAGAGAAGGAGAGCGAGGGAGAAGGAGAGCGACAAGGAGGGAGTAAAACGGAGAAGGGGAGAGAGAGAGTTAATTAGAGCGAGAAGTGGAGAGAGGAGAGAGAGAAAGAGAAGGAGAGAGGGAGAAAGAGTGAGGGAGTAGGTAAGTGAGCTAGACAGAGAAAGACAAGGAGAAGGAGAGAGAGAAGGAAGAGGAGACTGGAAGGGAAGGAGAGAAGGAAAGAGGGAGGGAGAAGGAGAAGTAGAGAGAGAAATAGAGGGAAGGAGAAGGGGGAGAGAGAAGGAGAACGAGAGGAGTGAGAGAGAGTGAAGGTGACGGAGAGGAAAAGAAGAGGGAGGAGGAGAGAGAAGGACAAGCGAACCAAAAGGAGAGAGATGAGAGAAAGAGAACGAGGGAGAGGAGGAGGGAGAAGAAGGGTAGAGGAGGAGGGAGAAGGAGAACAAGAGAGAGGGCAATGAGAGAAGAATAAGGGCACACGGAGAGAAGGAGAAGGGGAGAGTAGATAAGGGGAGAGAGAGAGAAGGACAACAGGAGTGAGAGGGGAGGAGAGCGAGAATGAGACGAGGAGAGGAGAGATAGAGGAGGAGGAGAGAGAGAAGGAGGAGGAGGAGAGGGAGAGAGGACGATAGAGTGAGAGAGGAGGGGAGAGAGATGGACAAGGAGAGAGAAGTAGAGGGAGATGGGGGAGGGAAGGAGGAAGAAGGAGAGAGAAGGAGACGGAGAGAGGGAGAAGAGTGGAGATGGGAAGGAGAAGGAGAGAGAGGGAGAGAAGCAAGAGGAGAAGGCAAGCGAGGGAGAGAGAAGGAGAAGGGGAAAGAGAAGGAGAGGTATTGAAGTAGAAGAGAAGGAGAGAGGGAAGGAGATGAAAGACGAAGAGTGAGGGATAATGAGAGAGAAGATAGAAGGGAAGGGAGAATCAGAGAGTGGAGTGGGAAGGAGAGAGCGCGGGACAACAAGAGAGTGAAAAACAAGGAGAAGGAGGGGAGAGAGAGAAGGAGAGTGTGGGACGAGAGAGAAGGAAATGGGGAAACAAGGAGAGAGGGACGGAGAGAGAGAGCTAGACGGAGAAGGAGAGAGAGGAGAGGTGGACGGAGGGGGAGAGAGTGAGAAGGGCAAGGAGAGATGGAGAAGCAGAGAGAACAACAGAGAATGAGAGAGAGGGAGAAGGAGAGCGACAAGGTGGGAGTGAAACAGAGAAGGGGAGAGAGTCAATTAGAGCGAGAATTGGAGAGAGGAGAGAGAAAGAGAAGGAGTTCTAGAGAGAGAACCTCTGGAGAAAAACTAGTTCTAGAGAGAGAACCTCTGGAGAAAAACTAGTTCTAGAGAGAGAAAGTTGAGGGGAGTGAGGAGAAGCGTGGGGGAGCCTCCCTCCAGCCCCCTACCGGACATGGACGTTGGCCGGCGACCTCTGGATGCCTCCCGTCCACCACCATCACCGGCACCGGTGGTGGTGGCCGGAATATCACAAAATCCGGCCATCTCGGGTTAGGTTCGTTTTTAGAAGATGGGGGTGTACAAGGAGTGCCTTGGCCTCCCTTGGCTGCCGTGGCTGCCGGCCGGCCACCCCAGGTCGACGGCCAACCTTACCTCGCCGGCTCCGGTGGGCTGGCCCCGCCAGACGGCGAGAACTCCGGCGATGCGGAAAATGGAGAGAATGAGAAGGAGAATGTGGTGGGAAGAAAATGGACGGATCTCTTCTCCTCTAATCCAAGGGCATCCACGGCCCTAGAGTTTGTTGCACCGGTGGTAAAGGAAGGAGTATGCATGGCGAAGTGCTCAAGGGAGGCGGTGGTGGAGGCATTAAAGAAATGGGACAAGGTACTTCTTGGTTATTTTGTTGATTTCAAACCACATCTACCTACTTTGGAGAAGTTCTTGCAAAGGGCGTGGAAGATCACCGGCGACCTTGAGGTAATACGCCAGCAAGAAGGTTTCCTTTTGTTTAGATTCACATTGGATAAGGACTTAGATTTTGCTCTTGAGAATGGACCATGGTTTGTGAGGGGAGCGCCCCTTGTAGTGCAAAGGTGGACTCCCACAACGGTGATGAAGAAGGATAAAATGTCCACGGTGCCCATATGGATTCGCATGCCGGAGCTTGACTTGAGGTTTTGGTCACCCAAAAATCTTAGTACCATAGCAAGTGTGGTTGGCCGTCCCCTTTACATGGATGAGAATACGGCATCGGGGAGGCGTTTGTCATATGCTCGAGTTTGTGTGGAGGTGCCATGCTCATTTGAATATCCATCAAAGATCCAAGTGCAAGTAGAGGATGGTGAGGTGGAGGATATTGGGGTGGAATACGAGTGGAGGATGGGATATTGCGACACATGCAAGGAGGTTGGTCACACATTGGCAAGATGCACATGCAAAGCTCAAGAGAAGTCACTAGAGAGGCTAACCGGAAATGAGAAGAAGAAGGCATGGGTGGTGGTCGGAAGAGATGGGAAGAAGGTATGCTCACACGAAGAGAAGGACAATGAGGAGATGGTGGGGGAAGAAAATGCGGGAAAAATGAAGTTGGGGGACGCCGACGGGGAGGAGGTGGCCGCCGGAGGCTCGCCGGAAAAGGTCACCGGAGTGGCTGCCGGAGGTGAGGAGGCCACCGGAGTTGGAGCACATGGGGTAGGGCTTGGGGAACCAAAAGCAAAAGGTAGGGGACAAAAAGTAAAAGGAGGACAAAAAAGAAAAGATGTCATAAAAAGTAGTCAAGTTTGCTTTGTGGAAGAACCAATCATGAGGGAGGAATTCAAAAATGATGGGGTAGAACTTTCTTTGGGCAGCCATGAAGCCAATCAGAGTGATCCACGTGGAAAAGGGCATGCAAATGACATCAAAAGCAAAAGCAAGTTTGTGCCCACTTTGGATGAGCCAATCATGGGGGGAGAATTTCAAATGCATGTGGTGGCTCCAAACTCTTTAGGCAGCCATGAATCCATTGAGAACCCTCCATGTGGCATTGGAAAAGCAAAAGAATGGACCACACACTACCATGGAACATGTGGAAAGGGGGTAGGTGAGGAGAAAGATATGGATAAGGATGAGAGTGAGAAGGATTTGTCTCTTGACTTGGAGAGGAATGTGGGCTCAAAATGTGATAACCATGAGTGGGCTGGCCCAAATGTTGGAACCACATTGCCTAGAGATCCATTTGCACAAGGTGCAAGTATGAATGGGGAGGGGCTTCGGATTTTGGAAGAGAAACTACAAGGTGACCCCGGTAGAGGTGGTTTGGGAGGGAAGGCTAGATTGAGGTCCCCCCCACCCTTAGTAGACCTTGATGCTATATCTCCTCAAGCCACATTTAAAGGTGTCCGAGAGGTTGCATTTCAGCAACAAGAAAAGGAGAAGACCACCGGGCCGAGCAAGGTTGCACGAGAGGAACTCACGGAAAGTGACAAGGAAGATGCCGCACTCATGGGCCTAGATCATGTTGAGTACTTGCGCTTGAAGAAGAGATACGGGGATGTGCGAACATATGTTGAGGAACCATGGTGTTATGACTCTGATGAGTTGAACTCAAGTGGTTCCCAACATTCGAAGGGATCATCCAAGAAGAAAAGGAAGAAGAAGAAAGGGAAAGGAAGAAGATGAACGTGCCCAAACAAGTACCTACCACGAATGCATGTTAAGAGTTAAGGGTTATGGAACGTGCAAACTATGTTGTGTAATTTGAGCGTGTAGGATTTAGGATCCATTGTTAGACTAGCGCGAGTCGATGTAATATTTATTTTTCGCAATATGAACTACTCGCACCAGAGTAGTTCCTAGCACTTCATTGTATGCTCTTTTTTTGCATGTACGTTTATTGAGGCATCAATAAATTTAGCGGATCTGCCGAGACCGCCCTTTTGATTTGCAAAAAAAAAAGAAAAAAAAGAAGAGAAGGAGACAGGGAGAAAGAGTGAGTGAGGGAGTCGGTAAGTGAGCTAGACGGAGAAAGACAAGGAGAAGGAGAGAGAGAAGGAAGAGGAGACTGGAAGGGAAGGAGAGAAGGAAAGAGGGAGGGAGAAGGAGAAGTAGAGAGAGAAATAGAGGGAAGGAGAAGGGGGAGAGAGAATGAGAACGAGAGGAGTGAGAGAGAGTGAAGGTGACGGACAGGAAAAGAAGAGGGAGGAGGAGAGAGAAGGACAAGCGAAGCAGAAGGAGAGAGATGAGAGAAAGAGGAGGGAGAGGAGGGAGAGGAGGAGGGAGAAGAAGGGGAGAGGAGGAGGGAGAAGGAGAACAAGAGAGAGTGCAAGGAGAGAAGAATAAGGGCACACGGAGAGATGGAGAAGGGGAGAGTAGATAAGGAGAGAGAGAGAGAGAAGGACAATGGGAGTGAGAGGGGAGGAGAGCGAGAAGGAGACGAGGAGAGGAGAGATAGAGGAGGAGGAGAGAGAGAAGGAAAGAGACAGAAGGAGGAGGAGGAGAGCGAGAGAGTACGATAGAGTGAGAGAGGAGGGGAGAGAGAGATGGACAAGGAGAGAGAAGTAGAGGGAGATGGTGGAGGGAAGGAGGAAGAAGGAGAGAGAAGGAGACGGAGAGAGGGAGAAGAGTGGAGATGGGAAGGAGAAGGAGAGAGAGGGAGAGAAGCAAGAGGAGAAGGCAAGCGAGGGAGAGAGAAGGAGAAGGGGAAAGAGAAGGAGAGGTATTGAAGTAGAGGAGAAGGAGAGAGAGGGAAGGAGATGGAAGACGAAGAGTGAGGGATAAGGAGAGAGAAGATAGAAGGGAAGAGAGAATCAGAGAGTGGAGTGGGAAGGAGAGAGCGCGGGACAACAAGAGATTGAAAAACAAGGAGAAGGAGGGGGGAGAGAGAAGGAGAATGTGGGACGAGAGAGAAGGAAATGGGGAAACAAGGAGAGAGGGACGGAGAGAGAGAGCTAGAAGGAGAAGGAGAGAGAGGAGAGGTGGACGGAGGGGGAGAGAGTGAGAAGGGCAAGGAGAGATGGAGAAGCAGAGAGAACAATAGAGAAGGAGAGAGAGGGAGAAGGAGAGCGACAAGGAGGGAGTGAAACGGAGAAGGGGAGAGAGTGAATTAGTGCGAGAAGTGGAGAGAGGAGAGAGAGAAAGAGAAGGAGAGAGGGAGAATGAGTGAGGGAGTCGGTAAGTGAGCTAGACGGAGAAAGACAAGGAGAAGGAGAGAGAGAAGGAAGAGGAGACTGGAAGGGAAGGAGAGAGAGAAGGAAGAGGAGACTGGAAGGGAAGGAGAGAGAGAAGGAAGAGGAGACTGGAAGGGAAGGAGAGAAGGAAAGAGGGAGGGAGAAGGAGAAGTAGAGAGAGAAATAGAGGGAAGGAGAAGGGGGAGAGAGAAGGAGAACGAGAGGAGTGAGAGAGAGTGAAGGTGACGGAGAGGAAAAGAAGTGGGAGGAGGAGAGAGAAGGACAAGCGAAGCAGAAGGAGAGAGATGAGAGAAAGAGAAGGAGGGAGAGGAGGGAGAGGAGGGATAAGAACGTAGAGGAGGAGGGAGAAGGAGAACAAGAGAGAGGGAAAGGAGAGAAGAATAAGGGCACACGGAGAGAAGGAGAATGGGAGAGTAGATAAGGAGAGGGAGAGAGAGAGAAGGACAATGGGAGTGAGAGGGGAGGAGAGCGAGAAGGAGACGAGGAGAGGAGAGATAGAGGAGGAGGAGAGAGAGAAGGAAAGAGAGAGAACGAGGAGAGCGAGAGAGTACGATAGAGTGAGAGAGGAGGCGAGAGAGAGATGGACAAGGAGAGAGAAGTAGAGGGAGATGGGGGAGGGAAGGAGGAAGAAGGAGATAGAAGGAGACGGAGAGAGGGAGAAGAGTGGAGATGGGAAGGAGAAGGAGAGAGAGGGAGAGAAGCAAGAGGAGAAGGCAAGCGAGGGAGAGAGAAGGAGAAGGGGAAAGAGAAGGAGGTATTGAAGTAGAGGAGAAGGAGAGAGAGGGAAGGAGATGGAAGACGAAGAGTGAGGGATAAGGAGAGAGAAGATAGAAGGGAAGAGAGAATCAGAGAGTGGAGTGGGAAGGAGAGAGCGCGGGACAACAAGAGAGTGAAAAACAAGGAGAAGGAGGGGAGAGAGAAGGAGAGTGTGGCGAGAGAAGGAGAAGGGAGAAAGTCATGAGGGGAGAGAGAAGCTCTGGGGTGTGTGCATGGGGAACCTAGGTTTCCTATGCTCTCCACCCTCGTTTCTCCACCAAAACTCGCGATTTTTACACCAAAATGGCTCCTACGACTAGCTCTACACGATTGAAACAACAAGATGGAGATTGTGGCACAAACAAGGATCCCCATCACGCAAGGCAGCAAGCTTCAAACTCGGAAGTGGAGGAGGAAGCTCACGTATCATATCTAGGGAGTGTCAAGTCTCCCTCAAGGAAGTGGTCCGATCTTTTTCAAGCAAGTAATAGGCCCTCCACGGTCCTAGAATTCATTCCACCGACCATCAAGGGAGGGGAGAAGGTAGCCTTCTGTTCTAAAGCTGAAGTTGTCGAATCCCTAAAGAAGTGGGACAAGGTTCTAGTTGGGTATTTCATTGCTTTTAGACCCCATTTGCCGACATTGGAGAAGCATCTCCAAAGGGTGTGGAGCTTAGTTGGCGGCATGGAGGTGATTAAGAGAAGCCAAAGCTTCTTGTTATTTCGTTTCACTCTTGCGGAAGATAGGAAGAGGGTTTTAGAGGGAGGGCCGTGGTTTGTCAAGGGCTCCCCTTTAGTGGTCCAAGCTTGGGCACCGGATCTCATCTTGAAACGTGCAAACATCACAACGGTGCCAATATGGGTTAGATTGCCGGATCTTGACCTCAAGTTTTGGGCACCAAAACCTTTGAGCAATATTGCAAGTGTGCTTGGGAGGCCATTGTACATGGATGAACACACCGCATCCGGCCGAAGGTTGGCATTTGCTAGAGTTTGTATTGAGGTAACTCAAGATTTCCACTATCCTAGTTGGGTTGAAGTTCAAGTAGAGGAAGGAGAGACACAACGAGTTTATGTTGAATATGAATGGAGACCCAGATTTTGTCACGATTGCATGGAGTTTGGGCATGAGGAGGAGAAGTGTCCAAGAAAGAAGGTGATTGTTAGGCTCGCAAAGGTTGCCCCCCAACAAAAACCGGTGGAACAATGGGTAGAAGTTAAGCACAATGGTGGGAAAGCTAGTAGAGGCAAGGGTCCCTTCCACGAGGAAGAAGGAAATCTCGAAGAGGAAGTGGAGGGTGCCCCCGGGATAGACTTGGAGGAAGGCCGGCGAGTGCCCATAGGAGGGAACGTGGAGAAGAGAGGGGTTGGGAGAGATGATGACGTGGAGAGGGAAGAGGGGGACATGGAGGAGGGAGAGGGTGACGTGGAGGAGGGAGAGGGTGGTGACGTGGAGGGGCTGATGTGGATGCAAGGGCAAAGGGAGAATTGACACATGGAAGTGGGACTAGGAGGGAAATGTTGGAGGGAAACATGAGGGAGAGGGAAACATCATGTGTTTCTCTTGAGGAGGCAAGTGAAGTGCCACGTGGACTAAGGGAGGAAGGGATTGGAGACCAAGAAATAATGGACATGGGAGGAGAGACAAATACGAGCATGCCATGTGGACAAGAAAACAAAGACAAGAGCAAGGACACACAAAAGATGAGTGGGTGTTTTGCTCTTGGAAGAACCAATGAGGAGAGGGAGGAGTGCTCTAAATTCAAATGGGCCAATGAGGAAGCATCACGTGATGGAGGGAGTGAGAACAAGGGGGACCACGCAAAAAGGAAGGCAAATGAAGGAGTGCCACGTGGACTGAGGAAGGACGGGGGGGGGGGGGGGGGGGGGGGACCAAGAAATAACGGTTAAGAGAGGTAAGGCCCATGAGAGCACGCCAAATGGACAAAAGGACAAGAGTAGAAGGGTGCAAAATGGGAGTGGGTGCTTTGCTCTTGAAAGGACCAATGAGGAGAAGGATGAGTGCTCTACATCCAAAGGAGCCAATGAGGAGGCCTCAAGGAATGAAGGAGGTGGAAACAAGGGGGAATAAACCCACTTTCTAGACGCACTAGCAAATGTGGGTGCAAATGAGGAAAGCATGTGTGAGGCACATGTGAAGAGTGCACTAGTGGAGGAGAGGAAAATAACTAAGGAGGTGCATGGGAGGGAAAAGAACGTGAGAAGCATGCATGGAAGTGTGAGTGGATGCTTTGCTCATGAGGGAACCAATGAGAAGAGAGATGAGTGCTCTAAGTTCAAAGGAACCAATGAGGAGGAATCTCGTGATAATGGAGGTGGAAACAAGGGGGAAGAAGCACACTTTCTAGACGCACTAGCAAAGGTGGGTGCAAATGAGGAAAGCATGTGTGAGGCACATGTGAAGGGTGCACTAGTGGAGGAGAGGAAAATAATTAAGAAGGGGCAAGGGAGGGGAAAGAACGTGAGTAGTATGCATGAAAGGATTATGGGGAGTGAGATACATCCCACGCAAGAGAAGGGTGACTATGGAGGTTTACTAGTTCCTTCGATGGGAGAAGAACGAGAGTGGGAATCACCTAGACACACAAGGAAAGAGAAGACATTGATGCAAAATCTACCTTGGACTAATGGAGGGAAGTTCAACGCTTTGGACATTATGGGGGGAGGAACTAGGAATGGCCACCATCCTCTCACCACCGGAAGGAAGCACGCAAGGAGGGGAGGTTACACTCGAGCAAAGGGACACTAACAAGGGGAAGACGTGGAGGCATAGCTCCCCCCCCCCCCACCCTCGGCTGATTTGGAGTCCTTCTCACCACAACCCGAAGTGTTCAAAGCAATAAGGGAGAAGGGTTTGGTGCAACAAAAGTCAACGCATGGAGGAAGAGGGGCTCGTCCCCAAACCTTAAACCCATGAATACCCTTATGTGGAATGTGCGCGGTGCTAATGGACCCGGCCGTGCACTTATGATTAGGGGTCGAATTAAGGAGGCACACGCGGAGGTGGTTTGTCTTTTTTAACACAAAGTGAAGATGAAGAATTTGGATAAATTCAAACGTGCAATATGGCCACATGCTTGGGCGGCAAATAGTGTTGTGGTGGATTCCGGCGGAATTCTTGTCCTTTGGAATGATCAAGTGGTTGACCTACATGTTACATTTGAATCCACGCAACTTCTCCACTTTCAAGGATGGCTGAAAAGAGAGGGAATAAGCTTTGATCTCACGGCAATCTATGGCGCAAATGGGCATGTGGAGAGAAGGGTGTTGTGGGAAGACCTTGCCTCCGTTGCTCCATGCGTTGGGAAGCCTTGGATCGTAGGGGGGGACTTCAATTGCATCCGGAGGGCGAGTGAAAAATGCGGAGGAGGAGGAATGAATGAGGGTGCCACAAAGGATTTTAACAATTGCATTGATTCCCTCCATCTCATTGAAATGCCTTCAACCGGGGGGGAATATACGTGGTCAAATTCTTCCGAAGGAAGTGCACGAATTGAGACCAAGATTGACCGCATATTGATGACAAATGCTTGGCTTGATGCATTCCCGGATTCTTTCTACTTTGTGGGGGAGAAAGACTTGAGTGATCACGCGATGCTCACCTTAACTACGGAGGGGACGGGGATGAGAAAGAACCGAATGTTTCGGTTTGAAAATCATTAGGTGGAACATGAGGACTTTAGTGAGGTGGTTCAAGGAGCGTGGACTACTCTAGTGAATGGTACCCCGATGTTTCGTGTAGTGGCAAAATTAAAGGAAGTCAAAGAAGCACTCAAACGATGGAGCAAGGAGACATTCGGCAACATTATACATAAGGTGGGGGAAGCCACGAATACCCTTGCAGAGGTGAGAAAGCTTAGGCTGGCCTCCCCGGGGGATGAAGATCTTGCGCGTGCGGAGGTGAAGGCAAAATCTGAGCTAGCTAAGATTCTAGAGCATGAGGAGTCCATTATACGTCAAAAGTCGTGAGTTAAGTGGTTAAAGGAGGGTGACCGGAATACAAGGTTCTTCCATGCACACCTTCGAGTGAGGAGAGCCACCAACAAAGTGAGGAGAGTGTGTGAGGGAGTGCATTCCTTTGAGGAGGAGGGCGAAATCCGGGATGCGTTCCGGAGGTTTTTTGCTAACTTGTTTGCTAATGATTTTCAGGTTCAACCCATTTCAGCCTCCATTGTCTTGCCCCAACTCGACCAAATGGAAGGAGAGAGCCTAGTTCGCAAGTTGGGCATGAAAGAGTTGGAGGACGTGGTGTTGAATGCAAATGTGGACAAGGCACCGGGTCCGGATGGATTCAATGCAAAATTCTTCAAGGCGGCTTGGGGGATAATCAAGAGAGATGTGTTCAAAGCCGTTGACTCATGTTTGAGTAATGGGAAGATGCTAACACAATTGAATTTCACCTCCATCACAATCATTCCGAAGAAGATGGCTCCCACTATGGTAGAAGACTATAGGCCTATAGCTCTTTGCAACATGATGTATCGGTTCATTGCAAAGGTGCTTGCGAACCGGTTGAAGGGTCTCTTGCCACGGCTTGTTGGGGAGAATCAAAGTGCTTTTGTCCATGGAAGGAGGATCGGTGATAACATACTACTTGCACATGAGCTTTGCCACAACCTTCATCTTGAGAGAGGACGGGGACGCATGTGCATCAAGTTGGACATTAGGAAAGCCTACGACTCCATATCATGGGCTTTCTTAGATCAAGTTATGGTGAGGTTTGGTTTTCCGGCAAAATGGAGGAAGGTCATTATGGCTTGCGTGGAAGCTTCTTTTGTCGTCACGGTCAATGGAGCAAACTCCACCCCATTTCGTGCAAGGAATGGTTTGAGGCAAGGAGACCCTATGGCACCTTACTTGTTTGTCTTGTGCATGGAAGTATTGAGCACAATGGTGAAGATGGCGGTGGAGGAAGGAAGAATCGAGCCTCTAGCTTGCGGAGATGTTAATATTTCACACTTACTCTTTGCTGATGATGTGTTATTCTTTGCTAAAGCTACGAAGGATAATGCACAAGAGATTAAGAAGGTGCTTGACGAGTTCACGGCATGCTCAGGGCTGAGATTTAGTGCTTCAAATAGCCAAATTTTCATGGGTGGAGAAGTGACGCATGGTGATTGGATTGTGGAACACCTTGGGATGGAACGCATGGCCTTCCCGGTCACCTACCTTGGCATCCCTTTGTTCTCTGGTCGTATGGGGAAGGCTCATTGTGGAGAGCTACTTAGGAAGGTTAAAGCCCGCTTGAGTACATGGCAACAAAGCTTTCTATCCATCGCCGGCCGTGTGGAGCTTGTGCGAAGTGTCCTTGTGTCACTTAGTATCTATTGGACATCCGCATTCTTGGTCCCTCACAAAGTACTTCAAGAATTGGATAGCCCAATGAGTCACTTTATTTGGGGTGGGCCTAAGAAATGGGTGGCGGTAGCTTGGAAGGATGTTTGTACCCCGAAGAAGGAAGGGGGCTTGGCCTCAAGAAACTCACGGAATGGAATGATGTGGGGCTGCTTAGGCTCTTTTGGCTCATGATAAATGATGGTCCCTCTTTGTGGGTGAAGTGTATGCGTCACAAATATCTTAAAAATCGATCCATTTGGCTAGCACGACCGCCTGCTACATCTTCATGGGCTTGGCGTGGGATACTTAGTGTCCGGGAAATTGCAAGAAGGCATATTCAATACAAGGTGGGAGATGGGTGAACACATCCGATTTTTCCAATTTCCTTGGTGCGGGGAACCTTTCCAAGTTGAACCTTGGGGAGAGCGGCTACACTACGAATTGGGAGTACCTTGGGACACGAATGTTGCATACTTCATTAGGAATGGTGAGTGGAGCCTCCCTTATCCTAAATCGAGCATCATGGAGACACTTTGGACCAAGATCAAAGGCCTCCCCATATTAGGTGGAGTGGACAAACCGACAAGGCTGAATGGAAATGGAAACATCCTCGGCATGAAGGAGGTTTGGAAGTGGGTAAAGGCACCGGGAAATGAAGTGAGTTGAGCTCATATGGTGTGGCACAAGCATGGCATCCCTAAACACTCACTCACGGCTTGGCGAGCAATGAGGGGTCGACTACTCACGAAGAAGCTCATGAACCAAAGGGGTGCAAAGCTTGACCCGACTTGTGTCCTTTGTGAGGACATGGGGGAGTATATGGAGCATCTATTTTGGAGGTGCTCGTTTGCTAGAGACGTTTGGGGAAGCCTCCTAGCATGCCTTCACGTCAGCCCCAACTTCGCAAGCTCGATTGTGGGGGAAGCAAATCGCATTGTCCATGCAAGAGGGGGGTGCATAGAGGCTCTAGAACGAAGGTGGGCGTTCAATGCCATGATCCATGAATGTTGGCAAGAACGCAACCGAAGAATTTTTGAGGGGGACAAGAAGAAACCGGGGGAGGTAATTGAAGCAATCAAGGATATGCTACGGTGCTTAGGAGGAAAAGTGAAGGACATAGCAAAGAATGAGGAGGAATTCCAGAAATTTGAAGACAAATGGAAATAAGATAGGATAGGAAATAGGACAGCAATTTCTTTTGAAAAATGTAAGCATGCTTGTAATACTTTTGTAGTAGAGGCCGGTTATGCATAAGCCATAAACCCGCGCGCTTAGTGCTCAATTTTGTAGGTTGTAAACAATAATTCATCAATAGAATTTAGAGGCTAAAGCCTCCCTTTTGCTTTGCAAAAAAAAAGAGAAGGAGAGTGTGGGACGAGAGAGAAGGAAATGGGGAAACAAGGAGAGAGGGACGGAGAGAGAGAGAGCTAGAAGGAGAAGGAGAGAGAGGAGAGGTGGACGGAGGGGGAGAGAGTGAGAAGGGCAAGGAGAGATGGAGAAGCAGAGAGAACAATATAGAAGGAGAGAGAGGGAGAAGGAGAGCGACAAGGAGGGAGTGAAACGGAGAAGGGGAGAGAGTGAATTAGAGAGAGAAGTGGAGAGAGGAGAGAGAGAAAGAGAAGGAGAGGAGAGAGGGAGAAGAGGGCGGAGCAAATTCTAGAGAGAGAAGCTCTGGAGAAAAAGTGCATTCTAGAGAGAGAAAGTTGAGGGAGAGCATGGGAGTGCATGGGAGTGCCGCCTAGGCCCCCTACCTCACCAGCCTTGGTCGTTTGCCGGCCACCCATGACCTCCGGCCGGCCAACCACCCCCAGCTCCGGCGAGGAGGCGCCGCCGGACGGTGAAGATCAAAATTTTCAGCCAAAAGATGGGAAAGCGCTGCCAACACCACCACGGAAGTGGTATGAACTCTTTGCTCAGCCAGCAAGACCACGTACTTTGCTGGAGTACGTTGCACCGAGAAAGCGAGGGGGTGTAAAGGTGGCTGAAATTTCAAGCAAAGAGATGGCTGAAACTCTTGGTGCATGGGAGAAGGTCTTAATGGGGTATTTCGTGGGTTTCCAGCCCCAGCTTCCTACCCTTGAAAGGTACCTAGCTAAACTATGGAGGATTTCGGGCTCCTTGGAGATTGTTCGCCGGAAAAAAAACATGTTGATCTTCCGGTTCACACAAGATTCCGACCGTCTACATGCGTTGGAGAAGGGACCATGGTTCGTGCGTGGTTCCCCCCTCATACTTCAGCCATGGTCAGCCACGAATAAGGTCCAAGAGAAGATGTGCACGGTTCCTATTTGGGTTCGTTTTCCTGATTTGGACCTTAAGTTTTGGTCAAGAAAGCTTCTCGGCACGCTCTCTAGTGTGTTGGGGAAACCATTGTTCATGGATGAGAATACGGCAACGGGTTGCCGACTTGCTTTTGCGCGTGTTTGTGTTGAAGTTGATAGTGAGTTCGACTAACCTAGCCACGTTTTGGTAACAAACGAGAAGGAGGAGGGTGAGGTGGTGCAAGTCGAGTATGAGTGGAAACCAACGTTTTGCTCGGTATGTTGCATGTTTGGTCACAATGAGAGTCGATGATCAAGACGGGTGCCGGAGGAGTCAAGTAAATATAACAAACGAGTATGGATAGAGAAGAGGAAGGAGACAAGGAAAAATGAGGTGGGAGAAGAAGCGGATCCAAATCTTGGCTCGCCGGAAAAGATCGCCGACGTGGAGGAGGCTGCCGGAGGAGCTCCGGCGGGGGTCACCGGAGAGGATGCTGGGGGGGAGGTGCATGTTGGAGGGGCACCACTTGGGGTTGAGCTAGGGGGACAAAAAGTTAAAGTAGGGGGACAAAAAGCAAAAGCAAAAGCAAGAGGTGTCATAGAAAGTACTAAAGTGTGCTCCATGGAAGAACCAATCATGGGGCTGGATTTCAAAATTGATGGGGGGACACCAAACCCTTTGGGAAGCAAAGGACCCACTAAGGAGGCTCCACATGGACAAGATGAAGGGAAAGAAATGGGAGCCAATGACATTGAGCCATGTGGAAAGAAGGTTGGAAGAGAAATTCCAGTATGGGAGGACCAAAGGCATGTGTGTGCACATGGAGGCCATGGAGGAGAAAGTGGGGACCATGGAGCACATGGTGCACTTGGGGACCACGAATTTGAAATGTGGAGGGAAGATGAGTTTTCTTTGGGCTCTCTTTTTGAAGGTGAAAACTCATGTGATGGGCCTTCCTATGGGCTAACTTGTGGGCTGCGATTAGGGCCAATTGGACCACGCACGGGGCAAGGAGTGGTTGTAAGCTCGACGGTCCAGGTGGAGAAATTGCATGGGAACACCGGGAGGGAGAAACCTCGGCTATGCTCCCCGCCACCCTCGGTGGATCTAGATGAGTTATCCCCTCAAGTTGGATTCCAAGGCGTTCGTGAGGCCGCTTTAAAGAAACAACGAGCAAAAATTAGGGAGTCAAGTACTCCAATACGTGAGGATCTCACGCCGAGTGACATTGAGGAGGCTGCGATATTTGGCCTGGACCATGAAGAGTATAAACGCCTGAGGGATAAGTTTGAAAGCATGGAGACAGATTATGAAGATCCGGAGGAGCCATGGAGTTATGGCTCGGGGAATCAAATCGTGAAGGGTTACTTCGATAAGGGCGGGACGAGTCAGAAGAAATCAAGAAAGAAGGAGAAGAGAAGGAAAGGAAAGCGATGAATGCTCTTGTCTGCACTTTGTAGGCGTAGGATCCAGGATCTGTTGTTAGATTAGCGCAAGTCGATGTAATATTTAAATTGTTGCGATACGAACTGCTCAAGCCAGGGCAGTTCCTAGCACTTCATTGTATGCTCTTTTTTGCATGTACGTTTATTGAGGCATCAATAAATTTAGCGGCTCTGCCGAGACCGCCCTTTTAATTTGCAAAAAAAGAAAGAGAAGGAGAGAGGGAGAAAGAGTGAGGGAGTCGGTAAGTGAGCTAGACGGAGAAAGACAAGGAGAAGGAGAGAGAGAAGGAAGAGGAGACTGGAAGGGAAGGAGAGAAGGAAAGAGGGAGGGAGAAGGAGTAGTAGAGAGAGAAATAGAGGGAAGGAGAAGGGGGAGAGAGAAGGAGAACAAGAGTGAGAGAGAGTGAAGGTGACGGAGAGGAAAAGAAGAGGGAGGAGGAGAGAGAAGGACAAGCGAAGCAGAAGGAGAGAGATGAGAGAAAGAGAAGGAGGGAGAGGAGGGAGAGGAGGAGGGAGAAGAAGGGTAGAGGAGGAGGGAGAAGGAGAACAAGAGAGAGGGCAAGGAGAGAAGAATAAGGGCACACGGAGAGAAGGAGAAAGGGAGAGTAGATAAGGAGAGAGAGACAGAGAGAAGGACAATGGGAGTGAGAGGGGAGGAGAGCGAGAAGGAGACGAGGAGAGGAGAGATAGAGGAGGAGGAGAGAGAGAAGGAAAGAGAGAGAAGGAGGAGGAGGAGAGCGAGAGAGTACGATAGAGTGAGAGAGGAGGGGAGAGAGATGGACAAGGAGAGAGAAGTAGAGGGAGATGGGGGAGGGAAGGAGGAAGAAGGAGAGAGAAGGAGACGAAGAGAGGGAGAAGAGTGGAGATGGGAAGGGGAAGGAGAGAGAGGGAGAGAAGCAAGATGAGAAGGCAAGCGAGGGAGAGAGAAGGAGAAGGGGAAAGAGAAGGAGAGGTATTGAAGTAGAGGAGAAGGAGAGAGAGGGAAGGAGATGGAAGACGAAGAGTGAGGGATAAGGAGAGAGAAGATAGAAGGGAAGAGAGAATCAGAGAGTGGAGTAGGAAGGAGAGAGTGCGGGACAACAAGAGAGTGAAAAACAAGGAGAAGGAGGGGAGAGAGAGAAGGAGAGTGTGGGACGAGAGAGAAGGAAATGGGGAAACAAGGATAGAGGGACGGAGAGAGAGAGCTAGAAGGAGAAGGAGAGAGGAGAGGTGGACGGAGGGGGAGAGAGTGAGAAGGGCAAGGAGAGATGGAGAAGCAGAGAGAACAATATAGAAGGAGAGAGAGGGAGAAGGAGAGCGACAAGGAGGGAGTGAAACGGAGAAGGGGAGAGAGTGAATTAGAGAGAGAAGTGGAGAGAGGAGAGAGAGAAAGAGAAGGAGAGGAGAGAGGGAGAAGAGGGCGGAGCAAATTCTAGAGAGAGAAGCTCTGGAGAAAAAGTGCATTCTAGAGAGAGAAAGTTGAGGGAGAGCATGGGAGTGCATGGGAGTGCCGCCTAGGCCCCCTACCTCACCAGCCTTGGTCGTTTGCCGGCCACCCATGACCTCCGGCCGGCCAACCACCGCCAGCTCCGGCGAGGAGGCGCCGCCGGACGGTGAAGATCAAAATTTTCAGCCAAAAGATGGGAAAGCGATGCCAACACCACCATGGAAGTGGTATGAACTCTTTGCTCAGCCAGCAAGACCACGTACTTTGCTGGAGTACGTTGCACCGAGAAAGCGAGGGGGTGTAAAGGTGGTTGAAATTTCAAGCAAAGAGATGGCTGAAACTCTTGGTGCATGGGAGAAGGTCTTAATGGGGTATTTCGTGGGTTTCCAGCCCCAGCTTCCTACCCTTGAAAGGTACCTAGCTAAACTATGGAGGATTTCGGGCTCCTTGGAGATTGTTCGCCGGAAAAAAAACATGTTGATCTTCCGGTTCACACAAGATTCCGACCGTCTACATGCGTTGGAGAAGGGACCATGCTTCGTGCGTGGTTCCCCCCTCATACTTCAGCCATGGTCAGCCACGAATAAGGTCCAAGAGAAGATGTGCACGGCTCCTATTTGGGTTCGTTTTCCTGATTTGGACCTTAAGTTTTGGTCAAGAAAGCTTCTCGGCACGCTCTCTAGTGTGTTGGGGAAACCATTGTTCATGGATGAGAATACGGCAACGGGTCGCCGACTTGCTTTTGCGCGTGTTTGTGTTGAAGTTGATAGTGAGTTCGACTAACCTAGCCACGTTTTGGTAACAAACGAGAAGGAGGAGGGTGAGGTGGTGCAAGTCGAGTATGAGTGGAAACCAACGTTTTGCTCGGTATGTTGCATGTTTGGTCACAATGAGAGTCGATGCTCAAGACGGGTGCCGGAGGAGTCAAGTAAATATAACAAACGAGTATGGATAGAGAAGAGGAAGGAGACAAGGAAAAATGAGGTGGGAGAAGAAGCGGAACCAAATCTTGGCTCGCCGGAAAAGATCGCCGGCGTGGAGGAGGCTGCCGGAGGAGTTCCGGCGGGGGTCACCGGAGAGGATGCTGGGGGGAGGTGCATGTTGGAGGGGCACCACTTGGGGTTGAGCTAGGGGGACAAAAAGTTAAAGTAGGGGGACAAAAAGCAAAAGCAAAAGCAAGATGTGTCATAGAAAGTACTAAAGTGTGCTCCATGGAAGAACCAATCATGGGGCTGGATTTCAAAATTGATGGGGGGACACCAAACCCTTTGGGAAGCAAAGGACCCACTAAGGAGGCTCCACATGGACAAGATGAAGGGAAAGAAATGGGAGCCAATGACATTGAGCCATGTGGAAAAAAGGTTGGAAGAGAAATTCCAGTATGGGAGGACCAAAGGCATGTGTGTGCACATGGAGGCCATGGAGGAGAAAGTGGGGACCATGGAGCACATGGTGCACTTGGGGACCACGAATTTGAAATGTGGAGGGAAGATGAGTTTTCTTTGGGCTCTCTTTTTGAAGGTGAAAACTCATGTGATGGGCCTTCCTATGGGCTAACTTGTGGGCTGCGATTAGGGCCAATTGGACCACGCACGGGGCAAGGAGTTGTTGTAAGCTCGACGGTCCAGGTGGAGAAATTGCATGGGAACACCGGGAGGGAGAAACCTCGGCTATGCTCCCCGCCACCCTAAGTGGATCTAGATGAGTTATCCCCTCAAGTTGGATTCCAAGGCGTTCGTGAGGCCGCTTTAAAGAAACAACGAGCAAAAATTATGGAGTCAAGTACTCCAATACGTGAGGATCTCACGCCGAGTGACATTGAGGAGGCTGCGATATTTGGCCTGGACCATGAAGAGTATAAACGCCTGAGGGATAAGTTTGAAAGCATGGAGACAGATTATGAAGATCCGGAGGAGCCATGGAGTTATGGCTCGGGGAATCAAATCGTGAAGGGTTACTTCGATAAGGGCGGGACGAGTCAGAAGAAATCAAGAAAGAAGGAGAAGAGAAGGAAAGGAAAGCGATGAATGCTCTTGTTTGCACTTTGTAGGCGTAGGATCCAGGATCTGTTGTTAGATTAGCGCAAGTCAATGTAATATTTAAATTGTTGCGATACGAACTGCTCAAGCCAGGGCAGTTCCTAGCACTTCATTGTATGCTCTTTTTTGCATGTACGTTTATTGAGGCATCAATAAATTTAGCGGCTCTGCCGAGACCGCCCTTTTAATTTGCAAAAAAAGAAAGAGAAGGAGAGAGGGAGAAAGAGTGAGGGAGTCGGTAAGTGAGCTAGACGGAGAAAGACAAGGAGAAGGAGAGAGAGAAGGAAGAGGAGACTGGAAGGGAAGGAGAGAAGGAAAGAGGGAGGGAGAAGGAGTAGTAGAGAGAGAAATAGAGGGAAGGAGAAGGGGGAGAGAGAAGGAGAACAAGAGGAGTGAGAGAGAGTGAAGGTGACGGAGAGGAAAAGAAGAGGGAGGAGGAGAGAGAAGGACAAGCGAAGCAGAAAGAGAGATGAGAGAAAGAGAAGGAGGGAGAGGAGGGAGAGAAGGAGGGAGAAGAAGGGTAGAGGAGGAGGGAGAAGGAGAACAAGAGAGAGGGCAAGGAGAGAAGAATAAGGGCACACGGAGAGAAGGAGAAAGGGAGAGTAGATAAGGAGAGAGAGACAGAGAGAAGGACAATGGGAGTGAGAGGGGAGGAGAGCGAGAAGGAGACGAGGAGAGGAGAGATAGAGGAGGAGGAGAGAGAGAAGGAAAGAGAGAGAAGGAGGAGGAGGAGAGCGAGAGAGTACGATAGAGTGAGAGAGGAGGGGAGAGAGATGGACAAGGAGAGAGAAGTAGAGGGAGATGGGGGAGGGAAGGAGGAAGAAGGAGAGAGAAGGAGACGGAGAGAGGGAGAAGAGTGGAGATGGGAAGGAGAAGGAGAGAGAGGGAGAGAAGCAAGATGAGAAGGCAAGCGAGGGAGAGAGAAGGAGAAGGGGAAAGAGAAGGAGAGGTATTGAAGTAGAGGAGAAGGAGAGAGAGGGAAGGAGATGGAAGACGAAGAGTGAGGGATAATGAGAGAGAAGATAGAAGGGAAGAGAGAATCAGAGAGTGGAGTAGGAAGGAGAGAGTGCGGGACAACAAGAGAGTGAAAAACAAGGAGAAGGAGGGGAGAGAGAGAAGGAGAGTGTGGGACGAGAGAGAAGGAAATGGGGAAACAAGGAGAGAGGGACGGAGAGAGAGCTAGAAGGAGAAGGAGTGAGAGGAGAGGTGGACGGAGGGGAGAGAGTGAGAAGGGCATGGAGAGATGGAGAAGCAGAGAGAACAATAGAGAAGGAGAGAGAGGGAGAAGGAGAGCGACAAGGAGGGAGTGAAACGGAGAAGGGGAGAGAGTGAATTAGAGCGAGAAGTGGAGAGAGGAGAGAGAGAAAGAGAAGGAGAGAGGCAGAAAGAGTGAGGGAGTCGGTAAGTGAGCTAGACGGAGAAAGACAAGGAGAAGGAGAGATAGAAGGAAGAGGAGACTGGAAGGGAAGGAGAGAAGGAAAGAGGGAGGGTCAAGGAGAAGTAGAGAGAGAAATAGAGGGAAGGAGAAGGGGGAGAGAGAAGGAGAACGAGAGGAGTGAGAGAGAGTGAAGGTGACGGAGAGGAAAAGAAGAGGGAGGAGGAGAGAGAATGACAAGCGAAGCAGAAGGAGAGAGATGAGAGAACGAGAAGGAGGGAGAGGAGGGAGAGGAGGAGGGAGAAGAAGGGGAGAGGAGGGAGAAGGAGAACAAGAGAGAGGGCAAGGAGAGAAGAATAAGGGCTCACGGGGAGAAGGAGAAGGGGAGAGTAGATAAGGAGAGAGAGAGAGAAGGACAATGGGAGTGAGAGGGGAGGAGAGCGAGAAGGAGACGAGGAGAGGAGAGATAGAGGAGGAGGAGAGAGAGAAGGAAAGAGAGAGAAGGAGCAGGAGGAGAGCGAGAGAGTACGATAGAGTGAGAAAGGAGGGGAGAGAGAGATGGACAAGGAGAGAGAAGTAGAGGGAGATGGGGGAGGGAAGGAGGAAGAAGGAGAGAGAAGGAGACGGAGAGAGGGAGAAGAGTGGAGATGGGAAGGAGAAGGAGAGAGAGGGAGAGAAGCAAGAGGAGAAGGCAAGCGAGGGAGAGAGAAGGAGAAGGGGAAAGAGAAGGAGAGGTATTGAAGTAGAGGAGAAGGAGAGAGAGGGAAGGAGATGGAAGACGAAGAGTGAGGGATAAGGAGAGAGAAGATAGAAGAGAAGAGAGAATCAGAGAGTGGAGTGGGAAGGAGAGAGCGCGGGACAACAAGAGAGTGAAAAACAAGTAGAAGGAGGGAAGAGAGAGAAGGAGAGTGTGGGACGAGAGAGAAGGAAATGGGGAAACAAGGAGAGAGGGACGGAGAGAGAGAGCTAGAAGGAGAAGGAGAGAGAGGAGAGGTGGACGGAGGGGGAGAGAGTGAGAAGGGCAAGGAGAGATGGAGAAGCAGAGAGAACAAGGAGAGAGAGGGAGAAGGAGAGCGACAATGAGGGAGTGAAACGGAGAAGGGGAGAGAGTGAATTAGAGCGAGAAGTGGAGAGAGGAGAGAGAGAGAAAGAGAAGGAGAGAGGGAGAAAGAGTGAGGGAGTCGGTAAGTGAGCTAGACGGAGAAAGACAAGGAGAAGGAGAGAGAGAAGGAAGAGGAGACTGGAAGGGTAGGAGAGAAGGAAAGAGGGAGGGAGAAGGAGAAGTAGAGAGAGAAATAGAGGGAAGGAGAAGGGGGAGAGAGAAGGAGAAGGAGAGGAGTGAGAGAGAGTGAAGGTGACAGAGAGGAAAAGAAGAGGGAGGAGGAGAGAGAAGGACAAGCGAAGCAGAAGGAGAGAGATGAGAGAAAGAGAAGGAGGAAGTGGAGGGAGAGGAGGAGGGAGAAGAAGGGTAGAGGAGGAGGGAGAAGGAGAACAAGAGAGAGGGCAAGGAGAGAAGAATAAGGGCACACGGAGAGAAGGAGAAGGGGAGAGTAGAAAAAGAGAGAGAGAGAGAGAGAGAGAGAGAGAGAGAAGGACAATGGGAGTTAGAGGGGAGGAGAGCAAGAAGGAGACGAGGAGAGGAGAGATAGAGTAGGCGGAGAGAGAGAAGGAAAGAGAGAGAAGGAGGAGGACGAGAGCGAGAGAGTACGATAGAGTGAGAGAGGAGGGGAGAGAGGGAGAAGAGTGGAGATGGGAAGGAGAAGGAGAGAGGGAGAGAACCAAGAGGAGAAGGCAAGCGAGGGAGAGAGAAGGAGAAGGGGAAAGAGAAGGAGAGGTATTGAAGTAGAGGAGAAGGAGAGAGAGGGAAGGAGATGGAAGAGGGAGGAGGAGAGAGAAGGACAAGCGAAGCAGAAGGAGAGAGATGAGAGAAAGAGAAGGAGGGAGAGGAGGAGGGAGAAGAAGGGTATGTAAGCAAATAACGATTCTACAGGTTCAGGAGTACCTTTCTTGGAGAGAACCTGTGGCAGCGGAAGGAAGATCGGAGGTCACCTTACGGAATCCTTCTCACCGGTCGGTCTCCTACTCTCTTGGAGAAGAAGCACGTGTCCACAACCCAAGAGTCTACGGATTAGCTTGGTGGATGTGGAGGGACGAATGGGAGAGAGAGGGAGAGGTGGCGGCTAGTGTTTGGTGGGGCTAGGGTTTGCACACAAGAATTAGTCCATCCAATGGGAGGCTCCCCTCCTTATATAGATGGCCCCACCCAAAACCCTAATGCGCAACCAATGAGAGTGCGCCACGTGTCAGTGCTTTGGGCAAACATCATCTTAATCCTTAGATTAATCCAATATCTCCCACTTGCACAATAGCACGTCAACAACACGTCATCTTCTTTTGTGTCCCTGACACATACGTATATATCCCCGATACATACAATCATAAGATGGCAATGTGTCACCTCTTCATGTGTCCCTGACACATATGTATACATCCCTGATATATACAACTATTTCTCTCTTCCAAGAATGCATCCACAATACGCAAGTCTCTGATCATGTATCCCTGATACAAGACCATATGTGTCCCCGACACATGTACTCTTCCGATCATACGGACAAATGGGTCGTGCGACCGGTGATGCACCTGCAATTTAGGAGTCTCAAACTAGAAACCTTACTAGAAGGCCAGAATGACAACATCCTCACAAAAATAACAATTAAGTAGTCAAATGCACATCACTGTTCCCCAGGTTTACTCAGAAACTCACTTGACATGAACGGTATCTCGATCCCTCGGAGAGAATACCTTCTTGTCCTTAAGGTACTTGCTACTGTATCCAATACAGTTGGGCCCAGCAAATACTTTTAGTGCAGTCGAGTCAAACCTTTCCCTTCGCCCCAGACCACCATTACACTCAGAGTTGACTCCTTTCCCGAAGATGCCTCTTTAGACCGAATCTCTCATGGTCATAGATAACATCCCAAAGTAGCCACATCAACTCTTTGCTTCATGGTGTCGTCGAAGGTCACTGAGGGCAACTAAATGACAATCAAGTCTTGGACTCACACAGTGAAGGAGCAGGGATCCATCCTTTCACTTCCAAATGGTCGCTCAGCACATGTTGTATGAGAAACATGCTATCGTGGATCATACTGCACACAATAGTATGTCTGTCTCTCAACACCATACAAGTCTTAGTCCAGTCGCACCCCCTCTGCGCCTGACCCGAGCTTCATCATTGTCGCCTTAACACCATACAGGTGTTACCTGGCGCCACATGTGATGCTCGCACTTGGCTTCTATAGGTCACATGAATTGTGGGAACATTCATGTCAATCCTCACCAACATAGAGGATCTCATCTTGATTCCTAATCAAGGCGACTGTCCTATCATGAACTACTCTGGATCTATCATACAAGATCTCTTCGTGATCAGTCTCATCTCTGCTCGCTATCAAAAGTGTCAGAGGCGAATGCTCATGTGAGTAAGCATTCTTCAGCCTATTGACAGAATAATATTTTATGCTAGAACAACTATATAAACCAAACAAATATAGTTGAAAGGAAAAACACAATCACTCATAAAAAGGAAGTTAGACATGCCAATACATCAAAGTCTGCGTAAGCCTAAGGACTTCACATGAGACACAAACGAGTCCTTAGCTATAGCCTTGGTAAGAGGGTCAGCTACCATAAGACTAGTAGACACATGTCTCAACTCAACTTCCTTTCTCGCTATAATGTCCTTCACAAAGTGGAACCTTGTCCATTTTGGCCTTCTCTTCAGGAGTCTCAGGATGCTTTATCAAGGCTTAAGTGCAAACCCTTCTCAATAGGAGTGTCGATTGGTTTGCATTTGTCCATATGGTTAATTCTTCAAGATGTTGTTAATGTAAGTCTCTTGAGACAATCCCAGAAGTCTCTTGGACCTATTTCTAACTATCTTGACACCAAGGACGTAGCTAGCTTCACCCATGTCCTTCATATCAAACGTGGAGGACAACCACTCCTTAGTGGATTTCAGCAGCTCTTTGCTATTGCCAGCCATGAGTATGTCATCAACATACAAGGTCAGAATGACAAATTTACCATTGGATCTCTTAACGTACACACAGTGATCTTCCTCAAGCATAGAGAATGCATTCTCTGTTATAGCTTGATGGAAGCGAATGTTCCACTGTCTAGACGCTTGTTTTAAGCCATATAAGGACTTATTGAGCTTGCACACTTTGCGCTCTTGTCCTTTGACTTCAAAACCTTGAGGTTGATCCATATAGATCTCCTCCTTAAGTTCTCCATTGAGAAAAGCAGTCTTTACATCCATTTGGTAAAGCTCTAAGTCCATCTGAGCTACAATAGCTAGTAGAAGGCGGATGGAGGCAAACCTAACCACGGGTGAAAATGTTTCCTCAAAATCCACGCCTTCTCTTTGGGTGTAGCCTTTAGCTAGCAGTCTAGCCTTGAATCTATCAATAGATCCATCCGCCTTCCTCTTAATCTTGAGGATCCACTTGGCCCCAATGGCCTTTCGGTTCGACGGTAAGTCGACCAAGTCCCAGACTCGATTAACTTTCATCGACTCCAACTCTTCCTTTATAACTTCTAACCACTCTTTAGCATTTGGACCTTCCAAAACCTCTTTCAAGGTCTCCGGTTCTTGCTCATCGATTACTGTCATCCCGGATGATTCATAATCAATTTCTTCTTGAGCTATCATGAGGGTCTCTTCCTCTAAGAGAAACCGCCTACGAGGAATGAGCCCGCGTTTGCTTCGACGCAGATGGATATCTGATGGCTCATCCTCCGTGAGAGCTATCGGATCCTCAGCATTGCTGCTCCCACTAGGATCGACTGGTGGAACCTCATGTTCAACTTCCAGATCATGATCCCGTGGAGTGGCAATGTCCTCATCTTGTTGTTCAAAGAAGTCCACTGACTCTTTGATAGCTCCAGCAAGGGTTTTAAAAATCATTTTCCAAGAATGTGGCATCCCTAGACTCCAGTTCCGTCCTTCTTTCATTCTCGTCTACCCCGATAAAAACATAACCTTTGGAGAAATCACTGTATTTTACAAAGATACACTTTTTCCCTCTAGGTCCTAGTTTTCCATATCGGTGACTAGTAGAATGAATGTATGCCGCACATCCCCAAGGACGCAGCAGACTAAAATCGGGCTTCCGTCCTGTCCATAACTCATATGGAGTTGAGGGAACCGATTTTGTTGGAACTCTATTGAGGATATACGCAGCAGTCATTAGAGCATCTCCCCAAAACGAAATTGGTAAGCTCGCATGCGCCATCATGGATCTAACCATGTCTAGCAACGTTCTATTCCTTCTCTCGGCAACACCATTTTGCTGAGGAGTATAAGGCATTGTGAGTTGTCTAGATATCCCCTTTTCATCACATAACTCCTTGAACATTATGGAGAGATACTCACCACCTCTATCCGTTCTAAGAGTTTTTTATCTTATTATCCAACTGATTCTCAACTAAGCTCATGAATTTCTTAAAACATTCTAGAGCTTCTGACTTGTGAGAAATAAGATAAATATGACCATATCTAGTGAAGTCATCAATGAATGTGATGAAGTAACTTTGTCCATGTCTAGTACGCACATTCAAAGGTCCACAAATATCTGAGTGAATTAGTTCTAAAGGAGAAGTAACCCTAATGGCTTTTCCGAACGGTTTTCTAGTTGCCTTTCTAGCTAGACAAGATTCACACGTCGGCAATTCAAATTTGGAGCATTCTCCTAATACCCCCTCCTTTGTCAACTTGTTCATCCGGTCAACACCAATGTGACCTAGTCTAGCATGCCACATAACTGAATCATTATTCATGGAACTTTGGCTCATAAAGGCACTAGCGTTATGATTGAAATCATAAATTGCGTCCAACACAATAAAACCGTCAGAAAGAAAAGCACGTCCATAATAAATGTTAGAAAGGTATAAACTCATATCATTGTTCTCAAAAACAACTTTAAAACCATGTCTCATCAAGACAACAACAGAAATAATATTTCGCCGTATAGCTGGTGCATACAACACGTCGTGAAGTAATAGGATCCGACCACTTCGCAAAGCCACTTTGCATGTGCCAACTCCAAGAACTTCAATGCTAGTGTTGTTTGCCATGTTTATTCGCCTCCCACTTGGAACACGGCGATATTCCACGAAGGCAGAACGATCCTTTGTTACGTGGTCCGTGGCACCTGAATCCATAATCCACACAGGAGAATGATCAGTGAGCATCACAGAACTAGTCACGTTACAATTCGAGGGATTACACACAGTAATTACTTTTTGCTCAGTGCACTCACGAGCAAAATGTTCAGTCTTTCGGTAGTTAAAACAAGTCACATTAGACTTATCTTTCCCACCCCTGGATCCTCGAGGTCGTTTCTTTCCAGCTTTGTTTTCTGTTTTGTTTGCATTTGCACCCTTCTTGCCTTTAAAACCCTGAGCTCTATCTCTTTTGCGCTTAAAACCTGCACTCCTCCGAGGAGCGCCAGCTTCAGCAGCAAACACTTCAGTTAGAGGGGCTTCCGCAAGTATGCGGTCCTCCTCCAGCTCTAGGTGTTTTGCGGCCTGGTCAAATGTCCTGATGTCATCAGCATGGGTCAGATGGACCTTCATATGCTCCCAACTCTTCGAAGGCAATGATCTGATGAGAGCAGACACTTGCTCCTCATCGGTCTTAGCACGACCGACAACACTCAGCTCGCTAATCATGTTTGACATTGCGGTAATATGCTGCCTCATTGTGTGACCTTGGCGCATTTTATACCCATCAAACATAAGCCCAAGCTGACGGGCCCTTGTGACGGAGGTCACTCCGTACTGAAACTTCACAGCTTCCCACAAGGCCTTTGCAGTTCGAAACTTTTCGAACCGCAGTAACAGATCGTCCCTCATTGAACTTAGAATTGTGATTCGAGCAATTCGGTCTTTCTTTTTCCATGCATTATAAACATCCAAGTTTCTGCGATGTTGCGTAGTATTCCCCTCCTCGGGGGGAGACATAGATTGGTTTATGTTTTCTAACATGTCCTGATCCTCTAAGAGATACTCAATTTTACGATGCCACAGATCGTAATTTCTTTCATTGAGTTTATCTCCTCGAGTCAGATCAGTGACAATGCTTTTGGAAGCAGCCATAAAGAATCTAGGACAATCAAAATACATAGCGATACATGAGTTCTAGCATAAAATATAACGAGCTACAATAATCATAAAGAATAATCTGACTTAATAGCTATAGCATTCAGACGAAAAGAAAACATAAAGCATTCGATCAAATCCACATGCAATAGTTAATAAAGCCATTTTACTAATCTAGATATTGAGCTCCACCATGATTTAATGACCCAAAAAAACGTTTTAAACAGTCCACAGTCCATAATTATTACAATCCATAAATATTACAGTCCATTGCGATAACTATTGCAAATGGAAATAAATGAATGAAATTACGCTCATCTCTCAAGAAGGCAGTAAATAAAATCAGGAATCATTCATTCCACATAGCCACAATCTTTCCATACGTTAGCACAATCCGACGTATGAAAAAATACCATAAAGTGTGCACCTCATTCAAACAATAAGGAAGTAATGCATAAGGAAACAATGCATGAATGGGGCACGAAAATAGGCAAAAAAACGTGTTAGGTAATGACAACCAATCTCCACAATAATCATTCTCAAAACAGAATTTTTTTTCTTCTTTCCATAATCAATATAATCATGCAATCAATAATAATTATGCTACTTCTAATGGAAAGAAAAAATTCGAAATTATATGGTGGAGAACAACACGTATTTTTTGCATCAAAGGAAAGCATCCAAACATATTTTTAAGGCAATAAAATTCCAGCCCATAATATTGATGCATTGCATACATTGCATCATATGTCTTTCATTTAGATTATTTTTATATAAATAAATGCTACTAAGGTATTGTTTTGAGCAATTGTGCAGAATTCAGGAGTTACAATACAATTTACCAATATTCGAGCTAAAACGTGTGCAATGGACTTAGATGGATCACAAAGACCAAGTAGATAGAGGTTCAAGCTCAAGTTGAAGTCCAATTGATTGCATAAGAAGCCAGGGACCTGATCGCAAATTAGAAGGACTAAAAAGTTATTTTGGAGGAGTATTCAAGTTGATTTCTACGCGTGGAGGCCACCTACAACATACCAAAAACACACCCACAAAAGCACGAATTCATCTGGACCATCCATGTGGCGGAATCGCCGCATCTAAAGGTCAATATGCGGCGGAATCGCCGCTCGGGTTGCGATCCGTGCCTCCCAATTTCGTCAACTTATGTAATCACACGTGTCCTTCCTGATGCATACTTAGGGTTTCTTGTATCGGCTATAAATAGCCCCGAAATTGTGTTGTGAAGGAGCTTTTTGTATTACATTTTAAAGCAATAAAATTCTGCCCTTTTAATTCTCCATTATCTTTGTCTTTCGTAAGCTTAGTTTTAGATTAATGTTTCTTGTTCTTAATTCCAGTAGAGTAATTTAGTTGTTCTTTATTTTTCTCTTAGAATAATTTGTTGCGTGCTTAGAATAATTGCATTTACTTTCGTAGATCGTAGTTTAGTATAATATTTCCCTTTTTTTTTCGTATTCTCTCGATGATCTCCATGACCCCTTCTCCTCATCTTCTCCCCATGGGTTTCTAAAACCCTCCAAAGGGTGGGGGTGACGGATTTAGGGTTAGAGAAGAGAGATCGTTTTTATTTTAATTTTTTGTTAGTGTTTTGATCATATGAGTTTTTGTTAAATCAATTATCATATGATGCTTAATATCTCACTTTATTTATGATAATTTTCGTAATCTCTAATCTAACTTGAAGATTCATAACTCCCACCCACTGGACTCTCATCCATAGTTATTTCTTCTTAATTTTTGTTCTTGTTGTTCTTGCTTTAGAAAGATAAAAAAATATAAATCCAAAAATCTCAAACCAACACTATTTCTCTTTTGCTTTCCTTAATCAAAGAAAATCACAAAAATATAAGAATCTCTCCCTCCTTGTGTTCGACCCGTACTTGCCACCGCTTCAACACGGCCGTGCACTTGCGGTATAAATAAAAATCTCAACAAGTTTTTGGCGCCGTTGCCGGGGAGGCGACGAGAATTTCAAGTTTTTTTTTGTGATTTTTGTTTGTTTTGTTTGGATCTTGGTTTTTCGCGATCTAACGTTTTCTCTGTGCTTTTCAGGAAGTATTATAGACGACGCAAAAATCCGGACGCAATCCAAGGTGACCAAGCGGCGAAATCGCCGCACCAGTAGTGTAGTTTGCAGCGGAAACGCCGCACGGGTTGGACTTCTGGGCGTGAAATTTTTCTGAGACGTGACACATCTCTGGGTGGACGCGTAGAGAAGCTGGAAATTGTCGAGAGCGGGCGGCGAACCCGACTGAGCGTGCGTAGGTAACCTTTGTTGCCTTTTTCTCGAAATTTCTATTTTCGAAAAATTTCCGTCTTGGTAGAATTGCATGTGTAGGGAAAACTTCCATAATTGACACTAATTCAACTTGTGACCTAAAATTTTGCAAAATTAGAAAGGCCTTAGTGCATGCATCATTTAAAGATTTTCTCGCATTATGTATGCTAAATTTTGCAAATCAATTCATTGTTGAAGAGTGCTGGAGGCAAGGTACGTGCGCGGTTTTTATTGATTGCATTTAAGCATATAATTTAGTTTGCATACAACTTTGCAATTGTCCCCCACTAAAGACCAATGTTTGACTATCTCTGCTAGATTTAGGTTAAACTATCTTAAGGGCAACTCCGTAGGAAAAGATACGGTGGGGATTTCATCACCCTTCCGTGGCCCACAAATAACAATCCTAAAGTGTCACCCAAGCTTTAAAATTAAAATCAATTAGACATTGGCCCCTAAGGATTCAGACACAATTAAGGAGAAGATTGGTTTGACTTGCTATGACTTGAAGCTGATCGAATTTAATTTGGTATCTAGAAAGTGTTTTTTTGTTGACGTAAGTCTTCCAAGCGAAGTGGTTGTCTAATTGGCACCGACTCTGTCGGAAGCGCCCCCACTAGCTATACACGGTCTGGCCAAGTTGGTTTGATTAGTGAGGGAGGTGAATCAAGCGAATCAATTCGACTCAACCAGTTAGGAGTCGTCTAGACTTAAGCTACACTAGGTCTAGGATTGTTTGAACCGTGCTTGTTTAGGAAACTTCTGACCAACCCTCTCATCTATCTTTTAGAGTTAAGTTTCCCTTCTCATCTGAGTCTTCTTTCTCTTCTCACCTCAATTCTCTAGATTTGGATTCCTTTCTCATCTTTCCCCCTTCTATTGTTTGTTTCTTTTTTCTTTTCTTTTTCCTTTTTTTTGAAAAAAATAAAAAAAAATAAAAAAGTAATTGATTCTTGAATTTGAATTTGAATTTGAATTTGGTATTTAAATTTCAAATTTGAATTCAAAAATTAATTCAAACCGGTGCACTCAGATTTGGGTTCGGGACTTGAGCAATCGACTCTCACGAGTTCATCTAGATTCCAGTCTAGAGTTTAGCCCCCTGTTGCACCACCTCACCCGGATCCAATGGGTGAGAATGTAGTGGACCCACCTGTTGCACCACCTAGTGAAGAATTTTTATTGGGATGACCCATATCTTTTCAAATATTGTTCGGATCAAATCATTAGGAGATGTGTTCCTGAGGAGGAATTTGCAAGTATTCTATCTTTTTGTCATGACCAAGCATGTGGAGGACATTTTGGAGCTAAGAAAACCGCGGCCAATGTTTTACAGTGTGGATTTTATTGGCCCACCCTATTTAAGGATGCATTTGCATTTTGTAATTCTTGCTCTAGATGTAAAATGCTAGGAAAACAGGTGGGTCCAAAGGGTGGGGGTGACAGATTTAGGGTTAGAGAAGAGAGATGGTTTTTATTTTAATTTCTTGTTAGTGTTTTGATCATATGAGTTTTTGTTAAATCAATTATCATATGATGCTTAATATCTCACTTGATTTATAATAATTTTCGTAATCTCTAATCTAACTTGAAGATTCATAACTCCCACCCACTGGACTCTCATCCATAGTTATTTCTTCTTAATTTTTGTTTTTGTTGTTCTTGCTTTAGAAAGATAAAAAAAATATAAATCCAAAAATCTCAAACCAACACTATTTCTCTTTTGCTTTCCTTAATCAAAGAAAATCACAAAAATATAAGAATCTCTCCCTCCTTGTGTTCGACCCGTACTTGCCACCGCTTCAACGCGGCCGTGCACTTGCGGTATAAATAAAAATCTCAACAAATATCTTTCCAAAATTTCAGAATTAGCCAATCTTTCCATAATCAATATAAGCATGCAATCAACAATAATTATGCTACTTGTAATGGAAAGAAAAATTCGAAATTCTTTGGTGGATGGCATCACATATATGCACATTTGATGAAAAGGAAATATTTCAAATGAAATGCATGCAATCATCCCAAAAGAAATCCGAAATATCCTTAATGAGATTAACATATATGTGCATTCAATCATAAAGGAAATATTTCAAATGAAGTGCATGCAATTATTCCAAAAGAAATCCGAAATATCCTTAATGAGATTAATATATATGTGCATTCAATCATAAAGGAAATATTTCAAATGAAATGAATGCCCTCATTCCAAAAAAACGAAATATACAATATGGTAACTCAATATTCATGTATACATGCTCAAAGATTAGAATAAATAATATCTAACCCTAATTCGTAAAAATCAGGAAAAATAGACATCTTATTTCATGTATATATGTGCATGATTTAGAAGAATCAACATGGAAAATAACTTCTGATTTTATCTAATACATGCACAAAGAATAGAGGTAACAACATAGAAAAAACAGAATTCTGGTCACATCTATGTATGTGCAATGATAGGAGAGCAACATATCATATTGGCTCGAAATAAAATCAGGAAAAATCCATCTTAAACCATCCACATATGCGCAAGAATGGAGGAGAAAAATATAACCCTAGATGCATGCTCTAATGAACCAAAACATGCGCAACATGTAGTAGTCTAAACCCTAATTGCATGTTAGAAAGAAATCAGCAAACATGCACCACTTATATCTCTAAATGAATGATCATATTATTTCATTTAAAGATCGAAAACCTCTGGGTTTTCATTTCCAGAATATGAAAACGAATTTGAAAGAAAAAAAATCATGAACAATCAACAAATATAACATGCGCATCATGTAAATAAGCAATGCTGATTTTCTGTTTTCTTTCTTTCTCCAAAAACATAACCACCGAATATTTTGTTTTTATCTCAAATCAGATTATCATGAAACAAAAATTCGTCAAACAAGGTGAGGATTCGAAGGTAACCGAGATGGCTCTGGTACCAATGTAAGCAAATAACGATTCTACAGGTTCAGGAGTACCTTTCTTGGAGAGAACCTGTGGCAGCGGAAGGAAGATCGGAGGTCACCTTACGGAATCCTTCTCACCAGTCGGTCTCCTACTCTCTTGGAGAAGAAGCACGTGTCCACAACCCAAGAGTCTACGGATTAGCTTGGTGGATGTGGAGGGACGAATGGGAGAGAGAGGGAGAGGTGGCGGCTAGGGTTTGGTGGGGCTAGGGTTTGCACACAAGAATTAGTCCATCCAATGGGAGGCTCCCCTCCTTATATAGATGGCCCCACCCAAAACCCTAATGCGCAACCAATGAGAGTGCGCCACGTGCCAGTGCTTTGGGCAAACATCATCTTAATCCCTAGATTAATCCAATAGGGTAGAGGAGGAGGGAGAAGGAGAACAAGAGAGAAGGCAAGGAGAGAAGAATAAGGGCACACGGAGAGAAGGAGAAGGGGAGAGTAGATAAGGAGAGAGAGAGAAGGACAATGGGAGTGAGAGGGGAGGAGAGCGAGAAGGAGACGAGGAGAGGAGAGATAGAGGAGGAGGAGAGAGAGAAGGAAAGAGAGAGAAGGAGGAGGAGGAGAGCGAGAGAGTACGATAGAGTGAGAGAGGAGGGGAGAGAGAGATGGACAAGGAGAGAGAAGTAGAGGGAGATGGGGGAGGGACGGAGGAAGAAGGAGAGAGAAGGAGACGGAGAGAGGGAGAAGAGTGGAGATGGGAAGGATAAGGAGAGAGAGGGAGAGAAGCAAGAGGAGAAGGCAAGCGAGGGAGAGAGAAGGAGAAGGGGAAAGAGAAGGAGAGGTATTGAAGTAGAGGAGAAGGAGAGAGACGGAAGGAGATGGAAGACGAAGAGTGAGGGATAAGGAGAGAGAAGATAGAAGGGAAGAGAGAATCAGAGAGTGGAATAGGAACGAGAGAGCGCGGGACAACAAGAGAGTGAAAAACAAGTAGAAGGAGGGAAGAGAGAGAAGGAGAGTGTGGGACGAGAGAGAAGGAAATGGGGAAACAAGGAGAGAGGGACGGAGAGAGAGAGCTAGAAGGAGAAGGAGAGAGAGGAGAGGTGGACGGACGGGGAGAGAGTGAGAAGGGCAAGGAGAGATGGAGAAGCAGAGAGAACAATAGAGAAGGAGAGAGAGGGAGAAGGAGAGCGACAAGGAGGGAGTGAAACGGAGAAGGGGAGAGAGTGAATTAGAGCGAGAGGTAGAGAGAGGAGAGAGAGAAAGAGAAGGAGAGAGGGAGAAAGAGTGAGGGAGTCGGTAAGTGAGCTAGACAGAGAAAGACAAGGAGAAGGAGAGACAGAAGGAAGAGGAGACTGGAAGGGAAGGAGAGAAGGAAAGAGGGAGGGAGAAGGAGAAGTAGAGAGAGAAATAGAGGGAAGGAGAAGGGGGAGAGAGAAGGAGAACGAGAGGAGTGAGAGAGAGTGAAGGTGACGGAGAGGAAAAGAAGAGGGAGGAGGAGAGAGAAGGACAAGCGAAGTAGAAGGAGAGAGATGAGAGAAAGAGAAGGAGGGAGTGGAGGGAGAGGAGGAGGGAGAAGAAGGGGAGAGGAGGAGGGAGAAGGAGAACAAAAGAGAGGGCAAGGAGAGAAGAATAAGGGCACACGGAGAGAAGGAGAAGGGGAGAGTAGATAAGGAGAGAGAGAGAGAGAAGGACAATTGGAGTGAGAGGGGAGGAGAGCGAGAAGGAGACGAGGAGAGGAGAGATAGAGGAGGAGGAGAGAGAGAAGGAAAGAGAGAGAAGAAGGAGGAGGAGAGCGAGAGAGTACGATAGAGTGAGAGAGGAGGGGAGAGAGAGAGATGGACAAGGAGAGAGAAGTAGAGGGAGATGGGGGAGGGAAGGAGGAAGAAGGAGAGAGAAGGAGACGGAGAGAGGGAGAAGAGTGGAGATGGGAAGGAGAAGGAGAGAGAGGGAGAGAAGCAAGAGGAGAAGGCAAGCGAGGGAGAGAGAAGGAGAAGGGGAAAGAGAAGGAGAGGTATTGAAGTAGAGGAGAATGAGAGAGAGGGAAGGAGATGGAAGACGACGAATCAGCGATAACATACTCCTTGCACATGAGCTTTGCCACAACATTCAGCTTGCAAGGGGTCGAGGGCGTATGTGTATTAAGTTGGACATCCGGAAAGCCTATGATTCTCTATCGTGGGAGTTCTTGGAGCAAGTTATGGTGAGATTTGGGTTCCCGGGCAAGTGGAGGAGAGTGATCATGGCGTGTGTTGAAGCCGCATTTGTGGTAACGGTGAATGGAGCAAACTCAACACCATTTCGAGCGAGGAATGGATTGCGGCAAGGGGACCCTTTGGCACCATATTTGTTTGTCTTATGCATGGAGGTGTTGAGTGAAATGGTGAAGATGGCGGTGAGAGATGGGCAAATCGAGCCGTTAGAGTGTGGGGATGTGGCCGTGTCACATTTGTTATTCGCCGACGATGTCCTCATGTTTGCAAAGGCCACAAAGGAGAATGTAAGAGGAATCAAGAAAGTCGTTGATGAATTCACGGCTTGCTCGGGGCTGCGGTTTAGTGTCTCGAAGAGTCAAATCTTTATGGGTGGGGAAGTCACACATGGAGAGTGGATTGTGGAGCACCTTGGTATGGAACGTAAGGAGTTTCCGGTGGTGTATCTTGGCCTCCCTCTATTTTCAGGAAGGATGGGGAAAAGCCATTGTGGGGTGCTTATAAACAAGGTAAAAGCTCGCCTAAGCACGTGGCAACAAAATTACCTTTCCATTGCCGGGAGGGTTGAGCTTGTGAGAAGCGTCCTTGTCTCGCTTAGCATATATTGGACCTCCGCATTCTTGATCCCAAGAAAGGTTCTTCATGAGATGGATAGTATAATGAGCCACTTCATTTGGGGAGGGCCGAAGAAATGGGTGGTCGTTGCTTGGAAAGATGTTTGCACCCCAAAGGACGAGGGTGGCCTCGGCCTAAAGAAGCTCACGGAATGGAATGATGTGGGTCTCCTTAGACTCTTTTGGCTTGTGGTGGAGGATGAAAACTCGTTGTGGGTGAAGTGTATGCGTCATAAGTACTTGAAGAATCGATCAATATGGCAAGCAAAACCACCGTCGACGTGTTCTTGGGCTTGGAGGGGGATCCTTCGGGTCCGCGAGATGGCTTGCAAGCACATTTCCTATGAGGTGGGCAATGGAGAGAATATCCGTTTCTTTCACTTTCCATGGTGTGGAACACCATTCCAAGGGCAGCCTTGGGGGGAGAGGCTTCATTACGAGTTGGGGGTACCTTGGGATACCAAGGTATCTTTCTTCATTCGATAGGGTGCGTGGAGGCTCCCCTTCCCGAGATCAAATACCATGGAGGAGTTATGGGAGAGGGTGAAACATATCCCTATTACAGGAGGAATGGATAGACCGACAAGGCTTCATGGGAATGGAGACTCTCTCGGCATGAAAGAGGTTTGGAAATGGGTCAAGGAACCGGGAACCAAGGTTAGTTGGGCGGACATGGTGTGGAACAAGCATGGGATACCAAAGCATGCACTCACAACATGGATAGCAATGCGAGGCCGACTACTCACGAAGACACTCATGAACAAAAGGGGAGCAAAGCACGACCCGACATGTGTCCTTTGTATGAGTGTGGAGGAAGATATAGAACACTTATTTTGGGGATGCACGTTCACTAGAGAGGTATGGGGCCAGCTCCTCTTGCACCTTCAAATCAGCCCCAACATTGACACTTCTCTTGCGCGAGAAGCAAATCGCATCCTACACATTCGAGGCAAGCGCCTTGCAGCCATAACAAGGAAGTGGGTGTTCAATGCCATGATACATGAGTGTTGGCAAGAACGAAACCGAAGAATCTTTGAGGGAGATAGGAAGAAACCGGGGGACATCATTTCAGCAATTAAAGATACGATCCGGTGTATGGGAGACAAAGTAAAAGACATAGTGAAGAACGAAGAAGAACACAAGACCTTTATAGATACGTGGAAGTAGGGTAGCCTCTTGTGAGGTTTGATGTAATCACGTTTTGTAAAACGGAGTAGATGTGGCCGGCTTTGCATGTAGCACAAGCCCGCGCACCAAAAACTTATCATTTTTGTAGGTTGTAAACACTTAGTTTATTAATACAATTAGAGGCCAAGCCTCCCTTTTACTTTGCAAAAAAAAAGGAGATGGAAGACGAAGAGTGAGGGATAAGGAGAGAGAAGATAGAAGGGAAGAGAGAATCAGAGAGTGGAGTGGGAAGGAGAGAGCGCGGGACAACAAGAGAGTGAAAAACACGGAGAAGGAGGGGAGAGAGAGAAGGAGAGTGTGGGACGAGAGAGAAGGAAATGGGGAAACAAGGAGAGATGGACAGAGAGAGAGAGCTACGAGGAGAAGGAGAGAGAGGAGAGGTGGACGGACGGGGAGAGAGTGAGAAGGGCAAGGAGAGATGGAGAAGCAGAGAGAACAATAGAGAAGGAGAGAGAGGGAGAAGGAGAGCGACAAGGAGGGAGTGAAACGGAGAAGGGGAAAGAGTGAATTAGAGCCAGAAGAGGAGAGAGAGAAAGAGAAGGAGAGAGGGAGAAAGAGTGAGGGAGTCGGTAAGCGAGATAGACGGAGAAAGACAAGGAGAAGGAGAGAGAGAAGGAAGAGGAGACTGGAAGGGAAGGAGAGAAGGAAAGAGGGAGGGAGAAGGAGAAGTAGAGAGAGAAATAGAGGGAAGGAGAAGGGGGAGAGAGAAGGAGAACGAGAGGAGTGAGAGAGAGTGAAGGTGACGGAGAGGAAAAGAAGAGGGAGGAGGAGAGAGAAGGACAAGCGAAGCAGAAGGAGAGAGATGAGAGAAAGAGAGGGAGGGAGAGGAGGGAGAGGAGGAGGGAGAAGAAGGGGAGAGGAGGAGGGAGAAGGAGAACAAGAGAGAGGGCAAGGAGAGAAGAATAAGGGCACACGGAGAGAAGGAGAAGGGGAGAGTAGATAAGGAGAGAGAGAGGAGTGGTATGAGAGAGGAGGAGAGAAAAGGGGAAGGGGAGAGGGAGAAAGAGTGAGGGAGTCGGTAAGTGAGCATGGGGAACCTAAGGTTATGAGAGGAGAGAGAGTAGAGAGAGAAGGAAAAAAAGTTATGAGAGGAGAGAGAAACTCTAGGTGCGCATGGGGAACCTAAGGTTGTCTAGGGTTCTCCACCTCGTTTCTTCACCAAAACCTTTGATTTTCTCACCAAAATGGATCCTACATCTAGCTCTACACGATTGCAACTACAAGATGGAGATGGTGGCACTATTACGGATCTCCATCATGCAAACAAGTTGGTTTTATCCTCGGCTTTGGAGGGTGAAGCTTCCACACCACCTCTAGGGAGTGTTCTTACTCCCCCAAGGAAGTGGTCGGATTTATTCACATCTAGTACAAGGGCAACCACGACCCTCAAATTTGTTCCGCCGGTTGTCAAGGGAGGAGAGAAGGTGGCCGTGTGTTCACAACAAGAAGTGAGGGAGAACTTGAAACGGCGGGACAAAGTGTTGGTAGGGTATTTCGTAGCTCTCAAGCCTCACTTGCCGAATTTGGAGAAGCATCTCCACAAGTTATGGGGACTCGTAGGAGGTATGGAAATCATTAGAAGAAGCCAAGGATTCTTATTATTTCGGTTTACACTTAGTGAAGATAGAAAGAGGGTTCTCCAAGGAGGACCTTGGTTCGTTAGAGGGGCACCACTTGTGGTTCAAGAGTGGACACCGGAAATGTCATTGAAGAAGGTCAACATCACCACGGTCCCCATTTGGGTTCGCTTGCCGGAGCTTGACCTCCGTTTTTGGTCACCTAACACATTGAGTAACATAGCAAGTGTGCTTGGAAGGCCCCTTTACATGGATGATTATACGGCTTCCGGGTGTAGGTTGGCGTTTGCAAGAGTTTGCATTGAGGTCAGCCATGAGTTCTCCTATCCAAGTTGGGTGGAGGTGCAAGTGGAGGAGGGCGAAATGCATAAAGTGTATGTGGAATATGAGTGGAGACACGGGTATTGCATGGAGTGCCTCGAGTTTGGGCATGTGGTGGAGAGATGCCCAAGGAAGAGAGTGATTGCACATGTCCATGAAGTTCCACAAAGGAAGGCCGAGAAATGGGTGGAGGTAGGACGTGCAAAGGGTGGGAAACACCTCAACAAGGATGGAAGTGAGGTGCGAAGCAAGGAAGGGGTGAGAGAGGAGGGGTGTTTGCATGGAGGGGAGGCAAAGGAGGTGGCTGCTGTGGAGGATGGAGGAGGGAGGATGGATGGAAGGGATGATGACGTGGAGCCCTTGGAGGAGGACGTGGCCACATCAGCAAATGGGGAGGTGACACGTAGGAACTCATGTGGGAGGGAAAATGAGGAGGGAAAATCAAGAGGACCACAAGATTTCGTGGTATGCTCCACTCTAGTGGGAGCAAATGAGAGGAAGGCACGTGGCATGGAGGAGGACAAGAATGGAGACAAAAATAGAGTCCATTTTCGTGAGGAAACAACTACAAGGGAGGAAGCCAAGGAGAGGAGGCCATGTGGACGTCTAGAAGAGCAAAAGGGAAAGCAAAACAAAGGTGGGTGCTCTACTTTTGGAAGAACCAATGAGGAGGGTGTTGAGTGCTCCATGTTTGAATGGGCCAATGGGGAGAGAGCAAGTGAGCCTTGTGAAGAAGTAGAGGGGGACCAAGCTACTTTTCGTGGGGACAAACCAAAAGAGGAAAGGGGTGGAGAGTCACGTGAATCACCACACAAGGAGGAGTCCTTCATGCAAGAAAGAGAGGGGGACCAAGTTAGCTTTTGTGGGGACCAACCAAATGAGGAATGGGGTGGGAAATCACATGATCCACTCAACTTGGAGGGGTCTAGCATGATAGGAACGTTGCATGGGCCTCTTGTGCATGGGATGGGCACGAAATTAGTGGAACACCATGAGGTATGCAACAAAGGAAATGTGAGAGAGATTTTGGAAGAAAATGGCGTGGGAAATGGCTCAAGTGGATTAGCTTCCTTGATACATGATGAAGAAGGATGGACAACGCCTAGAAAAGTGGCAAGGGAGAAGGACCAAAGGAAGGAAAGCTCGTGGAAAAAGAAATATGGGAGCATGGTGGGGGTATTAGGGGACCTCGAGAAGGAAAGTGACATGGAGGACGGGAAGGGAAAACAAGAAGAAACACATGAGATGGAGGTTCCGTCGTCCATAGCAAGCCATGTGCGAAGTTGCTCCCCACCACCCCCGGTGGATTTGGCTTCAATTTCACCACAACCCGAAGCCTTCAAAGCAATTCGTGAGAAAGGAATGAGACAACAAAAAAACATGCGTGGAGGGAAGGGGCGTATGCCCACACCTTGAATCCATGAATATCCTTGTGTGGAATGTGCGCGAAGCAAATGGACCCGGCCGCGCACTTATGATAAGGGGTCGAATAAAGGAGGTGAAGACGGATATAGTGTGTCTTGTGGAACACAAAGTGAAATTGAAGAAGCTTGCAAGATTCCAGCGCGCAATATGGCCTCATGAATGGGTGGGGAATAGCTTGATCGTGGACTCCTGGAGAATACTTGTGCTTTGGAATGATCAAGTGGTAGGCCTTGATACTAAATTTGAATCGGCCCAAATGCTTCATTTCGAGGGGCTCATGAGGAAGGATGGGATTGAGTTTGCTTTCACGGCAATTTATGGAGAAAATGGTCATGTAGAGAGAAGGAAACTTTGGCACGACCTTGTGGGAGGGGACTTCAATTGCATTCGTATGGCAAGCGAGAAGAGGGGAGGAGGGATGGTAAATGAGGCTGCAATTCAGGAATTCAATGAGTGTACGGATGCACTTCAACTCCTTGAAATGCCTTGGGTGGGTGAGGAATTCACTTGGTCCAACTCCTCCGAGGGCGCCGCTCGTACCGAAACGAAAATTGAGCGTATATTGATGAACAATGCTTGGTTAGAGAGGTTCCCGGAGGTATGTTATGTGGTGGGGGCGAAGGACTTGAGTGACCATGCGACGCTCACCATGAAAACGGAGGGAAATGAGAGGAGGAAGCCGAAGATGTTTAGGTTTGAAAACTATTGGGCGGATCATGAAGAGTTCTTAGGGGTTGTAGAGGGTGCGTGGGCAACACTTGTGGATGGTACTCCCATGTTTAGAGTGGTGGAAAAATTGAATGACGTAAAAAAGGCTCTAAAGAGATGGAGTGGGCTCAAGTTTGGAAATGTTATAAACAAGGTGGGAGTTGCTAGAAATACCCTTGCGGATATAAGGAGAAGGAGAAGTGAGGGGCCGGATGATGAGCACCTAGGAAGCGAAGAGAGGGCAGCAAAAGAAGAGCTAAACCGTGTTCTCATGTGGGAGGAATCATTAATTCGGCAAAAATCAAGAGTGAGGTGGTTAAAGGAGGGGGACCGAAACACCCGGTTCTTTCATGCGCAACTTAGAGTGAGGAGGGCCACCAACCAAGTGAGGAGTGTGTGTGAGGGAGACTACATCTTCGAGGAGGAAGGAGAGATTCGTGAAGCGTTTCGACGTTTTTTTTCTAACTTGTTTGCTAATGAATTTCAGGTTTGTAAGATCAAATCATCGATTGAGTTACCCCAAATTGCAGCATCGGATGGAGAATGTTTAGTGCGACAATTGCACATGAAGGAGCTTGAAGATGTTATCTTGAATGCAAATGTCGACAAGGCGCCGGGGCCCGATGGGTTCAATGCTAAGTTCTTCAAAGTGGCATGGGGAATAATAAAGAAGGACATTTTCAAAGCCGTGGAGTCATGCATGACGAGTGGAAAGGTTTTGGCCAAGTGGAATTATACGTCTATCACTCTCATACCAAAGAAGAAGGCACCAAAGATGGTGGAAGATTATAGGCCCATAGCTTTGTGCAACATGATGTATAGATTCACTTCTAAAGTGCTTGCAAACCGGTTGAAGATATTGCTACCACAAATTGTTGGGGAAAATGAAAGTGCATTTGTTCATGGAAGAAGAATTAGTGACAACATCCTCCTTGCACATGAGCTATGTCACAACCTTCATCTTGATAAAGGAAGAGGAAGAATGTGCATCAATCTTGATATTCGAAAGGCCTACGATTCCATCTCATGGGAGTTCCTTGATCAAGTAATGGAGAAATTTGGGTTTCCGAACAAGTGGTGGAGGACCATCATGGCATGTGTTCGAGCATCCTTTGTTGTGACCGTGAATGGGGCAAATTCAAAACCGTTTAAAGCAAGGAATGGGTTGAGGCAAGGAGATCCACTAGCCACATATTTGTTTGTAATGTGCATGGAAGTCTTGAGTAAGATGGTGAACATGGCGGTGGAGGAAGGCAAGCTTGAACCCTTGGTGTGTGGAGACACTCTCGTCTCACACTTAATGTTTGCGGATGATGTGCTACTTTTTGCAAAGGCTACAAAGGAGAACGCCCAAGTTCTTAAACAACTTCTTGATGACTTCACGGCATACTCGGGGCTGCAATTTAGCACATCCAAGAGTCGAATATTCATGGGTGGTGAAGTCCAACATGGGGAATGGATTGTTGAACATCTAGGTATGGAGAAAAAGCTCTTCCCGGTGATATACTTAGGTTTGCCCTTATTCTCGGGAAGGAAGGCAAGAAGTCATTGCATGTCACTTGTCAACAAGCTAAAGGCACGGTTGAGTACTTGGAAGCAAAACTTTTTATCCATCGCCGGTCGGGTGGAGCTAGTGAGGAGTGTACTAGTTTCTCTTAGCATATATTGGACATCCGCATTTCTCATTCCTCGGAAAGTGCTACAAGAGATGGACAGCCTCATGTCTAGATTTATTTGGGGAGGGCCTAAGAAGTGGGTGGCGGTTGCGTGGAAGGATGTGTGTACCCCAAAATCGGAAGGGGGACTCGGGCTTAAGCGCTTAGTAGAATGGAACGAAGTGGGCCTTCTACGTTTGTTTTGGCTTGTGGTGGAAGATGGAAACTCTCTTTGTGTGAAGTGCATTTGCCAAAAATACTTGAAGAATAGATCCATTTGGCTCGCAAGACCACCATCCACCTCCTCGTGGACATGGAGAGGAATCACCCGGGTTCGTGATATAGCAAGGCAACATATTCAATACCAAGTGGGAGATGGTGAAGACATTAGTTTCTTTCATCACCCATGGTGTGGGCTGCCTTTCCATTGTGAAGAGTGGGGTGAGAGGCTACATTACGATTTGGGGGTACCTTGGGATACAAAAGTTGCACATTTCATTCGAAATGGAGAGTGGACTCTCCCCTTCCCAAAATCGACTATCATGGAGGAACTTTGGACAAAGATCAACAATACCCCCATCAAAGGAGGAAGAGACAAACCATCACGAGTTGATGGACGAGGGGACAAGTTGGGAATGAAGGAGGTGTGGAAGTGGGTGAAGAAGCCGGGCTCAAAGGTGGCATGGGCGGATATGGTGTGGCACAAGGAGGCTATACCAAAACATGCACTCATGGCATGGAGAGCTTTGAGAGGGCGGCTAGTCACCAAAAAGCTAATGAACCAAAGAGGGGCCAGCCATAACCCAACATGTGTCCTATGTGACGAGATGGAAGAAGATATTCAACACTTATTTTGGGGCTGCCATTATACAAATGAGGTATGGGCCCAAATCCTTCGACTTTTGAAACTCAAACCAAACCAAGCAAGGAATCTAGAAAGTGAAGCAAATCGTGTCTCCCATGCTAGGGGGAACCGGGTGGACAAGGTCACAAGAAGATGGGCCTTTAATGCAATGATACATGAAGTGTGGCAAGAACGAAATCGCAGAATTTTCGAGGATGAAAAGAAGAAACCAGATGACATTGTGGGAGCAATTAAGGACATGGTCCGATGTATGGGACAAAGAGTGAAGAGCCTAGCAAGAAACGACGTGGAATACCAGAATTTTGAGGAGACTTGGGCGTAGCATGGATGATACATTGTGTGATGTAGGTCTGATTTGATGTAGAGATGTCATGATGTAATACTTGTATGTCGGGATATACATCTATAGTAGCCGGATATGTATGTAGCATACTCCCGCGAGACTAAACGATAAATTTTGTAGGTTGTAAACTTTGCTAATTAATAGAAATTCGAGGCTAAACCTCCATTTTTGCTTTGCAAAAAAAAAGAGAGAGAAGGACAATGGGAGTGAGACGGGAGGAGAGCAAGAAGGAGACGAGGAGAGGAGAGATAGAGGAGGAGGAGAGAGAGAAGGAAAGAGAGAGAAGAAGAAGGAGGAGAGCGAGAGAGTACGATAGAGTGAGAGAGGAGGGGAGAGAGAGATGGACAAGGAGAGAGAAGTAGAGGGAAATGGGGGAGGGAAGGAGGAAGAAGGAGAGAGAAGGAGACGGAGAGAGGGAGAAGAGTGGAGATGGGAAGGAGAAGAAGAGAGAGGGAGAGAAGCAAGAGGAGAAGGCAAGCGAGGGAGAGAGAAGGAGAAGGGGAAAGAGAAGGAGAGGTATTGAAGTAGAGCAGAAGGAGAGAGAGGGAAGGAAATGGAAGACGAAGAGTGAGGGATAAGGAGAGAGAAGATAGAAGGGAAGAGAGAATCAGAGAGTGGAGTGGGAAGGAGAGAGCGCGGGACAACAAGAGAGTGAAAAACAAGGAGAAGGAGGGGAAAGAGAGAAGGAGAGTGTGGGACGAGAGAGAAGGAAATGGGGAAACAAGGAGAGAGGGACGGAGAGAGGTAGAAGGAGAAGAAGAGAGAGGAGAGGTGGACGGAGGGGGAGAGAGTGAGAAGGGCAAGGAGAGATGGAGAAGTAGAGAGAACAATATAGAAGGAGAGAGAGGGAGAAGGAGAGCGACAAGGAGGGAGTGAAACGGAGAAGGGGAGAGAATGAATTAGAGCGAGAAGTGGAGAGAGGAGGGAGAGAAAGAGAAGGAGAGAGAGAGAAAGAGTGAGGGAGTCGGTAAGTGAGCTAGACGGAGAAAGACAAGGAGAAGGAGAGAGAAGGAAGAGGAGACTGGAAGGGAAGGAGAGAAGGAAAGAGGGAGGGAGAAGGAGAAGTAGAGAGAGAAATAGAGGGAAGGAGAAGGGGGAGATAGAAGGAGAACGAGAGGAGTGAAAGAGAGAGAAGGTGACGGAGAGGAAAAGAAGAGGGAGGAGGAGAGAGAAGGACAAGCGAAGCAGAAGGAGAGAGATGAGAGAAAGAGAAGGAGGGAGAGGAGGGAGAGGAGGAGGGAGAAGAAAGGGAGAGGAGGAGGGAGAAGGAGAACAAGAGAGAGGGCAACGAGAGAAGAATAAGGGCACACGGAGAGAAGGGGAAGGGAGAGTAGATAAGGAGAGAGAGAGAGAGAGAGAAGGACAATGGGAGTGAGAGGGGAGGAGAGCGAGAAGGAGACGAGGAGAGGAGAGATAGAGGAGGAGGAGAGAGAGAAGGAGGAGCAGGAGAGCGAGAGAGTACGATAGAGTGAGAGAGGAGGGGAGAGAGAGATGGACAAGGAGAGAGAAGTAGAGGGAGATGGGGGAGGGAAGGGGGAAGAAGGAGAGAGAAGGAGACGGAGAGAGGGAGAAGAGTGGACATGGGAAGGAGAAGGAGAGATAGGGAGAGAAGGAAGAGGAGAAGGCAAGCGAGGGAGAGAGAAGGAGAAGGGGAAAGAGAAGGAGAGCAGAAGGAGAGAGAGGGAAGGAGATGGAAGACGAAGAGTGAGGGATAAGGAGAGAGAAGATAGAAGGGAGGAGAGAATCAGAGAGTGGAGTGGGAAGGACAATGGGAGTGAGAGGGGAGGAGAGCGAGAAGGAGACGAGGAGAGGAGAGATAGAGGAGGAGGAGGAGAGAGAGAAGGAAAGAGAGAGAAGGAGGAGGAGGAGGAGAGCGAGAGAGTACGATAGGGTGAGAGAGGAGGGGAGAGAGAGATGGACAAGGAGAGAGAAGTAGAGGGAGATGGGGGAGGGAAGGAGGAAGAAGGAGAGAGAAGGAGACGGAGAGAGGGAGAAGAGTGGAGAGGGGAAGGAGAAGGAGAGAGAGGGAGAGAAGCAAGAGGAGAAGGCAAGCGAGGGAGAGAGAAGGAGAAGGGGAAAGAGAAGGAGAGGTATTGAAGTGGCGGAGAAGGAGAGAGAGGGAAGGGAGATGGAAGACGAAGAGTGAGGGATAAGGAGAGAGAAGATAGAAGGGAAGAGAGAATCAGAGAGTGGAGTGGGAAGGAGAGAGCGCGGGACAACAAAAGAGTGAAAAACAAGGAGAAGGAGAGGAGAGAGAGAAGGAGAGTGTGGGACGAGAGAGAAGGAAATGGGGAAACAAGGAGAGAGTGACGGAGAGAGAGAGCTAGAAGGAGAAGGAGAGAGAGGAGAGGTGGACGGAGGGGGAGAGAGTGAGAAGGGCAAGGAGAGATGGAGAAGCAGAGAGAACAATAGAGAAGGAGAGAGAGGGAGAAGGAGAGCGACAAGGAGGGAGTGAAACGGAGAAGGGGAGAGAGTGAATTAGAGCGAGAAGTGGAGAGAGGAGAGAGAGAGAAAGAGAAGGAGAGAGGGAGAAAGAGTGAGGGAGTCGATAAGTGAGCTAGACGGAGAAAGACAAGGAGAAGGAGAGAGAGAAGGAAGAGGAGACTGGAAGGGAAGGAGAGAAGGAAAGAGGGAGGGAGAAGGAGAAGTAGAGAGAGAAATAGAGGGAAGGAGAAGGGGGAGAGAGAAGGAGAACGAGAGGAGTGAGAGAGAGTGAAGGTGACGGAGAGGAAAAGAAGAGGGAGGAGGAGAGAGAAGGACAAGCAAAGCAGAAGGAGAGAGATGAGAGAAAGAGAAGGAGGGAGAGGAGGGAGAGGAGGAGGGAGAAGAAGGGTAGAGGAGGAGGGAGAAGGAGAACAAGAGAGAGGGCAAGGAGAGAAGTATAAGGGCACACGGAGAGAAGGAGAAGGGGAGAGTAGATAAGGAGAGAGAGAGAGAGAGAGAGAGAGAGAAGGACAATGGGAGTGAGAGGGGAGGAGAGCGAGAAGGAGACGAGGAGAGGAGATATAGAGGAGGAGGAGGAGAGAGAGAAGGAAAGAGAGAGAGAGGGAGGAGGAGGAGAGCGAGAGAGTACGATAGAGTGAGAGAGGAGGGGAGAGAGATGGACAAGGAGAGAGAAGTAGAGGGAGATGGGGAAGGGAAGGAGGAAGAATGAGAGAGAAGGAGACGGAGAGAGGGAGAAGAGTGGAGATGGGAAGGAGAAGGAGAGAGAGGGAGAGAAGCAAGAGGAGAAGGCAAGCGAGGGAGAGAGAAGGAGAAGGGGAAAGAGAAGTAGAGCTATTGAAGTAGAGGAGAAGCAGAGAGAGGGAAGGAGATGGAAGACGAAAAGTGAGGGATAAGGAGAGAGAAGATAGAAGGGAAGAGAGAATCAGAGAGTGGAGTGGGAAGGAGAGAGCGCGGGACAACAAGAGAGTGAAAATAAAGGAGAAGTAGGGGAGAGAGAGAAGGAGAGTGTGGGACGAGAGAGAAGGAAATGGGGAAACAAGGAGAGAGGGACGGAGAGAGAGAGCTAGAAGGAGAAGGAGAGAGAGGAGAGGTGGACGGAGGGGGAGAGAGTGAGAAGGGCAAGGAGAGATGGAGAAGTAGAGAGAACAATAGAGAAGGAGAGAGAGGAGAGCAACAAGGAGGGAGTGAAACGGAGAAGGGGAGAGAGTGAATTAGAGCAAGAAGTGGAGAGAGGAGAGAGAGAGAGAGAAAGAGAAGGAGAGAGGGAGAAAAGTGAGGGAGTCGGTAAGTGAGCTAGACGTAGAAAGACAAGGAGAAGGAGAGAGAGAAGGAAGAGGAGACTGGAAGGGAAGGAGAGAAGGAAAGAGGGAGGGAGAAGGAGAAGTAGAGAGAGAAATAGAGGGAAGGAGAAGGGGGAGAGAGAAGGAGAACGAGAGGAGTGAGAGAGAGTGAAGGTGACGGAGAGGAAAAGAAGAGGGAGGAGGAGAGAGAAGGACAAGCGAAGCAGAAGGAGGGAGATGAGAGAAAGAGAAGGAGGGAGAGGAGGAGGGAGCAGAAGGGTAGAGGAGGAGGGACAAGGAGAACAAGAGAGAGGGCAAGGAGAGAAGAATAAGGGCACACAGAGAGATGGAGAAGGGGAGAGTAGATAAGGAGAGAGAGAGAAGGACAATGGGAGTGAGTGGGGAGGAGAGCAAGAAGGAGACGAGGAGAGGAGAGATAGAGGAGGAGGAGAAGAGAGAGAAGGAAAGAGAGAGAAGGAGGAGGAGGAGAGCGAGAGAGTACGATAGAGTGAGAGAGGAGGGGAGAGAGAGATGGACAAGGAGAGAGAAGTAGAGGGAGATGGGGGAGGGAAGGAGGAAGAAGGAGAGAGAAGGAGACGGAGAGAGGGAGAAGAGTGGAGATGGGAAGGAGAAGGAGAGAGAGGGAGAGAAGCAAGAGGAGAAGGCAAGCGAGGGAGAGAGAAGGAGAAGGGGAAAGAGAAGGAGAGGTATTGAAGTAGAGGAGAAGGAGAGAGAGGGAAGGAGATGGAAGACGAAGAGTGAGGGATAAGGAGAGAGAAGATAGAAGGGAAGAGAGAATCAGAGAGTGGAGTGGGAAGGAGAGAGCACGGGACAACAAGAGATTGAAAAACAAGGAGGAGGGGAGAGAGAGAAGGAGAGTGTGGGACGAGAGAGAAGGAAATGGGGAAACAAGGAGAGAGGGACGGAGAGAGAGAGCTAGAAGGAGAAGGAGAGAGAGGAGAGGTGGACGGAGGGGGAGAGAGTGAGAAGGGCAAGGAGAGATGGAGAAGCAGAGAGAACAATAAAGAAGGAGAGAGAGGGAGAAGGAGAGCGACATGGAGGGAGTGAAACGGAGAAGGGGAGAGAGTGAATTAGAGCGAGAAGTGGAGAGAGGAGAGAGAGAAAGAGAAGGAGAGAGGGATAAAGAGTGAGGGAGTCGGTAAGTGAGCTAGACGGAGAAAGACAAGGAGAAGGAGAGAGAGAAGGAAGAGGAGACTGGAAGGGAAGGAGAGAAGGAAAGAGGGAGGGAGAAGGAGAAGTAGAGAGAGAAATAGAGGGAAGGAGAAGGGGGAGAGAGAAGGAGAACGAGAGGAGTGAGAGAGAATGAAGGTGACGGAGAGGAAAAGAAGAGGGAGGAGGAGAGAGAAGGACAGGCGAAGCAGAAGGAGAGAGATGAGAGAAATAGAAGGAGGGAGAGGAGGGAGAGGAGGAGGGAGAAGAAGGGTAGAGGAGGAGGGAGAAGGAGAACAAGAGAGAGGGCAAGGAGAGAAGAATAAGGGCACACGGAGAGAAGGAGAAGGGGAGAGTAGAAAGGGAGAGAGAGAGAGAGAGAGAGAGAGAGAGAGAGAGAGAGAGAGAGAGAAGGACAATGGGAGTGAGAGGGGAGGAGAGCGAGAAGGAGACGAGGAGAGGAGAGATAGAGTAGGAGGAGAGAGAGAAGGAAAGAGAGAGAAGGAGGAGGACGAGAGCGAGAGAGTACGATAGAGTGAGAGAGGAGGGGAGAGAGAGATGGACAAGGAGAGAGAAGTAGAGGGAGATGGGGGAGGGAAGGAGGAAGAAGGAGAGAGAAGGAGACGGAGAGAGGGAGAAGAGTGGAGATGGGAAGGAGAAGGAGAGAGGGAGAGAAGCAAGAGGAGAAGGCAAGCGAGGGAGAGAGAAGGAGAAGGGGAAAGAGAAGGAGAGGTATTGAAGTAGAGGAGAAGGAGAGAGAGGGAAGGAGATGGAAGAGGGAGGAGGAGAGAGAAGGACAAGCGAAGCAGAAGGAGAGAGATGAGAGAAAGAGAAGGAGGGAGAGGAGGGAGAGGAGGAGGGAGAAGAAGGGTATGTAAGCAAATAACGATTCTACATGTTCAGGAGTACCTTTCTTGGAGAGAACCTGTGGCAGCGGAAGGAAGATCGGAGGTCACCTTACGGAATCCTTCTCACCGGTCGGTCTCCTACTCTCTTGGAGAAGAAGCACGTGTCCACAACCCAAGAGTCTACGGATTAGCTTGGTGGATGTGGAGGGACGAATGGGAGAGAGAGGGAGAGGTGGCGGCTAGTGTTTGGTGGGGCTAGGGTTTGCACACAAGAATTAGTCCATCCAATGGGAGGCTCCCCTCCTTATATAGATGGCCCCACCCAAAACCCTAATGCGCAACCAATGAGAGTGCGCCACGTGTCAGTGCTTTGGGCAAACATCATCTTAATCCTTAGATTAATCCAATATCTCCCACTTGCACAATAGCACGTCAACAACACGTCATCTTCTTTTGTGTCCCTGATACATACGTATATATCCCCGATACATACAATCATAAGATGGCAATGTGTCACCTCTTCATGTGTTCCTGACACATATGTATACATCCCTGATATATACAACTATTTCTCTCTTCCAAGAATGCATCCACAATACGCAAGTCTCTGATCATGTATCCCTGATACAAGACCATATGTGTCCCCGACACATGTACTCTTCCGATCATACGGACAAATGGGTCGTGCGACCGGTGATGCACCTGCAATTTAGGAGTCTCAAACTAGAAACCTTACTAGAAGGCCAGAATGACAACATCCTCACAAAAATAACAATTAAGTAGTCAAATGCACATCACTGTTCCCCAGGTTTACTCAGAAACTCACTTGACATGAACGGTATCTCGATCCCTCGGAGAGAATATCTTCTTGTCCTTAAGGTACTTGCTACTGTATCCAATACAGTTGGGCCCAACAAAATACTTTTAGTGCAGTCGAGTCAAACCTTTCCCTTCGCCCCAGACCACCATTACACTCAGAGTTGACTCCTTTCCCGAAGATGCCTCTTTAGACCGAATCTCTCATGGTCATAGATAACATCCCAAAGTAGCCACATCAACTCTTTGCTTCATGGTGTCGTCGAAGGTCACTGAGGGCAACTAAATGACAATCAAGTCTTGGACTCACACAGTGAAGGAGCAGGGATCCATCCTTTCACTTCCAAATGGTCGCTCAGCACATGTTGTATGAGAAACATGCTATCGTGGATCATACTGCACACAATAGTATGTCTGTCTCTCAACACCATACAAGTCTTAGTCCAGTCGCACCCCCTCTGCGCCTGACCCGAGCTTCATCATTGTCGCCTTAACACCATACAGGTGTTACCAGGCGCCACATGTGATGCTCGCACTTGGCTTCTATAGGTCACATGAATTGTGGGAACATTCATGTCAATCCTCACCAACATAGAGGATCTCATCTTGATTTCTAATCAAGGCGACTGTCCTATCATGAACTACTCTGGATCTATCATACAAGATCTCTTCATGATCAGTCTCATCTCTGCTCGCTATCAAAAGTGCCAGAGGCGAATGCTCGTGTGAGTAAGCATTCTTCAGCCTATTGACAAAATAATATTTTATGCTAGAACAACTATATAAACCAAACAAATATAGTTGAAAGGAAAAAACACAATCACTCATAAAAAGGAAGTTAGACATGCCAATACATCAAAGTCTGCGTAAGCCTAAGGACTTCACATGAGACACAAACGAGTCCTTAGCTATAGCCTTGGTAAGAGGGTCAGCTACCATAAGACTAGTAGACACATGTCTCAACTCAACTTCCTTTCTCGCTATAATGTCCTTCACAAAGTGGAACCTTGTCCATTTTGGCCTTCTCTTCAGGAGTCTCAGGATGCTTTATCAAGGCTTAAGTGCAAACCCTTCTCAACAGGAGTGTCGATTGGTTTGCATTTGTCCATATGGTATTTCTTCAAGATGTTGTTAATGTAAGTCTCTTGAGACAATCCCAGAAGTCGCTTGGACCTATTTCTAACTATCTTGACACCAAGGACGTAGCTAGCTTCACCCATGTCCTTCATATCAAACGTGGAGGACAACCACTCCTTAGTGGATTTCAGCAGCTCTTTGCTATTGCCAGCCATGAGTATGTCATCAACATACAAGGTCAGAATGACAAATTTACCATTGGATCTCTTAACGTACACACAGTGATCTTCCTCAAGCATAGAGAATGCATTCTCTGTTATAGCTTGATGGAAGCGAATGTTCCACTGTCTAGACGCTTGTTTTAAGCCATATAAGGACTTATTGAGCTTGCACACTTTGCGCTCTTGTCCTTTGACTTCAAAACCTTGAGGTTGATCCATATAAATCTCCTCCTTAAGTTCTCCATTGAGAAAAGCAGTCTTTACATCCATTTGGTAAAGCTCTAAGTCCATCTGAGCTACAATAGCTAGTAGAAGGCGGATGGAGGCAAACCTAACCACGGGTGAAAATGTTTCCTCAAAATCCACGCCTTCTCTTTGGGTGTAGCCTTTAGCTAGCAGTCTAGCCTTGAATCTATCAATAGATCCATCCGCCTTCCTCTTAATCTTGAGGATCCACTTGGCCCCAATGGCCTTTCGGTTCGGCGGTAAGTCGACCAAGTCCCAGACTCGATTAACTTTCATCGACTCCAACTCTTCCTTTATAGCTTCTAACCACTCTTTAGCATTTGGACCTTCCAAAGCCTCTTTCAAGGTCTCCGGTTCTTGCTCATCGATTACTGTCATCCCGGATGATTCATAATCAATTTCTTCTTGAGCTATCATGAGGGCCTCTTCTTCTAAGCGAAACCGCCTACGAGGAATGAGCCCGTGTTCGCTTCGACGCAGATGGATATCTGATGGCTCATCCTCCGTGAGAGCTATCGGATCCTCAACATTGCTGCTCCCACTAGGATCGACTGGTGGAACCTCATGTTCAACTTCCAGATCATGATCCCGTGGAGTGGCAATGTCCTCATCTTGTTGTTCAAAGAAGTCCACTGACTCTTTGATAGCTCCAGCAAGGGTTTTAAAAATCATTTTCCAAGAATGTGGCATCCCTAGACTCCAGTTCCGTCCTTCTTTCATTCTCGTCTACCCCGATAAAAACATAACCTTTGGAGAAATCACTGTATTTTACAAAGATACACTTTTTCCCTCTAGGTCCTAGTTTTCCATATCGGTGACTAGTAGAATGAATGTATGCCGCACATCCCCAAGGACGCAGCAGACTAAAATCAGGCTTCCGTCCTGTCCATAACTCATATGGAGTTGAGGGAACCGATTTTGTTGGAACTCTATTGAGGATATAGGCAGCAGTCATTAGAGTATCTCCCCAAAACGAAATTGGTAAGCTCGCATGCGCCATCATGGATCTAACCATGTCTAGCAACGTTCTATTCCTTCTCTCGGCAACACCATTTTGCTGAGGAGTATAAGGCATAGTGAGTTGTCTAGATATCCCCTTTTCATCACATAACTCCTTGAACATTATGGAGAGATACTCACAACCTCTATCCGTTCTAAGAGTTTTTATCTTATTATCCAACTGATTCTCAACTAAGCTCATGAATTTCTTAAAACATTCTAGAGCTTCTGACTTGTGAGAAATAAGATAAATATGACCATATCTAGTGAAGTCATCAATGAATGTGATGAAGTAACTTTGTCCATGTGCACATTCAAAGGTCCACAAATATCTGAGTGAATTAGTTCTAAAGGAGAAGCAGCCCTAATGGCTTTTCCGAACGGTTTTCTAGTTGCCTTTCCAGCTAGACAAGATTCACAGGTCGGCAATTCAAATTTGGAGCATTCTCCTAATACCCCCTCCTTTGTCAACTTGTTCATCCGGTCAACACCAATGTGACCTAGTCTAGCATGCCACATAACTGAATCATTATTGATGGAACTTTGGCTCATAAAGGCACTAGCGTTATGATTGAAATCATAAATTGCGTCCAACACAATAAAACCGTCAGAAAGAAAAGCACGTCCATAATAAATGTTAGAAAGGTATAAACCCATATTATTGTTCTCAAAAACAACTTTAAAACCATGTCTCATCAAGACAACAACAGAAATAATACTTCGCCGTATAGCTGGTGCATACAACACGTCGTGAAGTAATAGGATCCGGCCACTTCGCAAAGCCACTTTGCATGTGCCAACTCCAAGAACTTCAATGCTAGTGTTGTTTGCCATGTTTATTCGCCTCCCACTTGGAACAGGCGATATTCCACGAAGGCCGAACAATCCTTTGTTACGTGGTCCGTGGCACCTGAATCCATAATCCACACAGGAGAATGATCAGTGAGCATCACAGAACTAGTCACGTTACAATTCGAAGGATTACACACAGTAATTACCTTTTGCTCAGTGCACTCATGAGCAAAATGTCCAGTCTTTCGGCAGTTAAAACAAGTCACATTAGACTTATCTTTCCCACCCCTGGATCCTCGAGGTCGTTTCTTTCCAGCTTTGTTTTCTGTTTTGTTTGCATTTGCACCCTTCTTGCCTTTAAAACCCTGAGCTCTATCTGTAACGCCCCTGATCTCGCGGGTACGCACACTGGGAAAAGAAACTAGTGTCGCGATCAGAGACCTCCGCGACGACCGAAGGGTTTACAAAAGACAGACCGAATCGACTCGACAAAGTGAAAGAGATCATACACAAATGGACTGACATAAAACATAATAGGAATAATAGAATAATCATAACAATAAAAGTCTTATTACAACACATCGAGTATCAAAAAGGAAATACATAGGGAAATATGCGGAAGCAAAGATAACTGGGAATCTGGTCGACGCGTCCCTCGTGTACAGAATCTTCGGAACTCGTCCAGTCTGCCCTGTGGAACCTAAGTACCTGCAAGCACCGCATTTAACAATGCGTGAGTTTTCAATTAAGAAAACTCAGTATGCCCCCGCCAATGAATAAATGAAAGGTAGCATGAAATTAAATAAGGCAGGCATCAGAACAGAACAGAAAGCATCAAATGCAACAGAAGGCTACGACTACACAAGCCGTGCCGGTCGGGCGCACCCGAATCGTTCCTCCATAGGAACCAGAACACCAGCCTCGCTGGTCAGAGGCGGTCACTCGTCAGTGACCCACCGCTCGGCACAAAGCGGTGCGCCGGATAAGCGTCCCAATCCGCGGAAAATAAACCTACATAGTGTCATCGCGAACTGAGGAACACCTACCCTGAGACAGAATGGCAGCGCGCATGCCCAGGACTTATCTTAGGCCTGCCCCCCCATAGGGGTCTTAACCGAGTGGCCTCTGAAGCTAGAGGACCCACCCGTGGCCCGTCGGCCCAGAAAACAGAACGTGCCCAGAATTACTCCATCAGATTAGATGCAATGCAACTACTCTATAGTCTAGTGCAACTAAATTATTCAGAATGAGTTCAAAGGAGAACATGCAATATCTCCCTCAAGCTAGCAAAACAGAATTTTAATCCAGCCAAACCACACCAATTTCAACAACAAGAATCATGGTTGTTTCCTAAATTCAACAAGCACAAAAATCCGGAAATAAAGGCATGTGATAAGCATTCCATAATATATATGGCCACCAAAATAAAGCATGCAAGATGAACACCAATCAGCTAGTAAATTCGGATCAAGTAAAGAAACAGGAAACAAAGTGTGTGAATGGTTATAACATGCAATTGGTGATGTCTAACTTTGAACCTTCCTGATCCTAACTTCCTAATGCTGCATGAACCTCCATCCCCTTAGCAACCACGAGATAGGAAATAAAAAAAACACAAAAAGGAGTTTATCATATTTACTGCTAGATCGGAAACGGGCTGACTGATAACTCGCAATAACAAGATAATGCACAGATATGTGCTCTGAAAATCAGGAATAAGTCGTGGGAGCTAATCCAGGATATAGCCGTGAAATAAGGCATGACACATGATTCAAAATCAGAACAATATCTCGTCACTTAATTTTTATTATGAACATTAAGTCATGCATAGAAACGTATCCTGAAATCAGGAATGGGTCATGGAATGCAAGTCCTAACTTAGTCATAAATCAGCATGAGCATATGACTTAAACCAGCAATCCACACATGAAGGATGTTCTGAAATACTCTCTACGTGAAGCATACTTAAGTGATATAAAATCAGTAAACCATGATAGTACTTTTCAGCATATAACAATGTACTAGGGCATGAACATATTGTCTACAATCAACTACAAAACATGGGAACGATATATCTGAAATCTTTCACTACAGGATGCATGATTAATTGCTCTCAAAATCCATAAACAATCATAGAAACTAAGTTTAACTGATCTACTAAGAGGTGCGTGATCATGAGGATAAAATCAGGAACATAACATGGACAATCACTTAATACACAAGGATGAAATGTCATCACAAATCAGAACGAACATGGTGCATGGTCAGACCCGAATTACTAATTTATGCGCCATCATTTTCAGAACATGTATGCTATAGAAAGTGGAATTTCAGAACATGATCAGGACCTATATGTGCACGAAATAACATCTATATCAGTCCATACATGCATGATCATGATAATGAAATATAGGCAACAGCAATAAACGGCACAAGGAACCACTAAGGACTTACGTAACAAGAACACTAGCATTCCAGAACGTACATGCATCCTTAATGTAGATCTTGGTACTAAATCAGAGGTTATGAAAACATAATTAATGGTTTCTAGATAAGAACTTGTCCTATAATCAGTAATTAGCTTATGAACCTTGGAACTCGTCACATCATGCATGAATATCAGGACTGTTTCTGGTGTATCATGCTTTAACATGAGGTCTAAAAATCCATAATAATTCATGGAGCTTATGCATAAACATAACTAGTAATGGAACGTGTCAATAAGTGAAATTATGAAACAATAATACAGCCAATGATGAGATTAAACTACCGCATGAACACATAGCAATCGGACCTACAAAAACCTCATCAACCGATCAAGCAGGTAGGGTTGCACATCACGCGAAACTCGTGCAACAACCCTTCCTAAGGAGCTTTCCTTTGCCCCGCCTTCTCCCTTCTGATTTACAATCAGAGAACCACCAGGTACGTGGGGTAGGAGTCATGCAAAGATCAGACATGCTCAGCCAGGAACGAATTCCTAAGCTACACCAAGGCTTACCCGAGTTGCACCCTGAAATGATCCGCACCCAGATCTCCAACCCGACCAGGCCTTGATTCTGGACCAAGACTCCACCCCATCCTACCACTACATCCTATTCTAAAGGCTAGAGGCATACCTGAGCAGCAAGGAAGAGACTGAGCTTAGCCGGAGATCACCACTACTCTTCTAGCCGTACAATTGATGCCCACTAGCTTGCTCTACCAATCTTGCCGGAGATCAGTCCAGTAGCTCGCCGGAGAGGGAGGTGGAGGTGGTCTGAGGTGGATGGCGTGGAGAAGACAAGGGAGGGGAGGTATGGGACGGCTGGTTAGGGTTCCTTTGGTGCAAGTTTATAAGAAGCAACCACCAACAAGGCAAGGAATTATTGGCTTTGATGGCCAATTCAGACTTTCCTTAAAGCATCCAAATCAAATATTGCAAGATTCTCCTTTGCTGATGTGGCAACCCTAATCACACAACTCTCCACCAGCCAAACACGCCTCAACCAACAAATAAACGAATCCACACCCAAGGTTTGCACCCGATTGAACCGATTAAGTCGATCGAATGCAGTCGCACCCGACGGTCGAACCCGCCCAAAAAGGAAACTTTTCCCCGAAAGGAAGCTTTTCCAAAACAAAGCATAAAACCGCATAATCTAACACCATTCATCAAGAAAATACAAACTCGGGCATAAGGATGAATAGGACTTAATAAGGTACCGGAGAGCGGGTCTTACAACCTACACCCCTTAAACAAAAATTCGTCCTCGAAATTTGCTATCTCTAACTCCGAACCAAAAACTTGGGATACAATATCCCCACATCATCGCCACACTCAAACAACGGTAACAAAAGTTACAAGATGATGAAATACATGTGCCATAACAGCCCAAGATTCTGAGAACAAATCATGAACCAATCACGTGAATCTCACAACTAACAACCTATATGCGTATGAACTAACACCCTCAAGCTAATCAACATGATCATAATGTCTATTGACAAGAAACTAATTAAGAAGGCCACATAAAATACAGCCACTAAAAATACATGAACATATAATATATTTATATCCATATGCACAAGGTGTATGAGAATAACAAATAAACCTGGAATCAATGACAAGAGCTCGATAAACAATACTCATGCACAAGATATATATCTACATGCACATGGTGTATGAGGACCGCAATTAAGATGTGTAATCATAATAAGATCTCGATGGATAAATATACATGGGCATGATGTACCTAGACAGCCAATAAATCGTGAAATCATAGTCATAATATCACAACAATGACTCACTTTCATGCACGGCATGCCCTCACGTCATCATACACATAACAGAAACAACAACAATTATAATAAATTAGGTAAATCACATGAAATAATCGTAGATCATGGCAAACAAACATGCAACCTGTGGGAGCCATGGGTCATGATGAGATGATATACAACATTTACTTCAATCTATAGTAATGCATCCATGGGTTTAGAATTCATTCATGCATAAATCTAAGTATAATTAGGAGATACATGAGACTGTAATGTGACTGATTTCAGGGCTCATCATGCAAGACATCGAGGTTGTAAACTCAACCTCTAATCGCATATAAACACCTGAAATTTGCATTAGTTTCACTATATATTAAACATACTAAGATTGAGATTATATGAATAATATAAGCTCCCATGATGGAATCATGACAACACAAGTTATATGCATGCATGCATGAATGAATGGGTTTGCATATGTCATGGATGAGTACATATTTTATTCTAAAAGGAAGCATTACGATAACATCAGAGAAGGTATGCAAAATCAGATCATGAATGTGTTATGCTTACGACTGGAATGAAATCAACTCAAATAACAAGTCACCACAACAACACCTATAATCCAATTGATTGCACCCATCAAAATTTCAAAACGTACATGCATTAGAAGATAGCGATTCAGAACATGGCACGAGATCATATGAACAGGAATTAATATATGAATTTATCAGTAATCTAACATGGAAAGCATATATCTAGAAATCAGAGGTCTGAGCATATTCATGATCAACATAATTCTACATGCATAAGATTTGCACAAAACTAGACAGCATAGGATGAATGGCATAATTCATAAATTCTGATATAGTTTCATGTGAGAGCATAACAAGTCATAAAAGAGAAGGTTTATGGAATCATATCATACACATAAACTGAACATGGTGGGGTTAAAATCAGACTTGAGAAACTCATAGCAACATTAGAGTCAATACATGCATTTATACCAATGGCATCAACATTTAAATTAAAATTTATAACTTATGCTCAGATGTTGTAAAGAATATATCTCAGAGGGATTACAAATCAGAGCATATTCATTGATTAGTCATGACTGGGATAAAATCCCACCTTTAATTCATCTTAACATTCCAATCGATAAATGCAGCATTCCTTCAACATAAAATCAGATCACCATAGAAACTAGATTTGAAATTAATAACATGTCATGACGCCTGATCCAAATCAAAAAAATAACATGTGATTATGACATCTAACATTAGTAAGCATATCATGCGAGAAAATCTGGACTTGATCACAATATCATGCATGAACATAACATCTAAAAGATCACAAGATTCTACACCACAAGGTTATTAACATGTCACTCAACATGAAAGCAAAACCCCTTCCCCAACTAGCTCTCCACGATCGAGCCCACTTCCTCTGGTTTCTCCAGCAAACCAAGGAAGACTGAGGCCCAAGTCATAGTAGAGATGGAGGTGCTTAGCCACCTCTGAAATTCGGATGGTGCACCACAGTCCACACAATCGGTGGAATTTCCACTAGTGCATACCAAGCCTCAGATCGGAAAACACAATGGTGCTGGACTAAACTTCGTCCGACCCCCACTCTACATCCTATTATGCTAAAGGAGTAGGAGCATACCTGAAACGGATGGAGGAGGATCCCAGAGTTTGCTGGAATTCAGCTACAGCCGCCTCCCATGCTTGCTAGCTAGTCATCTCTTGCACTTGCACTTTTTGCTTGTTTGATCGGTGGGACTTGTTGGAGATCTCAGCACCAAAACGTAGGAGGAGGTGAGGGAACTGATAAAGACAGATAGTGTTGGGTGGTTTGGTCTCCAAGCACACGAGGTAATCCACAAGAAGCAATTTAACTAATGCAAACATGATCTATCACAATCAGAAAGAAATTCTAAAAGATAAGATATTACCGACAGGGTTTGGGCAAGATGCCCCACTGGAGAGTCTTTAGATTCTGTACACTTTAGAGACCGACCTGCTCTGATACCAAGTTGTAACGCCCCTGATCACGCGGGTACGCACACTAGGAAAAGAAACTAGTGTCGCGATCAGAGACATCCGCGACGACCGAAGGGTTTACAAAAGACAGACTGAATCGACTCGACAAAGTGAAAGAGATCATACACAAATGGACTGACATAAAACATAATAGGAATAATAGAATAATCATAACAATAAAAGTCTTATTACAACACATCGAGTATCAAAAAGGAAATACATAGGGAAATATGCGGAAGCAAAGATAACTGGGAATCTGGTCGACGCGTCCCTCGTGTACAGAATCTTCGGAACTCGTTCAGTCTGCCCTGTGGAACCTAAGTACCTGCAAGCACCGCATTTAACAATGCGTGAGTTTTCAATTAAGAAAACTCAGTATGCCCCCGCCAATGAATAAATGAAAGGTAGCATGAAATTAAATAAGGCAGGCATCAGAACAGAACAGAAAGCATCAAATGCAACAGAAGGCTACGACTACACAAGCCGTGCCGGTCGGGCGCACCCGAATCGTTCCTCCATAGGAACCAGAACACCAGCCTCGCTGGTCAGAGGCGGTCACTCGTCAGTGACCCACCGCTCGGCACAAAGCGGTGCGCCGGATAAACGTCCCAATCCACGGAAAATAAACCTACATGGTGTCATCGCGAATTGAGGAACACCTACCCTGAGACAGAATGGCAGCGCGCATGCCCAGGACTTATCTTAGGCCTGGCCCCCCATAGGGGTCTTAACCGAGTGGCCTCTGAAGCTAGAGGACCCACCCGTGGCCCGTCGGCCCAGAAAACAGAACGTGCCCAGAATTACTCCATCAGATTAGATGCAATGCAACTACTCTATAGTCTAGTGCAACTAAATTATTCAGAATGAGTTCAAAGGAGAACATGCAATATCTCCCTCAAGCTCTAAGCAAAACAGAATTTTAATCCAGCCAAACCACACCAATTTCAACAACAAGAATCATGGTTGTTTCCTAAATTCAACAAGCACAAAAATCCGGAAATAAAGGCATGTGATAAGCATTCCATAATATATATGACCACCAAAATAAAGCATGCAAGATGAACACCAATCAGCTAGTAAATTCGGATCAAGTAAAGAAACATGAAACAAAGTGTGTGAATGGTTATAACATGCAATTGGTGATGTCTAACTTTGAACCGTCCTGATCCTAACTTCCTAATGCTGCATGAACCTCCATCCCCTTAGCAACCACGAGATAGGAAATAAAAAAAACACAAAAAAGAGTTTATCATATTTACTGCTAGATCGGAAACGGGCTGACCGATAACTCGCAATAACAAGATAATGCACAGATATGTGCTCTGAAAATCAGGAATAAGTCGTGGGAGCTAATCCAGGATATAGCCGTGAAATAAGGCATGACACATGATTCAAAATCAGAACAATATCTCGTCACTTAATTTTTATTATGAACATTAAGTCATGCATAGAAACGTATCCTGAAATCAGGAATGGGACATGGAATGCAAGTCCTAACTTAGTCATAAATCAGCATGAGCATATGACTTAAACCAGCAATCCACACATGAAGGATGTTCTGAAATACTCTCTACGTGAAGCATACTTAAGTGATATAAAATCAGTAAACCATGATAGTACTTTTCAGCATATAACAATGTACTAGGGCATGAACATATTGTCTACAATCAACTACAAAACATGGGAACGATATATCTGAAATCTTTCACTACAGGATGCATGATTAATTGCTCTCAAAATCCATAAACAATCATAGAAACTAAGTTTAACTGATCTACTAAGAGGTGCGTGATCATGAGGATAAAATCAGGAACATAACATGGACAATCACTTAATACACAAGGATGAAATGTCATCACAAATCAGAACGAACATGGTGCATGGTCAGACCCGAATTACTAATTTATGCGCCATCATTTTCAGAACATGTATGCTATAGAAAGTGGAATTTCAGAACATGATCAGGACCTATATGTGCACGAAATAACATCTATATCAGTCCATACATGCATGATCATGATAATGAAATATAGGCAACAGCAATAAACGGCACAAGGAACCACTAAGGACTTACGTAACAAGAACACTAGCATTCCAGAACGTACATGCATCCTTAATGTAGATCTTGGTACTAAATCAGAGGTTATGAAAACATAATTAATGGTTTCTAGATAAGAACTTGTCCTATAATCAGTAATTAGCTTATGAACCTTGGAACTCGTCACATCATGCATGAATATCAGGACTGTTTCTGGTGTATCATGCTTTAACATGAGGTCTAAAAATCCATAATAATTCATGGAGCTTATGCATAAACATAACTAGTAATGGAACGTGTCAATAAGTGAAATTATGAAACAATAATACAGTCAATGATGAGATTAAACTACCGCATGAACACATAGCAATCGGACCTACAAAAACCTCATCAACCGATCAAGCAGGTAGGGTTGCACATCACGCGAAACTCGTGCAACAACCCTTCCTAAGGAACTTTCCTTTGCCCCGCCTTCTCCCTTCTGATTTACAATCAGAGAACCACCAGGTACGTGGGGTAGGAGTCATGCAAAGATCAGACATGCTCAGCCAGGAACGAATTCCTAAGCTACACCAAGGCTTACCCGAGTTGCACCCTGAAATGATCCGCACCCAGATCTCCAACCCGACCAGGCCTTGATTCTGGACCAAGACTCCACCCCATCCTACCACTACATCCTATTCTAAAGGCTAGAGGCATACCTGAGCAGCAAGGAAGAGACTGAGCTTAGCCGGAGATCACCACTACTCTTCTAGCCGTACAATTGATGCCCACTAGCTTGCTCTACCAATCTTGCCGGAGATCAGTCCAGTAGCTCGCCGGAGAGGGAGGTGGAGGTGGTCTGAGGTGGATGGCGTGGAGAAGACAAGGGAGGGGAGGTATGGGACGGCTGGTTAGGGTTCCTTTGGTGCAAGTTTATAAGAAGCAACCACCAACAAGGCAAGGAATTATTGGCTTTGATGGCCAATTCAGACTTTCCTTAAAGCATCCAAATCAAATATTGCAAGATTCTCCTTTGCTGATGTGGCAACCCTAATCACACAACTCTCCACCAGCCAAACACGCCTCAACCAACAAATAAACGAATCCACACCCAAGGTTTGCACCCGATTGAACCGATTAAGTCGATCGAATGCAGTCGCACCCGACGGTCGAACCCGCCCAAAAAGGAAACTTTTCCCCGAAAGGAAGCTTTTCCAAAACAAAGCATAAAACCGCATAATCTAACACCATTCATCAAGAAAATACAAACTCGGGCATAAGGATGAATAGGACTTAATAAGGTACCGGAGGGCGGGTCTTACAACCTACACCCCTTAAACAAAAATTCGTCCTCGAAATTTGCTATCTCTAACTCCGAACCAAAAACTTGGGATACAATATCCCCACATCATCGCCACACTCAAACAACGGTAACAAAAGTTACAAGATGATGAAATACATGTGCCATAACAGCCCAAGATTCTGAGAACAAATCATGAACCAATCACGTGAATCTCACAACTAACAACCTATATGCGTATGAACTAACACCCTCAAGCTAATCAACATGATCATAATGTCTATTGACAAGAAACTAATTAAGAAGGCCACATAAAATACAGCCACTAAAAATACATGAACATATAATATATTTATATCCATATGCACAAGGTGTATGAGAATAACAAATAAACCTGGAATCAATGACAAGAGCTCGATAAACAATACTCATGCACAAGATATATATCTACATGCACATGGTGTATGAGGACCGCAATTAAGATGTGTAATCATAATAAGATCTCGATGGATAAATATACATGGGCATGATGTACCTAGACAGCCAATAAATCGTGAAATCATAGTCATAATATCACAACAATGACTCACTTTCATGCACGGCATGCCCTCACGTCATCATACACATAACAGAAACAACAACAATTATAATAAATTAGGTAAATCACATGAAATAATCGTAGATCATGGCAAACAAACATGCAACCTGTGGGAGCCATGGGTCATGATGAGATGATATACAACATTTACTTCAATCTATAGTAATGCATCCATGGGTTTAGAATTCATTCATGCATAAATCTAAGTATAATTAGGAGATACATGAGACTGTAATGTGACTGATTTCAGGGCTCATCATGCAAGACATCGAGGTTGTAAACTCAACCTCTAATCGCATATAAACACCTGAAATTTGCATTAGTTTCACTATATATTAAACATACTAAGATTGAGATTATATGAATAATATAAGCTCCCATGATGGAATCATGACAACACAAGTTATATGCATGCATGCATGAATGAATGGGTTTGCATATGTCATGGATGAGTACATATTTTATTCTAAAAGGAAGCATTACGATAACATCAGAGAAGGTATGCAAAATCAGATCATGAATGTGTTATGCTTACGACTGGAATGAAATCAACTCAAATAACAAGTCACCACAACAACACCTATAATCCAATTGATTGCACCCATCAAAATTTCAAAACGTACATGCATTAGAAGATAGCGATTCAGAACATGGCACGAGATCATATGAACAGGAATTAATATATGAATTTATCAGTAATCTAACATGGAAAGCATATATCTAGAAATCAGAGGTCTGAGCATATTCATGATCAACATAATTCTACATGCATAAGATTTGCACAAAACTAGACAGCATAGGATGAATGGCATAATTCATAAATTCTGATATAGTTTCATGTGAGAGCATAACAAGTCATAAAAGAGAAGGTTTATGGAATCATATCATACACATAAACTGAACATGGTGGGGTTAAAATCAGACTTGAGAAACTCATAGCAACATTAGAGTCAATACATGCATTTATACCAATGGCATCAACATTTAAATTAAAATTTATAACTTATGCTCAGATGTTGTAAAGAATATATCTCAGAGGGATTACAAATCAGAGCATATTCATTGATTAGTCATGACTGGGATAAAATCCCACCTTTAATTCATCTTAACATTCCAATCGATAAATGCAGCATTCCTTCAACATAAAATCAGATCACCATAGAAACTAGATTTGAAATTAATAACATGTCATGACGCCTGATCCAAATCAAAAAAATAACATGTGATTATGACATCTAACATTAGTAAGCATATCATGCGAGAAAATCTGGACTTGATCACAATATCATGCATGAACATAACATCTAAAAGATCACAAGATTCTACACCACAAGGTTATTAACATGTCACTCAACATGAAAGCAAAACCCCTTCCCCAACTAGCTCTCCACGATCGAGCCCACTTCCTCTGGTTTCTCCAGCAAACCAAGGAAGACTGAGGCCCAAGTCATAGTAGAGATGGAGGTGCTTAGCCACCTCTGAAATTCGGATGGTGCACCACAGTCCACACAATCGGTGGAATTTCCACTAGTGCATACCAAGCCTCAGATCGGAAAACACAATGGTGCTGGACTAAACTTCGTCCGACCCCCACTCTACATCCTATTATGCTAAAGGAGTAGGAGCATACCTGAAACGGATGGAGGAGGATCCCAGAGTTTGCTGGAATTCAGCTACAGCCGCCTCCCATGCTTGCTAGCTAGTCATCTCTTGCACTTGCACTTTTTGCTTGTTTGATCGGTGGGACTTGTTGGAGATCTCAGCACCAAAACGTAGGAGGAGGTGAGGGAATTGATAAAGACAGATAGTGTTGGGTGGTTTGGTCTCCAAGCACACGAGGTAATCCACAAGAAGCAATTTAACTAATGCAAACATGATCTATCACAATCAGAAAGAAATTCTAAAAGATAAGAAATTACCGACAGGGTTTGGGCAAGATGCCCCACTGGAGAGTCTTTAGATTCTGTACACTTTAGAGACCGACCTGCTCTGATACCAAGTTGTAACGCCCCTGATCACGCGGGTACGCACACTAGGAAAAGAAACTAGTGTCGCGATCAGAGACCTCCGCGACGACCGAAGGGTTTACAAAAGACAGACCGAATCGACTCGACAAAGTGAAAGAGATCATACACAAATGGACTGACATAAAACATAATAGGAATAATAGAATAATCATAACAATAAAAGTCTTATTACAACACATCGAGTATCAAAAAGGAAATACATAGGGAAATATGCGGAAGCAAAGATAACTGGGAATCTGGTCGACGCGTCCCTCGTGTACAGAATCTTCGGAACTCGTCCAGTCTGCCCTGTGGAACCTAAGTACCTGCAAGCACCGCATTTAACAATGCGTGAGTTTTCAATTAAGAAAACTCAGTATGCCCCCGCCAATGAATAAATGAAAGGTAGCATGAAATTAAATAAGGCAGGCATCAGAAACAGAACAGAACAGAAAGCATCAAATGCAACAGAAGGCTACGACTACACAAGCCGTGCCGGTCGGGCGCACCCGAATCGTTCCTCCATAGGAACCAGAACACCAGCCTCGCTGGTCAGAGGCGGTCACTCGTCAGTGACCCACCGCTCGGCACAAAGCGGTGCGCCGGATAAACGTCCCAATCCGCGGAAAATAAACCTACATGGTGTCATCGCGAATTGAGGAACACCTACCCTGAGACAGAATGGCAGCGCGCATGCCCAGGACTTATCTTAGGCCTGGCCCCCCATAGGGGTCTTAACCGAGTGGCCTCTGAAGCTAGAGGACCCACCCGTGGCCCGTCGGCCCAGAAAACAGAACGTGCCCAGAATTACTCCATCAGATTAGATGCAATGCAACTACTCTATAGTCTAGTGCAACTAAATTATTCAGAATGAGTTCAAAGGAGAACATGCAATATCTCCCTCAAGCTCTAAGCAAAACAGAATTTTAATCCAGCCAAACCACACCAATTTCAACAACAAGAATCATGGTTGTTTCCTAAATTCAACAAGCACAAAAATCCGGAAATAAAGGCATGTGATAAGCATTCCATAATATATATGGCCACCAAAATAAAGCATGCAAGATGAACACCAATCAGCTAGTAAATTCGGATCAAGTAAAGAAACAGGAAACAAAGTGTGTGAATGGTTATAACATGCAATTGGTGATGTCTAACTTTGAACCTTCCTGATCCTAACTTCCTAATGCTGCATGAACCTCCATCCCCTTAGCAACCACGAGATAGGAAATAAAAAAAACACAAAAAGGAGTTTATCATATTTACTGCTAGATCGGAAACGGGCTGACTGATAACTCGCAATAACAAGATAATGCACAGATATGTGCTCTGAAAATCAGGAATAAGTCGTGGGAGCTAATCCAGGATATAGCCGTGAAATAAGGCATGACACATGATTCAAAATCAGAACAATATCTCGTCACTTAATTTTTATTATGAACATTAAGTCATGCATAGAAACGTATCCTGAAATCAGGAATGGGTCATGGAATGCAAGTCCTAACTTAGTCATAAATCAGCATGAGCATATGACTTAAACCAGCAATCCACACATGAAGGATGTTCTGAAATACTCTCTACGTGAAGCATACTTAAGTGATATAAAATCAGTAAACCATGATAGTACTTTTCAGCATATAACAATGTACTAGGGCATGAACATATTGTCTACAATCAACTACAAAACATGGGAACGATATATCTGAAATCTTTCACTACAGGATGCATGATTAATTGCTCTCAAAATCCATAAACAATCATAGAAACTAAGTTTAACTGATCTACTAAGAGGTGCGTGATCATGAGGATAAAATCAGGAACATAACATGGACAATCACTTAATACACAAGGATGAAATGTCATCACAAATCAGAACGAACATGGTGCATGGTCAGACCCGAATTACTAATTTATGCGCCATCATTTTCAGAACATGTATGCTATAGAAAGTGGAATTTCAGAACATGATCAGGACCTATATATGCACGAAATAACATTTATATCAGTCCATACATGCATGATCATGATAATGAAATATAGGCAACAGCAATAAACGGCACAAGGAACCACTAAGGACTTACGTAACAAGAACACTAGCATTCCAGAACGTACATGCATCCTTAATGTAGATCTTGGTACTAAATCAGAGGTTATGAAAACATAATTAATGGTTTCTAGATAAGAACTTGTCCTATAATCAGTAATTAGCTTATGAACCTTGGAACTCGTCACATCATGCATGAATATCAGGACTGTTTCTGGTGTATCATGCTTTAACATGAGGTCTAAAAATCCATAATAATTCATGGAGCTTATGCATAAACATAACTAGTAATGGAACGTGTCAATAAGTGAAATTATGAAACAATAATACAGCCAATGATGAGATTAAACTACCGCATGAACACATAGCAATCGGACCTACAAAAACCTCATCAACCGATCAAGCAGGTAGGGTTGCACATCACGCGAAACTCGTGCAACAACCCTTCCTAAGGAGCTTTCCTTTGCCCCGCCTTCTCCCTTCTGATTTACAATCAGAGAACCACCAGGTACGTGGGGTAGGAGTCATGCAAAGATCAGACATGCTCAGCCAGGAACGAATTCCTAAGCTACACCAAGGCTTACCCGAGTTGCACCCTGAAATGATCCGCACCCAGATCTCCAACCCGACCAGGCCTTGATTCTGGACCAAGACTCCACCCCATCCTACCACTACATCCTATTCTAAAGGCTAGAGGCATACCTGAGCAGCAAGGAAGAGACTGAGCTTAGCCGGAGATCACCACTACTCTTCTAGCCGTACAATTGATGCCCACTAGCTTGCTCTACCAATCTTGCCGGAGATCAGTCCAGTAGCTCGCCGGAGAGGGAGGTGGAGGTGGTCTGAGGTGGATGGCGTGGAGAAGACAAGGGAGGGGAGGTATGGGACGGCTGGTTAGGGTTCCTTTGGTGCAAGTTTATAAGAAGCAACCACCAACAAGGCAAGGAATTATTGGCTTTGATGGCCAATTCAGACTTTCCTTAAAGCATCCAAATCAAATATTGCAAGATTCTCCTTTGCTGATGTGGCAACCCTAATCACACAACTCTCCACCAGCCAAACACGCCTCAACCAACAAATAAACGAATCCACACCCAAGGTTTGCACCCGATTGAACCGATTAAGTCGATCGAATGCAGTCGCACCCGACGGTCGAACCCGCCCAAAAAGGAAACTTTTCCCCGAAAGGAAGCTTTTCCAAAACAAAGCATAAAACCGCATAATCTAACACCATTCATCAAGAAAATACAAACTCGGGCATAAGGATGAATAGGACTTAATAAGGTACCGGAGAGCGGGTCTTACAACCTACACCCCTTAAACAAAAATTCGTCCTCGAAATTTGCTATCTCTAACTCCGAACCAAAAACTTGGGATACAATATCCCCACATCATCGCCACACTCAAACAACGGTAACAAAAGTTACAAGATGATGAAATACATGTGCTATAACAGCCCAAGATTCTGAGAACAAATCATGAACCAATCACGTGAATCTCACAACTAACAACCTATATGCGTATGAACTAACACCCTCAAGCTAATCAACATGATCATAATGTCTATTGACAAGAAACTAATTAAGAAGGCCACATAAAATACAGCCACTAAAAATACATGAACATATAATATATTTATATCCATATGCACAAGGTGTATGAGAATAACAAATAAACCTGGAATCAATGACAAGAGCTCGATAAACAATACTCATGCACAAGATATATATCTACATGCACATGGTGTATGAGGACCGCAATTAAGATGTGTAATCATAATAAGATCTCGATGGATAAATATACATGGGCATGATGTACCTAGACAGCCAATAAATCGTGAAATCATAGTCATAATATCACAACAATGACTCACTTTCATGCACGGCATGCCCTCACGTCATCATACACATAACAGAAACAACAACAATTATAATAAATTAGGTAAATCACATGAAATAATCGTAGATCATGGCAAACAAACATGCAACCTGTGGGAGCCATGGGTCATGATGAGATGATATACAACATTTACTTCAATCTATAGTAATGCATCCATGGGTTTAGAATTCATTCATGCATAAATCTAAGTATAATTAGGAGATACATGAGACTGTAATGTGACTGATTTCAGGGCTCATCATGCAAGACATCGAGGTTGTAAACTCAACCTCTAATCGCATATAAACACCTGAAATTTGCATTAGTTTCACTATATATTAAACATACTAAGATTGAGATTATATGAATAATATAAGCTCCCATGATGGAATCATGACAACACAAGTTATATGCATGCATGCATGAATGAATGGGTTTGCATATGTCATGGATGAGTACATATTTTATTCTAAAAGGAAGCATTACGATAACATCAGAGAAGGTATGCAAAATCAGATCATGAATGTGTTATGCTTACGACTGGAATGAAATCAACTCAAATAACAAGTCACCACAACAACACCTATAATCCAATTGATTGCACCCATCAAAATTTCAAAACGTACATGCATTAGAAGATAGCGATTCAGAACATGGCACGAGATCATATGAACAGGAATTAATATATGAATTTATCAGTAATCTAACATGGAAAGCATATATCTAGAAATCAGAGGTCTGAGCATATTCATGATCAACATAATTCTACATGCATAAGATTTGCACAAAACTAGACAGCATAGGATGAATGGCATAATTCATAAATTCTGATATAGTTTCATGTGAGAGCATAACAAGTCATAAAAGAGAAGGTTTATGGAATCATATCATACACATAAACTGAACATGGTGGGGTTAAAATCAGACTTGAGAAACTCATAGCAACATTAGAGTCAATACATGCATTTATACCAATGGCATCAACATTTAAATTAAAATTTATAACTTATGCTCAGATGTTGTAAAGAATATATCTCAGAGGGATTACAAATCAGAGCATATTCATTGATTAGTCATGACTGGGATAAAATCCCACCTTTAATTCATCTTAACATTCCAATCGATAAATGCAGCATTCCTTCAACATAAAATCAGATCACCATAGAAACTAGATTTGAAATTAATAACATGTCATGACGCCTGATCCAAATCAAAAAAATAACATGTGATTATGACATCTAACATTAGTAAGCATATCATGCGAGAAAATCTGGACTTGATCACAATATCATGCATGAACATAACATCTAAAAGATCACAAGATTCTACACCACAAGGTTATTAACATGTCACTCAACATGAAAGCAAAACCCCTTCCCCAACTAGCTCTCCACGATCGAGCCCACTTCCTCTGGTTTCTCCAGCAAACCAAGGAAGACTGAGGCCCAAGTCATAGTAGAGATGGAGGTGCTTAGCCACCTCTGAAATTCGGATGGTGCACCACAGTCCACACAATCGGTGGAATTTCCACTAGTGCATACCAAGCCTCAGATCGGAAAACACAATGGTGCTGGACTAAACTTCGTCCGACCCCCACTCTACATCCTATTATGCTAAAGGAGTAGGAGCATACCTGAAACGGATGGAGGAGGATCCCAGAGTTTGCTGGAATTCAGCTACAGCCGCCTCCCATGCTTGCTAGCTAGTCATCTCTTGCACTTGCACTTTTTGCTTGTTTGATCGGTGGGACTTGTTGGAGATCTCAGCACCAAAACGTAGGAGGAGGTGAGGGAACTGATAAAGACAGATAGTGTTGGGTGGTTTGGTCTCCAAGCACACGAGGTAATCCACAAGAAGCAATTTAACTAATGCAAACATGATCTATCACAATCAGAAAGAAATTCTAAAAGATAAGAAATTACCGACAGGGTTTGGGCAAGATGCCCCACTGGAGAGTCTTTAGATTCTGTACACTTTAGAGACCGACCTGCTCTGATACCAAGTTGTAACGCCCCTGATCACGCGGGTACGCACACTAGGAAAAGAAACTAGTGTCGCGATCAGAGACATCCGCGACGACCGAAGGGTTTACAAAAGACAGACTGAATCGACTCGACAAAGTGAAAGAGATCATACACAAATGGACTGACATAAAACATAATAGGAATAATAGAATAATCATAACAATAAAAGTCTTATTACAACACATCGAGTATCAAAAAGGAAATACATAGGGAAATATGCGGAAGCAAAGATAACTGGGAATCTGGTCGACGCGTCCCTCGTGTACAGAATCTTCGGAACTCGTTCAGTCTGCCCTGTGGAACCTAAGTACCTGCAAGCACCGCATTTAACAATGCGTGAGTTTTCAATTAAGAAAACTCAGTATGCCCCCGCCAATGAATAAATGAAAGGTAGCATGAAATTAAATAAGGCAGGCATCAGAACAGAACAGAAAGCATCAAATGCAACAGAAGGCTACGACTACACAAGCCGTGCCGGTCGGGCGCACCCGAATCGTTCCTCCATAGGAACCAGAACACCAGCCTCGCTGGTCAGAGGCGGTCACTCGTCAGTGACCCACCGCTCGGCACAAAGCGGTGCGCCGGATAAACGTCCCAATCCACGGAAAATAAACCTACATGGTGTCATCGCGAATTGAGGAACACCTACCCTGAGACAGAATGGCAGCGCGCATGCCCAGGACTTATCTTAGGCCTGGCCCCCCATAGGGGTCTTAACCGAGTGGCCTCTGAAGCTAGAGGACCCACCCGTGGCCCGTCGGCCCAGAAAACAGAACGTGCCCAGAATTACTCCATCAGATTAGATGCAATGCAACTACTCTATAGTCTAGTGCAACTAAATTATTCAGAATGAGTTCAAAGGAGAACATGCAATATCTCCCTCAAGCTCTAAGCAAAACAGAATTTTAATCCAGCCAAACCACACCAATTTCAACAACAAGAATCATGGTTGTTTCCTAAATTCAACAAGCACAAAAATCCGGAAATAAAGGCATGTGATAAGCATTCCATAATATATATGACCACCAAAATAAAGCATGCAAGATGAACACCAATCAGCTAGTAAATTCGGATCAAGTAAAGAAACATGAAACAAAGTGTGTGAATGGTTATAACATGCAATTGGTGATGTCTAACTTTGAACCGTCCTGATCCTAACTTCCTAATGCTGCATGAACCTCCATCCCCTTAGCAACCACGAGATAGGAAATAAAAAAAACACAAAAAAGAGTTTATCATATTTACTGCTAGATCGGAAACGGGCTGACCGATAACTCGCAATAACAAGATAATGCACAGATATGTGCTCTGAAAATCAGGAATAAGTCGTGGGAGCTAATCCAGGATATAGCCGTGAAATAAGGCATGACACATGATTCAAAATCAGAACAATATCTCGTCACTTAATTTTTATTATGAACATTAAGTCATGCATAGAAACGTATCCTGAAATCAGGAATGGGACATGGAATGCAAGTCCTAACTTAGTCATAAATCAGCATGAGCATATGACTTAAACCAGCAATCCACACATGAAGGATGTTCTGAAATACTCTCTACGTGAAGCATACTTAAGTGATATAAAATCAGTAAACCATGATAGTACTTTTCAGCATATAACAATGTACTAGGGCATGAACATATTGTCTACAATCAACTACAAAACATGGGAACGATATATCTGAAATCTTTCACTACAGGATGCATGATTAATTGCTCTCAAAATCCATAAACAATCATAGAAACTAAGTTTAACTGATCTACTAAGAGGTGCGTGATCATGAGGATAAAATCAGGAACATAACATGGACAATCACTTAATACACAAGGATGAAATGTCATCACAAATCAGAACGAACATGGTGCATGGTCAGACCCGAATTACTAATTTATGCGCCATCATTTTCAGAACATGTATGCTATAGAAAGTGGAATTTCAGAACATGATCAGGACCTATATGTGCACGAAATAACATCTATATCAGTCCATACATGCATGATCATGATAATGAAATATAGGCAACAGCAATAAACGGCACAAGGAACCACTAAGGACTTACGTAACAAGAACACTAGCATTCCAGAACGTACATGCATCCTTAATGTAGATCTTGGTACTAAATCAGAGGTTATGAAAACATAATTAATGGTTTCTAGATAAGAACTTGTCCTATAATCAGTAATTAGCTTATGAACCTTGGAACTCGTCACATCATGCATGAATATCAGGACTGTTTCTGGTGTATCATGCTTTAACATGAGGTCTAAAAATCCATAATAATTCATGGAGCTTATGCATAAACATAACTAGTAATGGAACGTGTCAATAAGTGAAATTATGAAACAATAATACAGTCAATGATGAGATTAAACTACCGCATGAACACATAGCAATCGGACCTACAAAAACCTCATCAACCGATCAAGCAGGTAGGGTTGCACATCACGCGAAACTCGTGCAACAACCCTTCCTAAGGAACTTTCCTTTGCCCCGCCTTCTCCCTTCTGATTTACAATCAGAGAACCACCAGGTACGTGGGGTAGGAGTCATGCAAAGATCAGACATGCTCAGCCAGGAACGAATTCCTAAGCTACACCAAGGCTTACCCGAGTTGCACCCTGAAATGATCCGCACCCAGATCTCCAACCCGACCAGGCCTTGATTCTGACCAAGACTCCACCCCATCCTACCACTACATCCTATTCTAAAGGCTAGAGGCATACCTGAGCAGCAAGGAAGAGACTGAGCTTAGCCGGAGATCACCACTACTCTTCTAGCCGTACAATTGATGCCCACTAGCTTGCTCTACCAATCTTGCCGGAGATCAGTCCAGTAGCTCGCCGGAGAGGGAGGTGGAGGTGGTCTGAGGTGGATGGCGTGGAGAAGACAAGGGAGGGGAGGTATGGGACGGCTGGTTAGGGTTCCTTTGGTGCAAGTTTATAAGAAGCAACCACCAACAAGGCAAGGAATTATTGGCTTTGATGGCCAATTCAGACTTTCCTTAAAGCATCCAAATCAAATATTGCAAGATTCTCCTTTGCTGATGTGGCAACCCTAATCACACAACTCTCCACCAGCCAAACACGCCTCAACCAACAAATAAACGAATCCACACCCAAGGTTTGCACCCGATTGAACCGATTAAGTCGATCGAATGCAGTCGCACCCGACGGTCGAACCCGCCCAAAAAGGAAACTTTTCCCCGAAAGGAAGCTTTTCCAAAACAAAGCATAAAACCGCATAATCTAACACCATTCATCAAGAAAATACAAACTCGGGCATAAGGATGAATAGGACTTAATAAGGTACCGGAGAGCGGGTCTTACAACCTACACCCCTTAAACAAAAATTCGTCCTCGAAATTTGCTATCTCTAACTCCGAACCAAAAACTTGGGATACAATATACCCACATCATCGCCACACTCAAACAACGGTAACAAAAGTTACAAGATGATGAAATACATGTGCCATAACAGCCCAAGATTCTGAGAACAAATCATGAACCAATCACGTGAATCTCACAACTAACAACCTATATGCGTATGAACTAACACCCTCAAGCTAATCAACATGATCATAATGTCTATTGACAAGAAACTAATTAAGAAGGCCACATAAAATACAGCCACTAAAAATACATGAACATATAATATATTTATATCCATATGCACAAGGTGTATGAGAATAACAAATAAACCTGGAATCAATGACAAGAGCTCGATAAACAATACTCATGCACAAGATATATATCTACATGCACATGGTGTATGAGGACCGCAATTAAGATGTGTAATCATAATAAGATCTCGATGGATAAATATACATGGGCATGATGTACCTAGACAGCCAATAAATCGTGAAATCATAGTCATAATATCACAACAATGACTCACTTTCATGCACGGCATGCCCTCACGTCATCATACACATAACAGAAACAACAACAATTATAATAAATTAGGTAAATCACATGAAATAATCGTAGATCATGGCAAACAAACATGCAACCTGTGGGAGCCATGGGTCATGATGAGATGATATACAACATTTACTTCAATCTATAGTAATGCATCCATGGGTTTAGAATTCATTCATGCATAAATCTAAGTATAATTAGGAGATACATGAGACTGTAATGTGACTGATTTCAGGGCTCATCATGCAAGACATCGAGGTTGTAAACTCAACCTCTAATCGCATATAAACACCTGAAATTTGCATTAGTTTCACTATATATTAAACATACTAAGATTGAGATTATATGAATAATATAAGCTCCCATGATGGAATCATGACAACACAAGTTATATGCATGCATGCATGAATGAATGGGTTTGCATATGTCATGGATGAGTACATATTTTATTCTAAAAGGAAGCATTACGATAACATCAGAGAAGGTATGCAAAATCAGATCATGAATGTGTTATGCTTACGACTGGAATGAAATCAACTCAAATAACAAGTCACCACAACAACACCTATAATCCAATTGATTGCACCCATCAAAATTTCAAAACGTACATGCATTAGAAGATAGCGATTCAGAACATGGCACGAGATCATATGAACAGGAATTAATATATGAATTTATCAGTAATCTAACATGGAAAGCATATATCTAGAAATCAGAGGTCTGAGCATATTCATGATCAACATAATTCTACATGCATAAGATTTGCACAAAACTAGACAGCATAGGATGAATGGCATAATTCATAAATTCTGATATAGTTTCATGTGAGAGCATAACAAGTCATAAAAGAGAAGGTTTATGGAATCATATCATACACATAAACTGAACATGGTGGGGTTAAAATCAGACTTGAGAAACTCATAGCAACATTAGAGTCAATACATGCATTTATACCAATGGCATCAACATTTAAATTAAAATTTATAACTTATGCTCAGATGTTGTAAAGAATATATCTCAGAGGGATTACAAATCAGAGCATATTCATTGATTAGTCATGACTGGGATAAAATCCCACCTTTAATTCATCTTAACATTCCAATCGATAAATGCAGCATTCCTTCAACATAAAATCAGATCACCATAGAAACTAGATTTGAAATTAATAACATGTCATGACGCCTGATCCAAATCAAAAAAATAACATGTGATTATGACATCTAACATTAGTAAGCATATCATGCGAGAAAATCTGGACTTGATCACAATATCATGCATGAACATAACATCTAAAAGATCACAAGATTCTACACCACAAGGTTATTAACATGTCACTCAACATGAAAGCAAAACCCCTTCCCCAACTAGCTCTCCACGATCGAGCCCACTTCCTCTGGTTTCTCCAGCAAACCAAGGAAGACTGAGGCCCAAGTCATAGTAGAGATGGAGGTGCTTAGCCACCTCTGAAATTCGGATGGTGCACCACAGTCCACACAATCGGTGGAATTTCCACTAGTGCATACCAAGCCTCAGATCGGAAAACACAATGGTGCTGGACTAAACTTCGTCCGACCCCCACTCTACATCCTATTATGCTAAAGGAGTAGGAGCATACCTGAAACGGATGGAGGAGGATCCCAGAGTTTGCTGGAATTCAGCTACAGCCGCCTCCCATGCTTGCTAGCTAGTCATCTCTTGCACTTGCACTTTTTGCTTGTTTGATCGGTGGGACTTGTTGGAGATCTCAGCACCAAAACGTAGGAGGAGGTGAGGGAACTGATAAAGACAGATAGTGTTGGGTGGTTTGGTCTCCAAGCACACGAGGTAATCCACAAGAAGCAATTTAACTAATGCAAACATGATCTATCACAATCAGAAAGAAATTCTAAAAGATAAGAAATTACCGACAGGGTTTGGGCAAGATGCCCCACTGGAGAGTCTTTAGATTCTGTACACTTTAGAGACCGACCTGCTCTGATACCAAGTTGTAACGCCCCTGATCACGCGGGTACGCACACTAGGAAAAGAAACTAGTGTCGCGATCAGAGACATCCGCGACGACCGAAGGGTTTACAAAAGACAGACTGAATCGACTCGACAAAGTGAAAGAGATCATACACAAATGGACTGACATAAAACATAATAGGAATAATAGAATAATCATAACAATAAAAGTCTTATTACAACACATCGAGTATCAAAAAGGAAATACATAGGGAAATATGCGGAAGCAAAGATAACTGGGAATCTGGTCGACGCGTCCCTCGTGTACAGAATCTTCGGAACTCGTTCAGTCTGCCCTGTGGAACCTAAGTACCTGCAAGCACCGCATTTAACAATGCGTGAGTTTTCAATTAAGAAAACTCAGTATGCCCCCGCCAATGAATAAATGAAAGGTAGCATGAAATTAAATAAGGCAGGCATCAGAACAGAACAGAAAGCATCAAATGCAACAGAAGGCTACGACTACACAAGCCGTGCCGGTCGGGCGCACCCGAATCGTTCCTCCATAGGAACCAGAACACCAGCCTCGCTGGTCAGAGGCGGTCACTCGTCAGTGACCCACCGCTCGGCACAAAGCGGTGCGCCGGATAAACGTCCCAATCCACGGAAAATAAACCTACATGGTGTCATCGCGAATTGAGGAACACCTACCCTGAGACAGAATGGCAGCGCGCATGCCCAGGACTTATCTTAGGCCTGGCCCCCCATAGGGGTCTTAACCGAGTGGCCTCTGAAGCTAGAGGACCCACCCGTGGCCCGTCGGCCCAGAAAACAGAACGTGCCCAGAATTACTCCATCAGATTAGATGCAATGCAACTACTCTATAGTCTAGTGCAACTAAATTATTCAGAATGAGTTCAAAGGAGAACATGCAATATCTCCCTCAAGCTCTAAGCAAAACAGAATTTTAATCCAGCCAAACCACACCAATTTCAACAACAAGAATCATGGTTGTTTCCTAAATTCAACAAGCACAAAAATCCGGAAATAAAGGCATGTGATAAGCATTCCATAATATATATGGCCACCAAAATAAAGCATGCAAGATGAACACCAATCAGCTAGTAAATTCGGATCAAGTAAAGAAACAGGAAACAAAGTGTGTGAATGGTTATAACATGCAATTGGTGATGTCTAACTTTGAACCTTCCTGATCCTAACTTCCTAATGCTGCATGAACCTCCATCCCCTTAGCAACCACGAGATAGGAAATAAAAAAAACACAAAAAGGAGTTTATCATATTTACTGCTAGATCGGAAACGGGCTGACTGATAACTCGCAATAACAAGATAATGCACAGATATGTGCTCTGAAAATCAGGAATAAGTCGTGGGAGCTAATCCAGGATATAGCCGTGAAATAAGGCATGACACATGATTCAAAATCAGAACAATATCTCGTCACTTAATTTTTATTATGAACATTAAGTCATGGAAACGTATCCTGAAATCAGGAATGGGTCATGGAATGCAAGTCCTAACTTAGTCATAAATCAGCATGAGCATATGACTTAAACCAGCAATCCACACATGAAGGATGTTCTGAAATACTCTCTACGTGAAGCATACTTAAGTGATATAAAATCAGTAAACCATGATAGTACTTTTCAGCATATAACAATGTACTAGGGCATGAACATATTGTCTACAATCAACTACAAAACATGGGAACGATATATCTGAAATCTTTCACTACAGGATGCATGATTAATTGCTCTCAAAATCCATAAACAATCATAGAAACTAAGTTTAACTGATCTACTAAGAGGTGCGTGATCATGAGGATAAAATCAGGAACATAACATGGACAATCACTTAATACACAAGGATGAAATGTCATCACAAATCAGAACGAACATGGTGCATGGTCAGACCCGAATTACTAATTTATGCGCCATCATTTTCAGAACATGTATGCTATAGAAAGTGGAATTTCAGAACATGATCAGGACCTATATGTGCACGAAATAACATCTATATCAGTCCATACATGCATGATCATGATAATGAAATATAGGCAACAGCAATAAACGGCACAAGGAACCACTAAGGACTTACGTAACAAGAACACTAGCATTCCAGAACGTACATGCATCCTTAATGTAGATCTTGGTACTAAATCAGAGGTTATGAAAACATAATTAATGGTTTCTAGATAAGAACTTGTCCTATAATCAGTAATTAGCTTATGAACCTTGGAACTCGTCACATCATGCATGAATATCAGGACTGTTTCTGGTGTATCATGCTTTAACATGAGGTCTAAAAATCCATAATAATTCATGGAGCTTATGCATAAACATAACTAGTAATGGAACGTGTCAATAAGTGAAATTATGAAACAATAATACAGCCAATGATGAGATTAAACTACCGCATGAACACATAGCAATCGGACCTACAAAAACCTCATCAACCGATCAAGCAGGTAGGGTTGCACATCACGCGAAACTCGTGCAACAACCCTTCCTAAGGAGCTTTCCTTTGCCCCGCCTTCTCCCTTCTGATTTACAATCAGAGAACCACCAGGTACGTGGGGTAGGAGTCATGCAAAGATCAGACATGCTCAGCCAGGAACGAATTCCTAAGCTACACCAAGGCTTACCCGAGTTGCACCCTGAAATGATCCGCACCTAGATCTCCAACCCGACCAGGCCTTGATTCTGGACCAAGACTCCACCCCATCCTACCACTACATCCTATTCTAAAGGCTAGAGGCATACCTGAGCAGCAAGGAAGAGACTGAGCTTAGCCGGAGATCACCACTACTCTTCTAGCCGTACAATTGATGCCCACTAGCTTGCTCTACCAATCTTGCCGGAGATCAGTCCAGTAGCTCGCCGGAGAGGGAGGTGGAGGTGGTCTGAGGTGGATGGCGTGGAGAAGACAAGGGAGGGGAGGTATGGGACGGCTGGTTAGGGTTCCTTTGGTGCAAGTTTATAAGAAGCAACCACCAACAAGGCAAGGAATTATTGGCTTTGATGGCCAATTCAGACTTTCCTTAAAGCATCCAAATCAAATATTGCAAGATTCTCCTTTGCTGATGTGGCAACCCTAATCACACAACTCTCCACCAGCCAAACACGCCTCAACCAACAAATAAACGAATCCACACCCAAGGTTTGCACCCGATTGAACCGATTAAGTCGATCGAATGCAGTCGCACCCGACGGTCGAACCCGCCCAAAAAGGAAACTTTTCCCCGAAAGGAAGCTTTTCCAAAACAAAGCATAAAACCGCATAATCTAACACCATTCATCAAGAAAATACAAACTCGGGCATAAGGATGAATAGGACTTAATAAGGTACCGGAGAGCGGGTCTTACACTATCTCTTTTGCGCTTAAAACCTGCACTCCTCCGAGGAGCGCCAGCTTCAGCAGCAAACACTTCAGTTAGAGGGGCTTCCGCAAGCATGCGGTCCTCCTCCAGCTCTAGGTGTTTTTCGGCCTGGTCAAATGTCCTGATGTCATCAGCATGGGTCAGATGGACCTTCATATGCTCCCAACTCTTCGAAGGCAATGATCTGATGAGAGCAGACACTTGCTCCTCATCGGTCTTAGCACGACCGACAGCACTCAGCTCGCTAATCATGTTTGACATTGCGGTAATATGCTGCCTCATTGTGTGACCTTGGTGCATTTTATACCCATCAAACATAAGCCCAAGCTGACGGGCCCTTGTGACGGAGGTCACTCCGTACTGAAACTTCACAGCTTCCCACAAGGCCTTTGCAGTTCGAAACTTTTCGAACCGCAGTAACAGATCGTCCCTCATTGAACTTAGAATTGTGATTCGAGCAATTCGGTCTTTCTTTTTCCATGCATTATAAACATCCAAGTTTCTGCGATGTTGCGCAGTATTCCCCTCCTCGGGGGGAGACATAGATTGGTTTATGTTTTCTAACATGTCTTGATCCTCTAAGAGATACTCAATTTTACGATGCCACAGATCGTAATTTCTTTCATTGAGTTTATCTCCTCGAGTCAGATCAACGACAATGCTTTTGGAAGCAGCCATAAAGAATCTAGGACAATCAAAATACATAGCGATACATGAGTTCTAGCATAAAATATAACGAGCTACAATAATCATATAGAATAAACTGACTTAATAGCTATAGCATTCAGACCAAAAGAAAACATAAAGCATTCGATCAAATCCTCATGCAATAGTTAATAAAGCCATTTTACTAATCTAGATATTGAGCTCCACCATGATTTAATGACCCAAAAAAAAACGTTTTAAATCATGGTAAATCAGCAAATAAAAAAATTGCCGCCGGTTGCAAGGTGGTTTATACAAAACACTTCAACCTTGCAACTCCCACTAGGCATGCGAGTTCCCAAAAAACGGTTTTCAAAAAACAATCAACATCACACAGATATGATTACTACATTACTTCCATATCGAGCTAATGATCCCCATTAGGGATTTAGCCTCGTCGACGGGAACCTGCATGAGTCTTATAGCAATAATATCGCAATAATAAAAATAAAGGAGCCCCTCGTCTTCTCAGGGCAATAAACAGTCCACAATCCATAATTATTACAGTCCATAAATATTACAGTCCATAAATATTACAGTCCATTGCGATAACTATTGCAAATGGAAATAAATGAATGAAATTACGCTCATCTCTCAATAAGGCAGTAAATAAAATCAGGAATCATTCATTCCATATAGCCACAATCTTTCCATACGTTAGTACAATCCGACGTATGAAAAAATACCATAAAGTGTGCACCTCATTCAAACAATAAGGAAGTAATGCATAAGGAAACAATGCATGAATGGGGCACGAAAATAGGCAAAAAACCGTGTTAGGTAATGACAACCAATCTCCACAATAATCATTCTCAAAACAGAATTTTTTTTTTCTTTCCATAATCAATATAATCATGCAATCAATAATAATTATGCTACTTCTAATGGAAAGAAAAAATTCAAAATCATATGGTGGAGAACAACACATATTTTTTGCATCAAAGGAAAGCATCCAAACATATTTTTAAGGCAATAAAATTCCAGCCCATAATATCTTTCCAAAATTTCAGAATTAGCCAATCTTTCCATAATCAATATAAGCATGCAATCAACAATAATTATGCTACTTGTAATGGAAAGAAAAATTCGAAATTCTTTGGTGGATGGCATCACATATATGCACATTTGATGAAAAGGAAATATTTCAAATGAAATGCATGCAATCATCCCAAAAGAAATCCGAAATATCCTTAATGAGATTAACATATATGTGCATTCAATCATAAAGGAAATATTTCAAATGAAATTCATGCAATTATTCCAAAAGAAATCCGAAATATCCTTAATGAGATTAACATATATGTGCATTCAATCATAAAGGAAATATTTCAAATGAAATGAATGCTCTCATTCCAAAAAAAAACGAAATATACAATATGGTAACTCAATATTCATGTATACATGCTCAAAGATTAGAATAAATAATATCTAACCCTAATTCGTAAAAATCAGGAAAAATAGACATCTTATTTCATGTATACATGTGCATGATTTAGAAGAATCAACATGGAAAATAACTTCTGATTTTATCTAATACATGCACAAAGAATAGAGGTAACAACACAGAAAAAACAGAATTCTGGTCACATCTATGTATGTACAATTATAGGAGAGCAACATATCATATTGGCTCGAAATAAAATCAGGAAAAATCCATCTTAAACCATGCACATATGCGCAAGAATGGAGGAGCAAAATCTAACCCTAGATGCATGCTCTAATGAACCAAAACATGCGCAACATGTAGAAACTAGTCTAAACCCTAATTGCATGTTAGAAAGAAATCAGCAAACATGCACCACTTATATCTCTAAATGAATGATCATATTATTTCATTTAAAGATCGAAAACCTCTGGGTTTTCATTTCCAGAATATGAAAACGAATTTGAAAGAAAAAAAATCATGAACAATCAACATATATAACATGCGCATCATGAAAATAAGCAATGCTGATTTTCTATTTTCTTTCTTTCTCCAAAAACATAACCACCGAATATTTTGTTTTTATCTCAAATCAGATTATCATGAAACAAAAATTCGTCAAGCATGGTGAGGATTCGAAGGTACCCGAGATGACTCTGGTACCAATGTAAGAAAATAACGATTCTACAGGTTCAGGAGTACCTTTCTTGGAGAGAACCTGTGGCAGCGGAAGGAAGATCGGAGGTCACCTTACAGAATCCTTCTCACCGGTCGGTCTCCTACTCTCTTGGAGAAGAAGCACGTGTCCACAACCCAAGAGTCTACAGATTAGCTTGGTGGATGTGGAGAGACGAATGGGAGAGAGAGGGAGAGGTGGCGGCTAGGGTTTGGTGGGGCTAGGGTTTGCACACAAGAATTAGTCCATCCAATGGGAGGCTCCCCTCCTTATATAGATGGCCCCACCCAAAACCCTAATGCCCAACCAATGAGAGTGCGCCAAGTGTCAGTGCTTTGGGCAAACATCATCTTAATCCTTAGATTAATCCAATAGGGTAGAGGAGGAGGGAGAAGGAGAACAAGAGAGAGGGCAAGGAGAGAAGAATAAGGGCACACGGAGAGATGGAGAAGGGGAGAGTAGATAAGGAGAGAGAGAGAGAGAGAAGGACAATGGGAGTGAGAGGGGAGGTGAGCGAGAAGGAGACGAGGAGAGGAGAGATAATGGAGGAGGAGAGAGAGAAGGAAAGAGAGAGAAGAAGGAGGAGGAGAGCGAGAGAGTACGATAGAGTGAGAGAGGAGGGGAGAGAGAGATGGACAAGGAGAGAGAAGTAGAGGGAGATGGGGAGGGAAGGAGGAAGAAGGAGACGGAGAGAGGGAGAAGAGTGGAGATGGGAAGGAGAAGGAGAGAGAGGGAGAGAAGCAAGAGGAGAAGGCAAGCGAGGGAGAGAGAAGGAGAAGGGGAAAGAGAAGGAGAGGTATTGAACTAGAGGAGGAGAGAGGGAAGGAGATGGAAGACGAAGAGTGAGGGATAAGGAGAGAGAAGATAGAAGGGAAGAGAGAATGAGAGAGTGGAGTGGGAAGGAGAGAGCGCGAGACAACAAGAGAGTGAAAAACAAGGAGAAGGAGGGGAGAGAGAGAAGGAAATGGGGAAACAAGGAGAGAGGGACGGAGAGAGAGAGCTAGAAGGAGAAGGAGAGAGAGGAGAGGTGGACGGAGGGGGAGAGAGTGAGAAGGGCAAGGAGAGATGGAGAAGCAGAGAGAACAATAGAGAAGGAGAGAGAGGGAGAAGGAGAGCGACAAGAAGGGAGTGAAACGGAGAAGGGGAGAGAGTGAATTAGAGCGAGAAGTGGAGAGATGAGAGAGAGAAAGAGAAGGAGAGAGGGAGAAAGAGTGAGGGAGTCGGTAAGTGAGCTAGACGGAGAAAGACAAGGAGAAGGAGAGAGAGAAGGAAGAGGAGACTGGAAGGGAAGGAGAGAAGGAAAGAGGGAGGGAGAAGGAGAAGTAGAGAGAGAAATAGAGGGAAGGAGAAGGGGGAGAGAGTAGGAGAACGAGAGGAGTGAGAGAGAGTGAAGGTGACGGAGAGAAAAAGAAGAGGGACGAGGAGAGAGAAGGACAAGCGAAGCAGAAGGAGAGAGATGAGAAAAAGAGAAGGAGGGAGAGGAGGAGGGAGAAGAAGGGTAGAGGAGGAGGGAGAAGGAGAACAAGAGAGAGGGCAAGGAGAGAAGAATAAGGGCACACGGAGAGAAGGAGAAGGGGAGAGTAGATAAGGAGAGAGAGAGAAGGACAATGGGAGTGAGAGAGGAGGAGAGCGAGAAGGAGACGAGGAGAGGAGAGATAGAGGAGGAGGAGAGAGAGAAGGAAAGAGAGAGAAGGAGGAGGAGGAGAGCGAGAGAGTACGATAGAGTGAGAGAGGAGGGAAGAGAGAGATGGACAAGGAGAGAGAAGTAGAGGGAGATGGGGGAGGGAAGGAGGAAGAAGGAGAGAGAAGGAGACGGAGAGAGGGAGAAGAGTGGAGATGGGAAGGAGAAGGAGAGAGAGGGAGACAAGCAAGAGGAGAAGGCAAGCGAGGGAGAGAGAAGGAGAAGGGGAAAGAGAAGGAGAGGTATTGAAGTAGAGGAGAAGCAGTGAGAGGGAAGGAGATGGAAGACGAAGAGTGAGGGATAAGGAGAGAGAAGATAGAAGGGAAGAGAGAATCAGAGAGTGGAATGGGAAGGAGAGAGCGCGGGACAACAAGAGAGTGAAAAACAAGGAGAAGGAGGGGAGAGAGAGAAGGATAGTGTGGGACGAGAGAGAAGGAAATGGGAAACAAGGAGAGAGGGACGGAGAGAGAGAGCTAGAAGGAGAAGGAGAGAGAGGAGAGGTGGACGGAGGGGGAGAGAGTGAGAAGGGCAAGGAGAGATGGAGAAGCAGAGAGAACAATAGAGAAGGAGAGAGAGGAGAGGAGGACGGAGGGGGAGAGAGTGAGAAGGGCAAGGAGAGATGGAGAAGCAGAGAGAACAATAGAGAAGGAGAGAGAGGGAGAAGAAGAGCGACAAGGGGGAGTGAAACGGAGAAGGGGAGAGAGTGAATTTGAGCGAGAAGTGGAGAGAGGAGAGAGAGAAAGAGAAGGAGAGAGGGAGAAAGAGTGAGGGAGTCAGTAAGTGAGCTAGACGGAGAAAGACAAGGAGAAGGAGAGAGAGAAGGAAGAGGAGACTGGAAGGGAAGGAGAGAAGGAAAGAGGGAGGGAGAAGAAGAGAGAGAAATAGAGGGAAGGAGAAGGGCAGAGGAGGAGAAGAATAAGGGCACACAGAGAGAAGGAGAAGGGGAGAGTAGATAAGGAGAGAGAGAGAGAAGGACAATGGGAGTGAGAGGGGAGGAGAGCGAGAAGGAGGGAGTGAAACGGAGAAGGGGAGAGAGTGAATTAGAGCGAGAAGTGGAGAGAGGAGAGAGAGAAAGAGAAGGAGAGAGGGGAAAAGAGTGAGGGAGTCGGTAAGTGAGCTAGACGGAGAAAGACAAGGAGAAGGAGAGAGAGAAGGAAGAGGAGACTGGAAGGGAAGGGGAGAAGGAATGAGGGAGAGAGAAGGAGAAGTAGAGAGAGAAATAGAGGGAAGGAGAAGGGGGAGAGAGAAGGAGAACGAGAGGAGTGAGAGAGAGTGAAGGTGACGGAGAGGAAAAGAAGAGGGAGGAGGAGAGAGAAGGACAAGCGAAGCAGAAGGAGAGAGATGAGATAAAGAGAAGGAGGGAGAGGAGGGAGAGGAGGAGGGAGAAGAAGGGTAGAGGAGGAGGGAGAAGGAGAACAAGAGAGAGGGCAAGGAGAGAAGAATAAGGGCACACGGAGAGAAGGAGAAGGGGAGAGTAGATAAGGAGAGAGAGAGAAGGACAATGGGAGTGGGAGGGGAGGAGAGCGAGAAGGAGACAAGGAGAGGAGAGATAGAGGAGGAGGAGAGAGAGAACGAAAGAGAGAGAAGGAGGAGGAGGAGAGCGAGAGAGTACGTTAGAGTGAGAGAGGAGGGGAGAGAGAGATGGACAAGGAGAGAGAAGTAGAGGGACATGGGGGAGGGAAGGAGGAAGAAGGAGAGAGAAGGAGACGGAGAGAGGGAGAAGAGTGGAGATGGGAAGGAGAAGGAGAGAGAGGGAGAGAAGCAAGAGGAGAAGGCAAGCGAGGGAGAGAGAAGGAGAAGGGGAAAGAGAAGGAGAGGTATTGAAGTAGAGGAGAAGGAGAGAGAGGGAAGGAGATGGAAGACGAAGAGTGAGGGATAAGGAGAGAGAAGATAGAAGGGAAGAGAGAATGAGAGAGTGGAGTGGGAAGGAGAGAGCGCGGGACAAAAAGAGAGTGAAAAACAAGTAGAAGGAGGGGAGAGAGAAAAGGAGAGTGTGGGACGAGAGAGAAGGAAATGGGGAAACAAGGAGAGAGGGATGGAGAGAGAGAGAGCTAGAAGGAGAAGGAGAGAGAGGAGAGGTGGACGGAGGGGGAGAGAGTGAGAAGGGCAAGGAGAGATGGAGAAGCAGAGAGAACAATAGAGAAGGAGAGAGAGGGAGAAGGAGAGCGACAAGGAGGGAGTGAAACGGAGAAGGGGAGAGAGTGAATTAGAGCGAGAAGTGGAGAGAGGAGAGAGAGAAAGAGAAGGAGAGAGGGAGAAAGAGTGAGGGAGTCGATAAGTGAGCTAGACGGAGAAAGACAAGGAGAAGGAGAGAGAGAAGGAAGAGGAGACTGGAAGGGAAGGAGAGAAGGAAAGAGGGAGGGAGAAGGAGAAGTAGAGAGAGAAATAGAGGGAAGGAGAAGGGGGAGAGAGAAGGAGAACGAGAGGAGTGAGAGAGAGTTACGGTGACGGAGAGGAAAAGAAGAGGGAGGAGGAGAGAGAAGGAGAAGCGAAGCAGAAGGAGAGAGATGAGAGAAAGAGAAGGAGGGAGAAGAGGGAGAGGAGGAGGGCGAAGAAGGGTAGAGGAGGAGGAAGAAGGAGACGGAGAGAGGGAGAAGAGTGGAGATGGGAAGGAGAAGGAGAAGGAGAGAGAGGGAGAGAAGCAAGAGGAGAAGGCAAGCGAGGGAGAGAGAAGGAGAAGGGGAAAGAGAAGGAGAGGTATTGAAGTAGAGGAGAAGGAGAGAGAGGGAAGGAGATGGAAGACGAAGAGTGACGGATAAGGAGAGAGAAGATAGAAGGGAAGAGAGAATCAGAGAGTGGAGTGGGAAGGAGAGAGCGCGGGACAACAAGAGAGTGAAAAACAAGGAGAAGGAGGGGAGAGAGAGAAGGAGAGTGTGGGACGAGAGAGAAGGAAATGGGGAAACAATGAGAGAGGGACGGAGAGAGAGAGCTAGAAGGAGAAGGAGAGAGAGGAGAGGTGGACGGAGGGGGAGAGAGTGAGAAGGGCAAGGAGAGATGGAGAAGCAGAGAGAACAATAGAGAAGGAGAGAGAGGGAGAAGGAGAGCGACAAGGAGGGAGTGAAACGGAGAAGGGGAGATAGTGAATTAGAGAGAGAAGTGGAGAGAGGAGAGAGAGAAAGAGAAGGAGAGAGGGAGAAAGAGTGAGGGAGTCGGTACGTGAGCTAGACGGAGAAAGACAAGGAGAATGTGAGAGAGGAGGAAGAGGAGACTGGAAGGGAAGGAGAGAAGGAAAGAGGGAGGGAGAAGGAGAAGTAGAGAGAGAAATAGAGGGAAGGAGAAGGGGGAGAGAGAAGGAGAACGAGAGGAGTGAGAGAGAGTGAAGGTGACGGAGAGGAAAAGAAGAGGGAGGAGGAGAGAGAAGGACAAGCGAAGCAGAAGGAGAGAGATGAGAGAAAGAGAAGGAGGGAGAGGAGGAGGGAGAAGAAGGGGAGAGGAGGAGGGAGAAGGAGAACAAGAGAGAGGGCAAGGAGAGAAGAATAAGGGCACACGGAGAGAAGGAGAAGGGGAGAGTAGATAAGGAGAGGGAGAGAGAGAGAGAGAAGGACAATGGGAGTGAGAGGGGAGGAGAGCGAGAAGGAGACGAGGAGAGGAGAGATAGAGGAGGAGGAGAGAGAGAAGGAAAGAGAGAGAAGAAGGAGGAGGAGAGCGAGAGAGTACGATAGAGTGAGAGAGGAGGGGAGAGAGAGATGGACAAGGAGATAGAAGTAGAGGGAGATAGGGGAGGGAAGGAGGAAGAAGGAGACGGAGAGAGGGAGAAGAGTGGAGATGGGAAGGAGAAGGAGAGAGCGGGAGAGAAGCAAGAGGAGAAGGCAAGCGAGGGAGAGAGAAGGAGAAGGGGAAAGAGAAGGAGAGGTATTGAAGTAGAGGAGAAGGAGAGAGAGGGAAGGAGATGGAAGACGAAGAGTGAAGGATAAGGAGAGAGAAGATAGAAGGGAAGAGAGAATCAGAGAGTTGAGTGGGAAGGAGAGAGCGCGGGACAACAAGAGAGTGAAAAACAAGGAGAAGGAGGGGAGAGAGAGAAGGAGAGTGTGGGACGAGAGAGAAGGAAATGGGGAAACAAGGAGAGTGGGACGGAGAGAGAGAGAGCTAGAAGGAGAAGGAGAGAGAGGAGAGGTGGACGGAGGGGGAGAGAGTGAGAAGGGCAAGGAGAGATGGAGAAGCAGAGAGAACAATAGAGAAGGAGAGAGAGGGAGAAGGAGAGCGACAAGGAGGGAGTGAAACGGAGAAGGGGAGAGAGTGAATTAGAGCGAGAATGGAGAGAGGAGAGAGAGAAAGAGAAGGAGAGAAGGAGAAAGAGTGAGGGAGTCGGTAAGTGAGCTAGACGGAGAAAGACAAGGAGAAGGAGAGAGAGAAGGAAGAGGAGACTGGAAAGGAAGGAGAGAAGGAAAGAGGGAGAGAGAAGGAGAAGTAGAGAGAGAAATAGAGGGAAGGGGAAGTGGGTGAGAGAAGGAGAACGAGAGGAGTGAGAGAGAGTGAAGGTGACGGAGAGGAAAAGAAGAGGGAGGAGGAGAGAGAAGGACAAGCGAAGCAGAAGGAGAGAGATGAGAGAAAGAGAAGGAGGGAGAGGAGAGAGAAGGACAAGCGAAGCAGAAGGAGAGAGATGAGAGAAAGAGAAGGAGGGAGAGGAGGGAGAGGAGGAGGGAGAAGAAGGGGGGAGGAGGAGGGAGGAGGAGAACAAGAGAGAGGGCAAGGAGAGAAGAATACTGGCACACGGAGAGAAGGAGAAGGGGAGAGTACATAAGGAGAGAGGGAGAAGGACAATGGGAGTGAGGGGGGAGGAGAGCGAGAAGTAGACGAGGAGAGGAGAGATAGAGGAGGAGGAGAGAGAGAAGGAAAGAGAGAGAAGAAGGAGGAGGAGAGCGAGAGAGTACGATAGAGTGAGAGAGGAGGGGAGAGAGAGATAGACAAGGAGAGAGAAGTAGAGGGAGATGGGGGAGGGAAGGAGGAAGAAGGAGACGGAGAGAGGGAGAAGAGTGGTGATGGGAAGGAGAAGGAGAGAGAGGAAGAGAAGCAAGAGGAGAAGGCAAGCGAGGGAGGGAGAAGGAGAAGGGGAAAGAGAAGGAGAGGTATTGAAGTAGAGGAGAAGGAGAGAGAGGGAAGGAGATGGAAGACGAAGAGTGAAGGATAAGGATAGAGAAGATAGAAGGGAAGAGAGAATCAGAGAGTGGAGTGGGAAGGAGAGAGCGCGGGACAACAAGAGAGTGAAAAACAAGGAGAATGAGGGGGAGAGAGAGAAGGAGAGTGTGGGACGAGAGAGAAGGAAATGGGGAAACAAGGAGAGTGGGACGGAGAGAGAGCTAGAAGGAGAATGAGAGAAAGGAGAGGTGGACGGAGGGGGAGAGAGTGAGAAGGGCAAGGAGAGATGGAGAAGCAGAGAGAACAATAGAGAAGGAGAGAGAGGGAGAAGGAGAGCGACAAGGAGGGAGTGAAACGGAGAAGGGGAGAGAGTTAATTAGAGCGAGAAGTGGAGAGAGGAGAGAGAAAAAGAGAAGGAGAGAGGGAGAAAGAGTGAGGGAGTCGGTAAGTGAGCTAGACGGAGAAAGACAAGAAGAAGGAGAGAGAGAAGGAAGAGGAGACTGGAAGGGAAGGAGAGAAGGAAAGAGGGAGGGAGAAGGAGAAGTAGAGAGAGAAATAGAGGGAAGGAGAAGGGGAGAGAGAAGGAGAACGAGAGGAGTGAGAGAGAGCGAAGGTGACGGAGAGGAAACAAGAGGGAGGAGGAGAGAGAAGGACAAGCGAAGCAGAAGGAGAGAGATGAGAGAAAGAGAAGGAGGGAGAGGAGGGAGAGGAGGAGGGAGAAGAAGGGGAGAGGAGGAGGAGGGAGAAGGAGAACAAGAGAGAGGGCAAGGAGAGAAGAATAAGGGCACACGGAGAGAAGGAGAAGGAGAGAGTAGATAAGGAGAGAGAGGGAGAGAAGGAGAGAGAGAGAGAGAAGGAGAGAGAGAGAGAGGAGACGAGGAGAGATAGAGGAGGAGGAGAGAGAGAAGGAAAGATAGAGAAGAAGGAGGAGGAGAGCGAGAGAGTACGATAGAGTGAGAGAGGAGGGGAGAGAGAGATGGACAAGGAGAGAGAAGTAGAGGCAGATGGGGAGGAAGGAGGAAGAAGGAGACGGAGAGAGGGAGAAGAGTGGAGATGGGAAGGAGAAGGAGAGAGCGGGAGAGAAGCAAGATGAGAAGGCAAGCGAGGGAGAGAGAATGAGAAGGGGAAAGAGAAAGAGAGGTATTGAAGTAGAGGAGAAGGAGAGAGAGGGAAGGAGATGGAAGACGAAGAGTGAAGGATAAGGAGGGAGAAGATAGAAGGGAAGAGAGAATCAGAGAGTGGAGTGGGAAGGAGAGAGCGCGGGACAACAAGAGAGTGAAAAACAAGGAGAAGGAGGGGAGAGAGAGAAGAAGAGTGTGGGACGAGAGAGAAGTAAATGGGGAAACAAGGAGAGAGGGATGGAGAGAGAGCTAGAAGGAGAAGGAGAGAGAGGAGAGGTGGACGGAGGGGGAAAGAGTGAGAAGGGCAAGGAGAGATGGAGAAGCGGAGAGAACAATAGAGAAGGAGAGAGGGAGAAGGAGAGCGACAATGAGGGAGTGAAACGGAGAAGGGGAGAGAGTTAATTAGAGCGAGAAGTGGAGAGAGGAGAGAGAAAAAGAGAAGGAGAGAGGGAGAAAGAATGAGGGAGTCGGTAAGTGAGCTAGACGGAGAAAGACAAGAAGAAGGAGAGAGAGAAGGAAGAGGAGACTGGAAGGGAAGGAGAGAAGGAAAGAGGGAGGGAGAAGGAGAAGTAGAAAGAGAAATAGAGGGAAGGAGAAGGGGGAGAGAGAAGGAGAACGAGAGGAGTGAGAGAGAGCGAAGGTGATGGAGAGGAAAACAAGAGGGAGGAGGATAGAGAAGGACAAGCGAAGCAGAAGGAGAGAGATGAGAGAAAGAGAAGGAGGGAGAGGAGGGAGAGGAGGAGGGAGAAGAAGGGGAGAGGAGGAGGGAGAAGGAGAACAAGAGATAGGGCAAGGAGAGAAGAATAAGGGCACACGGAGAGAAGGAGAAGGGGAGAGTAGATAACGAGAGAGAGAGAGAGAGAGAGAGAGAGAGAGAGAGAGAGAGAAGGACAATGGGAGTGAGAGGGGATGAGAGCGAGAAGGAGACGAGGAGAGGAGAGATAGAGGAGGAGGAGAGAGAGAAGGAAAGAGTGAGAAGAAGGAGGAGGAGAGCGAGAGAGTACGATAGAGTGAGAGAGGATGGGAGAGAGAGATGGACAAGGAGAGAGAAGTAGAGGGAGATGGGGGAGGGAAGGAGGAAGAAGGAGAGAGAAGGAGACAGAGAGAGGGAGAAGAGTGGAGATGGGAAGGAGAAGGAGAGAGAGGGAGGGAAGCAAGAGGAGAAGGCAAGCGAGGGAGAGAGAAGGAGAAGGGGAAAGAGAAGGAGAGGTATTGAAGTAGAGGAGATAGAGAGAGAGGGAAGGAGATGGAAGAGGAAGAGTGAAGGATAAGGAGAGAGAAGATATAAGGGAAGAGAGAATCAGAGAGTGGAGCGGGAAGGAGAGAGCGCGGGACAATAACAGAGTGGAAAACAAGGAGAATGAGGGGAGAGTGAGAAGGAGAGTGTGGGACGAGAGAGAACGAAATGGGGAAACAAGGAGAGAGGGACAGAGAGAGAGAGGTAGAAGGAGAAGGAGAGAGAGGAGAGGTGGACGGAGGGGGAGAGAGTGAGAAGGGCAAGGAGAGATGGAGAAGCAGAGAGAACAATAGAGAAGGAGAGAGAGGGAGAAGGAGAGGGACAATTAGGGACTGAAACGGAGAAGGGGAGAGAGTGAATTAGAGCGAGAAATGGAGAGAGGAGAGAGAGAAAGAGAAGGAGAGAGGGAGAAAGAGTGAGGGAGTCGGTAAGTGAGCTAGACGGAGAAAGACAAGGAGAAGGAGAGAGAGAAGGAAGAGGAGACTGGAAGGGAAGGAGAGAAGGAAAAAGGGAGGGAGAAGGAGAAGTAGAGAGAGAAATAGAGGGAAGGAGAAGGGGGAGAGAGAAGGAGAACGAGAGGAGTGAGAGAGAGAGTGAAGGTGACGGAGAGGAAAAGAAGAGGAAGGAGGAGAGAGAAGGACAAGCGTAGCAGAAGGAGAGAGATGAGAGAAAGAGAAGGAGGGAGAGGAGGGAGAGGAGGAGGGAGAAGAAGGGGAGAGGAGGAGGGAGAAGGAGAACAAGAGATAGGGCAAGGAGAGAAGAATAAGGGCACACGGAGAGAAGGAGAAGGGGAGAGTAGATAAGGAGAGAGAGAGGAGTGGTATGAGAGAGGAGGAGAGAAAAGGGGGAAGGAGAGAGGGAGAAAGAGTGAGGGAGTCGGTAAGTGAGCATGGGGAACCTAAGGTTATGAGAGGAGAGAGAGTAGAGAGAGAAGGAAAAAAAGTTATGAGAGGAGAGAGAAACTCTAGGTGCGCATGGGGAACCTAAGGTTGTCTAGGGTTCTCCACCTCGTTTCTTCACCAAAACCTTTGATTTTCTCACCAAAATGGATCCTACATCTAGCTCTACACGATTGCAACTACAAGATGGAGATGTTGGCACTATTACGGATCTCCATCATGCAAACAAGTTGGTTTTATCCTCGGCTTTGGAGGGTGAAGCTTCCACACCACCTCTAGGGAGTGTTCTTACTCCCCCAAGGAAGTGGTCGGATTTATTCACATCTAGTACAAGGGCAGCCACGACCCTCAAATTTGTTCCGCCGGTTGTCAAGGGAGGAGCGAAGGTGGCCGTGTGTTCACAACAAGAAGTGAGGGAGAACTTGAAACAGTGGGACAAAGTGTTGGTAGGGTATTTCGTAGCTCTCAAGCCTCACTTGCCGACTTTGGAGAAGCATCTCCACAACTTATGGGGACTCGTAGGAGGTATGGAAATCATTAGAAGAAGCCAAGGATTCTTATTATTTCGGTTTACACTTAGTGAAGATAGAAAGAGGGTTCTCCAAGGAGGACCTTGGTTCGTTAGAGGGGCACCACTTGTGGTTCAAGAGTGGACACCGGAAATGTCATTGAAGAAGGTCAACATCACCACGGTCCCCATTTGGGTTCGCTTGCCGGAGCTTGACCTCCGTTTTTGGTCACCTAACACATTGAGTAACATAGCAAGTGTGCTTGGAAGGCCCCTTTACATGGATGATTATACGGCTTCCGGGTGTAGGTTGGCGTTTGCAAGAGTTTGCATTGAGGTCAGCCATGAGTTCTCCTATCCAAGTTAGGTGGAGGTGCAAGTGGAGGAGGGCGAAATGCATAAAGTGTATGTGGAATATGAGTGGAGACCCGGGTATTGCATGGGGTGCCTCGAGTTTGGGCATGTGGTGGAGAGATGCCCAAGGAAGAGAGTGATTGCACATGTCCGTGAAGTTCCACAAAGGAAGGCCGAGAAATGGGTGGAGGTAGGACGTGCAAAGAGTGGGAAACACCTCAACAAGGATGGAAGTGAGGTGCGAAGCAAGGAAGGGGTGAGAGAGGAGGGGTGTTTGCATGGAGGGGAGGCAAAGGAGGTGGCTGCCGTGTAGGATGGAGGAGGGAGGATGGATGGAAGGGATGATGACGTGGAGCCCTTGGAGGAGGACGTGGCCACATCAGGAAATGGGGAGGTGACACGTAGGAACTCATGTGGGAGGGAAAATGAGGAGGGAAAATCAAGAGGACCACAAGATTTCGTGGTATGCTCCACTCTAGTGGGAGCAAATGAGAGGAAGGCACGTGGCATGGAGGAGGACAAGAATGGAGACAAAAATAGAGTCCATTTTCGTGAGGAAACAACTACAAGGGAGGAAGCCAAGGAGAGGAGGCCATGTGGACGTCTAGAAGAGCAAAAGGGAAAGCAAAACAAAGGTGGGTGCTCTACTTTTGGAAGAACCAATGAGGAGGGTGTTGAGTGCTCCATGTATGAATGTGCCAATGGGGAGAGAGCAAGTGAGCCTTGTGAAGAAGTAGAGGGGGACCAAGCTACTTTTCGTGGGGACAAACCAAAAGAGGAAAGGGGTGGAGAGTCACGTGAATCACCACACAAGGAGGAGTCCTTCATGCAAGAAAGAGAGGGGGACCAAGTTAGCTTTTGTGGGGACCAACCAAATGAGGAATGGGGTGGGAAATCACATGATCCACTCAACTTGGAGGGGTCTAGCATGATAGGAACGTTGCATGGGCCTCTTGTGCATGGGATGGGCACGAAATTAGTGGAACACCATGAGGTATGCAACAAAGGAAATGTGAGAGAGATTTTGGAAGAAAATGGCGTGGGAAATGGCTCAAGTGGATTAGCTTCCTTGATACATGATGAAGAAGGATGGACAACGCCTAGAAAAGTGGCAAGGGAGAAGGACCAAAGGAAGGAAAGCTCGTGGAAAAAGAAATATGGGAGCATGGTGGGGGTATTGGGGGACCTCGAGAAGGAAAGTGACATGGAGGACGGGAAGGAAAAACAAGAAGAAACACATGAGATGGAGGTTCCGTCGTCCATAGCGAGCCATGTGCGAAGTTGCTCCCCACCACCCCCGGTGGATTTGGCTTCAATTTCACCACAACCCGAAGCCTTCAAAGCAATTCGTGAGAAAGGAATGAGACAACAAAAAAACATGCGTGGAGGGAAGGGGCGTATGCCCACACCTTGAATCCATGAATATCCTTGTGTGGAATGTGCGCGGAGCAAATGGACCCGGTCGCGCACTTATGATAAGGGGTCGAATAAAGGAGGTGAAGCCGGATATAGTGTGTCTTGTGGAACACAAAGTGAAATTGAAGAAGGTTGCAAGATTCAAGCGCGCAATATGGCCTCATGAATGGGTGGGGAATAGCTTGATCGTGGACTCCGGGAGAATACTTGTGCTTTGGAATGATCAAGTGGTAGGCCTTGATACTAAATTTGAATCGGCCCAAATGCTTCATTTGGAGGGGCTCATGAGGAAGGATGGGATTGAGTTTGCTTTCACGGCAATTTATGGAGAAAATGGTCATGTAGAGAGAAGTAAACTTTGGCACGACCTTGCCTCCGTGGAACCAAGTGCCTCGATACCTTGGGTTGTGGGAGGGGACTTCAATTGCATTCGTATGGCAAGCGAGAAAAGGGGAGGAGGGATGGTAAATGAGGCTGCAATTCGGGAATTCAATGAGTGTACGGATGCACTTCAACTCCTTGAAATGCCTTGGGTGGGTGAGGAATTCACTTGTTCCAACTCCTCCGAGGGCGCCGCTCGTATCGAAACGAAAATTGAGCGTATATTGATGAACAATGCTTGGTTAGAGAGGTTCCCGGAGGTATTTTATGTGGTGGGGGCGAAGGACTTGAGTGACCATGCGACGCTCACCATGAAAACGGAGGGAAATGAGAGGAGGAAGCCGAAGATGTTTAGGTTTGAAAACTATTGGGCGGATCATGAAGAGTTCTTAGGGGTTGTAGAGGGTGCGTGGGCAACACTTGTGGATGGTACTCCCATGTTTAGAGTGGTGGAAAAATTGAATGACGTAAAAAAGGCTCTAAAGAGATGGAGTGGGCTCAAGTTTGGAAATGTTATAAACAAGGTGGGAGTTGCTAGAAATACCCTTGCGGATATAAGGAGAAGGAGAAGTGAGGGGCCGGATGATGAGCACCTAGGAAGCGAAGAGATGGCAGCAAAAGAAGAGCTAAACCGTGTTCTCATGTGGGAGGAATCATTAATTCGGCAAAAATCAAGAGTTAGGTGGTTAAAGGAGGGGGACCGAAACACCCGGTTCTTTCATGCGCAACTTAGAGTGAGGAGGGCCACCAACCAAGTGAGGAGTGTGTGTGAGGGAGACTACATCTTCGAGGAGGAAGGAGAGATTCGTGAAGCGTTTCGACGCTTTTTTTCTAACTTGTTTGCTAATAAATTTCAGGTTTGTAAGATCAAATCATCGATTGAGTTACCCCAAATTGCAGCATCGGATGGAGAATGTTTAGTGCGACAATTGCACATGAAGGAGCTTGAAGATGTTATCTTGAATGCAAATGTCGACAAGGCGCCGGGGCCCGATGGGTTCAATGCTAAGTTCTTCAAAGTGGCATGGGGAATAATAAAGAAGGACATTTTCAAAGCCGTGGAGTCATGCATGGCGAGTGGAAAGGTTTTGGCCAAGTGGAATTATACGTCTATCACTCTCATACCAAAGAAGAAGGCACCAAAGATGGTGGAAGATTATAGGCCCATAGCTTTGTGCAACATGATGTATAGATTCACTTCGAAAGTGCTTGCAAACCGGTTGAAGATATTGCTACCACAAATTGTTGGGGAAAATGAAAGTGCATTTGTTCATGGAAGAAGAATTAGTGACAACATCCTCCTTGCACATGAGCTATGTCACAACCTTCATCTTGATAAAGGAAGAGGAAGAATGTGCATCAATCTTGATATTCGAAAGGCCTACGATTCCATCTCATGGGAGTTCCTTGATCAAGTAATGGAGAAATTTGGGTTTCCAAACAAGTGGAGGAGGACCATCATGGCATGTGTTCGAGCATCCTTTGTTGTGACCGTGAATGGGGCAAATTCAAAACCGTTTAAAGCAAGGAATGGGTTGAGGCAAGGAGATCCACTAGCCCCATATTTGTTTGTAATGTGCATGGTAGTCTTGAGTAAGATGTTGAACATGGCGGTGGAGGAAGGCAAGCTTGAACCCTTGGTGTGTGGAGACACTCTCGTCTCACACTTAATGTTTGCGGATGATGTGCTACTTTTTGCAAAGGCTACAAAGGAGAACGCCCAAGTTCTTAAACAACTTCTTGATGACTTCACGGCATACTCGGGGCTGCAATTTAGCACATCCAAGAGTCAAATATTCATGGGTGGTGAAGTCCAACATGGGGAATGGATTGTTGAACATCTAGGTATGGAGAAAAAGCTCTTCCCGGTGATATACTTAGGTTTTCCCTTATTCTCGGGAAGGATGGCAAAAAGTCATTGCATGTCACTTGTCAACAAGCTAAAGGCACGGTTGGGTACTTGGAAGCAAAACTTTTTATCCATCGCCGGTCGGGTGGAGCTATTGAGGAGTGTACTAGTTTCTCTTAGCATATATTGGACATCCGCATTTCTCATTCCTCGGAAAGTGCTACAAGAGATGGACAGCCTCATGTCTAGATTTATTTGGGGAGGGCCTAAGAAGTGGGTGGCGGTTGCGTGGAAGGATGTGTGTACCCCAAAATCGGAAGGGGGACTCGGGCTTAAGCGCTTAGTAGAATGGAACGAAGTGGGCCTTCTACGTTTGTTTTGGCTTGTGGTGGAAGATGGAAACTCTCTTTGGGTGAAGTGCATTCGCCAAAAATACTTGAAGAATAGATCCATTTGGCTCGCAAGACCACCATCCACCTCCTCGTGGGCATGGAGAGGAATCACCCGGGTTCGTGATATAGCAAGGCAACATATTCAATACCAAGTGGGAGATGGTGAAGACATTAGTTTCTTTCATCACCCATGGTGTGGGCTGCCTTTCCATTGTGAAGAGTGGGGTGAGAGGCTACATTACGATTTGGGGGTACCTTGGGATACAAAAGTTGCACATTTCATTCGAAATGGCGAGTGGACTCTTCCCTTCCCAAAATCGACTATCATGGAGGAACTTTGGACAAAGATCAGCAATACCCCCATCAAAGGAGGAAGAGACAAACCATCACGAGTTGATGGACGAGGGGACAAGTTGGGAATGAAGGAGGTGTGGAAGTGGGTGAAGAAGCCGGGCTCAAAGGTGGCATGGGCAGATATGGTGTGGCACAAGGAGGCTATACCAAAACATGCACTCACGGCATGGAGAGCTTTGAGAGGGCGGCTAGTCACCAAAAAGCTAATGAACCAAAGAGGGGCCAGCCATAACCCAACATGTGTCCTATGTGACGAGATGGAAGAAGACATTCAACACTTATTTTGGGGCTGCCATTATACAAAGGAGGTATGGGCCCAAATCCTTCGACTTTTGAAACTCAAACCAAACCAAGCAAGGAATCTAGAAAGTGAAGCAAATCATGTCTCCCATGCTAGGGGGAGCCGGGTGGACAAGGTCACAAGAAGATGGGCCTTTAATGCAATGATACATGAAGTGTGGCAAGAACGAAATCGCAGAATTTTCGAGGATGAAAAGAAGAAACCGGATGACATTGTGGGAGCAATTAAGGACATGGTCCGATGTATGGGACAAAGAGTGAAGAGCCTAGCAAGAAACGACGTGGAATACCAGAATTTTGAGGAGACTTGGGCGTAGCATGGATGATACATTGTGTGATGTAGGTCTGATTTGATGTAGAGATGTCATGATGTAATACTTGTATGTCGGGATATACATCTATAGTAGCCGGATATGTATGTAGCATACTCCCGCGAGACTAAACGATAAATTTTGTAGGTTGTAAAGTTTGCTAATTAATAGAAATTCGAGGCTAAGCCTCCCTTTTTGCTTTGCAAAAAAAAGAGAGAGAAGGACAATGGGAGTGAGAGGGGAGGAGAGCGAGAAGGAGACGAGGAGAGGAGAGATAGGAGGGAAGAGAGAATTAGAGAGTGGAGTGGGAAGGAGAGAGCGCGGGACAACAAGAGAGTGAAAAACAAGGAGAAGGAGGGGAGAGAGAGAAGGAGAGTGTGGGACGAGAGAGAAGGAAATGGGGAAACAAGGAGAGAGGGACGCAGAGAGAGAGGTAGAAGGAGAAGGAGAGAGAGGAGAGGTGGACGGAGGGGGAGAGAGTGAGAAGGGCAAGGAGAGATGGAGAAGCAGAGAGAACAATAGAGAAGGAGAGAGAGGGAGAAGGAGAGCGACAAGGAGGGAGTGAAACGGAGAAGGGGAGAGAATGAATTAGAGCGAGAAGTGGAGAGAGGAGGGAGAGAAAGAGAAGGAGAGAGAGAGAGAAAGAGTGAGGGAGTCGGTAAGTGAGCTAGACGGAGAAAGACAAGGAGAAGGAGAGAGAGAGAAGGAAGAGGAGACTGGAAGGGAAGGAGAGAAGGAAAGAGGGAGGGAGAAGGAGAAGTAGAGAGAGAAATAGAGGAAAGGAGAAGGGGGAGATAGAAGGAGAACGAGAGGAGTGAGAGAGAGAGTGAAGCTGACGGAGAGGAAAAGAAGAGGAGGAGGAGAGAGAAGGACAAGCGAAGCAGAAGGAGAGAGATGAGAGAAAGAGAAGGAGGGAGAGGAGGGAGAGGAGGAGGGAGAAGAAGGGGAGAGGAGGAGGGAGAAGGAGAACAAGAGAGAGGGCAACGAGAGAAGAATAAGGGCACACGGAGAGAAGGGGAAGGGGAGAGTAGATAAGGAGAGAGAGAGAGAGAGAGAGAGAGAGAGAGAGAGAGGGACAATGGGAGTGAGAGGCGAGGAGAGCGAGAAGGAGACGAGGAGAGGAGAGATAGAGGAGGAGGAGAGAAAGAAGAAGGAGGAGGAGAGCGAGAGAGTACGATAGAGTGAGAGAGGAGGGGAGAGAGAGATGGACAAGGAGAGAGAAGTAGAGGGAGATGGGCGAGGGAAGGAGGAAGAAGGAGAGAGGGAGAAGAGTGGAGATGGGAAGGAGATGGACAGAGAGGGAGAGAAGCAAGAGGAGAAGGCAAGCGAGGGAGAGAGAAGGAGAGGTATTGAAGTAGAGGAGAAGGAGAGAGAGGGAAGGAGATGGAAGACGAAGAGTGAGGGATAAGGAGAGAGAAGATAGAAGGGAAGAGAGAATCAGAGAGAGGAGTGGGAAGGAGAGAGTGCGGGACAACAAGAGAGTGAAAAACAAGGTGAAGGAGGGGAGAGGGAGAAGGAGAGTGTGGGACGAGAGAGAAGGAAATGGGGAAACAAGGAGAGAGGGACGGAGAGAGAGAGCTAGAAGGAGAAGGAGAGAGAGGACAGGTGGACGGAGGGGGAGAGAGTGAGAAGAGCAAGGAGAGATGGAGAAGCAGAGAGAACAATAAAGAAGGAGAGAGAGGGAGAAGGAGAGCGACAAGGAGGGAGTGAAACGGAGAAGGGGTGAGAGTGAATTAGAGCGAGAAGTGGAGAGAGGAGAGAGAGAAAGAGAAGGAGAGAGGGAGAAAGAGTGAGGGAGTCGGTAAGTGAGCTAGACGGAGAAAGACAAGGAGAAGGAGAGAGAGAAGGAAGAGGAGACTGGAAGGGAAGGAGAGAAGGAACTAGGGAGGGAGAAGGAGAAGTAGAGAGGGAAATAGCGGGAAGGAGAAGGGGGAGGGAGAAGGAGAACGAGAGGAGTGAGAGAGACTGAAGGTGACGGAGAGGAAAATAAGAGGGAGGAGGAGAGAGAAGGACAAGCGAAGCAGAAGGAGAGAGATGAGAGAAAGGAAAGGAGGGAGAGGAGGAGGGAGAAGAAGGGGAGAGGAGGGAGAAGGAGAACAAGAGAGAGGGCAAGGAGAGAAGAATAAGGGCACACGGAGAGATGGAGAAGGGGAGAGTAGATAAGGAGAGAGAGAAGGACAATGGCAGTGAGAGGGGAGGAGAGCGAGAAGGAGACGAGGAGAGGAGAGATAGAGGAGGAGGAGAGAGAGAAGGAAGAGAGAGAAGGAGGAGCAGGAGATCGAGAGAGTACGATAGAGTGAGAGAGGAGGGGAGAGAGATGGACAAGGAGAGAGAAATAGAGGGAGATGGGGGAGGGAAGGAGGAAGAAGGAGACGGAGAGAGAAAGAAGAGCGGAGATGGGAAGGAGAAGGAGAGAGAGGGAGAGAAGCAAGAGGAGAAGGCAAGCGAGGGAGAGAGAAGGAGAAGGGGAAAGAGAAGGAGAGGTATTGAAGTAGAGGAGAAGGAGAGAGAGGGAAGGAGATGGAAGACGAAGAGTGAGGGATAAGTAGAGAGAAGATAGAAGGGAAGAGAGAATCAGAGAGTGGAGTGTGAAGGAGAGAGCGCGGGAAAACAAGAGAGTGAAAAACAAGGAGAAGGAGGGGAGAGAGAGAAGGAGAGTGTGGGACGAGAGAGAAGGAAATGGGGAAACAAGGAGAGAGGGACAGAGAGAGAGCTAGAAGGAGAAGGAGAGAGAGGAGAGGTGGACGGAGGGGGAGAGAGTGAGAAGGGCAAGGAGAGATGGAGAAGAATAGAGAAGGAGAGAGAGGGAGAAGGAGGGAGTGAAACGGAGAAGGGGAGAGAGTGAATTAGAGCGAGAAGTGGAGAGAGGAGAGAGAGAAAGAGAAGGAGAGAGGGAGAAAGAGTGAGGGAGTCGGTAAGTGAGCTAGACGGAGAAATACAAGGAAAAGGAAGAGGAGACTGGAAGGGAAGGAGAGAAGGAAAGAGGGAGGGAGAAGGAGAAGTAGAGAGAGAATTAGAGGGAAGGAGAAGGGGGAGATAGAAGGAGAACGAGAGGAGTGAGAGAGAGTGAAGCTGACGGAGAGGAAAAGAGGAGGAGGAGGAGATAGAAGGACAAGCGAAGCAGAAGGAGAGAGATGAGAGAAAGAGAAGGAGGGAGAGGAGGGAGAGGAGGAGGGAGAAGAAGGGGAGAGGAGGGAGAAGGAGAACAAGAGAGAGGGCAACGAGAGAAGGATACGGGCACACGGACAGAAGGGGAAGGGGAGAGTAGATAAGGAGAGAGAGAGAGAGAGAGAGAGAGAGAGGGACAATGGGAGTGAGAGGCGAGGAGAGCGAGAAGGAGACGAGGAGAGGAGAAATAGAGGAGCATGAGAGAAAGAAGAAGGAGGAGGAGAGCGAGAGAGTACGATAGAGTGAGAGAGGAGGGGAGAGAGAGATGGACAAGGAGAGAGAAGTAGAGGGAGATGGGCGAGGGAAGGAGGAAGAAGGAGAGAGGGAGAAGAGTGGAGATGGGAAGGAGATGGACAGAGAGGGAGAGAAGCAAGAGGAGAAGGCAAGCGAGGGAGAGAGAAGGAGAGGTATTGAAGTAGAGGAGAAGGAGAGAGAGGGAAGGAGATGGAAGACGAAGAGTGAGGGATAAGGAGAGAGAAGATAGAAGGGAAGAGAGAATCAGAGAGAGGAGTGGGAAGGAGAGAGTGCGGGACAACAAGAGAGTGAAAAACAAGGTGAAGGAGGGGAGAGGGAGAAGGAGAGTGTGGGACGAGAGAGAAGGAAATGGGGAAACAAGGAGAGAGGGACGGAGAGAGAGAGCTAGAAGGAGAAGGAGAGAGAGGACAGGTGGACGGAGGGGGAGAGAGTGAGAAGAGCAAGGAGAGATGGAGAAGCAGAGAGAACAATAAAGAAGGAGAGAGAGGGAGAAGGAGAGCGACAAGGAGGGAGTGAAACGGAGAAGGGGTGAGAGTGAATTAGAGCGAGAAGTGGAGAGAGGAGAGAGAGAAAGAGAAGGAGAGAGGGAGAAAGAGTGAGGGAGTCGGTAAGTGAGCTAGACGGAGAAAGACAAGGAGAAGGAGAGAGAGAAGGAAGAGGAGACTGGAAGGGAAGGAGAGAAGGAACTAGGGAGGGAGAAGGAGAAGTAGAGAGGGAAATAGCGGGAAGGAGAAGGGGGAGGGAGAAGGAGAACGAGAGGAGTGAGAGAGAGTGAAGGTGACGGAGAGGAAAATAAGAGGGAGGAGGAGAGAGAAGGACAAGCGAAGCAGAAGGAGAGAGATGAGAGAAAGGAAAGGAGGGAGAGGAGGAGGGAGAAGAAGGGGAGAGGAGGGAGAAGGAGAACAAGAGAGAGGGCAAGGAGAGAAGAATAAGGGCACACGGAGAGATGGAGAAGGGGAGAGTAGATAAGGAGAGAGAGAAGGACAATGGCAGTGAGAGGGGAGGAGAGCGAGAAGGAGACGAGGAGAGGAGAGATAGAGGAGGAGGAGAGAGAGAAGGAAGAGAGAGAAGGAGGAGCAGGAGATCGAGAGAGTACGATAGAGTGAGAGAGGAGGGGAGAGAGATGGACAAGGAGAGAGAAATAGAGGGAGATGGGGGAGGGAAGGAGGAAGAAGGAGACGGAGAGAGAAAGAAGAGCGGAGATGGGAAGGAGAAGGAGAGAGAGGGAGAGAAGCAAGAGGAGAAGGCAAGCGAGGGAGAGAGAAGGAGAAGGGGAAAGAGAAGGAGAGGTATTGAAGTAGAGGAGAAGGAGAGAGAGGGAAGGAGATGGAAGACGAAGAGTGAGGGATAAGTAGAGAGAAGATAGAAGGGAAGAGAGAATCAGAGAGTGGAGTGTGAAGGAGAGAGCGCGGGAAAACAAGAGAGTGAAAAACAAGGAGAAGGAGGGGAGAGAGAGAAGGAGAGTGTGGGACGAGAGAGAAGGAAATGGGGAAACAAGGAGAGAGGGGCAGAGAGAGAGCTAGAAGGAGAAGGAGAGAGAGGAGAGGTGGACGGAGGGGGAGAGAGTGAGAAGGGCAAGGAGAGATGGAGAAGAATAGAGAAGGAGAGAGAGGGAGAAGGAGGGACTGAAACGGAGAAGGGGAGAGAGTGAATTAGAGCGAGAAGTGGAGAGAGGAGAGAGAGAAAGAGAAGGAGAGAGGGAGAAAGAGTGAGGGAGTCGGTAAGTGAGCTAGACGGAGAAATACAAGGAAAAGGAAGAGGAGACTGGAAGGGAAGGAGAGAAGGAAAGAGGGAGGGAGAAGGAGAAGTAGAGAGGGAAATAGCGGGAAGGAGAAGGGGGAGGGAGAAGGAGAACGAGAGGAGTGAGAGAGAGTGAAGGTGACGGAGAGGAAAATAAGAGGGAGGAGGAGAGAGAAGGACAAGCGAAGCAGAAGGAGAGAGATGAGAGAAAGGAAAGGAGGGAGAGGAGGAGGGAGAAGAAGGGGAGAGGAGGGAGAAGGAGAACAAGAGAGAGGGCAAGGAGAGAAGAATAAGGGCACACGGAGAGATGGAGAAGGGGAGAGTAGATAAGGAGAGAGAGAAGGACAATGGCAGTGAGAGGGGAGGAGAGCGAGAAGGAGACGAGGAGAGGAGAGATAGAGGAGGAGGAGAGAGAGAAGGAAGAGAGAGAAGGAGGAGCAGGAGATCGAGAGAGTACGATAGAGTGAGAGAGGAGGGGAGAGAGATGGACAAGGAGAGAGAAATAGAGGGAGATGGGGGAGGGAAGGAGGAAGAAGGAGACGGAGAGAGAAAGAAGAGCGGAGATGGGAAGGAGAAGGAGAGAGAGGGAGAGAAGCAAGAGGAGAAGGCAAGCGAGGGAGAGAGAAGGAGAAGGGGAAAGAGAAGGAGAGGTATTGAAGTAGAGGAGAAGGAGAGAGATGGAAGGAGATGGAAGACGAAGAGTGAGGGATAAGTAGAGAGAAGATAGAAGGGAAGAGAGAATCAGAGAGTGGAGTGTGAAGGAGAGAGCGCGGGAAAACAAGAGAGTGAAAAACAAGGAGAAGGAGGGGAGAGAGAGAAGGAGAGTGTGGGACGAGAGAGAAGGAAATGGGGAAACAAGGAGAGAGGGACAGAGAGAGAGCTAGAAGGAGAAGGAGAGAGGGGAGAGGTGGACGGAGGGGGAGAGAGTGAGAAGGGCAAGGAGAGATGGAGAAGAATAGAGAAGGAGAGAGAGGGAGAAGGAGGGACTGAAACGGAGAAGGGGAGAGAGTGAATTAGAGCGAGAAGTGGAGAGAGGAGAGAGAGAAAGAGAAGGAGAGAGGGAGAAAGAGTGAGGGAGTCGGTAAGTGAGCTAGACGGAGAAATACAAGGAAAAGGAAGAGGAGACTGGAAGGGAAGGAGAGAAGGAAAGAGGGAGGGAGAAGGAGAAGTAGAGAGGGAAATAGCGGGAAGGAGAAGGGGGAGGGAGAAGGAGAACGAGAGGAGTGAGAGAGAGTGAAGGTGACGGAGAGGAAAATAAGAGGGAGGAGGAGAGAGAAGGACAAGCGAAGCAGAAGGAGAGAGATGAGAGAAAGGAAAGGAGGGAGAGGAGGAGGGAGAAGAAGGGGAGAGGAGGGAGAAGGAGAACAAGAGAGAGGGCAAGGAGAGAAGAATAAGGGCACACGGAGAGATGGAGAAGGGGAGAGTAGATAAGGAGAGAGAGAAGGACAATGGCAGTGAGAGGGGAGGAGAGCGAGAAGGAGACGAGGAGAGGAGAGATAGAGGAGGAGGAGAGAGAGAAGGAAGAGAGAGAAGGAGGAGCAGGAGATCGAGAGAGTACGATAGAGTGAGAGAGGAGGGGAGAGAGATGGACAAGGAGAGAGAAATAGAGGGAGATGGGGGAGGGAAGGAGGAAGAAGGAGACGGAGAGAGAAAGAAGAGCGGAGATGGGAAGGAGAAGGAGAGAGAGGGAGAGAAGCAAGAGGAGAAGGCAAGCGAGGGAGAGAGAAGGAGAAGGGGAAAGAGAAGGAGAGGTATTGAAGTAGAGGAGAAGGAGAGAGAGGGAAGGAGATGGAAGACGAAGAGTGAGGGATAAGTAGAGAGAAGATAGAAGGGAAGAGAGAATCAGAGAGTGGAGTGTGAAGGAGAGAGCGCGGGAAAACAAGAGAGTGAAAAACAAGGAGAAGGAGGGGAGAGAGAGAAGGAGAGTGTGGGACGAGAGAGAAGGAAATGGGGAAACAAGGAGAGAGGGACAGAGAGAGAGCTAGAAGGAGAAGGAGAGAGAGGAGAGGTGGACGGAGGGGGAGAGAGTGAGAAGGGCAAGGAGAGATGGAGAAGAATAGAGAAGGAGAGAGAGGGAGAAGGAGGGAGTGAAACGGAGAAGGGGAGAGAGTGAATTAGAGCGAGAAGTGGAGAGAGGAGAGAGAGAAAGAGAAGGAGAGAGGGAGAAAGAGTGAGGGAGTCGGTAAGTGAGCTAGACGGAGAAATACAAGGAAAAGGAAGAGGAGACTGGAAGGGAAGGAGAGAAGGAAAGAGGGAGGGAGAAGGAGAAGTAGAGAGAGAAATAGAGGGAAGGAGAAGGGGGAGATAGAAGGAGAACGAGAGGAGTGAGAGAGAGTGAAGCTGACGGAGAGGAAAAGAGGAGGAGGAGGAGATAGAAGGACAAGCGAAGCAGAAGGAGAGAGATGAGAGAAAGAGAAGGAGGGAGAGGAGGGAGAGGAGGAGGGAGAAGAAGGGGAGAGGAGGGAGAAGGAGAACAAGAGAGAGGGCAACGAGAGAAGGATACGGGCACACGGACAGAAGGGGAAGGGGAGAGTAGATAAGGAGAGAGAGAGAGAGAGAGAGAGAGAGAGAGAGGGACAATGGGAGTGAGAGGCGAGGAGGAGACGAGGAGAGGAGAAATAGAGGAGCATGAGAGAAAGAAGAAGGAGGAGGAGAGCGAGAGAGTACGATAGAGTGAGAGAGGAGGGGAGAGAGAGATGGACAAGGAGAGAGAAGTAGAGGGAGATGGGCGAGGGATGGAGGAAAAGGAGAGAGGGAGAAGAGTGGAGATGGGAAGGAGAAGGAGAGAGAGGGAGAGAAGCAAGAGGAGAAGGCATGCGAGGGAGAGAGAAGGAGAGGTATTGAAGTAGAGGAGAAGGAGAGAGAGGGAAGGAGATGGAAGACGAAGAGTGAGGGATAAGGAGAGAGAAGATAGAAGGGAAGAGAGAATCAGAGAGAGGAGTGGGAAGGAGAGAGTGCGGGACAACAAGAGAGTGAAAAACAAGGAGAAGGAGGGGAGAGAGAGAAGGAGAGTGTGGGACGAGAGAGAAGGAAATGGGGAAACAAGGAGAGAGGGACGGAGAGAGAGAGCTAGAAGGAGAAGGAGAGAGAGGAGAGGTGGACGGAGGGGGAGAGAGTGAGAAGGGCAAGGAGAGATGGAGAAGCAGAGAGAACAATAGAGAAGGAAAGAGAGGGAGAAGGAGAGTGACAAGGAGGGAGTGAAACGGAAAAGGGGAGAGAGTGAATTAGAGCGAGAAGTGGAGAGAGGAGAGTGAGAAAGAGAAGGAGAGAGGGAGAAAGAGTGAGGGAGTCGGTAAGTGAGCTAGACGGAGAAAGACAAAGAGAAGGAGAGAGAGAAGGAAGAGGAGACTGGAAGGGAAGGAGAGAAGGAAAGAGGGAGGGAGAAGGAGAAGTAGAGAGAGAAATAGAGGGAAGGAGAAGGGGGAGAGGGAAGGAGAACGAGAGGAGTGAGAGAGAGTGAAGGTGACGGAGAGGAAAATAAGAGGGAGGAGGAGAGAGAAGGACAAGCGAAGCAGAAGGAGAGAGATGAGAGAAAGGAAAGGAGGGAGAGGAGGAGGGAGAAGAAGGGGAGAGGAGGGAGAAGGAGAACAAGAGAGAGGGCAAGGAGAGAAGAATAAGGGCACACGGAGAGATGGAGAAGGGGAGAGTAGATAAGGAGAGAGAGAAGGACAATGGCAGTGAGAGGGGAGGAGAGCGAGAAGGAGACGAGGAGAGGAGAGATAGAGGAGGAGGAGAGAGAGAAGGAAGAGAGAGAAGGAGGAGCAGGAGATCGAGAGAGTACGATAGAGTGAGAGAGGAGGGGAGAGAGATGGACAAGGAGAGAGAAATAGAGGGAGATGGGGGAGGGAAGGAGGAAGAAGGAGACGGAGAGAGAAAGAAGAGCGGAGATGGGAAGGAGAAGGAGAGAGAGGGAGAGAAGCAAGAGGAGAAGGCAAGCGAGGGAGAGAGAAGGAGAAGGGGAAAGAGAAGGAGAGGTATTGAAGTAGAGGAGAAGGAGAGAGAGGGAAGGAGATGGAAGACGAAGAGTGAGGGATAAGTAGAGAGAAGATAGAAGGGAAGAGAGAATCAGAGAGTGGAGTGTGAAGGAGAGAGCGCGGGAAAACAAGAGAGTGAAAAACAAGGAGAAGGAGGGGAGAGAGAGAAGGAGAGTGTGGGACGAGAGAGAAGGAAATGGGGAAACAAGGAGAGAGGGACAGAGAGAGAGCTAGAAGGAGAAGGAGAGAGAGGAGAGGTGGACGGAGGGGGAGAGAGTGAGAAGGGCAAGGAGAGATGGAGAAGAATAGAGAAGGAGAGAGAGGGAGAAGGAGGGAGTGAAACGGAGAAGGGGAGAGAGTGAATTAGAGCGAGAAGTGGAGAGAGGAGAGAGAGAAAGAGAAGGAGAGAGGGAGAAAGAGTGAGGGAGTCGGTAAGTGAGCTAGACGGAGAAATACAAGGAAAAGGAAGAGGAGACTGGAAGGGAAGGAGAGAAGGAAAGAGGGAGGGAGAAGGAGAAGTAGAGAGAGAAATAGAGGGAAGGAGAAGGGGGAGATAGAAGGAGAACGAGAGGAGTGAGAGAGAGTGAAGCTGACGGAGAGGAAAAGAGGAGGAGGAGGAGATAGAAGGACAAGCGAAGCAGAAGGAGAGAGATGAGAGAAAGAGAAGGAGGGAGAGGAGGGAGAGGAGGAGGGAGAAGAAGGGGAGAGGAGGGAGAAGGAGAACAAGAGAGAGGGCAACGAGAGAAGGATACGGGCACACGGACAGAAGGGGAAGGGGAGAGTAGATAAGGAGAGAGAGAGAGAGAGAGAGAGAGAGAGAGAGAGGGACAATGGGAGTGAGAGGCGAGGAGAGCGAGAAGGAGACGAGGAGAGGAGAAATAGAGGAGCATGAGAGAAAGAAGAAGGAGGAGGAGAGCGAGAGAGTACGATAGAGTGAGAGAGGAGGGGAGAGAGAGATGGACAAGGAGAGAGAAGTAGAGGGAGATGGGCGAGGGATGGAGGAAAAGGAGAGAGGGAGAAGAGTGGAGATGGGAAGGAGAAGGAGAGAGAGGGAGAGAAGCAAGAGGAGAAGGCATGCGAGGGAGAGAGAAGGAGAGGTATTGAAGTAGAGGAGAAGGAGAGAGAGGGAAGGAGATGGAAGACGAAGAGTGAGGGATAAGGAGAGAGAAGATAGAAGGGAAGAGAGAATCAGAGAGAGGAGTGGGAAGGAGAGAGTGCGGGACAACAAGAGAGTGAAAAACAAGGAGAAGGAGGGGAGAGAGAGAAGGAGAGTGTGGGACGAGAGAGAAGGAAATGGGGAAACAAGGAGAGAGGGACGGAGAGAGAGAGCTAGAAGGAGAAGGAGAGAGAGGAGAGGTGGACGGAGGGGGAGAGAGTGAGAAGGGCAAGGAGAGATGGAGAAGCAGAGAGAACAATAGAGAAGGAAAGAGAGGGAGAAGGAGAGTGACAAGGAGGGAGTGAAACGGAAAAGGGGAGAGAGTGAATTAGAGCGAGAAGTGGAGAGAGGAGAGTGAGAAAGAGAAGGAGAGAGGGAGAAAGAGTGAGGGAGTCGGTAAGTGAGCTAGACGGAGAAAGACAAAGAGAAGGAGAGAGAGAAGGAAGAGGAGACTGGAAGGGAAGGAGAGAAGGAAAGAGGGAGGGAGAAGGAGAAGTAGAGAGAGAAATAGAGGGAAGGAGAAGGGGGAGAGGGAAGGAGAACGAGAGGAGTGAGAGAGAGTGAAGGTGACGGAGAGGAAAAGAAGAGGGAGGAGGAGAGAAGGACAAGCGAAGCAGAAGGAGAGAGATGAGAGAAAGAGATGGAGGGAGAGGAGGAGGGAGAAGAAGGGTAGAGGAGGAGGGAGAAGGAGAACAAGAGAGAGGGCAAGGAGAGAAGAATAAAGCACACGGAGAGAAGGAGAAGGGGAGAGTAGATAAGGAGAGAGAGAGAGAAGGACAATGGGAGTGAGAGGGGAGGAGAGCGAGAAGGAGACGATGAGAGGAGAGATAGAGGAGGAGGAGAGAGAGAAGGAAAGAGAGAGAAAGAGGAGGAGGAAAGCGATAGAGTACGATAGAGTGAGAGAGGAGAAGGCAAGAGGAAAGAGAAGCAAGAGGAGAAGGCAAGCGAGGGAGAGAGAAGGAGAAGGGGAAAGAGAAGGAGAGGTATTGAAGAAGAGGAGAAGGAGAGAGAGGGAAGGAGATGGAAGACGAAGAGTGAGGGATAAGGAGAGAGAAGATAGAAGGGAAGAGAGAATCAGAGAGTGGAGTGGGAAGGAAAGAGCGCGGGACAACAAGAGAGTGGAAAACAAGGAGAAGGAGGGGGGAGAGAGAAGGAGAGTGTGGGACGAGAGAGAAGGAAATGGGGAAACAATGAGAGAGGGACGGAGAGAGAGAGAGCTAGAAGGAGAAGGAGAGAGAGAGGAGAGGTGGACGGAGGGGGGGAGAGTGAGAAGGGCAAGGGGAGATGGAGAAGTAGAGAGAACAATAGAGAAGGAGAGAGAGGGAGAAGGAGAGCGACAAGGAGGGAGTGAAACGGAGAAGGGGAGAGAGTGAATTAGAGCGAGAAGTGGAGAGAGGAGAGAGAGAAAGAGAAGGAGAGAGGGATAAAGAGTGAGGGAGTCGGTAAGTGAGCTAGACGAAGAAAGACAAGGAGAAGGAGAGGGAGAAGGAAGAGGAGACTGGAAGGGAAGGAGAGAAGGAAAGAGGGAGGGAGAAGGAGAAGTAGAGAGAGAAATAGAGGGAAGGAGAAGGGGGAGAGAGAAGGAGAACGAGAGGAGTGAGAGAGAATGAAGGTGACAGAGAGGAAAAGAAGAGGGAGGAGGAGAGAGAAGGACAAGCGAAGCAGAAAGAGAGACATGAGAGAAAGAGAAGGAGGGAGAGGAGGAGGGAGAAGAAGGGTAGAGGAGGAGGGAGAAGGAGAACAAGAGAGAGGGCAAGGAGAGAAGAATAAGGGCACACGGAGAGAAGGAGAAGGCGAGAGTAGATAAGGAGAGAGAGAGAGAGAAGGACAATGGGAGTGAGAGGGGAGGAGAGCGAGAAGGAGACGAGGAGAGGAGAGATAGGAGGGAAGAGAGAATTAGAGAGTGGAGTGGGAAGGAGAGAGCGCGGGACAACAAGAGAGTGAAAAACAAGGAGAAGGAGGGGAGAGAGAGAAGGAGAGTGTGGGACGAGAGAGAAGGAAATGGGGAAACAAGGAGAGAGGGACGGAGAGAGAGAGAGCTAGAAGGAGAAGGAGAGAGAGGGGAGGTGGACGGAGGGGGAGAGAGTGAGAAGGACAAGGAGAGATTGAGAAGCAGAGAGAACAATAGAGAAGGAGAGAGAGGGAGAAGGAGAGCGACAAGGAGGGAGTGAAACGGAGAAGGGGAGAGAATGAATTAGAGCGAGAAGTGGAGAGAGGAGGGAGAGAAAGAGAAGGAGAGAGAGAGAGAAAGAGTGAGGGAGTCGGTAAGTGAGCTAGACGGAGAAAGACAAGGAGAAGGAGAGAGAGAGAAGGAAGAGGAGACTGGAAGGGAAGGAGAGAAGGAAAGAGGGAGGGAGAAGGAGAAGTAGAGAGAGAAATAGAGGAAAGGAGAAGGGGGAGATAGAAGGAGAACGAGAGGAGTGAGAGAGAGAGTGAAGCTGACGGAGAGGAAAAGAAGAGGAGGAGGAGAGAGAAGGACAAGCGAAGCAGAAGGAGAGAGATGAGAGAAAGAGAAGGAGGGAGAGGAGGGAGAGGAGGAGGGAGAAGAAGGGTATGTAAGCAAATAACGATTCTACAGGTTCAGGAGTACCTTTCTTGGAGAGAACCTGTGGCAGCAGAAGGAAGATCGGAGGTCACCTTACGGAATCCTTCTCACCGGTCGGTCTCCTAATCTCTTGGAGAAGAAGCACGTGTCCACAACCCAAGAGTCTACGGATTAGCTTGGTGGATGTGGAGGGACGAATGGGAGAGAGAGGGAGAGGTGGCGGCTAGGGTTTGGTGGGGCTAGGGTTTGCACACAAGAATTAGTCCATCCAATGGGAGACTCCCCTCCTTATATAGATGGCCCCACCCAAAACCCTAATGCGCAACCAATGAGAGTGCGCCACGTGTCAGTGCTTTGGGCAAACATCATCTTAATCCTTAGATTAATCCAATATCTCCCACTTGCACAATAGCACGTCAACAACACGTCATCTTCTTTTGTGTCCCTGACACATACGTATATATCCCCGATACATACAATCATAAGATGGCAATGTGTCACCTCTTCATGTGTCCCTGACACATATGTATACATCCCTGATATATACAACTATTTCTCTCTTCCAAGAATGCATCCACAATACGCAAGTCTCTGATCATGTATCCCTGATACAAGACCATATGTGTCCCCGACACATGTACTCTTCCGATCATACGGACAAATGGGTCGTGCGACCGGTGATGCACCTGCAATTTAGGAGTCTCAAACTAGAAACCTTACTAGAAGGCCAGAATGACAACATCCTCACAAAAATAACAATTAAGCAGTCAAATGCACATCACTGTTCCCCAGGTTTACTCAGAAACTCACTTGACAAGAACGGTATCTCGATCCCTCGGAGAGAATACCTTCTTGTCCTTAAGGTACTTGCTACTGTATCCAATACAGTTGGGCCCAGCAAATACTTTTAGTGCAGTCGAGTCAAACCTTTCCCATCGCCCCAGACCACCATTACACTCATAGTTGACTCCTTTCCCGAAGATGCATCTTTAGACTGAATCTCTCATGGTCGTAGATAACATCCCAAAGTAGCCACATCAACTCTTTGCTTCATGGTGTCGTCGAAGGTCACTGAGGGCAACTAAATGACAATCAAGTCTTGGACTCACATAGTGAAGGAGCAGGGATCCATCCTTTCACTTCCAAATGGTCGCTCAGCACATGTTGTATGACAAACATGCTATGGTGGATCATACTGCACACAATAGTATGTCTGTCTCTCAACACCATACAAGTCTTAGTCCAGTCGCACCCCCTTTGCGCCTGACCCGAGCTTCATCATTGTCGCCTTAACACCATACAGGTGTTACCTGGCGCCACATGTGATGCTCGCACTTGGCTTCTATAGGTCACATGAATTGTGGGAACATTCATGTCAATCCTCACCAACATAGAGGATCTCATCTTGATTCCTAATCAAGGCGACTGTCCTATCATGAACTACTCTGGATCTATCATACAAGATCTCTTCATGATCAGTCTCATCTCTGCTCGCTATCAAAAGTACCAGAGGCAAATGCTCGTGTGAGTAAGCATTCTTCAGCCTATTGACAGAATAATATTTTATGCTAGAACAACTATATAAACCAAACAAATATAGTTGAAAGGAAAAACACAATCACTCATAAAAGGAAGTTAGACATGGCAATACATCAAAGTCTGCGTAAGGCTAAGGACTTCACATGAGACACAAACGAGTCCTTAGCTATAGCCTTGGTAAGAGGGTCAGCTACCATAAGACTAGTAGACACATGTCTCAACTCAACTTCCTTTCTCGCTATAATGTCCTTCACAAAGTGGAACCTTGTCCATTTTGGCCTTCTCTTCAGGAGTCTCAGGATGCTTTATCAAGGCTTAAGTGCAAACTCTTCTCAATAGGAGTGTCGATTGGTTTGCATTTGTCCATATGGTATTTCTTCAAGATGTTGTTAATGTAAGTCTCTTGAGACAATCCCAGAAGTCTCTTGGACCTATTTCTAACTATCTTGACACCAAGGACGTAGCTAGCTTCACCCATGTCCTTCATATCAAACGTGGAGGACAACCACTCCTTAGTGGATTTCAGCAGCTCTTTGCTATTGCCAGCCATGAGTATGTCATCAACATACAAGGTCAGAATGACAAATTTACCATTGGATCTCTTAACGTACACACAATGATCTTCCTCAAGCATAGAGAATGCATTCTCTGTTATAGCTTGATGGAAGCGAATGTTCCACTGTCTAGACGCTTGTTTTAAGCCATATAAGGACTTATTGAGCTTGCACACTTTGCGCTCTTGTCCTTTGACTTCAAAACCTTGAGGTTGATCCATATACATCTCCTCCTTAAGTTCTCCATTGAGAAAAATAGTCTTTACATCCATTTGGTAAAGCTCTAAGTCCATCTGAGCTACAATAGCTAGTAGAAGGCGGATGGAGGCAAACCTAACCACGGGTGAAAATGTTTCGTCAAAATCCACGCCTTCTCTTTGGGTGTAGCCTTTAGCTACCAGTCTAGCCTTGAATCTATCAATAGATCCATCCGCCTTCCTCTTAATCTTGAGGATCCACTTGGCCCCAATGGCCTTTCGGTTTGGCGGTAAGTCGACCAAGTCCCAGACTCAATTAACTTTCATCGACTCCAACTCTTCCTTTATAGCTTCTAACCACTCTTTAGCATTTGGACCTTCCAAAGCCTCTTTCAAGGTCTCCGGTTCTTGCTCATCGATTACTGTCATCCCGGATGATTCATAATCAATTTCTTCTTGAGCTATCATGAGGGCCTCTTCCTCTAAGCGAAACCGCCTACGAGGATTGAGCCCGCGTTTGCTTCGACGCAGATGGATATCTGATGGCTCATCCTCCGTGAGAGCTATCAGATCCTCAACATTGCTGCTCCCACTAGGATCGACTAGTGGAACCTCATGTTCAACTTCCAGATCATGATCCCGTGGAGTGGCAATGTCCTCATCTTGTTGTTCAACGAAGTCCACTGACTCTTTGATAGCTCCAGCAATGGTTTTAAAAATCATTTTCCAAGAATGTGGCATCCCTAGGCTCCAGTTCCGTCCTTCTTTCATTCTCGTCTACCCCGATAAAAACATAACCTTTGGAGAAATCACTGTATTTTGCAAAGATACACTTTTTCCCTCTAGGTCCTAGTTTTCCATATCGGTGACTAGTAGAATGAATGTATGCCGCACATCCCCAAGGACGCAGCAGACTAAAATCAGGCTTCCGTCCTGTCCATAACTCATATGGAGTTGAGGGAACCGATTTTGTTGGAACTCTATTGAGGATATAGGCAGCAGTCATTAGAGTATCTCCCCAAAACGAAATTGGTAAGCTCGCATGCGCCATCATGGATCTAACCATGTCTAGCAACGTTCTATTCCTTCTCTCGGCAACACCATTTTGTTGAGGAGTATAAGGCATAGTGAGTTGTCTAGATATCCCATTTTCATCACATAACTCCTTGAACATTATGGAGAGATACTCACCACCTCTATCCGTTCTAAGAGTTTTTATCTTATTATCCAACTGATTCTCAACTAAGCTCATGAATTTCTTAAAACATTCTAGAGCTTCTAACTTGTGAGAAATAAGATAAATATGACCATATCTAGTGAAGTCATCAATGAATGTGATGAAGTAACTTTGTCCATGTCTAGTACGCACATTCAAAGGTCCACAAATATCTGAGTGAATCTAAAGGAGAAGTAGCCCTAATGGCTTTTTCCGAACGGTTTTCTAGTTGCCTTTCCAGCTAGACAAGATTCACAGTTCGGCAATTCAAATTTGGAGCATTCTCCTAATACCCCCTCCTTTGTCAACTTGTTCATCCGGTCAACACCAATGTGACCTAGTCTAGCATGCCACATAACTGAATCATTATTGATGGAACTTTGGCTCATAAAGGCACTAGCGTTATGATTGAAATCATAAATTGCGTCCAACACAATAAAACCGTCAGAAAGAAAAGCACGCCCATAATAAATGTTAGAAATGTATAAACCCATATCATTGTTCTCAAAAACAACTTTAAAACAATGTCTCATCAAGACAACAACAGAAATAATATTTCGCCGTATAGCTGGTGCATACAACACGTCGTGAAGTAATATGATCCGGCCACTTCGCAAAGCCACTTTGCATGTGCCAACTCCAAGAACTTCAATGCTAGTGTTGTTTGCCATGTTTATTCGCCTCCCACTTGGAACACGGCGATATTCCACGAAGGCAGAACGATCCTTTGTTACGTGGTCCGTGGCACCTGAATCCATAATCCACACAGGAGAATGATCAGTGAGCATCACAGAACTAGTCACGTTACAATTCGAGGGATTACACACAGTAATTACCTTTTGCTCAGTGCACTCACGAGCAAAATGTCCAGTCTTTCGGCAGTTAAAACTGTAGGATCGTGTGGGTTATGGGTCCACTAATCACTTTTAATCTAATCCCTAATTTTCTACTTGATTAAGCAAACAAATGCGCAGCGGAATAAACAAACAAGTAGAGAAAGAAAGACAATGCAAACCACAAAAGACGCGTCAGTTTTTATAGAGGTTCGGCACCCCACCCGGGTCCTAGTCCTCTCTTGTAAGCTCCGCTCGACTCCACGAGCTCCGCCTACGTCTTCACTAACCACTCCCCGTTCTGGGCCGGGAGAGAACGCCTTTACACCACAAGCAACGCGAACAATCCTCGCTTGCTTGAATTCTTCCTCTCACAATCCGAGAGGGACACTTCGGGCTTTCACCGAAGTCCTTGCTTCTTTTGACAACACTTGTAACTGAGTGGGATTCACTCTCTAATTGAGCACACTTTGAGTAGGATGAGTATATGATCAAATGTGTGAAGTTTAGGCTTAAAGAGTGTAGAATTGGGAGCTTTGAGGATTGAGGTTTCTCTCTAATGTATTGGGACAATTGGAGTTGGAGAGTTGTGTTAACAACAAGTCTTGATCCTCTATTTATAAGCTCCTAAGGTATTCTAGCCGTTGGGGATAGATTTGATTGGGTTTTGTGCAAGATACACAAAGCAGAAAATCGGGCTGCAAATCTGTCCAGAACCGGTCGACCGAAACTAGTAAACCGGTCGACCGTTAACTTGATTTCAAAGAGAACGGTCGAACAAAAGAATATTCGGTTGGACAAAGGAGCTAGAACCTAACTCTACTTAAGTGAATCGGTCGAACCAAAGTATGGGGCGGTCGACCGATAAGGGGATTCGGTTGAGACAAAGGACAATCGGTCGAACGAGAAATGTGTCGACCGATAGCAGGGAATTTGGTTTCTGAAAATATGTTCAACTAGTCGACCGAAACAAGGTCCTCGTTCGACCGGTTACCGAATGTATTTTGGGGTTAAGTTTTGTTTTATACGAATACGACCGTTATAGGAATACGACAAGAAAAACGGTCATATTAAAATCCGGGATCGGTCGACCGAAAAGGTAGAACCGGTCGACCGGTAGAGTTCGGTAAAATCACTGTGGAGAGTCTGTTATAAACCGGTCGAGCTGAGAACTGGTTCGATCGACCGGTTCACACAGGAAATCTGGGTTTAAGTTTATAAGCGATTTCCGACTAAGGTTTGGGTGATCTAATGAAGTCCAAATAGTGTGAAATTTCGTGTGTGACTTCTATAGGGAACCTATTGTGTATGTGATTGGTTTTTAACTCTTGTATGCTCAATTTACACATGTTCCTAAGACTCAAAATAAAATCAAGATTACAAGTCTTCATTTAGCTTTATTACAAATCTTGACTTGATTTCCTTCCTTCCATGAGTCTTGATCACCTGTAGAGGTTAGCACATGCAATATATATGCAATGCAATATGTGTGCTACTCTACATCATCATAATTAAGATTAGGTTAATTAAATCATCAAAACCTAGATTAAGGCCAAAAAGCCAACAAAAACAAGTCACATTAGACTTATCTTTCCCACCCCTGGATCCTCGAGGTCGTTTCTTTCCAGCTTTGTTTTCTGTTTTGTTTGCATTTGCACCCTTCTTGCCTTTAAAACCCTGAGCTCTATCTCTTTTGCGCTTAAAACCTACACTCCTCCGAGGAGCGCCAGCTTCAGCAGCAAACACTTCAGTTAGAGGGGCTTCCGCAAGCATGCGGTCCTCCTCCAGCTCTAGGTGTTTTTCGGCCTGGTCAAATGTCCTGATGTCATCAGCATGGGTCAGATGGACCTTCATATGCTCCCAACTCTTTGAAGGCAATGATCTGATGAGAGCAGACACTTGCTCCTCATCGGTCTTAGCACGACCGACAACACTCAGCTCGCTAATCATGTTTGACATTGCGGTAATATGCTGCCTCATTGTGTGACCTTGGCGCATTTTATACCCATCAAACATAAGCCCAAGCTGACGGGCCCTTGTGACGGAGGTCACTCCGTACTGAAACTTCACAGCTTTCCACAAGGCCTTTGCAGTTCGAAACTTTTCGAACCGCAGTAACAGATCGTCCCTCATTGAACTTAGAATTGTGATTCGAGCAATTCGGTCTTTCTTTTTCCATGCATTATAAACATCCAAGTTTCTGCGATGTTGCGCAGTATTCCCCTCCTCAGGGGGAGACATAGATTGGTTTATGTTTTCTAACATGTCCTGATCCTCTAAGAGATACTCAATTTTACGATGCCACAGATCGTAATTTCTTTCATTGAGTTTATCTCCTCGAGTCAGATCAACGACAATGCTTTTGGAAGCAGCCATAAAGAATCTAGGACAATCAAAATACATAGCGATACATGAGTTCTAGCATAAAATATAACGAGCTACAATAATCATATAGAATAAACTGACTTAATAGCTATAGCATTCAGACCAAAAGAAAACATAAAGCATTCGATCAAATCCTCATGTAATAGTTAATAAAGCCATTTTACTAATCTAGATATTGAGCTCCACCATGATTTAATGACCCAAAAAAAAACGTTTTAAATCATGGTAAATCAGCAAATAAAAAAATTGCCGCCGGTTGCAAGGTGGTTTACACAAAACACTTCAACCTTGCAACTCCCACTAGGCATGCGAGTTCCCAAAAAACAGTTTTCAAAAAACAATCAACATCACACAGATATGATTACTACATTACTTCCATATCGAGCTAATGATCCCCATTAGGGATTTAGCCTCGTCGACGGGAACCTGCATGAGTCTAATAGCAATAATATCACAATAATAAAAATAAAGGAGCCCCTCGTCTCCTCAGGGCAATAAACAGTCCACAGTCCATAATTATTACAGTCCATAAATATTACAGTCTATTGCGATAACTATTGCAAATGGAAATAAATGAATGAAATTACGCTCATCTCTCAATAAGGCAGTAAATAAAATCAGGAATCATTCATTCCACATAGCCACAATCTTTCCATACGTTAGCACAATCCGACGTATGAAAAAATACCATAAAGTGTGCACCTCATTCAAACAATAAGGAAGTAATGCATAAGGAAACAATGCATGAATGGGGCACGAAAATAGGCAAAAAACGTGTTAGGTAATGACAACCAATCTCCACAATAATCATTCTCAAAACAGATTTTTTTTCTTCTTTCCATAATCAATATAATCATGCAATCAATAATAATTATGCTACTTCTAATGGAAAGAAAAAATTCGAAATTATATGGTGGAGAACAACACATATTTTTTGCATCAAAGGAAAGCATCCAAACATATTTTTAAGGCAATAAAATTCCAGCCCATAATATCTTTCCAAAATTTCAGAATTAGCCAATCTTTCCATAATCAATATAAGCATGTAATCAACAATAATTATGCTACTTGTAATGGAAAGAAAAATTCGAAATTCTTTGGTGGATGGCATCACATATATGCACATTTGATGAAAAGGAAATATTTCAAATGAAATGCATGCAATCATCCCAAAAGAAATCCGAAATATCCTCAATGAGATTAACATATATGTGCATTCAATCATAAAGGAAATATTTCAAATGAAATGCATGCAATTATTCCAAAAGAAATCCGAAATATCCTTAATGAGATTAACATATATGTGCATTCAATCATAAAGGAAATATTTCAAATGAAATGAATGCTCTCATCCCAAAAAAAACGAAATATACAATATGGTAACTCAATATTCATGTATACATGCTCAAAGATTAGAATAAATAATATCTAACCCTAATTCGTAAAAATCAGGAAAAATAGACATCTTATTTCATGTATACATGTGCATGATTTAGAAGAATCAACATGGAAAATAACTTCTGATTTTATCTAATACATGCACAAAGAATAGAGGTAACAACACAGAAAAAACAGAATTCTGGTCACATCTATGTATGTGCAATTATAGGAGAGCAACATATCATATTGGCTCGAAATAAAATCAGGAAAAATCCATCTTAAACCATGCACATATGCGCAAGAATGGAGGAGCAAAATCTAACCCTAGATGCATGCTCTAATGAACCAAAACATGCGCAACATGTAGAAACTAGTCTAAACCCTAATTGCATGTTAGAAAGAAATCAGCAAACATGCACCACTTATATCTCTAAATGAATGATCATATTATTTCATTTAAAGATCGAAAACCTCTGGGTTTTCATTTCCAGAATATGAAAACGAATTTGAAAGAAAAAAAATCATGAACAATCAACATATATAACATGCGCATCATGTAAATAAGCAATGCTGATTTTCTGTTTTCTTTCTTTCTCCAAAAACATAACCACCGAATATTTTGTTTTTATCTCAAATCAGATTATCATGAAACAAAAATTCGTCAAGCATGGTGAGGATTCGAAGGTAACCGAGATGGCTCTGGTACCAATGTAAGCAAATAACGATTCTACAGGTTCAGGAGTACCTTTCTTGGAGAGAACCTGTGGCAGCGGAAGGAAGATCGGAGGTCACCTTACGGAATCCTTCTCACCGGTCGGTCTCCTACTCTCTTGGAGAAGAAGCACGTGTCCACAACCCAAGAGTCTACGGATTAGCTTGGTGGATGTGGAGGGACAAATGGGAGAGAGAGGGAGAGGTGGCGGCTAGGGTTTGGTGGGGCTAGGGTTTGCACACAAGAATTAGTCCATCCAATGGGAGGCTCCCCTCCTTATATAGATGGCCCCACCCAAAACCCTAATGCGCAACCAATGAGAGTGCGCCACGTGCCAGTGCTTTGGGCAAACATCATCTTAATCCCTAGATTAATCCAATAGGGTAGAGGAGGAGGGAGAAGGAGAACAAGAGAGAGGGCAAGGAGAGAAGAATAAGGGCACACGGAGAGAAGGAGAAGGGGAGAGTAGATAAGGAGAGAGAGAGAAGGACAATGGGAGTGAGAGGGGAGGAGAGCGAGAAGGAAACGAGGAGAGAAGAGATAGAGGAGGAGGAGAGAGAGAAGGAAAGAGAGAGAAGGAGGAGGAGGAGAGCGAGAGAGTACGATAGAGTGAGAGAGGAGGGGAGAGAGAGATGGACAAGGAGAGAGAAGTAGGGGGAGATGGGGGAGGGAAGGAGGAAGAAGGAGACGAAGAGAGCGAGAAGACTGGAGATGGGAAGGAGAAGGAGAGAGAGGGAGAGAAGCAAGAGGAGAAGGCAAGCGAGGGAGAGAGAAGGAGAAGGGGAAAGAGAAGGAGAGGTATTGAAGTAGAAGAGAAGGAGAGAGAGGGAAGGAGATGGAAGACGAAGAGTGAGGGATAAGGAGAGAGAAGATAGAAGGGAAGAGAGAATCAGAGAGTGGAGTGGGAACGAGAGAGCGCGGGACAACAAGAGAGTGAAAAACAAGGAGAAGGAGGGGAGAGAGAGAAGGAGAGTGTGGGACGAGAGAGAAGGAAATGAGGAAACAAGGAGAGAGGGACGGAGAGAGAGAGCTAGAAGGAGAAGGAGAGAGAGGAGAGGTGGACGGAGGGGGAGAGAGTGAGAAGGGCAAGGAGAGATGGAGAAGCAGAGTGAACAATAGAGAAGGAGAGAGAGGGAGAAGGAGAGCGAGAAGGAGGGAGTGAAACGGAGAAGGGGAGAGAGTGAATTAGAGCGAGAAGTGGAGAGAGGAGAGAGAGAAAGAGAAGGAGAGAGGGAGAAAGAGTGAGGGAGTCGATAAGTGATCTAGACGGAGAAAGACAAGAAGAAGGGTAGAGGAGGAGGGAGAAGGAGAACAAGAGAGAGGGCAAGGAGAGAAGAATAAGGGCACACGGAGAGAAGGAGAAGGGGAGGGTACATAACGAGAGAGAGAGAGAGAGAGAGAGAGAGAGAGAGAGAAGGACAATGGGAGTGAGAGGGGAGGAGAGCGAGAAGGAGACGAGGAGAGGAGATATAGAGGAGGAGGAGAGAGAGAAGGAAAGAGAGAGAAGGAGGAGGAGGAGAGCGAGAGAGTACGATAGAGTGAGAGAGGAGGGGAGAGAGAGATGGACAATGAGAGAGAAGTAGAGGGAGATGGGGGAGGGAAGGAGGAAGAAGGAGAGAAAAGGAGACGGAGAGAGGGAGAAGAGTGGAGATGGGAAGGAGAAGGAGAGAGAGGGAGAGAAGCAAGAGGAGAAGGCAAGCGAGGGAGAGAGAAGGAGAAGGGGAAAGCGAAGGAGAGGTATTGAAGTAGAGGAGAAGGAGAGAGAGGGAAGGAGATGGAAGACGAAGAGTGAGGGATAAGGAGAGAGAAGATAGAAGGGAAGAGAGAATCAGATAGTGGAGTGGGAAGGAGAGAGCGCGGGACAACAAGAGAGTGAAAAACAAGGAGAAGGAGGGGAGAGAGAGAAGGAGAGTGTGGGACGAGAGAGAAGGAAATGAGGAAACAAGGAGAGAGGGACGGAGAGAGAGAGCTAGAAGGAGAAGGAGAGAGAGGAGAGGTGGACGGAGGGGGAGAGAGTGAGAAGGGCAAGGAGAGATGGAGAAGCAGAGTGAACAATAGAAAAGGAGAGAGAGGGAGAAGGAGAGCGAGAAGGAGGGAGTGAAACGGAGAAGGGGAGAGAGTGAATTAGAGCGAGAAGTGGAGAGAGGAGAGAGAGAAAGAGAAGGAGAGAGGGAGAAAGAGTGAGGGAGTCGGTAAGTGAGCTAGACGGAGAAAGACAAGGAGAAGGAGAAAGAGAAGGAAGAGGAGACTGGAAGGGAAGGAGAGAAGGAAAGAGGGAGGGTGAAGGAGAAGTAGAGAGAGAAAAAGAGGGAAGGAGAAGGGGGAGAGAGAAGGAGAACGAGACGAGTGAGAGAGAGTGAAGGTGACGGAGAGGAAAAGAACAGGGAGGAGGAGAGAGATGGACAAGCGAAGCAGAAGGAGAGAGATGAGAGAGAGAGAAGGAGGGAGAGGAGGTAGAGGAGGAGGGAGAAGAAGGGTAGAGGAGGAGGGAGAAGGAGAACAAGAGAGAGGGCAAGGAGAGAAGAATAAGGGCACACGGAGAGAAGGAGAAGGGGAATAGTAGATAAGGAGAGAGAGAGAGAGAGAGAGAGAGAGAGAGAGAGAGAGAAGGACAATGGGAGTGAGAGGGGAGGAGAGCGAGAAGGAGACGAGGAGAGGAGAGATAGAGGAGGACGAGAGATAGAAGCAAAGAGAGAGAAGGAGGAGGAGAGCGAGAGAGTACGATAGAGTGAGAGAGGAGGGGAGAGAGAGATGGACAAGAAGAGAGAAGTAGAGGGAGATGGGGGAGGGAAGGAGGAGGAAGGAGAGAGAAGGAGACGGAGAGAGGGAGAAGAGTGGAGATGGGAAGGAGAAGGAGAGAGGGGGAGAGAAGCAAGAGGAGAAGGCAAGCGAGGGAGAGAGAAGGAGAAGGGGACAGAGAAGGAGAGGTATTGAAGTAGAGGAGAAGGAGAGAGAGGGAAGGAGATGGAAGACGAAGAGTGAGGGATAAGGAGAGAGAAGATAGAAGGGAAGAGAGAATCAGAGAGTGGAGTGGGAAGGAGAGAGCGCGGGACAACAAGAGAGTGAAAAACAAGGAGAAGGAGGGGAGAGAGAGAAGGAGAGTGTGGGACGAGAGAGAAGGAAGTGGGGAAACAAGGAGAGAGTGACGGAGACAGAGAGCTAGAAGGAGAAGGAGAGAGAGGAGAGGCGGACGGAGGGGGAGAGAGGGAGAAGGGCAAGGAGAGATGGAGAAGCAGAGAGAACAATAGAGAAGGAGAGAGAGGGAGAAGGAGAGCGACAAGGAGGGAGTGAAACGGAGAAGGGGAGAGAGTGAATTAGAGCGAGAAGTGGAGAGTGGAGAGAGAGAGAAAGAGAAGGAGAGAGGGAGAAAGAGTGAGGGCGTCGGTAAGTGAGCTAGACGGAGAAAGACAAGGAGAAGGAGAGAGAGAAGGAAGAGGAGACTGGAAGGGAAGGAGAGAAGGAAAGAGGGAGGGAGAAGGAGAAGTAGAGAGAGAAATAGAAGGAAGGAGAAGGGGGAGAGAGAAGGAGAACGAGAGGAGTGAGAGAGGGTGAAGGTGACGGAGAGGAAAAAAAGAGGGAGGAGGAGAGAGAAGGACAAGCGAAGCAGAAGGCGAGAGATGAGAGAAAGAGAAGGAGGGAGAGGAGGTAGAGGAGGAGGGAGAAGAAGGGTAGAGGAGGAGGGAGAAGGAGAACAAGAGAGAGGGCAAGGAGAGAAGAATAAGGGCAAACGGAGAGAAGGAGATGGGGAGAGTAGATAAGGAGAGAGAGAGAGAGAGAAGGACAATGGGAGTGAGAGGGGAGGAGTGCGAGAAGGAGACGAGGAGAGGAGAGACAGAGGAGGAGGAGAGAGAGAAGCAAAGAGAGAGAAGGAGGAGGAGGAGAGCGAGAGAGTACGATAGAGTGAGAGAGGAGGGGAGAGAGAGATGGACAAGGAGAGAGAAGTAGAGGGAGATGGGGGAGGGAAGGAGGAAGAAGGAGAGAGAAGGAGACGGAGAGAGGGAGAAGAGTGGAGATGGGAAGGAGAAGGAGAGAGAGGGAGAGAAGCAAGAGGAGAAGGCAAGCGAGGGAGAGAGAAGGAGAAGGGGACAGGGAAGGAGAGGTATTGAAGTAGAGGAGAAGGAGAGAGAGGGAAGGAGATGGAAGACGAAGAGTGAGGGATAAGGAGAGAGAAGATAGAAGGGAAGAGAGAATCAGAGAGTGGAGTGGGAAGGAGAGAGCGCGGGACAACAAGAGAGTGAAAATCAAGGAGAAGGAGGGGAGAGAGAGGAGAGTGTGGGACGAGAGAGAAGGATATGGGGAAACAAGGAGAGAGGGACGGAGAGAGAGAGCTAGAAGGAGAAGGAGAGAGAGGAGAGGTGGACGGAGGGGGAGAGAGTGAGAAGGGCAAGGAGAGATGGAGAAGCAGAGAGAACAATAGAGAAGGAGAGAGAGGGCGAAGGAGGGAGAGAGAAGGAGAATGAGAGGAGTGAGAGAGAATGAAGGTGACGGAGAGGAAAAGAAGAGGGAGGAGGAGAGAGAAGGAGAATCGAAGCAGAAGGAGAGAGATGAGAGAAAGAGAAGGAGGAAGAGGAGGGAGAGGAGGAATGAGAAGAAGGGTAGAGGAGGAGGAGGGAGAAGGAGAACAAGAGAGAGGGCAAGTAGAGAAGAATAAGGGCACACGGAGAGAAGGACAAGGGGAGAGTAGATAAGGAGAGAGAGAGAGAGAAGGACAATGGGAGTGGGAGGGGAGGAGAGCGAGAAGGAGACGAGGAGAGGAGAGATAGAGGAGGAGGAGAGAGAGAAGGAAAGAGAGAGAAGGAGGAGGAGGAGAGCGAGAGAGTACGATAGAGTAAGAGAGGAGGGGAGAGAGAGATGGACAAGGACAGAGAAGATAGAAGGGAAGAGAGAATCAGAGAGTGGAGTGGGAAGGAGAGAGCGCGGGACAACAAGAGAGTGAAAAACAAGGAGAAGGAGGGGAGAGAGAGAAGGGGAGTGTGGGACGAGAGAGAAGGAAATGGGGTAACAAGTAGAGAGGGACGGAGAGAGAGAGCTAGAAGGAGAAGGAGAGAGAGGCGAGGTGGACGGAGGGGGAGAGAGTGAGAAGTGCAAGGAGAGATGGAGAAACAGAGAGAACAATAGAGAATGAGAGAGAGGGAGAAGGAGAACGACAAGGAGGGAGTGAAACGGAGAAGGGGAGAGAGTGAATTAGAGCGAGAAGTGGGGAGAGGAGAGAGAGAAAGAGAAGGAGAGAGGGAGAAAGAGTGAGGGAGTCGGTAAGTGAGCTAGACGGAGAAAGACAAGGAGAAGGAGAGAGAGAAGGAAGAGGAGACTGGAAGGGAAGGAGAGAAGGAAAGAGGGAGGGAGAAGGAGAAGTAGAGAGAGAAATAGAGGGAAGGAGAAGGGGGAGAGAGAAGGAGAACGAGAGGAGTGAGAGAGAGTGAAGGTGACGGAGAGGAAAAGAAGAGGGAGGAGGAGGAGTGTAGGAGAAGCGAAGCAGAAGGAGAGAGATGAGAGAAAGAGAATGAGGGAGAGGAGGAGGGAGAAGAAGGGAGAGGAGGAGGGAGAAGGAGAACAAGAGAGAGGGCAAGGAGAGAAGAATAAGGGCACACGGAGAGAAGGAGAAGGGGAGAGTAGATAAGGAGAGAGAGAGAGAAGGACAATGGGAGTGAGAGGGGAGGAGAGCGAGAAGGAGACGAGGAGAGGAGAGATAGAGGAGGAGGAGAGAGAGAAGGAGGAGGAGGAGAGCGAGAGAGTACGATAAAGTGAGAGAGGAGGGGAGAGAGAGATGGACAAGGAGAGAGAAGTAGAGGGAGATGGGGGAGGGAAGGAGGAAGAAGGAGAGAGAAGGAGACGGAGAGAGGGAGAAGAGTGGAGATGGGAAGGAGAAGGAGAGAGGGAGAGAAGCAAGAGGAGAAGGCAAGCGAGGGAGAAAGAAGGAGAAGGGGAAAGAGAAGGAGAGGTATTGAAGTAGAGGAGAAGGAGAGAGAGGGAAGGAGATGGAAGACGAAGAGTGAGGGATAAGGATAGAGAAGATAGAAGGGAAGAGAGAATCAGAGAGTGGAGTGGGAAGGAGAGAGCGCGGGACAACAAGAGAGTGAAAAACAAGGAGAAGGAGGGGAGAGAGAGAAGGAGAGTGTGGGACGAGAGAGAAGGAAATGGGGAAACAAGGAGAGAGGGACGGAGAGAGAGAGCAAGAAGGAGAAGGAGAGAGAGGAGAGGTGGACGTAGGGGGAGAGAGTGAGAAGGGCAAGGAGAGATGGGAAGCAGAGAGAACAATAGAGAAGGAGAGAGGGAGAAGGAGAGCGACAAGGAGGGAGTGAAACGGAGAAGGGGAGAGAGTGAATTAGAGCGAGAAGTGGAGAGAGGAGAGACAGAAAGAGAAGGAGAGAGGGAGGAAGAGTGAGGGAGTCGGTAAGTGAGCTAGACGGAGAAAGACAAGGAGAAGGAGAGAGAGAAGGAAGAGGAGACTGGAAAGGAAGGAGAGAAGGAAAGGGGGAGGGAGAAGGAGAAGTAGAGAGAGAAATAGGGGGAGGAGAAGGGGGAGAGAGAAGGAGAACGAGAGGAGTGAGAGAGAGTGAAGGTGAGGGAGAGGAAAAGAAGAGGGAGGAGGAGAGAGAAGGACAAGCGAAGCAGAAGGAGAGAGATGAGAGAAAGAGAAGGAGGGAGTGGAGGGAGAGGAGGAATGAGAAGAAGGGTAGAGGAGGAGGGAGAAGGAGAACAAGAGAGAGGGCAAGGAGAGAAGAATAAGGGCACACGGAGAGAAGGAAAAGGGGAGAGTAGATAAGGAGAGAGAGAGAGAGAAGGACAATGGGAGTGGGAGGGGAGGAGAGCGAGAAGGAGACGAGGAGAGGAGAGATAGAGGAGGAGGAGAGAGAGAGAGGAGGGAAGAGAGAGATGGACAAGGAGAGAGAAGGAGGAGGAGGAGAGCGAGAGAGTACGATAGAGAGAGAGGAGGGGAGAGAGAAGAGTGGAGATGGGAAGGAGAAGGAGAGAGAGGGAGAGAAGCAAGAGGAGAAGGCAAGCGAGGGAGAGAGAAGGAGAAGGGGAAAGAGAAGGAGAGGTATTGAAGTAGAGGAGAAGGAGAGAGAGGGAAGGAGATGGAAGACGAAGAGTGAAGGATAAGGAGAGAGAATATAGAAGGGAAGAGAGAATCAGAGAGTGGAGTGGGAAGGAGAGAGCGCGGGACAACAAGAGAGTGAAAAACAAGGAGAAGGAGGGGAGAGAGAGAAGGAGAGTGTGGGACGGGAGAGAAGGAAATGGGGAAACAAGGAGAGAGGGACGGAGAGAGAGAGAGCTAGAAGGAGAAGGAGAGAGAGGAGAGGTGGACGGAGGGGGAGAGTTTTAGACGGGCAAGGAGAGATGGAGAAGCAGAGAGAACAATAGAGAAGGAGAGAGAGGGAGAAGGAGAGCGACAAGGAGGGAGTGAAACGGAGATGGGGAGAGAGTGAATTAGAGCGAGAAGTGGAGAGATGAGTGAGAGAAAGAGAAGGAGAGAGGGAGAAAGAGTGAGGGAGTCGGTAAGTGAGCTAGACGGAGAAAGACAAGGAGAAGGAGAGAGAGAAGGAAGAGGAGACTGGAAGGGAAGGAGAGAAGGAAAGAGGGAGGGAGAAGGAGAAGTAGAGAGAGAAATAGCGGGAAGGAGAAGGGGGAGAGAGATGGAGAACGAGAGGAGTGAGAGAGAGTGAAGGTGACGGAGAGGAAAAGAAGAGGGTGGAGGAGAGAGAAGGACAAGCGAAGTAGAAGGAGAGGGATGAGAGAAAGAGAAGGAGGGAGAGGAGGAGGGAGAAGAAGGGGAGAGGAGGAGGGAGAAGGAGAACAAGAGAGGGCAAGGAGAGAAGAATAAGGGCACACGGAGAGAAGGAGAAGGGGAGAGTAGATAAGGAGAGAGAGGGAGAGAGAGAGAGAGAGAGAGAGAGAGAGAGAGAGAGAGAGAGAGAGAGAGAGAGAGAAGGACTATGGGAGTGAGAGGGGAGGAGAGCGAGAAGGAGACGAGGAGAGGAGAGATAGAGGAGGAGGAGAGATAGAGGAGGAGGAGAGAGAGAAGGAAAGGGAGAGAAGAAGGAGGAGGAGAGCGAGAGAGTACGATAGAGTGAGAGAGGAGGGGAGAGAGAGATGGACAAGGAGAGAGAAGTAGAGGGAGACGAAATAGAGGAGCACCCATGTGGATCACAAGGAGACGAAATAGAGAGCCTAGTCAAGAGTGGGTGCCTCACTTTTGGAAGAACCAATGAGAATAGAGGTGAGTGCCCAACTTTTGGAAGAACCAATAGGAGGAGGGATGAGTGCTCTACATTTGAAGGAGCAAATGAGAGAAGAGATGAGTGCTCCACACTTGAAGGAACAAATAACTTGAGTGGCAATTGTTTCTCTCATGAAACACGTGATCCAAGAGAGGAAAGAAGGGGGGACCATGTCTTTAAAGCAAGAGCCAATGAGAGAAGAGATGAGTGCTCCACACTTGAAGAAACAAAGGACATGAGTGGCAATTGTTTCTCTCAAGAAACACATGATCCAAGAGAGGAAAGAAGGGGGGACCATGTCCCAAAAGCAAGAGCAAATGAGAGAAGAGATGAGTGCTCTACACTTGAAGAAACAAATGTCATGAGTGGGGAGTGTTTCTCTCATGAAACACGTGACTCAAGGGAGGAAAGAAGGGGGGACCATGTCACTAAAGCAAGAGCCAATGAGATGAGTGGAAAGTGCTCCCCAAATGCAACACGTGATCCAAGGGAGGAAAGAAAGGAGGACCATGATGCAAAGGAAATAGCAAAGGAGGAAATCACGTATGGGGTAGTGGGAAGGAAATCACATGCAAGAGAAAACAAGAACGTATTGAGGGGGTCAAGTGTTTTCTCTCATGAAGTGGAAGAAATGGGAAAAGAGCATGGGGTAGCTCTACTTGGAGAACAATGTGGGCTTGCTTCGTTGATGAGAAGTGACGAAGTTTGGGAGTCTCCAAAACGTGCGGCAAAGGAGAAGGGAACGATGCGCAAGGGCTCATGGACGAGTGGGGGAATGTTTAATGTGCTTAGGGAGGTGGAATCCGATCAAGGAGAAGTAGAAAGGCCCACACAAATACAAGAAGGAGACGGGAGGACTAGTGGCGCCAACTCAAAACCTAGAAGAAGGTCTTCACCACCACCTTCGGTGGATCTACAAAACAATATCTCCACAACCCGAGACATTCAAAGTTATTCGAGAAAAGGCTATGGTGCAACAAAAGAAAAACGTGGAGGTTAAGGGGCGTGCCCCAACACCTTGAAGCCATGAATCTCCTCATGTGGAATGTGCGCGGTGCAAATGGACCCGGCCGTGCACTCATGATTAGGGGTCGAATTAAGGAGGCAAATGCGGAGGTGGTGTGTCTTATGGAACACAAAGTTAAATTGAAGAAGCTAGATCGATTCAAGCGAGCAATATGGCCACATGCTTGGGCGGCAAATAGTGTGATTGTTGATTCCGGCCGAATTTTAGTTTTATGGAATGACAATGCGGTTGATCTCAAGGTCACCTTTGAAACAACACAACTCCTTCACTTCCAAGGGAAGGTGAAGAGGGATGGCACCAATTTTTTCCTAACCGCAATTTATGGGGAAAATGCTCATGTGGATCGAAGGGCGTTATGGGGGGACCTCGAAACCATTGCTCCAGCCCTTGAGAAGCCTTGGATTGTGGGAGGAGACTTCAATTGTATCCGATGGACAAGTGAGAAGTGTGGAGGAGGTGGTGCAAACGAGGTTGCTACCAAGGAGTTCAATGAGTGTCTAGAAGCACTCCAACTCATTGAGGTGCCTTCAACGGGAGGGCCTTTTACATGGTCGAATTCGTCCGAGGGGAGTGCCCGCATTGAGACAAAGATTGACCGCATTTTGATAAACAATGCATGGCTTGAAGCTTTCCCGGATTCCTTCTATGAGATAGGGGAGAAGGACTTGAGTGACCATGCTATGCTCACATTGAAAACGGAAGGAAATGGGTTGAGAAAGAAGAGGATATTTCGGTTTCAAAATCATTGGGTCGAGCACGAAGAGTTTGGTGAGGTTGTTAAAGAGGCGTGGACTACAAGTGTTAATGGGACACCCATGTTTCGTGTGGTGGCAAAATTGAAGGAAGTAAAGGATGCTCTCAAGAAGTGGAGTGGGGACAAGTTCGGTAACATTGCACATAAGGTTGGGGCTGCCACCAATGCCCTTGCGGATGTGAGGGCTAGGAGGAGTGCAAATCCGGAGGTGGATGCTCTAGCCCTTGAGGAAGTAGAGGCTAAGGATGAGCTAGCACGAGTTCTTGAACGTGAGGAGTCCTTGATTAGGCAAAAATCGCGAGTCAAGTGGTTGAAGGAGGGTGATCGAAACACGAGGTTCTTCCATGCGCACCTAAGAGTGAGGAGAGCCACCAACCAAGTGAGGAGAGTTTGTGAGGTCTAACATTATTGAGGAGGAGGGTGGCATCCGGGAGGCATTCCGGTATTTTTTTGCTAATTTGTTTGCTAATGGTTTTCAGGTACAACCCCTCCCCACATCATTAATATTGCCCATCCTTGACCCACGGGAAGGTGACTTGTTGGTGCGCAAGCTGACTTTAAAGGAGTTGGAGGACGTGGTATTGTTTGCAAATGCGGACAAGGCACCGGGTCCGGATGGTTTCAATGCAAAATTTTTCAAGGCGGCTTGGGGAATAATCAAGAGAGATGTCTTCAAGGCCGTGGACTCATGCTTGAGCAATGGAAAGATGTTGGCACAACTAAATTATACCTCCATCACAATCATTCCCAAGAAGAAGGCCCCCGCGGTGGTTGAGGATTATCGACCTATTGCATTGTGTAATATGATGTATAGGTTCATTGCGAAGGTGCTTGCAAACCGGTTGAAGAGTCTATTACCAAAGCTGGTTGGAAACACTCAAAGTGCCTTTGTTCAAGGAAGACGAATCAGCGATAACATACTCCTTACACATGAGCTTTGCCACAACATTCACCTTGCAAGGGGTCGAGGGCGTATGTGTATTAAGTTGGACATCCGGAAAACCTATGATTCTCTATCGTGGGAGTTCTTGGAGCAAGTTATGGTGAGATTTGGGTTCCCGGGCAAGTGGAGGAGAGTGATCATGGCGTGTGTTGAAGCCTCATTTGTGGTAACGGTGAATGGAGCAAACTCAACACCATTTCGAGCGAGGAATGGATTGCGGCAAGGGGACCCTTTGGCACCATATTTGTTTGTCTTATGCATGGAGGTGTTGAGTGAAATGGTGAAGATGGCGGTGAGAGATGGGCAAATCGAGCCGTTAGAGTGTGGGGATGTGGCCGTGTCACATTTGTTATTCGCCGACGATGTCCCCATGTTTGCAAAGGCCACAAAGGAGAATGCAAGAGGAATCAAGAAAGTCCTTGATGAATTCACGGCTTGCTCGGGGCTGCGGTTTAGTGTCTCGAAGAGTCAAATCTTTATGGGTGGGGAAGTCACACATGGAGAGTGGATTGTGGAGCACCTTGGTATGGAACGTAAGGAGTTTCCGGTGGTGTATCTTGGCCTTCCTCTATTTTCAGGAAGGATGGGGAAAAGCCATTGTGGGGTGCTTATAAACAAGGTAAAAGCTCGCCTAAGCACGTGGCAACAAAATTACCTTTCCATTGCCGGGAGGGTTAAGCTTGTGAGAAGCGTCCTTGTCTCGCTTAGCATATATTGGACCTCCGCATTCTTGATCCCAAGAAAGGTTCTTCATGAGATGGATAGTATCATGAGCCACTTCATTTGGGGAGGGCCGAAGAAATGGGTGGCCGTTGCTTGGAAAGATGTTTCCACCCCAAAGGACGAGGGTGGCCTCGGCCTAAAGAAGCTCACGGAATGGAATGATGTGGGTCTCCTTAGACTATTTTGGCTTGTGGTGGAGGATGAAAACTCGTTGTGGGTGAAGTGTATGCGTCATAAGTACTTGAAGAATCGATCAATATGGCAAGCAAGACCACCGTCGACATGTTCTTGGGCTTGGAGGGGGATCCTTCGGGTCCGCGAGATGGCTTGCAAGCACATTTCCTATGAGGTGGGCAATGGAGAGAATATCCGTTTCTTTCACTTTCCATGGTGTGGAACACCATTCCAAGGGCAGCCTTGGGGGGAGAGGCTTCATTACGAGTTGGGGGTACCTTGGGATACCAAGGTATCTTTCTTCATTCGAGAGGGTGCGTGGAGGCTCCCCTTCCCGAGATCAAATACCATGGAGGAGTTATGGGAGAGGGTGAAACATATCCCTATTATGGGAGGAATGGATAGACCGACAAGGCTTCATGGGAATGGAGGCTCCCTCGGCATGAAAGAGGTTTGGTGGGTCAAGGAACCGGGAACCAAGGTTAGTTGGGCGGACATGGTGTGGCACAAGCATGGGATACCAAAACATGCACTCACAACATGGAGAGCAATGCAAGGCCGACTACTCACGAAGACACTCATGAACAAGAGGGGAGCAAAGCACGACCCGACATGTGTCCTTTGTATGAGTGTGGAGGAAGATATAGAACACTTATTTTGGGGATGCACTTTCACTAGAGAGGTATGGGGCCAGCTCCTCTTGCACCTTCAAATCAGCCCCAACATTGACACTTCTCTTGCGCGAGAAGCAAATCGCATCCTACACATTCGAGGCAAGCGCCTTGCAGCCATAACAAGGAAGTGGGTGTTCAATGCCATGATACATGAGTGTTGGCAAGAACGAAACCGAAGAATCTTTGAGGGAGATAGGAAGAAACCGGGGGACATCATTTCAGCAATTAAAGATACGATCCGGTGTATGGGAGACAAAGTAAAAGACATAGTGAAGAACGAAGAAGAACACAAGACCTTTATAGATACGTGGAAGTAGGGTAGCCTCTTGTGAGGTTTGATGTAATCACGTTTTGTAAAACGGAGTAGATGTGGCCGGCATTGCATGTAGCACAAGCCCGCGCACCAAAAACTTATCATTTTTGTAGGTTGTAAACACTTAGTTTATTAATACAATTAGAGGCCAAGCCTCCCTTTTGCTTTGCAAAAAAAAAGTAGAGGGAGATGGGGGAGGGAAGGAGGAAGAAGGAGAGAGAAGGAGACGGAGAGAGGGAGAAGAGTGGAGATGGGAAGGAGAAGGAGAGAGAGGGAGAGAAGCAAGAGGAGAAGGCAAGCGAGGGAGAGAGAAGGAGAAGGGGAAAGAGAAGGAGAGGTATTGAAGAAGAGGAGAAGGAGAGAGAGGGAAGGAGATGGAAGACGAAGTGTGAAGGATAATGTAACGCCCCCGATCTCGTGGGTACGCACACTAGGAAAGACTACAAGTGTCGAGATCAGAGACCTCCGCGACGACCAAAGGAGTTACAAAAGACAGACCAACAACGACTCGACAATACGTAGAGAGATCATGCCTGGATAGACTAACATAAAACATGACTGAAATGTGAGAGATTATCCATATATGGTAACAAGGTCAAATACATTACATCGAGTTCAAAAGGGAAATACATCATAAATAATGCGGAAGCAAAAGACAAACTGAAGAATCTGGTCGACGTGTCCCTCGTGTACAGAATCTTCGACTACTCGTCCAGTCTACCCTGTAGGAATCTAAGTACCTGCAAGCACCGCATCAACATATGCGTGAGTTTTCTATAAAGAAAACCCAGTATGCTCCTGGCCAACATAACATGTTACAAAATTATGCATGGGGTCCAATTAAGACAAGCATCCAAAACAGACACAGAAAAGCACATAATGCAACCGAAGGCTACGACTCCATAAGTCATGCCGGTCGGGCGCACCCGAAACATTCCTTAATAGGAACCAGAACACCAGCCTCGCTGGTCAAAGGTGGTCACTCGACAGTGACCCACCGTTCGGCACAAAGCGGTGCGCCGGATAAGTGTCCCAATTCGCGGCAAGTGACCTACATGGTGCCATCGCGAACTTGGGAATACTTACCCTGAGACAGAATGGCAGCACGCCTGCCCAGGACTTATCTTACGCCTGGCCTCCCAACGTGAAGGTCTTATGCGAATGACCTCTCTAGCTAGAGGACCCACTCGTGGCCCGTCGACCCAAAAACAGAATGTGCCCAGAATTATTAATCAGATTAAATGCGATGCAAGCTACTTAAGCATCTAAAATCTAATGCATCTATAGTGGATGGAGTGAGCTCAAGGAAAGGTATCCGGATACCCTCCTACAGCCCCAAACAAAACAAAATCAGAACATCCCAACAATAACCAAACACAAATCAGCAAGCAAACAACCCCGAAGGCAATTCAAGGTAAACAACACATTGAGTTATCTACGGGTCATGATAAAGATGTCATAAGGTCTGATATCCAAGGGTCAACTAAGATCACCACACAACACCTCATATCAGTCATATATTGGTACTAAACGAATAACAAAAACCATGTATAACAACAGAATACATGATGATCAACCACTACAGGTAATCGATAGCATAAACCATAAATTTGAGAAGACGCATGCATTAGAACTTGTGATCCCGAACATGGTCAGAGAATAGGTGGATGGGAATTAATTCATACATGTATCAGTAGTCCTATATATATAAAACATGCCTCTGAAATCAGGAGTCTACGTTCCTTCATAGATATATTGACATGCATGTTGGTTGATTTGCACAATACTAGATGTCATAGTATGAATAGCATAGATCATAGATGAGTCCTGGTTTAGTCTCATGTGAGAGCATAACGAGATATGTTAGATAAATCATACACAAATCTGATTGTACACCTGAGCTAGACATGGTTCGAATAAAATCAGATTCGATTAACTGAACGCATGTTCAAGTCGAGACGGGCAACTATACTTGTTACATTACAATCTTGATGAAAGTATTCGATTTATTCACTGATGGAATGTCATGAATATATCATAAGGGATCAACAAATCAGAGTGTGTATGGGTGTTAATGATTTCTGGACTAAAATCATAGCGATTCATACAATATTATTTATACTTACTAGTTAGATCATGCATAGACGTAAGAGCAGAATTCAGTAACGAGTCCTACATATGTTGTCTGACCCTACTCATGAAATAACACATAAATATGTGACTCTAATATCTGAAAATATCTCATGCAAACACATCTGGACATGATCACAATATCACACACAAGTATAATATTCGAAGCTCACAAAACAACATCACAAGCTGTATAGCAAGAAGCACAACATGCACGCAAAACCCCTCCTCTCTAGATCTCCACGGCCCAGCCTCAACACCTCTGGTTTTTCCAACAAACCACCAAGGAATCATGAGTCAAGGATCGTGGTAGAGAGAGAGGTGCTCAGCCAACCTCTGAAAATCTGGAGAGTGCACCACAGTCCACCCTACCGGGTAGATCTCCACTTGTGCAACTCCCAACCTCAGACCGACCACTCTATTTGTGCTGGACTAATCTCCATCCAACACTCCATAATTCCTATTACACTAAGGGTCCAGGAGCATACCTGATCGGCAAGAAAGATTGCCCAAGCTTTTCCGGAGATTCTGCCCACAATCTCTTATTCTAGCCGCACCAGGCTGCACTTGACGTAGCTCCCAACTCTATGGAGATCAGCCCACCAATCAGCTGGAGAAGAGGAATGAGTGGTCTGAAGTGGTGCGTGAGAAGATGGAAAGGGAGGAAGAGGACGGCTGGGAGGGCCTTATATTTGTGCATACAACCCTCCAACTTCCTAGCTATCAAGCCACTTCAAGACTTGCCAAGAATGGTGCCAGCATGGACCCCCAAAAGTCTCCCTTGAAAATTTCGTGTAACTCCCAAGCTCTCTTCCCATTCCACGCCACTCCTAACCAAGCTCATCCCAAAGCCGGCTCTACACTCACCAGGGCCCAAAATGAGGTGATCGAGTCAACCCACCGCGCACTAGCTCGATGTGTCGCACCCGATCGACCAATGAGACAACCGATCGAATCAGCTCAACTAACATGCCATAACACAATTTAATATTCTGAGAGCTAAATTATGCATAACCGAGGAGAGTGGACTTATTAATATTATAGAAGGAGAGTGGTTCTTACATATAAGGAGAGACAAGATAGAAGGGAATAGAGAATCAGAGACTGGAGTGGGAAGGAGAGAGCGCGGGACAACAAGAGAGTGAAAAACAAGGAGAAGGAGGGGAGAGAGAGAAGATAGTGTGGGACGAGAGAGAAGGAAATGGGGCAACAAGGAGAGAGGGACGGAGAGAGAGAGCTAGAAGGAGAAGGAGAGAGAGGAGAGGTGGACGGAGGGGGAGAGAGTGAGAAGGGCAAGGAGAGATGGAGAAGCAGAGAGAACAATAGAGAAGGAGAGCGACAAGGAGGGAGTGAAACGGAGAAGGGGAGAGAGTGAATTAGAGCGAGAAGTGGAGAGAGGAGAGAGAGAAAGAGAAGGAGAGAGGGAGAAAGAGTGAGGGAGTCGGTAAGTGAGCTAGACGGAGAAAGGAAAGGAGAATGAGAGAGAGAAGGAAGTGGAGACTGGAAGGGAAGGAGAGAAGGAAAGAGGGAGGGAGAAGGAGAAGTAGAGAGAGAAATAGAGGGAAGGAGAAGGGGGAGAGAGAAGGAGAACGAGAGGAGTGAGAGAGAGTGAAGGTGACGGAGAGGAAAAGAAGAGGGAGGAGGAGAGAGAAGGACAAGCGAAGCAGAAGGAGAGAGATGAGGGAAAGAGAAGGACGGAGAGGAGGGAGAGGAGGAGGGAGAAGAAGGGTAGAGGAGGAGGGAGAAGGAGAACAAGAGAGAGGGCAAGGAGAGAAGAATAAGGGCACACGGAGAGAAGGAGAAGGGGAGGGTAGATAAGGAGAGAGAGAGAGAGAGAGAAGGACAATGGCAGTGAGAGGGGAGGAGAGCGAGAAGGAGAGGAGAGATAGAGGGGGAGGAGAGAGAGAAGGAAAGAGAGAGAAGAAGGAGGAGGAGAGCGAGAGAGTACGATAGAGTGAGAGAGGAGGGGAGAGAGAGATGGACAAGGACAGAGAAGTAGAGGGAGATGGGGGAGGGAAGGAGGAAGAAGGATACGGAGAGAGGGAGAAGAGTGGAGATGGGAAGGAGAAGGAGAGAGAGGGAGAGAAGCAAGAGGAGAAGGCAAGCGAGGGAGAGAGAAGGAGAAGGGGAAAGAGAAGGAGAGGTATTGAAGTAGAGGAGAAGGAGAGAGAGGGAAGGAGATGGAAGACGAAGAGTGAAGGATAAGGAGAGAGAAGATAGAAGGGAAGAGAGAATCAGAGAGTGGAGTGGGAAGGAGAAAGCGCGGGACAACAAGATAGTGAAAAACAAGGAGAAGGTGGGGAGAGAGAGAAGGAGGGGAGAGAGAGAAGGGGAGTGTGGGACGAGAGAGAAGGAAATGGGGAAACAAGGAGAGAGGGACGGAGAGAGAGAGCTAGAAGGAGAAGGAGAGAGAGGACAGGTGGACGGAGGGGGAGAGAGTGAGAAGGGCAAGGAGAGATGGAGAAGTAGAGAGAACAATAGAGAAGGAGAGAGAGGGAGAAGGAGAGCGACAAGGAGGGAGTGAAACGGAGAAAGGGAGAGAGTGAATTAGAGCGAGAAGTGGAGAGAGGAGAGAGAGAAAGAGAAGGAGAGAGGGTGAAAGAGTGAGGGAGTCGGTAAGTGAGCTAGACGGAGAAAGACAAGGAGAAGGAGAGAGAGAAGGAAGAGGAGACTGGAAGGGAAGGAGAGAAGGAAAGAGGGAGGGAGAAGGAGAAGTAGAGAGAGAAATAGAGGGAAGGAGAAGGGGGAGAGAGAAGGAGAACGAGAGGAGTGAGAGAGAGTGAAGGTGACGGAGAGGAAAAGAAGAGGGAGGAGGAGAGAGAAGGACAAGCGAAGCAGAAGGAGAGAGATGAGAGAAAGAGAAGGAGGGAGAGGAGGAGGGAGAAGAAGGGGAGAGGAGGAGGGAGAAGGAGAACAAGAGAGAGGGCAAGGAGAGAAGAATAAGGGCACACGGAGAGAAGGAGAAGGGGAGAGTAGATAAGGAGAGAGAGAGAGAGAGAAGGACAATGGCAGTGAGAGGGGAGGAGAGCGAGAGGGAGAGGAGAGATAGAGGAGGAGGAGAGAGAGAAGGAAAGAGAGAGAAGAAGGAGGAGGAGAGCGAGAGAGTACGATAGAGTGAGAGAGGAGGGGAGAGAGAGATGAACAAGGACAGAGAAGTAGAGGGAGATGGGGGAGGGAAGGAGGAAGAAGGAGACGGAGAGAGGGAGAAGAGTGGTGATGGGAAGGAGAAGGAGAGAGAGGGAGAGAAGCAAGAGGAGAAGGCAAGCGAGGGAGAGAGAAGGAGAAGGGGAAAGAGAAGGAGAGGTATTGAAGTAGAGGAGAAGGAGAGAGAGGGAAGGAGATGGAAGACGAAGAGTGAAGGATAAGGAGAGAGAAGATAGAAGGGAAGAGAGAATCAGAGAGTGGAGTGGGAAGGAGAGAGCACGGGACAACAAGAGAGTGAAAAACAAGGAGAAGGAGGGGAGAGAGAGAAGGAGGGGAGAGAGAGAAGGAGAGAGGGACGGAGAGAGAGAGCTAGAAGGACAAGCGAAGAGACAGAGAGAAGTAGAAGGAGGGAGAGGAGGAGGGAGAAGAAGGGTAGAGGAGGAGGGAGAAGGAGAACAAGAGAGAGGGCAAGGAGAGAAGAATAAGGGCACACGGAGAGAAGGAGAAGGGGAGAGTAGATAAGGAGAGAGAGAGAAGGACAATGGGAGTGAGATGGGAGGAGAGCGAGAAGGAGACGGGGAAAGGAGAGATAGAGGAGGAGGAGAGAGAGAAGGAGGAGGAGGAGAGCGAGAGAGTACGATAGAGTGAGAGAGGAGGGGAGAGAGAGATGGACAAGGAGAGAGAAGTAGAGGGAGATGGGGGAGGGAAGGAGGAAGAAGGAGAGAGAAGGAGACGGAGAGAGGGAGAAGAGTGGAGATGGGAAGGGAAGGAGAGAGAGGGAGAGAAGCAAGAGGAGAAGGCAAGCGAGGGAGAGAGAAGGAGAAGGGGAAAGAGAAGGAGAAGTATTGAAGTAGAGGAGAAGGAGAGATAGGGAAGGAGATGGAAGACGAAGAGTGAGGGATAAGGAGAGAGAAGATAGAAGGGAAGGGAGAATCAGAGAGTGGAGTGGGAAGGAGATAGCGCGGGACAACAAGAGAGTGAAAAACAAGGAGAAGGAGGGGAGAGAGAGAAGGAGAGTGCGGGACAAGAGAGAAGGAAATGGGGAAACAAGGGGAGAGGGACGGAGAGAGAGAGCTAGAAGGAGAAAGAGAGAGAGAGGAGAGGTGGACGGAGGGGGAGAGAGTGAGAAGGGCAAGGAGAGATGGAGAAGCAGAGAGAACAATAGAGAAGGAGAGAGAGGGAGAAGGAGAGCGACAAGGAGGGAGTGAAACGGAGAAGGGGAGAGAGTGAATTAGTGCGAGAAGTAGAGAGAGGAGAGAGAGAAAGAGAAGGAGAGAGGGAGAAAGAGTGAGGGAGTCGGTAAGTGAGCTAGACGGAGAAAGACAAGGAGAAGGAGAGAGAGAAGGAAGAGGAGACTGGAAGGGAAGGAGAGAAGGAAAGAGGGAGGGAGAAGGAGAAGTAGAGAGAGAAATAGAGGGAAGGAGAAGGGGGAGAGAGAAGGAGAACGAGAGGAGTGAGAGAGAGTGAAGGTGACGGAGAGGAAAAGAAGAGGGAGGAGGAGAGAGAAGGACAAGCGAAGCAGAAGGAGAGAGATGAGAGAAAGAGAAGGAGGGAGAGGAGGAGGGAGAAGAAGGGGAGAGGAGGAGGGAGAAGGAGAACAAGAGAGAGGGCAAGGAGAGAAGAAGAAGGGCACACGGAGAGAAGGAGAAGGGGAGAGTAGATAAGGAGAGAGAGAAGGACAATGGGAGTGAGAGGGGAGGAGAGCGAGAAGGAGACGAGGAGAGGAGAGATAGAGGAGAGGTGGACGGTGGGGGAGACAAGGAGAGAGGGACGGAGAGAGAGAGCTAGGAGGAGAAGGAGAGAGAGGAGAGGTGGACGGTGGGGGAGAGAGTGAGAAGGGCAAGGAGAGATGGAGAAGCAGAGAGAACAATAGAGAAGGAGAAGGAGAGCGACAAGGAGGGAGTGAAATGGAGAAGGGGAGAGAGTGAATTAGAGCGAGAAATGGAGGAGAGAGAGAATGAGAATGAGAGAAAGGGGAAAGAGGAGAGGAAAACGAGAGAAGTAGAAGGAGAAGGAGAGAGGACGGAGATGAGGGGGATGACAGCCACCTAGGCCTTTCGCCTCGCCACCCATGAGCGCCGGTCGGTCCCTCCGGTCTGCCGGCCGGACCACCTCTGCCTCCGGCGAGGAGGCGGTGCCGGATGGTGAAAAATGGAAATTTCTTGGAGAGGGGACGGAAAGTGGAGGAGAAGGGATAGGGAATGCTGAATGGCCACCCCTTGGGGCAGCTCGGCCCACCATCGCCGACGACTCCCGCCGGCCCCCCAGCGACGCCCTAAGCGGACAGGTGGCAGATGAAACCCTCAGGCTAACGAGAGTAAGCCAAACCGAGGAAAGGACAGAGGGCGATGCATCGAATCGAGAGGGAGAACGACACCGGAGCTGGTCGGAGCTATTTCGAAAACCGAGGACGGAGGACGACCCAACCACTCTCGCCTTTATTCCTCCGGAGGAGGTTGATGGCGCTAAGGTCGCTGTCTATACGAGAGAGGACAAGGAATACGTGCAAAGGTTATGGGAAGGTGCGCTTGTTGCCTATTTTATCGGCTTCCGACCACACCCCCCGACGTTAGAGAAGCACTTGACCAGGATGTGGGGCATCGTCGGGAAGCTAGAGGTGTTCATGCGGCCCGGCGAGGTCTTTATACTTCGGTTCTCAGTGACAGAAGATAGGAAGAGGGTGATGGGAGGCGGCCCATGGTTCGTACGGGGGTCACCACTTGTCCTCCGACCATGTTCACCGAGCGTCGAGGTCAGGAAAGATAAACTCGCTACAATCCCGATATGGGTACGCTTCCCCGGTCTGAGCCTTCGGTTTTGGTCGCCGCGTACGTTGGCTTCTGTAGCGAGTGTTTTGGGTACCCCGATGTACATGGACCAACCCACCGCAGCTCGTCGACGATTATCCTTCGCTCGGGTATGCGTGGAGATTGACGTCCAGTTCAAATATCAAGGGACGGTCCGCGTAAGGGGTGATGATGGTGAGATGGAGGAGGTGATCGTTGAATACGAATGGAGGCACAAGTATTGTGCGACGTGTGGGGTGCTCGGACATGACGACGGGAAGTGTGTGGACCAACGGTGTCAGCTCCGACGGTGCCAGGCAAGAACCAGGAATGGGTACCGGTCGGATCAAGGAAGCGCTCCGGCGCTTGGGCAAGAACGGGAAATCCTGGAGACGACGATGGGAAGCGTAACGGCGACGTTACGGCGCCATCTAGGGTTTCGTCGAGAAAAGAAGCGCAGCCGTTGGATGGAGACGGGGAGAAACGGCCCAGACCAGATGAACGACACGTGGGGGATGGCATGTTCGAAGGGACACATCTGTTAGATCTGTTAGATGTGCATATTAGCGGGAGAAAACAACAACCGTCGGATGGAGATAAGGAGAGAATAGGACATCCATTGGATCACTGTATGGAAAATGACGTGTGCTCTCCGAAGAATAGCGGGACAGATCTTGGACCGTTGGATGCTGCGGAGAGTGTGGGTCCCGGATTGAGACCGTTGGATGACCGCGCCAGAACCAATGGAGACAAGGGGACAGTCGTCTCTGCAAGGCAGATTGCGGACCAATCAAATCGTGGGCGGATGGGACACATCGTACCTGGGGATTGGACCGCGTCAGAGGAGACCGTTAGACAAAAGACGCGTGGAAAGGAGGGTGCGGGAGAGCAGGAATCACGTGATTTTGAGCAGGAGTTTTTGCTGGACGCACATGGGAGAGGGTTGTTTGATGCAGAAGAATCTTCTGGTGGGCCTGGGCGGGAAAATCTGGGTAGTGGAGGCCAGAGAGAGAGCTGGGCTGCCGAACAGGAACAACTACATGACCCAAATGCAGCTCCTCACGAAAGTGCTTGTGGGGCTCTCACCGGAAATTCTTGCTCCCGCGACAAAGGCATTGAGGAAAATGAGCGGGGGCTCCCGGCACTCCAAGAGGGTGAGGGAAATTTGCGGGACAGCCCCGACTTAAAGGGAGAAATACGGGCGAGAAGGTTAAGATCTCCACCTCCCGCAGTAGACTTGGATACGCTTTCCCCTCAAATAGGCTTCGAAGGCGTCCGAGAGGCTTTATGGCAACAACGCGCACAAGAGGGGGATCCGTCTCATGCGGACCTCACACATAGTGATATGGAGGAGGCGGCAATGTTTGGCTTGGATCATGCGGAGTACAAGCGGATAAAGGATCTTAATGCGAACTTGGATATGGAATACGAGGATCCAGGGGACCCATGGAGTTGTGGCCCAGGCACACAAATTGTAGAGGCTGCTCCTCCAAAAGCGAAACCAAGACGAAGTCAAAGAAGAGAGAAAAACGAAAAAAGGGAGGAAATGAAGGATGCGAACGGTGTTATGTGTCGGTAGGACTTAGGAAGTGGTGTTAGAATAGCGCTAGTTGATGTAATTTTATTTACGCGAATATGGATTGCTCGCACCAGAGTAGTTCCTAGTACTACACTTGTATACTTTTTTTTGCATGTACGTTTATTGAGACATCAATAAATTTAGCGGCTCTTCCGAGACCGCCCTTTTGTTTTGCAAAAAAAGAAATAGAAGGAGAGAGGGAGAAAGAGTGAGGGAGTCGGTAAGTGAGCTAGACGGAGAAAGACAAGGAGAAGGAGAGAGAGTAGGAAGAGGAGACTGGAAGGGAAGGAGAGAAGGAAAGAGGGAGGGAGAAGGAGAAGTAGAGAGAGAAATAGAGGGAAGGAGAAGGGGGAGAGAGAAGGAGAACGAGAGGAGTGAGAGAGAGTGAAGGTGACGGAGAGGAAAAGAAGAGGGAGGAGGAGAGAGAAGGACAAGCGAAGCAGAAGGAGAGAGATGAGAGAAAGAGAAGGAGGGAGAGGAGGGAGAGGAGGAGGGAGAAGGAGAACAAGAGAGAGGGCAAGGAGAGAAGAATAAGGGCACACGGAGAGAAGGAGAAGGGGAGAGTAGATAAGGAGAGAGAGAGAGAGAGAGAGAGAGAAGAACAGTGGGAGTGAGAGGGGAGGAGAGCGAGAAGGAGATGAGGAGAGGAGAGATAGAGGAGGAGGAGAGAGAGAAGGAAAGAGAGAGAAGAAGGAGGAGGAGAGCGAGAGAGTACGATAGAGTGAGAGAGAAGGGTAGAGAGAGATGGACAAGGAGAGAGAAGTAGAGGGAGATGGGGGAGGGAAGGAGGAAGAAGGAGAGAGAAGGAGACGTAGAGAGGGAGAAGAGTGGAGATGGGAAGGAGAAGGAGAGAGAGGGAGAGAAGCAAGAGGAGAAGGCAAGCAAGGGAGAGAGAAGGAGAAGGGGAATGAGAAGGAGAGGTATTGAAGTAGAGGAGAAGGAGAGAGAGGGAAGGAGATGGAAGACGAAGAGTGAGGGATAAAGAGAGAGAAGATAGAAGGGAAGAGAGAATCAGAGAGTGGAGTGGGAAGGAGAGAGCGCGGGACAACAAGAGAGTGAAAAACAAGGCGAAGGAGGGGAGAGAGAGAAGGAGAGTGTGGGACGAGAGAGAAGGAAATGAGGAAACAAGGAGAGAGGGACGGAGAGAGAGAGGTAGGAGGAGAAGGAGAGAGAGGAGAGGTGGACGGAGGGGGAGAGAGTGAGAAGGGCAAGGAGAGAGAGGGAGAAGGAGAGCGACAAGGAGGGAGTGAAACGGAGAAGGGGAGAGAGGGAATTAGAGCGAGAAGTGGAGAGAGAGAAAGAGAAGGAGAGAGGGAGTCGGTAAGTAAGCTAGACGGAGGAAGACAAGGAGAAGGAGAGAGAGAAGGAAGAGGAGACTGGCAGGGAAGGAGAGAAGGAAAGAGGGAGGGAGAAGGAGAAGTAGAGAGAGAAATAGAGGGAAGGAGAAGGAGAACGAGAGGAGTGAGAGAGAGTGACGGTGACGGAGAGGAAAAGAAGAGGGAGGAGGAGAGAGAAGGACAAGCGAAGCAGAAGGAGAGAGATGAGAGAAAGAGAAGGAGGGAGAAGGAGAACAAGAGAGAGGGCAAGGAGAGAAGAATAAGGGCACACGGAGAGAAGGAGAAGGGGAGAGTAGATAAGGAGAGAGAGAGAGAGAGAGAGAGAGAGAGAGAGAGAGAGAGAAGGACAATGGGAGTGAGAGGGGAGGAGAGCGAGAAGGAGACGAGGAGAGTAGAGATAGAGGAGGAGGAGAGAGAGAAGGAAATAGAGAGAAGAAGGAGGAGGAGAGCGAGAGAGTACGATAGAGTGAGAGAGGAGGGGAGAGAGAGATGGACAAGGAGAGAGAAGTAGAGGGAGATGGGGGAGGGAAGGAGGAAGAAGGAGAGAGAAGGAGACGGAGAGAGGGAGAAGAGTGGAGATGGGAAGGAGAAGGAGAGAGAGGGAGAGAAGCAACAGGAGAAGGCAAGCGAGGGAGAGAGAAGGGGAAGGGGAAAGAGAAGGAGAGGTATAGAAGTAGAGGAGAAGGAGAGAGAGGGAAGGAGATGGAAGACGAAGAGTGAGGGATAAGGAGAGAGAAGATAGAAGGGAAGAGAGAATCAGAGAGTGGAGTGGGAAGGAGAGAGCGCGGGACAACAAGAGAGTGAAAAACAAGGAGAATGAGGGGAGAGAGAGAAGGAGAGTGTGGGATGAGTGAGAAGGAAATGTGGAAACATGGAGAGAGGGATGGAGAGAGAGAGCTAGGAGGAGAAGGAGAGACAGGAGAGGTGGACGGAGGGGGAGAGAGTGAGAAGGGCAAGGAGAGATGGAGAAGCAGAGAGAACAATAGAGAAGGAGAGAGAGGGGGAAGGAGAGCGACAAGGAGGGAGTGAAACGGAGAAGGGGAGAGAGTGAATTAGAGCGAGAAGTGGAGAGAGGAGAAAGAGAAAGAGAAGGAGAGAGGGAGAAAGAGTGAGGGAGTCGGTAAGTGAGCTAGACGGAGAAAGACAAGGAGAAGGAGAGAGAGAAGGAAGAGGAGACTGGAAGGGAAGGAGAGAAGGAAAGAGGGAGGGAGAAGGAGAAGTAGAGAGAGAAATAGAGGGAAGGAGAAGGGGGAGAGAGAAGGAGAACGAGAGGAGTGAGAGAGAGTGAAGGTGACGGAGAGGAAAAGAAGAGGGAGGAGGAGAGAGAAGGACAAGCGAAGCAGAAGGAGAGAGATGAGAGAAAGAGAAGGAGACGAAGAGATGGAGAAGAGTGGAGATGGGAAGGAGAAGGAGAGAAGCAAGAGGAGAAGGCAAGCGAGGGAGAGAGAAGGAGAAGGGGAAAGAGAAGGAGAGGTATAGAAGTAGAGGAGAAGGAGAGAGAGGGAAGGAGATGGAAGACGAAGTGTGAGGGATAAGGAGAGAGAAGATAGAAGGGAAGAGAGAATCAGAGAGTGGAGTGGGAAGGAGAAAGCGTGGGATAACAAGAGAGTGAAGAACAAGGAGAAGGAGGGGAGAGAGAGAGAAGGAGAGTGTGGGACGAGAGAGAAGGAAATGGGGAAACAAGGAGAGAGGGACGGAGAGAGAGAGCTAGGAGGAGAAGGAGAGAGAGGAGAGGTGGACGGTGGGGGAGAGAGTGAGAAGGGCAAGGAGAGATGGAGAAGCAGAGAGAACAATAGAGAAGGAGAAGGAGAGCGACAAGGAGGGAGTGAAATGGAGAAGGGGAGAGAGTGAATTAGAGCGAGAAATGGAGGAGAGAGAGAATGAGAATGAGAGAAAGGAGAAAGAGGAGAGGAAAACGAGAGAAGTAGAAGGAGAAGGAGAGAGGACGGAGATGAGGGGGATGACAGCCACCTAGGCCTTTCGCCTCGCCACCCATGAACGCCGGTCGGTCCCTCCGGTCTGCCGGCCGGACCACCTCTGCCTCCGGCGAGGAGGCGGTGCCGGATGGTGAAAAATGGAAATTTCTTGGAGAGGGGACGGAAAGTGGAGGAGAAGGGATAGGGAATGCTGAATGGCCACCCCTTGGGGCAGCTCGGCCCACCATCGCCGACGACTCTCGCCGGCCCCCCAGCGACGCCCTAAGCGGACAGGTGGCAGATGAAACCCTCAGGCTAACGAGAGTAAGCCAAACCGAGGAAAGGACAGAGGGCGATGCATCGAATCGAGAGGGAGAACGACACCGGAGCTGGTCGGAGCTATTTCGAAAACCGAGGACGGAGGACGACCCAACCACTCTCGCCTTTATTCCTCCGGAGGAGGTTGATGGCGCTAAGGTCGCTGTCTATACGAGAGAGGACAAGGAATACGTGCAAAGGTTATGGGAAGGTGCGCTTGTTGCCTATTTTATCGGCTTCCGACCACACCCCCCGACGTTAGAGAAGCACTTGACCAGGATGTGGGGCATCGTCGGGAAGCTAGAGGTGTTCATGCGGCCCGGCGAGGTCTTTATACTTCGGTTCTCAGAGACAGAAGATAGGAAGAGGGTGATGGGAGGCGGCCCATGGTTCGTACGGGGGTCACCACTTGTCCTCCGACCATGGTCACCGAGCGTCGAGGTCAGGAAAGATAAACTCGCTACAATCCCGATATGGGTACGCTTCCCCGGTCTGAGCCTTCGGTTTTGGTCGCCGCGTACGTTGGCTTCTGTAGCGAGTGTTTTGGGTACCCCGATGTACATGGACCAACCCACCGCAGCTCGTCGACGATTATCCTTCGCTCGGGTATGCGTGGAGATTGACGTCCAGTTCAAATATCAAGGGACGGTCCGCGTAAGGGGTGATGATGGTGAGATGGAGGAGGTGATCGTTGAATACGAATGGAGGCACAAGTATTGTGCGACGTGTGGGGTGCTCGGACATGACGACGGGAAGTGTGTGGACCAACGGTGTCAGCTCCGACGGTGCCAGGCAAGAACCAGGAATGGGTACCGGTCGGATCAAGGAAGCGCTCCGGCGCTTGGGCAAGAACGGGAAATCCTGGAGACGACGATGGGAAGCGTAACAGCGACGTTACGGCGCCATCTAGGGTTTCGTCGAGAAAAGAAGCGCAGCCGTTGGATGGAGACGGGGAGAAACGGGCCAGACCAGATGAACGACACGTGGGGGATGGCATGTTCGAAGGGACACATCTGTTAGATCTGTTAGATGTGCATATTAGCGGGAGAAAACAACAACCGTCGGATGGAGATAAGGAGAGAATAGGACATCCATTGGATCACTGTATGGAAAATGACGTGTGCTCTCCGAAGAATAGCGGGGCAGATCTTGGACCGTTGGATGCTGCGGAGAGTGTGGGTCCCGGATTGAGACCGTTCGATGACCGCGCCAGAACCAATGGAGACAAGGGGACAGTCGTCTCTGCAAGGCAGATTGCGGACCAATCAAATCGTGGGCGGATGGGACACATCGTACCTGGGGATTGGACCGCGTCAGAGGAGACCGTTAGACAAAAGACGCGTGGAAAGGAGGGTGCGGGAGAGCAGGAATCACGTGATTTTGAGCAGGAGTTTTTGCTGGACGCACATGGGAGAGGGTTGTTTGATGCAGAAGAATCTTCTGGTGGGCCTGGGCGGGAAAATCTGGGTAGTGGAGGCCAGAGAGAGAGCTGGGCTGCCGAACAGGAACAACTACATGACCCAAATGCAGCTCCTCACGAAAGTGCTTGTGGGGCTCTCACCGGAAATTCTTGCTCCCGCGACAAAGGCATTGAGGAAAATGAGCGGGGGCTCCCGGTACTCCAAGAGGGTGAGGGAAATTTGCGGGACAGCCCCGACTTAAAGGGAGAAATACGGGCGAGAAGGTTAAGATCTCCACCTCCCGCAGTAGACTTGGATACGCTTTCCCCTCAAATAGGCTTCGAAGGCGTCCGAGAGGCTTTATGGCAACAACGCGCACAAGAGGGGGATCCGTCTCATGCGGACCTCACACATAGTGATATGGAGGAGGCGGCAATGTTTGGCTTGGATCATGCGGAGTACAAGCGGATAAAGGATCTTAATGCGAACTTGGATATGGAATACGAGGATCCAGGGGACCCATGGAGTTGTGGCCCAGGCACACAAATTGTAGAGGCTGCTCCTCCAAAAGCGAAACCAAGACGAAGTCAAAGAAGAGAGAAAAACGAAAAAAGGGAGGAAATGAAGGATGCGAACGGTGTTATGTGTCGGTAGGACTTAGGAAGTGGTGTTAGAATAGCGCTAGTTGATGTAATTTTATTTACGCGAATATGGATTGCTCGCACCAGAGTAGTTCCTAGTACTACACTTGTATACTTTTTTTTGCATGTACGTTTATTGAGACATCAATAAATTTAGCGGCTCTTCCGAGACCGCCCTTTTGTTTTGCAAAAAAAGAAATAGAAGGAGAGAGGGAGAAAGAGTGAGGGAGTCGGTAAGTGAGCTAGACGGAGAAAGACAAGGAGAAGGAGAGAGAGTAGGAAGAGGAGACTGGAAGGGAAGGAGAGAAGGAAAGAGGGAGGGAGAAGGAGAAGTAGAGAGAGAAATAGAGGGAAGGAGAAGGGGGAGAGAGAAGGAGAACGAGAGGAGTGAGAGAGAGTGAAGGTGACGGAGAGGAAAAGAAGAGGGAGGAGGAGAGAGAAGGACAAGCGAAGCAGAAGGAGAGAGATGAGAGAAAGAGAAGGAGGGAGAGGAGGGAGAGGAGGAGGGAGAAGGAGAACAAGAGAGAGGGCAAGGAGAGAAGAATAAGGGCACACGGAGAGAAGGAGAAGGGGAGAGTAGATAAGGAGAGAGAGAGAGAGAGAGAGAGAGAGAGAGAAGAACAGTGGGAGTGAGAGGGGAGGAGAGCGAGAAGGAGATGAGGAGAGGAGAGATAGAGGAGGAGGAGAGAGAGAAGGAAAGAGAGAGAAGAAGGAGGAGGAGAGCGAGAGAGTACGATAGAGTGAGAGAGAAGGGTAGAGAGAGATGGACAAGGAGAGAGAAGTAGAGGGAGATGGGGGAGGGAAGGAGGAAGAAGGAGAGAGAAGGAGACGTAGAGAGGGAGAAGAGTGGAGATGGGAAGGAGAAGGAGAGAGAGGGAGAAAAGCAAGAGGAGAAGGCAAGCAAGGGAGAGTGAAGGAGAAGGGGAATGAGAAGGAGAGGTATTGAAGTAGAGGAGAAGGAGAGAGAGGGAAGGAGATGGAAGACGAAGAGTGAGGGATAAAGAGAGAGAAGATAGAAGGGAAGAGAGAATCAGAGAGTGGAGTGGGAAGGAGAGAGCGCGGGACAACAAGAGAGTGAAAAACAAGGCGAAGGAGGGGAGAGAGAGAAGGAGAGTGTGGGACGAGAGAGAAGGAAATGAGGAAACAAGGAGAGAGGGACGGAGAGAGAGAGGTAGGAGGAGAAGGAGAGAGAGGAGAGGTGGACGGAGGGGGAGAGAGTGAGAAGGGCAAGGAGAGAGAGGGAGAAGGAGAGCGACAAGGAGGGAGTGAAACGGAGAAGGGGAGAGAGGGAATTAGAGCGAGAAGTGGAGAGAGGAGAGAGAGAAAGAGAAAGAGAGAGGGAGTCGGTAAGTAAGCTAGACGGAGGAAGACAAGGAGAAGGAGAGAGAGAAGGAAGAGGAGACTGGCAGGGAAGGAGAGAAGGAAAGAGGGAGGGAGAAGGAGAAGTAGAGAGAGAAATAGAGGGAAGGAGAAGGGGGAGAGAGAAGGAGAACGAGAGGAGTGAGAGAGAGTGACGGTGACGGAGAGGAAAAGAAGAGGGAGGAGGAGAGAGAAGGACAAGCGAAGCAGAAGGAGAGAGATGAGAGAAAGAGAAGGAGGGAGAGGAGGGAGAGGAGGAGGGAGAAGAAGGGGAGAGGAGGAGGGAGAAGGAGAACAAGAGAGAGGGCAAGGAGAGAAGAATAAGGGCACACGGAGAGAAGGAGAAGGGGAGAGTAGATAAGGAGAGAGAGAGAGAGAGAGAGAAGGACAATGGGAGTGAGAGGGGAGGAGAGCGAGAAGGAGACGAGGAGAGTAGAGATAGAGGAGGAGGAGAGAGAGAAGGAAATAGAGAGAAGAAGGAGGAGGAGAGCGAGAGAGTACGATAGAGTGAGAGAGGAGGGGAGAGAGAGATGGACAAGGAGAGAGAAGTAGAGGGAGATGGGGGAGGGAAGGAGGAAGAAGGAGAGAGAAGGAGACGGAGAGAGGGAGAAGAGTGGAGATGGGAAGGAGAAGGAGAGAGAGGGAGAGAAGCAACAGGAGAAGGCAAGCGAGGGAGAGAGAAGGGGAAGGGGAAAGAGAAGGAGAGGTATAGAAGTAGAGGAGAAGGAGAGAGAGGGAAGGAGATGGAAGACGAAGAGTGAGGGATAAGGAGAGAGAAGATAGAAGGGAAGAGAGAATCAGAGAGTGGAGTGGGAAGGAGAGAGCGCGGGACAACAAGAGAGTGAAAAACAAGGAGAATGAGGGGAGAGAGAGAAGGAGAGTGTGGGACGAGTGAGAAGGAAATGTGGAAACAAGGAGAGAGGGACGGAGAGAGAGAGCTAGGAGGAGAAGGAGAGACAGGAGAGGTGGACGGAGGGGGAGAGAGTGAGAAGGGCAAGGAGAGATGGAGAAGCAGAGAGAACAATAGAGAAGGAGAGAGAGGGGGAAGGAGAGCGACAAGGAGGGAGTGAAACGGAGAAGGGGAGAGAGTGAATTAGAGCGAGAAGTGGAGAGAGGAGAAAGAGAAAGAGAAGGAGAGAGGGAGAAAGAGTGAGGGAGTCGGTAAGTGAGCTAGACGGAGAAAGACAAGGAGAAGGAGAGAAAGAAGGAAGAGGAGACTGGAAGGGAAGGAGAGAAGGAAAGAGGGAGGGAGAAGGAGAAGTAGAGAGAGAAATAGAGGGAAGGAGAAGGGGGAGAGAGAAGGAGAACGAGAGGAGTGAGAGAGAGTGAAGGTGACGGAGAGGAAAAGAAGAGGGAGGAGGAGAGAGAAGGACAAGCGAAGCAGAAGGAGAGAGATGAGAGAAAGAGAAGGAGACGAAGAGATGGAGAAGAGTGGAGATGGGAAGGAGAAGGAGAGAAGCAAGAGGAGAAGGCAAGCGAGGGAGAGAGAAGGAGAAGGGGAAAGAGAAGGAGAGGTATAGAAGTAGAGGAGAAGGAGAGAGAGGGAAGGAGATGGAAGACGAAGTGTGAGGGATAAGGAGAGAGAAGATAGAAGGGAAGAGAGAATCAGAGAGTGGAGTGGGAAGGAGAGAGCGTGGGATAACAAGAGAGTGAAGAACAAGGAGAAGGAGGGGAGAGAGAGAGAAGGAGAGTGTGGGACGAGAGAGAAGGAAATGGGGAAATAAGGAGAGAGGGACGGAGAGAGAGAGCTAGGGGGAGAAGGAGAGAGAGGAGAGGTGGACGGTGGGGGAGAGAGTGAGAAGGGCAAGGAGAGATGGAGAAGCAGAGAGAACAATAGAGAAGGAGAAGGAGAGCGACAAGGAGGGAGTGAAATGGAGAAGGGGAGAGAGTGAATTAGAGCGAGAAATGGAGGAGAGAGAGAATGAGAATGAGAGAAAGGAGAAAGAGGAGAGGAAAACGAGAGAAGTAGAAGGAGAAGGAGAGAGGACGGAGATGAGGGGGATGACAGCCACCTAGGCCTTTCGCCTCGCCACCCATGAACGCCGGTCGGTCCCTCCGGTCTGCCGGCCGGACCACCTCTGCCTCCGGCGAGGAGGCGGTGCCGGATGGTGAAAAATGGAAATTTCTTGGAGAGGGGACGGAAAGTGGAGGAGAAGGGATAGGGAATGCTGAATGGCCACCCCTTGGGGCAGCTCGGCCCACCATCGCCGACGACTCTCGCCGGCCCCCCAGCGACGCCCTAAGCGGACAGGTGGCAGATGAAACCCTCAGGCTAACGAGAGTAAGCCAAACCGAGGAAAGGACAGAGGGCGATGCATCGAATCGAGAGGGAGAACGACACCGGAGCTGGTCGGAGCTATTTCGAAAACCGAGGACGGAGGACGACCCAACCACTCTCGCCCTTATTCCTCCGGAGGAGGTTGATGGCGCTAAGGTCGCTGTCTATACGAGAGAGGACAAGGAATACGTGCAAAGGTTATGGGAAGGTGCGCTTGTTGCCTATTTTATCGGCTTCCGACCACACCCCCCGACGTTAGAGAAGCACTTGACCAGGATGTGGGGCATCGTCGGGAAGCTAGAGGTGTTCATGCGGCCCGGCGAGGTCTTTATACTTCGGTTCTCAGAGACAGAAGATAGGAAGAGGGTGATGGGAGGCGGCCCATGTTTCGTACGGGGGTCACCACTTGTCCTCCGACCATGGTCACCGAGCGTCGAGGTCAGGAAAGATAAACTCGCTACAATCCCGATATGGGTACGCTTCCCCGGTCTGAGCCTTCGGTTTTGGTCGCCGCGTACGTTGGCTTCTGTAGCGAGTGTTTTGGGTACCCCGATGTACAGATGAGAGAAAGAGAAGGAGGGAGAGGAGGAGGGAGAAGAAGGGTAGAGGAGGAGGGAGAAGGAGTACAACAGAGAGGGCAAGGAGAGAAGAATAAGGGCACACAGAGAGAAGCAGAAGGGGTGAGTAGATAAGGAGAGAGAGAGAGAAGGACAATGGGAGTAAGAGGGGAGGAGAGCGAGAAGGAGACAAGGAGAGGAGAGATAGAGGATGAGGAGAGAGAGAAGGAAAGAGAGAGAAGGAGGAGGAGGAGAGCGAGAGAGTACGATAGAGTGAGAGAGGAGGGGAGAGAGAGATGGAGAAGGAGAGAGAAGTAGAGGGAGATGGGGGAGATGGGGGAGGGAAGGAGGAAGAAGGAGAGAGAAGGAGACGGAGAGAGGGAGAAGAGTGGAGATGGGAAGGAGAAGGAGAGGGAGGGAGAGAAGCAAGAGGAGAAGGCAAGCGAGGGAGAGAGAAGCAGAAGGGGAAAGAGAAGGAGAGGTATTGAAGTAGAGGAGAAGGAGAGAGAGGGAAGGAGATGGAAGACGAAGGGTGAGGGATAAGGACAGAGAAGATAGAAGGGAAGGGAGAATCACAGAGTGGAGGGAAGGAGAGAGCGCGGGACAACAAAAGAGTGAAAAACAAGGAGAAGGAGGGGAGAGAGAGAAGGAGTGTGTGGGACGAGAGAGAAGGAAATTGGGAAACAAGGAGAGAGGGACGAAGAGAGAGAGAGAGCTAGAAGGAGAAGGAGAGAGAGGAGAGGTGGACGGAGGGGGAGAGAGTGACAAGGGCAAGGAGAGATGGACAAGCCGAGAGAACAATAGAGAAGGATAGAGAGGGAGAAGGAGAGCGACAAGGAGGGAGTGAAACGGAGAAGGGGAGAGAGTGAATTAGAGCGAGAAGTGAAGAGAGGAGAGAGAGAAAGAGAAGGAGAGAGGGAGAAAGAGTGAGGGAGTCGGTAAGTGAGCTAGACGGAGAAAGACAAGGAGAAGGAGAGAGAGAAGGAAGAGGAGACTGGAAGGGAAGGAGAGAAGGAAAGAGGGAGGGAGAAGGAGAAGTAGAGAGAGAAATAGAGGGAAGGAGAAGGGGGAGAGAGAAGGAGAACGAGAGGAGTGAGAGAGAGTGAAGGTGACGGAGAGGAAAAGAAGAGGGAGGAGGAGAGAGAAGGACAAGTCAGAAGGAGAGAGGTGAGAGAAAGAGAAGGAGGGAGAGGAGGAGGGATAAGAAGGGGAGAGGAGGGAGAAGGAGAACAAGAGAGAGGGCAAGGAGAGAAGTATAACGGCACACGGAGAGAAGGAGAAGGGGAGAGTAGATAAGAATAGAGAGAGAGAGAGAGAGAGAGAGAGAGAGAGAAGGACAATGGGAAGGAGAGGGGAGGAGAGCGAGAAGGAGACGAGGAGAGGAGAGATAGAGGAGGAGGAGAGAGAGAAGGAAAGAGAGAGAAGGAGGAGGAGGAGAGCGAGAGAGTACGATAGAGTGAGAGAGGAGGGGAGAGAGAGATGGACAAGGAGAGAGAAGTAGAGGGAGATGGGGGAGGGAAGGAGGAAGAAGGAGAGAGAAGGAGACGGAGAGAGAGAGAAGAGTGGAGATGGGAAGGAAAGGAGAGAGAGGGAGAGAAGCTAGAGGAGAAGGCAAGCGAGGGAGAGAGAAGGAGAAGGGGAAAGAGAAGGAGAGGTATTGAAGTAGAGGAGAAGGAGAGAGAGGGAAGGAGATGGAAGACGAAGAGTGAGGGATAAGGAGAGAGAAGATAGAAGGGAAGAGAGAATCAGAGAGTGGAGTGGGAAGGAGAGAGTGCGGGACAACAATAGAGTGAAAAACAAGGAGAAGGAGGGGAGAGTGAGAAGGAGAGTGTGGGAGGAGAGAGAAGGAAATGGGGAAACGAGGAGAGAGGGACGGAGAGAGAGAGCTAGAAGGAGAAGGAGAGAGAGGAGAGGTGGACGGAGGGGGAGAGAGTGAGAAGGGCAAGGAGAGATGGAGAAGCAGTGAGAACAATAGAGAAGGAGAGAGGGAGAAGGAGAGCGACAAGGAGGGAGTGAAACGGAGAAGGGGAGAGAGTGAATTAGAGCGAGAAGTGGAGAGAGGAGAGAGAGAAAGAGAAGGATAGAGGGAGAAAGAGTGAGGGAGTCAGTAAGTGAGCTAGACGGAGAAAGACAAGGAGAAGGAGAGAGAGAAGGAAGAGGAGACTGGAAGGGAAGGAGAGAAGGAAAAAGGGAGGGAGAAGGAGAAGTAGAGAGAGAAATAGAGGGAAGGAGAAGGGGGAGAGAGAAGGAGAACGAGAGGAGTGAGAGAGAGTGAAGGTGACGGAGAGGAAAAGAAGAGGGAGGAGGAGAGAGAAGGACAAGCGAAGCAGAAGGAGAGAGATGAGAGAAAGAGAAGGAGGGAGAGGAGGAGGGAGAAGAAGGGTAGAGGAGGGAGAAGGAGTACAAGAGAGAGGGCAAGGAGAGAAGAATAAGGGCACACAGAGAGAAGCAGAAGGGGTGAGTAGATAAGGAGAGAGAGAGAGAGAAGGACAATGGGAGTAAGAGGGGAGGAGAGCGAGAAGGAGACAAGGAGAGGAGAGATAGACGAGGAGGAGAGAGAGAAGGAAAGAGAGAGAAGGAGGAGGAGAGCGAGAGAGTACGATAGAGTGAGAGAGGAGGGGAGAGAGAGATGGAGAAGGAGAGAGAAGTAGAGGGAGATGGGGGAGGGAAGGAGGAAGAAGGAGAGAGAAGGAGACGGAGAGAGGGAGAAGAGTGGAGATGGGAAGGAGAAGGAGAGAGAGGGAGAGAAGCAAGAGGAGAAGGCAAGCGAGGGAGAGAGAAGCAGAAGGGGAAAGAGAAGGAGAGGTATTGAAGTAGAGGAGAAGGAGAGAGAGGGAAGGAGATGGAAGACGAAGGGTGAGGGATAAGGACAGAGAAGATAGAAGGGAAGGGAGAATCACAGAGTGGAGGGAAGGAGAGAGCGCGGGACAACAAAAGAGTGAAAAACAAGGAGAAGGAGGGGAGAGAGAGAAGGAGTGTGTGGGACGAGAGAGAAGGAAATTGGGAAACAAGGAGAGAGGGACGAAGAGAGAGAGAGCTAGAAGGAGAAGGAGAGAGAGGAGAGGTGGACGGAGGGGGAGAGAGTGAGAAGGGCAAGGAGAGATGGACAAGCCGAGAGAACAATAGAGAAGGATAGAGAGGGAGAAGGAGAGCGACAAGGAGGGAGTGAAACGGAGAAGGGGAGAGAGTGAATTAGAGCGAGAAGTGAAGAGAGGAGAGAGAGAAAGAGAAGGAGAGAGGGAGAAAGAGTGAGGGAGTCGGTAAGTGAGCTAGACGGAGAAAGACAAGGAGAAGGAGAGAGAAAAGGAAGAGGAGACTGGAAGGGAAGGAGAGAAGGAAAGAGGGAGGGAGAAGGAGAAGTAGAGAGAGAAATAGAGGGAAGGAGAAGGGGGAGAGAGAAGGAGAACGAGAGGAGTGAGAGAGAGTGAAGGTGACGGAGAGGAAAAGAAGAGGAAGGAGGAGAGAGAAGGACAAGTCAGAAGGAGAGAGGTGAGAGAAAGAGAAGGAGGGAGAGGAGGAGGGATAAGAAGGGGAGAGGAGGGAGAAGGAGAACAAGAGAGAGGGCAAGGAGAGAAGTATAACGACACACGGAGAGAAGGAGAAGGGGAGAGTAGATAAGAATAGAGAGAGAGAGAGAGAGAGAGAGAGAGAGAGAGAAGGACAATGGGAGTGAGAGGGGAGGAGAGCGAGAAGGAGACGAGGAGAGGAGAGATAGAGGAGGAGGAGAGAGAGAAGGAAAGAGAGAGAAGGAGGAGGAGGAGAGCGAGAGAGTACGATAGAGTGAGAGAGGAGGGGAGAGAGAGATGGACAAGGAGAGAGAAGTAGAGGGAGATGGGGGAGGGAAGGAGGAAGAAGGAGAGAGAAGGAGACGGAGAGAGAGAGAAGAGTGGAGATGGGAAGGAAAGGAGAGAGAGGGAGAGAAGCTAGAGGAGAAGGCAAGCGAGGGAGAGAGAAGGAGAAGGGGAAAGAGAAGGAGAGGTATTGAAGTAGAGGAGAAGGAGAGAGAGGGAAGGAGATGGAAGACGAAGAGTGAGGGATAAGGAGAGAGAAGATAGAAGGGAAGAGAGAATCAGAGAGTGGAGTGGGAAGGAGAGAGTGCGGGACAACAATAGAGTGAAAAACAAGGAGAAGGAGGGGAGAGTGAGAAGGAGAGTGTGGGAGGAGAGAGAAGGAAATGGGGAAACGAGGAGAGAGGGACGGAGAGAGAGAGCTAGAAGGAGAAGGAGAGAGAGGAGAGGTGGACGAAGGGGGAGAGAGTGAGAAGGGCAAGGAGAGATGGAGAAGCAGTGAGAACAATAGAGAAGGAGAGAGAGGGAGAAGGAAAGCGACAAGGAGGGAGTGAAACGGAGAAGGGGAGAGAGTGAATTAGAGCGAGAAGTGGAGAGAGGAGAGAGAGAAAGAGAAGGAGAGAGGGAGAAAGAGTGAGGGAGTCAGTAAGTGAGCTAGACGGAGAAAGACAAGGAGAAGGAGAGAGAGAAGGAAGAGGAGACTGGAAGGGAAGGAGAGAAGGAAAAAGGGAGGGAGAAGGAGAAGTAGAGAGAGAAATAGAGGGAAGGAGAAGGGGGAGAGAGAAGGAGAACGAGAGGACTGAGAGAGAGTGAAGGTGACGGAGAGGAAAAGAAGAGGGAGGAGGAGAGAGAAGGACAAGCGAAGCAGAAGGAGAGAGATGAGAGAAAGAGAAGGAGGGAGAGGAGGAGGGAGAAGAAGGGTAGAGGAGGAGGGAGAAGGAGTACAAGAGAGAGGGCAAGGAGAGAAGAATAAGGGCACACAGAGAGAAGCAGAAGGGGAGAGTAGATAAGGAGAGAGAGAGAGAGAAGGACAATGGGAGTAAGAGGGGAGGAGAGCGAGAAGGAGACAAGGAGAGGAGAGATAGAGGAGGAGGAGAGAGAGAAGGAAAGAGAGAGAAGGAGGAGGAGAGCGAGAGAGTACGATAGAGTGAGAGAGGAGGGGAGAGAGAGATGGAGAAGGAGAGAGAAGTAGAGGGAGATGGGGGAGGGAAGGAGGAAGAAGGAGAGAGAAGGAGACGGAGAGAGGGAGAAGAGTGGAGATGGGAAGGAGAAGGAGAGAGAGGGAGAGAAGCAAGAGGAGAAGGCAAGCGAGGGAGAGAGAAGCAGAAGGGGAAAGAGAAGGAGAGGTATTGAAGTAGAGGAGAAGGAGAGAGAGGGAAGGAGATGGAAGACGAAGGGTGAGGGATAAGGACAGAGAAGATAGAAGGGAAGGGAGAATCATAGAGTGGAAGGAAGGAGAGAGCGCGGGACAACAAAAGAGTGAAAAACAAGGAGAAGGAGGGGAGAGAGAGAAGGAGAGTGTGGGACGAGAGAGAAGGAAATTGGGAAACAATGAGAGAGGGACGAAGAGAGAGAGAGCTAGAAGGAGAAGGAGAGAGAGGAGAGGTGGACGGAGGGGGAGAGAGTGAGAAGGGCAAGGAGAGATGGACAAGCCGAGAGTACAATAGAGAAGGATAGAGAGGGAGAAGGAGAGCGACAAGGAGGGAGTGAAACGGAGAAGGGGAGAGAGTGAATTAGAGCGAGAAGTGAAGAGAGGAGAGAGAGAAAGAGAAAGAGAGAGGGAGAAAGAGTGAGGGAGTCGGTAAGTGAGCTAGACGGAGAAAGATAAGGAGAAGGAGAGAGAGAAGGAAGAGGAGACTGGAAGGGAAGGAGAGAAGGAAAGAGGGAGGGAGAAGGAGAAGTAGAGAGACAAATAGAGGGAAGGAGATGGGGGAGAGAGAAGGAGAACGAGAGGACTGAGAGAGAGTGAAGGTGACGGAGAGGAAAAGAAGAGGGAGGAGGAGAGAGAAGGACAAGCGAAGCAGAAGGAGAGAGATGAGAGAAAGAGAAGGAGGGAGAGGAGGAGGGAGAAGAAGGGTAGAGGAGGAGGGAGAAGGAGAACAAGAGAGATGGCAAGGAGAGAAGAATAAGGGCACACAGAGAGAAGGAGAAGGGGAGAGTAGATAAGGAGAGAGAGAGAGAAGGACAATGGGAGTAAGAGGGGAGGAGAGCGAGAAGGAGACAAGGAGAGGAGAGATAGAGGAGGAGGAGAGAGAGAAGGAAAGAGAGAGAAGGAGGAGGAGGAGAGCGAGAGAGTACGATAGAGTGAGAGAGGAGGGGAGAGAGAGATGGAGAAGGAGAGAGAAGTAGAGGGAGATGGGGGAGGGAAGGAGGAAGAAGGAGAGAGAAGGAGACGGAGAGAGGGAGAAGAGTGGAGATGGGAAGGAGAAGGAGAGAGAGGGAGAGAAGCAAGAGGAGAAGGCAAGCGAGGGAGAGAGAAGCAGAAGGGGAAAGAGAAGGAGAGGTATTGAAGTAGAGGAGAAGGAGAGAGAGGGAAGGAGATGGAAGACGAAGGGTGAGGGATAAGGACAGAGAAGATAGAAGGGAAGGGAGAATCATAGAGTGGAAGGAAGGAGAGAGCGCGGGACAACAAAAGAGTGAAAAACAAGGAGAAGGAGGGGAGAGAGAGGAGAGTGTGGGACGAGAGAGAAGGAAATTGGGAAACAATGAGAGAGGGACGAAGAGAGAGAGAGCTAGAAGGAGAAGGAGAGAGAGGAGAGGTGGACGGAGGGGGAGAGAGTGAGAAGGGCAAGGAGAGATGGACAAGCCGAGAGAACAATAGAGAAGGATAGAGAGGGAGAAGGAGAGCGACAAGGAGGGAGTGAAACGGAGAAGGGGAGAGAGTGAATTAGAGCGAGAAGTGAAGAGAGGAGAGAGAGAAAGAGAAAGAGAGAGGGAGAAAGAGTGAGGGAGTCGGTAAGTGAGCTAGACGGAGAAAGATAAGGAGAAGGAGAGAGAGAAGGAAGAGGAGACTGGAAGGGAAGGAGAGAAGGAAAGAGGGAGGGAGAAGGAGAAGTAGAGAGACAAATAGAGGGAAGGAGATGGGGGAGAGAGAAGGAGAACGAGAGGACTGAGAGAGAGTGAAGGTGACGGAGAGGAAAAGAAGAGGGAGGAGGAGAGAGAAGGACAAGCGAAGCAGAAGGAGAGAGATGAGAGAAAGAGAAGGAGGGAGAGGAGGAGGGAGAAGAAGGGTAGAGGAGGAGGGAGAAGGAGAACAAGAGAGATGGCAAGGAGAGAAGAATAAGGGCACACAGAGAGAAGGAGAAGGGGAGAGTAGATAAGGAGAGAGAGAGAGAAGGACAATGGGAGTAAGAGGGGAGGAGCGCGAGAAGGAGACAAGGAGAGGAGAGATAGAGGAGGAGGAGAGAGAGAAGGAAAGAGAGAGAAGGAGGAGGAGGAGAGCGAGAGAGTACGATAGAGTGAGAGAGGAGGGGAGAGAGAGATGGAGAAGGAGAGAGAAGTAGAGGGAGATGGGGGAGGGAAGGAGGAAGAAGGAGACGGAGAGAGGGAGAAGAGTGGAGATGGGAAGGAGAAGGAGAGAGAGGGAGAGAAGCAAGAGGAGAAGGCAAGCGAGGGAAAGAGAGAAGGAGAAGGGGAAAGAGAAGGAGAGGTATTGAAGTAGAGGAGAAGGAGAGAGTGGGAAGGAGATGGAAGACGAAGAGTGAAAGATAAGGAGAGAGAAGATAGAAGGGAAGAGAGAATCAGAGAGTGGAGTGGGAAGGAGAGAGCGCGGGACAACAAGAGAGTGAAAAACAAGGAGAAGGAGGGGTGAGAGAGAAGGAGAGTGTGGGACGAGAGTGAAGGAAATGGGGAAACAAGGAGAGAGGGACGGAGAGAGAGAGAGAGAGAGCTAGAAGGAGAAGGAGAGAGAGGAGAGTTGGACGGAGGGGGAGAGAGCGAGAAGGGCAATGAGAGATGGAGAAGCAGAGAGAACAATAGAGAAGGAGAGAGAGGGAGAAGGAGAGCGACAAGGAGGGAGCGAAACGGAGAAGGGGAGAGAGTGAATTAGAGCGAGAAGTGGAGAGAGGAGAGAAAGAGAAGGAGAGAGGGAGAAGGAGTGAGGGAGTCGGTAAGTGAGCTAGACGGAGAAAGACAAGGAGAAGGAGAGAGAGAAGGAAGAGGAGAGTGGAAGGGAAGGAGAGAAGGAAAGAGGGAGGGAGAAGGAGAAGTAGAGAGAGAAATAGAGGGAAGGAGAAGGGGGAGAGAGAAGGAGAACGAGAGGAGTGAGAGAGAGTGAAGGTGACGGAAAGGAAAAGAAGAGGGATGAGGAGAGAGAAGGCAAGCGAGGGAGAGAGAAGGAGAAGGGGAAAGAGAAGGAGAGGTATTGAAGTAGAGGAGAAGGAGAGAGTGGGAAGGAGATGGAAGACGAAGAGTGAGGGATAAGGAGAGAGAAGATAGAAGGGAAGAGAGAATCAGAGAGTGGAGTGGGAAGGAGAGAGCACGGGACAACAAGAGAGTGAAAAACAAGGAGAAGGAGGGGAGAGAGAGAAGGAGAGTGTGGGACGAGAGAGAAGGAAATGGGGAAACAAGGAGAGAGGGACGGAGAGAGAGAGCTAGGAGGAGAAGGAGAGAGAGGAGAGGTGGACGGAGGGGGAGAGAGTGAGAAGGGCAAGGAGAGATGGAGAAGCAGAGAGAACAATAGAGAAGGAGAGAGAGGGAGAAGGAGAGCGACAAGGAGGGAGTGAAACGGAGAAGGGGAGAGAGTGAATTAGAGCGAGAAGTGGAGAGAGGAGAGAGAGAAAGAGAAGGAGAGGGAGAAAGAGTGAGGGTGTCGGTAAGTGAGCTAGACGGAGAAAGACAAGGAGAAGGAGAGAGAGAAGGAAGAGGAGACTGGAAGGGAAGGAGAGAAGGAAAGAGGGAGGGAGAAGGAGAAGTAGAGGGAGAAATAGAGGGAAGTAGTAGGGGGAGAGAGAAGGAGAACGAGAGGAGTGAGGAGGAGAGAGAAGGACAAGGGAAGCAGAAGGAGAGAGATGAGAGAAAGAGAAGAAGGGAGAGGAGGAGGGAGAAGAAGGGGAGAGGAGGAGGGATAAGGAGAACAAGAGAGAGGGCAAGGAGAGAAGAATAAGGGCACACAGAGAGAAGGAGAAGGGGAGAGTAGATAAGGGGAGAGAGAGAGAGAGAGAGAGAGAGAAGGACAATGGGAGTGAGAGGGGAGGAGAGCGAGAAGGAGATTAGGAGAGGAGAGATAGAGGAGGAGGAGAGAGAGAAGGAAAGAGAGAGAGAAGAAGGAGGAGGAGAGCGAGAGAGTACGATAGAGTGAGAGAGGAGGGTAGAGAGAGATGGACAAGGAGAGAGAAGTAGAGGGAGATGGGGGAGGGAAGGAGGAAGAAGGAGAGAGAAGGAGACGGAGAGAGGGAGAAGAGTGGAGATGGGGGAGGGAAGGAGGAGGGAAGGAGGAAGAAGGAGAAGGAGAGAGAGGGAGAGAAGCAAGAGGAGAAGGCAAGAGAGGGAGAGAGAAGGAGAAGGGGAAAGAGAAGGGTGGTATTGAAGTAGAGGAGAAGGAGAGAGAGGGAAGGAGATGGAAGACGAAGAGGGAGGGATAATGAGAGAGAAGATAGAAGGTAATAGAGAATCAGAGAGTGGAGTGGAAAGGAGAGAGCGCGGGACAACAAGAGAGTGAAAAAAAAGGAGAAGGAGGGGAGAGAGAGAAGGAGGGTGTGGGACGAGAGAGAAGGAAATGGGGAAACAAGGAGAGAGGAACGGAGAGAGAGCTAGGAGGAGAAGGAGAGAGAGGAGAGGTGGACGGAGGGGGAGAGAGTGAGAAGGGCAAGGAGAGATGGAGAAGCAGAGAGCAAGAGAGAGAGGGAGAAGGAGAGCGACAAGGAGGGAGTGAAACGGAGAAGGGGAGAGAGTGAATTAGAGCGAGAACTGGAGAGAGGAGAGAGAGAAAGAGAAGCGGAGACTGGAAGGGAAGGAGAGAAGGAAAGAGGGAGGGAGAAGGAGAAGTAGAGGGAGAAATAGAGGGAAGGAGAAGGGGGAGAAAGAAGGAGAACGAGAGGAGTGAGAGAGAGTGAAGGTGACGGAGAGGAAAAGAAGAGGGAGGAGGAGAGAGAAGGACAAGCGAAGCAGAAGGAGAGAGATGAGAGAAAGAGAAGGAGGGAGAGGAGGGAGAAGGAGAACAAGAGAGAGGGCAAGGAGAGAAGAATAAGGGCACACGGAGAGAAGGAGAAGAGGAAAGTAGATAAGGAGAGAGAGAGAGAGAAGGACAATGGGAGTGAGAGGGGAGGAGAGCGAGAATGAGACGACGAGAGGAGAGATAGAGGAGGAGGAGAGGGAGAAGGAAAGAGAGAGAAGAAAGAGGAGGAGAGCGAGAGAGTATGATAGAGTGAGAGAGGAGGGGAGAGAGAGATGGACAAGGAGAGAGAAGTAGAGGGAGATGGGGGAGGGAAGGAGGAAGAAGGAGAGAGAAGGAGACGGAGAGAGGGAGAAGAGTGGAGATGGGAAGGAGAAGGAGAGAGAGGGAGAGAAGCAAGAGGAGAAGGCAAGCGAGGGAGAGAGAAGGAGAAGGGGAAAGAGAAGGAGAGGTATCGAAGTAGAGGAGAAGGAGAGAGAGAGAGAAGGAGATAGAAGACGAAGAGTGAGGGATAAGGAGAGAGAAGATAGAAGGGAAGAGAGAATCAGAGAGTGGAGTGGGAAGGAGAGAGCGCGGGACAACAAGAGAGTGAAAAATAAGGAGAAGGAGGGGGAGAGAGAAGGAGAGTGTGGGACGAGAGAGAAGGAAATGGGGAAACAATGAGAGAGGGACGGAGAGAGAGAGAGCTAGGAGGAGAAGGAGAGAGAGGAGAGGTGGATGGAGGGGGAGAGAGTGAGAAGGGCAAGGAGAGATGGAGAAGCAGAGAGAACAATAGAGAAGGAGAGAGAGGGAGAAGGGGAGCGACAAGGAGGGAGTGAAACGGAGAAGGGGAGAGAGTGAATTAGAGCGAGAAGTGGAGATAGGAGAGAGAGAAAGAGATGGAGAGAGGGAGAAAGATTGAGGGAGTCGGTAAGTGAGCTAGACGGAGAAAGACAAGGAGAAGGAGAGTGAGAAGGAAGAGGAGACTGGAAGGGAAGGAGAGAAGGAAAGAGGGAGGGAGAAGGAGAAGTAAAGAGAGAAATAGAGGGAAGGAGAAGGGGGAGAGAGATGGAGAACGAGAGGAGTGAGAGAGAGTGAAGGTGACGGAGAGGAAAACAAGAGGGAGGAGGAGAGAGAAGGACAAGCGAAGCAGAAGGAGAGAGATGAGAGAAAGATTAAGAGACGGAGAGAGGGAGAAGAGTGGAGATGGGAAGGAGAAGGAGAGAGGGAGAGAAGCAAGAGGAGAAGGCAAGCAAGGGAGAGAGAAGGAGAAGGGGAAAGAGAAGGAGAGGTATAGAAGAAGAGGAGAAGGATAGAGAGGGAAGGAGATGGAAGACGAAGAGTGAGGGATAAGGAGAGAGAAGATTGAAGGGAAGAGAGAATCAGAGAGGGGAGTGGGAAGGAGAGAGCGTGGGACAACAAGAGAGTGAAGAACAAGGAGAAGGAGGGGGGAGAGAGAGAAGGAGAGTGTGGGACGAGAGAGAAGGAAATGGGGAAACAAGGAGAGAGGGACGGAGAGAGAGAGCTAGGAGGAGAAGGAGAGAGAGGAGAGGTGGACGGAGGGGGAGAGAGTGAGAAGGGCAAGGAGAGATGGAGAAGCAGAGAGAACAATAGAGAAGGAGAGAGAGGGAGAAGGAGAGCGACAAGGAGGGAGTGAAATGGAGAAGGGGAGAGAGTGAATTAGAGCGAGAAATGGAGAGAGGAGAGAGAGAAAGAGAAGGAGAGAAAGGAGAAAGAGGAGAGGAAAGCGAGAGAAGTAGAAGGAGAAGGAGAGAGGACGGAGATGAGGGGGATGACAGCCACCTAGGCCTTTTGCCTCGCCACCCATGAGCGCCGGTCGGTCCCTCCGGTCTGCCGGCCGGACCGCCTCTGCCTCCGGCGAGGAGGCGGTGCCCGATGGTGAAAAATGGAAATTTCTTGGAGAGGGGACGGAAAGTGGAGGAGAAGGGATAGGGAATGTTGAATGGCCACCCCTTGGGGCAGCTCGGCCCACCATCGCCGACGACTCTCGCCGGCCCCCCCAGCGACGCCCTAAGCGGACAGGTGGCAGATGAAACCCTCAGGCAAACGAGAGTAAGCCAAACCGAGGAAAGGACAGAGGGCGATGCATCGAATCGAGAGGGAGAACGACACCGAAGCTGGTCGGAGCTATTTCGAAAACCGAGGACGGAGGACGACCCAACCACTCTCGCCTTTATTCCTCCGGAGGAGGTTGATGGCGCTAAGGTCGCTGTCTATACGAGAGAGGACAAGGAATACTTTCAAAGGTTATGGGAAAGTGCGCTTGTTGCCTATTTTATCGGCTTCCGACCACACCCCCCGACGTTAGAGAAGCACTTGACCAGGATGTGGGGCATCGTCGGGAAGCTAGAGGTGTTCATGCGGCCCGGCGAGGTCTTTATACTTCGGTTCTCGGAGACAGAAGATAGGAAGAGGGTGATGGGAGGCGGCCCATGGTTCTGTAGGATTTCATGTTTAATTATACATATATATTTTCGAAATTTTTATGTATAATAAGGATCAATTACAATTTTCTTTGATTTATTTCATGCATGCATCGGTTTGTTTTAACATCTAGTTTCAAAACTCTATTAAAACAAACAAGGGCTCCGAAATTCATACCTAGAAGTTCTCAAAATTTTCTTGAAGATTCGGAGACGTTGGGAATGCTTCTCGCCGCGCCGGATGCCTCCGAGTGTTCACCGAAACCCTAAACAAGGTTGGAGAGAAATGAGCTAGCCAATCGATCTCCAAACAAGCTTAGAATCTAGCTACAAACCCATTCCTTAGCCTCTGAGATTTCTCCTTCCAAAGACTTAGAAAACTAAGAGAATTTTCGTGGGTTTTTGTGGTGAATTAGGGAGAATAAGGACCTATTTATAGGTTCCAATCTTACTCTTAATCATGGCTATTCTTTAGCCACGTTTTTCTTTACATTTTTCTCTCATAAATTAATTCCTTAATGCATTACATGCACCCACAAAACGTTTGACCAAGTTTGGAGCTAATCCAACCATCAATCAAATTAATTTCTTAATAATCAAAGGCAGAAAATCAATCGCTGTTCGGTTGACCGAGACCCATTCGGTTAACCGAATATGTCACGATTGGTTGACCGAGTACTAGACGGATGACCGATTCTTAAAGGGAAAAATTCTCCTTAACCGATCGGACGAATTCTCGTCTAAGACCGAGTGTCATTCGGTTAACCGAAAATATCGGAACTTAACATTGTTCGGTCGACCGATTTTGGTTCGGTATACCGTACCAAAGTTCCAGGTACTTTGGTCAAGTTCGGTCAATCAAATATGACTATCTGTTCCATGTTCGGTTGACCGATCCACAGATCCTTCGGTCGACCGAACCTCAACGGATTACCGAACTTTTACCCGATTTTGCCTTTTTCAAATTTTGGATTTATTTCCAACAAAATTTGAACTTTAGGGGTTTTTAGCAAATTCACAACTTATGCAATATATTATCCTATGCAACAATAAATTATTGCACCCCATAATATATGCATCTCATATGAATTTATCATGATTCTAATTATGTTTATATACGACATAATTGATTTTACTTGTTCACCACATGTGTCATATTTTCTATAAGAAACCCGACACATCATATGAACCAAAAATCAAGCTTCTTGTTTCACGGTTTTTGCGGTGTGACCTATGGGAGGATCTAAACTAAGTTGGCAGTGATATTAAGAGCTTAATATCACAAGCTATAAGCGGTATCTAGCTACACATTATAGCTCCCAATTAGTTAGATGTCTTAATTCCACTCGAACCAAAACACGATCCATTTAGTGATGGAGTGCACCACTTGTGTCCGTCCCTTGCCTCATGATATTAAGAATACACACAAAGTAGTATTGTGTCATCTTTGTATTAGTATTTATTACTTGATCTCTTTAAGCTAGTTATAAATATGTGACTTAACTCAAATCACATTGTGCACATTATAACTTTGCTTTATCAAGGGCCCACTAATATCATCACTCAATTAAGAGGGGCAATGATAATCTTTTGACTAACTATCTTCTCCAACGAAAGTTATACTTAACCAACCGATGCCTTTACACTACGCTGATCGATAGTTCAAGACACTGATCTAATTAAGTATTCCTTAAGTGATCAGATATAAGTCTCATATCAAAGGACCAAAGACACAGTAAAATATTAATGACACAGAAACACATTTCTATAATATTTTACTTATTAGGTCTATTCAGTATACAAAAGTAATATTTTCCTCTTTTGCATACCCGTGTCGTCACTCACTTGTAGAGCTACAATGATCTATGACCAACACGACAATCTTAACTCGGTAATTAATGTCCCATGTTAATTACCATGATTGCGAATATCTTTTGTTTTATGTAAACCAATATCTTTTAGAGCTCTACGGTTAAGGACCAAGAGCCTCTTCCTTAACACTTCTAAAAGACGAATAACATAAACAAGGAACAAAATGATTTCTCATTCAATTCATAATAATTGACATTTAAAAGTAAAACTTTTAGAACACATTCCCTTCAATCTCCCACTTGTTATCAAAGTTTTCTTTCACATACATTCTCAATGCATAAAACATCAATAACTAGGGTAACCTTCCCAAATCACCTATCAAGCCAATCCACATGGACCCTCGGATCCATGGACTCGAAATATATATTTCGTCTCTTAGCTTGGTATAAAGGTTTGTTGAATGGATCAGTTGTGCCACTGTTGTGTCCACCTATTTATTTATTTTGTCTTTCGTTGGTGGTTGAGTTAGCTGTAGTGATATTACTCCTAACTACACTAGCTCATACCTCCACCTTCGATAATGATGACGCATCATCACTCCAACCTCTTATTGTCTAGAATTCCTATAAGAATTGCATCAAAACAGCCCTCGGCTATTTTCTCCTTTGTCTTCCATAAACAAGAACCTTATCTTTAGTCCGGTTAAGGTACTTCAGAATATTCTTGACCGCAATCCTATGATTAGGACCTGCGTTGGATTTGTGACCTCTTGTCACGTTTAAGGCATACGAGATATTGAGTCTTGTGCAAGCCATCGTGTACATGGTCCTTCCTTTTGCCGAAGCATAAGGGATACCTTCATGTACCCCAAGTCTTTGTGTGATTGAGCATATTGAGACTTCTTGAGTTGCACACCTATACTCATACTTATTGGCATATTGTCCATATCGGAATTGTTCACCCTGAACATTTCCAAAGACCTTGTCAATGTATGCACGTTGACTGAAGCCAATGAGTCTACAGGATGTATCTCAATGTATCTTGATTCTCAAGATGTGTTGAGCCTCATCCTTTTCTTTTCATTGAATACACTGATTTCAACGAAATTTCTCGTTTGCTAATGCAAAGGTATATGATTGCTCATGAGCAATATGTCATCGACATATAAGATCAGAAGTACTACATGACTCCCACTAATCTCCTTGTATATACAAGGTACTCCTTTACTTTGAATGAAGTGAATCTTCTTCACCTCTTCGTCAAAGCGTTTGTTCCAACTCCTTTATGCTTGCTTCAATCCAGAAATGGATTCTCGAAACTTGCATATCTTCTCGCTTATTCTTTGGATCATCAAAACCTTGAGGTTGTACCATGTACATATCCTCCTCCAAGTTCCTGTTAAGGAACGCCATTTTGATATCCATCTTCCATATCTCATAATTATGAAATGTGGAAATAGCGAGCATAATCCGAATAGATTTTATCATGGCAACTTCTCAAAAGTTTCATCAAAGTCAATTTCTTGAATTCGAGTATGACCTTTTGCTACAAGCCTTGCTTTGTAGGTTGTCAAGTTACTATCCATGTCCATCTTCCTCCTAAAAGTTCATTTATAATAAATGACATTTTCTCTTGAGGAAGGCAAATCAAGTTATACACTCAATTATCATACATGGATTCTATTTCGGATTTTATGGCCTTAAGCCATAGTTTGGAGTCTTCCCTTATCATTGCTTCTTGGAAGGTCGAGGGATCTTTGGTATCTAGTACCATGATCTCATGAAGTCCCACATACTTATTGGATTTCTTCCTTTACCTCGTCGACCTTCTCAATTCTTTTGGTTCTTCTCGTGTCTCTCGAACTTCTTCCACAATTTCTTGAGGAAGAGGTTCATGTTCAACTCTTGAACGTACACTCGGTGGGGATGATTGAGATTCTCTCACAATTTCTTGTGATGATCTCTCGCTCACGCTCCCACTAACCAAATGAATCTCGGTTGGGCCTTCATGATTTTGAATGCAACATTCACATCATGATCTCGTAGAGCATCTTGAGTTTCCTCAAGCTTAACTCTACTCCCACTACTTTTCTCCCTTTTCCAGAAATTCCAGAAAAACATATCTTTCTCTACAATCTTTCGATTGGAGGTGATATATCAAAAGTAGTATCCTCTTGTCATACGAGGATAACCTATAAAGAAGCACTTAATCCGTTTTTGGTTGAAGTTTGGTCGACATCAATTTCTCGACGTAGACCTCACAACCCCAAATCTTGAGAAAGTTGAGCTTAGGTGTCTTTCAACTCCATAGCTCATAAACCATTTTCTCCACGGATTTGGATGGAACATTATTTAGTGAGTTTGTCATTATTTGTAGTGCATAATTCCAAAAGTAAATCGGCAATTTAAATTGACTCATTATTGATTGAACCATGTCGAGCAATATCATATTCCTACTTTAGGAATGAGTCAAATTAGGTATTCTAAGCACTCACCCCTACGGACCTTTCATAGAGACTCGATATTCTTGTTGAGTCGGTTCACTACTTCATCCTCGAATTCCTTGAACTTGTCAAAGAATTCACTTTTACTTCCCATTAGACAAATATAGCCATAATGACTATAGTTGTATGTGAACAAAATGAAGTACCTTAAACCGTCTCTTGCACTTGTACTTATCGGACCACATACATTAGAATGTATCATATCCAATTAGTTGTTCGTTTTCGTTCCTTTCTTCTTGAAAAGTCTCTTGGTCATTTATTTGACCAATCCGATAGTGCTACAAGATTGTATTATTCACGTGAGTTATCTTAGTTTCTCTTTTGTTATTGTTTGTTTGAGTTTGTTCATTATTTATTTCAAGCAAATAGAAATCATTCCATATGAATGTATTTGCATAGAAAATTCCATTCTTCGATATAGACAAGCAAGAATTAAAATATTTATTAAAATTTATCCATATCCAAAACTTGATACAGAATAGTTCTTGCTAATCGAAGGTACATAACAAACATTCTACAAAGCATAAATTTAAATCACTAGACTATTGAAGTTCCATAGAATCTTGTACAATCGCAGCGATGCTTGTACTTTTCCAATCTTCAATATCATCTCGTTCCCAATGAGTTCCTTCCTATCCTTCAATAGCTGCACATCAAAATTATGTGAGCACAAGATCCGGTAACCATTACCAGATCAAGGATAGAGGTGATTAAATTTATCTCAATAACAAACATACCTACGGCGTTTCTCGGGCGCCTACGTTCAATCATCCCATTTTCAAGGTCTTCCTTGTACTTGGGGCAATTAGGTCGGATGTGTCCCTTTTCACCGCAGTGAAAGCACTCCGTGTTGGGAGATGGAGATTTGAAAGATTTCCCCCTTGAGGCACTCCCATGAGCACCTCCTACTCCCTTGCTCTTGATTGACGTATCTTTGGTAAATTTGCCTTTACCTTTGTTGATCTTTTTGCGCCTCTCATGGACGGCTAGGACGTGATTGTCCTGACCTTTGCCCATGTCAACTTCAGCCGTTTTGAGAGCGTTGTGAAGCTCCTCAAGACTCACCCCTTTTTCACGCACATGATAGTGCATCACAAAGTCCTTGAAGGACGGGGCTAGAGAGCCAAGAATCAGATCTTCGGCAATGTCCTCGGGCATTGGAGAAGAGAGCTTCGACAATTTCTCAAGGTATCCTTGCATCGTGAGAAAATGCATGGATACCGATGTTCCCTCCGCCATATGGCACCTTGTGAGTGCGATGGTGGTCTTATAGCGCTCCTTTCGGGCACTATCCATGAACATCTTGGTTAGAGCCTCCATGGTCTTCTTGGGTTTTGAATCCAAGTATTTCGCTTGAAGCGAGTCACCCATGGATGCTAGTATAAGACCGTGAACTTGGTTCTCTTGGTCTTCCCACTTGGCTATCGCCTCTTTCTCTTTATCGGTTGCCTTCTCATTTAATTTTGGGAGTTCACCATCCAAAATATGAGATAGTTTTTCAAACCTCAACACGATATTAAGATTGAGTTGCCATTTCATGAAGTTTGAGCCATCATTTTGCAAAGGGTTCTTTTCGATCATAGATCGCACAATTGGTTGGATATTTGACATTTCTACAAAATAAATTATATAGGTTTTAATGCCAATTTTATGTTTTAATACATACATATATATATATATATATATATATATCGAATATGATGTAAATACTGCAAATAAAATCTTGCCCGTAAATGCAGTAATCCAAGATCCCATCAATTGTAATATAGACTAGCTAAGGGCTATCGAATACATTACAACATCAAGGTAAGAAAAACATTTTCTAATCACAACCTTTTTGAATTTCAGCAACATTTAGCATCTTCAAACTCTTGTGACTCTTGTCGTTTTAATTATGAGGGAATACGACATATCCTCGTAAGAAAAACTTTTTCCCAAAACCGAGCGAGGGCTCTAGGTAATGTTTAAGAAAACTTATTTTCATTTGATACGAGATACGTTTATCTATTGTATTCACAACTAAACATACTTGGGGTTCACTAGGGTGAAACACACCTTATATATTTAATTGTGGCACAACAGACAACCTTTATATCTCCCACTATTCCCAAAGATAGAGGGAGTTATCTCCCGCTAAGGGCGAGCAGAGTATCCCTCGATCAATGGCTGCTAGTGGATGAAATAAGAAGGAAAAATTAATCTTAATTTTTGTTGGACAATTTCATTTATCAACATGTGATTTTGAATTTTAGTTTATCATGCATATTAAAATTTATACACATCCTAACATTCACCATTCATCACATGCATAGCAGAAATTATAAAACAGAAATTAAACATTCACACAATCCACATCGTGTGAGTTTATATATTCCCTTCGATCCTTGATCCTCGATCCCCGATCCTCGATCGATGCGCTACAGCGGCGACTTTCTCTTGCACCGGAGATGTAGATTTTACAGAAAATAAACATGCTCCTCACATTCGATAAAAACCCGACTAGTGCAAGTCCTATGTAAAAACCTCTCACATGCAAATGCAATTCTAAAGATAGAAAATAGAGAATATGACTTTTACATACATAAGCCCTTGTATAATAATAATTACATACATTTGTAGTGTCTGATTTGAAACATATAAACTCACAATCCTGCAAAGCAACTCAAGCATCCATGCACGCAATTGCTATAAACTACAAATCTAATTTATCAATCATCCAAAATTCTCAACAATTCTTTGAAAAATATTTGGAAATCCATTAAAAACATTTTTCATACATCCATAGTTCACAAATTAATTATGAACCGTTGTTCATCCAATTTCCAATGGAAAGATGAATCGCAGTTTTTCGGTTTTGTTGATTCTCTTACAAAATAATCGTTTATACTTAAAACGAAATTATTGCAAGTTGGACTTATGTCTAAATCATAATTCTAATAATTATATGTCATGTTTTAAACATTCAAAACATTTAAAACGAATTATTATAAAGAATTATTTCAACAAACATTTAAAGACCGAAAAACCGGTAAAACGAATTGTTTAAATCCTAGATGGTAAACTAGATTTGTTTACAGCCATAAATCATGAGAAAATTGAACCATAAGCTCTGATACCACTGTAGGATTTCATGTTTAATTATACATATATATTTTCGAAATTTTTATGTATAATAAGGATCAATTACAATTTTCTTTGATTTATTTCATGCATGCATCGGTTTGTTTTAACATCTAGTTTCAAAACTCTATTAAAACAAACAAGGGCTCCGAAATTCATACCTAGAAGTTCTCAAAAATTTCTTGAAGATTCGGAGACGTTGGGGATGCTTCTCGCCGCGCCGGATGCCTCCGAGTGTTCACCGAAACCCTAAACAAGGTTGGAGAGAAATGAGCTAGCCAATCGATCTCCAAACAAGCTTAGAATCTAGCTACAAACCCATTCCTTAGCCTCTGAGATTTCTCCTTCCAAAGACTTAGAAAACTAAGAGAATTTTCGTGGGTTTTTGTGGTGAATTAAGAGAGAAAATAATTATTGAATTGTGTAACCCAATTAGGGAGAATAAGGACCTATTTATAGGTTCCAATCTTACTCTTAATCATGGCTATTCTTTAGCCACGTTTTTCTTTACATTTTCTCTCATAAATTAATTCCTTAATGCATTACATGCACCCACAAAACGTTTGACCAAGTTTGGAGCTAATCCAACCATCAATCAAATTAATCTCTTAATAATCAAAGGCAGAAAATCAATCGTTGTTCGGTTGACCGAGACCCATTCGGTTAACCGAATATGTCACGATTGGTTGACCGAGTACTAGACGGATGACCGATTCTTAAAGGGAAAAATTCTCCTTAACCGATCGGACGAATTCTCGTCTAAGACCGAGTGCCATTCGGTTAACCGAAAATATCGGAACTTAACATTGTTCGGTCGACCGATTTTGGTTCGGTATACCGTACCAAAGTTCCAGGTACTTTGGTCAAGTTCGGTCAATCAAATATGACTATCCGTTCCATGTTCGGTTGACCGATCCACAGATCCTTCGGTCGACCGAACCTCAACGGATTACCGAACTTTTACCCGATTTTGCCTTTTTCAAATTTTGGATTTATTTCCAACAAAATTTGAACTTTAGGGGTTTTTAGCAAATTCACAACTTATGCAATATATTATCCTATGCAACAATAAATTATTGCACCCCATAATATATGCATCTCATATGAATTTATCATGATTCTAATTATGTTTATATACGACATAATTGATTTTACTTGTTCACCACATGTGTCATATTTTCTATAAGAAACCCGACACATCATATGAACCAAAAATCAAGCTTCTTGTTTCACGGTTTTTGCGGTGTGACCTATGGGAGGATCTAAACTAAGTTGGCAGTGATATTAAGAGCTTAATATCACAAGCTATAAGCGGTATCTAGCTACACATTATAGCTCCCAATTAGTTAGATGTCTTAATTCCACTCGAACCAAAACACGATCCATTTAGTGATGGAGTGCACCACTTGTGTCCGTCCCTTGCCTCATGATATTAAGAATACACACAAAGTAGTATTGTGTCATCTTTGTATTAGTATTTATTTCTTGATCTCTTTAAGCTAGTTATAAATATGTGACTTAACTCAAATCACATTGTGCACATTATAACTTTGCTTTATCAAGGGGCCCACTAATATCATCACTCAATTAAGAGGGGCAATGATAATCTTTTGACTAACTATCTTCTCCAACGAAAGTTATACTTAACCAACCGATGCCTTTACACTACGCTGATCGATAGTTCAAGACACTGATCTAATTAAGTATTCCTTAAGTGATCAGATATAAGTCTCATATCAAAGGACCAAAGACACAGTAAAATATTAATGACACAGAAACACATTTCTATAATATTTTACTTATTAGGTCTATTCAGTATACAAAAGTAATATTTTCCTCTTTTGCATACCCGTGTCGTCACTCACTTGTAGAGCTACAATGATCTATGACCAACACGACAATCTTAACTCGGTAATTAATGTCCCATGTTAATTACCATGATTGCGAATATCTTTTGTTTTATGTAAACCAATATCTTTTAGAGCTCTACGGTTAAGGACCAAGAGCCTCTTCCTTAACACTTCTAAAAGACGAATAACATAAACAAGGAACAAAATGATTTCTCATTCAATTCATAATAATTGACATTTAAAAGTAAAACTTTTAGAACACATTCCCTTCAGGTTCGTACGGGGGTCACCACTTGTCCTCCGACCATGGTCACCGAGCGTCGAGGTCAGGAAAGATAAACTCGCTACAATCCCGATATGGGTACGCTTCCCCGGTCTGAGCCTTCGGTTTTGGTCGCCGCGTACGTTGGCTTCTGTAGCGAGTGTTTTAGGTACCCCGATGTACATGGACCAACCCACCGCAGCTCGTCGACGATTATCCTTCGCTCGGGTATGCGTGGAGATTGACGTCCAGTTCAAATATCAAGGGACGGTCCGCGTAAGGGGTGATGATGGTGAGATGGAGGAGGTGATCGTTGAATACGAATGGAGGCACAAGTATTGTGCGACGTGTGGGGTGCTCGGACATGACGACGGGAAGTGTGTGGACCAACGGTGTCAGCTCCGACGGTGCCAGGCAAGAACCAGGAATGGGTACCGGTCGGATCAAGGAAGCGCTCCGGCGCTTGGGCAAGAGCGGGATATCCTGGAGACGACGATGGGAAGCGTAACGGCGACGTTACGGCGCGATCTAGTGTTTCGTCGAGAAAAGAAGCGCAGCCGTTGGATGGAGACGGGGAGAAACGGCCCAGACCAGATGAACGACACGTGGTGGATGGCATGTTCGAAGGGACACATCTGTTAGATCTGTTAGATGTGCATATTAGCGGGAGAAAACGACAACCGTCAGATGGAGATAAGGAGAGAATTGGACAGCCATTGGATCAGTGTATGGAAAATGACGTGTGCTCTCCGAAGAATAGCGGGGCAGATCTTGGACCGTTGGATGTTGTGGAGAGTGTGGGTCCCGGATTGAGACCGTTGGATGACCGCGCCAGAACCAATGGAGACAAGGGGACAGTCGTCTCTGCAAGGCAGACTGCGGACCAATCAAATCGTGGGCGGATGGGACACATCGTACCTGGGGATTGGACCGCGTCAGAGGAGACCGTTAGACAAAAGACGCGTGGAAAGGAGGGTGCGGGAGAGCAGGAATCACGTGATTTTGAGCAGGAGTTTTTGCTGGACGCACATGGTAAAGGGTTGTTTGATGCGGAAGAATCTTCTGGTGGGCCTGGGTGGGAAAATCTGGGCAGTGGAGGCCAGAGAGAGAGCTGGGCTTCCGAACAGGAACAACTACAGGACCCAAATGCAGCTCCGCACGAAAGTGCTTGTGGGGCTCTCACCGGAAATTCTTGCTCCCGCGACAAAGGCATTGAGGAAAATGAGCGGGGCTCCCGGCACTCCAGGAGGGTGAGGGAAATTTGCGGGACAGTCCCGTCTTAAAGGGAGAAATACGGGTGAGAAGGTTAAGATCTCCACCTCCCGCAGTAGACTTGGATACGCTTTCCCCTCAAAAAGGCTTCGAAGGCGTCCGAGAGGCTATATGGCAACAACGCTCACAAGAGGGGGATCCGTCTCGTGCGAACCTTACACCGAGTGATATGGAGGAGGCGGCAATGTTTGGCTTGGATCATGCGAAGTACAAGCGGATAAAGGATCTTAATGCGAACTTGGATACGGAATACGAGGATCCAGGGGACCCATGGAGTTGTGGCCCAGGCACACAAATTGTGAGAGGCTACTCCTCCAAAAGCGAAACCAAGACGAAGTCAAAGAAGAGAGAAAAGCGAAAAAAAGGAGGAAATGAAGGATGCGAACGGTGTTATGTGTCGGTAGGACTTAGGAACTGATGTTAGAATAGCGCTAGTTGATGTAATTTTATTTACGCGAATATGGATTGCTCACACCAGAGTAGTTCCTAGTACTACACTTGTATACTTTTTTTTGCATGTACGTTTATTGAGACATCAATAAATTTAGCGGCTCTTCCGAGACCGCCCTTTTGTTTTGCAAAAAAAAAGAAAGAGAAGGAGAGAGGGAGAAAGAGTGAGGGAGTCGGTAAGTGAGCTAGACGGAGAAAGACAAGGAGAAGGAGAGAGAGAAGGAAGAGGAGACTGGAAGGGAAGGAGAGAAGGAAAGAGGGAGGGAGAAGGAGAAGTAGAGAGAGAAATAGAGGGAAGGAGAAGGGGAGAGAGAAGGAGAACGAGAGGAGTGAGAGAGAGTGAAGGTGATGGAGAGGAAAAGAAGAGGGAGGAGGAGAGAGAAGGACAAGCGAAGCAGAAGGAGAGAAATGAGATAAAGAGAAGGAGGGAGAGGAGGGAGAGGAGGAGGGAGAAGAAGGGGAGAGGAGGAGGGAGAAGGAGGACAAGAGAGAGGGCAAGGAGAGAAGAATAAGGGCACACGGAGAGAAGGAGAAGGGGAGAGTAGATAAGGAGAGAGAGAGACAGAGAGAGAAGGACAATGGGAGTGAGAGGGGAGGAGAGCGAGAAGGAGACGAGGAGAGGAGAGATAGAGGAGGAGGAGAGAGAGAAGGAAAGAGAGAGAAGAAAGAGGAGAGCGAGAGAGTACGATAGAGTGAGAGAGGAGGGGAGAGAGAGATGGACAAGGAGAGAGAAGTAGAGGGATATGGGGGAGGGAAGGAGGAAGAAGGAGAGAGAAGGAGACGGAGAGAGGGAGAAGAGTGGAGATGGGAAGGAGAAGGAGAGAGAGGGAGAGAAGCAAGAGGAGAAGGCAAGCGAGGGAGAGAGAAGGAGAAGGGGAAAGAGAAGGAGAGGTATTGAAGTAGAGGAGAAGGAGAGAGAGGGAAGGAGATGGAAGACGAAGAGTGAGGGATAAGTAGAGAGAAGATAGAAGGGAAGAGAGAATCAGAGAGTGGAGTGGGAAGGAGAGAACGCGGGACAACAAGAGAGTGAAAAACAAGGACAAGGAGGGGAGAGAGAGAAGGAGAGTGTGGGACGAGAGAAAAGGAAATGGGGAAACAAGGAGAGAGGGACAGAGAGAGAGAGCTAGGAGGAGAAGGAGAGAGAGGAGAGGTGGACGGGGGGGAGAGAGTGAGAAGGGCAAGGAGAGATGGAGAAGTAGAGAGAACAATAGAGAAGGAGAGAGAGGGAGAAGGAGAGCGACAAGGAGGGAGTGAAACGGAGAAGGGGAGAGAGTGAATTAGAGCGAGGTGGAGAGAGGAGAGAGAGAAAGAGAAGGAGAGAGGGAGAAAGAGTGAGGGAGTCGGTAAGTGAGGTAGACGGAGAAAGACAAGGAGAAGGAGAGAGAGAAGGAAGAGGAGACTGGAAGGGAAGGAGAGAAGGAAAGAGGGAGGGAGAAGGAGAAGTAGAGGGAGAAATATAGGGAAGTAGTAGGGGGAGAGAGAAGGAGAACGAGAGGAGTGAGAGAGAGTGAAGGTGACGGAGAGGAAAAGAAGAGGGAGGAGGAGAGAGAAGGACAAGCGAAGCAGAAGGAGAGAGATGAGAGAAAGAGAAGGAGGGAGAGGAGGGAGAGGAGGAGGGAGAAGAAGGGTAGAGGAGGAGGGAGAAGGAGAACAAAAGAGAGGGCAAGGAGAGAAGAATAAGGGCACACGGAGAGAAGGAGAAGGGGAGAGTAGATAAGGAGAGAGAGAGAGAGAAGGACAATGGGAGTGAGAGGGGAGGAGAGCGAGAAGGAGACGAGGAGAGGAGAGATAGAGGAGGAGGAGAGAGAGAAGGAAAGAGCGAGAAGAAGGAGGAGGAGAGCGAGAGAGTACGATAGAGTGAGAGAGGAGGGGAGAGAGAGATGGACAAGAAGAGAGAAGTAGAGGGAGATGGGGGAGGGAAGGAGGAAGAAGGAGAGAGAAGGAGACAGAGAGAGGGAGAAGAGTGGAGATGGGAAGGAGAAGGAGAGAGAGGGAGAGAAGCAAGAGGAGAATGCAAGCGAGGGAGAGAGAAGGAGAAGGGGAAAGAGAAGGAGTGCTATTGAAGTAGAGGAGAAGGAGAGAGAGGGAAGGAGATGGAAGACGAAGAGTGAGGGATAAGGAGAGAGAAGATAGAAGGGAAGAGAGAATCAGAGAGTGGAGTGGGAAGGAGAGAGCGCGGGACCACAAGAGAGTGAAAAGCAAGGAGAAGGAGGGGAGAGAGAGAAGGAGAGTGTGGGACGAGAGAGAAGGAAATGGGGAAACAAGGAGAGAGGGATGGAGAGAGAGAGGACAGGTGGACGGAGGGGGAGAGAGTGAGAAGGGCAAGGAGAGATGGAGAAGCAGAGAGAACAATAGAGAATGAGAGAGAGGGAGAAGGAGAGCGACAAGGAGGGAGTGAAACGGAGAAGGGGAGAGAGTGAATTAGAGCGAGAGGTGGAGAGAGGAGAGAGAGAAAGAGAAAGAGAAAGAGAAAGAGAAGGAGGGAGAAAGAGTGAGGGAGTCGGTAAGTGAGCTAGACGGAGAAAGACAAGGAGAAGGAGAGAGAGAAGGAAGAGGAGACTGGAAGGGAAGGAGAGAAGGAAAGAGGGAGAGAGAAGGAGAAGTAGAGAGAGAAATAGAGGGAAGGAGAAGGGGGAGAGAGAAGGAGAACGAGAGGAGTGAGAGAGAGTGAAGATGACGGAGAGGAAAGGAAGAGGGAGGAGGAGAGAGAAGGACAAGCGAAGCAGAAGGAGAGAGATGAGAGAAAGAGAAGGAGGGAGAGGAGGGAGAGGAGGAGGGAGAAGGAGAACAAGAGAGAGGGCATGGAGAGAAGAATAAGGGCACACGGAGAGAAGGAGAAGGGGAGAGTAGATAAGGAGAGAGAGAGGAGTGGTATGAGAGAGGAGGAGAGAAAAGGGGGAAGGAGAGAGGGAGAAAGAGTGAGGGTGTCGGTAAGTGAGCATGGGGAACCTAAGGTTATGAGAGGAGAGAGCGTAGAGAGAAAAGGAAAAAAAAGTTATGAGAGGAGAGAGAAACTCTAGGTGCGCATGGGGAACCTAAGGTTGTCTAGGGTTCTCCACCTCGTTTCTTCACCAAAACCTTTGATTTTCTCTCCAAAATGGATCCTACATCTAGCTCTACACGATTGCAACTACAAGATGGAGATGGTGGCACTATTAGGGGTCTCCATCATGCAAACAAGTTGGTTTTATCCTCGGATTTGGAGGGTGAAGCTTCCACACCACCTTTAGGGAGTGTTCTTACTCCCCCAAGGAAGTGGTCGGATTTATTCACATCTAGTACAAGGGCAACCACGACCCTCAAATTTGTTCCGCCGGTTGTCAAGGGAGGAGAGAAGGTGGCCGTGTGTTCACAACAAGAAATGAGGGAGAACTTGAAACGGTGGGACAAAGTGTTGGTAGGGTATTTCGTAGCTCTCAAGCCTCACTTGCCGACTTTGGAGAAGCATCTCCACAAGTTATGGGGACTCGTAGGAGGTATGGAAATCATTAGAAGAAGCCAAAGATTCTTATTATTTCGGTTTACACTTAGTGAAGATAGAAAGAGGGTTCTCCAAGGAGGACCTTGGTTCGTTAGAGGGGCACCACTTGTGGTTCAAGAGTGGACACTAGAAATGTCATTGAAGAAGGTCAACATCACCACGGTCCCCATTTGGGTTCGCTTGCCGGAGCTTGACCTCCGTTTTTGGTCACCTAACACATTGAGTAACATAGCAAGTGTGCTTGGAAGGCCCCTTTACATGGATGATTATACAGCTTCCGGGTGTAGGTTGGCGTTTGCAAGAGTTTGCATTGAGGTCAGCCATGAGTTCTCCTATCCAAGTTGGGTGGAGGTGCAAGTGGAGGAGGGCGAAATGCATAAAGTGTATGTGGAATATGAGTGGAGACCCGGGTATTGCATGGAGTGCCTCGAGTTTGGGCATGTGGTGGAGAGATGCCCAAGGAAGAGAGTGATTGCACATGTCCATGAAGTTCCACAAAGGAAGGCCGAGAAATGGGTGGAGGTAGGACGTGCAAAGGGTGGGAAACACCTCAACAAGGATGGAAGTGAGGTGCGAAGCAAGGAAGGGGTGAGAGAGGAGGGGTGTTTGCATGGAGGGGAGGCAAAGGAGGTGGCTGCCGTGGAGGATGGAGGAGGGAGGATGGATGGAAGGGATGATGATGTGGAGCCCTTGGAGGAGGACGTGGCCACATCAACAAATGGGGAGGTGACACGTAGGAACTCATGTGGGAGGGAAAATGAGGAGGGAAAATCAAGAGGACCACAAGATTTCGTGGTATGCTCCACTCTAGTGGGAGCAAATGAGAGGAAGGCACGTGGCATGGAGGAGGACAAGAATGGAGACAAAAATAGAGTCCATTTTCGTGAGGAAACAACTACAAGGGAGGAAGCCAAGGAGAGGAGGCCATGTGGACGTCTAGAAGAGCAAAAGGGAAAGCAAAACAAAGGTGGGTGCTCTACTTTTGGAAGAACCAATGAGGAGGGTGTTGAGTGCTCCATGTTTGAATGGGCCAATGGGGACAGAGCAAGTAAGCCTTGTGAAGAAGTAGAGGGGGACCAAGCTACTTTTCGTGGGGACAAACCAAAAGAGGAAAGGGGTGGAGAGTCACGTGAATCACCACACAAGGAGGAGTCCTTCATGCAAGAAAGAGAGGGGGACCAAGTTAGCTTTTGTGGGGACCAACCAAATGAGGAATGGGGTGGGAAATCACGTGATCCACTCAACTTGGAGGGGTCTAGCATGATAGGAACGTTGCATGGGCCTCTTGTGCATGGGATGGGCACGAAATTAGTGGAACACCATGAGGTATGCAACAAAGGAAATGTGAGAGAGATTTTGGAAGAAAATGGCGTGGGAAATGGCTCAACTGGATTAGCTTCCTTGATACATGATGAAGAAGGATGGACAACGCCTAGAAAAGTGGCAAGGGAGAAGGACCAAAGGAAGGAAAGCTCGTGGAAAAAGAAATATGGGAGCATGGTGGGGGTATTAGGGGACCTCGAGAAGGAAAGTGACATGGAGGACGGAATGGGAAAACAAGAAGAAACACATGAGATGGAGGTTCCGTCGTCCATAGCAAGCCATGTGCGAAGTTGCTCCCCACCACCCCCGGTGGATTTGGCTTCAATTTCACCACAACCCGAAGCCTTCAAAGCAATTCGTGAGAAAGGAATGAGACAACAAAAAAACATGCGTGGAGGGAAGGGGCGTATGCCCACACCTTGAATCCATGAATATCCTTGTGTGGAATGTGCGCGGAGCAAATGGACCCGGCCGCGCACTTATGATAAGGGGTCGAATAAATGAGGTGAAGCCGGATATAGTGTGTCTTGTGGAACACAAAGTGAAATTGAAGAAGCTTGCAAGATTCAAGCGCGCAATATGGCCTCATGAATGGGTGGGGAATAGCTTGATCGTGGACTCCGGGAGAATACTTGTGCTTTGGAATGATCAAGTGGTAGGCCTTGATACTAAATTTGAATCAGCCCAAATGCTTCATTTCGAGGGGCTCATGAGGAAGGATGGGATTGAGTTTGCTTTCACGGCAATTTATGGAGAAAATGGTCATGTAGAGAGAAGGAAACTTTGGCACGACCTTGCCTCCGTGGAACCAAGTGCCTCGATACCTTGGGTTGTGGGAGGGGACTTCAATTGCATTCGTATGGCAAGCGAGAAGAGGGGAGGAGGGATGGTAAATGAGGCTGCAATTCAGGAATTCAATGAGTGTACGGATGCACTTCAACTCCTTGAAATGCCTTGGGTGGGTGAGGAATTCACTTGGTCCAACTCCTCCGAGGGCGTCGCTCGTATCGAAACGAAAATTGAGCGTATATTGATGAACAATGCTTGGTTAGAGAGGTTCCCGGAGGTATTTTATGTGGTGGGGGCGAAGGACTTGAGTGACCATGCAACGCTCACCATGAAAACGGAGGGAAATGAGAGGAGGAAGCCGAAGATGTTTAGGTTTGAAAACTATTGGGCGGATCATGAAGAGTTCGTAGGGGTTGTAGAGGGTGCGTGGGCAACACTTGTGGATGGTACTCCCATGTTTAGAGTGGTGGAAAAATTGAATGACGTAAAAAAGGCTCTAAAGAGATGGAGTGGGCTCAAGTTTGGAAATGTTATAAACAAGGTGGGAGTTGCTAGAAATACCCTTGCGGATATAAGGAGAAGGAGAAGTGAGGGACCGGATGATGAGCACCTAGGAAGCGAAGAGAGGGCAGCAAAAGAAGAGCTAAATCGTGTTCTCATGTGGGAGGAATCATTAATTCAGCAAAAATCAAGAGTTAGGTGGTTAAAGGAGGGGGACCGAAACACCCGGTTCTTTCATGCGCAACTTAGAGTGAGGAGGGCCACCAACCAAGTGAGGAGTGTGTGTGAGGGAGAGTACATCTTCGAGGAGGAAGGAGAGATTCGTGAAGCGTTTCGACGCTTTTTTTCTAACTTGTTTGCTAATGAATTTCAGGTTTGTAAGATCAAATCATCGATTGAGTTACCCCAAATTGCAGCATCGGATGGAGAATGTTTAGTGCGACAATTGCACATGAAGGAGCTTGAAGATGTTATCTTGAATGCAAATGTCGACAAGGCGCCGGGGCCCGATGGGTTCAATGCTAAGTTCTTCAAAGTGGCATGGGGAATAATAAAGAAGGACATTTTCAAAGCCGTGGAGTCATGCATGACGAGTGGAAAGGTTTTGGCCAAGTGGAATTATACGTCTATCACTCTCATACCAAAGAAGAAGGCACCAAAGATGGTGGAAGATTATAGGCCCATAGCTTTGTGCAACATGATGTATAGATTCACTTCTAAAGTGCTTGCAAACCGGTTGAAGATATTGCTACCACAAATTGTTGGGGAAAATGAAAGTGCATTTGTTCATGGAAGAAGAATTAGTGACAACATCCTCCTTGCACATGAGCTATGTCACAACATTCATCTTGATAAAGGAAGAGGAAGAATGTGCATCAATCTTGATATTCGAAAGGCCTATGATTCCATCTCATGGGAGTTCCTTGATCAAGTAATGGAGAAATTTAGGTTTCCGAACAAGTGGAGGAGGACCATCATGGCATGTGTTCGAGCATCCTTTGTTGTGAACGTGAATGGGGCAAATTCAAAACCGTTTAAAGCAAGGAATGGGTTGAGGCAAGGAGATCCACTAGCCCCATATTTGTTTGTAATGTGCATGGAAGTCTTGAGTAAGATGGTGAACATGGCGGTGGAGGAAGGCAAGCTTGAACCCTTGGTGTGTGGAGACACTCTCGTCTCACACTTAATGTTTGCGGATGATGTGCTACTTTTTGCAAAGGCTACAAAGGAGAACGTCCAAGTTCTTAAACAACTTCTTGATGACTTCACGGCATACTCGGGGCTGCAATTTAGCACATCCAAGAGTCAAATATTCATGGGTGGTGAAGTCCAACATGGGGAATGGATTGTTGAACATCTAGGTATGGAGAAAAAGCTCTTCCCGGTGATATACTTAGGCTTGCCCTTATTCTCGGGAAGGATGGCAAGAAGTCATTGCATGTCACTTGTCAACAAGCTAAAGGCACGGTTGAGTACTTGGAAGCAAAACTTTTTATCCATCGCCGGTCGGGTGGAGCTAGTGAGGAGTGTACTCATTTCTCTTAGCATATATTGGACATCCGCATTTCTCATTCCTCGGAAAGTGCTACAAGAGATGGACAACCTCATGTCTAGATTTATTTGGGGAGGGCCTAAGAAGTGGGTGGCGGTTGCGTGGAAGGATGTGTGTACCCCAAAATCAGAAGGGGGACTCGGGCTTAAGCGCTTAGTAGAATGGAACGAAGTGGGCCTTCTACGTTTGTTTTGGCTTGTGGTGGAAGATGGAAACTATCTTTCGGTGAAGTACATTCGCCAAAAATACTTGAAGAATAGATCCATTTGGCTCGCAAGACCACCATCCACCTCCTCGTGGGCATGGAGAGGAATCACCCGGGTTCGTGATATAGCAAGGCAACATATTCAATACCAAGTGGGAGATGGTGAAGACATTAGTTTCTTTCATCACCCATGGTGTGGGCTGCCTTTCCATTGTGAAGAGTGGGGTGAGAGGCTACATTACGATTTGGGGGTACCTTGGGATACAAAAGTTCCACATTTCATTCGAAATGGAGAGTGGACTCTCCCCTTCCCAAAATCGACTATCATGGAGGAACTTTGGACAAAGATCAGCAATACCCCCATCAAAGGAGGAAGAGACAAACCATCACGAGTTGATGGACGAGGGGACAAGTTGGGAATGAAGGAGGTGTGGAAGTGGGTGAAGAAGCCGGGCTCAAAGGTGGCATGGGCGGATATGGTGTGGCACAAGGAGGCTATACCAAAACATGCACTCACGGCATGGAGAGCTTTGAGAGGGCGGCTAGTCACCAAAAAGCTAATGAACCAAAGAGGGGCCAGCCATAACCCAACATGTGTCCTATGTGACGAGATGGAAGAAGATATTCAACACTTATTTTGGGGCTGCCATTATACAAAGGAGGTATGGGCCCAAATCCTTCGACTTTTGAAACTCAAACCAAACCAAGCATGGAATCTAGAAAGTGAAGCAAATCGTGTCTCCCATGCTAGGGGGAGCCGGGTGGACAAGGTCACAAGAAGATGGGCCTTTAATGCAATGATACATGAAGTGTGGCAAGAACGAAATCGCAGAATTTTCGAGGATGAAAAGAAGAAACCGGATGACATTGTGGGAGCAATTAAGGACATGGTCTGATGTATGGGACAAAGAGTGAAGAGCCTCGCAAGAAACGACGTCGAATACCAGAATTTTGAGGAGACTTGGGCGTAGCATGGATGATACATTGTGTGATGTAGGTCTGATTTGATGTAGAGATGTCATGATGTAATACTTGTATGTCGGGATATACATCTATAGTAGCCGGATATGTATGTAGCATACTCCCGCGAGACTAAACGATAAATTTTGTAGGTTGTAAACTTTGCTAATTAATAGAAATTCGAGGCTAAGCCTCCCTTTTTGCTTTGCAAAAAAAAAGAGAGAGAAGGACAATGGGAGTGAGAGGGGAGGAGAGCGAGAAGGAGACGAGGAGAGGAGAGATAGAGGAGGAGGAGAGAGAGAAGGAAAGAGAGAGAAGAAGGAGGAGGAGAGCGAGAGAGTACGATAGAGTGAGAGAGGAGGGGAGAGAGAGATGGACAAGGAGAGAGAAGTAGAGGGAGATGGGGAGGGAAGGAGGAAGAAGGAGACGGAGAGAGGGAGAAGAGTGGAGATGGGAAGGAGAAGGAGAGAGAGGGAGAGAAGCAAGAGGAGAAGGCAAGCGAGGGAGAGAGAAGGAGAAGGGGAAAGAGAAGGAGAGGTATTGAAGTAGAGGAGAAAGAGAGAGAGGGAAGGAGATGGAAGACGAAGAGTGAGGGATAAGGAGAGAGAAGATAGAAGGGAAGAGAGAATCAGAGAGTGGAGTGGGAAGGAGAGAGCGCGGGACAACAAGAGAGTGAAAAACAAGGAAAGGAGGGGAGAGAGAGAAGGAGAGTGTGGGACGAGAGAGAAGGAAATGGGGAAACAAGGAGAGAGGGATGGAGAGAGAGGTATAAGGAGAAGGAGAGAGAGGAGAGGTGGACGGAGGGGGAGATAGTGAGAAGGGCAAGGAGAGATGGAGAAGCAGAGAGAACAATAGAGAAGGAGAGAGATGGAGAAGGAGAGCGACAAGGAGGGAGTGAAACGGAGAAGGGGAAAGAATGAATTAGAGCGAGAAGTGGAGAGGGGAGGGAGAGAAAGAGAAGGAGAGAGGGAGAAAGAGTGAGGGAGTCGGTAAGTGAGCTAGACGGAGAAAGACAAGGAGAAGGAGAGAGAGAAGGAAGAGGAGACTGGATGGGAAGGAGAGAAGGAAAGAGGGAGGGAGAAGGAGAAGTAGAGAGAGAAATAGAGGGAAGGAGAAGGGGGAGAGAGAAGGAGAACGAGAGGAGTGAGAGAGAGTGAAGGTGACGGAGAGGAAAAGAAGAGGGAGGAGGAGAGAGAAGGACAAGCGAAGCAGAAGGAGAGAGATGAGAGAAAGAGAAGGAGGGAGAGGAGGAGGGAGAAGAAGGGGAGAGGAGGAGGGAGAAGGAGAACAAGAGAGAGGGCAAGGAGAGAAGAATAAGGGCACACGGAGAGAAGGAGAAGGGGAGAGTAGATAAGGAGAGACAGAGAGAGAGAGGACAATGGGAGTGAGAGGGGAGGAGAGCGAGAAGGAGACGAGGAGAGGAGAGATAGAGGAGGAGGAGAGAGAGAAGGAGACGAGGAGAGGAGAGATAGAGGAGGAGGAGAGAGAGAAGGAAAGAGAGAGAAGGAGGAGGAGGAGATCGAGAGAGTACGATAGAGTGAGAGAGGAGGGGAGAGAGAGATGGACAAGGAGAGAGAAGTAGAGGGAGATGGGGGAGGGAAGGAGGAAGAAGGAGAGAGAAGGAGACGGAGAGAGGGAGAAGAGTGGAGATGGGAAGGAGAAGGAGAGAGAGGGAGAGAAGCAAGAGGAGAAGGCAAGCGAGGGAGAGAGAAGGAGAAGGGGAAAGAGAAGGAGAGGTATTGAAGTAGAGGAGAAAGAGAGAGAGGGAAGGAGATGGAAGACGAAGAGTGAGGGATAAGGAGAGAGAAGATAGAAGGGAAGAGAGAATTAGAGAGTGGAGTGGGAAGGAGAGAGCGCGGGACAACAAGAGAGTGAAAAACAAGGAAAGGAGGGGAGAGAGAGAAGGAGAGTGTGGGACGAGAGAGAAGGAAATGGGGAAACAAGGAGAGAGGGATGGAGAGAGAGAGCTAGAAGGAGAGGGAGGAGAGGTGGACGGAGGGGGAGAGAGTGAGAAGGGCAAGGAGAGATGGAGAAGCAGAGAGAACAATAGAGAAGGAGAGAGAGGGAGAAGTAGAGCGACAAGGAGGGAGTGAAACGGAGAAGGGGAGAGAGTGAATTAGATCGAGAAGTGGAGAGAGGAGAGAGAGAAGGAGAGAGGGAGAAAGAGTGAGGGAGTCGGTAAGTGAGCTAGACGGAGAAAGACAAGGAGAAGGACAGAGGGAAGGAAGAGGAGACTGGAAGGGAAGGAGAGAAGGAAAGAGGGAGGGAGAAGGAGAAGTAGAGAGAGAAATAGAGGGAAGGAGAGGGGGGAGAGAGAAGGAGAACGAGAGGAGTGACAGAGAGTGAAGGTGACGGAGAGGAAAAGAAGAGGGAGGAGGAGAGAGAAGGGCAAGCGAAGCAGAAGGAGAGAGATGAGAGAAAGAGAAGGAGGGAGAGGAGGAGGGAGAAGAAGGGTAGAGGAGGAGGGAGAAGGAGAACAAGAGAGAGGGCAAGGAGAGAAGAATAAGGGCACACGGAGAGAAGGAGAAGGCGAGAGTAGATAAGGAGAGAGAGAGAGAGAAGGACAATGGGAGTGAGAGGGGAGGAGAGCGAGAAGGAGACGAGGAGAGGAGAGACAGAGGAGGAGGAGAGAGAAGGAAAGAGAGAGAAGAAGGAGGTGGAGAGCGAGAGAGTACGATTGAGTGAGAGAGGAAGGGAGAGAGAGAAGGAGGAGGAGAGAGAGAGAGAGAGTACGATAGAGTGGGAGAGGAGGGGAGAGAGAGATGGACAAGGAGAGAGAAGTAGAGGGAGATGGGGGAGGGAAGGGGGAAGAAGGAGAGAGAAGGAGACGGAGAGAGGGAGAAGAGTGGAGATGGGAAGGAGAAGGAGAGAGAGGGAGAGAAGCAAGAGGAGAAGGCAAGCAAGGGAGAGAGAAGGAGAAGGGGAAAGAGAAGGAGAGGTATTGAAGTAGAGGAGGAGAGAGAGGGAAGGAGATGGAAGACGAAGAGTGAAGGATAAGGAGAGAGAAGATAGAAGGGAAGAGAGAATCAGAGAGTGGAGTGGGAAGGAGAGAGGGCGGGACAATAAGAGAGTGAAAAACAAGGAGAAGGAGGGGGGAGAGAGAAGGAGAGTGTGGGACGAGAGAGAAGGAAATGGGGAAACAAGGAGAGAGGGACGGAGAGAGAGAGCTAAAAGGAGAGAGAGGAGAGGTGGACGTAGGGGGAGAGAGTGAGAAGGGCAAGGAGAGATGGAGAAGCAGAGAGAACAATAGAGAAGGAGAGAGAGGGAGAAGGAGAGCGACAAGGAGGGAGTGAAACGGAGAATGGGAGAGAGTGAATTAGAGCGAGAAGTGGAGAGAGGAGAGAGAGAAGGAGAAGGAGAGAGGGAGAAAGAGTGAGGGAGTCGGTAAGTGTGCTAGACGGAGAAAGACAAGGAGAAGGAGAGAGAGAAGGAAGAGGAGACTGGAAGGGAAGGAGAGAAGGAAAGAGGGAGGGAGAAGGAGAAGTAGAGAGAGAAATAGAGGGAAGGAGAAGGGGGAGAGAGAAGGAGAACGAGAGGAGTGAGAGAGAGTGAAGGTGACGGAGAGGAAAAGAAGAGGGAGGAGGAGAGAGAAGGAGAACAAGAGGAGTGAGAGAGAGTGAAGGTGACGGAGAGGAAAAGAAGAGGGAGGAGGAGAGAGAAGGACAAGCGAAGCAGAAGGAGAGAGATGAGAGAAAGAGAAGGAGGGAGATGAGGAGGGAGAAGGAGAACAAGAGAGAGGGCAAGGAGGGAAGAATAAGGGCACACGGAGAGAAGGAGAAGGGGAGAGTGGATAAGGAGAGAGAGGGGTGGTATGAGAGAGGAGGAGAGAAAAGGGGGAAGGACAGAGAAAGAGAAAGAGAAAGAGGAGGGAGAAATAGTGAGGGAGTCGGTAAGTGAGCTAGACGGAGAAAGACAAGGAGAAGGAGATTGAGAAGGAAGAGGAGACTGGAAGGGAAGGAGAGAAGGAAAAAGGGAGGGAGAAGGAGAAGTAGAGAGAGAAATAGAGGGAAGGAGAAGGGGGAGAGAGAAGGAGAACGAGAGGAGTGAGAGAGAGTGAAGGTGACGGAGAGGAAAAGAAGAGGGAGGAGGAGAGAGAAGGACAAGCGAAGCAGAAGGAGAGAGATGAGAGAAAGAGAAGGAGGGAGAGGAGGGAGAGGAGGAGGGAGAAGAAGGGGAGAGGAGGAGGGAGAAGGAGAACAAGAGAGAGGGCAAGGAGAGAAGAATAAGGGCACACGGAGAGAAGGGGAAGGGGAGAGTAGATAAGGAGAGAGAGGAGTGGTATGAGAGAGGAGGAGAGAAAAGGGGGAAGGAGAGAGGGAGAAAGAGTGAGGGAGTCGGTAAGTGAGCATGGGGAACCTAAGGTTATGAGAGGAGAGAGAGTAGAGAGAGAAGGAGAAAAAGTTATGAGAGGAGAGAGAAACTCTAGGTGCGCATGGGGAACCTAAGGTTGTCTAGGGTTCTCCACCTCGTTTCTTCACCAAAACCTTTGATTTTCTCACCAAAATGGATCCTACATCTAGCTCTACACGATTGCAACTACAAGATGGAGATGGTGGCACTATTACGGATCTCCATCATGCAAACAAGTTGGTTTTATCCTTGGCTTTGGAGGGTGAAGCTTCCACACCACCTCTAGGGAGTGTTCTTACTCCCCCAAGGAAGTGGTCGGATTTATTCACATCTAGTACAAGGGCAACCACGACCCTCAAATTTGTTCCGCCGGTTGTCAAAGGAGGAGAGAAGGTGGCCGTGTGTTCACAACACGAAGTGAGGGAGAACTTGAAACGGTGGGACAAAGTGTTGGTAGGGTATTTCGTAGCTCTCAAGCCTCAATTGCCGACTTTGGAGAAGCATCTCCACAAGTTATGGGGACTCGTAGGAGGTATGGAAATCATTAGAAGAAGCCAAGGATTCTTATTATTTCGGTTTACACTTAGTGAAGATAGAAAGAGGGTTCTCCAAGGAGGACCTTGGTTCGTTAGAGGGGCACCACTTGTGGTTCAAGAGTGGACACCGGAAATGTCATTGAAGAAGGTCAACATCACCACGGTCCCCATTTGGGTTCGCTTGCCGGAGCTTGACATCCGTTTTTGGTCACCTAACACATTGAGTAACATAGCAAGTGTGCTTGGAAGGCCCCTTTACATGGATGATTATACGGCTTCCGGGTGTAGGTTGGCGTTTGCAAGAGTTTGCATTGAGGTCAGCCATGAGTTCTCCTATCCAAGTTGGGTGGAGGTGCAAGTGGAGGAGGGCGAAATGCATAAAGTGTATGTGGAATATGAGTGGAGACCCGGGTATTGCATGGAGTGCCTCGAGTTTGGGCATGTGGTGGAGAGATGCACAAGGAAGAGAGTGATTGCACATGTCCATGAAGTTCCACAAAGGAAGGCCAAGAAATGGGTGGAGGTAGGACGTGCAAAGGGTGGGAAACACCTCAACAAGGATGGAAGTGAGGTGCGAAGCAAGGAAGGGGTGAGAGAGGAGGGGTGTTTGCATGGAGGGGAGGCAAAGGAGGTGGCTGCCGTGGAGGATGGAGGAGGGAGGATGGATGGAAGGGATGATGACGTGGAGCCCTTGGAGGAGGACGTGGCCACATCAACAAATGGGGAGGTGACACGTAGGAACTCATGTGGGAGGGAAAATGAGGAGGGAAAATCAAGAGGACCACAAGATTTCGTGGTATGCTCCACTCTAGTGGGAGCAAATGAGAGGAAGGCACGTGGCATGGAGGAGGACAAGAATGGAGACAAAAATATAGTCCATTTTCGTGAGGAAACAACTACAAGGGAGGAAGCCAAGGAGAGGAGGCCATGTGGACGTCTAGAAGAGCAAAAGGGAAAGCAAAACAAAGATGGGTGTCTACTTTTGGAAGAACCAATGAGGAGGGTGTTGAGTGCTCCATGTTTGAATGGGCCAATGGGGAGAGAGCAAGTGAGCCTTGTGAAGAAGTAGAGGGGGACCAAGCTACTTTTCGTGGGGACAAACCAAAAGAGGAAAGGGGTGGAGAGTCACGTGAATCACCACACAAGGAGGAGTCCTTCATGCAAGAAAGAGAGGGGGACCAAGTTAGCTTTTGTGGGGACCAACCAAATGAGGAATGGGGTGGGAAATCACGTGATCCACTCAACTTGGAGGGGTCTAGCATGATAGGAACGTTGCATGGGCCTCTTGTGCATGGGATGGGCACGAAATTAGTGGAACACCATGAGGTATGCAACAAAGGAAATGTGAGAGAGATTTTGGAAGAAAATGGCGTGGGAAATGGCTCAACTGGATTAGCTTCCTTGATACATGATGAAGAAGGATGGACAACGCCTAGAAAAGTGGCAAGGGAGAAGGACCAAAGGAAGGAAAGCTCGTGGAAAAAGAAATATGGGAGCATGGTGGGGGTATTAGGGGACCTCGAGAAGGAAAGTGACATGGAGGACGGGAAGGGAAAACAAGAAGAAACACATGAGATGGAGGTTCCGTCGTCCATAGCAAGCCATGTGCGAAGTTGCTCCCCACCACCCCCGGTGGATTTGGCTTCAATTTCACCACAACCCGAAGCCTTCAAAGCAATTCGTGAGAAAGGAATGAGACAACAAAAAAACATGCGTGGAGGGAAGGGGCGTATGCCCACACCTTGAATCCATGAATATCCTTGTGTGGAATGTGCGCGGAGCAAATGGACCCGGCCGCGCACTTATGATAAGGGGTCAAATAAAGGAGGATATAGTGTGTCTTGTGGAACACAAAGTGAAATTGAAGAAGCTTGCAAGATTCAAGCGCGCAATATGGCCTCATGAATGGGTGGGGAATAGCTTGATCGTGGACTCCGGGAGAATACTTGTGCTTTGGAATGATCAAGTGGTAGGCCTTGATACTAAATTTCAATCGGCCCAAATGCTTCATTTCGAGGGGCTCATGAGGAAGGATGGGATTGAGTTTGCTTTCACGGCAATTTATGGAGAAAATGGTCATGTAGAGAGAAGGAAACTTTGGCACGACCTTGCCTCCGTGGAACCAAGTGCCTCGATACCTTGGGTTGTGGGAGGGGACTTCAATTGCATTCGTATGGCAAGCGAGAAGAGGGGAGGAGGGATGGTAAATGAAGCTGCAATTCAGGAATTCAATGAGTGTACGGATGCACTTCAACTCCTTCAAATGCCTTGGGTGGGTGAGGAATTCACTTGGTCCAACTCCTCCGAGGGCGCCGCTCGTATCGAAACGAAAATTGAGCGTATATTGATGAACAATGCTTGGTTAGAGAGGTTCCCGGAGGTATTTTATGTGGTGGGGGCGAAGGACTTGAGTGACCATGCGACGCTCACCATGAAAACGGAGGGAAATGAGAGGAGGAAGCCGAAGATGCTTAGGTTTGAAAACTATTGGGCGGATCATGAAGAGTTCTTAGGGGTTGTAGAGGGTGCGTGGGCAACACTTGTGGATGGTACTCCCATGTTTAGAGTGGTGGAAAAATTGAATGACGTAAAAAAGGCTCTAAAGAGATGGAGTGGGCTCAAGTTTGGAAATGTTATAAACAAGGTGGGAGTTGCTAGAAATACCCTTGCGGATATAAGGAGAAGGAGAAGTGAGGGGCCGGATGATGAGCACCTAGGAAGCGAAGAGAGGGCAACAAAAGAAGAGCTAAACCGTGTTCTCATGTGGGAGGAGGAATCATTAATTCGGCAAAAATCAAGAGTTAGGTGGTTAAAGGAGGGGGACCGAAACACCCGGTTCTTTCATGCGCAACTTAGAGTGAGGAGGGCCACCAACCAAGTGAGGAGTGTGTGTGAGGGAGAGTACATCTTCGAGGAGGAAGGAGAGATTCGGGAAGCGTTTGGACGCTTTTTTTCTAACTTGTTTGCTAATGAATTTCCGGTTTGTAAGATCAAATCATCGATTGAGTTACCCCAAATTGCAGCATCGGATGGAGAATGTTTAGTGCGACAATTGCACATGAAGGAGCTTGAAGATGTTATCTTGAATGCAAATGTCGACAAGGCGCCGGGGCCCGATGGGTTCAATGCTAAGTTCTTCAAAGTGGCATGGGGAATAATAAAGGACATTTTCAAAGCCGTGGAGTCATGCATGACGAGTGGAAAGGTTTTGGCCAAGTGGAATTATACGTCTATCACTCTCATACCAAAGAAGAAGGCAGCAAAGATGGTGGAAGATTATAGGCCCATAGCTTTGTGCAACATGATGTATAGATTCACTTCTAAAGTGCTTGCAAACCGGTTGAAGATATTGCTACCACAAATTGTTGGGGAAAATGAAAGTGCATTTGTTCATGGAAGAAGAATTAGTGACAACATCCTCCTTGCACATGAGCTATGTCACAACCTTCATCTTGATAAAGGAAGAGGAAGAATGTGCATCAATCTTGATATTCGAAAGGCCTACGATTCCATCTCATGGGAGTTCCTTGATCAAGTAATGGAGAAATTTGGGTTTCCGAACAAGTGGAGGACGACCATCATGGCATGTGTTCGAGCATCCTTTGTTGTGACCGTGAATGGGGCAAATTCAAAACCGTTTAAAGCAAGGAATGGGTTGAGGCAAGGAGATCCACTAGCCCCATATTTGTTTGTAATGTGCATGGAAGTCTTGAGTAAGATGGTGAACATGGCGGTGGAGGAAGGCAAGCTTGAACCCTTGGTGTGTGGAGACACTCTCGTCTCACACTTAATGTTTGCGGATGATGTGCTACTTTTTGCAAAGGCTACAAAGGAGAACGCCCAAGTTCTTAAACAACTTCTTGATGACTTCACGGCATACTCGGGGCTGCAATTTAGCACATCCAAGAGTCAAATATTCATGGGTGGTGAAGTCCAACATGGGGAATGGATTGTTGAACATCTAGTTATGGAGAAAAAGCTCTTCCCGGTGATATACTTAGGTTTGCCCTTATTCTCGGGAAGGATGACAAGAATTCATTGCATGTCACTTGTCAACAAGCTAAAGGCACGGTTGAGTACTTGGAAACAAAACTTTTTATCCATCGCCGGTCGGGTGGAGCTAGTGATGAGTGTACTAGTTTCTCTTAGCATATATTGGACATCCGCATTTCTCATTCCTCGGAAAGTGCTACAAGAGATGGACAGCCTCATGTCTAGATTTATTTGGGGAGGGCCTAAGAAGCGGGTGGCGGTTGCGTGGAAGGATGTGTGTACCCCAAAATCAGAAGGGGGACTCGGGCTTAAGCGCTTAGTAGAATGGAACGAAGTGGGCCTTCTACGTTTGTTTTGGCTTGTGGTGGAAGATGGAAACTCTCTTTGGGTGAAGTGCATTCGCCAAAAATACTTGAAGAATAGATCCATTTGGCTCGCAAGACCACCATCCACCTCCTCGTGGGCATGGAGAGGAATCACCCGGGTTCGTGATATAGCAAGGCAACATATTCAATACGAAGTGGGAGATGGTGAAGACATTAGTTTCTTTCATCACCCATGGTGTGGGCTGCCTTTCCATTGTGAAGAGTGGGGTGAGAGGCTACATTACGATTTGGGGGTACCTTGGGATACAAAAGTTGCAAATTTCATTCGAAATGGAGAGTGGGCTCTCCCCTTCCCAAAATCGACTATCATGGAGGAACTTTGGACAAAGATCAGCAATACCCCCATCAAAGGAGGAAGAGACAAACCATCACGAGTTGATGGACGAGGGGACAAGTTGGGAATGAAGGAGGTGTGGAAGTGGGTGAAGAAGCCGGGCTCAAAGGTGGCATGGGCGGATATGGTGTGGCACAAGGAGGCTATACCAAAACATGCACTCGCGGCATGGAGAGCTTTGAGAGGGCAGCTAGTCACCAAAAAGCTAATGAACCAAAGAGGGGCCAGCCATAACCCAACATGTGTCCTATGTGACGAGATGGAAGAAGATATTCAACACTTATTTTGGGGCTGCCATTATACAAAGGAGGTATGGGCCCAAATCCTTCGACTTTTGAAACTCAAACCAAACCAAGCAAGGAATCTAGAAAGTGAAGCAAATCGTGTCTCCCATGCTAGGGGGAGCCGGGTGGACAAGGTCACAAGAAGATGGGCCTTTAATGCAATGATACATGAAGTGTGGCAAGAACGAAATCGCAGAATTTTCGAGGATGAAAAGAAGAAACCGGATGACATTGTGGGAGCAATTAAGGACATGGTCCGATGTATGGGACAAAGAGTGAAGAGCCTAGCAAGAAACGACGTGGAATACCAGAATTTTGAGGAGACTTGGGCGTAGCATGGATGATACATTGTGCGATGTAGGTCTGATTTGATGTAGAGATGTCATGATGTAATACTTGTATGTCGGGATATACATCTATAGTAGCCGGATATGTATGTAGCATACTCCCGCGAGACTAAACGATAAATTTTGTAGGTTGTAAACTTTGCTAATTAATAGAAATTCGAGGCTAAGCCTACCTTTTTGCTTTGCAAAAAAAAAGAGAGAGAAGGACAATGGGAGTGAGAGGGGAGGAGAGCGAGAAGGAGACAAGGAGAGGAGAGATAGAGGAGGAGGAGGAGAGAGAGAAGAAAAGAGAGAGAAGAAGGAGGAGAGCGAGAGAGTACGATAGAGTGAGAGAGGAGGGGAGAGAGAGATGGAGAAGGAGAGAGAAGTAGAGGGAGATGGGGGAGGGAAGGAGGAAGAAGGAGAGAGAAGGAGACGGAGAGAGGGAGAAGAGTGGAGATGGGAAGGAGAAGGAGAGAGAGGGAGAGAAGCAAGAGGAGAAGGCAAGCGAGGGAGAGAGAAGGAGAAGGGGAAAGACAAGGAGAGGTATTGAAGTAGAGCAGAAGGAGAGAGAGGGAAGGAGATGGAAGACGAAGAGTGAGGGATAAGGAGAGAGAAGATAGAAGGGAAGAGAGAATCAGAGAGTGGAGTGGGAAGGAGAGAGCGCAAGACAACAAGAGAGTGAAAAACAAGGAGAAGGAGGGGAGAGAGAGAGAAGGAGAGTGTGGGACGAGAGAGAAGGAAATGGGGAAACAAGGAGAGAGGGACGGAGAGAGAGAGGTAGAAGGAGAAGGAGAGAGAGGAGAGGTGGACGGAGGGGGAGAGAATGAGAAGGGCAAGGAGAGATGGAGAAGCAGAGAGAACAATAGAGAAGGAGAGAGAGGGAGAAGGAGAGCGACAAGGAGGGAGTGAAACGGAGAAGGGGAGAGAATGAATTAGAGCGAGAAGTGGAGAGAGGAGGCAGAGAAAGAGAAGGAGAAAGAGAAAGAGTGAGGGAGTCGGTAAGTGAGCTAGACGGAGAAAGACAAGGAGAAGGACAGAGAGAAGGAAGAGGAGACTGGAAGGGAAGGAGAGAAGGAAAGAGGGAGGGAGAAGGAGAAGTAGAGAGAGAAATAGAGGGAAGGAGAAGGGGGAGATAGAAGGAGAACGAGAGGAGTGAGAGAGAGTGAAGGTGACGGAGAGGAAAAGAAGAGGGAGGAGGAGAGAGAAGGACAAGCGAAGCAGAAGGAGAGAGATGAGAGAAAGAGAAGGAGGGAGAGGAGGGAGAAGAAGGGGAGAGGAGGAGGGAGAAGGAGAACAAGAGAGATGGCAACGAGAGAAGAATAAGGGCACACGGAGAGAAGGGGAAGGGGAGAGTAGATAAGGAGAGAGAGAGAGAGAGAGAGAGAGAGAGAGAGAGAGAAAGAGAGAGAGAGAGAGAGAGAGAGAGAGAGAGAGAGAAAGACAATGGGAGTGAGAGAGAAGGACAATGGGAGTGAGAGGGGAGGAGAGCGAGAAGGAGACGAGGAGAGGAGAGATAGAGGAGGAGGAGAGAGAGAAGGAGGAGCAGGAGAGCGAGAGAGTATGATAGAGTGAGAGAGGAGGGGAGAGAGAGATGGACAAGGAGAGAGAAGTAGAGTGAGATGGGGGAGGGAAGGAGGAAGAAGGAGAGAGAAGGAGACGAAGAGAGGGACAAGAGTGGAGATGGGAAGGAGAAGGAGAGAGAAGGAGAGAAGCAAGAGGAGAAGGCAAGCGAGGGAGAGAGAAGGAGAAGGGGAAAGAGAAGGAGAGGTATTGAAGTAGAGCAGAAGGAGAGAGAGGGGAGGTGGACGGAGGGGGAGTGAGTGAGAAGGGCAAGGAGAGATGGAGAAGCACGGAGAACAACAGAGAAGGAGAGAGAGGGAGAAGGAGAGCGACAAGGAGGGAGTGAAACGGAGAGGGTGAGAGAATGAATTAGAGCGAGAAGTGGAGAGAGGAGGGAGAGAAAGAGAAGGAGAGAGAGAGAGAGAGAGAAAGAGTGAGGGAGTCGGTAAGTGAGCTAGACAGAGAAAGACAAGGAGAAGGAGAGAGAAGGAAGAGGCGACTGGAAGGGAAGGAGAGAAGGAAAGAGGGAGGGAGAAGGAGAAGTAGAGAGAGAAATAGAGGGAAGGAGAAGGGGGAGAGAGAAGGAGAACGAGAGGAGTGAGAGAGAGTGAAGGTGACGGAGAGGAAAAGAAGAGGGAGGAGGAGAGAGAACGACAAGCGAAGCAGAAGGAGAGAGATGAGAGAAAGAGAAGGAGGGAGAGGAGGGAGAGGAGGAGGGAGAAGAAGGGGAGAGGAGGAGGGAGAAGGAGAACAAGAGAGAGGGCAACGAGAGAAGAATAAGGGCACACGGAGAGAAGGGGAAGGGGAGAGTAGATAAGGAGAGAGAGAGAGAGAGAGAGAGAGAGAGAGAGAGAGAGAAGGACAATGGGAGTGAGAGGGGAGGAGAGCGAGAAGGAGATGAGGAGAGGAGAGATAGAGGAGGAGGAGAGAGAGAAGGAAAGAGAGAGAAGGAGGAGCAGGAGAGCAAGAGAGTACGATAGAGTGAGAGAGGAGGGGAGAGAGATGGACAAGGAGAGAGAAGTAGAGGGAGATGGGGGAGGGAAGGAGGAAGAAGGAGAGAGAAGGAGACGGAGAGAGGGAGAAGAGTGGAGATGGGAAGGAGAAGGAGAGAGAGGGAGAGAAGCAAGAGGAGAAGGCAAGCGAGGGAGAGAGAAGGAGAAGGGGAAAGAGAAGGAGAGGTATTGAAGTAGAGGAGAAGGAGAGAGGGGGAAGGAGATGGAAGACGAAGAGTGAGGGATAAGGAGAGAGAAGATAGAAGGGAAGAGAGAATCAGAGAGTGGAGTGGGAAGGAGAGAGCGCGGGACAACAAGAGAGTGAAAAACAAGGAGAAGGAGGGGAGAGAGAGAAGGAGAGTGTGGGACGAGAGAGAAGGAAATGCCACAAGGAGAGAGGGACAGAGAGAGAGCTAGAAGGAGAAGGAGAGAGAGGAGAGGTGGACGGAGGGGGAGAGAGTGAGAAGGGCAAGGAGAGATGGAGAAGCAGAGAGAACAATAGAGAAGGAGAGAGAGGGAGAAGGAGAGCGACAAGGAGGGAGTGAAACGGAGAAGGGGAGAGAGTGAATTAGAGCGAGAAGTGGAGAGAGGAGAGAGAGAAAGAGAAGGAGAGAGGGAGAAAGAGTGAGGGAGTCGGTAAGTGAGCTAGACGGAGAAAGACAAGGAGAAGGAGAGAGAGAAGGAAGAGGAGACTGGAAGGGAAGGAGAGGAGGAAAGAGGGAGGGAGAAGGAGAAGTAGAGAGAGAAATAGAGGGAAGGAGAAGGGGGCGAGAGAAGGAGAACGAGAGGAGTGAGAGAGAGTGAAGGTGACGGACAGGAAAAGAAGAGGGAGGAGGAGAGAGAAGGACAAACGAAGCAGAAGGAGAGAGATGAGAGCAAGAGAAGGGGGGAGAGGAGGGAGAAGAAGGGTAGAGGTCGAAGGATTAGTGACAACATCTTGCTTGCACATGAAGTCTGTCACAACATGCACTTGAACCGTGGGAAAGGGCGTATGTGTCTCAAATTAGATCTTCGGAAGGCATACGATTCGGTGTCTTGGAAGTTCCTTGAAGAGGTGCTGAAGAGGTTTGGGTTCCCGAGTACATGGACGAAGTGGATGATGGCGTGTGTGAAGGCATCGTTTGTGGTGACGGTGAATGGAGCCAACTCAAAGCCATTTCGAGCAACAGATGGACTTCGGCAAAGGGACCCTCTAGCTCCCCACTTGTTTGTACTTTGCAGGGAGACATTGAGCGTCATGATAAAAAAGGAGGTGGAGGAAGGAGCGATCAAACCAAGTAGATGTGGGGACATTCCGATATCCCACCTTTTGTTCGCCGATGATGTGATGGTGTTCGCGGATGCTACACGTGCTAATGCCCATGCTATAAAAGAGGTTCTCTCCAAATTCTCAGCCATGTCGGGTCTTAAATTCAATACAACTAAGAGCCAAGTGTTCCTTGGGGGTGATGCACAAGATGGGCAATGGATATGTGATCACTTGGAGATGGAGAGGGTGGAATTCCCGGTTATCTATTTGGGGCTGCCATTATTCTCATCACACTTAGGAAAGCAACATTGTTCAAGCCTCATTGAGAAGGTGAGAACTAGATTGAGCACTTGGAAGCGAAACCACCTTTCCATGGCGGGTAGGGTGGAGTTGGTGCGAAGTGTCTTGGTCTCGCTTAGCATATATTGGACTTCAGCTTTCTTACTCCCAAAAACCGTCTTGAGGGAGGTGGAGAGTATCATGATACACTTTGTTTGGGGGGGGGGGCAAAAAAGTGGGTGGCCGTGGCGTGGAAAGACATATGCACACCAAAGAAGAAGGGCGGCTTGGGGCTGAAGAGACTCACGGAATGGAATGAAGTAGGTATGTTACGACTCTTTTGGTTGGTAGTTGAGAATGGAGGCTCGTTATGGGTGAGATGCATGCGACGGAAATACTTGAGAAATCGGTCCATTTGGCTTGCTCGGCCACCATCGACTTCCTCGTGGGCGTGGAGAGGCATTCTAAGTGTTCGTGACATAGCGAAGGAGAAAATTCAGTACCAAGTTGGGGATGGGAAGTCTATTCGTTTCTTCCTTGACCCATGGTGTGGAATGCCGTTCATAAGTCGACCGGGGAGAGATTGGCTGAAACATAATATGGGTGTTCCAATTGACACTTATGTGTCTTATTTTATTCGGGATGGGGTGTGGAACCTCCCCTTCCCACGTAGTTTGGAGATGGAGGAACTTTGGCCACATATTATGGGTACCCCCATCTCGGGTGGAATTGACAAACCGACCCGAATTGGAATGAGGAGTGACAACTTCACAACCAAGGAGGCGTGGACAGGGTAATTCAAGAGAAGGAGGATGTGGTTTGGGCCCCCTTGGTGTGGCATAAGCACCATGTCCCGAAGCATGCAATGACACTTTGGAGGGCATTACGTGGAAGACTCACAACAAAGTACCTCATGAAGCAGAGAGGAGCCACGCATGATACCACGTGTGTACTTTGCGAGGACAGAGAGGAAGATATAGCACATCTTTTTTGCAAATGCGAGTATACAAGACATGTGTGGGCACAAATTCGGGGGGTGCTAAAGCTAAGCATGGATGTAGAAGAAACAATGGAAGCCGAGGTACAACGGGTTATCCGGATTAGAGGAGGGGCTGTGACAGTAAATATCATGTGGTTAGCCTTGGGAGCGGTGGTCCATGAATGTTGGCAAGAAAGAAATAGGCGCATCTTTGATGACGAGAAGAGGCACCGGGTGGATGTTATTCAAAGTGTGAAGGAAGGAGTGCGGATAGTGGGGAGAAGCTTCAACGACATTCGAGAAGATCCGGCGAGTTGGAGTGACTTTGAAAGAGTATGGGCATAGTGAGGTGAAATCGTTTTTGTAATAAGTAGTAGAATGGGTAGCCGTGCATGGCGATAGAATTGTAATAGTGGCCGGGTGTGCATGTGGCACCCCCCGCGGACTTAAGACTCATATTTTGTAAGTTGTAATTTATACACACTTAATAGATTTAGAGGCTAAGCCTCCCTTTTGCTTTGCAAAAAAAGAAGAAGGGTAGAGGAGGAGGGAGAAGGAGAACAAGAGAGAGGGCAAGGAGAGAAGAATAAGGGCACACGGAGAGAAGGAGAAGGGGAGAGTAGATAAGGAGAGAGAGAGAAGTACAATGGGAGTGAGAGGGGAGGAGAGCGAGAAGGAGACGAGGAGAGGAGAGATAGAGGAGGAGGAGAGAGAGAAGGAAAGAGAGAGAAGGAGGAGGAGGAGAGCGAGAGAGTACGATAGAGTGAGAGAGGAGGGGAGAGAGAGATGGACAAGGAGAGAGAAGTAGAGGGAGATGGGGGAGGGAAGGAGGAAGAAGGAGAGAGAAGGAGACGGAGAGAGGGAGAAGAGTGGAGATGGGAAGGAGAAGGAGAGAGAGGGAGAGAAGAAAGAGGAGAAGGCGAGCGAGGGAGAGAGAAGGAGAAGGGGAAAGAGAAGGAGAGGTATTGAAGTAGAGGAGAAGGAGAGAGAGAGGGAAGGAGATGGAAGATGAAGAGTGAGGGATAAGGAGAGAGAAGACAGAAGGGAAGAGAGAATCAGATAGTGGAGTGGGAAGGAGAGAGCGCGAGACAACAAGAGAGTGAAAAACAAGGAGAAGGAGGGGAGAGAGAGAAGGAGAGTGTGGGACGAGAGAGAAGGAAATGGGGACACAAGGAGAGAGGGACGGAGAGAGAGAGCTAGAAGGAGAAGGAGAGAGAGGAGAGGTGGACGGAGGGGGAGAGAGTGTGAAGGGCAAGGAGAGATGGAGAAGCAGAGAGAACAATAGAGAAGGAGAGAGAGGGAGAAGGAGAGCGACAAGGAGGGAGTGAAACGGAGAAGGGGAGAGAGTGAATTAGAGCGAGAAGTAGAGAGAGGAGAGAGAGAAAGAGAAGGAGAGAGGGAGAAAGAGTGAGGGAGTCGGTAAGTGAGCTAGACGGAGAAAGACAAGGAGAAGGAGAGAGAGAAGGAAGGAGATTGGAAGGGAAGGAGAGAAGGAAAGAGGGAGGGAGAAGGAGAAGTAGAGAGAGAAATAGAGGGAAGGAGAAGGGGGAGAGAGAAGGAGAACGAGAGGAGTGAGAGAGAGTGAAGGTGACGGAGAGGAAAAGAAGAGGGAGGAGGAGAGAGAAGGACAAGCGAAGTAGAAGGAGAGAGATGAGAGAAAGAGAAGGAGGGAGAGGGGGGAGAGGAGGGAGAAGAATGGTATGTAAGCAAATAACGATTCTACAGGTTCAGGAGTACCTTTCTTGGAGAGAACCTATGGCAGCGGAATGAAAATCGGAGGTCACCTTACGGAATCCTTCTCACCGGTCGGTCTCCTACTCTCTTGGAGAAGAAGCACGTGTCCACAACCCAAGAGTCTACGGATTAGCTTGGTGGATGTGGAGGGACGAATGGGAGAGAGAGGGAGAGGTGGCGGCTAGGGTTTGGTGGGGCTAGGGTTTGCACACAAGAATTAGTCCATCCAATGGGAGGCTCCCCTCCTTATATAGATGACCCCACCCAAAACCCTAATGCACAACCAATGAGAGTGTGCCACGTGTCAGTGCTTTGGGCAAACATCATCTTAATCCTTAGATTAATCCAATATCTCCCACTTGCACAATAGCACGTCAACAACACGTCATCTTCTTTTGTGTCCCTGACACATACGTATATATCCCCGATACATACAATCATAAGATGACAATGTGTCACCTCTTCATGTGTCCCTGACACATATGTATACATCCCTGATATATACAACTATTTCTCTCTTCCAAGAATGCATCCACAATACGCAAGTCTCTGATAAGGTATCCCTGATACAAGACTATATGTGTCCCCGACACATGTACTCTTCCAATCATACGGACAAATGGGTCGTGCGACCGGTGATGCACCTGCAATTTAGGAGTCTCAAACTAGAAACCTTACTAGAAGGCCAGAATGACAACATCCTCACAAAAATAACAATTAAGCAGTCAAATGCACATCACTGTTCCCCAGGTTTACTCAGAAACTCACTTGACATGAACGGTATCTCGATCCCTCGGAGAGAATACCTTCTTGTCCTTAATGTACTTGCTACTGTATCCAATACAGTTGGGCCCAGCAAATACTTTTAGTGCAGTCGAGTCAAACCTTTCCCTTCGCCCCAGACCACCATTACACTCAGAGTTGACTCCTTTCCCGAAGATGCCTCTTTAGACCGAATCTCTCATGGTCATAGATAACATCCCAAAGTAGCCACATCAACTCTTTGCTTCATGGTGTCGTCGAAGGTCACTGAGGGCAACTAAATGACAATCAAGTCTTGGACTCACACAGTGAAGGAGCAGGGATCCATCCTTTCACTTCCAAATGGTCGCTCAGCACATGTTGTATGACAAACATGCTATGGTGGATCATACTGCACACAATAGTATGTCTGTCTCTCAACACCATACAAGTCTTAGTCCAGTCGCACCCCCTCTGCGCCTGACCCGAGCTTCATCATTGTCGCCTTAACACCATACAGGTGTTACCTGGCGCCACATGTGATGCTCGCACTTGGCTTCTATAGGTCACATGAATTGTGGGAACATTCATGTCAATCCTCACCAACATAGAGGATCTCATCTTGATTCCTAATCAAGGCGACTGTCCTATCATGAACTACTCTGGATCTATCATACAAGATCTCTTCATGATCAGTCTCATCTCTGCTCGCTATCAAAAGTGCCAGTGTCGAATGCTCGTGTGAGTAAGCATTCTTCAGCCTATTGACAGAATAATATTTTATGCTAGAACAACTATATAGACCAAACAAATATAGTTGAAAGGAAAAACACAATCACTCATAAAAGGAAGTTAGACATGCCAATACATCAAAGTCTGCGTAAGCCTAAGGACTTCACATGAGACACAAACGAGTCCTTAGCTATAGCCTTGGTAAGAGGGTCAGCTACCATAAGACTAGTAGACACATGTCTCAACTCAACTTCCTTTCTCGCTATAATGTCCTTCACAAAGTGGAACCTTGTCCATTTTGGCCTTCTCTTCAGGAGTCTCAGGATGCTTTATCAAGGCTTAAGTGCAAACCCTTCTCAATAGGAGTGTCGATTGGTTTGCATTTGTCCATATGGTATTTCTTCAAGATGTTGTTAATGTAAGTCTCTTGAGACAATCCCAGAAGTCTCTTGGACCTATTTCTAACTATCTTGACACCAAGGACGTAGCTAGCTTCACCCATATCCTTCATATCAAACGTGGAGGACAACCACTCCTTAGTGGATTTCAGCAGCTCTTTGCTATTGCCAGCCATGAGTATGTCATCAACATACAAGGTCAGAATGACAAATTTACCATTGGATCTCTTAACGTACACACAGTGATCTTCCTCAAGCATAGAGAATGCATTCTCTGTTATAGCTTGATGGAAGCGAATGTTCCACTGTCTAGACGCTTGTTTTAAGCCATATAAGGACTTATTGAGCTTGCACACTTTGCGCTCTTGCCCTTTGACTTCAAAACCTTGAGGTTGATCCATATAGATCTCCTCCTTAAGTTCTCCATTGAGAAAAGCAGTCTTTACATCCATTTGGTAAAGCTCTAAGTCCATCTGAGCTACAATAGCTAGTAGAAGGCGGATGGAGGCAAACCTAACCACGGGTGAAAATGTTTCCTCAAAATCCACGCCTTCTCTTTGGGTGTAGCCTTTAGCTACCAGTCTAGCCTTGAATCTATCAATAGATCCATCCGCCTTCCTCTAAATCTTGAGGATCCACTTGGCCCCAATGGCCTTTCGGTTCGGCGGTAAGTCGACCAAGTCCCAGACTCGATTAACTTTCATCGACTCCAACTCTTCCTTTATAGCTTCTAACCACTCTTTAGCATTTGGACCTTCCAAAGCCTCTTTCAAGGTCTCCGGTTCTTGCTCATCGATTACTGTCATCCCGGATGATTCATAATCAATTTCTTCTTGAGCTATCATGAGGGCCTCTTCCTCTAAGCGAAACCGCCTACGAGGAATGAGCCCGCGTTTGCTTCGACGCAGATGGATATCTGATGGCTCATCCTCCGTGAGAGCTATCGGATCCTCAGCATTGCTGCTCCCACTAGGATCGACTGGTGGAACCTCATGTTCAACTTCCAGATCATGATCCCGTGGAGTGGCAATGTCCTCATCTTGTTGTTCAAAGAAGTCCACTGACTCTTTGATAGCTCCAGCAAGGGTTTTAAAAATCATTTTCCAAGAATGTGGCATCCCTAGACTCCAGTTCCGTCCTTCTTTCATTCTCGTCTACCCCGATAAAAACATAACCTTTGGAGAAATCACTGTATTTTACAAAGATACACTTTTTCCCTCTAGGTCCTAGTTTTCCATATCGGTGACTAGTAGAATGAATGTATGCCGCACATCCCCAAGGACGCAGCAGACTAAAATCAGGCTTCCGTCATGTCCATAACTCATATGGAGTTGAGGGAACCGATTTTGTTGGAACTCTATTGAGAATATATGCAGCAGTCATTAGAGCATCTCCCCAAAACGAAATTGGTAAGCTCGCATGCGCCATCATGGATCTAACCATGTCTAGCAACGTTCTATTCCTTCTCTCGGCAACACCATTTTGCTGAGGAGTATAAGGCATAGTGAGTTGTCTAGATATCCCCTTTTCATCACATAACTCCTTGAACATTATGGAGAGATACTCACCACCTCTATCCGTTCTAAGAGTTTTTATCTTATTATCCAACTGATTCTCAACTAAGCTCATGAATTTCTTAAAACATTCTAGAGCTTCTGACTTGTGAGAAATAAGATAAATATGACCATATCTAGACAAGATTCACAGGTCGGCAATTCAAATTTGGAGCATTCTCCTAATACCCCCTCCTTTGTCAACTTGTTCATCCGGTCAACACCAATGTGACCTAGTCTAGCATGCCACATAACTGAATCATTATTCATGGAACTTTGGCTCATAAAGGCACTAGCGTTATGATTGAAATCATAAATTGCGTCCAACACAATAAAACCGTCAGAAAAAAAAGCACGTCCATAATAAATGTTAGAAAGGTATAAACTCATATCATTGTTCTCAAAAACAACTTTAAAACCATGTCTCATCAAAACAACAACAGAAATAATATTTCGCCGTATAGCTGGAGCATACAACACGTCGTGAAGTAATAGGATCCGGCCACTTCGCAAAGCCACTTTGCATGTGCCAACTCCAAGAACTTCAATGCTAGTGTTGTTTGCCATGTTTATTCGCCTCCCACTTGGAACACGGTGATATTCCACGAAGGCAGAACGATCCTTTGTTACGTGGTCCGTGGCACCTGAATCCATAATCCACACAGGAGAATGATCAGTGAGCATCACAGAACTAGTCACGTTACAATTCGAGGGATTACACACAGTAATTACTTTTTGCTCAGTGCACTCACGAGCAAAATGTTCAGTCTTTCGGCAGTTAAAACAAGTCACATTAGACTTATCTTTCCCACCCCTGGATCCTCGAGGTCGTTTCTTTCCAGCTTTGTTTTCTGTTTTGTTTGCATTTGCACCCTTCTTGCCTTTAAAACCCTGAGCTCTATCTCTTTTGCGCTTAAAACCTGCACTCCTCCGAGGAGCGCCAGCTTCAGCAGCAAACACTTCAGTTAGAGGGGCTTCCGCAAGCATGCGGTCCTCCTCCAGCTCTAGGTGTTTTGCGGTCTGGTCAAATGTCCTGATGTCATCAGCATGGGTCAGATGGACCTTCATATGCTCCCAACTCTTCGAAGGCAATGATCCGATGAGAGCAGACACTTGCTCCTCATCGGTCTTAGCACGACCGACAGCACTCAGCTCGCTAATCATGTTTGACATTGCGGTAATATGCTGCCTCATTGTGTGACCTTGGCACATTTTATACCCATCAAACATAAGCCCAAGCTGATAGGCCCTTGTGACGGAGGTCACTCCGTACTGAAACTTCACAGCTTCCCACAAGGCCTTTGCAGTTCGAAACTTTTCGAACCGCAGTAACAGATTGTCCCTCATTGAACTTAGAATTGTGATTCGAGCAATTCGGTCTTTCTTTTTCCATGCATTATAAACATCCAAGTTTCTGCGATGTTGCGTAGTATTCCCCTCCTCGGGGGGAGACATAGATTGGTTTATGTTTTCTAACATGTCCTGATCCTCTAAGAGATACTCAATTTTACGATGCCACAGATCGTAATTTCTTTCATTGAGTTTATCTCCTCGAGTCAGATCAGCGACAATGCTTTTGGAAGCAGCCATAAAGAATCTAGGACAATCAAAATACATAGCGATACATGAGTTCTAGCATAAAATATAACGAGTTACAATAATCATAAAGAATAAACTGACTTAATAGCTATAGCATTCAGACCAAAAGAAAACATAAAGCATTCGATCAAATCCTCATGCAATAGTTAATAAAGCCATTTTACTAATCTAGATATTGAGCTCCACCATGATTTAATGACCCAAAAAAAACGTTTTAAATCATGGTAAATCAGCAAATAAAAAAAAATTGCCGCCGGTTGCAAGGTGGTTTACACAAAACACTTCAACCTTGCAAGTCCCACTAGGCATGCGAGTTCCCAAAAAAACGGTTTTCAAAAAACAATCAACATCACACAGATATGATTACTACATTACTTCCATATCGAGCTAATGATCCCCATTAGGGATTTAGCCTCGTCGACGGGAACCTGCAAGAGTCTTATAGCAATAATATCGCAATAATAAAAATAAAGGAGCCCCTCGTCTCCTCAGGGCAATAAACAGTCCACAGTCCATAAATATTACAGTCCATTGCGATAACTATTGCAAATGGAAATAAATGAATGAAATTACGCTCATCTCTCAATAAGGCAGTAAATAAAATCAGGAATCATTCATTCCACATAGCCACAATCTTTCCATACGTTAGCACAATCCGACGTATGAAAAAATACCATAAAGTGTGCACCTCATTCAAACAATAAGGAAGTAATGCATAAGGAAACAATGCATGAATGGGGCACGAAAATAGGCAAAAAAACGTGTTAGGTAATGACAACCAATCTCCACAATAATCATTCTCAAAATAGAATTTTTTTTCTTCTTTCCATAATCAATATAATCATGCAATCAATAATAATTATGCTACTTCTAATGGAAAGAAAAAATTCGAAATTATATGGTGGAGAACAACACATATTTTTTGCATCAAAGGAAAGCATCCAAACATATTTTTAAGGCAATAAAATTCCAACCCATAATATCTTTCCAAAATTTCAGAATTAGCCAATCTTTCCATAATCAATATAAGCATGCAATCAACAATAATTATGCTACTTGTAATGGAAAGATAAAATTCGAAATTCTTTGGTGGATGGCATCACATATATGCACATTTGATGAAAAGGAAATATTTCAAATGAAATGCATGCAATCATCCCAAAAGAAATCCGAAATATCCTTAATGAGATTAACATATATGTGCATTCTATCATAAAGGAAATATTTCAAATGAAGTGCATGCAATTATTCCAAAAGAAATCCGAAATATCCTTAATGAGATTAACATATATGTGCATTCAATCATAGAGGAAATATTTCAAATGAAATGAATGCTCTCATTCCAAAAAAAAACGAAATATACAATATGGTAACTCAATATTCATGTATACATGCTCAAAGATTAGAATAAATAGTATCTAACCCTAATTCGTAAAAATCAGGAAAAATAGACATCTTATTTCATGTATATATGTGCATGATTTAGAAGAATCAACATGGAAAATAACTTCTGATTTTATCTTATACATGCACAAAGAATAGAGGTAACAACATAGAAAAAACAGAATTCTGGTCACATCTATGTATGTGCAATGATAGGAGAGCAACATATCATATTGGCTCGAAATAAAATCAGGAAAAATCCATCTTAAACCATCCACATATGCGCAAGAATGGAGGAGCAAAATCTAACCCTAGATGCATGCTCTAATGAACCAAAACATGCGCAACATGTAGAAACTAGTCTAAACCCTAATTGTATGTTAGAAAGAAATCAGCAAACATGGACCACTTATATCTCTAAATGAATGATCATATTATTTCATTTAAAGATCGAAAACCTCTGGGTTTTCATTTCCAGAATATGAAAACGAATTTGAAAGAAAAAAAATCATGAACAATCAACATATATAACATGCGCATCATGTAAATAAGCAATGCTGATTTTCTATTTTCTTTCTTTCTCCAAAAACATAACCACCGAATATTTTGTTTTTATCTCAAATCAGATTATCATGAAACAAAAATTCGTCAAACATGGTGAGGATTCGAAGGTAACCGAGATGGCTCTGGTACCAATGTAAGCAAATAACGATTCTACAGGTTTAGGAGTACCTTTCTTGGAGAGAATCTGTGGCAGCAGAAGGAAGATCGGAGGTCACCTTACGGAATCCTTCTCACCGGTCGGTCTCCTACTCTCTTGGAGAAGAAGCACGTGTCCACAACCCAAGAGTCTACGGATTAGCTTGGTGGATGTGGAGGGACGAATGGGAGAGAGAGGGAGAGGTGGCGGCTAGGGTTTGGTGGGGCTAGGGTTTGCACACAAGAATTAGTCCATCCAATGGGAGGCTCCCCTCCTTATATAGATGGCCCCACCCAAAACCCTAATGCGCAACCAATGAGAGTGCGCCACGTGTCAGTGCTTTGGGCAAACATCATCTTAATCCTTAGATTAATCCAATAGGGTAGAGGAGGAGGGAGAAGGAGAACAAGAGAGAGGGCAAGGAGAGAAGAATAAGGGCACACGGAGAGAAGGAGAAGGGGAGAGTAGATAAGGAGAGAGAGAGAAGGACAATGGGAGTGAGAGGGGAGGAGAGCGAGAAGGAGACGAGGAGAGGAGAGATAGAGGAGGAGGAGAGAGAGAAGGAAAGAGAGAGAAGGAGGAGGAGGAGAGCGAGAGAGTACGATAGAGTGAGAGAGGAGGGGAGAGAGAGATGGACAAGGAGAGAGAAGTAGAGGGAGATGGGGGAGGGAAGGAGGAAGAAGGAGAGAGAAGGAGACGGAGAGAGGGAGAAGAGTGGAGATGGGAAGGAGAAGGAGAGAGAGGGAGAGAAGCAAGAGGAGAAGGCAAGCGAGGGGGAGAGAAGGAGAAGGGGAAAGAGAAGGAGAGGTATTGAAGTAGAGGAGAAGGAGAGAGAGGGAAGGAGATGGAAGACGAAGAGTGAGGGATAAGGAGAGAGAAGAAAGAAGGGAAGAGAGATTGAGAGAGTGGAGTGGGAAGGAGAGAGCGCGGGACAACAAGAGAGTGAAAAACAAGGAGAAGGAGAGGAGAGAGAGAAGGAGAGTGTGGGACGAGAGAGAAGGAAATGGGGAAACAAGGAGAGAGGGACGGAGAGAGAGAGCTAGAAGGGGAAGGAGAGAGAGGAGAGGTGGACGGAGGGGGAGAGAGTGAGAATGGCAAGGAGAGATGGAGAAGCAGAGAGAACAATAGAGAAGCAGAGAGAGGAGAGGTGGACGGAGGGGGAGAGAGTGAGAAGGGCAAGGAGAGATGGAGAAGCAGAGAGAACAATAGAGAAGGAATGAGAGGGAGAAGGAGAGAGACAAGGAGGGAGTAAAACGGAGAGAGGGAGAGAGTGAATTGGAGCGAGAAGTGGAGAGAGGAGAGAGAGAAAGAGAAGGAGAGAGGGAGAAAGAGTGAGGGAGTCGGTAAGTGAGCTAGACGGAGAAAGACAAGGAGAAGGAGAGAGAGAAGGAAGAGGAGACTGGAAGGGAAGGAGAGAAGGAAAGAGTGAGGGAGAAGGAGAAGTAGAGAGAGAAATAGAGGGAAGGAGAACGGGAGAGAGAAGGAGAACGAGAGGAGTGAGAGAGAGTGAAGGTGACGGAGAGGAAAAGAAGAGGGAGGAGGAGAGAGAAGGACAAGCGAAGCAGAAGGAGAGAGATGAGAGAAAGAGAAGGAGGGAGAGGAGGGAGAGGAGGAGGGAGAAGAAGTGTAGAGGAGGAGGGAGAAGAAGGGTAGAGGAGGAGGGAGAAGGAGAGAAGAATAAGGGCACACGGAGAGAAGGAGAAGGGGAGAGTAGATAAGGAGAGAGAGAGAGAGAGAGAGAGAGAATGACAATGGGAGTGAGAGGGGAGGAGAGCGAGAAGGAGACGAGGAGAGGAGGAGAGAGAGAAGGAAAGAGAGAGAAGGAGGAGGAGAGCGAGATAGTACGATAGAGTGAGAGAGGAGGGGAGAGAGAGATGGACAAGGAGAGAGAAGTAGAGGGAGATGGGGGAGGGAAGGAGGAAGAAGGAGAGAGAAGGAGACGGAGAGAGGGAGACGAGTGGAGATGGGAAGGAGAAGGAGAGAGAGGGAGAGAAGCAAGAGGAGAAGGCAAGCGAGGGAGAGCGAAGGAGAAGGGGAACGAGAAGGAGAGGTATTGAAGTAGAGGAGAAGGAGAGAGAGGGAAGGAGATGGAAGACGAAGAGTGAGGGATAAGGAGAGAGAAGATAGAAAGGAAGAGAGAATCAGAGAGTGGAGTGGGAAGGAGAGAGCGCGGGACAACAAGAGAGTGAAAAACAAGGAGAAGGAGGGGAGAGAGAAGGAGAGTGTGGGACGAGAGAGAAGGAAATGGGGAAACAAGGAGAGAGGGACGGAGAGAGAGAGCTAGAAGGAGAAGGATAGAGAGGAGAGGTGGGCGGAGGGGGAGAGAGTGAGAAGGGCAAGGAGAGATGGAGAAGCAGAGAGAACAATAGAGAAGGTGAGAGAGGGAGAAGGAGAGCGACAAGGAGGGAGTGAAACGGAGAAGGGGAGAGAGTGAATTAGAGCGAGAAGTGGAGAGAGGAGAGAGAGAAAGAGAAGGAGAGAGGGAGAAAGAGTGAGGGAGTCGGTAAGTGAGCTAGACGGAGAAAGACAAGGAGAAGGAGAGAGAGAAGGAAGAGGAGACTGGAAGGGAAGGAGAGAAGGAAAGTGGGAGGGAGAAGGAGAAGTAGAGAGAGAAATAGAGGGAAGGAGAAGGGGGAGAGAGAAGGAGAACGAGAGGAGTGAGAGAGAGTGAAGGTGACGGAGAGGAAAAGAAGAGGGAGGAGGAGAGAGAAGGAGATGCGAAGCAGAAGGAGAGAGATGAGAGAAAGAGAAGGAGGGAGAGGAGGGAGAGGAGGAGGGAGAAGGAGAACAAGAGAGAGGGCAAGGAGAGAAGAATAAGGGCACACGGAGAGAAGGAGAAGGGGAGAGTAGATTAGGAGAGAGAGAGAGAAGGACAATGGGAGTGAGAGGGGAGGAGAGCGAGAAGGAGACGAGGAGAGGAGAGATAGAGGAGGAGAGAGAGAAGGAAAGAGAGAAGGAGGAGGAGAGCGAGAGAGTACGATAGAGTGAGAGAGGAGGGGAGAGAGAGATGGACAAGGAGAGAGAAGTATAGGGAGATGGGGGAGGGAAGGAGGAAGAAGGAGAGAGAAGGAGACAGAGAGAGGGAGAAGAGTGGAGATGGGAAGGAGAAGGAGAGAGAGGGAGAGGAGCAAGAGGAGAAGGCAAGCGAGGGAGAGAGAAGGAGAAGGGGAATGAGAAGGAGAGGTATTGAAGTAGAGGAGAAGGAGAGAGAGGGAAGGAGATGGAAGACGAAGAGTGGGGGATAAGGAGAGAGAAGATAGAAGGGAAGAGAGAATCAGAGAGTGGAATGGGAAGGAGAGAGCGCGGGACAACAAGAGAGTGAAAAACAAGGAGAAGGAGGGGAGAGAGAGAAGGAGAGTGTGAGACGAGAGAGAAGGAAATGGGCAAACAAGGAGAGAGGGACGGAGAGAGAGAGCTAAAAGGAGAAGGAGAGAGAGGAGAGGTGGACGGAGGGGGAGAGAGTGAGAAGGGCAAGGAGAGATGGAGAAGCAGAGAGAATAATAGAGAAGGAGAGAGAGGGAGAAGGAGAGCGACAAGGAGGGAGTGAAACGGAGAAGGGGAGAGAGTGAATTAGAGCGAGAAGTGGAGAGAGGAGAGAGAGAAAGAGAAGGAGAGAGGGAGAAAGAGTGAGGGAGTCGGTAAGTGAGCTAGACGGAGAAGGACAAGGAGAAGGAGGGAGAGAAGGAAGAGGAGACTGGAAGGGAAGGAGAGAAGGAAAGTGGGAGGGAGAAGGAGAAGTAGAGAGAGAAATAGAGGGAAGGAGAAGGGGGAGAGAGAAGGAGAACGAGAGGAGTGAGAGAGAGTGAAGGTGACGGAGAGGAAAAGAAGAGGGAGGAGGAGAGAGAAGGAGATGCGAAGCAGAAGGAGAGAGATGAGAGAAAGAGAAGGAGGGAGAGGAGGGAGAGGAGGAGGGAGAAGGAGAACAAGAGAGAGGGCAAGGAGAGAAGAATAAGGGCACACGGAGAGAAGGAGAAAGGGAGAGTAGATTAGGAGAGAGAGAGAGAGAAGGACAATGGGACTGAGAGGGGAGGAGAGCAAGAAGGAGACGAGGAGAGGAGAGATAGAGGAGGAGAGAGAGAAGGAAAGAGAGAAGGAGGAGGAGGAGAGCGAGAGAGTACGATAGAGTGAGAGAGGAGGGGAGAGAGAGATGGACAAGGAGAGAGAAGTAGAGGGAGATGGGGGAGGGAAGGAGGAAGAAGGAGAGAGAAGGAGACGGAGAGAGGGAGAAGAGTGGAGATGGGAAGGAGAAGGAGAGAGAGGGAGAGGAGCAAGAGGAGAAGGCAAGCGAGGGAGAGAGAAGGAGAAGGGGAAAGAGAAGGAGAGGTATTGAAGTAGAGGAGAAGGAGAGAGAAGGAAGGAGATGGAAGACAAAGAGTGGGGGATAAGGAGAGAGAAGATAGAAGGGAAGAGAGAATCAGAGAGTGGAATGGGAAGGAGAGAGCGCGGGACAACAAGAGAGTGAAAAACAAGGAGAAGGAGGGGAGAGAGAGAAGGAGAGTGTGGGACGAGAGAGAAGGAAATGGGGAAACAAGGAGAGAGGGACGGAGAGAGAGAGCTAAAAGGAGAGAGAGGAGAGGTGGACGGAGGGGGAGAGAGTGAGAAGGGCAAGGAGAGATGGAGAAGCAGAGAGAATAATAGAGAAGGAGAGAGAGGGAGAAGGAGAGCGACAAGGAGGGAGTGAAACGGAGAAGGGGAGAGAGTGAATTAGAGCGAGAAGTGGAGAGAGGAGAGAGAGAAAGAGAAGGAGAGAGGGAGAAAGAGTGAGGGAGTCGGTAAGTGAGCTAGACGGAGAAAGACAAGGAGAAGGAGAGAGAGAAGGAAGAGGAGACTGGAAGGGAAGGAGAGAAGGAAAGAGGGAGGGAGAAGGAGAAGTAGAGAGAGAAATAGAGGGAAGGAGAAGGGGGAGAGAGAAGGAGAACGAGAGGAGTGAGAGAGAGTGAAGGTGACGGAGAGGAAAAGAAGAGGGAGGAGGAGAGAGAAGGACAAGCGAAGCAGAAGGAGAGAGATGAGAGAAAGAGAAGGAGGGAGAGGAGGGAGAGGAGGAGGGAGAAGAAGGGTAGAGGAGGAGGGAGAAGGAGAACAAGAGAGAGGGCAAGGAGAGAAGAATAAGGGCACTCGGAGAGAAGGAGAAGGGGAGAGTAGATAAGGAGAGAGAGAGAGAGAGAGAGAGAGAGAAGGACAATGGGAGTGAGAGGGGAGGAGAGCGAGAAGGAGACGAGGAGAGGAGGGATAGAGGAGGAGGAGAGAGAGAAGGAAAGAGAGAGAAGGAGGAGGAGGAGAGCGAGAGAGTACGATAGAGTGAGAGAGGAGGGGAGAGTGAGATGGACAAGGAGAGAGAAGTAGAGGGAGATGGGGGAGGGAAGGAGGAAGAAGGAGAGAGAAGGAGACGGAGAGAGGGAGAAGAGGGAGATGGGAAGGAGAAGGAGAGAGAGGGAGAGAAACAAGAGGAGAAGCCAAGCGAGGGAGTGCGAAGGAGAAGGGGAAAGAGAAGGAGAGGTATTGAAGTAGAGGAGAAGGAGAGAGAGGGAAGGAGATGGAAGACGAAGAGTGAGGGATAAGGAGAGAGAAGATAGAAGGGAAGAGAGAATCAGAGAGTGGAGTGGGAAGGAGAGAGCGCGGGACAACAAGAGAGTGAAAAACAAGGAGAAGGAGGGGAGAGAGAGAAGGAGAGTGTGGGACGAGAGAGAAGGAAATGGGGAAACAAGGAGAGAGGGACGGAGAGAGAGAGCTAGAAGGAGAAGGAGAGAGAGGAGAGGTGGGCGGAGGGGGAGAGAGTGAGAAGGGCAAGGAGAGATGGAGAAGCAGAGAGAACAATAGAGAAGGAGAGAGAGGGAGAAGGAGAGCGACAAGGAGGGAGTGAAACGGAGAAGGGGAGAGAGTGAATTAGAGCGAGAAGTGGAGAGAGGAGAGAGATAGAGAAGGAGAGAGGGAGAAAGAGTGAGGGAGTCGGTAAGTGAGCTAGACGGAGAAAGACAAGGAGAAGGAGAGAGAGAAGGAAGAGGAGACTGGAAGGGAAGGAGAGAAGGAAAGAGGGAGGGAGAAGGAGAAGTAGAGAGAGAAATAGAGGGAAGGAGAAGGGGGAGAGAGAAGGAGAACGAGAGGAGTGAGAGAGAGTGAAGGTGACGGAGAGGAAAAGAAGAGGGAGGAGGAGAGAGAAGGACAAGCGAAGCAGAAGGAGAGAGATGAGAGAAAAAGAAGGAGGGAGAGGAGGGAGAGGAGGAGGGAGAAGAAGGGTAGAGGAGGAGGGAGAAGGAGAACAAGAGAGAGGGCAAGGAGAGAAGAATAAGGGCACACGGAGAGGAGAGAGAGAGAAGGAAGGACAATGGTAGTGAGAGGGGAGGAGAGCGAGAAGGAGACGAGGAGAGGAGAGATAGAGGAGGAGAGAGAGAGAAGGAAAGAGAGTGAAGAAGGAGGAGGAGAGCGAGAGAGTACGATAGAGTGAGAGAAGAGGGGAGAGAGAGAGATGGACAAGGAGAGAGAAGTAGAGGGAGATGGGGGAGGGAAGGAGGAAGGAGAGAGAAGGAGACGGAGAGAGGGAGAAGAGTGGAGATGGGAAGGAGAAGGAGAGAGAGGGAGAGGAGCAAGAGGAGAAGGCAAGCGAGGGAGAGAGAAGAAGAAAGGGAAAGAGAAGGAGAGGTATTGAAGTAGAGGAGAAGGAGAGAGAGGGAAGGAGATGGAAGACGAAGAGTGAGGGATAAGGAGAGAGAAGATAGAAGGGAAGAGAGAATCAGAGAGTGGAGTGGGAAGGAGAGAGCGCGGGACAACAAGAGAGTGAAAAACAAGGAGAAGGAGGGGAGAGAGAGAAGGAGAGTGTGGGACGAGAGAGAAGGAAATGGGGAAACAAGGAGAGAGGGACGGAGAGAGAGAGCTAGGAGGAGAAGGAGAGAGAGGAGAGGTGGACGGAGGGGGAGAGAGTGAGAAGGGCAAGGAGAGATGGAGAAGCAGAGAGAACAATAGAGAAGGAGAGAGAGGAGAGGTGGACGGAGGGGGAGAGAGTGAGAAGGGCAAGGAGAGATGGAGAAGCAGAGAGAACAATAGAGAAGGAGAGAGAGGGAGAAGGAGAGCGACAAAGAGGGAGTGAAATGGAGAAGGGGAGAGAGTGAATTAGAGCGAGAAGTGGAGAGAGGAGAGAGAGAAAGAGAAGGAGAGGGAGAAAGAGTGAGGGTGTCGGTAAGTGAGCTAGACGGAGAAAGACAAGGAGAAGGAGAGAGAGAAGGGGAGGAGAGCGGGAAGGAGATGAGGAGAGGAGAGATAGAGAAGGAGGAGAGAGAGAAGGAAAGAGAGAGAAGAAGGAGGAGGAGAGCGAGAGAGTACGATAGAGTGACAGAGGAGGGTAGAGAGAGATGGACAAGGAGAGAGAAGTAGTGGGAGATGGGGGAGGGAAGGAGGAAGAAGGAGAGAGAAGGAGACGGAGAGAGGGAGAAGAGTGGAGATGGGGGAGGGAAGGAGGAAGAAGGAGAAGGAGAGAGAGGGAGAGAAGCAAGAGGAGAAGGCAAAAGAGGGAGAGAGAAGGAGAAGGGGAAAGAGAAGGGAGGTATTGAAGTAGAGGAGAAGGAGAGAGAGGGAAGGAGATGGAAGACGAAGAGTGAGGGATAATGAGAGAGAAGATAGAAGGGAAGAGTGAATAAGAGAGTGGAGTGGAAAGGAGAGAGCGCGGGACAACAAGAGAGTGAAAAAAAAGGAGAAGGAGGGGAGAGAGAGAAGGAGGGTGTGGGACGAGAGAGAAGGAAATGGGGAAACAAGGAGAGAGGAACGGAGAGAGAGCTAGGAGGAGAAGGAGAGAGAGGAGAGGTGGACGGAGGGGGAGAGAGTGAGAAGGGCAAGGAGAGATGGAGAAGCAGAGAGCAAGAGAGAGAGGGAGAAGGAGAGCGAACAGGAGGGAGTGAAACGGAGAACGGGAGAGAGTGAATTAGAGCGAGAAGTGGAGAGAGGAGAGAGAGAAAGAGAAGAGGAGACTGGAAGGGAAGGAGAGAAGGGAAGAGGGAGGGAGAAGGAGAAGTAGAGGGAGAAATAGAGGGAAGGAGAAGGGGGAGAAAGAAGGAGAACGAGAGGAGTGAGAGAGAGTGAAGGTGACGGAGAGGAAAAGAAGAGGGAGGAGGAGAGAGAAGGACAAGCGAAGCAGAAGGAGAGAGATGAGAGAAAGAGAAGGAGGGAGAGGAGGGAGAAGGAGAACAAGAGAGAGGGCAAGGAGAGAAGAATAAGGGCACACGGAGAGAAGGAGAAGAGGAAAGTAGATAAAGAGAGAGAGAGAGAGAGAGAGAAGGACAATGGGAGTGAGAGGGGAGGAGAGCGAGAAGGAGACGACGAGAGGAGAGATAGAGGAGGAGGAGAGGGAGAAGGAAAGAGAGAGAAGAAGGAGGAGGAGAGCGAGAGAGTACGATAGAGTGAGAGAGGAGGGGAGAGAGAGATGGACAAGGAGAGATAAGTAGAGGGAGATGGGGGAGGGAAGGAGGAAGAAGGAGAGAGAAGGAGACGGAGAGAGGGAGAAGAGTGGAGATGGGAAGGAGAAGGAGAGAGAGGGAGAGAAGCAAGAGGAGAAGGCAAGCGAGGGAGAGAGAAGGAGAAGGGGAGAGAGAAGGAGAGGTATCGAAGTAGAGGAGAAGGAGAGAGAGAGAGAATGAGATAGAAGACGAAGAGTGAGGGATAAGGAGAGAGAAGATAGAAGGGAAGAGAGAATCAGAGAGTGGAGTGGGAAGGAGAGAGCGCGGGACAACAAGAGAGTGAAAAATAAGGAGAAGGAGTGGGAGAGAGAAGGAGAGTGTGGGACGAGACAGAAGGAAATGGGGAAACAATGAGAGAGGGACGGAGAGAGAGAGCTAGGAGGAGAAGGAGAGAGAGGAGAGGTGGACGGAGGGGGAGAGAGTGCGAAGGGCAAGGAGAGATGGAGAAGCAGAGAGAACAATAGAGAAGGAGAGAGAGGGAGAAGGAGAGCGACAAGGAGGGAGTGAAACGGAGAAGGGGAGAGAGTGAATTAGAGCGAGAAGTGGAGATAGGAGAGAGAGAAAGAGATGGAGAGAGGGAGAAAGATTGAGGGAGTCGGTAAGTGAGCTAGACGGAGAAAGACAAGGAGAAGGAGAGTGAGAAGGAAGAGGAGACCGGAAGGGAAGGAGAGAAGGAAAGAGGGAGGGAGAAGGAGAAGTAAAGAGAGAAATAGAGGGAAGGAGAAGGGGGAGAGAGAAGGAGAACGAGAGGAGTGAGAGAGAGTGAAGGTGACGGAGAGGAAAACTAGAGGGAGGAGGAGAGAGAAGGACAAGCGAAGCAGAAGGAGAGAGATGAGAGAAAGATTAGGAGACGGAGAGAGGGAGAAGAGTGGAGATGGGAAGGAGAAGGAGAGAGAGGGAGAGAAGCAAGAGGAGAAGGCAAGCAAGGGAGAGAGAAGGAGAAGGGGAAAGAGAAGGAGAGGTATAGAAGCAGAGGAGAAGGATAGAGAGGGAAGGAGATGGAAGACGAAGAGTGAGGGATAAGGAGAGAGAAGATAGAAGGGAAGAGAGAATCAGAGAGGGGAGTGGGAAGGAGAGAGCGCGGGACAACAAGAGAGTGAAGAACAAGGAGAAGGAGGGGGGAGAGAGAGAAGGAGAGTGTAGGACGAGAGAGAAGGAAATGGGGAAACAAGGAGAGAGGGACGGAGAGAGAGAGCTAGGAGGAGAAGGAGAGAGAGGAGAGGTGGACGGAGGGGGAGAGTGTGAGAAGGGCAAGGAGAGATGGAGAAGCGGAGAGAACAATAGAGAAGGAGAGCGACAAGGAGGGAGTGAAATGGAGAAGGGGAGAGAGTGAATTATAGCGAGAAATGGAGAGAGGAGAGAGAGAAAGAGAAGGAGAGAAAGGAGAAAGAGGAGAGGAAAACGAGAGAAGTAGAAGGAGAAGGAGAGAGGACGGAGATGAGGGGGATGACAGCCACCTAGGCCTTTCGCCTCGCCACCCATGAGCGCCGGTCGGTCCCTCCGGTCTGCCGGCCGGACCGCCTCTGCCTCTGGCGAGGAGGCGGTGCCGGATGGTGAAAAATGGAAATTTCTTGGAGAGGGGACGGAAAGTGGAGGAGAAGGGATAGGGAATGTTGAATGGCCACCCCTTGGGGCAGCTCGGCCCACCATCGCCGACGACTCTCGCCGGCCCCCCCAGCGACGCCCTAAGCGGACAGGTGGCAGATGAAACCCTCAGGCAAACGAGAGTAAGCCAAACCGAGGAAAGGACAGAGGGCGATGCATCGAATCGAAAGGGAGAACGACACCGGAGCTGGTCGGAGCTATTTCGAAAACCGAGGACGGAGGACGACCCAACCACTCTCGCTTTTATTCCTCCGGAGGAGGTTGATGGCGCTAAGGTCGCTGTCTATACGAGAGAGGACAAGGAATACTTTCAAAGGTTATGGGAAAGTGCGCTTGTTGCCTATTTTATCGGCTTCCGACCACACCCCCCGACGTTAGAGAAGCACTTGACCAGGATGTGGGGCATCGTCGGGAAGCTAGAGGTGTTCATGCGGCCCGGCGAGGTCTTTATACTTCGGTTCTCAGAGACAGAAGATAGGAAGAGGGTGACGGGAGGCGGCCCATGGTTCTGTAGGATTTCATGTTTAATTATACATATATATTTTCGAAATTTTTATGTATAATAATGATCAATTACAATTTTCTTTGATTTATTTCATGCATGCATCGGTTTGTTTTAACATCTAGTTTCAAAACTCTATTAAAACAAACAAGGGCTCCGAAATTCATACCTAGAAGTTCTCAAAAACTTTTTGAAGATTCGGAGACGTTGGGGATGCTTCTCGCCGCGCGGATGCCTCCGAGTGTTCACCGAAACCCTAAACAAGGTTGGAGAGAAAGGAGCTAGCCAATCGATCTCCAAACAAGCTTAGAATCTAGCTACAAACCCATTCCTTAGCCTATGAGATTTCTCCTTCCAAAGACTTAGAAAACTAAGAGAATTTTCGTGGGTTTTTGTGGTGAATTAAGAGAGAAAATAATTATTGAATTGTGTAACCCAATTAGGGAGAATAAGGACCTATTTATAGGTTCCAATCTTACTCTTAATCATGGCTATTCTTTAGCCACGTTTTTCTTTACATTTTCTCTCATAAATTAATTCCTTAATGCATTACATGCACCCACAAAACGTTTGACCAAGTTTGGAGCTAATCCAACCATCAATCAAATTAATCTCTTAATAATCAAAGGCAGAAAATCAATCGCTGTTCGGTTGACCGAGACCCATTCGGTTAACCAAATATGTCACGATTGGTTGACCGAGTACTAGACGGATGACCGATTCTTAAAGGGAAAAATTCTCCTTAACCGATCGGACGAATTCTCGTCTAAGACCGAGTGCCATTCGGTTAACCGAAAATATCGGAACTTAACATTGTTCGGTCGACCGATTTTGGTTCGGTATACCGTACCAAAGTTCCAGGTACTTTGGTCAAGTTCGGTCAATCAAATATGACTATCCGTTCCATGTTCGGTTGACCGATCCACAGATCCTTCGGTCGACCGAACCTCAACGGATTACCGAACTTTTACCCGATTTTGCCTTTTTCAAATTTTGGATTTATTTCCAACAAAATTTGAACTTTAGGGGTTTTTAGCAAATTCACAACTTATGCAATATATTATCCTATGCAACAATAAATTATTGCACCCCATAATATATGCATCTCATATGAATTTATCATGATTCTAATTATGTTTATATACGACATAATTGATTTTACTTGTTCACCACATGTGTCATATTTTCTATAAGAAACCCGACACATCATATGAACCAAAAATCAAGCTTCTTGTTTCACGGTTTTTGCGGTGTGACCTATGGGAGGATCTAAACTAAGTTGGCAGTGATATTAAGAGCTTAATATCACAAGCTATAAGCGGTATCTAGCTACACATTATAGCTCCCAATTAGTTAGATGTCTTAATTCCACTCGAACCAAAACACGATCCATTTAGTGATGGAGTGCACCACTTGTGTCCGTCCCTTGCCTCATGATATTAAGAATACACACAAAGTAGTATTGTGTCATCTTTGTATTAGTATTTATTTCTTGATCTCTTTAAGCTAGTTATAAATATGTGACTTAACTCAAATCACATTGTGCACATTATAACTTTGCTTTATCAAGGGGCCCACTAATATCATCACTCAATTAAGAGGGGCAATGATAATCTTTTGACTAACTATCTTCTCCAACGAAAGTTATACTTAACCAACCGATGCCTTTACACTACGCTGATCGATAGTTCAAGACACTGATCTAATTAAGTATTCCTTAAGTGATCAGATATAAGTCTCATATCAAAGGACCAAAGACACAGTAAAATATTAATGACACAGAAACACATTTCTATAATATTTTACTTATTAGATCTATTCAGTATACAAAAGTAATATTTTCCTCTTTTGCATACCCGTGTCGTCACTCACTTGTAGAGCTACAATGATCTATGACCAACACGACAATCTTAACTCGGTAATTAATGTCCCATGTTAATTACCATGATTGCGAATATCTTTTGTTTTATGTAAACCAATATCTTTTAGAGCTCTACGGTTAAGGACCAAGAGCCTCTTCCTTAACACTTCTAAAAGACGAATAACATAAACAAGGAACAAAATGATTTCTCATTCAATTCATAATAATTGACATTTAAAAGTAAAACTTTTAGAACACATTCCCTTCAGGTTCGTACGGGTGTCACCACTTGTCCTCCGACCATGGTCACCGAGCGTCGAGGTCAGGAAAGATAAACTCGCTACAATCCCGATATGGGTACGCTTCCCCAGTTTGAGCCTTCGGTTTTGGTCGCCGCGTACGTTGGCTTCTGTAGCGAGTGTTTTGGGTACCCCGATGTACATGGACCAACCCACCGCAGCTCGTCGACGATTATCCTTCCCTCGGGTATGCGTGGAGATTGACGTCCAGTTCAAATATCAAGGGACGGTCCGCGTAAGGGGTGATGATGGTGAGATGGAGGAGGTGATCGTTGAATACGAATGGAAGCACAAGTATTGTGCGACGTGTGGGGTGCTCGGACATGACGACGGGAAGTGTGTGGACCAACGGTGTCAGCTCCGACGGTGCCAGGCAAGAACCAGGAATGGGTACCGGTCGGATCAAGGAAGCGCTCCGGCGCTTGGGCAAGAGCGGGATATCCTGGAGATGACGATGGGAAGCGTAACGGCGACGTTACGGCGCGATCTAGTGTTTCGTCGAGAAAAGAAGCGCAGCCGTTGGATGGAGACGGGGAGAAACGTCCCAGACCAGATGAACGACACGTGGTGGATGGCATGTTCGAAGGGACACATCTGTTAGATCTGTTAGATGTGCATATTAGCGGGAGAAAACGACAACCGTCGGATGGAGATAAGGAGAGAATTGGACAGCCATTGGATCAGTGTATGGAAAATGACGTGTGCTCTCCGAAGAATAGCGGGGCAGATCTTGGACCGTTGGATGCTGTGGAGAGTGTGGGTCCCGGATTGAGACCGTTGGATGACCGCGCCAGAACCAATGGAGACAAGGGGACAGTCGTCTCTGCAAGGCAGACTGCGGACCAATCAAATCGTGGGCGGATGGGACACATCGTACCTGGGGATTGGACCGCGTCAGAGGAGACCGTTAGACAAAAGACGCGTGGAAAGGAGGGTGCGGGAGAGCAGGAATCACGTGATTTTGAGCAGGAGTTTTTGCTGGACGCACATGGTAGAGGGTTGTTTGATGCGGAAGAATCTTCTGGTGGGCCTGGGTGGGAAAATTTGGGTAGTGGAGGCCAGAGAGAGAGCTGGGCTGCCGAACAGGAACAACTAGAGGACCCAAATGCAGCTCCGCACGAAAGTGCTTGTGGGGCTCTCACCGGAAATTCTTGCTCCCGCGACAAAGGCATTGAGGAAAATGAGCGGGGCTCCGGTCACTCCAGGAGGGTGAGGGAAATTTGCGGGACAGTCCCGTCTTAAAGGGAGAAATACGGGCGAGAAGGTTAAGATCTCCACCTCCCGCAGTAGACTTGGATACGCTTTCCCCTCAAAAAGGCTTCGAAGGCGTCCGAGAGGCTATATGGCAACAACGCTCACAAGAGGGGGATCCGTCTCATGCGGACCTTACACCGAGTGATATGGAGGAGGCGGCAATGTTTGGCTTGGATCATGCAGAGTACAAGCGGATAAAGGATCTTAATGCGAACTTGGATACGGAATACGAGGATCCAGGGGACCCATGGAGTTGTGGCCCAGGCACACAAATTGTGAGAGGCTACTCCTCCAAAAGCGAAACCAAGACGAAGTCAAAGAAGAGAGAAAAACGAAAAAAAGGAGGAAATGAAGGATGCAAACGGTGTTATGTGTCGGTAGGACTTAGGAACTGATGTTAGAATAACGCTAGTTGATGTAATTTTATTTACGCGAATATGGATTGCTCGCACCAGAGTAGTTCCTAGTACTACACTTGTATACTTTTTTTTGCATGTACGTTTATTGAGACATCAATAAATTTAGCGGCTCTTCCGAGACCGCCCTTTTGTTTTGTAAAAAGAAAGAAAGAGAAGGAGAGAGGGAGAAAGAGTGAGGGAGTCGGTAAGTGAGCTAGACGGAGAAAGACAAGGAGAAGGAGAGAGAGAAGGAAGAGGAGACTGGAAGGGAAGGAGAGAAGGAAAGAGGGAGGGAGAAGGAGAAGTAGAGAGAGAAATAGAGGGAAGGAGAAGGGGAGAGAGGAGGAGAACGAGAGGAGTGAGAGAGAGTGAAGGTGATGGAGAGGAAAAGAAGAGGGAGGAGGAGAGACAACGACAAGCGAAGCAGAAGGAGAGAAATGAGATAAAGAGAAGGAGGGAGAGGAGGGAGAGGAAGGGGAGAGGAGGAGGGAGAAGGAGAACAAGAGAGAGGGCAAGGAGAGAAGAATAAGGGCACACGGAGAGAAGGAGAAGGGGAGAGTAGATAAGGAGAGAGAGAGAGAGAGAGAGAGAGAGAGAGAAGGACAATGGGAGTGAGAGGGGAGGAGAGCGAGAAGGAGACGAGGAGAGGAGAGATAGAGGAGGAGGAGAGAGAGAAGGAAAGAGAGAGAAGAAAGAGGAGAGCGAGAGAGTACGATAGAGTGAGAGAGGAGGGGAGAGAGAGATGGACAAGGAGAGAGAAGTAGAGGGATATGGGGGAGGGAAGGAGGAAGAAGGAGAGAGAAGGAGACAGAGAGAGGGAGAAGAGTGGAGATGGGAAGGAGAAGGAGAGAGAGGGAGAGAAGCAAGAGGAGAAGGCAAGCAAGGGAGAGAGAAGGAGAAGGGGAAAGAGAAGGAGAGGTATTAAAGTAGAGGAGAAGGAGAGAGAGGGAAGGAGATGGAAGACGAAGAGTGAGGGATAAGTAGAGAGAAGATAGAAGGGAAGAGAGAATCAGAGAGTGGAGTGGGAAGGAGAGAACGCGGGACAACAAGAGAGTGAAAAACAAGGAGAAGGAGGGGAGAGAGAGAAGGAGAGTGTGGGACGAGCGAGAAGGAAATGGGGAAACAAGGAGAGAGGGACAGAGAGAGAGAGAGCTAGGAGGAGAAGAAGAGAGAGGAGAGGTGGACGGAGGGGGAGAGAGTGAGAAGGGCAAGGAGAGATGGAGAAGCAGAGAGAACAATAGAGAAGGAGAGAGAGGGAGAAGGAGAGCGACAAGGAGGGAGTGAAACGGAGAAGGGGAGAGAGTGAATTAGAGCGAGGTGGAGAGAGGAGAGAGAGAAAGAGAAGGAGAGAGGGAGAAAGAGTGAGGGAGTCGGTAAGTGAGGTAGACGGAGAAAGACAAGGAGAAGGAGAGAGAGAAGGAAGAGGAGACTGGAAGGGAAGGAGAGAAGGAAAGAGGGAGGGAGAAGGAGAAGTAGAGAGAGAAATAGAGGGAAGTAGTAGGGGGAGAGAGAAGGAGAACGAGAGGAGTGAGAGAGAGTGAAGGTGACGGAGAGGAAAAGAAGAGGGAGGAGGAGAGAGAAGGACAAGCAAAGCAGAAGGAGAGAGATGAGAGAAAGAGAAGGAGGGAGAGGAGGAGGGAGAAGAAGGGTAGAGGAGGAGGGAGAATGAGAACAAAAGAGAGGGCAAGGAGAGAAGAATAAGGGCACACGGAGAGAAGGAGAAGGGGAGAGTAGATAAGGAGAGAGAGAGAGAGAAGGACAATGGGAGTGAGAGGGGAGGAGAGCGAGAAGGAGACGAGGAGAGGAGAGATAGAGGAGGAGGAGAGAGAGAAGGAAAGAGAGAGAAGAATGAGGAGGAGAGCGAGAGAGTACGATAGAGTGAGAGAGGAGGGGAGAGAGATATGGACAAGGAGAGAGAAGTAGAGGGAGATGGGGGAGGGAAGGAGGAAGAAGGAGAGAGAAGGAGACGGAGAGAGGGAGAAGAGTGGAGATGGGAAGGAGAAGGAGAGAGAGGGAGAGAAGCAAGAGGAGAAGGCAAGCGAGGGAGAGAGAAGGAGAAGGGGAAAGAGAAGGAGAGGTATTGAAGTAGAGGAGAAGGAGAGAGAGGGAAGGAGATGGAAGACGAAGAGTGAGGGATAAGGAGAGAGAAGATAGAAGGGAAGAGAGAATCAGAGACTGGAGTGGGAAGGAGAGAGCGCGGGACAACAAGAGAGTGAAAAACAAGGACAAGGAGGGGGGAGAGAGAGAAGGAGAGTGTGGGACGAGAGAGAAGGAAATGGGGAAACAAGGAGAGAGGGACGGAGAGAGAGAGAGCTAGAAGGAGAAGGAGAGAGAGGAGAGGTGGACAGGGGGGAGAGAGTGAGAAGGGCAAGGAGAGATGGAGAAGCAGAGAGAACAATAGAGAAGGAGAGAGAGGGAGAAGGAGAGCGACAAGGAGGGAGTGAAACGGAGAAGGGGAGAGAGTGAATTAGAGCGAGAGGTGGAGAGGTGGAGAGAGGAGAGAGAGAAAGAGAAAGAGAAGGAGGGAGAACGAGTGAGGGAGTCGGTAAGTGAGCTAGACGGAGAAAGACAAGGAGAAGGAGAGAGAGAAGGAAGAGGAGACTGGAAGGGAAGGAGAGAAGGAAAGAGGGAGGGAGAAGGAGAAGTAGAGAGAGAAATAGAGGGAAGGAGAAGGGGGAGAGAGAAGGAGAACGAGAGGAGTGAGAGAGAGTGAAGATGACGGAGAGGAAAGGAAGAGGGAGGAGGAGAGAGAAGGACAAGCGAAGCAGAATGAGAGAGTTGAGAGAAAGAGAAGGAGGGAGAGGAGGGAGAGGAGGAGGGAGAAGGAGAACAAGAGAGAGGGCATGGAGAGAAGAATAAGGGCACACGGAGAGAAGGAGAAGGGGAGAGTAGATAAGGAGAGAGAGAGGAGTGGTATGAGAGAGGAGGAGAGAAAAGGGGGAAGGAGAGAGGGAGAAAGAGTGAGGGTGTCGGTAAGTGAGCATGGGGAACCTAAGGTTATGAGAGGAGAGAGAGTAGAGAGAGAAGGAAAAAAAGTTATGAGAGGAGAGAGAAAGTCTAGGTGCGCATGGGGAACCTAAGGTTGTCTAGGGTTCTCCACCTCGTTTCTTCACCAAAACCTTTGATTTTCTCACCAAAATGGATCCTACATCTAGCTCTACACGATTGCAACTACAAGATGGAGATGGTGGTACTATTAGGGGTCTCCATCATGCAAACAAGTTGGTTTTATCCTCGGCTTTGGAGGGTGAAGCTTCCACACCACCTCTAGGGAGTGTTCTTACTCCCCCAAGGAAGTGGTCGGATTTATTCACATCTAGTACAAGGGCAACCACGACCCTCAAATTTGTTCCGCCGGTTGTCAAGGGAGGAGAGAAGGTGGCCGTGTGTTCACAACAAGAAGTGAGGGAGAACTTGAAACGGTGGGACAAAGTGTTGGTAGGGTATTTCGTAGCTCTCAAGCCTCACTTGCCGACTTTGGAGAAGCATCTCCACAAGTTATGGGGACTCGTAGGAGGTATGGAAATCATTAGAAGAAGCCAAAGATTCTTATTATTTCGGTTTACACTTAGTGAAGATAGAAAGAGGGTTCTCCAAGGATGACCTTGGTTCGTTAGAGGGGCACCACTTGTGGTTCAAGAGTGGACACCGGAAATGTCATTGAAGAAGGTCAACATCACCACGGTCCCCATTTGGGTTCGCTTGCCGGAGGTTGACCTCCGTTTTTGGTCACCTAACACATTGAGTAACATAGCAAGTGTGCTTGGAAGGCCCCTTTACATGGATGATTATACGGCTTCCGGGTGTAGGTTGGCGTTTGCAAGAGTTTGCATTGAGGTCAGCCATGAGTTCTCCTATCCAAGTTGGGTGGAGGTGCAAGTGGAGGAGAGCGAAATGCATAAAGTGTATGTGGAATATGAGTGGAGACCCGGGTATTGCATGGAGTGCCTCGAGTTTGGGCATGTGGTGGAGAGATGCCCAAGGAAGAGAGTGATTGCACATGTCCATGAAGTTCCACAAAGGAAGGCCGAGAAATGGGTGGAGGTAGGACGTGCAAAGGGTGGGAAACACCTCAACAAGGATGGAAGTGAGGTGCGAAGCAAGGAAGGGGTGAGAGAGGAGGGGTGTTTGCATGGAGGGGAGGCAAAGGAGGTGGCTGCCGTGGAGGATGGAGGAGGGAGGATGGATGGAAGGGATGATGATGTGGAGCCCTTGGAGGAGGACGTGGCCACATCAGCAAATGGGGAGGTGACACGTAGGAACTCATGTGGGAGGGAAAATGAGGAGGGAAAATCAAGAGGACCACAAGATTTCGTGGTATGCTCCACTCTAGTGGGAGCAAATGAGAGGAAGGCACGTGGCATGGAGGAGGACAAGAATGGAGACAAAAATAGAGTCCATTTTCGTGAGGAAACAACTACAAGGGAGGAAGCCAAGGAGAGGAGGCCATGTGGACGTCTAGAAGAGCAAAAGGGAAAGCAAAACAAAGGTGGGTGCTCTACTTTTGGAAGAACCAATGAGGAGGGTGTTGAGTGCTCCATGTTTGAATGGGCCAATGGGGAGAGAGCAAGTAAGCCTTGTGAAGAAGTAGAGGGGGACCAAGCTACTTTTCGTGGGGACAAACCAAAAGAGGAAAGGGGTGGAGAGTCACGTGAATCACCACACAAGGAGGAGTCCTTCATGCAAGAAAGAGAGGGGGACCAAGTTAGCTTTTGTGGGGACCAACCAAATGAGGAATGGGGTGGGAAATCACGTGATCCACTCAACTTGGAGGGGTCTAGCATGATAGGAACGTTGCATGGGCCTCTTGTGCATGGGATGGGCACGAAATTAGTGGAACACCATGAGGTATGCAACAAAGGAAATGTGAGAGAGATTTTGGAAGAAAATGGCGTGGGAAATGGCTCAACTGGATTAGCTTCCTTGATACATGATGAAGAAGGATGGACAACGCCTAGAAAAGTGGCAAGGGAGAAGGACCAAAGGAAGGAAAGCTCGTGGAAAAAGAAATATGGGAGCATGGTGGGGGTATTAGGGGACCTCGAGAAGGAAAGTGACATGGAGGACGGGATGGGAAAACGAGAAGAAACACATGAGATGGAGGTTCCGTCGTCCATAGCAAGCCATGTGCGAAGTTGCTCCCCACCACCCCCGGTGGATTTGGCTTCAATTTCACCACAACCCGAAGCCTTCAAAGCAATTCGTGAGAAAGGAATGAGACAACAAAAAACATGCGTGGAGGGAAGGGGCGTATGCCCACACCTTGAATCCATGAATATCCTTGTGTGGAATGTGCACGGAGCAAATGGACCCGGCCGCGCACTTATGATAAGGGGTCGAATAAATGAGGTGAAGCCGGATATAGTGTGTCTTGTGGAACACAAAGTGAAATTGAAGAAGCTTGCAAGATTCAAGCGCGCAATATGGCCTCATGAATGGGTGGGGAATAGCTTGATCGTGGACTCCGAGAGAATACTTGTGCTTTGGAATGATCAAGTGGTAGGCCTTGATACTAAATTTGAATCAGCCCAAATGCTTCATTTCGAGGGGCTCATGAGGAAGGATGGGATTGAGTTTGCTTTCACGGCAATTTATGGAGAAAATGGTCATGTAGAGAGAAGGAAACTTTGGCACGACCTTGCCTCCGTGGAACCAAGTGCCTCGATACCTTGGGTTGTGGGAGGGGACTTCAATTGCATTCGTATGGCAAGCGAGAAGAGGGGAGGAGGGATGGTAAATGAGGCTGCAATTCAGGAATTCAATGAGTGTACATATGCACTTCAACTCCTTGAAATGCCTTGGGTGGGTGAGGAATTCACTTGGTCCAACTCCTCCGAGGGCGCCGCTCGTATCGAAACGAAAATTGAGCGTATATTGATGAACAATGCTTGGTTAGAGAGGTTCCCGGAGGTATTTTATGTGGTGGGGGCGAAGGACTTGAGTGACCATGCGACGCTCACCATGAAAACGGATGGAAATGAGAGGAGGAAGCCGAAGATGTTTAGGTTTGAAAACTATTGGGCGGATCATGAAGAGTTCTTAGGGGTTGTAGAGGGTGCGTGGGCAACACTTGTGGATGGTACTCCCATGTTTAAAGTGGTGGAAAAATTGAATGACGTAAAAAAGGCTCTAAAGAGATGGAGTGGGCTCAAGTTTGGAAATGTTATAAACAAGGTGGGAGTTGCTAGAAATACCCTTGCGGATATAAGGAGAAGGAGAAGTGAGGGGCCGGATGATGAGCACCTAGGAAGCGAAGAGAGGGCAGCAAAAGAAGAGCTAAATCGTGTTCTCATGTGGGAGGAATCATTAATTCAGCAAAAATCAAGAGTTAGGTGGTTAAAGGAGGGGGACCGAAACACCCGGTTCTTTCATGCGCAACTTAGAGTGAGGAGGGCCACCAACCAAGTGAGGAGTGTGTGTGAGGGAGAGTACATCTTCGAGGAGGAAGGAGAGATTCGTGAAGCGTTTCGATGCTTTTTTTCTAACTTGTTTGCTAATGAATTTCAGGTTTGTAAGATCAAATCATCGATTGAGTTACCCCAAATTGCAGCATCGGATGGAGAATGTTTAGTGCGACAATTGCACATGAAGGAGCTTGAAGATGTTATCTTGTATGCAAATGTCGACAAGGCGCCGGGGCCCGATGGGTTCAATGCTAAGTTCTTCAAAGTGGCATGGGGAATAATAAAGAAGGACATTTTCAAAGCCGTGGAGTCATGCATGACGAGTGGAAAGGTTTTGGCCAAGTGGAATTATACGTCTATCACTCTCATACCAAAGAAGAAGGCACCAAAGATGGTGGAAGATTATAGGCCCATAGCTTTGTGCAACATGATGTATAGATTCACTTCTAAAGTGCTTGCAAACCGGTTGAAGATATTGCTACCACAAATTGTTGGGGAAAATGAAAGTGCATTTGTTCATGGAAGAAGAATTAGTGACAACATCCTCCTTGCACATGAGCTATGTCACAACATTCATCTTGATAAAGGAAGAGGAAGAATGTGCATCAATCTTGATATTCGAAAGGCCTACGATTCCATCTCATGGGAGTTCCTTGATCAAGTAATGGAGAAATTTGGGTTTCCGAACAAGTGGAGGAGGACCATCATGGCATGTGTTCGAGCATCCTTTGTTGTGAACGTGAATGGGGCAAATTCAAAACCGTTTAAAGCAAGGAATGGGTTGAGGCAAGGAGATCCACTAGCCCCATATTTGTTTGTAATGTGCATGGAAGTCTTGAGTAAGATGGTGAACATGGCGGTGGAGGAAGGCAAGCTTGAACCCTTGGTGTGTGGAGACACTCTCGTCTCACACTTAATGTTTGCGGATGATGTGCTACTTTTTGCAAAGGCTACAAAGGAGAACGCCCAAGTTCTTAAACAACTTCTTGATGACTTCACGGCATACTCGGGGCTGCAATTTAGCACATCCAAGAGTCAAATATTCATGGGTGGTGAAGTCCAACATGGGGAATGGATTGTTGAACATCTAGGTATGGAGAAAAAGCTCTTCCCGGTGATATACTTAGGTTTGCCCTTATTCTCGGGAAGGATGGCAAGAAGTCATTGCATGTCACTTGTCAACAAGCTAAAGGCACGGTTGAGTACTTGGAAGCAAAACTTTTTATCCATCGCCGGTCGGGTGGAGCTAGTGAGGAGTGTACTCGTTTCTCTTAGCATATATTGGACATCCGCATTTCTCATTCCTCGGAAAGTGCTACAAGAGATGGACAACCTCATGTCTAGATTTATTTGGGGAGGGCCTAAGAAGTGGGTGGCGGTTGCGTGGAAGGATGTGTGTACCCCAAAATCGGAAGGGGGACTCGGGCTTAAGCGCTTAGTAGAATGGAACGAAGTGGGCCTTCTACGTTTGTTTTGGCTTGTGGTGGAAGATGGAAACTATCTTTCGGTGAAGTGCATTCGCCAAAAATACTTGAAGAATAGATCCATTTGGCTCGCAAGACCACCATCCACCTCCTCGTGGGCATGGAGAGGAATCACCCGGGTTCGTGATATAGCAAGGCAACATATTCAATACCAAGTGGGAGATGGTGAAGACATTAGTTTCTTTCATCACCCATGGTGTGGGCTGCCTTTCCATTGTGAAGAGTGGGGTGAGAGGCTACATTACGATTTGGGGGTACCTTGGGATACAAAAGTTCCACATTTCATTCGAAATGGAGAGTGGACTCTCCCCTTCCCAAAATCGACTATCATGGAGGAACTTTGGACAAAGATCATCAATACCCCCATCAAAGGAGGAAGAGACAAACCATCACGAGTTGATGGACGAGGGGACAAGTTGGGAATGAAGGAGGTGTGGAAGTGGGTGAAGAAGTCGGGCTCAAAGGTGGCATGGGCGGATATGGTGTGGCACAAGGAGGCTATACCAAAACATGCACTCACGGCATGGAGAGCTTTGAGAGGGCGGCTAGTCACCAAAAAGCTAATGAACCAAAGAGGGGCCAGCCATAACCCAACATGTGTCCTATGTGACGAGATGGAAGAAGATATTCAACACTTATTTTGGGGCTGCCATTATGCAAAGGAGATATGGGCCCAAATCCTTCGACTTTTGAAACTCAAACCAAACCAAGCATGGAATCTAGAAGGTGAAGCAAATCGTGTCTCCCATGCTAGGGGGAGCCGGGTGGACAAGGTCACAAGAAGATGGGCCTTTAATGCAATGATACATGAAGTGTGGCAAGAACGAAATCGCAGAATTTTCGAGGATGAAAAGAAGAAACCGGATGACATTGTGGGAGCAATTAAGGACATGGTCCGATGTATGGGACAAAGAGTGAAGAGCCTCGCAAGAAACGACGTCGAATACCAGAATTTTGAGGAGACTTGGGCGTAGCGTGGATGATACATTGTGTGATGTAGGTCTGATTTGATGTAGAGATGTCATGATGTAATACTTGTATGTCGGGATATACATCTATAGTAGCCGGATATGTATGTAGCATACTCCCGCGAGACTAAACGATAAATTTTGTAGGTTGTAAACTTTGCTAATTAATAGAAATTCAAGGCTAAGCCTCCCTTTTTGCTTTGCAAAAAAAAAGAGAGAGAAGGACAATGGGAGTGAGAGGGGAGGAGAGCGAGAAGGAGACGAGGAGAGGAGAGAGAGAAGGAAAGAGAGAGAAGAAGGAGGAGGAGAAAGAGAGAGTACGATAGAGTGAGAGAGGAGGGGAGAGAGAGATGGACAAGGAGAGAGAAGTAGAGGGAGATGGGGAGGGAAGGAGGAAGAAGGAGACGGAGAGAGGGAGAAGAGTGGAGATGGGAAGGAGAAGGAGAGAGAGGGAGAGAAGCAAGAGGAGAAGGCAAGCGAGCGAGAGAGAAGGAGAAGGGGAAAGAGAAGGAGAGGTATTGAAGTAGAGGAGAAGGAGAGAGAGGGAAGGAGATGGAAGATGAAGAGTGAAGGATAAGGAGAGAGAAAATATAAGGGAAGAGAGAATCAGAGAGTGGAGTGGGAAGGAGAGAGCGCGGGACAACAAGATAGTGAAACACAAGGAGAAGGAGGGGAGAGAGAGAAGGAGAGTGTGGGACGAGAGAGATGGAAATGGGGAAACAAGGAGAGAGGGACGGAGAGAGAGAGCTAGAAGGAGAAGGAGAGAGAGGAGAGGTGGACGGAGGGGGAGAGAGTGAGAAGGGCAAGGAGAGATGGAGAAGCAGAGAGAACAATAGAGAAGGAGAGAGAGGGAGAAGGAGAGCGACAAGGAGGGAGTGAAACGGAGAAGGGGAGAGAGTGAATTAGAGCGAGAAGTGGAGAGAGGAGAGAGAGAAAGAGAAGGAGAGAGGGAGAAAGAGTGAGGGAGTCGGTTAGTGAGCTAGACGGAGAAAGACAAGGAGAAGGAGAGAGAGAAGGAAGAGGAGACTGGAAGGGAAGGAGAGAAGAGGGAGGGAGAAGGAGAAGTAGAGAGAGAAATAGAGGGAAGGAGAAGGGGGAGAGAGAAGGAGAACGAGAGGAGTGAGAGAGAGTGAAGGTGACGGAGAGGAAAAGAAGAGGGAGGAGGAGAGAAGGACAAGCGAAGCAGAAGGAGAGAGATGAGAGAAAGAGAAGGAGGGAGAGGAGGGAGAGGAGGAGGGAGAAGAAGTGGAGAGGAGGAGGGAGAAGGAGAACAAGAGAGAGGGCAACGAGAGAAGAATAAGGGCACACGGAGAGAAGGGGAAGGGGAGAGTAGAGAAGGAGAGAGAGAGAGAGAGAGAGAGAGAGAGAGAGAGAGAAGGACAATGGGAGTGAGAGGGGAGGAGAGCGAGAAGGAGACGATGAGAGGAGAGATTGAGGAGGAGGAGAGAGAGAAGGAAAGAGAGAGAAGAAGGAGGAGGAGAGCGAGAGAGTACGATAGAGTGAGAGAGGAGGGGAGAGAGAGATGGACAAGGAGAGAGAAGAAGAGGGAGATGGGGGAGGGAAGGAGGAAGAAGGAGAGAGAAGGAGACGGAGAGAGGGAGAAGAGTGGAGATGGGAAGGAGAAGGAGAGAGAGGGAGAGAAGCAAGAGGAGAAGGCAAGCGAGGGAGAGAGAAGGAGAAGGGGAAAGAGAAGGAGAGGTATTGAAGTAGAGGAGGAGGAGGGAGAGGGAAGGAGATGGAAGACGAAGAGTGAGGGATAAGGAGAGAGAAGATAGAAGGGAAGAGAGAATCAGAGAGTGGAGTGGGAAGGAGAGAGCGCGAGACAACAAGAGAGTGAAAAACAAGGAGAAGGAGGGGAGAGAGAGAAGAAGAGTGTGGGACGAGAGAGAAGGAAATGGGGAAACAAGGAGAGAGGGACGGAGAGAGAGGTATAAGGAGAAGGAGAGAGAGGAGAGGTGGACGGAGGGGGAGAGAGTGAGAAGGGCAAGGAGAGATGGAGAAGCAGAGAGAACAATAGAGAAGGAGAGAGATGGAGAAGGAGAGCGACAAGGAGGGGGTGAAACGGAGAAGGGGAAAGAATGAATTAGAGCGAGAAGTGGAGAGGGGAGGGAGAGAAAGAGAAGGAGAGAGGGAGAAAGAGTGAGGGAGTCGGTAAGTGAGCTAGACGGAGAAAGACAAGGAGAAGGAGAGAGAGAAGGAAGAGGAGACTGGATGGGAAGGAGAGAAGGAAAGAGGGAGGGAGAAAGAGAAGTAGAGAGAGAAATAGAGGGAAGGAGAAGGGGGAGAGAGAAGGAGAACGAGAGAAGTGAGAGAGAGTGAAGGTGACGGAGAGGAAAAGAAGAGGGAGGAGGAGAGAGAAGGACAAGCGAAGCAGAAGGAGAGAGATGAGAGAAAGAGAAGGAGGGAGAGGAGGAGGGAGAAGAAGGGGAGAGGAGGAGGGAGAAGGAGAACAAGAGAGAGGGCAAGGAGAGAAGAATAAGGGCACACGGAGAGAAGGAGAAGGGGAGAGTAGATAAGGAGAGACAGAGAGAGAGAGAAGGACAATGGGAGTGAGAGGGGAGGAGAGCGAGAAGGAGACGAGGAGAGGAGAGATAGAGGAGGAGGAAAGAGAGAAGGAAAGAGAGAGAAGGAGGAGGAGAGCGAGAGAGTACGATAGAGTGAGAGAGGAGGGGAGAGAGAGATGGACAAGGAGAGAGAAGTAGACGGAGATGGGGGAGGGAAGGAGGAAGAAGGAGAGAGAAGGAGACGGAGAGAGGTAGAAGAGTGGAGATGGGAAGGAGAAGGAGAGAGAGGGAGAGAAGCAAGAGGAGAAGGCAAGCGAGGGAGAGAGAATGAGAAGGGGAAAGAGAAGGAGAGGTATTGAAGTAGAGGAGAAAGAGAGAGAGGGAAGGAGATGGAAGACGAAGAGTGAGGGATAAGGAGAGAGAAGATAGAAGAGAAGAGAGAATTAGAGAGTGGAGTGGGAAGGAGAGAGCGCGGGACAACAAGAGAGTGAAAAACAAGGAAAGGAGGGGAGAAAGAGAATGAGAGTGTGGGACGAGAGAGAAGGAAATGGGGAAACAAGGAGAGAGGGACGGAGAGAGAGAGCTAGAAGGAGAGAGAGGAGAGGTGGACGGAGGGGGAGAGAGTTAGAAGGGCAAGGAGAGATGGAGAAGCAGAGAGAACAATAGAGAAGGAGAGAGAGGGAGAAGGAGAGCGACAAGGAGGGAGTGAAACGGAGAAGGGGAGAGAGTGAATTAGAGCGAGAAGTGGAGAGAGGAGAGAGAGAAAGAGAAGGAGAGAGGGAGAAAGAGTGAGGGAGTCGGTAAGTGAGCTAGACGGAGAAAGACAAGGTGAAGGAGAGAGAGAAGGAAGAGGAGACTGGAAGGGAAGGAGAGAAGGAAAGAGGGAGGGAGAAGGAGAAGTAGAGAGAGAAATAGAGGGAAGGAGAAGGGGGAGAGAGAACGAGAGGAGTGAGAGAGAGTGAAGGTGACGGAGAGGAAAACAAGACGGAGGAGGAGAGAGAAAGACAAGTGAAGCAGAAGGAGAGAGATCAGAGAAAGAGAAGGGGGGAGAGGAGGAGGGAGAAGAAGGGTAGAGGAGGAGGGAGAAGGAGAACAAGAGAGAGGGCAAGGAGAGAAGAATAAGGGCACACGGAGAGATGGAGAAGGGGAGAGTAGATAAGGAGAGAGAGAGAGAGAGAGAGAGAGAGAGAGAGAAGGACAATGGGAGTGAGAGGGGAGGAGAGCGAGAAGGAGACGAGGAGATGAGAGATAGAGGAGGAGGAGAGAGAGAAGGAAAGAGAGAGAAGGAGGAGGAGAGAGAGAAGGAAAGAGAGAGAAGGAGGAGGAGGAGAGCGAGAAAGTACGATAGAGTGAGAGAGGAGGGGAGAGAGAGATGGACAAGGAGAGAGAAGTAGAGGGAGATGGGGGAGGGAAGGAGGAAGAAGGAGAGAGAAGGAGACGGAGAGATGGAGAAGAGTGGAGATGGGAAGGAGAAGGAGAGAGAGGGAGAGAAGCAAGAGGAGAAGGCAAGCGAGGGAGAGAGAAGGAGAAGGGGAAGGAGAAGGAGACGTATTGAAGTAGAGGAGAAGGAGAGAGAGGGAAGGAGATGGAAGACGAAGATGTGAGGGATAAAGAGAGAGAAGATAGAAGGGAAGAGAGAATTAGAGAGTGGAGTGGGAAGGAGAGAGCGCGGGACAACAAGAGAGTGAAAAACAAGGAGAAGGAGGGGAGAGAGAGAGGAGAGTGTGGGACGAGAGAGAAGGAAATGGGGAAACAAGGAGAGAAGGACGGAGAGAGAGAGCTAGAAGGAGAAGGAGAGAGAGGAGAGGTGGACGGAGGGGGAGAGAGTGAGAAAGGCAAGGAGAGATGGAGAAGCAGAGAGAACAATAGAGAAGGATAGAGAGGGAGAAGGAGAGCGACAAGGAGGGAGTGAAACAGAGAAGGAGAGAGTGAATTAGAGCGAGAAGTGGAGAGAGGAGAGAGAGAAAGAGAAGGAGTGAGAGAGAAAGAGTGAGTGAGTCAGTAAGTGAGCTAGACGGAGAAAGACAAGGAGAAGGAGAGAGAGAAGGAAGAGGAGACTGGAAGGGAAGGAGAGAAGGAAAGAGGGAGGGAGAAGGAGAAGTAGAGAGGGAAATATAGGGAAGGAGAAGGGGGAGAGAGAAGGAGAACGAGAGGAGTGAGAGAGAGTGAAGGTGACGGAGAGGAAAAGAAGAAAGAGCATGTTGAACGTTTTATTTAAAACCGCAAGTGCACGACCGCGATGAAGCGGTGGCAAGTACGGGTCGTCCTCAGGGAGGTGAGTAGTCTCTTGCTTGTACGAAATCAAGTGGCAAAAATAGGGGGAGAAAGATGTTTATGCTACTCTACTCTATACTACGCTAAGAAGTAGGAAATGCGAAAGGAAGAACCAAACAATGAAATAATAACTAAGCTAAGAACAAAGGAAGAATGCTGGAATACAGAAATGGGAAAACCCCTAAGGGGTGGAGTGAGTGCACACATGCAAAGAGGTGGGTGTAGAATACATTCTTTAAGCACATGAAGGTGGTGTTTATCAAGCATAGGAAGTGTCTAAATGTTATGGCAAAACCTATCAATCTATTCACCAACATAGTTGATTAACATTTACATATGCAAGTCATTTATTTCAGAACCTAAACAAGCATGAGAGGTGTCTAATCATTTTGGCAAAACTCATCAAGTTATAAATTCTATCCTAAACAAGCAAGCATACATTCATGTTTTATCAACACATAAAAAATAAAGCATTCATCCCATTCTCTAATGCATGTATGTACATCTACTCCACCCCCAAAGGGGATGAAACTACTCACTGAACATTACACTAATTATTAAACTAAGCAAAGAAAGCATATTAAAACTAAGCTAGAAATAAAAGACGATTAAACTAAAACATGCACAAACTATAAAAGAAGCATAAATAAACAATGAAAGAAACACAAAACTTTATTGATAAAATGACTCACATTAAAAGTAGCATCCTCCTACTTTAGTGTGTGCTTCAAGGCCTCACTTCTAGTAGGAAGAATAGCCACTTAAAATATGGAGTGATTACAATAGGAGGTGAAGAGTTCTATTTATAGGCATGGAAAAAGCTAATCCGGGACAATCCCCCGATGTGGGACTAAACCAACACCAAAAATAGCCTCAACGAACATTAATACAAGTCCAGGACAAATCTTGGCGGATCTGGACTAATCCAGACCGCCAATTGGCGGTCCAAAATGTCCGGATCCAGTTGAGTTTTATTCTGGGCTTTTCTTTGTGCTTTTGGTGGTCTTTGATGCATCTACTTCGTTTGTTGGAGCTCCGACCCGAATCCAATTGCTAAAATACTCCCCATGATGGTGTGAAGTATTCTGTTTTGCTCTTAGGTCCCTCTATCTTGCGTTCAGGTCCTTCTCCGTTGCATCTTGGTCCCCAGATCTCACAATCCAGTCCTTTTTCCCAGCTTTTGGGTACTTTTATGTTTTATCTCTTCAAACCTATTTATTCCTGAAAACTAAACATAAAACTCGTGACATAGCATTGTTTAGGTGAAAGATAATGGATATAAGATACAAATATGAGCATGAAATGATTCAATCAAATACCCCCACACCTAACTTTTGCTAGTCCCGAGCAAAACAAAGAAAGAGAAAAGCATGCGAAAAACAAGAAATCCTAACTCACTTTCGTAGGAATCACGGTTGCACTTAGCACGTGCAAGAAGCCGTTAAACCTCCCTGTTGCCAAGGAGGAGCAGTGTTGTCTCCTGAGGGTTTTCAGCGGATATACCCACAAAAACCGAACAAGATGCATTAATCAATCTAGCTACACGACTCGTTGGACTTATTTTGTCGATCATGGGACGCGGTAATACTACGGGTCGACTCTATATATGTAATCGGTCCACACACCTAGCCTAATGAGTTATTCGTGAGAGTTAGTCTAGGACTTAAGTGAAAGACATGGACAACCTTAACTTCTGAATGTGATACAATGTGTAAAGTCCATTTTGGTTCTTATTTGACTCTTTTTTTCTTCTTTTTTTTCCTTTTTCTTTTTTTTTCTTTTTCTTTGGAGCATTTTATTGGTTGGTGTTTGATTCTCCCAGGGTCAGGTTTCGTGCATCATTGCCTATGAGGACTTACACTATCATGTACACCTTCCCCCAAATCTCCACATAGGGCGATCCCTACCACCCGTGTAACGGGAGTTCGGTCGGTGCATCCCAAGTCAGATGACTCGAAAGCACCAAGCACAAAGGCCCCTCAGACCTACTTTCCCGGGTGATAGGAGCCGTGCGAGAAGAGAGAACACCACTTATTTATATATCTACATGGGAACCAAAACCCCTACACTTAAGTTTCACAAAAAGAGATTAAGGGCCCTTGACTACGACAAACTTCCTTATACTAACAGACACGAATTATTTGACTCACTAGGTTCAGGGTGGACTTCTTTAAATGTTTGAGTGCTGAAACCCTATGATTACACGCCCCCCGAGGGAAAACCGGGGTGCATCCTAACGACTCGATAAGACCTAAAGCCAGTAAACTAGAAATCCTAATGCATCAAGTTCAAGACAATTTTGGGAGCTTTCTTTTTACTTTGCCTTTCAACGGTTTTGCACATGCTGAACACACGCAAAACCTACAAAACATTTTCTTTCGCAAACACATGAAGATTTTGAAAGAAATGTGGAAATTTTAAAGCACTCGGCAAGCATAAGAAGACAAGTCACCCAAGGATCATGGCAAGCATATATATCAATGTTAAATGCGGCACACTAACATGACCCTAGCAGTACACACAAAAGAAAACAAAACCAAAGAAAAAAGACTCGAATATGTACACACGTAAAATACCCCCCCCCCCCCCACACACACACCTACCTCATGCATTGTCCTCAATGAATGCGAACAAGATACTACATGGATATATGCATGAAAAAAGAAAGATCTCACCAACATGAAGTACAAAGGGACGTTCAGGGTCATGTTGATGGACACAAACCCAAATTCCCTCAAAACCTGTGAGAAGCTGAAGAAGGGAGATAAATACGTGAAGAAATTGGGGCCCAAGTACACAAGGGTTGGGGCCCACAACAATCGATGCTCACTGAAGGAGTCTTTTATTATTTTGTTTTTTTTCTTCTTTTTTGTTTTTTTTTTGTTTTTTTACAAGATATATACAGCAATAACGATATTCTCATAATCATTTGGTCAAGGAACATCAAATGAGAACATCAAGTCATGAGGACCAGAGACTTGCCGAGATGGGCAAACTTCACCGGTACTCTGAGGTGTCATGAGGGGTGAAAGGTCAAAGCTGAAAGGCTCGAACCCCTCATGATATTGGTCGGGTGTAGGCAACATGAAAGAGTGATGATGTGTTGCCTCACTAGGGTTTAGTTGCTCATCTAACAAAACCGTCCAACCAATAGGTGGGTGCATCGGAATGAGTCCCTCAAGCTCATTCGATGGATGTAGCAGACCTGCATCACGAAGAATGGGGCTTCTCCCCAAGTTATCCAACAAGGACCTCCCACCATCATTTAGATCATCAAACATAAGCTCGGTCATAGGTGAGTCCTTGTTGGAGTCAATATGAAGCTCAAATGGCTCAAGGGTCATGGGACATGAGGTAGAGACACCTTCTGGTATAGGCATATGATGAGGTGTCTCACTCTCACTAGTACTCTCAACTAAATCATGCAACGAACACTCCCTTTGGACATTCATGTTCGACGCCAGCTCACTCTGTTGCATTGCGAAGACATGCAATGAGTTTTCACTGGGCCCATGCACATTCTCAATGGGTTGCATTGGGGTTAGGGGTGTTCGTTGATTTTGTGGTGCTTTCTCCAATTGGCGGATGAGATTTAGATTTAAAGGTTCATCCATGGGTTCCTGTTGCTTACCAGAGTTGAACACATGAAACTCGGCACTCATGTTACTGAATGAGAGTTTCATGAGACCATTTCTACAATTAATCAAGGCATTGGAGGTTGCCAGAAATGGTCTACCCAAAATCAAAGGTATTTGAGAGTGGGTGTTCGCAATAGGATTGGTATCGAGGACAACAAAATCGACTGGAAATATAAAATCTCCAACTTTGATAAGCACATCCTCGATAATCCCCATGGGAATACGAATGGATCTATCCGCCAATTGGAGGGTGATCTTCGTTGGTTTCAATTCTCCCAAGTTCAACTGTTGATAAACAGAGAATGGGAGGAGGTTGACCGCTGATCCTAAATCAAGCAAAACATTGCTCAATCTAGTGTCCCCTATCGTACACTAAATTGTAGGACACCTCGGGTCCTTGTATTTTGTGTAGGTAGGATTGGACAAAAGTGAGCTGATATTTGCAGCCAAGAATGCTTTCTTAGGAACATTGGTCTTCCTCTTGGTTGTGCAGAGATCCTTCAACACTTTGGCATATTGAGGTATTTGTTGGATGATATCCAACAAGGGGATGTTAACCTTCACTTGCTTAAACACCTCTAATATCTTGTCCATGTTGTCACTCTGCTTTTTGTTTAACCTACTTGGATAGGGAGCTTTTGGAAGGTAGGTTTTCTGCTGTGCCTGAGAAGAAAGCTTTGGTGTATTACCCTCACCCTCAGCATCTTCTTCACCACCATTCCCACTGAGGGGCTGCATAGATGGTGGTTGTTGTGGCAAGGAGATGTGATTGTCAACCTGTTTTCCATTCCTTAAGGTCACAATGGAATTGACATGGTGAACAGGTTCCTCCACATGGTTCACTTGCCTCCCCCGAGGTACCACATTCTCATTTTGCATGTATTGTTGTTGGTACATACGGGAGTTAGCCTCAGGCTGGCTAGGAAAAGATCCTCTCTCTCTCTCATGTACAGACTGAGCCAATTGGCTCATCTGAAGCTCTAGAGATTTCATGGTCTGTTGATTTGAAGTGAGAACTTGACTTGTGGTAGACATAAAATTTTTCATTGAGTTTTCAAGTCCACGAGTCAAGGTCTCAAGCGAATTGAATCGGGTTTCCATATTATTGGAATTTAGGAAACCCGATTGATTGGTGGTTTGTGCTTGGGGTGGCTGATAGGAATGTGCATGCATGGGAGGTTGGTGTGATTGGTAAGGTGGTCTAGAGGAGTTTGGAGGACCACCCGGGGCATTAGTTTGGTTCCATGAAAAATTGGGGTGGTTCCTCCATCCAGGATTATAAGATGATGAGTATGGGTCATTCCTGGCTCTATCATAGACGGCGTTGACACGCTCCATCTCAGGAGGAATGGACTCACACTCGCTTTCTACATGACCTATCCTACCACATGAATGACAAGGAACTGGACCAGATGTGGACATGTGAGGTGCACTTTGTTGGTTTTGGAGCTCAATCGAATCCATACGGCGCATTAAGGCCGCCATGCGCGCCTCGGTGGCCGTAGTGGTATCGACAACAAATGCGGCACCCAATCTAGTGAGTTTGCATTCGCGATCCTTGCTCCTATGCTAGATGATGCAGGTGGTTCCCTCACACTCTCCCATTGCATGGTTTTCTCAGCGAGGTCTTCTAGGAAGGCCCATGCCTCCCTCTCATCCTTTCCCAAGAACTCTCCTCGACACATGGACTCAAGGAGCGTTCGGGACGGGAATGTGAAGACCCTCATACACAATCTGACAAAGATGCCACAACTCAATGCCATGGTGAGGGCACGAGGATAGTAGCTCTTTGAACCTCTCTAGATATGCATGAAATGGTTCGGTCTCATGTTGATAGAACGAATTGATTTCGTTCCTCAATTTTTGAGTCCGATGATTTGGAAAGTACTTCTTGAAGAATGCAGATTGAAACTCATCCCAAGTCCTAAAGGAATTCGCCTGGTTGCTGTACAACCACTTCTTGGCATCATCCTTTAATGCAAAAGGAACGAGCCTAAGATGGATGGAGTCTGTGCTAAGTTGTTGGAGCTTGAACATAGCACAGACCTCCTCAAATTCCCTGAGAAAGATATACGGGTCACCTTTCCCAGTGAAGCGAGGGAGCTTGGAAATGAATTGAGGCTTAACCTCAAAATGGTTCCCATCAGCCTCTGGTAATACGATGCATGAGGGCAGAGCGGTACGGCTCGGGTAGCATCGATCACGAAGAGGTATGGGAACGACAACTGGAAGAACAGGTCGAGCGGGCGGGTCCAGCAACTGCTCCTCCTCACGGAAATTAGCAGCCATTGGACCCGAACTACGTGCGACACGAGAGGAGGAAGGCGTCGAGAAATCGATGACCGAAGCCGGATTGAAAACGCTCCTCGTCAAACGACCACTCTCGTCTCGTGTCCACGAAAGCATGCACAAAGATGCACACCAAAACTCTTTTTTTTGTTTTTTTTTTCAAACAAAGAATGTACGTAGAAGAGAAGACTGGGGAACACAGGAGAGAAAGAATGACTCAGGAGAGAAGGGGAAGAAGTTCTTATGCTACGGCGGATGGGTACATGTAGAAGCACACAAGCAAACAAGGCTCAAGCAATCCTAAGGTCGCTATAGGTCCTTACAGCTAGACGACGCCTAACTGCGAGGTCACGCGGCCTCAACACGCCTCACCTCCCTACGACGAGGACCACAAAGCCCAGCAAGTGAGTCAAGATCCGGGGATCTCGTCTCTCCTACTATCGACAAAGTGGGCAACGCCGATCTGGTCATGACGGTCGGGACCGGATCACTCTCCTAATGCGCCCGAAATCCTTAGGCCAATGTCTACTTGATTTTAAAATTAGGCTCTTGATTAGTGTGGTTTGTGGGGGCGAAGGAAAGGGTGATGAAATCCCCCACCTTATCTTTTACGGGACAACCCCTCCTTAGTAGCGTTTTGAAGTCCTAAATATAACAATCAACTCTCCAAACAACGCTCAACTCACACTTGTTGTAATGCACTTCCTACTAACTAATGCATGTCATACGAAATGCATGAATGAGAGTAGAAGGTGCGTACCTCACGCCAGCACTCAGCAGCTGAAAATAAAGCTAAAATAAAAGACAATCTAAATGCTTAAGTCACATACATGGTGCATGACCTAAACAAGAAAGAATGCCTAGTCTTTTGCTTTGAGTTTTAGGGTCCAAGTTTCTTAAAGGATGTTTGATTATTGATCTGGGAACGAACTATAAGTCAAAACATGCCAAATTGAGTCCCAGATAACTAGGTCATTTAGAGCAACAACACAAAGAAATTAAAAGATGAACAGAGCTCACCAGACCGCTGATTGGCGGTCTCCGACCGCTGATTGGCTGTCTGAAGTGCTCAGGTCGTCTGGAAATTTCTCCAGTAGCCTCCACTTGCTATTCCCAGTCTTTTGAAACAAAGAAAAACTACAACACAAATTAAATCCACTCGAATCGTCCAAACAAGAGTCTGGACTGGCACCTCCCCGGTAACGGCGCCAAAAACTTGATTGAACGTTTTATTTAAAACCGCAAGTGCACGGCCGCGATGAAGCGGTGGCAAGTACGGGTCGTCCTCAGGGAGGTGAGTAGCCTCTTGCTTGTACGAAATCAAGTGGCAAAAATAGGGGGAGAAAGATGTTTATGCTACTCTACTCTATACTACGCTAAGAAGTAGGAAATGCGAAAGGAAGAACCAAACAATGAAATAATAACTAAGCTAAGAACAAAGGAAGAATGCTGGAATACAGAAATGGGAAAACCCCTAAGGGGTGGAGTGAGTGCACACATGCAAAGAGGTGGGTGTAGAATACATTCTTTAAGCACATGAAGGTGGTGTTTATCAAGCATAGGAAGTGTCTAAATGTTATGGCAAAACCTATCAATCTATTCACCAACATAGTTGATTAACATTTACATATGCAAGTTATTTATTTCAGAACCTAAACAAGCATGAGAGGTGTCTAATCATTTTGGCAAAACTCATCAAGTTATAAATTCTATCCTAAACAAGCAAGCACATTCATGTTTTATCAACACATCAAAAATAAAGTATTCATCCCATTCTCTAATGCATGTATGTACATCTACTCCACCCCCCAAAGGGGATGAAACTACTCACTGAACATTACACTAATTATTAAACTAAGCAAAGAAAGCATATTAAAACTAAGCTAGAAATAAAAGACGATTAAACTAAAACATGCACAAACTATAAAAGAAGCATAAATAAACAATGAAAGAAACACAAAACTTTATTGATGAAATGACTCACATTAAAAGTAGCATCCTCCTACTTTAGTGTGTGCTTCAAGGCCTCACTTTTAGTAGGAAGAATAGCCACTTAAAATATGGAGTGATTACAATAGGAGGTGAAGAGTTCTATTTATAGGCATGGAAAAAGCTAATCCGGGACAATCCCCCGATGTGGGACTAAACCAACACCAAAAATAGCCTCAACGAACATTAATACAAGTCCAGGACAAATCTTGGCGGATCTGGACTAATCCAGACCGCCAATTGGCGGTCCAAAATGTCCGGATCCAGTTGAGTTTTATTCTGGGCTTTTCTTTGTGCTTTTGGTGGTCTTTGATGCATCTACTTCGTTTGTTGGAGCTCCGACCCGAATCCAATTGCTAAAATACTCTCCATGATGGTGTGAAGTATTCTGTTTTGCTCTTAGGTCCCTCTATCTTGCGTTCAGGTCCTTCTCCCTTGCATCTTGGTCCCCAGATCTCACAATCCAGTCCTTTTTCCCAGCTTTTGGGTACTTTTATGTTTCTTCACTTCAAACCTATTTATTCCTGAAAACTAAACATAAAACTCGTGACATAGCATTGTTTAGGTGAAAGATAATGGATATAAGATACAAATATGAGCATGAAATGATGTCAATCAGAGGAGGAGAGAGAAGGACAAGCGAAGCAGAAGGAGAGAGATGAGAGAAAGAGAAGGAGGGACAGGAGGAGGGAGAAGAAGGGGAGAGGAGGAGGGAGAAGTAGAACAAGAGAGAGGGCAAGGAGAGAAGAATAAGGGCACACAGAGAGATGGAGAAGGGGAGAGTAGTAAGGAGAGAGAGAGAGAGAGAGAGAGAGAGAGAGAAGGACAATGGGAGTGAGAGGGGAGGAGAGCGAGAAGGAGACGAGGAGAGGAGAGATAGAGGAGGAGGAGAGAGAAGGAAAGAGAGAGAAGGAGGAGGAGGAGAGCGAGAGAGTACGATAGAGTGAGAGAGGAGGGAAGAGAGAGATGGACAAGGAGAGAGAAGTAGAGGGAGATGGGGAAGGGAAGGAAGAAGGAGAGAGAAGGAGACGGAGAGAGGGAGAAGAGTGGAGATGGGAAGGAGAAGGAGAGAGAGGGAGAGAAGCAAGAGGAGAAGGCAAGCGAGGGAGAGAGAAGGAGAAGGGGAAAGAGAAGGAGAGGTATTGAAGTAGAGGAGAAGGAGAGAGAGGGAAGGAAGGAGATGGAAGACGAAGAGTGAGGGATAAGGAGAGAGAAGATAGAAGGGAAGAGAGAATCAGAGAGTGGAGTGGGAAGGAGAGAGCGCGGGACAACAAGAGAGTGAAAAACAAGGAGAAGGAGGGGAGAGAGAGAAGGAGAGTGTGGGACGAGAGAGAAGGAAATGGGGAAACAAGGAGAGAGGGACGGAGAGAGAGAGCTAGAAGGAGAAGGAGAGAGAGGAGAGGTGGACGGAGGGGGAGAGAGTGAGAAGGGCAAGGAGAGATGGAGAAGCAGAGAGAACAATAGTGAAGGAGAGAGAGGGAGAAGGAGAGCGACAAGGAGGGAGTGAAACGGAGAAGGGGAGAGAGTGAATTAGAGCGAGAAGTGGAGAGAGGAGAGAGAGAAAGAGAAGGAGAGAGGGAGAAAGAGTGAGGGAGTCGGTAAGTGAGCTAGACGGAGAAAGACAAGGAGAAGGAGAGAGAGAAGGAAGAGGAGACTGGAAGGGAAGGAGAGAAGGAAAGAGGGAGGGAGAAGGAGAAGTAGAGAGAGAAATATAGGGAAGGAGAAGGGGGAGAGAGAAGGAGAACGAGAGGAGTGAGAGAGAGTGAAGGTGACGGAGAGGAAAAGAAGAGGGAGGAGGAGAGAGAAGGACAAGCGAAGCAGAAGGAGAGAGATGAGAGAAAGAGAAGGGGGAGAGGAGGGAGAGGAGGAGGGAGAAGAAGGGTAGAGGAGGAGAGAGAAGGAGAACAAGAGAGAGGGCAAGGAGAGAAGAATAAGGGCACACGGAGAGAAGGAGAAGGGGAGAGTAGATAAGGAGAGAGAGAGAGAGAAGGACAATGGGAGTGAGAGGGGAGGGGAGCGAGAAGGAGACGAGGAGAGGAGAGATAGAGGAGGAGGAGGAGAGAGAGAAGGAAAGAGAGGGAAGGAGGAGAGCGAGAGAGTACGATAGAGTGAGAGAGGAGGGGAGAGAGAGATGGACAAGGAGAGAGAAGTAGAGGGAGATGGGGGAGGGAAGGAGGAAGAAGGAGAGAGAAGGAGACGGAGAGAGGGAGAAGAGTGGAGATGGGAAGGAGAAGGAGAGAGAGGGAGAGAAGCAAGAGGAGAAGGCAAGCGAGGGAGAGAGAAGAAGAAGGGGAAAGAGAAGGAGAGGTATTGAAGTAGAGGAGAAGTAGAGAGAGGGAAGGAGATGGAAGACGAAGAGTGAGGGATAAGGAGAGAGAAGATAGAAGGGAAGAGAGAATCAGAGAGTGGAGTGGGAAGGAGAGAGCGCGGGACAACAAGAGAGTGAAAAACAAGTAGGAGGATGGGAGAGAGAGAAGGAGAGTGTGGGACGAGAGAGAAGGAAATGGGGAAACAAGGAGAGAGGGACGGAGAGAGTGAGCTAGAAGGAAAAGGAGAGAGAGGAGAGGTGGACGGAGGGGGAGAGAGTGAGAAGGGCAAGGAGAGATGGAGAAGCAGAGAGAACAATAGAGAAGGAGAGAGAGGGCGAAGGAGAGCGAGAAGGAGGGAGTGAAACAGAGAAGGGGAGAGAGTGAATTAGAGCGAGAAGTGGGGAGAGGAGAGAGAGAAAGAGAAGGAGAGAGGGAGAAAGAGTGAGGGAGTCAGTAAGTGAGCTAGACGGAGAAAGACAAGGAGAAGGAGAGAGAGAAGGAAGAGGAGACTGGAAGGGAAGGAGAGAAGGAAAGAGGGAGGGAGAAGGAGAAGTAGAGAGAGAAATAGGGGGAAGGAGAAGGGGGAGAGAGAAGGAGAACGAGAGGACAGAGAGAGAGTGAAGGTGACGGAGAGGAAAAGAAGAGGGAGGAGGAGAGAGAAGGACAAGCAAAGCAGAAGGAGAGAGATGACAGAAAGAGAAGGAGGGAGAGGAGGGAGAGGAGGAGGGAGAAGAAGGGTAGAGGAGGAGGGAGAAGGAGAACAAGAGAGAGGGCAAGGAGAGAAGAATAAGGGCACACGGAGAAAAGGAGAAGGGGAGAGTAAATAAGGAGAGAGAGAGAGAGAAAAGGACAATGGGAGTGAGAGGGGAGGAGAGCGAGAAGGAGACGAGGAGAGGAGAGAGAGAGGAGGAGGAGAGAGAGAAGGAAAGAGAGAGAAGGAGGAGGAGAGCGAGAGAGTACGATAGAGTGAGAGAGGATGGGAGAGAGAGATGGACAAGGAGAGAGAAGTTGAGGGAGATGGGGGAGGGAAGGAGGAAGAAGGAGACGGAGAGAGGGAGAAGAGTGGAGATGGGAAGGAGAAGGAGAGAGAGGGAGAGAAGCAAGAGGAGAAGGCAAGCGAGGGAGTGAGAAGGAGAAGGGGAAAGAGAAGGAGAGGTATTGAAGTAGAGGAGAAGGAGAGAGAGGGAAGGAGATGGAAGACGAAGAGTGAGGGATAAGGAGAGAGAAGATAGAAGGGAAGAGAGAATCAGAGAGTGGAGTGGGAAGGAGAGAGCGCGGGACAACAAGAGAGTGAAAAACAAGGAGAAGGAGGGGAGAGAGAGAAGGAGAGTGTGGGACGAGAGAGAAGGAAATGGGGAAACAAGGAGAGAGGGACGGAGAGAGAGAGCTAGAAGGAGAGGTGGACGGAGGGGGAGAGAGTGAGAAGGGCAAGGAGAGATGGAGAAGCAGAGAGAACAATAGAGAAGGAGAGAGAGGGTGAAGGAGAGCGACAAGGAGGGAGTGAAACGGAGAAGGGGAGAGAGTGAATTAGAGTGAGAAGTGGAGAGAGGAGAGAGAGAAAGAGAAGGAGAGAGGGAGAAAGAGTGAGGGAGTCGGTAAGTGAGCTAGACGGAGAAAGACAAGGAGAAGAGAGAGAGAAGGAAGTGGAGACTGGAAGGGAAGGAGAGATGGAAAGAGGGAGGGAGAAGGAGAAGTAGAGAGAGAAATAGAGGGAAGGAGAAGGGGGAGAGAGAAGGAGAACGAGAGGAGTGAGAGAGAGTGAAGGTGACGGAGAGGAAAAGAAGAGGGAGGAGGAGAGAGAAGGACAAGCGAAGCAGAAGGAGAGAGATGCGACAAAGAGAAGGAGGGAGAGGAGGGAGAGGAGGGAGAAGAAGGGTAGAGGAGGAGGGAGAAGGGAAACAAGAGAGAGGGCAAGGAGAGAAGAATAAGGGCACACTGAGAGAAGGAGAATGGGAGGGTAGAAAAGGAGAGAGAGAGAGAGAGAGAGAGAGAGAGAAGGACAATGGGAGTGAGAGGGGAGGAGAGCGAGAAGGAGACGAGGAGAGGAGGAGAGATAGAGGAGGAGGAGAGAGAGAAGGAAAGAGAGAGAAGGAGGAGGAGGAGAGCGAGAGAGTACGATAGAGTGAGAGAGGAGGGGAGAGAGAGATGGACAAGGAGAGAGAAGTAGAGGGAGATGGGGGAGGGAAGGAGGAAGAAGGAGAGAAAAGGAGACGGAGAGAGGGAGAAGAGTGGAGATGGGAAGGAGAAGGAGAGAGAGGGAGAGAAGCAAGAGGAGAAGGCAAGCGAGGGAGAGAGAAAGAGAAGGGGAAAGAGAAGGAGAGGTATTGAAGTGGAGGAGAAGGAGAGAGAGGGAAGGAGATGGAAGACGAAGAGTGAGGGATAAGGAGAGAGAAGATAGAAGGGAAGAGAGAATCAGATAGTGGAGTGGGAAGGAGAGAGCGCGGGACAACAAGAGAGTGAAAAACAAGGAGAAGGAGGGGAGAGAGAGAAGGAGAGTGTGGGACGAGAGAGAAGGAAATGAGGAAACAAGGAGAGAGGGACGGAGAGAGAGAGCTAGAAGGAGAAGGAGAGAGAGGAGAGGTGGACGGAGGGGGAGAGAGTGAGAAGGGCAAGGAGAGATGGAGAAGCAGAGAGAACAATAGAGAAGGAGAGAGAGGGAGAAGGAGAGCGAGAAGGAGGGAGTGAAACGGAGAAGGGGAGAGAGTGAATTAGAGCGTGAAGTGGAGAGAGGAGAGAGAGAAAGCGAAGGAGAGAGGGAGAAAGAGTGAGGGAGTCGGTAAGTGAGCTAGACGGGGAAAGACAAGGAGAAGGAGATAGAGAAGGAAGAGGAGACTGGAAAGGAAGGAGAGAAGGAAAGAGGGAGGGTGAAGGAGAAGTAGAGAGAGAAATAGAGGGAAGGAGAAGGGGGAGAGAGAAGGAGAACGAGAGGAGTGAGAGAGAGTGAAGGTGACGGAGAGGAAAACCTGTTGGAGAGAACCTGTGGCAGCGGAAGGAAGATCGGAGGTCACCTTACGGAATCCTTCTCACCGGTCGGTCTCCTACTCTCTTGGAGAAGGAGCACGTGTCCACAACCCAAGAGTCTACGGATTAGCTTGGTGGATGTGGAGGGACGAATGGGAGAGAGTGAGAGGTGGCGGCTAGGGTTTGGTGGGGCTAGGGTTTGCACACAAGAATTAGTCCATCCAATGGGAGGCTCCCCTCCTTATATAGATGGCCCCACCCAAAACCGTAATGCGCAACCAATGAGAGTGCGTCACGTGTCAGTGCTTTGGGCAAACATCATCTTAATCCTTAGATTAATCCAATATCTCCCACTTGCACAATAGCACGTCAACAACACGTCATCTTCTTTTGTGTCCCTGACACATACGTATATATCCCCGATACTTACAATCATAAGATGGCAATGTGTCACCTCTTCATGTGTCCCTGACACATATGTATACATCCCTGATATATACAACTATTTCTCTCTTCCAAGAATGCATCCACAATTCGCAAGTCTCTGATCATGTATCCCTGATACAATACCATATGTGTCCCCGACACATGTACTCTTCCGATCATACGGACAAATGGGTCGTGCGACCGGTGATGCACCTGCAATTTAGGAGTCTCAAACTAGAAACCTTACTAGAAGGACAGAATGACAACATCCTCACAAAAATAACAATTAAGCAGTCAAATGCACATCACTGTTCCCCAGGTTTACTCAGAAACTCACTTGACATGAACGGTATCTCGATCCCTCGGAGAGAATACCTTCTTGTCCTTAAGGTACTTGCTACTATATCCAATACAGTTGGGCCCAGCAAATACTTTTAGTGCAGTCGAGTCAAACCTTTCCCTTCGCCCCAGACCACCATTACACTCAGAGTTGACTCCTTTCCCGAAGATGCCTTTTTAGACTGAATCTCTCATGGTTATAGATAACATCCCAAAGTAGCCACATCAACTCTTTGCTTCATGGTGTCGTCGAAGGTCGCTGAGGGTAACTAAATGACAATCAAGTCTTGGACTCACACAGTGAAGGAGCAGGGATCCATCCTTTCACTTCCAAATGGTCGCTCAGCACATGTTGTATGACAAACATGCTATGGTGGATCATACTGCACACAATAGTATGTCTGTCTCTCAACACCATACAAGTCTTAGTCCAGTCGCACCCCCTCTGCGCCTGACCCGAGCTTCATCATTGTCGCCTTAACACCATACAGGTGTTACCTGGCGCCACATGTGATGCTCGCACTTGGCTTCTATAGGTCACATGAATTGTGGGAACATTCATGTCAATCCTCACCAACATTGAGGATCTCATCTTGATTCCTAATCAAGGCGACTGTCCTATCATGAACTGCTCTGGATCTATCATACGAGATCTCTTCATGATCAGTCTCATCTCTGCTCGCTATCAAAAGTGCCAGAGGCGAATGCTCGTGTGAGTAAGCATTCTTCAGCCTATTGACAGAATAATATTTTATGCTAGAACAACTATATATACCAAACAAATATAGTTGAAAGGAAAAACATAATCACTCATAAAAGGAAGTTAGACATGCCAATACATCAAAGTCTGCGTAAGCCTAAGGACTTCACATGAGACACAAACGAGTCCTTAGCTATAGCCTTGGTAAGAGGGTCAGCTACCATAAGACTAGTAGACACATGTCTCAACTCAACTTCCTTTCTCGCTATAATGTCCTTCACAAAGTGGAACCTTGTCCATTTTGGCCTTCTCTTCAGGAGTCTCAGGATGCTTTATCAAGGCTTAAGTGCAAACCCTTCTCAATAGGAGTGTCGATTGGTTTGCATTTGTCCATATGGTATTTCTTCAAGATGTTGTTAATGTAAGTCTCTTGAGACAATCCCAGAAGTCTCTTGGACCTATTTCTAACTATCTTGACACCAAGGACGTAGCTAGCTTCACCCATGTCCTTCATATCAAACGTGGAGGACAACCACTCCTTAGTGGATTTCAGCAGCTCTTTGCTATTGCCAGCCATGAGTATGTCATCAACATACAAGGTCAGAATGACAAATTTACCATTGGATCTTTTAACGTACACACAGTGATCTTCCTCAAGCATAGAGAATGCATTCTCTGTTATAGCTTGATGGAAGCGAATGTTCCACTGTCTAGACGCTTGTTTTAAGCCATATAAGGACTTATTGAGCTTGCACACTTTGCGCTCTTGTCCTTTGACTTCAAAACCTTGAGGTTGATCCATATAGATCTCCTCCTTAAGTTCTCCATTGAGAAAAGCAGTCTTTACATCCATTTGGTAAAGCTCTAAGTCCATCTGAGCTACAATAGCTAGTAGAAGGCGGATGGAGGCAAACCTAACCACGGGTGAAAATGTTTCCTCAAAATCCAAGCCTTCTCTTTGGGTGTAGCCTTTAGCTACCAGTCTAGCCTTGAATCTATCAATAGATCCATCCGCCTTCCTCTTAATTTTGAGGATCCACTTGGCCCCAATGGCCTTTCGGTTCGGCGGTAAGTCGACCAAGTCCCAGACTCGATTAACTTTCATCGACTCCAACTCTTCCTTTATAGCTTCTAACCACTCTTTAGCATTTGGACCTTCCAAAGCCTCTTTCAAGGTCTCCGGTTCTTGCTCATCGATTACTGTCATCCCGGATGATTCATAATCAATTTCTTCTTGAGCTATCATGAGGGCCTCTTCCTCTAAGCGAAACCGCCTACGAGGAATGAGCCCGCGTTTGCTTCGACGCAGATGGATATCTGATGGCTCATCCTCCGTGAGAGCTATCGGATCCTCAACATTGTTGCTCCCACTAGGATCGACTGGTGAAACCTCATGTTCAACTTCCAGATCATGATCCCGTGGAGTGGCAATGTCCTCATCTTGTTGTTCAAAGAAGTCCACTGACTCTTTGATAGCTCCAGCAAGGGTTTTAAAAATCATTTTCCAAGAATGTGGCATCCCTAGGCTCCAGTTCCGTCCTTTCATTCTCGTCTACCCCGATAAAAACATAACCTTTGGAGAAATCACTGTATTTTGCAAAGATACACTTTTTCCCTCTAGGTCCTAGTTTTCCATATCGGTGACTAGTAGAATGAATGTATGCCGCACATCCCCAAGGACGCAGCAGACTAAAATCAGGCTTCCGTCCTGTCCATAACTCATATGGAGTTGAGGGAACCGACTTTGTTGGAACTCTATTGAGGATATAGGCAGCAGTCATTAGAGTATCTCCCCAAAACGAAATTGGTAAGCTCGCATGCGCCATCATGGATCTAACCATGTCTAGCAACGTTCTATTCCTTCTCTCGGCAACACCATTTTGCTGAGGAGTATAAGGCACAGTGAGTTGTCTAGATATCCCCTTTTCATCACATAACTCCTTAAACATTATGGAGAGATACTCACCACCTCTATCCGTTCTAAGAGTTTTTATCTTATTATCCAACTGATTCCCAACTAAGCTCATGAATTTCTTAAAACATTCTAGAGCTTCTGACTTGTGAGAAATAAGATAAATATGACCATATCTAGTGAAGTCATCAATGAATGTGATGAAGTAACTTTGTCCATGTCTAGTACGCACATTCAAAGGTCCACAAATATCTGAGTGAATTAGTTCTAAAGGAGAAGTAGCCCTAATGGCTTTTCCGAACGGTTTTCTAGTTGCCTTTCCAGCTAGACAAGATTCACAGGTCGGCAATTCAAATTTGGAGCATTCTCCTAATACCCCCTCCTTTGTCAACTTGTTCATCCGGTCAACACCAATGTGACCTAGTCTACCATGCCACATAACTGAATCATTATTCATGGAACTTTGGCTCATAAAGGCACTAGCGTTATGATTGAAATCATAAATTGCGTCCAACACAATAAAACCGTCAGAAAGAAAAGCACGTCCATAATAAATGTTAGAAAGTTATAAACCCATATCATTGTTCTCAAAAACAACTTTAAAACCATGTCTCATCAAGACAACAACAGAAATAATATTTCGCCGTATAGCTGGTGCATACAACACGTCGTGAAGTAATAGGATCCGGCCACTTCGCAAAGCCACTTTGCATGTGCCAACTCCAAGAACTTCAATGCTAGTGTTGTTTGCCATGTTTATTCGCCTCCCACTTGGAACACGGCGATATTCCACGAAGGCAGAACGATCCTTTGTTCCGTGGTCCGTGGCACCTGAATCCATAATCCACACAGGAGAATGATCAGTGAGCATCACAGAACTAGTCACGTTACAATTCGAGGGATTACACACAGTAATTACCTTTTGCTCAGTGCACTCACGAGCAAAATGTCTAGTCTTTCGGCAGTTAAAACAAGTCACATTAGACTTATCTTTCCTACCCCTGGATCCTCGAGGTCGTTTCTTTCCAGCTTTGTTTTCTGTTTTGTTTGCATTTGCACCCTTCTTGCCTTTAAAACCCTGAGCTCTATCTCTTTTGCGCTTAAAACCTGCACTCCTCCGAGGAGCACCAGCTTCAGCAGCAAACACTTCAGTTAGAGGGGCTTCCGCAAGCATGCGGTCCTCCTCCAGCTCTAGGTGTTTTGCGGCCTGGTCAAATGTCCTGATGTCATCAGCATGGGTCAGATGGACTTTCATATGCGCCCAACTCTTCGAAGGCAATGATCTGATGAGAGCAGACACTTGCTCCTCATCGGTCTTAGCACGACCGACAGCACTCAGCTCGCTAATCATGTTTGACATTGCGGTAATATGCTGCCTTATTGTGTGACCTTGGCGCATTTTATACCCATCAAACATAAGCCCAAGCTGACGGGCCCTTGTGACGGAGGTCACTCCGTACTGAAACTTCACAGCTTCCCACAAGGCCTTTGCAGTTCGAAACTTTTCGAACCGCAGTAACAGATCGTCCCTCATTGAACTTAGAATTGTGATTCGAGCAATTCGGTCTTTCTTTTTCCATGCATTATAAACATCCAAGTTTCTGCGATGTTGCGCAGTATTCCCCTCCTCGGGGGGAGACATAGATTGGTTTATGTTTTCTAACATGTCCTTATCCTCTAAGAGATACTCAATTTTACGATGCCACAAATCGTAATTTCTTTCATTGAGTTTATCTCCTCGAGTCAGATCAGCGACAATGCTTTTGGAAGCAGCCATAAAGAATCTAGGACAATCAAAATACATAGCGATACATGAGTTCTAGCATAAAATATAACGAGCTACAATAATCATAAAGAATAAACTGACTTAATAGCTATAGCATTCAGACCAAAAGAAAACATAAAGCATTCGATCAAATCCTCATGCAATAGTTAATAAAGCCATTTTACTAATCTAGATATTGAGCTCCACCATGATTTAATGACCCAAAAAAACGTTTTAAATCATGGTAAATCAGCAAATAAAAAAATTGCCGCCGGTTGCAAGGTGGTTTACACAAAACACTTCAACCTTGTAACTCCCACTACGCATGCGAGTTCCCAAAAAACGGTTTTCAAAAAACAATCAACATCACACAGATATGATTACTACATTACTTCCATATCGAGCTAATGATCCCCATTAGGGATTTAGCCTCGTCGACGGGAACCTGCATGAGTCTTATAGCAATAATATCGCAATAATAAAAATAAAGGAGCCCCTCGTCTCCTCAGGGCAATCAACAGTCCACAGTCCATATTTATTACAGTCCATAAATATTACAGTCCATTGCGATAACTATTGCAAATGGAAATAAATGAATGAAATTACGCTCATCTCTCAATAAGGCAGTAAATAAAATCAGGAATCATTCATTCCACATATCCACAATCTTTCCATATGTTAGCACAATCCGACCTATGAAAAAATACCATAAAGTGTGCACATCATTCAAACAATAAGGAAGTAATGCATAAGGAAACAATGCATGAATGGGGCACGAAAATCGGCAAAAAAACGTGTTAGGTAATGACAACCAATCTCCACAATAATCATTCTCAAAACAGAATTTTTTTTCTTCTTTCCATAATCAATATAATCATGCAATCAATAATAATTATGCTACTTCTAATGGAAAGAAAAAATCGAAATTATATGGTGGAGAACAACACATATTTTTTGCATCAAAGGAAATCATCCAAACATATTTTTAAGGCAATAAAATTCCAGCCCATAATATCTTTCCAAAATTTCAGAATTAGCCAATCTTTCCATAATCAATATAAGCATGTAATCAACAATAATTATGCTACTTGTAATGGAAAGAAAAATCCGAAATTCTTTGGTGGATGGCATCACATATATGCACATTTGATGAAAAGGAAATATTTCAAATGAAATGCATGCAATCATCCCAAAAGAAATCCGAAATATCCTTAATGAGATTAACATATATGTGCATTCAATCATAAAGGAAATATTTTAAATGAAATGCATGCAATTATTCCAAAAGAAATCCGAAATATCCTTAATGAGATTAACCTATATGTGCATTCAATCATAAAGGAAATATTTCAAATGAAATGAATGCTCTCATTCCAAAAAAAACGAAATATACAATATGGTAACTCAATATTCATGTATACATGCTCAAAGATTAGAATAAATAATATCTAACCCTAATTCGTAAAAATCAGGAAAATAGACATCTTATTTCATGTATACATGTGCATGATTTAGAAGAATCAACATGGAAAATAACTTCTGATTTTATCTAATACATGCACAAAGAATAGAGGTAACAACACAGAAAAAACAGAATTCTGGTCACATCTATGTATGTGCAATTATAGGAGAGCAACATATCATATTGACTCGAAATAAAATCAGGAAAAATCCATCTTAAACCATGCACATATGCACAAGAATGGAGGAGTAAAATCTAACCCTAGATGCATGCTCTAATGAACCAAAACATGCGCAACATGTAGAAACTAGTCTAAACCCTAATTGCATGTTAGAAAGAAATCAGCAAACATGCACCACTTATATCTCTAAATGAATGATCATATTATTTCATTTAAAGATCGAAAACCTCTGGGTTTTCATTTCCAGAATATGAAAACGAATTTGAAAGAAAAAAAATCATGAACAATCAACATATATAACATGCGCATCATGTAAATAAGCAATGCTGATTTTCTGTTTTCTTTCTTTCTCCAAAAACATAACCACCGAATATTTTGTTTTTATCTCAAATCAGATTATCATGAAACAAAAATTCGTCAAGCATGGTGAGGATTCGAAGGTAACCGAGATGGCTCTGGTACCAATGTAAGCAAATAACGATTCTACAGGTTCAGGAGTACCTTTCTTGGAGAGAACCTGTGGCAGCGGAAGGAAGATCGGAGGTCACCTTACGGAATCCTTCTCACCGGTCGGTCTCCTACTCTCTTGGAGAAGAAGCACGTGTCCACAACCCAAGAGTCTACGGATTAGCTTGGTGGATGTGGAGGGACGAATGGGAGAGAGAGGGAGAGGTGGCGGCTAGGGTTTGGTGGGGCTAGGGTTTGCACACAAGAATTAGTCCATCCAATGGGAGGCTCCCCTCCTTATATAGATGGCCCCACCCAAAACCCTAATGCGCAACCAATGAGAGTGCGCCACGTGTCAGGGCTTTGGGCAAACATCATCTTAATCCTTAGATTAATCCAATAGGGTAGAGGAGGAGGAGGGAGAAGGAGAACAAGAGAGAGGGCAAGGAGAGAAGAATAAGGGCACACGGAGAGAAGGAGAAGGGGAGAGTAGATAAGGAGAGAGAGAGAGAGAAGGACAATGGGAGTGAGAGGGGAGGAGAGCGAGAAGGAGACGAGGAGAGGAGAGATAGAGGAGGAGGAGAGAGAGAAGGAAAGAGAGAGAAGGAGGAGGAGGAGAGCGAGAGAGTACGATAGAGTGAGAGAGGAGGGGTGAGAGAGATGGACAAGGAGAGAGAAGTAGAGGGAGATGGGGGAGGAAAGGAGGAAGAAGGAGAGAGAAGGAGACGGAGAGAGGGAGAAGAGTGGAGATGGGAAGGAGAAGGAGAGAGAAGGAGAGAAGCAAGAGGAGAAGGCAAGCGAGGGAGAGAGAAGGAGAAGGGGAAAGAGAAGGAGAGGTATTGAAGGAGAGAGAGGGAAGGAGATGGAAGACGAAGTGTGAAGGATAATGTAACGCCCCCGATATCGCGGGTACGCACACTGGGAAAGACTACAAGTGTCGAGATCAGAGACCTCCGCGACGACCAAAGGAGTTACAAAAGACAGACCAACAACGACTCGACAATACGTAGAGAGATCATACCTGGATTGACTAACATAAAACATGACTGAAATGTGAGAGATTATCCATATATGGTAACAAGGTCAAATACATTACATCGAGTTCAAAAAGGGAAATACATCATAAATAATGCGGAAGCAAAAGACAAACTGAAGAATCTGGTCGACGTGTCCCTCGTGTACAGAATCTTCGACTACTCGTCTAGTCTACCCTGTAGGAATCTAAGTACCTGCAAGCACCACATCAACATATGCGTGAATTTTCTATAAAGAAAACCCAGTATGCTCCTGGCCAACCTAACATGTTACAAAATTATGCATGGGGTCCAATTAAGACAAGCATCCAAAACAGACACAGAAAAGCACATAATGCAACCGAAGGCTACGACTCCATAAGTCATGCCGGTCGGGCGCACCCGAAACATTCCTCAATAGGAACCAGAACACCAGCCTCGCTGGTCAAATGTGGTCACTCGACAGTGACCCACCGTTCGGCACAAAGCGGTGCGCCGGATAAGTGTCCCAATTCGCGGCAAGTGACCTACATGGTGCCATCGCGAACTTGGGAATACTTACCCTGAGACAGAATGGCGGCGCGCCTGCCCAGGACTTATCTTACGCCTGGCCTCCCAACGTGAAGGTCTTATGCGAATGGCCTCTCTAGCTAGAGGACCCACTCGTGGCCCGTCGACCCAAAAACAGAATGTGCCCAGAATTATTAATCAGATTAAATGCGATGCAAGCTACTTAAGCATCTAAAATCTAATGCATCTATAGTGGATGTAGTGAGCTCAAGGAAAGGTATCCGGATACCCTCCTACAGCCCCAAACAAAACAAAATCAGAACATCCCAACAATAACCAAACACAAATCAGCAAGCAAACAACCCCGAAGGCAATTCAAGGTAAACAACACATTGAGTTATCTACGGGTCATGATAAAGATGTCATAAGGTCTGATATCCAAGGGTCAACTAAGATCACCACACAACACCTCATATCAGTCATATATTGGTACTAAACGAATAACAAAAAACATGTATAACAACAGAATACATGATGATCAACCACTACAGGTAATCGATAGCATAAACCATAAATTTGAGAAGACGCATGCATTAGAACTTGTGATCCCGAACATGGTCAGAGAATAGGTGGATGGGAATTAATTCATACATGTATCAATACTCCTATATATATAAAACATGCCTCTGAAATCAGGAGTCTACGTTCCTTCATAGATATATTGACATGCATGTTGGTTGATTTGCACAATACTAGATGTCATAGTATGAATAGCATAGATCATAGATGAGTCCTGGTTTAGTCTCATGTGAGAGCATAACGAGATATGTTAGATAAATCATACACAAATCTGATTGTACACCTGAGCTAGACATGGGTCGAATAAAATCAGATTCGATTAACTCAACGCATGTTCAAGTCGAGACGGGCAACTATACTTGTTACATTACAATCTTGATGAAAGTATTCGATTTATTCACTGATGGAATGTCATGAATATATCATAAGGGATCGACAAATCAGAGTGTGTATGGGTGTTAATGATTTCTGGACTAAAATCAGAGCGATTCATGCAATATTATTTATACTTACTAGTTAGATCATGCATAGACGTAAGAGCAGAATTCAATAACGAGTCCTACATATGCTGTCTGACCCTACTCATGAAATAACACATAAATATGTGACTCTAATATCTGAAAATATCTCATGCAAACACATCTGGACATGATCACAATATCACACACAAGTATAATATTCGAAGCTCACAAAACAACATCACAAGCTGAATAGCAAGAAGCACAACATGCACGCAAAACCCCTCCTCTCTAGATCTCCACGGCCCAGCCTCAACACCTCTGGTTTTTCCAACAAACCACCAAGGAATCATGAGTCAAGGATCGTGGTAGAGAGAGAGGTGCTCAGCCAACCTCTGAAAATCTGGAGAGTGCACCACAGTCCACCTTACCGGGTAGATCTCCACTTGTGCAACTCCCAACCTCAGACCGACCACTCTATTTGTGCTGGACTAATCTCCATCCAACACTCCATAATTCCTATTACACTAAGGGTCCAGGAGCATACCTGATCGGCAAGAAAGATTGCCCAAGCTTTTCCGGAGATTCTGCCCACAATCTCTTCTTCTAGCCGCACCAGGCTGTACTTGACGTAGCTCCCAACTCTACAGAGATCAGCCCACCAATCAGCTGGAGAAGAGGAATGAGTGGTCTGAAGTGGTGCGTGAGAAGATGGAAAGGGAGGAAGAGGACGGCTGGGAGGGCCTTATATTTGTGCACACAACCCTCCAACCTCCTAGCTATCAAGCCACTTCAAGACTTGCCAAGAATGGTGCCAGCATGGACACCCAAAAGTCTCCCTTGAAAATTTCGTGTAACTCCCAAGCTATCTTCCCATTCCACGCCACTCCTAACCAAGCTCATCCCAAAGCCGGCTCTACACTCACCAGGGCCAAAAATGAGGTGATCGAGTCAACCCACCGCCCACTAGCTCGATGTGTCGCACCCGATCGACCAATGAGACAACCGATCGAATCAGCTCAACTAACATGCCATAACACAATTTAATATTCTGAGAGCTAAATTATGCATAACCGAGGAGAGTGGACTTATTAATATTATAGAAGGAGAGCGGTTCTTACAGATAAGGAGAGAGAAGATAGAAGGGAAGAGAGAATCAGAGACCGGAGTGGGAAGGAGAGAGCGCGAGACAACAAGAGAGTGAAAAACAAGGAGGAGGGGAGAGAGAGAAGGAGAGTGTGGGACGAGAGAGAAGGAAATGGGGAAACAAGGAGAGAGGGACGGAGAGAGAGAGAGCTAGAAGGAGAAGGAGAGAGAGGAGAGGTGGACGGAGGGGGAGAGAGTGAGAAGGGCAAGGAGAGATGGAGAAGCAGAGAGAACAATAGAGAAGGAGAGAGAGGGAGAAGGAGAGCGACAAGGAGGGAGTGAAACGGAGAAGGGGAGAGAGTGAATTAGAGCGAGAAGTGGAGAGAGGAGAGAGAGAAAGAGAAGGAGAGAGGGAGAAAGAGTGAGGGAGTCGGTAAGTGAGCTAGACGGAGAAAGGAAAGGAGAATGAGAGAGAGAAGGAAAGAGGGAGGGAGAAGGAGAAGTAGAGAGAGAAATAGAGGGAAGGAGAAGGGGGAGAGAGAAGGAGAACGAGAGGAGTGAGAGAGAGTGAAGGTGACGGAGAGGAAAAGAAGAGGGAGGAGGAGAGGGAAGGACAAGCGAAGCAGAAGGAGAGAGATGAGAGAAAGAGAAGGAGGGAGAGGAGGGAGAGGAGGAGGGAGAAGAAGGGGAGAGGAGGAGGGAGAAGGAGAACAAGAGAGAGGACAAGGAGAGAAGAATAAGGGCACACGGAGAGAAGGAGAAGGGGAGAGTGGATAAGGAGAGAGAGGAGTGGTATGAGAGAGGAGGAGAGAAAAGGGGGAAGGAGAGAGAAAGAGAAAGAGAAGGAGGGAGAAAGAGTGAGGGAGTCGGTAAGTGAGCTAGACGGAGAAAGACAAGGTGAAGGACAGAGAGAAGGAAGAGGAGACTGGAAGGGAAGGAGAGAAGGAAAGAGGGAGGGAGAAGGAGAAGTAGAGAGAAATAGAGGGAAGGAGAAGGGGGAGAGAGAAGGAGAACGAGAGGAGTGAGAGAGAGTGAAGGTGACGGAGAGGAAAAGAAGAGGGAGGAGGAGAGAGAAGGACAAGCGAAGCAGAAGGAGAGAGATGAGAGAAAGAGAAGGAGGGAGAGGAGGGAGAGGAGGAGGGAGAAGAAGGGGAGAGGAGGAGGGAGAAGGAGAACAAGAGAGAGGGCAAGGAGAGAAGAATAAGGGCACACGGAGAGAAGGGGAAGGGGAGAGTAGATAAGGAGAGAGAGGAGTGGTATGAGAGAGGAGGAGAGAAAAGGGGGAAGGAGAGAGGGAGAAAGAGTGAGGGAGTCGGTAAGTGAGCATGGGGAACCTAAGGTTATGAGAGGAGAGAGAGTAGAGAGAGAAGGAAAAAAAGTTATGAGAGGAGAGAGAAACTCTAGGTGTGCATGGGGAACCTAAGGTTGTCTAGGGTTCTCCACCTCGTTTCTTCACCAAAACCTTTGATTTTCTCACCAAAATGGATCCTACATCTAGCTCTACACGATTGCAACTACAAGATGGAGATGGTGGCACTATTACGGATCTCCATCATGCAAACAAGTTGGTTTTATCCTCGGCTTTGGAGGGTGAAGCTTCCACACCACCTCTAGGGAGTGTTCTTACTCCCCCAAGGAAGTGGTCGGATTTATTCACATCTAGTACAAGGGCAACCACGACCCTCAAATTTGTTCCGCCGGTTGTCAAAGGAGGAGAGAAGGTGGCCGTGTGTTCACAACAAGAAGTGAGGGAGAACTTGAAACGGTGGGACAAAGTGTTGGTAGGGTATTTCGTAGCTCTCAAGCCTCAATTGCCGACTTTGGAGAAGCATCTCCACAAGTTATGGGGACTCGTAGGAGGTATGGAAATCATTAGAAGAAGCCAAGGATTCTTATTATTTCGGTTTACACTTAGTGAAGATAGAAAGAGGGTTCTCCAAGGAGGACCTTGGTTCGTTAGAGGGGCACCACTTGTGGTTCAAGAGTGGACACCGGAAATGTCATTGAAGAAGGTCAACATCACCACGGTCCCCATTTGGGTTCGCTTGCCGGAGCTTGACATCCGTTTTTGGTCACCTAACACATTGAGTAACATAGCAAGTGTGCTTGGAAGGCCCCTTTACATGGATGATTATACGGCTTCCGGGTGTAGGTTGGCGTTTGCAAGAGTTTGCATTGAGGTCAGCCATGAGTTCTCCTATCCAAGTTGGGTGGAGGTGCAAGTGGAGGAGGGCGAAATGCATAAAGTGTATGTGGAATATGAGTGGAGACCCGGGTATTGCATGGAGTGCCTCGAGTTTGGGCATGTGGTGGAGAGATGCACAAGGAAGAGAGTGATTGCACATGTCCATGAAGTTCCACAAAGGAAGGCCAAGAAATGGGTGGAGGTAGGACGTGCAAAGGGTGGGAAACACCTCAACAAGGATGGAAGTGAGGTGCGAAGCAAGGAAGGGGTGAGAGAGGAGGGGTGTTTGCATGGAGGGGAGGCAAAGGAGGTGGCTGCCGTGGAGGATGGAGGAGGGAGGATGGATGGAAGGGATGATGACGTGGAGCCCTTGGTGGAGGACGTGGCCACATCAACAAATGGGGAGGTGACACGTAGGAACTCATGTGGGAGGGAAAATGAGGAGGGAAAATCAAGAGGACCACAAGATTTCGTGGTATGCTCCACTCTAGTGGGAGCAAATGAGAGGAAGGCACGTGGCATGGAGGAGGACAAGAATGGAGACAAAAATAGAGTCCATTTTCGTGAGGAAACAACTACAAGGGAGGAAGCCAAGGAGAGGAGGCCATGTGGACGTCTAGAAGAGCAAAAGGGAAAGCAAAACAAAGATGGGTGTCTACTTTTGGAAGAACCAATGAGGAGGGTGTTGAGTGCTCCATGTTTGAATGGGCCAATGGGGAGAGAGCAAGTGAGCCTTGTGAAGAAGTAGAGGGGGACCAAGCTACTTTTCGTGGGGACAAACCAAAAGAGGAAAGGGGTGGAGAGTCACGTGAATCACCACACAAGGAGGAGTCCTTCATGCAAGAAAGAGAGGGGGACCAAGTTAGCTTTTGTGGGGACCAACCAAATGAGGAATGGGGTGGGAAATCACGTGATCCACTCAACTTGGAGGGGTCTAGCATGATAGGAACGTTGCATGGGCCTCTTGTGCATGGGATGGGCACGAAATTAGTGGAACACCATGAGGTATGCAACAAAGGAAATGTGAGAGAGATTTTGGAAGAAAATGGCGTGGGAAATGGCTCAAGTGGATTAGCTTCCTTGATACATGATGAAGAAGGATGGACAACGCCTAGAAAAGTGGCAAGGGAGAAGGACCAAAGGAAGGAAAGCTCGTGGAAAAAGAAATATGGGAGCATGGTGGGGGTATTAGGGGACCTCGAGAAGGAAAGTGACATGGAGGACGGGAAGGGAAAACAAGAAGAAACACATGAGATGGAGGTTCCGTCGTCCATAGCAAGCCATGTGCGAAGTTGCTCCCCACCACCCCCGGTGGATTTGGCTTCAATTTCACCACAACCCGAAGCCTTCAAAGCAATTCGTGAGAAAGGAATGAGACAACAAAAAAACATGCGTGGAGGGAAGGGGCGTATGCCCACACCTTGAATCCATGAATATCCTTGTGTGGAATGTGCGCGGAGCAAATGGACCCGGCCGCGCACTTATGATAAGGGGTCGAATAAAGGAGGATATAGTGTGTCTTGTGGAACACAAAGTGAAATTGAAGAAGCTTGCAAGATTCAAGCGCGCAATATGGCCTCATGAATGGGTGGGGAATAGCTTGATCGTGGACTCCGGGAGAATACTTGTGCTTTGGAATGATCAAGTGGTAGGCCTTGATACTAAATTTGAATCGGCCCAAATGCTTCATTTCGAGGGGCTCATGAGGAAGGATGGGATTGAGTTTGCTTTCACGGCAATTTATGGAGAAAATGGTCATGTAGAGAGAAGGAAACTTTGGCACGACCTTGCCTCCGTGGAACCAAGTGCCTCGATACCTTGGGTTGTGGGAGGGGACTTCAATTGCATTCGTATGGCAAGCGAGAAGAGGGGAGGAGGGATGGTAAATGAAGCTGCAATTCAGGAATTCAATGAGTGTACGGATGCACTTCAACTCCTTGAAATGCCTTGGGTGGGTGAGGAATTCACTTGGTCCAACTCCTCCGAGGGCGCCGCTCGTATCGAAACGAAAATTGAGCGTATATTGATGAACAATGCTTGGTTAGAGAGGTTCCCGGAGGTATTTTATGTGGTGGGGGCGAAGGACTTGAGTGACCATGCGACGCTCACCATGAAAACGGAGGGAAATGAGAGGAGGAAGCCGAAGATGTTTAGGTTTGAAAACTATTGGGCAGATCATGAAGAGTTCTTAGGGGTTGTAGAGGGTGCGTGGGCAACACTTGTGGATGGTACTCCCATGTTTAGAGTGGTGGAAAAATTGAATGACGTAAAAAAGGCTCTAAAGAGATGGAGTGGGCTCAAGTTTGGAAATGTTATAAACAAGGTGGGAGTTGCTAGAAATACCCTTGCGGATATAAGGAGAAGGAGAAGTGAGGGGCCGGATGATGAGCACCTAGGAAGCGAAGAGAGGGCAACAAAAGAAGAGCTAAACCGTGTTCTCATGTGGGAGGAAGAGAAAGAGAAGGAGGGAGAGGAGGGAGAAGAGTGAGGGAGTCGGTAAGTGAGCTAGACGGAGAAAGACAAGGAGAAGGAGAGAGAGAAGGAAGAGGAGACTGGAAGGGAAGGAGAGAAGGAAAGTGGGAGGGAGAAGGAGAAGTAGAGAGAGAAATAGAGGGAAGGAGAAGGGGGAGAGAGAAGGAGAACGAGAGGAGTGAGAGAGAGTGAAGGTGACGGAGAGGAAAAGAAGAGGGAGGAGGAGAGAGAAGGAGATGCGAAGCAGAAGGAGAGAGATGAGAGAAAGAGAAGGAGGGAGAGGAGGGAGAGGAGGAGGGAGAAGGAGAACAAGAGAGAGGGCAAGGAGAGAAGAATAAGGGCACACGGAGAGAAGGAGAAGGGTAGAGTAGATTAGGAGAGAGAGAGAGAGAGAAGGACAATGGGAGTGAGAGGGGAGGAGAGCAAGAAGGAGACGAGGAGAGGAGAGATAGAGGAGGAGAGAGAGAAGGAAAGAGAGAAGGAGGAGGAGGAGAGCGAGAGAGTACGATAGAGTGAGAGAGGAGGGGAGAGAGAGATGGACAAGGAGAGAGAAGTAGAGGGAGATGGGGGAGGGAAGGAGGAAGAAGGAGAGAGAAGGAGACGGAGAGAGGGAGAAGAGTGGAGATGGGAAGGAGAAGGAGAGAGAGGGAGAGAAGCAAGAGGAGAAGGCAAGCGAGGGAGAGAGAAGGAGAAGGGGAAAGAGAAGGAGAGGTATTGAAGTAGAGGAGAAGGAGAGAGGGGGAAGGAGATGGAAGACGAAGAGTGAGGGATAAGGAGAGAGAAGATAGAAGGGAAGAGAGAATCAGAGAGTGGAGTGGGAAGGAGAGAGCGCGGGACAACAAGAGAGTGAAAAACAAGGAGAAGGAGGGGAGAGAGAGAAGGAGAGTGTGGGACGAGAGAGAAGGAAATGCCACAAGGAGAGAGGGACAGAGAGAGAGAGCTAGAAGGAGAAGGAGAGAGAGGAGAGGTGGACGGAGGGGGAGAGAGTGAGAAGGGCAAGGAGAGATGGAGAAGCAGAGAGAACAATAGAGAAGGAGAGAGAGGGAGAAGGAGAGCGACAAGGAGGGAGTGAAACGGAGAAGGGGAGAGAGTGAATTAGAGCGAGAAGTGGAGAGAGGATAGAGAGAAAGAGAAGGAGAGAGGGAGAAAGAGTGAGGGAGTCGGTAAGTGAGCTAGACGGAGAAAGACAAGGAGAAGGAGAGAGAGAAGGAAGAGGAGACTGGATGGGAAGGAGAGAAGGAAAGAGGGAGGGAGAAGGAGAAGTAGAGAGAGAAATAGAGGGAAGGAGAAGGGGGCGAGAGAAGGAGAACGAGAGGAGTGAGAGAGAGTGAAGGTGACGGAGAGGAAAAGAAGAGGGAGCATGTTGAGCGTTTTATTTAAAACCGCAAGTGCACGACCGCGATGAAGCGGTGGCAAGTACGGGTCGTCCTCAGGGAGGTGAGTAGCCTCTTGCTTGTACGAAATCAAGTAGCAAAAATAGGGGGAGAAAGATGTTTATGCTACTCTACTCTATACTACGCTAAGAAGTAGGAAATGCGAAAGGAAGAACCAAACAATGAAATAATAACTAAGCTAAGAACAAAGGAAGAATGCTGGAATACAGAAATGGGAAAACCCCTAAGGGGTGGAGTGAGTGCACACATGCAAAGAGGTGGGTGTAGAATACATTCTTTAAGCACATGAATGTGGTGTTTATCAAGCATAGGAAGTGTCTAAATGTTATGGCAAAACCTATCAATCTATTCACCAACATAGTTGATTAACATTTACATATGCAAGTTATTTATTTCAGAACCTAAACAAGCATGAGAGGTGTCTCATCATTTTGGCAAAACTCATCAAGTTATAAATTCTATCCTAAACAAGCAAGCATACATTCATGTTTTATCAACACATCAAAAATAAAGCATTCATCCCATTCTCTAATCCATGTATGTACATCTACTCCACCCCCCAAAGGGGATGAAACTACTCACTAAACATTACACTAATTATTAAACTAAGCAAATAAAGCATATTAAAACTAAGCTAGAAATAAAAGACGACTAAACTAAAACATGCACAAACTATAAAAGAAGCATAAACAAACAATGAAAGAAACACAAAACTTTATTGATAAAATGACTCACATTAAAAGTAGCATCCTCCTACTTTAGTGTGTGCTTCAAGGCCTCACTTCTAGTAGGAAGAATAGCCACTTAAAATATGGAGTGATTACACTAGGAGGTGAAGAGTTCTATTTATAGGCATGGAAAAAGCTAATCCGGGACAATCCCCCGATGTGGGACTAAACCAACACCAAAAATAGCCTCAACGAACATTAATACAAGTCCAGGACAAATCTTGGCGGATCTGGACTAATCCAGACCGTCAATTTGCGGTCCAAAATGTCCGGATCCAGTTGAGTTTTATTCTGGGCTTTTCTTTGTGCTTTTGGTGGTCTTTGATGCATCTACTTCGTTTGTTGGAGCTCCGACCCGAATCCAATTGCTAAAATACTCCCCATGATGGTGTGAAGTATTTTGTTTTGCTCTTAGGTCCCTCTGTCTTGCGTTCAGGTCCTTCTCCCTTGCATCTTGGTCCCCAGATCTCACAATCCAGTCCTTTTTCCCAGCTTTTGGGTCCTTTTATGTTTCATCTCTTCAAACCTATTTATTCCTGAAAACTAAACATAAAACTCGTGACATAGCATTGTTTAGGTGAAAGATAATGGACATAAGATACAAATATAAGCATGAAATGATATCAATCAAATACCCCCACACCTAACTTTTGCTAGTCCCGAGCAAAACAAAGAAAGAGAAAAGCATGAGAAAAACAAGAAATCCTAACTCACTTTCGTAGGAATCACGGTTGCACTTAGCACGTGCAACAAGCCGTTAAACCTCCCTGTTGCCAAGGAGGAGGAGTGTTGTCTCCTGAGGGTTTTCAGCGGATATACCCACAAAATCCGAACAAGATGCATTAATCAATCTAGCTACACGACTCGTTGGACTTATTTTGTTGATCATGGGACGCGGTAAAACTACGGGTCGACTCTATATATGTAATCGGTCCACACACCTAGCCTAATGAGTTATTCGTGAGAGTTAGTCTAGGACTTAAGTGAAAGGCATGGGCAACCTTAACTTCTGAATGTGATACAATGTGTAAAGTCCATTTTGGTTCTTATTTGACTTTTTTTTTTCTTTTTTTTTTCCTTTTTTCTTTTTTTTCTTTTTCTTTGGAGCATTTTATTGGTTGGTGTTTGATTCTCCCAGGGTCAGGTTTCGTGCATCATTGCCTATGAGGACTTACACTATCACGTACACCTTCCCCCAAATCTCCACATAGGGCGATCCCTACCACCCGTGTAACGGGAGTTCGGTCGGTGCATCCCAAGTCAGATGACTCGAAAGCACCAGGCACAAAGGCCCCTCAGACCTACTTTCCAGGGTGATAGGAGCCGTGCGAGAAGAGAGAAAACCACTTATTTATATATCTACATGGGAACCAAAACCCCTACATTTACGTTTCACAAAAAGAGATTAAGGGCCCTTGACTACGACAAACTTCCTGAAACCCTATGATTACACGCCCCCCGAGGGAAAACCGGGGTGCATCCTAACGAATCGATAAGACCTAAAGCCAGTAAACTAGAAATCCTAATGCATCAAGTTCAAGACAATTTTGGGAGCTTTCTTTTTACTTTGCCTCTCAACGGTTTTGCACATGCTGAACACACGCAAAACCTACAAAACATTTTCTTTCGCAAACACATGAAGATTTTGAAAGAAATGTGGAAATTTTAAAGCACTCGGCAAGCAAAAGAAGACAAGACACCCAAGGATCATGGCAAGCATATATATCAATGTTAAATGCGGCACACTAACATGACCCTAGCAGTACACACAAAAGAAAACAAAACCAAAGGAAAATGACTCGAATATGTACACACGTAAAACACCCCCCCCCCCCACACCTACCTCATGCATTGTCCTCAATGAATGCGAACAAGATACTACATGGATATATGCATGAAAAAGGAAAGATCTCACCAACATGAAGTACAAAGGGACGTTCAGGGTCATGTTGATGGACACAAACCCAAATTCCCTCAAAACCTGTGAGAAGCTGAAGAAGGGAGATAAATACGTGAAGAAATTGGGGCCCAAGTACACAAGGGTTGGGACCCACAACAATCGATGCTCACTGAAGGAGTCTTTTATTATTTTGTTTTTTTTTCTTCTTTTTTTTTTTTTTTTACAAGATATATACAACAATAACGATATTCTCATAATCATTTGGTCAAGGAACATCAAATGAGAACATCAAGTCATGATGACCAGAGACTTGCCGAGATGGGCAAACTTCACCGGTACTCTGAGGTGTCATGAGGGGTGAAAGGTCAAAGCTGAAAGGCTCGAAGCCCTCATGATATTGGTCGGGTGTAGGCAACATGAAAGAGTGAAGATGTGTTGCCTCACTAGGGTTTAGTTGCTCATCTAACAAAACCGTCCAACCAATAGGTGGGTGCATCGGAATGAGTTCCTCAAGCTCATTCGATGGATGCAGCAGACCTGCATCACGAAGAATGGGGCTTCTCCCCAAGTTATCCAACAAGGACCTCCCACCCTCATTTAGATCATCAAACATAAGCTCGGTCATAGGTGAGTCCTTGTTGGAGTCAATATGAAGCTCAAATGGCTCAAGGGCCATGAGACATGAGGTAGAGACACCTTCTGGTATAGGCATATGATGAGGTGTCTCACTCTCACTAGTACTCTCAACTGAATCATGCAATGAACACTCCCTTTGGACATTCATGTTCGAGGCCAGCTCACTCTGTTGCATTGCGAAGACAGGCAATGAGTTTTCGCTGGGCCCACGCACATTCTCAATGGGTTGCATTGGGGTTAGGGGTGTTCGTTGATTTTGTGGTGCTTTCTCCAATTGGCGGATGAGATTTAGATTTAAAGGTTCATCCATGGGTTCCTGTTGCTTACCAGAGTTGAACACATGAAACTCGGCACTCATGTTACCGAATGAGAGCTTCATGAGACCATTTCTACAATTAATCAAGGCATTGGAGGTTGCCAGAAATGGTCTACCCAAAATCAAAGGTATTTGAGAGTGGGTGTTCGCAACAGGATTGGTATCGAGGACAACAAAATCGACTGGAAATATAAAATCTCCAACTTTGATAAGCACATCCTCGATAATCCCCATGGGAATACGAATTGATCTATCCGCCAATTGGAGGGTGATTTTCGTTGGTTTCAATTCTCCCAAGTTCAACTGTTGATAAACAGAGAATGGGAGGAGGTTGACCGCTGATCCTAAATCAAGCAAAACATTGCTCAATCTAGTGTCCCCTATCGTACACTGAATAGTAGGACACCCAGGGTCCTTGTATTTTGTGTAGGTAGGATTGGACAAAAGTGAGCTGATATTTGTAGCCAAGAATGCTTTCTTAGGAACATTGGTCTTCCTCTTGGTTGTGCAGAGATTCTTCAACACTTTGGCATATTGAGGTATTTGTTGGTTGATATCCAACAAGGGGATGTTAACCTTCACTTGCTTAAACACCTCTAATATCTTGTCCATGTTGTCACTCTGCTTTTTGTTTAACCTACTTGGATAGGGAGCTTTTGGCAGGTAGGTTTTCTGCTGTGCCTGAGAAGAAAGCTTTGGTGTATTACCCTCACCCTCAACATCTTCTTCACCACCATTCCCACTGAGGGGCTGCATAGATGGTGGTTGTTGTGGCAAGGAGATGTGATTGTCAACCTGTTTTCCATTCCTTAAGGTCACAATGGAATTGACATGGTGAACAGGTTCCTCAACATGGTTCACTTGCCTCCCCCGAGGAACCACATTATCATTTTGCATGTGTTGTTGTTGGTACATACGGGGGTAAGCCTCAGGCTGGCTACGAAAAGACCCTCTCTCTCTCATGTACAGACTGAGCCAATTGGCTCATCTGAAGCTCTAGAGATTTCATGGTCTGCTGATTTGAAGTGAGAACTTGACTTGTGGTAGACATAAAATTTTCATTGAGTTTTCAAGTCCACGAGTCAAGGTCTCAAGCGAATTGAATCGGGTTTCCATATTATTGGAATTTAGGAAACCCGATTGATTGGTGGTTTGTGCTTGGGGTGGCTGATAGGAATGTGCATGCATGGGAGGTTGGTGTGATTGGTAAGGTGGTCTAGAGGAGTTTGGAGGACCACCTGGGGCATTAGTTTGGTTCCATGAAAAATTAGGGTGGTTACTCCATCCAGGATTATAAGATGATGAGTATGGGTCATTCCTGGCTCTATCATAGACGGCGTTGACACGCTCCATCTCAGGCGGAATGGACTCACACTCGCTTTCTACATGACCTATCCTACCACATGAATGACAGGGAACTGGACCAGATGTGGACATGTGAGGTGCACTTTGTTGGTTTTGGAGCTCAATCGAATCCATATGGCGCATTAAGGCCGCCATGCGCGCCTCGGTGGCCGTAGTGGTATCGACAACAAATGCGGCACCCGATCTAGTCGAGTTTGCATTCGCGATCCTTGCTCCTATGCTAGATGATGCAGGTGGTTCCCTCACACTCTCCCATTGCATGGTTTTCTCAGCGAGGTCTTCTAGGAAGGCCCATGCCTCCCTCTCATCCTTTCCCAAGAACTCTCCTTGACACATGGACTCAAGGAGCGTTCGGGACGGGATGTGAAGACCCTCATACACAATCTGAGAGAGAGAGAGAAGGACAATGGGAGTGAGAGAGAAGGAGACGAGGAGAGGAGAGATAGAGGAGGAGGAGGAGAGGAGAGATAGAGGAGGAGAGATAGAGAAGGAGAAGGGGAGAGGAGATAAGGAGAGAGAGAGAGAGAAGGACAATGGGAGTGAGAGGGGAGGAGAGCGAGAAGGAGACGAGGAGAGGAGAGATAGAGGAGGAGGAGAGAGAGAAGGAAAGAGAGAGAAGAAGGAGGAGGAGAGCGAGAGAGTACGATAGAGTGAGAGAGGAGGGGAGAGAGAGATGGGGGAGGGAAGGAGGAAGAAGGAGAGAGAAGGAGACGGAGAGAGGGAGAAGAGTGGTGATGGGAAGGAGAAGGAGAGAGAGGGAGAGAAGCAAGAGGAGAAGGCAAGCGAGGGAGAGAGAAGGAGAAGGGGAAAGAGAAGGAGAGGTATAGAAGTAGAGGAGAAGGAGAGAGAGGGAAGGAGATGGAAGACGAAGAGTGAAGGATAAGGAGAGAGAAGATAGAAGGGAAGAGAGAATCAGAGAGTGGAGTGGGAAGGAGAGAGCGCAGGACAACAAGAGAGTGAAAAACAAGGAGAAGGAGGGGAGAAAGAGAAGGAGAGTGTGGGACGAGAGAGAAGGAAATGGGGAAACAAGGAGAGAGGGACGGAGAGAGAGAGCTAGAAGGAGAAGGAGAGAGAGGAGAGGTGGACGGAGGGGGAGAGAGTGAGAAGGGCAAGGAGAGATGGAGAAGCAGAGAGAACAATAGAGAAGGAGAGAGAGGGAGAAGGAGAGCGACAAAGAGGGAGTGAAACGGAGAAGGGAGAGAATGTATTAGAGCGAGAAGTGGAGAGAGGAGAGAGAGAAAGAGAAGGAGAGAGGGAGAAAGAGTGAGGGAGTCGGTAAGTGAGCTAGACGGAGAAAGGCAGGGAGAAGGAGAGAGAGAAGGAAGAGGAGACTGGAAGGGAAGGCGAGAAGGAAAGAGGGAGGGAGAAGGAGAAGTAGAGAGAGAAATAGAGGGAAGGAGAAGGGGGAGAGAGAAGGAGAACGAGAGGAGTGAGAGAGAGTGAATGTGACGGAGTGGAAAACAAGAGGGAGGAGGAGAGAGAAGGACAAGTGATTGATCTCGTTTTATATTTAACCGCAAGTGCACGGCCGCGTTGAAGCGGTGGCAAATACGGGTCGTCCACTGGGAGGTGTGTCGACACTTGGTTTGTTCGAAGGCGAGAGGTGAAGAAAGGGAAGAAAGGTTGGTTACACTAAACTACACTAAGATGCAAAAAGGAAATGAAGATAAGCAATAAAACTAAGCCCCATAGGGGGTAGAGAAATAATGTGAACATAAAGAAGTGTGTGTGTGTTCATTAAGCTCCTCACAACACGTAGTGCATGAAATCATAAAACTACATCCAACTTTGCCTCCACATGAATTAAGATAAGACTACATCATTAAAACATACAAGACAATAATTGGAATGAAGCTACATGAACTCAAGTATAAAGACTATAGCCTACTTTGCCTCCACATGAATTAAGATTTCACTACATCATTAAAACATACAAGACATTAGCTAAGGTAAAGGCAACAAGAGCACATACACTACAAATTGTGTTTCCAATATTAACTTCATCCATATCCTAACCTTATCATTCCCCATAAAATAGGTCCACTAATCAAAGCATAAGCTAAGCTTCATTCAAGAGCATTAGCATATCAAAGATAAGAGTGAAAACTCATTAGATAGTTATGGAAATCATATAAAGCTCAAGGGATAAAAATAACACACACTTAATACACTACATGATTATATCACATATTTCTCCACCCCCCAAATGGGGATGGAACTACTCACTACTCATTACACTACTGATTAGACTAAGCAAAGAAAACATTTAACTAAGATACTGAAATTACTAAACAAGAAATTAAACAAAGTAAAGCAACCCACATAAAACAAACAACATAACAAGACAAGATTAAAACCAACAAATAAACTTTTATTAACAATGACTCACATTGAAGGTAGCACTCTTCTCCACCTTGAGTTATTGCTTCAAGGCTCACTCCTTAGTAGAGAGAATGCCACCAAACAATGGGTAATTACAATAGAAGGTGAAGAGTTCTATTTATAAGCATGGAAAAAACTAATCGGGGACAATCCCCCGATGTGGGACTAAACCAATACCAAAAATAGACTAAGAATACAAAAATACAAGCCCAGCACAAATCTTAGCGGATCTGGAGACATATGGACCGCCAATTAGCGGTCCAAGACCGCCAATTGGCGGTCTATAAGCTTTGGATTCATCTGGGATTTGTTGTGGGCTTTGCTGGTGGTCTTTGTTGGTCCTGGATGCATCTACTTGGTTTGTTGGAGCTCCGACCCGAATCGAATTGCCAAAATACTCCCCATGATGGTGTGGAGTTTCCTGGTTTCCTCTTAGGTCCTTCTGTCTTACGATCAGGTCCTTCTGTCTTGCATCTTGGTCCCCAGGTCTCACAATTAAGTCCTTTTTCCTGCTTTTGGGTCCTTTCATGGTTCTTCTCTTCAAACCTCTTTATTTCTGAAAACTAAACATAAAACTCGTCACGTAGCATTGCTTAGGTGTAAGATAATGGATATAAGATACAAATATAAGCATGAAATGATGTCAATCAACAAGCGAAGCAGAAGGAGAGAGATGAGAGAAAGAGAAGGAGGGAGAGGAGGAGGGAGAAGAAGGGGAGAGGAGGAGGGAGAAGGAGAACAAGAGAGAGGGCAAGGAGAGAAGAATAAGGCACACGGAGAGAAGGAGAAGGGGAGAGTAGATAAAGGAGAGAGAGAGAGAGAGAAGGACAATGGGAGTGAGAGGGGAGGAGACCGAGAAGGAGACGAGGAGAGGAGAGATAGAGGAGGAGGAAAGAGAGAAGGAAAGAGAGAGAAGAAGGAGGAGGAGAGCGAAAGAGTTCGATAGAGTGAGAGAGGAGGGGAGAGAGAGATGGACAAGGAGAGAGAAGTAGAGGGAGATCGGGGAGGGAAGGAGGAAGAAGGAGAGAGAAGGAGACGGACAGAGGGAGAAGAGTGGAAATTGGAAGGAGAAGGAGAGAGAGGGAGAGAAGCAAGAGGAGAAGGCAAGCGAGGGAGAGAGAATGAGAAGGGGAAAGAGAAGGAGAGGTATTGAAGTAGAGGAGAAGGAGAGAGAGGGAAGGAGATGGAAGACGAAGAGTGAAGGATCAGGAGAGAGAAGATAGAAGGGAAGAGAGAACCAGAGAGTGGAATGGGAAGGAGAGAGCGCGGGACAACAAGAGAGTGAAAAACAAGGAGAAGGACGGGAGAGAGAGAAGGAGAGTGTGGGACGGGAGAGAAGGAAATGGGGAAACAAGGAGAGAGGGACGGAGAGAGAGAGCTAGAAGGAGAAGGAGAGAGAGGAGAGGTGGACGGAGGGGGAGAGAGTGAGAAGGGCAAGGAGAGATGGAGAAGCAGAGAGAACAATAGAGAAGGAGAGAGAGGGAGAAGGAGAGCGACAAGGAGGGAGTGAAACGGAGAAGTGGAGAGAGTGAATTTGAGCGGGAAGTGGAGAGAGGAGAGAGAGAAAGAGGAGAGAGGGAGAAAGAGTGAGGGAGTCGGTAATTGAGCTAGACGGAGAAAGACAAGGAGAAGGAGAGAGAGAAGGAAGAGGAGACTGGAAGGGAAGGAGAGAAGGAAAGATGGAGGGAGAAGGAGAAGTAGAGAGAGAAATAGAGGGAAGGAGAGGGGGAGAGAGAAGGAGAACGAGAGGAGTGAGAGAGAGTGAAGGTGACGGAGAGGAAAAGAAGAGGGAGGAGGAGAGAGAAGGACAAACGAAGCAGAAGGAGAGAGATGAGAGAAAGAGAAGGAGGGAGAGGAGGAGGGAGAAGAAGGGGAGAGGAGGAGGGAGAAGGAGAACAAGAGAGAGCGCAAGGAGAGAAGAATAAGGGCACACGGAGAGAAGGAGAAGGGGAGAGTAGATAAGGAGAGAGAGAGAGAGAGAAGGACAATGGGAGTGAGAGGGGCGGAGAGCGAGAAGGAGACGAGGAGAGGAGAGATAGAGGAGGAGGAGAGAGAGAAGGAAAGAGAGAGAAGAAGGAGGACGAGAGAGAGAGAGAGTACGATAGAGTGAGAGAAGAGCGGAGAGAGAGATGGACAAGGAGAGAGAAGTAGAGGGAGATGGGGGAGGGAAGGAGGAAGAAGGAGAGAGAAGGAGACGGAAAGAGGGAGAAGAGTGGAGATGGGAAGGAGAAGGAGAGAGAGGGAGAGAAGCAAGAGGAGAAGGCAAGCGAGGGAGAGAGAAGGAGAAGGGGAAAGAGAAGGAGAGGTATTGAAGTAGAGGAGAAGGAGAGAGAGGGAAGGAGATGGAAGACGAAGAGTGAAGGATAAGGAGAGAGAAGATAGAAGGGCAGAGAGAATCAGAGAGTGGAGTGGGAAGGAGAGAGCGCGGGACAACAAGAGAGTGAAAAACAAGGAGAATGAGGGGAGAGAGAGGAGAGTGTGGGACGAGAGAGAAGGAAATGGGGGAAACAAGGAGAGAGGGACGGCGAGAGAGAGCTAGAAGGAGAAGGAGAGAGAGGAGAGGTGGACGAAGGGGGAGAGAGTGAGAAGGGCAAGGAGAGATGGAGAAGCAGAGAGAACAATAGAGAAGGAGAGCGACAAGGAGGGAGTGAAACGGAGAAGGGGAGAGAGTGAATTAGAGCGAGAAGTGGAGAGAGGAGAGAGAGAAAGAGAAGGAGAGAGTGAGAAAGAGCGAGGGAGTCGGTAAGTGAGCTAGACGGAGAAAGACAAGGAGAAGGAGAGAGAGAATGAAGAGGAGACTGGAAGGGAAGGAGAGAAGGAAAGAGGGAGGGAGAAGGAGAAGTAGAGAGAGAAATAGAGGGAAGGAGATGGGGGAGAGAGAAGGAGAACGAGAGGAGTGAGAGAGAGTGAAGGTGACGGAGAGGAAAAGAAGAGGGAGGAGGAGAGAGAAGGACAAGCGAAGCAGAAGGAGAGAGATGAGAGAAAGAGAAGGAGGGAGAGGAGGGAGAGGAGGAGGGAGAAGAAGGGGAGAGGAGGAGGGAGAAGGAGAACAAGAGAGAGGGCAAGGAGAGAAGAATAAGGGCACACGGAGAGAAGGAGAAGGGGAGAGTAGATAAGGAGAGAGAGAGAGAGAAGGACAATGGGAGTGAGAGGGGAGGAGAGCGAGAAGGAGACAAGGAGAGGAGAGATAGAGGAGGAGGAGAGAGAGAAGGAAAGAGAGAGAAGAAGGAGGAGGAGAGCGAGAGAGTACGATAGAGTGAGAGAGGAGGGGAGAGAGAGATGGACAAGGAGAGAGAAGTAGAGGGAGATGGGGGAGGGAAGGAGGAAGAAGGAGAGAGAAGGAGACGGAAAGAGGGAGAAGAGTGGAGATGGGAAGGAGAAGGAGAGAGAGGGAGAGAAGCAAGAGGAGAAGGCAAGCGAGGGAGAGAGAAGGAGAAGGGGAAAGAGAAGGAGAGGTATTGAAGTAGAGGAGAAGGAGAGAGAGGGAAGGAGATGGAAGACGAAGAGTGAAGGATAAGGAGAGAGAAGATAGAAGGGCAGAGAGAATCAGAGAGTGGAGTGGGAAGGAGAGAGCGCGGGACAACAAGAGAGTGAAAAACAAGGAGAATGAGGGGAGAGAGAGGAGAGTGTGGGACGAGAGAGAAGGAAATGGGGGAAACAAGGAGAGAGGGACGACGAGAGAGAGCTAGAAGGAGAAGGAGAGAGAGGAGAGGTGGACGAGGGGGGAGAGAGTGAGAAGGGCAAGGAGAGATGGAGAAGCAGAGAGAACAATAGAGAAGGAGAGCGACAAGGAGGGAGTGAAACGGAGAAGGGGAGAGAGTGAATTAGAGCGAGAAGTGGAGAAAGGAGAGAGAGAAAGAGAAGGAGAGAGGGAGAAAGAGTGAGGCAGTCGGTAAGTGAGCTAGACGGAGAAAGACAAGGAGAAGGAGAGAGAGAAGGAAGAGGAGACTGGAAGGGAAGGAGAGAAGGAAAGAGGGAGGGAGAAGGAGAAGTAGAGAGAGAAATAGAGGGAAGGAGATGGGGGAGAGAGAAGGAGAACGAGAGGAGTGTGAGAGAGTGAAGGTGACGGAGAGGAAAAGAAGAGGGAGGAGGAGAGAGAAGGACAAGCGAAGCAGAAGGAGAGAGATGAGAGAAAGAGAAGGACGGAGAGGAGGAGGGAGAAGAAAGGGAGAGGAGGGAGAAGGAGAACAAGAGAGAGGGCAAGGAGAGAAGAATAAGGGACACGGAGAGAAGGAGAAGGGGAGAGTAGATAAGGAGAGAGAGAGAGAGAGAGAGAGAGAGAGAGAGAAGGACCATGGGAGTGAGAGGGGAGGAGAGCGAGAAGGAGACGAGGAGAGGAGAGATAGAGGAGGAGGAGAGATAGAGGAGGAGGAGAGAGAGAAGGAAAGAGAGAGAAGAAGGCGGAGAAGAGCGAGAGAGTACGATAGAGTGAGAGAGGAGGGGACAGAGAGATGGACAAAGAGAGGGAAGTAGAGGGAGATGGGGGACGGAAGGAGGAAGAAGGAGACAGAGAGAGGGAGAAGAGTGGAGATGGGAAGGAGAAGGAGAGAGGGGGAGAGAAGCAAGAGGAGCAGGCAAGCGAGGGAGAGAGAAGGAGAAGGGGAAAGAGAAGGAGAGGTATTGAAGTAGAGGAGAAGGAGAGAGAGGGAAGGAGATGGAAGACGAAGAGTGAAGGATAAGGAGAGAGAAGATAGAAGGGAAGAGAGAATCAGAGAGTGGAGTGGGAAGGAGAGAGTGCGGGACAACAAGAGAGTGAAAAACAAGGAGAAGGAGGGGAGAGAGAGAAGGAAAGTGTGGGACGAGAGAGAAGGAAATGGGGAAACAAGGAGTGAGGGACGGAGAGAGAGAGAGCTAGAAGGAGAAGGAGAGAGAGGAGAGGTGGACGGAGGGGGAGAGAGTGAGAAGGGCAAGGAGAGATGGAGAAGCAGAGAGAACAATAGAGAAGGAGAGAGAGGGAGAAGGAGAGCGACAAGGAGGGAGTGAAACGGAGAAGGGGAGAGAGTGAATTAGAGCGAGAAGTGGAGAGAGGAGAGAGAGAAAGAGAAGGAGAGAGGGAGAAAGAGTGAGGGAGTCGGTAAGTGAGCTAGACGGAGAAAGACATGGAGAAGGAGAGAGAGAAGGAAGAGGAGACTGGAAGGGAAGGAGAGAAGGAAAGAGGGAAGGAGAAGGAGAAGTAGAGAGAGAAATAGCGGGAAGGAGAAGGGGAGAGAGAAGGAGAACGAGAGGAGTGAGAGAGAGTGAAGGTGACGGAGAGGAAAAGAAGAGGGAGGAGGAGAGAGAAGGACAAGCGAAGCAGAAGGAGAGAAGGAGGAAGAAGGAGAGAGAAGGAGACGAAGAGAGGGAGAAGAGTGGAGATGGGAAGGAGAAGGAGAGAGAGGGAGAGAAGCAAGAGGAGAAGGCAAGCGAGGGAGAGAGAAGGAGAAGGGGAAAGAGAAGGAGAGGTATTGAAGGAGAGAGAGGGAAGGAGATGGAAGACGAAGTGTGAAGGATAATGTAACGCCCCCGATCTCGCGGGTACGCACACTGGGAAAGACTACAAGTGTCGAGATCAGAGACCTCCGCGACGACCAAAGGAGTTACAAAAGACAGACCAACAACGACTCGACAATACGTAGAGAGATCATACCTGGATTGACTAACATAAAACATGACTGAAATGTGAGAGATTATCCATATATGGTAACAAGGTCAAATACATTACATCGAGTTCAAAAGGGAAATACATCATAAATAATGCGGAAGCAAAAGACAAACTGAAGAATCTGGTCGACGTGTCCCTCGTGTACAGAATCTTCGACTACTCGTCTAGTCTACCCTGTAGGAATCTAAGTACCTGCAAACACCGCATCAACATATGCGTGAGTTTTCTATAAAGAAAACCCAGTATGCTCCTGGCCAACATAACATGTTACAAAATTATGCATGGGGTCCAATTAAGACAAGCATCCAAAACAGACACAGAAAAGCACATAATGCAACCGAAGACTACGACTCCATAAGTCATGCCGGTCGGGCGCACCCGAAACATTCCTCAATAGGAACCAGAACACCAGCCTCGCTGGTCAAAGGTGGTCACTCGACAGTGACCCACCGTTCGACACAAAGCGGTGCGCCGGATAAGTGTCCCAATTCGCGGCAAGTGACCTACATGGTGCCATCGCGAACTTGGGAATACTTACCCTGAGACAGAATGGCAGCGCGCCTGCCCAGGACTTATCTTACGCCTGGCCTCCCAACGTGAAGGTCTTATGCGAATGGCCTCTCTAGCTAGAGGACCCACTCGTGGCCCGTCGACCCAAAAACAAAATGTGCCCAGAATTATTAATCAGATTAAATGCGATGCAAGCTACTTAAGCATCTAAAATCTAATGCATCTATAGTGGATGGAGTGAGCTCAAGGAAAGGTATCCGGATACCCTCCTACAGCCCCAAACAAAACAAAATCAGAACATCCCAACAATAACCAAACACAAATCAGCAAGCAAACAACCCCGAAGGCAATTCAAGGTAAACAACACTTTGAGTTATCTACGGGTCATGATAAAGATGTCATAAGGTCTGATATCCAAGGGTCAACTAAGATCACCACACAACACCTCATATCAGTCATATATTGGTACTAAACGAATAACAAAAAGCATGTATAACAACAGAATACATGATGATCAACCACTACAGGTAATCGATAGCATAAACCATAAATTTGAGAAGACGCATGCATTAGAACTTGTGATCCCGAACATGGTCAGAGAATAGGTGGATGGGAATTAATTCATACATGTATCAGTACTCCTATATATATAAAACATGCCTCTGAAATCAGGAGTCTACGTTCCTTCATAGATATATTGACATGCATGTTGGTTGATTTGCACAATACTAGATGTCATAGTATGAATAGCATAGATCATAAATGAGTCCTGGTTTAGTCTCATGTGAGAGCATAACGAGATATGTTAGATAAATCATACACAAATCTGATTGTACACCTAAGCTAGACATGGTTCGAATAAAATCAGATTCGATTAACTCAACGCATGTTCAAGTCGAGACAGGCAACTATACTTGTTACATTACAATCTTGATGAAAGTATTCGATTTATTCACTGATGGAATGTCATGAATATATCATAAGGGATCAACAAATCAGAGTGTGTATGGGTGTTAATGATTTCTGGACTAAAATCAGAGCGATTCATGCAATATTATTTATACTTACTAGTTAGATCATGCATAGACGTAAGAGCAGAATTCAGTAACGAGTCCTACATATGCTGTCTGACCCTACTCATGAAATAACACATAAATATGTGACTCTAATATCTGAAAATATCTCATGCAAACACATCTGGACATGATCACAATATCACACACAAGTATAATATTCGAAGCTCACAAAACAACATCACAAGCTGAATAGCAAGAAGCACAACATGCACGCAAAACCCCTCCTCTCTAGATCTCCACGGCCCAGCCTCAACACCTCTGGTTTTTCCAACAAACCACCAAGGAATCATGAGTCAAGGATCGTGGTAGAGAGAGAGGTGCTCAGCCAACCTCTGAAAATCTGGAGAGTGCACCACAGTCCACCCTACCGGGTAGATCTCCACTTGTGCAACTCCCAACCTCAGACCGACCACTCTATTTGTGCTGGACTAATCTCCATCCAACACTCCATAATTCCTATTACACTAAGGGTCCAGGAGCATACCTGATCGGCAAGAAAGATTGCCCAAGAAACAAGGAGAGAGGGACGGAGAGAGAGAGAGCTAGAAGGAGAAGGAGAGAGAGGAGAGAGGTGGACGGAGGGGGAGAGAGTGAGAAGGTCAAGGAGAGATGGAGAAGCAGAGAGAACAATAGAGAAGGAGAGAGAGGGAGAAGGAGAGAGACAAGGAGGGAGTGAAACGGAGAAGGGGAGAGAGTGAATTAGAGCGAGAAGTGGAGAGAGGAGAGAGAGAGAAAGAGAAGGAGAGAGGGAGAAAGAGTGAGGAAGTCGGTAAGTGAGCTAGACGGAGAAAGACAAGGAGAAGGAGAGAGAGAAGGAAGAGGAGACTGGAAGGGAAGGAGAGAAGGAAAGAGGGAGGGAGAAGGAGAAGTAGAGAGAGAAATAGAGGGAAGGAGAAGGGGGAGAGAGAGAAGGAGAACGAGAGGAGTGAGAGAGAGTGAAGGTGACGGAGAGGAAAAGAAGAAATGGCCACTCCCTCCACTAACACTCGCCTCACATGATTGGTGGCTCTCCTCACTCTAAGGGAAACATGGAAAAATCTAGAGTTTCGGTCTCCTTCTCGTAACCATCTCACCCTCGATTTTTGTCTCACAATGGATTCTTCTCGAACTAGTGCTTCGTTTAGGCCATTCTTGCACTCTAACTTGTTTGCTAATGGATTCGGCGCCGATACTCTAACTTGTTTGCTAATGGTTTTCAGGTACGAAGCATAGATCCAACCCTTGAGTTGCCACAACTTGAGGGGGTGGAAGCAAACGACCTCATCAAGGCTGTCACAATGGAAGAGCTAGAGAGGGTTGTGATGCACTCAAATGTCGACAAGGCGCCGGGTCTCGACGGCTTCAATGCCAAATTCTTCAAGGCATCTTGGTCGTGTGTGAAGCATGACTTGTTCAAGGCGGTGGACTCGTTCGTGAGAAATGTAAAACTCCTTGCGCAAATCAACTATACTTCCATGACGGTTATACGAAAGAAGTCTACGCCACAATCTATCGACGATTATCGCCCTATATCTCTTTGCAATATGATGTACCGCTACCTCTCAAAGGTCTTGGCTTGTAGGCTGAAGAAGGTGCTTCCTCGGTTGGTTGGTGAGTCTCAAAGTCCATTTGTGAGTGGCCGGAGGATCAGCGACACCATCCTTCTCGCTCATGAGATTTGTCACAACATGCATTTGGAGAGAGGACATGAGAGAATGTGTCTAAAGTTGGATCTGAGGAAAGCGTATGACTCGATCTCATGGTCTTTCCTTGAAGAAGTGCTCCAAAGATTTGGGTTCCCGAGCAAGTGGAGGAAGTGGATCATGGCTTGTGTTCGTGCATCTTTTGTGGTCACAGTGAATGGAGCAAATTCAAAAGCTTTTCGAGCAACAAATGGCCTTAGGCAAGGTGACCCTCTTGCGCCATACTTATTTGTACTTTGCATGGAAGTCCTAAGTAGTATGATTACAAAGGAAGTTGAAGAAGGAACACTTGAGCCGGCAAGATGTGGTGATGTCCGAGTTTCCCACCTTCTATTCGCCGATGATGTGATGGTTTTTGCAAAGGCTACAAGGGCTAACGCAAGAGTCATCAAGAGAATCCTTGAGAGCTTCTCCTCTACGTCCGGGCTGCAACTTAACACAACGAAGAGTCAAGTTTTTATGGGAGGAGATGCGACACATGGGGCATGGATTTGTGAGCACTTGGGAATGGAGCGAGTTGCCTTTCCGGTTCTATACTTGGGACTCCCCTTGTTCTCGGCTAGACTTGGGCGAATCCATTGTGTGGACTTAGTTGAGAAGGTGAGAGCACGGTTGAGCACATGGAAAAGGAATTTTCTATCAATGGCGGGACGAGTGGAGTTGATTAGGAGTGTGTGATCACGTCAATGAGTATCTATTGGACCTTCGCTTTCTTGGTGCCTAGAAGTGTCTTACATGAGGTGGAGCGGCTTATGGTCCATTTTGTTTGGGGAGGTGAGAAGAAGTGGGTGGGCGTGGTGTGGAAGGATATTTGTACACCCAAAATGGAAGGTGGCTTGGGGCTTCGGCGACTAGTTGATTGGAATACCGCCGGGATGATGCGGTTATTTTGGTTGGTGGTGGAAAATGATCAATCCTTGTGGGTTAGATGCATTCGGCGGAAGTACATGCGAAATGTGAGTATTTGGCTTGCTCGACCCCCGTCATCATGTTCATGGGCATGGAGGGGCCTCTTGAGTGTCCGAGAACAAGTGAAGGAAAAGATTCAATACCAAGTGGGAGATGGGACAAGTATTCGGTTCTTCCTTGATCCTTGGTGTGGCATACCATTGCGTAGCCGACCGGAGGGTGAGAGATTACACTGATCTGGGTGTGCCAAAGGACACTTGGGTGTCATATTTCATTCGAAGGGGAGAATGGAGTCTCCCATACACAAGGTCGTCGGAAATGATCGAGTTGTGGCCACATATTTTGGGGATTAAAATCCATGGAGGACGGGACAAACTTGTGCGTGTAGGGGCCACGACCGAAAAATTCACCATGCGTGAGGCATGGACATGGGTTCTCAAAAGAAAGGAGAAAGTGAGGTGGACGCGAGTAGTGTGGCACAACCACTACATTCCAAAATTCTCTTTCACTTTGTGGCGGGCACTAAGAGGAAGGTTGATGACGAAGTGCTTGATGAGACAAAGAGGGGCGAAATATGATACCACATGTGTCCTTTGCAAAACGGGAGTGGAAGATATGTCCCATTTGTTTTGGGCTTGTGATTTCACTCGACAAGTATGGCACCAAGTCTGTTTCGGTATGCCTTTGCACCGCACCATTAAAGAGTCCTTGGAGGCCGAAGCTATTGGGATACTTGGAGCCCATGTGACGGGTTTGGAGAGGGATATCATGAGCTTAGCATTGAGTGCGGTGGTGCACGAGTGTTGGATGGAAAGAAATAGACGTATCTTTGAGGATGAGGAGAAAAGATCAAAGGAGGTTGCGGAAATCGCAAAAGAGGCGGTAAGGGTTATGGGGGTGGACATAAAGGCAATCAAAGAAGACCCCGAAAAGTTGAAGATTTTTGAAGACTTTTGGCGAAATTCCATGAGTGTGAATAATATATAGGACGTAGGAAAGCGTAGAATTTTGTAGCCCATTGGGCGAGATAGAAGGAGAGTATGTTAGTGGCCGGATGTGCACCTTGTAGGTCACGCAAACTTCAGCTTTAAATTTTGGTAGGATGTAATTTTACACACATACTTAATAGAATTTAGAGGCGAAGCCTCCCTTTTGCTTTGCAAAAAAAAGAGTGTGGGACGAGAGAGAAGGAAATGGGGAAACAAGGAGAGAGGGACGGAGAGAGAGAGAGCTAGAAGGAGAAGGAGAGAGAGGAGAGGTGGACGGAGGGGGAGAGAGTGAGAAGGGCAAGGAGAGATGGAGAAGCAGAGAGAACAATAGAGAAGGAGAGAGAGGGAGAAGGAGAGCGACAAGGAGGGAGTGAAACGGAGAAGGGGAGAGAGTGAATTAGAGCGAGAAGTGGAGAGAGGAGAGAGAGAAAGAGAAGGAGAGAGGGAGAAAGAGTGAGGGAGACAGTAAGTGAGCTAGACGGAGAAGGAGAGAGAGAAGGAAGAGGAGACTGGAAGGGAAGGAGAGAAGGAAAGAGGGAGGGAGAAGGAGAAGTAGAAAGAGAAATAGAGGGAAGGAGAAGGGGGAGAGAGAAGGAGAACGAGAGGAGTGAGAGAGAGTGAAGATGACGGAGAGGAAAAGAAGAGGGAGGAGGAGAGAGAAGGACAAGCGAAGCAGAAGGAGAGAGATGAGAGAAAGAGAAGGACGGAGAGGAGCGAGAGGAGGAGGGAGAAGAAGGGTAGAGGAGGAGGGAGAAGGCGAACAAGAGAGAGGGCAAGTAGAGAAGAATAAGGGCACACGGAGAGAAGGAGAAGGGGAGAGTAGATAAGGAGAGAGAGAGAGAGAGAGAGAGAGAGAGAGAGAGAGAGAGAGAGAAGGACAATGGGAGTGAGAGGGGAGGAGAGCGAGAAGGAGACGAGGAGAGGAGAGATAGAGGAGGAGGAGAGAGAGAAGGAAAGAGAGAGAAGGAGGAGGAGAGAGAGAAGGAAAGAGAGAGAAGGAGGAGGAGGAGAGCGAGAGAGTACGATAGAGTGAGAGAGGAGGGGAGAGAGAGATGGACAAGGAGAGAGAAGTAGAGGGAGATGGGGGGGGGAAGGAGGAAGAAGGAGAGAGAAGGAGACGGAGAGAGGGAGAAGAGTGGAGATGGGAAGGAGAAGGAGAGAGAGGGAGAGAAGCAAGAGGAGAAGGCAAGCGAGGGAGAGAGAAGGAGAAGGGGAAAGAGAAGGAGAGGTATTGAAGTAAAGGAGAAGGAGAGAGAGGGAAGGAGATGGAAGACGAAGAGTGAGGGATAAGGAGAGAGAAGACAGAAGGGAAGAGAGAATCAGGGAGTGGAGTGGGAAGGAGAGAGCGCGGTACAACAAGAGAGTGAAAAACAAGGAGAAGGAGGGGAGAGAGAGAAGGAGAGTGTGGGACGAGAGAGAAGGAAATGGGGAAACAAGGAGAGAGGGACGGAGAGAGAGACCTAGAAGGAGAAGGAGAGAGAGGAGAGGTGGACGGAGGGGGGAGAGTGAGAAGGGCAAGGAGAGATGGAGAAGCAGAGAGAACAATAGAGAAGGAGAGCGACAAGGAGGGAGTGAAACAGAGAAGGGGAGAGAGTGAATTAGAGCGAGAAGTGGAGAGAGGAGAGAGAGAAAGAGAAGGAGAGAGGGATAAAGAGTGAGGGAATCGGTAAGTGAGCTAGACGGAGAAAGACAAGGAGAAGGAGAGAGAGAAGGAAGAGACTGGAAGGGAAGGAGAGAAGGAAAGAGGGAGGGAGAAGGAGAAGTAGAGAGAGAAATAGAGGGAAGGAGAAGGGGGAGAGAGAAGGAGAACGAGAGGAGTGAGAGAGAGTGATGGTGACGGAGAGGAAAAGAAGAGGGAGGAGGAGATATAAGGACAAGCGAATCAGAAGGAGAGAGATGAGAGAAATAGAAGGAGGGGGAGGAGGGAGAGGAGGAGGGACAAGAAGGGTTGAGGAGGAGGGAGAAGGAGAACAAGAGAGAGGGCAAGGAGAGAAGAATAAGGGCACACGGAGAGAAGGAGAAGGGGAGAGTAGATAAGGAGAGAGAGAGAGAGAGAGAGAGAGAGAGAGAGAGAAGGATAATGGGAGTGAGATGGGAGGAGAGCGAGAAGGAGACGAGGAGAGGAGAGATAGAGGAGGAGAGAGAGAAGGAAAGAGAGAGAATGAGGAGGAGGAGAGCGAGAGTACGATAGAGTGAGAGAGAGATGGACAAGGAGAGAGAAGTAGAGGGAGATGGGGGAGGGAAGGAGGAAGAAGGAGAGAGAAGGAGACGGAGAGAGGGAGAAGAGTGGAGATGGGAAGGAGAAGGAGAGAGAGGGAGATAAGCAAGAGGAGAAGGCAAGCGAGGGAGAGAGAAGGAGAAGGGGAAAGAGAAGGAGAGGTATTGAAGTAGAGGAGAAGGAGAGAGAGGGAAGGAGATGGAAGACGAAGAGTGAGGGATAAGGAGAGAGAAGATAGAAGGGAAGAGAGAATCAGAGAGTGGAGTGGGAAGGAGAGAGCGCGGGACAACAAGAGAGTGAAAAACAAGGAGAATGAGGGGAGAGAGAGAAGGAGAGTGTGGGACGAGAGAGAAGGAAATGGGGAAACAAGGAGAGAGGGACGGAGAGAGAGAGAGCTAGAAGGAGAAGGAGAGAGAGGAGAGGTGGACGGAGAGGGAGATAGTGAGAAGGGCAAGGAGATATGGAGAAGCAGAGAGAACAATAGAGAAGGAGAGAGAGGGAGAAGGAGAGCGACAAGGAGGGAGTGAACCGGAGAAGGGGAGAGAGTGAATTAGAGCGAGAAGTGGAGAGAGGAGAGAGAGAAAGAGAAGGAGAGAGGGAGAAAGAGTGAGGGAGTCGGTAAGTGAGTTAGACGGAGAAAGACAAGGAGAAGAGAGAGAGAAGGAAGAGGAGACTGGAAGGGAAGGAGAGAAGGAAAGAGGGAGGGAGAAGGAGAAGTAGAGAGAGAAATAGAGGGAAGGAGAAGGGGGAGAGAGAAGGAGAACGAGAGGAGTGAGAGAGAGTGATGGTGACGGAGAGGAAAAGAAGAGGGAGGAGGAGAGAGAAGGTCAAGCGAAGCAGAAGGAGAGAGATGAGAGAAATAGAAGGAGGGAGAGGAGGGAGAGGAGGAGGGAGAAGAAGGGTTGAGGAGGAGGGAGAAGGAGAACAAGAGGGAGGGCAAGGAGAGAAGAATAAGGGCACACGGAGAGAAGGAGAAGGGGAGAGTAGATAAGGAGAGAGAGAGAGAGAAGGACAATGGGAGTGAGAGGGGAGGAGAGCGAGAAGGAGAAGAGGAGAGGAGAGATAGAGGAGGAGGAGAGAGAGAAGGAAAGAGAGAGAAGGAGGAGGAGGAGAGCGAGAGAGTACGATAGAGTGAGAGAGGAGGGGAGAGAGAGATGGACAAGGAGAGAGAAGTAGAGGGAGATGGGGGAGGGAAGGAGGAAGAAGGAGAGAGAAGGAGACGGAGAGAGGGAGAAGAGTGGAGATGGGAAGGAGAAAGAGAGAGAAGGAGAGAAGCAAGAGGAGAAGGCAAGCGAGGGAGAGAGAAGGAGAAGGGGAAAGAGAATGAGAGGTATTGAAGTAGAGGAGAAGGAGAGAGAGGGAAGGAGATGGAAGACGAAGAGTGAGGGATAAGGAGAGAGAAGTTAGAAGGGAAGAGAGAATCAGAGAGTGGAGTGGGAAGGAGAGAGCGCGGGACAACAAGAGAGTGAAAAACAAGGAGAAGGAGGGGAGAGAGAGAAGGAGAGCGTGGGACGAGAGAGAAGGAAATGGGGAAACAAGGAGAGAGGGACGGAGAGAGAGAGCTAGAAGGAGAAGGAGAGAGAGGAGAGGTGGACGGAGGGGGAGAGAGTGTGAAGGGCAAGGAGAGATGGAGAAGCAGAGAGAACAGTAGAGAAGGAGAGAGAGGGAGAAGGAGAGCGACAAGGAGGGAGTGAAACGGAGAAGGGGAGAGAGTGAATTAGAGCGAGAAGTGGAGAGAGGAGAGAGAGAAAGAGAAGGAGAGAGGGAGAAAGAGTGAGGGAGTCGGTAAGCTAGCTAGAGGGAGAAAGACAAGGAGAAGGGGAGAGAGAGAAGGAAGGAGATTGGAAGGGAAGGAGAGAAGGAAAGAGGGAGGGAGAAGGAGAAGTAGAGAGAGAAATAGAGGGAAGGAGAAGGGAGAGAGAGAAGGAGAACGAGAGGAGTGAGAGAGAGTGAAGGTGACGGAGAGGAAAACAAGAGGGAGGAGGAGAGAGAAGAACAAGCGAAGCAGAAGGAGAGAGATGAGAGAAAGAGAAGGAGGGAGAGGAGGGAGCGGAGGAGGGAGAAGAAGGGTAGAGGAGGAGGGAGAAGGAGAACAAGAGAGAGGGCAAGGAGAGAAGAATAAGGGCACACGGAGAGATGGAGAAGGGGAGAGTAGATAAGGAGAGAGAGAGAGAGAAGGACAATGGGAGTGAGAGGGGAGGAGAGCGAGAAGGAGACGAGAATAGGAGAGATAAAAGGAAAGAGAGAGAAGGAGGAGGAGAGCGAGAAAGTACGATAGAGTGAGAGAGGAGGGGAGAGAGAGATGGACAACGAGAGAGAAGTAGAGGGAGATGGGGGAGGGAAGGAGGAAGAAGGAGAGAGAAGGAGACGGAGAGAGGGAGAAGAGTGGTGATGGGAAGGAGAAGGAGAGAGAGGGAGAGAAGCAAGAGGAGAAGGCAAGCGAGGGAGAGAGAAGGAGAAGGGGAAAGAGAAGGAGAGGTATTGAAGTAGAGGAGAAGGAGAGAGAGGGAAGGAGATGGAAGACAAAGATGTGAGAGATAAGGAGAGAGAAGATAGAAGGGAAGAGAGAATTAGAGAGTGGAGTGGGAAGGAGAGAGCGCGGGACAACAAGAGAGTAAAAAACAAGGAGAAGGAGGGGAGAGAGAGAAGGAGAGTGTGGGACGAGAGAGAAGGAAATGGGGAAACAAGGAGAGAGGGACGGAGAGAGAGAGCTAGAAGGAGAAGGAGAGAGAGGAGAGGTGGATGGAGGGGGAGAGAGTGAGAAGGGCAAGGAGAGATGGAGAAGCAGAGAGAACAATAGAGAAGGAGAGAGAGGGAGAAGGAGAGCGAGAAGGAGGGAGTGAAACGGAGAAGGGGAGGGAGTGAATTAGAGCGAGAAGTGGAGAGAGGAGAGAGAGAAAGAGAAGGAGGGAGAGGAGGAGGGAGAAGAAGGGTAGAGGAGGAGGGGGAAGGAGAACAAGAGAGAGGGCAAGGAGAGAAGAATAAGGGCACACGGAGAGAAGGAGAAGGGGAGAGTAGATAAGGAGAGAGAGAGAGAGAGAGAAGGACAATGGGAGTGAGAGGGGAGGAGAGCGAGAAGGAGACGAGGAGAGGAGAGATAGAGGAGGAGGAGGAGAGAGAGAAGGAAAGAGAGAGAAGGAGGAGGAGGAGAGCGAGAGAGTACGATAGAGTGAGAGAGGAGGGGAGAGAGAGATGGACAAGGAGAGAGAAGTAGAGGGAGATGGTGGAGGGAAGGAGGAAGAAGGAGAATGAAGGAGAGGGAGAGAGGGAGAAGAGTGGAGATGGGAAGGAGAAGGAGAGAGAGGGAGAGAAGCAAGAGGAGAAGGCAAGCGAGGGAGAGAGAAGGAGAAGGGGAAAGAGAAGGAGAGGTATTGAAGTAGAGGAGAAGGAGAGAGAGGGAAGGAGATGGAAGACGAAGAGTGAGGGATAAGGAGAGAGAAGATAGAAGGGAAGAGAGAATCAGAGAGTGGAGTGGGAAGGAGAGAGCGCTGGACAACAAGAGAGTGAAAAACAAGGAGAAGGAGGGGAGAGAGAGAAGGAGAGTGTGGGACGAGAGAGAAGGAAGTGGGGAAACAAGGAGAGAGGGAAGGAGAGAGAGAGCTTGAAGGAGAAGGAGAGAGAGGAGAGGTGGACGGAGGGGGAGAGAGTGAGAAGGGCAAGGAAAGATGGAGAAGCAGAGAGAACAATAGAGAAGGAGAGAGAGAGAGCGACAAGGAGGGAGTGAAACGGAGAAGGGGAGAGAGTGAATTAGAGCGAGAAGTGGAGAGAGGTGAGAGAGAAAGAGAAGGAGAGAGGGAGAAAGAGTGAGGGAGTCGGTAAGTGAGCTAGACGGAGAAAGACAAGGAGAAGGAGAGAGAGAAGGAAGAGGAGACTGGAAGGGAAGGAGAGAAGGAAAGAGGGAGGGAGAAGGAGAAGTAGAGAGAGAAATAGAGGGAAGGAGAAGGGGGAGAGAGAAGGAGAACGAGAGGAGTGAGTGAGAGTGAAGGTGACGGAGAGGAAAAGAAGAGGGAGGAGGAGAGAGAAGGACAAGCGAAGCAGAAGGAGAGAGATGAGAGAAAGAGAAGGAGGGAGAGGAGGAGGGAGAAGAAGGGTAGAGGAGGAGGGAGAAGGAGAACAAGAGAGAGGGCAAGGAGAGAAGAATAAGGGCACACGGAGAGAGAGAAGGAAATGGGGAAACAAGGAGAGAGGGACGGAGAGAGAGAGCTAGAAGGAGAAGGAGAGAGAGGAGAGGTGGACGGAGGGGGAGAGAGTGAGAAGGGCAAGGAGAGATGGAGAAGCAGAGAGAACAATAGAGAAGGAGAGAGAGGGAGAAGGAGAGCGAGAAGGAGGGAGTGAAACGGAGAAGGGGAGGGAGTGAATTAGAGCGAGAAGTGGAGAGAGGAGAGAGAGAAAGAGAAGGAGAGAGGGAGAAAGAGTGAGGGAGTCGGTAAGTGAGCTAAACGGAGAAAGACATGGAGAAGGAGAGAGAGAAGGAATAGGAGACTGGAAGGGAAGGAGAGAAGGAAAGAGGGAGGGAGAAGGAGAAGTAGAGAGAGAAATAGAGGGAAGGAGAAGGGGGATAGAGAAGGAGAACGAGAGGAGTGAGAGAGATGGACAAGCGAAGCAGAAGGAGAGAGATGAGAGAAAGAGAAGGAGGGAGAGGAGGGAGAGGAGGAGGGAGAAGAAGGGTAGAGGAGGAGGGAAAAGGATAACAAGAGAGAGGGCAAGGAGAGAAGAATAAGGGCACACGGAGATAATGAGAAGGGGAGAGTAGATAAGGAGAGAGAGAGGGAGAAGGACAATGGGAGTGAGAGGGGAGGAGAGCGAGAAGGAGACGAGGAGAGGAGAGATAGAGGAGGAGGAGAGAGAGAAGGAAAGAGAGAGAAGAAGGAGAAGGAGAGCGAGAGAGTACAATAGAGTGAGAGAGGAGGGGAGAGAGAGATGGACAAGGAGTGAGAAGTAGAGGCAGATGGGGGAGGGAAGGAGGAAGAAGGAGAGAGAAGGAGACGGAGAGAGGGAGAAGAGTGGAGATGGGAAGGAGAAGGAGAGAGAGGGAGAGAAGCAAGAGGAGAAGGCAAGCGAGGGAGAGAGAAGGAGAAGAGGAAAGAGAAGGAGAGAGAGGGAAGGAGATGGAAGACGAAGAGTGAAGGATAAGGAGAGAGAAGGTAGAAGGGAAGAGAGAATCAGAGAGTGGAGTGGGAAGGAGAGAGCGCGGGACAACAAGAGAGTGAAAAACAAGGAGAAGGAGGGGAGACAGAGAATGAGAGTGTGGGACGAGAGAGAAAGAAATGGGGAAAGAAGGAGAGAGGGACGGAGAGAGAGAGCTAAAAGGAGAACGAGAGAGAGGAGAGGAGGACGGAGGGGGAGAGAGTGAGAAGGGCAAGGAGAGATGGAGAAGCAGAGAGAACAATAGAGAAAGAGAGAGAGGGACGAGAGAGAAGCAAATGGGGGAGACAAGGAGAGAGGGACGGAGAGAGAGAGCTAGGAGGAGAAGGAGAGAGAGGAGAGGTGGACGGAGGGGGAGAGAGTGAGAAGGGCAAGGAGAGATGGAGAAGTAGAGAGAACAATAGAGAAGGAGAGAGAACAATAGAGACGGAGAGCGACAAGGAGGGAGTGAAACAGAGAAGGGGAGAGAGTGAATTAGAGCGAGAAGTGGAGAGAGGAGAGAGAGAAAGAGAAGGAGAGAGGGAGAAAGAGTGAGGGAGTCGGTAAGTGAGCTAGACAGAGAAAGACAAGGAGAAGGAGAGAGAGAAGGAAGAGGAGACTGGAAGGGAAGGAGAGAAGGAAAGAGGGAGGGAGAAGGAGAAGTAGAGAGAGAAATAGAGGGAAGGAGAAGGGGGAGAGAGAAGGAGAACGAGAGGAGTGAGAAAGATTGAAGGTGACGGAGAGGAAAAGAAGAGGGAGGAGGAGAGAGAAGGACAAGCGAAGCTGAAGGAGAGAGATGAGAGAAAGAGAAGAAGGGAGAGAAGGGAGAGGAGGAGGGAGAAGGAGAACAAGAGAGAGGGCAAGGAGAGAAGAATAAGGGCACACGGAGAGAAGGAGAAGGGGAGAGTAGATAAGGAGAGAGAGAGAAGGACAATGGGAGTGAGAGGGGAGGAGAGCAAGAAGGAGACGAGGAGAGGAGAGATAGAGGAGGAGGAGAGAGAGAAGGAAAGAGAGAGAAGAAGGGGGTGGAGAGAGAGAGAGGAGGGGAGAGAGAGATGGGCAAGGAGAGAGAAGTAGAGGGAGATGGGGGAGGGAAGGAGGAAGACGAAGAGAGGAGACGGAGAGAGGGAGAAGAGTGGAGATGGGAAGGAGAAGGAGAGAGAGGGAGAGAAGCAAGAGGAGAAGGCAAGCGAGGGAGAGGGAAGGAGAAGGGGAAAGAGAAGGAGAGGTATTGAAGTAGAGGAGAAGGAGAGAGAGGGAAGGAGATGGAAGACGAAGAGTGAAGGATAAGGAGAGAGAAGATAGAAGGGAAGAGAGAATCAGAGAGTGGAGTGGGAAGGAGAGAGCGCGAGACAACAAGAGAGTGAAAAACAAGGAGAACGAGGGGAGAGAGAGAAGGAGACTGTGGGACGTGAAAGAAGGAAATGGGGAAACAAGGAGAGAGGGACGGAGAGAGATAGCTAGAAGGAGAAGGAGAGAGAGGAGAGGTGGACGGAGGGGGAGAGAGTGAGAAGGGCAAGGAGAGATGGAGAAGCATAGAGAACAATAGAGAAGGAGAGAGAGGGGGAAGGAGAGCGACAAGGAGGGAGTGAAACGGAGAAGGGGAGAGAGTGAATTAGAGCGAGAAGTGGAGAGAGGAGAGAGAGAAAGAGAAGGGGAGAGGGAGAAAGAGTGAGGGAGTCGGTAAGTGAGCTAGACGGAGAAAGACAAGGAGAAGGAGAGAGAGAAGGAAGAGGAGACTGGAAGGGAAGGATAGAAGGAAAGAGGGAGGGAGAAGGAGAAGTGGAGAGAGAAATAGAGGGAAGGAGAAGGGGGAGAGAGAAGGAGAACGAGAGGAGTGAGAGAGAGTGAAGGTGACGGAGAGGAAAAGAAGAGGGAGGAGGAGAGAGAATGACAAGCGAAGCAGAAGGAGAGAGATGAGAGAAAGAGAAGGAGGGAGAGGTGGGAGAGGAGGAGGGAGAAGAAGGGGAGAGGAGGAGGGAGAAGGAGAACAAGAGAGAGGGCAAGGAGAGAAGAATAAGGGCAAACGGAGAGAAGGAGAAGGGGAGAGTAGATAAGGAGAGAGAGAGAGAGAGAAGGACAATGGGAGTGAGTGGGGAGGAGAGCGAGAAGGAGACGTGGAGAGGATAGATAGAGGAGGAGGAGAGAGAGAAGGAGGAGGAGAGCGAGAGAGTACGATAGAGTGAGAGAGGAGGGGAGAGAGAGATGGACAAGGAGAGAGAAGTAGAGGGAGATGGGGGACGGAAGGGGGAAGAAGGAGAGAGAAGGAGACGGAGAGAGGGAGAAGAGTGGAGATGGGAAGGAGAAGGAGAGAGAGGGAGAGAAGCAAGAGGAGAAGGCAAGGGAGGGAGAGAGAAAGAGAAGGGGAAAGAGAAGGAGAGGTATTGAAGTAGAGGAGAAGGAGAGAGAGGGAAGGAGATGGAAGACGAAGAGTGAGGGATAAGGAGAGAGAAGATAGAAGGGAAGAGAGAATCAGAGAGTGGAGTGGGAAGGAGAGAGCGCGGGACAACAAGAGAGTGAAAAACAAGGAGGAGGAGGGGAGAGAGAGAAGGAGAGTGTGGGACGAGAGAGAAGGAAATGGGGGAAACAGGGAGAGAGGGACGGAGAGAGAGAGCTAGAAGGAGAAGGAGAGAGAGGAGAGGTGGACGGAGGGGGAGAGAGTGAGAAGGGCAAGGAGAGATGGAGAAGCAGAGAGAACAATAGAGAAGGAGAGAGAGGGAGAAGGAGAGCGAGAAGGAGGGAGTGAAACGGAGAAGGGGAGAGAGTGAATTAGAGCGAGAAGTGGAGAGAGGAGAGAGAGAAAGAGAGGGAGAAAGAGTGAGGGAGTCGGTAAGTGAGCTAGACGGAGAAAGACAAGGAGAAGGAGAGAGAGAACGAAGAGGAGACTGGAAGGGAAGGAGAGAAGGAAAGAGGGAGGGAGAAGGAGAAGTAGAGAGAGAAATAGAGGGAAGGAGAAGGGGGAGAGAGAAGGAGAACGAGAGGAGTGAGAGAGAGTGAAGGTGACGGAGAGGAAAAGAAGAGGGAGGAGGAGAGAGAAGAACAAGCGAAGTAGAAGGAGAGAGATGACAGAAAGAGAAGGAGGGAGAGGAGGGAGAGGAGGAGGGAGAAGAAGGGTAGAGGAGGAGGGAGAAGGAGAACAAGAGAGAGGGCAATGAGAGAAGAATAAGGGCACACGGAGAGAAGGAGAAGGGAGAGTAGATAAGGAGAGAGAGAGAGAAGGACAATGGGAGTGAGAGGGGAGGAGAGCGAGAAGGAGACGAGGAGTGGAGAGATAGAGGAGGAGGAGAGAGAGAAGGAAAGAGAGGGAAGGAGGAGGAGGAGACCGAGAGAGTACGATAGAGTGAGAGAGGTGGGGAGAGAGAGATGGACAAGGAGAGAGAAGTAGAGGGAGATGGGGGAGGGAAGGAGGAGGAAGGAGAGAGAAGGAGACAGAGAGAGGGAGAAGAGTCGAGATGGGAAGGAGAAGGAGAGAGAGGGAGAGAAGCAAGAGGAGAAGGCAAGCGAGGGAGAGAGAAGGAGAAGGGGAAAGAGAAGGAGAGGTATTGAAGTAGAGGAGAAGGAGAGAGAGGGAAGGAGATGGAAGACGAAGAGTGAGGGATAAGGAGAGAGAAGATAGAAGGAAGAGAGAATCAGAGAGCGGAGTGGGAAGGAGAGAGCGCGGGACAACAATAGAGTGAAAACCAAGGAGGAGGAGGGGAGAGAGAGAATGAGAGTGTGGGACGAGAGAGAAGGAAATGGGGAAACAAGGAGAGAGGGACGGAGAGAGAGAGCTAGAAGGAGAAGGAGAGAGAGGAGAGGTGGACAGAGGGGGAGAGTGTGAGAAGGGCAAGGAGAGATGGAGAAACAGAGAGAACAATAGAGAAGGAGAGAGAGGGAGAAGGAGAGCGACAAGGAGGGAGTGAAACGGAGAAGGGGATAGAGTGAATTAGAGCGAGAAGTGGAGAGAGGAGAGAGAGAAAGAGAAGGAGAGAGGGAGAAAGAGTGAGGGAGTCGGTAAGTGAGCTAGACGGAGAAAGCCAAGGAAAGGAGAGAGAGAAGGAAGAGGAGTCTCGAAGGGAAGGAGAGAAGGAAAGAGGGAAGGAGAAGGAGAAGTAGAGAGAGAAATAGAGGGAAGGAGAAGGGGGAGAGAGAAGGAGAACGAGAGGAGTGAGAGAGAGTGAAGGTGACGGAGAGGAAAAGAAGAGGGAGGAGGAGAGAAGGACAAGCGAAGCAGAAGGACAGAGATGAGAGAAAGAGAAGGAGGGAGAGGAGGGAGAGGAGGAGGGAGAAGAAGGGTAGAGGAGGAGGGAGAAGGAGAACAAGAGAGAGGGCAAGGAGAGAAGAATAAGGGCACACGGAGAGAAGGAGAAGGGAATAGTAGATAAGGAGAGAGAGAGAGAAGGACAATGGGAGTGAGAGGGGAGGAGAGCGAGAAGGAGACGAGGAGAGGAGAGATAGAGGAGGAGGAGAGAGAGAAGGAAAGAGAGAGAAGGAGGAGGAGGAGAGCGAGAGAGTACGATAGAGTGAGAGAGGAGGGGAGAGAGAGATGGACAAGGAGAGAGAAGTAGAGGGAGATGGGGGAGGGTAGGAGGAAGAAGGAGAGAGAAGGAGACGGAGAGAGGGAGAAGAGTGGAGATGGGAAGGAGAAGGAGATAGAGGGAGAGAAGCAAGAGGAGAAGGCAAGCGAGAGAGAGAGAAGGAGAGGTATTGAAGTAGAGGAGAAGGACAGAAAGGGAAGGAGATGGAAGACGAAGAGTGAGGGATAAGGAGAGAGAAGATAGAAGGGAAGAGAGAATCAGAGAGTGGAGTGGGAAGGAGAGAGCACGGGACAACAAGAGAGTGAAAAACAAGGAGAAGGGGGGGGGGGGGGGGAGAGAGAAGGAGAGTGCGGGACGAGAGAGAAGGAAATGGGGAAACAAGGAGACAGGGACGGAGAGAGAGTGCTAGAACGAGAAGGAGAGAGAGGAGAGGTGGACGGAGGGGGGAGAGTGAGAAGGGCAAGGAGAGATGGAGGAGCAGAGAGAACAATAGAGAAGGAGAGAGAGGGAGAAGGAGAGCGACAAGGAGGGAGTGAAACGGAGAAGGGGAGAGAGTGAATTAGAGCGAGAAGTGGAGAGAGGAGAGAGAGAAAGAGAAGGAGAGAGGGAGAAAGAGTGAGGGAGTCTGTAAGTCAGCTATACGGAGAAAGACAAGGAGAAGGAGAGAGAGAAGGAAGAGGAGACTGGAAGGGAAGGAGAGAAGGAAAGAGGGAGGGAGAAGGAGAAGTAGAGAGAGAAATAGAGGGAAGGAGAAGGGGGAGAGAGAAGGAGAACGAGAGGAGTGAGAGAGTGAAGGTGACAGAGAGGAAAAGAAGAGGGAGGAGGAGAGAGAAGGACAAGCGAAGCAGAAGGAGAGAGATGAGAGAAACAGAAGGAGGGAGAGGAGGGAGAGGAGGAGGGAGAAGAAGGGTAGAGGAGGAGGGAGAAGGAGAACAAGAGAGAGGGCAAGGAGAGAAGAATAAGGGCACACGGAGAGAAGGAGAAGGGGAGAGTAGATAAGGAGAGGAGAGAGAAGGAGACGGAGAGAGGGAGAAGAGTGGAGATGGGAAGGAGAAGGAGATAGAGGGAGAGAAGCAAGAGGAGAAGGCAAGCGAGAGAGAGAGAAGGAGAGGTATTGAAGTAGAGGAGAAGGACAGAGAGGGAAGGAGATGGAAGACGAAGAGTGAGGGATAAGGAGAGAGAAGATAGAAGGGAAGAGAGAATCAGAGAGTGGAGTGGGAAGGAGAGAGCACGGGACAACAAGAGAGTGAAAAACAAGGAGAAGGGGGGGGGGGAGAGAGAAGGAGAGTGCGGGACGAGAGAGAAGGAAATGGGGAAACAAGGATAGAGGGACAGAGAGAGAGCTAGAAGGAGAAGGAGAGAGAGGAGAGGTGGACGGAGGGGGAGAGAGTGAGAAGGGCAAGGAGAGATGGAGAAGCAGAGAGAACAACAGAGAAGGAGAGAGAGGGAGAAGGTGAGCGACAAGGAGGGAGTGAAACGGAGAAGGGGAGAGAGTGAATTAGAGCGAGAAGTGGAGAGAGGAGAGAGAGAGAAAGAGAAGGAGAGAGGGAGAAAGAGTGAGGGAGTCGGTAAGTGAGCTAGACGGAGAAAGACAAGGAGAAGGAGAGAGAGAAGGAAGAGGAGACTGGAAGGGAAGGAGAGAAGGAAAGAGGGAGGGAGAAGGAGAAGTAGAGAGAGAAATAGAGGGAAGGAGAAGGGGGGGGGAGAGAAGGAGAACGAGAGGAGTGAGAGAGAGTGAAGGTGAAGGAGAGGAAAAGAAGAGGGAGGAGTAGAGAGAAGGACAAGCGAAGCATAAGGAGATAGATGAAAGAAAGAGAAGGAGGGAGAGGAGGGAGAAGATGGGTAGAGAAGGAGGGAGAAGGAGAACAAGAGAGAGGGCAAGGAGAGAAGAATAAGGGCACACGTAGAGAAGGAGAAGGGGAGTGTAGATAAGGAGAGAGAGAGAGAATGACAATGGGAGTGAGACGGGAGGAGAGCGAGAAGGAGATGAGGAGAGGAGAAATAGAGGAGGAGGAGAGAGAGAAGGAAAGAGAGAGAGAAGGAGGAGTAGGAGAGCGAGAGAGTACGATAGAGTGAGAGAGGAGGGGAGAGAGAGATGGACAAGGAGAGAGAAGTAGGGGGAGATGGGGGAGGGAAGGAGGAAGAAGGAGACGGAGAGAGGGAGAAGAGTGGAGATGGGAAGGAGAAGGAGAGAGAGGGAGAGAAGCAAGTGGAGAAGGCAAGCAAGGGAGAGAGAAGGAGAAGGGGAAAGAGAAGGAGAGGTATTGAAGTAGAGGAGAAGGAGAGAGAGGGAAGGAGATGGAAGACGAAGAGTGAGGGATAAGGAGAGAGAAGATAGAAGGGAAGAGAGAATCAGAGAGTGGAGTGGGAAGGAGAGAGCGCGGGACAACAAGAGAATGAAAAACAAGGAGGAGGGGAGAGAGAGGAGAGTGTGGGACGAGAGAGAAGGAAATGCGGAAACAAGGAGAGAGGGACGGAGAGAGAGAGCTAGAAGGAGAAGGAGAGAGAGGAGAGGTGGACGGAGGGGGAGAGAGTGAGGAGGGCAAGGAGAGATGGAGAAGCAGAGAGAACAATAGAGAAGGAGAGAGAGGGAGAAGGAGAGCGACAAGGAGGGAGTGAAATGGAGAAGGGGAGAGAGTGAATTAGAGTGAGAAGTGGAGAGAGGAGAGAGAGAAAGAGAAGGAGAGAGGGAGAAAGAGTGAGGGAGTCGGTAAGTGAGCTAGACGGAGAAAGACAAGGAGAAGGAGAGAGAGAAGGAAGAGGGGACTGGAAGGGAAGGAGAGAAGGAAAGAGGGAGGGAGAAGGAGAAGTAGAGAGAGAAATGGAGGGAAGGAGAAGGGGGAGAGAGAAGGAGAACGAGAGGAGTGAGAGAGAGTGAAGGTGACAGAGAGGAAAAGAAGAGGGAGGAGGAGAGAGAAGGACAAGCGAAGCAGAAGGAGAGAGATGAGAGAAAGAGAAGGAGGGAGAGGAGGAGGGAGAAGAAGGGTAGAGGAGGAGGGGGAAGGAGAACAAGAGAGAGGGCAAGGAGAGAAGAATAAGGGCACACGGAGAGAAGGAGAATGGGAGAGTAGATAAGGAGAGAGAGAGAGAGAGAGAGAGAGAGAGAAGGACAATGGGAGTGAGACGGGAGGAGAGCGAGAAGGAGATGAGGAGAGGAGAGATAGAGGAGGAGGAGAGAGAGAAGGAAAGTGAGAGAAGGAGGAGGAGGAGAGCGAGAGAGTATGATAGAGTGAGAGAGGAGGGGAGAGAGAGATGGACAAGGAGAGAAAAGTAGGGGGAGATGGGGGAGGGAAGGAGGAAGAAGGAGACGGAGAGAGGGAGAAGAGTGGAGATGGGAAGGAGAAGGAGAGAGAGGGAGAGAAGCAAGAGGAGAAGGCAAGCGAGGGAAAGAGATGGAGAAGGGGAAAGAGAAGGAGAGGTATTGAAGTAGAGGAGAAGGAGAGAGAGGGAAGGAGATGGAAGACGAAGAGTGAGGGATAAGGAGAGAGAAGATAGAAGGGAAGAGAGAATCAGAGAGTTGACTGGGAAGGAGAGAGCGCGGGACAACAAGAGAGTGAAAAGCAAGGAGAAGGAGGGGAGAGAGGGAAGGAAATGGGGAAACAAGGAGAGAGGGACAGAGAGAGAGAGCTTGACGGAGAAGGAGAGAGAGGAGAGGTGGACGGAGGGGGAGAGAGTGAGAAGGGCAAGGAGAGATGGAGAAGCAAAGGGAACAATAGAGAAGGAGAGAGAGAGGGAGAAGGAGAACGACAATGAGGGAGTGAAACGGAGAAGGGGAGAGAGTGAAATAGAGCGAGAAGTGGAGAGAGGAGAGAGAGAGAAAGAGAAGGAGAGAGGGAGAAAGAGTGAGGGAGTTGGTAAGTGAGCTAGACGGAGAAAGACAAGGAGAAGGAGAGAGAGAAGGAAGAGGAGACTGGAAGGGAAGGAGAGAAGGAAAGAGGGAGGGAGAAGGAGAAGTAGAGAGAGAAATAGAGGGAAGGAGAAGGGGTGAGAGAAGGAGAACGAGAGGAGTGAGAGAGAGTGAAGGTGACGGAGAGGAAAAGAAGAGGGAGGAGGAGAGAGAATGACAAGCGAAGCAGAAGGAGAGAGATGAGAGAAAGAGAAGGAGGGAGAGGAGGAGGGAGAAGAAGGGTAGAGGAGGAGGGAGAAGGAGAACAAGAGATAGGGCAAGGAGAGAAGAATAAGGGCACACGGAAAGAAGGAGAAGGGGAGAGTAGATAAGGAGAGAGAGAGAGAGAGAAGGACAATGGGAGTGAGAGAGGAGGAGAGCGAGAAGGAGACGAGGAGAGGAGAGATAGAGGAGGAGGAGAGAGAGAAGGAAAGAGAGAGAAGGACAAGGATAGAGTAGGAGGAGGAGAGCGAGAGAGTACGATAGACTGAGAGAGGAGGGGAGAGAGAGATGGACAAGGAGAGAGAAGTAGAGGGAGATGGGGGAGGGAAGGAGGAAGAATGAGAGAAAAGGAGACGGAGAGAGGGAGAAGAGTGGAGATGGGAAGGAGAAGGAGAGAGAGGGAGAGAAGCAAGAGGAGAAGGCAAGCGAGGGAGAGAGAAGGAGAAGGGGAAAGAGAAGGAGAGGTATTGAAGTAGAGGAGAAGGAGAGAGAGGGAAGGAGATTGAAGACGAAGAGTGAGGGATAAGGAGAGAGATGATAGAAGGGAAGAGAGAATCAGATAGTGGAGTGGGAAGGAGAGAGTGCGGGACAACAAGAGAGTGAAAAACAAGGAGAAGGAGGGGAGAAAGAGAAGGAGAGTGTGGGACGGGTGAGAAGGAAATGAGGAAACAAGGAGAGAGGGACGGAGAGAGAGAGCTAGAAGGAGAAGGAGAGAGAGGAGAGGTGGACGGAGGGGGAGAGAGTGAGGAGGGCAAGGAGAGATGGAGAAGCAGAGAGAACAATAGAGAAGGAGAGAGAGGGAGAAGGAGAGCGACAAGGAGGCAGTGAAACGGAGAAGGGGAGAGAGTGAATTAGAGCGAGAAGTGGAGAGAGGAGAGAGAGAATGAAAAGGAGAGAGGGAGAAAGAGTGAGGGAGTCGGTAAGTGAGTTAGACGGGGAAAGACAAGGAGAAGGAGATAGAGAAGGAAGAGGAGACTGGAAGGGAAGGAGAGAAGGAAAGAGGGAGTGTGAAGGAGAAGTAGAGAGAGAAATAGAGGGAAGGAGAAGGGGGAGAGAGAAGGAGATGGAGAGGAGTGAGAGAGAGTGAAGGTGACGGAGAGGAAAAGAAGAGGGAGGAGGAGAGAGAAGGACAATCGAAGCAGAAGGAGAGAGATGAGATAAAGAGGAGGGAGAGGAGGGAGAGGAGGAGAGAGAAGAAGGGGAGATGAGGAGGGAGAAGGAGAACAAGAGAGAGGGCAAGGAGAGAAGAATAAGGGCACACGGAGAGAAGGAGAAGGGGAGAGTAGATAAGGAGAGACAGAGAGAGAGAAGGACAATGGGAGTGAGGGGGGAGGAGAGCGAGAAGGAGACGAGGAGAGGAGCGATAGAGGAGGAGGAGAGAGAGAAGAAGGAGGAGGAGAGCGAGATAGTACGATAGAGTGAGAGAGGAGGGGAGAGAGAGAGATGGACAAGGAGAGAGAAGTAGAGGGAGATGGGGGAGGGAAGGAGGAAGGAGGAGAGAGAAGGAGACGGAGAGAGGGAGAAGAGTGGAGATGGGAAGGAGAACAAGAGAGAGGGCAAGGAGAGAAGAATAAGGGCACACGGAGAGAAGGAGAATGGGAGAGTAGATAAGGAGAGAGAGAGAGAGAGAGAGAGAGAGAGAGAGAGAGAAGGTCAATGGGAGTGAGACGGGAGGACAGCGAGAAGGAGATGAGGAGAGGAGAGATAGAGGAGGAGGAGAGAGAGAAGGAAAGTGAGAGAAGAAGGAGGAGGAGAGCGAGATAGTACGTTAGAGTGAGAGAGGAGGGGAGAGAGAGAGATGGACAAGGAGAGAGAAGTAGAGGGAGATGGGGGAGGGAAGGAGGAAGGAGGAGAGAGAAGGAGACGGAGGGAGGGAGAAGAGTGGAGATGGGAAGGAGAAGGAGAGAGAGGGAGAGAAGCAAAACGAGAAGGCAAGCGAGGGAGAGAGAATGAGAAGGGGACAGAGAAGGAGATGTATTGAAGTAGAGGAGAAGGAGAGAGATGGAAGGAGATGGAAGACGAAGAGTGAGGGATAAGGAGAGAGAAGATAGAAGGGAAGAGAGAATCAGAGAGTGGAGTGCGAAGGAGAGAGCGCGGGACAACAAGAGAGTGAAAAACAAGGAGAAGGAGGGGAGCGAGAGAAGGAGAGTGTGGGACGAGAGAGAAGGAAGTGGGGAAACAAGGTGAGAGGGACGGAGAGAGGGAGAAAGAGTGAGGGAGTCGGTAAGTGAGCTAGACGGGGAAAGACAAGGAGAAGGAGATTGAGAAGGAAGAGGAGACTGGAAGGGAAGGAGAGAAGGAAAGAGGGAGGGAGAAGGAGAAGTAGAGAGATAAATAGAAGGAAGGAGAAGGGGGAGAGAGAAGGAGAACGAGAGGAGTGAGAGAGAGTGAAGGTGATGGAGAGGAAAAGAAGAGGGAGGAGGAGAGAGAAGGACAAGCGAAGCAGAAGGAGAGAGATGAGAGAAAGAGAAGGGGGGAGAGGAGGTAGAGGAGGAGGGAGAAGAAGGGTAGAGGAGGAGGGAGAAGGAGAACAAGAGAGAGGGCAAGGAGAGAAGAATAAGGGCACACGGAGAGAAGGAGAAGGGGAGAGTAGATAAGGAGAGAGAGAGAGAGAGAGAGAGAGAGAGAGAGAGAGAGAGAGAAGGACAATGGGAGTGAGAGGGGAGGAGAGCGAGAAGGAGACGAGGAGAGGAGAGATAGAGGAGGAGGAGAGAGAGAAGCAAAGAGAGAGAAGGAGGAGGAGAGCGAGAGAGTACGATAGAGTGAGAGAGGAGGGGAGAGAGAGATGGACAAGGATAGAGAAGTAGAGGGAGATGGGGGAGGGAAGGAGGAAGAAGGAGAGAGAAGGAGACGGAGAGAGGGAGAAGAGTGGAGATGGGAAGGAGAAGGAGAGAGAGGGAGAGAAGCAAGAGGAGAAGGCAAGCGAGGGAGAGAGAAGGAGAAGGGGAAAGAGATGGAGAGGTATTGAAGTAGAGGAGAAGGAGAGAGAGGGAAGGAGATGGAAGACGAAGAGTGAGGGATAAGGAGAGAGAAGATAGAAGGGAAGAGAGAATCAGAGAGTGGAGTGGGAAGGAGAGAGCGGGGGACAACAAGAGAGTGAAAAACAAGGAGAAGGAGGGGAGAGAGAGGAGAGTGTGGGACGAGAGAGAAGGAAGTGGGGAAACAAGGAGAGAGGGATGGAGAGAGAGAGCTAGAAGGAGAAGGAGAGAGAGGAGAGGTGGACGGAGGGGGAGAGAGTGAGAAGGGCAAGGAGAGATGGAGAAGCAGAGAGAACAATAGAGAAGGAGAGAGAGGGAGAAGGAGAGCGACAAGGAGGGAGTGAAACGGAGAAGGGGAGAGAGTGAATTAGAGCGAGAAGTGGAGATAGGAGAGAGAGAGAAAGAGAAGGAGAGAGGGAGAATGAGTGAGGGAGTCGGTAAGTGGGCTAGACGGAGAAAGACAAGGAGAAGGAGAGAGAGAAGGAAGAGGAGACTGGAAGGGAAGGAGAGAAGGAAAGAGGGAGGGAGAAGGAGAAGTAGAGAGAGAAATAGAGGGAAGGAGAAGGGGGAGAGAGAAGGAGAACGAGAGGAGTGAGAGTGAGTGAAGGTGACGGAGAGGAAAAGAAGAGGGAGGAGGAGAGAGAAGGACAATCGATGCAAAAGGAGAGAGATGAGAGAAAGAGAAGGAGGGAGAGGAGGAGGGAGAAGAAGGGTAGAGGAGGAGGGAGAAGGAGAACAAGAGAGAGGGCAAGGAGAGAAGAATAAGGGCACACGGAGAGAAGGAGAAGGGGAGAGTGCTTGGGAGGGCATTGTACATGGATGAACACACCGCATCCGGCCGAAGGTTGGCATTTGCTAGAGTTTGTATTGAGGTAACTCAAGATTTCCACTATCCTAGTTGGGTTGAAGTTCAAGTAGAGGAAGGAGAGACACAACGAGTCTATGTTGAATATGAATGGAGACCCGGATTTTGTCACGATTGCATGGAGTTTGGGCATGAGGAGGAGAAGTGTCCAAGAAAGAAGGTGATTGTTAGGCTCGCAAAGGTTCCCCCCCAAAAAAAACCGGTGGAACAATGAGTAGAAGTTAAGCACAAGGGTGGGAAAGCTAGTAGAGGCAAGGGTCCCTTCCATGAGGAAGAAGGAAATCTCGAAGAGGAAGTGGAGGGTGCCCCCGGGATGGACTTGGAGGAAGGCCGGCGAGTGCCCATAGGATGGAACGTGGAGACGAGAGGGGTTGGGAGAGATGATGACGTGGAGGAGGGAGAGGGGGACGTGGAGGAGGGAGAGGGTGACGTGGAGGGGGGAGAGGCTGATGTGGATGCAAGGGCAAAGGGAGAATTGACACATGGAAGTGGGACTAGGAGGGAAATGTTGGAGGGAAACATGAGGGAGAGGGAAACATCATGTGTTTCTCTTGAGGAGGCAAGCGAAGTGCCACGTGGACTAAGGGAGGAAGGGATTGGAGACCAAGAAATAATGGACATGGGAGGAGAGACAAATACGAGCATGCCATGTGGACAAGAAAACAAAGACAAGAGCAAGGACACACAAAAGATGAGTGGGTGTTTTGCTCTTGGAAGAACCAATGAGGAGAGGGAGGAGTGCTCTAAATTCAGATGGGCCAATGAGGAAGCATCACGTGATGGAGGGAGTGAGAACAAGGGGGACCACGCAAAAAGGAAGGCAAATGAAGGAGTGCCACGTGGACTGAGGAAGGACAAGGGGGGGACCAAGAAATAACGGTTAAGAGAGGTAAGGCCCATGAGAGCACGCCAAATGGACAAAAGGACAAGAGTAGAAGGGTGCAAAATGGGAGTGGGTGCTTTGCTCTTGAAAGGACCAATGAGGAGAAGGATGAGTGCTCTACATCCAAAGTAGCCAATGAGGAGGCCTCAAGGAATGAAGGAGGTGGAAACAAGGGGGAACAAACCCACTTTCTAGACGCACTAGCAAATGTGGGTGCAAATGAGGAAAGCATGTGTGAGGCACATGTGAAGAGTGCACTAGTGGAGGAGAGGAAAATAACTAAGGAGGTGCATGGGAGGGAAAAGAACGTGAGAAGCATGCATGGAAGTGTGAGTGGATGCTTTGCTCATGAGGGAACCAATGAGAAGAGAGATGAGTGCTCTAAGTTCAAAGGAACCAATGAGGAGGAATCTCGTGATAATGGAGGTGGAAACAAGGGGGAAGAAGCACACTTTCTAGACGCACTAGCAAAGGTGGGTGCAAATGAGGAAAGCATGTGTGAGGCACATGTGAAGGGTGCACTAGTGGAGGAGAGGAAAATAATTAAGAAGGGACAAGGGAGGGGAAAGAACGTGAGTAGTATGCATGAAAGGATTATGGGGAGTGAGATACATCCCACGCAAGAGAAGGGTGACTATGGAGGTTTACTAGTTCCTTCGATGGGAGAAGAAGGAGAGTGGGAATCACCTAGACACACAAGGAAAGAGAAGAAATTGATGCAAAATCTACCTTGGACTAATGGAGGGAAGTTCAACGCTTTGGACATTATGGGGGAGGAACTAGGAATGGCCACCATCCTCTCACCACCGGAAGGAAGCACGCAAGGAGGGGAGGTTACACTCGAGCAAAGGGACACTAACAAGGGGAAGACGTGGAGGCATAGCTCCCCCCCCCCCACCCTCGGCTGATTTGGAGTCCATCTCACCACAACCCGAAGTGTTCAAAGCAATAAGGGAGAAGGGTTTGGTGCAACAAAAGTCAACGCATGGAGGAAGAGGGGCTCGTCCCCAAACCTTAAACCCATGAATACCCTTATGTGGAATGTGCGCGGTGCTAATGGACCCGGTCGTGCACTTATGATTAGGGGTCGAATTAAGGAGGCACACGCGGAGGTGGTTTGTCTTTTTGAACACAAAGTGAAGATGAAGAATTTGGATAAATTCAAACGTGCAATATGGCCACATGCTTGGGCGGCAAATAGTGTTGTGGTGGATTCCGGCCGAATTCTTGTCCTTTGGAATGATCAAGTGGTTGACCTACATGTTACATTTGAATCCACGCAACTTCTCCACTTTCAAGGATGGCTGAAAAGAGAGGGAATAAGCTTTGATCTCACGGCAATCTATGGCGCAAATGGGCATGTGGAGAGAAGGGTGTTGTGGGAAGACCTTGCCTCCGTTGCTCCATGCGTTGGGAAGCCTTGGATCGTAGGGGGGACTTCAATTGCATCCCGAGGGCGAGTAAAAAATGCGGAGGAGGAGGAATGAATGAGGGTGCCACAAAGGATTTTAACGATTGCATTGATTCCCTCCATCTCATTGAAATGCCTTCAACCAGGGGGGAATATACGTGGTCAAATTCTTCCGAAGGAAGTGCACGAATTGAGACCAAGATTGACCGCATATTGATGACAAATGCTTGGCTTAAGACATTCCCGGATTCTTTCTACTTGGTGGGGGAGAAAGACTTGAGTGATCACGCGATGCTCACCTTAACTACGGAGGGGACGGGGATGAGAAAGAACCGAATGTTTCGGTTTGAAAATCATTGGGTGGAACATGAGGACTTTAGTGAGGTGGTTCAAGGAGCGTGGACTACTCTAGTGAATGGTACCCCGATGTTTCGTGTAGTGGCAAAATTAAAGGAAGTCAAAGAAGCACTCAAACAATGGAGCAAGGAGACATTCAACAACATTATACATAAGGTGGGGGAAGCCACGAATACCCTTGCGGAGGCGAGAAAGCTTAGGCTGGCCTCCCCGGGGGATGAAGATCTTGCGCGTGCGGAGGTGAAGGCAAAATCTGAGCTACCTAAGATTCTAGAGCATGAGGAGTCCATTATACGTCAAAAGTCGCGAGTTAGGTGGTTAAAGGAGGGTGACCGAAATACAAGGTTCTTCCATGCACACCTTCGATTGAGGAGAGCCACCAACAAAGTGAGGAGAGTGTGTGAGGGAGTGCATTCCTTTGAGGAGGAGGGCGAAATCCGGGATGCGTTCCGGAGGTTTTTTGCTAACTTGTTTGCTAATGATTTTCAGGTTCAACCCATTTCAGCCTCCATTGTCTTGCCCCAACTCGACCAAATGGAAGGAGAGAGCCTAGTTCGCAAGTTGGACATGAAAGAGTTGGAGGACGTGGTGTTGAATGCAAATGTGGACAAGGCACCGGGTCCAGATGGATTCAATGCAAAATTCTTCAAGGCGGCTTGGGGGATAATCAAGAGAGATGTGTTCAAAGCCGTTGACTCATGTTTGAGTAATGGGAAGATGCTAACACAATTGAATTACACCTCCATCACAATCATTCCGAAGAAGATGGCTCCCACTATGGTAGAAGACTATAGGCCTATAGCTCTTTGCAACATGATGTATCGGTTCATTGCAAAGGTGCTTGCGAACCGGTTGAAGGGTCTCTTGCCACGGCTTGTTGGGGAGAATCAAAGTGCTTTTGTCCATGGAAGGAGGATCGGTGATAACATACTACTTGCACATGAGCTTTGCCACAACCTTCATCTTGAGAGAGGACGGGGACGTATGTGCATCAAGTTGGACATTAGGAAAGCCTACGACTCCATATCATGGGCTTTCTTAGATCAAGTTATGGTGAGGTTTGGTTTTCCGGCCAAATGGAGGAAGGTCATTATGGCTTGCGTGGAAGCTTCTTTTGTCGTCACGGACAATGGAGCAAACTCCACCCCATTTCGTGCAAGGAATGGTTTGAGGCAAGGAGACCCTATGGCACCTTACTTGTTTGTCTTGTGCATGGAAGTATTGAGCACAATGGTGAAGATAGCGGTGGAGGAAGGAAGAATCGAGCCTCTAGCTTGCGGAGATGTTAATATTTCACACTTACTCTTTGATGATGATGTGTTATTCTTTGCTAAAGCTACGAAGGATAATGCACAAGAGATTAAGAAGGTGCTTGACGAGTTCACGGCATGCTCAGGGCTGAGATTTAGTGCTTCAAAGAGCCAAATTTTCATGGGTGGAGAAGTGACGCATGGTGATTGGATTGTGGAACACCTTGGGATGGAACACATGGCCTTCCCGGTCACCTACCTTGGCCTCCCTTTGTTCTCTGGTCGTATGGGGAAGGCTCATTGTGGAGAGCTACTTAGGAAGGTTAAAGCCCGCTTGAGTACCATGGCAACAAAGCTTTCTATCCATCGCCGGGCGTGTGGAGCTTGTGCGAAGTGTCCTTGTGTCACTTAGTATCTATTGGACATCCGCATTCTTGGTCCCTCGCAAAGTACTTCAAGAATTGGATAGCCTAATGAGTCACTTTATTTGGGGTGGGCCTAAGAAGTGGGTGGCGGTAGCTTGGAAGGATGTTTGTACCCCGAAGAAGGAAGGGGGGCTTGGCCTCAAGAAACTCACGGAATGGAATGATGTGCGGCTGCTTAGGCTCTTTTGGCTCATGATAAATGATGGTCCCTCTTTGTGGGTGAAGTGTATGCGTCACAAATATCTTAAAAATCGATCCATTTGGCTAGCACGACCGCCGGCTACATCTTCATGGGCTTGGCGTGGGATACTTAGTGTCTGGGAAATTGCAAGAAGGCATATTCAATACAATGTGGGAAATGGGGAACACATCCGATTTTTCCAATTTCCTTGGTGCGGGGAACCTTTACAAGTTGAACCTTGGGGAGAGCGGCTACACTACGAGTTAGGAGTACCTTGGGACACGAATGTTGCATACTTCATTAGGAATGGTGAGTGGAGCCTCCCTTATCCTAAATCGAGCATCATGGAGACACTTTGGACCAAGATCAAAGGCCTCCCCATCTTAGGTGGAGTGGACAAACCGACAAGGCTGAATGGAAATGGAAACATCCTCGGCATGAAGGAGGTTTGGAAGTGGGTAAAGGCACCGGGAAATGAAGTGAGTTGGGCTCATATGGTGTGGCACAAGCATGGCATCCCTAAACACTCACTCACGGCTTGGCGGGCAATGAGGGGACGACTACTCACGAAGAAGCTCATGAACCAAAGGGGTGCAAAGCTTGACCCGACTTGTGTCCTTTGTGAGGACATGGGGAGGATATGGAGCATCTATTTTGGAGGTGCTCGTTTGCTAGAGAGGTTTGGGGAAGCCTCCTAGCATGCCATCACGTCAGCCCCAACATCGCAAGCTCGATTGTGGGGGAAGCAAATCGCATTGTCCATGCAAGAGGGGGGTGCATAGAGGCTCTAGAACGAAGGTGGGCGTTCAATGCCATGATCCATGAATGTTGGCAAGAACGCAACCGAAGAATTTTTGAGGGGGACAAGAAGAAACCGGGGGAGGTAGTTGAAGCAATCAAGGATATGCTACGGTGCTTAGGAGGAAAAGTGAAGGACATAGCAAAGAATGAGGAGGAATTCCAGAAATTTGAAGACAAATGGAAATAGGATAGGATAGGAAATAGGACAGCAATTCTTTTGAAAGATGTAAGCATGCTTGTAATACTTTTGTAGTAGCGACCGGTTATGCATAAGGCATAAACCCGCACGCTTAGTGCTCAATTTTGTAGGTTGTAAACAATAATTCATCAATAGAATTTAGAGACTAAAGCCTCCCTTTTGCTTTGCAAAAAAAAGGAGAAGGGGAGAGTAGATAAGGAGAGAGAGAGAGAAGGACAATGGGAGTGAGAGGGGAGGAGAGCGAGAAGGAGACGAGGAGAGGAGAGATAGAGGAGGAGGAGAGAGAGAAGGAAAGAGAGAGAAGGAGGAGGAGGAGAGCGAGAGAGTACGATAGAGTGAGAGAGGAGGGGAGAGAGAGATGGACAAGGAGAGAGAAGTAGAGGGAGATGGGGGAGGGAAGGAGGAAGAAGGAGAGAAAAGGAGACGGAGAGAGGGAGAAGAGTGGAGATGGGAAGGAGAAGGAGAGAGAGGGAGAGAAGCAAGAGGAGAAGGCAAGCGAGGGAGAGAGAAGGAGAAGGGGAAAGAGAAGGAGAGGTATTGAAGTAGAGGAGAAGGAGAGAGAGGGAAGGAGATGGAAGACGAAGAGTGAGGGAAAAGTAGAGAGAAGATAGAAGGGAAGAGAGAATCAGAGAGTGGAGTGGGAAGGAGAGAGCGCGGGACAACAAGAGAGTGAAAAACAAGGAGAAGTAGGGGAGAGAGAGAAGGAGAGTGTGGGACGAGAGAGAAAGAAATGGGGAAAAAAGGAGAGAGGGACGGAGAGAGAGAGCTAGAAGGAGAAGGAGAGAGAGGAGAGGTGGACGGAGGGGGAGAGAGTGAGAAGGGCAAGGAGAGATGGAGAAGCAGAGAGAATAATAGAGAAGGAGAGAGAGGGAGAAGGAGAGCGACAAGGAGGGAGTGAAACGGAGAAGGGGAGAGAGTGAATTAGAGCGACAAGTGTAGAGAGGAGAGAGAGAGAAAGAGAAGGAGAGAGGGAGAAAGAGTGAGGGAGTCAGTAAGTGAGCTAGACGGAGAAAGACAAGGAGAAGGAGAGAGAGAAGGAAGAGGAGACCGGAAGGGAAGGAGAGAAGGAAAGAGGGAGGGAGAAGGAGAAGTAGAGTGAGAAATAGAGGGAAGGAGAAGGGGGAGAGAGAAGGAGAATGAGAGGAGTGAGAGAGAGTGAAGGTGACGGAGAGGAAAAGAAGAGGGAGGAGGAGAGAGAAGGACAAGCGAAGCAGAAGGAGAGAGATGAGAGAAAGAGAACGAGGGAGAGGAGGGAGAGGAGGAGGGAGAAGAAGGGTAGAGGAGGAGGGAGAAGGAGAACAAGAGAGAGGGCAAGGAGAGAAGAATAAGGGCACACGGAGAGGAGAAGGGGAGAGTAGATTAGGAGAGAGAGAGAGAGAGAAGGACAATGGGAGTGAGAGGGGAGGAGAGCGAGAAGGAGACGAGGAGAGGAGAGATAGAGGAGGAGGAGGAGAGAGAAGGAAAGAGAGAGAAGGAGGAGTAGGAGAGCGAGAGAGTACGATAGAGTGAGAGAGGAGGGGAGAGAAAGATGGACAAGGAGAGAGAAGTAGAGGGAGATGGGGGAGGGAAGGAGGAAGATGGAGAGAGAAGGAGACAGAGAGAGGGAGAAGAGTGGAGATGGGAAGGAGAAGGAGAGAGAGGGAGAGAAGCAAGAGGAGAAGGCAAGCGAGGGAGAGAGAAGGAGAAGGGGAAAGAGAAGGAGAGGTATTGAAGTAGAGGAGAAGGAGAGAGAGGGAAGGAGATGGAGATGGAAGACGAAGAGTGAGGGATAAGGAGAGAGAAGATAGAAGGGAAGAGAGAATCAGAGAGTGGAGTGGGAAGGAGAGAGCGCGGGACAACAAGAGAGTGAAAAACAAGGAGAAGGAGGGGTGAGAGAGAAGGAGAGTGTGGGACGAGAGAGAAGGAAGTGGGGAAACAAGGAGAGAGGGACGGAGAGAGAGAGCTAGAAGGAGAAGGAGAGAATGGAGAGGTGGACGGAGGGGGAGAGAGTGAGAAGGGCAAGGAGAGATGGAGAAGCAGAGAGAACAATAGAGAAGGATAGAGAGGGAGAAGGAGAGCGACAAGGAGGGAGTGAAACGGAGAAGGGGAGAGAGTGAATTAGAGCGAGAAGTGGAGAGAGGTCAGAGAGAGAAAGAGAAGGAGAGAGGGAGAAAGAGTGAGGGAGTCGGTAAGTGAGCTAGACGGAGAAAGACAAGGAGAAGGAGAGAGAGAAGGAAGAGGAGACTGGAAGGGAAGGAGAGAAGGAAAGAGGGAGGGAGAGGGAGAAGTAGAGAGAGAAATAGAGGGAAGGAGAAGGGGGAGAGAGAAGGACAACGAGAGGAGTGAGAGAAAGTGAAGGTGACGGAGAGGAAAAGAAGAGGGCGGAGGAGAGAGAAGGACAAGCGAAGCAGAAGGAGAGAGATGAGACAAAGAGAAGGAGGGAGAGGAGGAGGGAGAAGAAGGGTAGAGGAGGAGGGAGAAGGAGAAGTATAGAGAGAAATATAGGGAAGGAGAAGGGGGAGAGAGAAGGAGAACGAGAGGAGTAAGAGAGAGTGAAGGTGACGGAGAGGAAAAGAAGAGGGAGGAGGAGAGAGAAGGACAAGCGAAGCAGAAGGAGAGAGATGAGAGAAAGAGAAGGAGGGAGAGGAGGGAGACGAGGAGGGAGAAGAAGGGTAGAGGAGGAGGGAGAAGGAGAACAAGAGAGAGGGCAAGGAGAGAAGAATAAGGGCACACGGAGAGAAGGAGAAGGGGAGAGTAGATAAGGAGAGAGAGAGAGAGAGAAAGAGAGAGAGAGAGAAGGACAATGGGAGTGAGAGGGGAGGAGAGCGAGAAGGAGACGAGGAGAGGAGAGAGAGAGGAGGAGAAGGAGAGAGAAGGAAAGAGAGAGAAGGTGGAGGAGGAGAGCGAGAGAGTGAGAGAGGAGGGGAGAGAGAGAGATGGACAAAGAGAGAGAATTAGAGGGAGAGAGAAGGAGAGGTATTGAAGTAGAGGAGATGGAGAGAGAGGGAAGGAGATGGAAGACGAAGAGTGAGGGATAAGGAGAGAGAAGATAGAAGGGAAGAGAGAATCAGAGAGTGGAGTGGGAAGGAGAGAGCGCGGGACAACAAGAGAGTGAAAAACAAGGAGAAGGAGGGGAGAGAGAGAAGGAGAGTGTGGGACAAGAGAGAAGGAAGTGGGGAAACAAGGAGAGAGGGACGGAGAGAGAGAGCTAGAAGAAGAAGGAGAGAGAGGAGAGGTGGACGGAGGGGGAGAGAGTGAGAAGGGCAAGGAGAGATGGAGAAGCAGAGAGAACAATAGAGAAGGAGAGAGAGGGAGAAGGAGAGCGACAAGGAGGGAGTGAAACGGAGAAGGGGAGAGAGTGAATTAGAGCGACAAGTGGAGAGAGGAGAGAGAGAGAAAGAGAAGGAGAGAGGGAGAAAGAGTGAGGGAGTCAGTAAGTGAGCTAGACGGAGAAAGACAAGGAGAAGGAGAGAGAGAAGGAAGAGGAGACGGGAAGGGAAGGAGAGAAGGAAAGAGGGAGGGAGAAGGAGAAGTAGAGAGAGAAATAGAGGGAAGGAGAAGGGGGAGAGAGAAGGAGAACGAGAGGAGTGAGAGAGAGTGAAGGTGACGGAGAGGAAAAGAAGAGGGAGGAGGAGAGAGAAGGACAAGCGAAGCAGAAGGAGAGAGATGAGAGAAAGAGAAGGAGGGAGAGGAGGGAGAGGAGGAGGGAGAAGAAGGGTAGAGGAGGAGGGAGAAGGAGAACAAGAGAGAGGGCAAGGAGAGAAGAATAAGGGCACACGGAGAGAAGGAGAAGGGGAGAGTAGATAAGGAGAGAGAGAGAGAGAAGGACAATGGGAGTGAGAGGGGAGGAGAGCGAGAAGGAGACGAGGAGAGGAGAGATAGAGGAGGAGGAGAGAGAGAAGGAAAGAGAGAGAAGGAGGAGGAGGAGAGCGAGAGAGTACGATAGAGTGAGAGAGGAGGGGAGAGAGAGATGGACAAGGAGAGAGAAGTAGAGGGAGATGAGGGAGGGAAGGAGGAAGAAGGAGAGAGAAGGAGACGGAGAGAGGGAGAAGAGTGGAGATGGGAAGGAGAAGGAGAGAGGGAGAGAAGCAAGAGGAGAAGGCAAGCGAGGGAGAGAGAAGGAGAAGGGGAAAGAGAAGGAGAGGTATTGAAGTAGAGGAGAAGGAGAGAGAGGGAAGGAGATGGAAGACTAAGAGTGAGGGATAAGGAGAGAGAAGATAGAACGGAAGAGAGAATCAGAGAGTGGAGTGGGAAGGAGAGAGCGCGGGACAACAAGAGAGTGAAAAACAAGGAGAAGGTGGGGAGAGAGAGAAGGAGAGTGTGAGACGACAAAGAAGGAAATGGGTAAACAAGGAGAGAGGGACGGAGAGAGACAGAGCTAGAAAGAGAAGGAGAGAGAGTAGAGGTGGACGGAGGGGGAGAGAGTGAGAAGGGCAAGGAGAGATGGAGTAGCAGAGAGAACAATAGAGAAGGAGAGAGAGGGAGAAGGAGAGCGACAAGGAGGGAGTGAAACGGAGAAGGGGAGACGGTGAATTAGAGCGAGAAGTGGAGAGAGAGAGAAACAGAAGGAGAGAGGGAGAAAGAGTGAGGGAGTCGGGAAGTGAGCTAGACGGAGAAAGACGAGGAGAAGGAGAGAGAGAAGGAAGAGGAGACTGGAAGGGAAGGAGAGAAGGAAAGAGGGAGGGAGAAGGAGAAGTAGAGAGAGAAATAGAGGGAAGGAGAATGGGGAGAGAGAGAAGGAGAACGAGAGGAGTGAGAGAGAGTGAAGGTGACGGAGAGGAAAAGAAGAGGGAGGAGAAGAAAGAAGGACAAGCGAAGCACAAGGAGAGAGATGAGAGAAAGAGAAGGAGGGAGAGGAGGGAGAGGAGGAGGGAGAAGAAGGGTAGAGGAGGAGGGAGAAGGAGAACAAGAGCGAGGGCAAGGAGAGAAGAATAAGGGCACACGGAGAGAATGAGAAGGGGAGAGTAGATAAGGAGAGAGAGAGATAGAAGGACAATGCGAGTGAGAGGGGAGGAGAGCGAGAAGGAGACGAGGAGAGGAGATATAGAGGAGGAGGAGGAGAGAGAGAAGGAAAGAGAGAGAGGGAGGAGGAGAGCGAGAGAGTACGATAGAGTGAGAGAGGAGGGGAGAGAGAGATGGACAAGGAGAGAGAAGTAGCGGGAGATGGGGAAGGGAAGGAGGAAGAATGAGAGAGAAGGAGACGGAGAGAGGGAGAAGAGTGGAGATGGGAAGGAGAAGGAGAGAGAGGGAGAGAAGCAAGAGGAGAAGGCAAGCGAGGGAGAGAGAAGGAGAAGGGGAAAGAGAAGGAGAGGTATTGAAGTAGAGGAGAAGGAGAGAGAGGGAAGGAGATGGAAGACGAAAAGTGAGGGATAAGGAGAGAGAAGATAGAAGGGAAGAGAGAATCAGAGAGTGGAGTGGGAAGGAGAGAGCGCGGGACAACAAGAGAGTGAAAAACAAGGAGAAGGAGGGGAGGGAGAGAAGGAGAGTGTGGGACGACAGAGAAGGAAGTGGGTAACAAGGAGAGTGGGACGGAGAGAGAGAGAGCTAGAAGGAGAAGGAGAGAGAGGAGAGGTGGACGGAGGGGGAGAGAGTGAGAAGGGCAAGGAGAGATGGAGAAGCAGCGAGAACAATAGAGAAGGAGAGAGAGGGAGAAGGAGAGCGACAAGGAGGGAGTGAAACGGAGAAGGGGAGAGAGTGAATTTGAGCGAGAAGTGGAGAGAGGAGAGAGAGAAAGAGAAGGAGAGAGGGAGAAAGAGTGAGGGAGTCGGTAAGTGAGTTAGACGGAGAAAGACAAGGAGAAGGAGAGAGAGAAGGAAGAGGAGACTGGAAGGGAAGGAGAGAAGGAAAGAGGGAGGGAGAAGGAGAAGTAGAGAGAGAAATAGAGGGAAGGAAAAGGGGGAGAGAGGGGGAGAACAAGACGAGTGAGAGAGAGTGAAGGTGGCGGAGAGGAAAAGAAGAGGGAGGAGGAGAGAGAAGGACAAGCGAAGCAGAAGGAGAGAGACGAGAGAAAGAGAAGGAGGGAGAGGAGGGAGAGGAGTAGGGAGAGGAAGGGTAGAGGAGGAGGGAGAAGGAGAACAAGTGAGAGGGCAAGGAGAGAAGAATAAGGGCACACGGAGAGAAGTAGAAGGGGAGAGTAGATAAGGAGAGAGAGAGAGAGAGAGAGAAGGACAATGGGGGTGAGAGGGGAGGAGAGCGAGAAGGAGACGAGGAGAGGAGAGATAGAGGAGGAGGAGAGAGAGAAGGAAAGAGAGAGAAGGAGGAGGAGAGCGAGGGAGTATGGGAAAGAGAAAGATGAGAGTCGTCCCTAGGGTTTCGTTGCCCCCTCTCTCACGTTTCCTCCACCAAAAACTCTCATTTCTCCACCAAAACCACTCATTTCTCCACCAAATCTCGTGCTCTCTCTCTCTATGGAGAGCTCTTCTCATTTGGTTGAGCCAAATGGGGATGGTGGCATGGGAAAGCATCCTTATGAGGCACCAAAACGTGTGGAGGGGGGGCAAGGATCTCACCACCTCAACCTAAGAGATGGTCGGATCTCTTCAATGCCGGCGAGATCTCCATGACAAAGTTGGAGTTTGTTCCACCAGGCGAGAAGGAGGGAGGAAAGGTGGCTAGGTGCTCGAGAGAGGAAGTGGCCGAAGCTCTCAAACGTTGGGATAAGGTGTAGTTGGCTATTTCATCAACTTCAAGGCACATTTGCCGACATTAGAACGCCATCTACACAAGCTTTGGGGGCTGGTCGGAGGTTTGGAGGTCATAGGACGGTGCCAAGGATTCCTACTCTTTCGTTTCACGTTGGGAGAGGACCGTAAGCGTGCCCTTGAGGGTGAGCCGTGGTTCATCCGGGGTGCACCACTAGTTGTCGAAGCTTGGGGACCGAAGGTTGAGATGAAGCGAGCAAAGATTACTACGGTGCCGATTTGGATTCGCTTGCCGGAGTTGGACCTTCGTTTTTGGTCCTCTAGAAATCTAAGCTCCATTGCTAGTGTTCTTGGAAGACCACTTCACATGGATGAACACACCGCATCCGGAAGGAGGTTGGCCTATGCACGAGTGTGTGTAGAGGTGAACCACGACTTCAACTACCCCAAGTGGGTTGAGGTGTGCGTGGAGGAAGGAGGGGAGACGAGGGTGGCCGTTGAGTATGAGTGGATTCCCGGGTATTGCACGAAATGTGAAGAGTTTGGGCATGTGGTAGAGAGGTGCCCAAAGAAGATGTATGTGCCACCGGTTGGGAAGGAGAGAATCAAGCGCAAGGAAGAGTGGGTGGTAGTGGATGGCCGACGGCCGGCCACGAAAAAGGATGTCACTCATGGTGTTGGAGGAAGGAAGGCCCCCGTTGTAGTAGCGGTGGATGATGGATTTGAGAAAGATTCGGAGGAAGAGGTAGGCCGGGAGGAGGGAGAAGACGTCGGAGCTACCTTGGCCATCCTTGGGAGCAAGGAAGAAGGTGATGACGTGGAGGGAGGGGCTGATGTGGATGTGGAGGAGGGTGACGTAGATGAGGGTGATGTGGAGGATGTGCCAAATGGGGATGAGCCATGTGGATTTACGTGCCAACATGGAGGAGTGGAGGCAAATTTGAACTTAGCTCAAGAAGTGGTGTGCTCCTCCCACTTGGAGAGGACAAATTGGGAAAGGCCATGTGGAAAGGGTGGGCAGCCTTTGGGAGACAAGAAGGACAAGGTAGTGGGTGGGTTTGTGGTCCCAAAAGTGTTGGGAACCAAAAGTAGAAAGGCAGAATCCAATTTTGTCTCTTGTGGGGACAATGGTGTTAGAAGGGAAGAAAAGGAGGGAGGACATGTGGAAAGGTGGAAGCTTCTCTTGCACAAAAGGAGGGCTCAAAGGAGACCACGAACCAGGACGCGCCACGTGGTAATGACATCCAATCATTGCCAAAGGATCCTTTTGGCCAAAGAAAGGACCATATACGTGAGGATGGGAGTGTGCATGCATGCATTTTGGGTGGGACTTGCTCCACACGTGATTTACAAGGAGGCATGAGGATTTTGGAGGGAAAATTGCAAGGTGACCTCGGACTTATAGGAGTAATAGGCGAACGGGCTAGGATGCGATCCCCCCGCCAATGGTGAACTTAGATGATTTATCACCTCAATCCACCTTCCAAGGTGTGCGTGAGGTCGTGATGAGGCAACAAAACCTCTTGAAGAATGGCGGGAAGGGCAAGATGGATTATGAGGAGCTCACACCAAGTGATGTTGAGGATGCCGCGTTGATGGGGTTAGAGCAAAGGGAGTTCATGCGCATCAAAAAGAAGCATGGAGATGTAAGTTCTTATGTGGAGGAGCCATGGTGCTACGATTCAGATTCGGATGGATTGAGCTCGAGCACCTCAAAACTCGTGAAAGCGTCGAAGAGGAAAAAGGTGAAGAAGAAGAAGGGTCGACGTTAGTTGTGCTTCTTGAGAATGTCAAGCCTAGGCGTGAGGAGTATTGTGTAATTTGCACGAGTAGGATTAGGACCCGTTGTTAGACTAGCGTGAGTCGATGTATGTTTTTATTTTCGCGATTACGAATTGCTCATTCCAGAGTAATTCCTAGCGCTTCACTGTATGTTTTTTTTGCATGTACGTTTATTGAGGCATCAATAAATTTAGCGGCTCTACCGAGACCGCCCTTTTATTTTGCAAAAAAAAAAGGAGAGCGAGAAAGTACGATAGAGTGAGAGAAGAGGGGAGAGAGAGATGGACAAGGAGAGAGAAGTAGAGGGAGATGGGGGAGGGAAGGAGGAAGAAGGAGAGAGAAGGAGACGGAGAGAGGGAGAAGAGTGGAGATGGGAAGGAGAAGGAGAGAGAGGGAGAGAAGCAAAAGGAGAAGGCAAGCGAGGGAGAGAGAAGGAGAAGGAGAAAGAGAAGGAGAGGTATTGAAGTAGAGGAGAAGGAGAGAGAGGGAAGGAGATGGAAGACGAAGAGTGAGGGATAAGGAGAGAGAAGATAGAAGGGAAGAGAGAATCAGAGAGTGGAGTGGGAAGGAGAGAGCGCGGGACAACAAGAGAGTGAAAAACAAGGAGAAGGAGGGGAGAGAGAGAAGGAGAGTGTGGGACGAGAGAGAAGGAAATGGGGAAACAAGGAGAGAGGGACGGAGAGAGAGAGCTAGAAGGAGAAGGAGAGAGAGGAGAGGTGGACGGAGGGGGATAGAGTGAGAAGGGCAAGGAGAGATGGAGAAGCAGAGAGAACAATAGAGAAGGAGAGAGACGGAGAAGGAGAGCGACAAGGAGGGAGTGAAACGGAGAAGGGGAGAGAGTGAATTAGAGCGAGAAGTGGAGAGAGGAGAGAGAGAAAGAGAAGGAGAGAGGGAGAAAGAGTGAGGGAGTCGGTAAGTGAGCTAGACGGAGAAAGACAAGGAGAAGAGAGAGAGAAGGAAGAGGAGACTGGAAGGGAAGGAGAGAAGGAAAGTGGGAGGGAGAAGGAGAAGTAGAGAGAGAAATAGAGGGAAGGAGAAGGGGGAGAGAGAAGGAGAACGAGAGGAGTGAGAGAGAGTGAAGGTGACGGAGAGGAAAAGAAGAGGGAGGTGGAGAGAGAAGGACAAACGAAACAGAAGGAGAGAGATGAGAGAAAGAGAAGGAGGGAGAGGAGGGAGAGGAGGAGGGAGAAGAAGGGTAGAGGAGGAGGGAGAAGGAGAACAAGAGAGAGGGCAAGGAGAGAAGAATAAGGGCACACGGAGAGAAGGAGAAGGGGAGAGTAGATAAGGAGGGAGAGAGAGAGAAGGACAATGGGAGTGAGAGGGGAGGAGAGCGAGAAGGAGACGAGGAGAGGAGAGATAGAGGAGGAGGAGGAGAGAGAGAAGGAAAGAGAGAGAAGGAGGAGGAGGAGAGCGAGAGAGTACGATAGAGTGAGAGAGGAGGGGAGAGAGAGATGGACAAGGAGAGAGAAGTAGAGGGAGATGGGGGAGGGAAGGAGGAAGAAGGAGAGAGAAGGAGAAGGAGAGAGGGAGAAGAGTAGAGATGGGAAGGAGAAGGAGAGAGGGCGAGAAGCAAGAGGAGAAGGCAAGCGAGGGAGAGAGAAGGAGAAGGGGAAAGAGAAGGAGAGGTATTGAAGTAGAGGAGAAGGAGAGAGAGGGAAGGAGATGGAAGACGAAGAGTGAAGGATAAGGAGAGAGAAGATAGAAGGGAAGAGAGAATTAGAGAGCGGAGTGGGAAGGAGAGAGCGCGGGACAACAAGAGAGTGAAAAACAAGGAGAAGGTGGGGAGAGAGAGAAGGAGAGTGTGGGACGAGAGAGAAGGAAATGGGGAAACAAGGAGAGAGGGACGGAGAGAGAGAGCTAGAAGGAGAAGGAGATAGAGGAGAGGTGGACGGAGGGGGAGAGAGTGAGAAGGGCAAGGAGAGATGGAGAAGCAGAGAGAACAATAAAGAATGAGAGAGAGGGAGAAGGAGAGCGACAAGGAGGGAGTGAAACGGAGAAGGGGAGAGAGTGAATTAGAGCGAGAAGTGGAGAGAGGAGAGAGAGAAAGAGAAGGAGAGAGGGAGAAAGAGTGAGGGAGTCGGTAAGTGAGCTAGACGGAGAAAGACAAGGAGAAGAGAGAGAGAAGGAAGAGGAGACTGGAAGGGAAGGAGAGAAGGAAAGAGGGAGGGAGAACGAGAAGTAGAGAGAGAAATAGAGGGAAGGAGAAGGGGGCGAGAGAAGGAGAACGAGAGGAGTGAGAGAGAGTGAAGGTGACAGAGAGGAAAAGAAGAGGGAGGAGGAGAGAGAAGGACAAGCAAAGTAGAAGGAGAGAGATGAGAGAAAGAGAAGGAGGGAGAGGAGGGAGAGGAGGAGGGAGAAGAAGGGTAGAGGAGGAGGGAGAAGGAGAACAAGAGAGAGGGCAATGAGAGAAGAATAAGGGCACACGGAGAGAAGGAGAAGGGGAGAGTAGATAAAGAGAGAGAGAGAGAGAGAAGGACAATGGGAGTGAGAGGGGAGGAGAGCGAGAAGGAGACGAGGAGAGGAGAGATAGAGGAGGAGGAGAGAGAGAAGGAAAGAGAGAGAAGGAGGAGGAGGAGGAGAGCGAGAGAGTACGATAGAGTGAGAGAGGAGGGGAGAGAGAGTTGGACAAGGAGAGAGAAGTAGAGGGAGATGGGGGAGGGAAGGAGGAAGAAGGAGAGAGAAGGAGAGGGAGAGAGGGAGAAGAGTGGAGATGGGAAGGAGAAGGAGAGAGAGGGAGAGAAGCAAGAGGAGAAGGCAAGCGAGGGAGAGAGAAGGAGAAGGGGAAAGAGAAGGAGAGGTATTGAAGTAGAGGAGACGGAGAGAGAGGGAAGGAGATGGGAGATGAAGAGTGAGGGATAAGGAGACAGAAGATAGAAGGGAAGAGAGAATTAGAGAGTGGAGTGGGAAGGAGAGAGCGCGGGACAACAAGAGAGTGAAAAACAAGGAGAAGGAGGGGAGAGAGAGAAGGAGAGTGTGGGATGAGAGAGAAGGAAATGGGGAAACAAGGAGAGAGGGACGGAGAGAGAGAGCTAGAAGGAGAAGGAGAGAGAGAGGAGAGGTGGACGGAGGGGGGGAGAGTGAGAAGGGCAAGGGGAGAAGGAGAAGCAGAGAGAACAATAGAGAAGGAGAGAGACGGAGAAGGAGAGCGACAAGGAGGGAGTGAAACGGAGAAGCAGAGAGAGTGAATTAGAGCGAGAAGTGGAGAGAGGAGAGAGAGAAAGAGAAGGAGAGAGGGATAAATAGTGAGGGAGAAGGTAAGTGAGCTAGACGGAGAAAGACAAGGAGAAGGAGAGAGAGAAGGAAGAGGAGACTGGAATGGAAGGAGAGAAGGAAAGAGGGAGGGAGAAGGAGAAGTAGAGAGAGAAATAGAGGGAAGGAGAAGGGGGAGAGAGAAGGAGAACGAGAGGAGTGAGAGAGAATGAAGATGACAGAGAGGAAAAGAAGAGGGAGGAGGAGAGAGAAGGACAAACGAAGCAGAAGGAGAGAGATGAGAGAAATAGAAGGAGGGAGAGGAGGGAGAGGAGGAGGGAGAAGAAGGGTAGAGGAGGAGGGAGAAGAAGAACAAGAGAGAGGGCAAGGAGGGAAGAATAAGGGCACACGGAGAGAAGGAGAAGGGGAGAGTAGATAAGGAGAGAGAGAGAGAGAGAAGGACAATGGGAGTGAGAGGGGAGGAGAGCGAGAAGGACACGAGGAGAGGAGAGATAGAGTAGGAGGAGAGAGAGAATGAAAGAGACAAGGAGGAGGAGAGCGAGAGAGTACGATAGAGTGAGAGAGGAGGGGAGAGAGAGATGGACAAAGAGAGAGAAGTAGAGGGAGATGGGGGAGGGAAGGAGGAAGAAGGAGAGAGAAGGAGACGGAGAGAGGGAGAAGAGTGGAGATGGGAAGGAGAAGGAGAGATGGAGAGAAAAGGCAAGCAAGGGAGAGAGAAGGAGAAGGGGAAAGAGAAGGAGAGGTAGTGAAGTAGAGGAGAAGGAGAGAGAGGGAAGGAGATGGAAGACGAAGAGTGAGAGATAAGGAGAGAGAAGATAGAAGGGAAGAGAGAATCAGAGAGTGGAGTGGGAAGGAGAGAGCGCGGGACAACAAGAGAGTGAAAAACAAGGAGAAGGAGGGGAGAGAGAGAAGGAGAGTGTGGGACGAGAGAGAAGGAGATGGGGAAACAAGGAGAGAGGGACGGAGAGAGAGAGCTAGAAGGAGAAAGAGAGAGAGGAGAGGTGGACGGAGGGGGAGAGAGTGAGAAGGGCAAGGAGAGATAGAGAAGCAGAGAGAACAATAGAGAAGGAGAGAGAGGGAGAAGGAGAGCGACAAGGAGGGAGTGAAACGGAGAAGGGGAGAGAGTGAATTAGAGCGAGAAGTGGAGAGAGGAGAGAGAGAAAGAGAAGGAGAGAGGGAGAAAGAGTGAGGGAGTCGGTAAGTGAGCTAGACGGAGAAAGACAAGGAGAAGGAGAGAGAGAAGGAAGAGGAGATTGGAAGGGAAGGAGAGAAGGAAAGAGGGAGGGAGAAGGAGAAGTAGAGAGAGAAATAGAGGGAAGGAGAAGGGGGAGAGAGAAGGAGAATGAGAGGAGTGAGAGAGAGTGAAGGTGACGGAGAGGAAAAGAAGAGGGAGGAGGAGAGAGAAGGACAAGCGAAGCAGAAGGAGAGAGATGAGAGAAAGAGAAGGAGGGAGAGGAGGGAGAGGAGGAGGGAGAAGAAGGGTATGTAAGCAAATAACTATTCTGTAGGTTCAGGAGTACCTTTCTTGGAGATAACCTGTGGCAGCGGTAGGAAGATCGGAGGTCACCTTGCGGAATCCTTCTCACCGTTCGGTCTCCTACTCTCTTGGAGAAGAAGCACGTGTCCACAACCCAAGAGTCTACGGATTAGCTTGGTGGATGTGGAGGGACGAATGGGAGGGAGAGGGAGAGGTGGCGGCTAGGGTTTGGTGGGGCTAGGGTTTGCACACAAGAATTAGTCCATCCAATGGGAGGCTCCCCTCCTTATATAGATGGCCCCACCCAAAACCCTAATGCGCAACCAATGAGAGTGCGCCACGTGTATGTGCTTTGGGCAAACATCATCTTAATCCTTAGATTAATCCAATATCTCCCACTTGCACAATAGCACGTCAACAACACATCATCTTCTTTTGTGTCCCTGACACATACGTATATATCCCCGATACATACAATCATAAGATGGCAATGTGTCACCTCTTCATGTGTCCCTGACACATATGTATACATCCCTGATATATACAACTATTTCTCTCTTCCAAGAATGCATCCACAATACGCAAGTCTCTGATCATGTATCCCTGATACAAGACCATATGTGTCCCCGACACATGTACTCTTCCGATCATACGGACAAATGGGTCGTGCGACCGGTGATGCACCTGCAATTTAGGAGTCTCAAACTAGAAACCTTACTAGAAGGGCAGAATGACAACATCCTCACAAAAATAACAATTAAGCATTCAAATGCACATCACTGTTCCACAGGTTTACTCAGAAACTCACTTGACATGAACGGTATCTCGATCCCTCGGAGAGAATACCTTCTTGTCCTTAAGGTACTTGCTACTTTATCCAATACAGTTGGGCCCAGCAAATACTTTTAGTGCAGTCGAGTTAAACCTTTCCCTTCGCCCCAGACCACCATTACACTCAGAGTTGACTCCTTTCCCGAAGATGCCTCTTTAGACCGAATCTCTCATGGTCATAGATAACATCCCAAAGTAGCCACATCAACTCTTTGCTTCATGGTGTCATCGAAGGTCACTGAGGGCAACTAAATGACAATCAAGTCTTGGACTCACACAGTGAAGGAGCAGGGATCCCTCCTTTCACTTCCAAATGGTCGCTCAGCACATGTTGTATGACAAACATGCTATGGTGGATCATATTGCACACAATAGTATGTCTGTCTCTCAACACCATACAAGTCTTAGTCCAGTCGTAGCCCCTCTGCGCCTGACCCGAGCTTCATCATTGTCGCCTTAACACCATACAGGTGTTACCTGGCGCCACATGTGATGCTCGCACTTGGCTTCTATAGGTCACATGAATTGTGGGAACATTCATGTCAATCCTCACCAACATAGAGGATCTCATCTTGATTCCTAATCAAGGCGACTGTCCTATCATGAACTACTCTGGATCTATCATACAAGATCTCTTCATGATCAGTCTCATCTCTGCTCGCTATCAAAAGTGCCAGAGGCGAATGCTCGTGTGAGTAAGCATTCTTCAGCCTATTGACAGAATAATATTTTATGCTAGAACAACTATATAAACCAAACAAATATAGTTGAAAGGAAAAACACAATCACTCATAAAAGGAAGTTAGACATGCCAATACATCAAAGTCTGCGTAAGCCTAAGGACTTCACATGAGACACAAACGAGTCCTTAGCTATAGCCTTGGTAAGAGGGTCAGCTACCATAAGACTAGTAGACACATGTCTCAACTCAACTTCCTTTCTCGCTATAATGTCCTTCACAAAGTGGAACCATGTCCATTTTGGCATTCTCTTCAGGAGTCTCAGGATGCTTTATCAAGGCTTAAGTGCAAACCCTTCTCAATAGGAGTGTCGATTGGTTTGCATTTGTCCATATGGTATTTCTTCAAGATGTTGTTAATGTAAGTCTCTTGAGACAATCCTAGAAGTCTCTTGGACCTATTTCTAACTATCTTGACACCAAGGACGTAGCTAGCTTCACCCATGTCCTTCATATCAAACGTGGAGGACAACCACTCCTTAGTGGATTTCAGCAGCTCTTTGCTATTGTCAGCCATGAGTATGTCATCAACATACAAGGTCAGAATGACAAATTTACCATTGGATCTCTTAACGTACACAGTGATCTTCCTCAAGCATAGAGAATGCATTCTCTGTTATAGCTTGATGGAAGCGAATGTTCCACTGTCTAGACGCTTGTTTTAAGCCATATAAGGACTTATTGAGCTTGCACACTTTGCACTCTTGTCCTTTGACTTCAAAACCTTGAGGTTGATCCATATAGATCTCCTCCTTAAGTTCTCCATTGAGAAAAGCAGTCTTTACATCCATTTGGTAAAGCTCTAAGTCCATCTGAGCTACAATAGCTAGTAGAAGGCGGATGGAGGCAAACCTAACCACGGGTGAAAATGTTTCCTCAAAATCCACGCCTTCTCTTTGGGTGTAGCCTTTAGCTACCAGTCTAGCCTTGAATCTATCAATAGATCCATCCGCCTTCCTCTTAATCTTGAGGATCCACTTGGCCCCAATGGCCTTTCGGTTCGGCGGTAAGTCGACCAAGTCCCAGACTCGATTAACTTTCATCGACTCCAACTCTTCCTTTATAGCTTCTAACCACTCTTTAGCATTTGGACCTTCCAAAGCCTCTTTCAAGGTCTCCGGTTCTTGCTCATCGATTATTGTCATCCCGGATGATTCATAATCAATTTCTTCTTGAGCTATCATGAGGGCCTCTTCCTCTAAGCAAAACCGCCTACGAGGAATGAGCCCGCGTTTGCTTCGACGCAGATGGATATCTGATGGCTCATCCTCCGTGAGAGCTATCGGATCCTCAGCATTGCTGCTCCCACTAGGATCGACTGGTTGAACCTCATGTTCAACTTCCAGATCATGATCCCGTGGAGTGGCAATGTCCTCATCTTGTTGTTCAAAGAAGTCCACTGACTCTTTGATAGCTCCAGCAAGGGTTTTAAAAATCATTTTCCAAGAATGTGGCATCCCTAGACTCCAGATCCGTCCTTCTTTCATTCTCGTCTACCCCGATAAAAACATAACCTTTGGAGAAATCAAAGATACACTTTTTCCCTCTAGGTCCTAGTTTTCCATATCGGTGACTAGTAGAATGAATGTATGCCGCACCCCCAAGGACGCAGCAGACTAAAATCAGGCTTCCGTCCTGTCCATAACTCATATGGAGTTGAGGGAACCGATTTTGTTGGAACTCTATTGAGCATATAGGCAGCAGTCATTAGAGCATCTCCCAAAACGAAATTGGTAAGCTCGCATGTACCATCATGGATCTAACCATGTCTAGCAACGTTCTATTCCTTCTCTCGGCAACACCATTTTGCTGAGGAGTATAAGGCATAGTGAGTTGTCTAGATATCCCCTTTTCATCACATAACTCCTTGAACATTATGGAGAGATACTCACAACCTCTATCCATTCTAAGAGTTTTTATCTTATTATCCAACTGATTCTCAACTAAGCTCATGAATTTCTTAAAACATTCTAGAGCTTCTGACTTGTGAGAAATAAGATAAATATGACCATATCTAGTGAAGTCATCAATGAATTTGATGAAGTAACTTTGTCCATGTCTAGTACGCACATTCAAAGGTCCACAAATATCTCAGTGAATTAGTTCTAAAGGAGAAGTAGCCCTAATGGCTTTTCCGAACGGTTTTCTAGTTGCCTTTCCAGCTAGACAATATTCACAGGTCGGCAATTCAAATTTGGAGCATTCTCCTAATACCTCCTCCTTTGTCAACTTGTTCATCCGGTCAACACCAATGTGACCTAGTCTACCATGCCACATAACTGAATCATTATTCATGGAACTTTGGCTCACAAAGGCACTAGCGTTATGATTGAAATCATAAATTGCGTCCAACACAATAAAACCGTCAGAAAGAAAAGCACGTCCATAATAAATGTTAGAAAGGTATAAACTCATATCATTGTTCTCCAAAACAACTTTAAAACCATGTCTCATCAATACAACAACAGAAATAATATTTCGCCGTATAGCTGGTGCATACAACACGTCGTGAAGTAATAGGATCCGGCCACTTCGCAAAGCCACTTTGCATGTACCAACTCCAAGAACTTCAATGCTAGTGTTGTTTGCCATGTTTATTCGCCTCCCACTTGGAACACGGTGATATTCCTCGAAGGCAGAACGATCCTTTGTTACGTGGTCCGTGGCACCTGAATCCATAATCCACACAGGAGAATGATCAGTGAGCTTCACAGAACTACTCACGTTACAATTCGAGGGATTACACACAGTAATTACTTTTTGCTCAGTGCACTCACGAGCAAAATGTTCAGTCTTTCGACAGTTAAAACAAGTCACATTAGACTTATCTTTCCCACCCCTGGATCCTCGAGGTCGTTTCTTTCCAGCTTTGTTTTCTGTTTTGTTTGCATTTGCACCCTTCTTGCCTTTAAAACCCTGAGATCTATCTCTTTTGCGCTTAAAACCTGCACTCCTCCGAGGAGCGCCAGCTTCAGCAGCAAACACTTCAGTTAGAGGGGCTTCCGCAAGCATGCGGTCCTCCTCCAGCTCTAGGTGTTTTGCGGCCTCGTCAAATGTCCTGATGTCATCAGCATGGGTCAGATGGACCTTCATATGCTCCCAACTCTTCGAAGGCATTGATCTGATGAGAGCAGACACTTGCTCCTCATCGGTCTTAGCACGACCGACAGCACTCAGCTCGCTAATCATGTTTGACATTGCGGTAATATGTTGCCTCATTGTGTGACCTTGGCGCATTTTATACCCATCAAACATAAGCCCAAGCTGACGGGCCCTTGTGACGGAGGTCACTCCGTACTGAAACTTCACAGCTTCCCACAAGGCCTTTGCAGTTCGAAACTTTTCGAACCGCAGTAACAGATCGTCCCTCATTGAACTTAGAATTGTGATTCGAGCAATTCGGTCTTTCTTTTTCCATGCATTATAAACATCCAAGTTTCTGCGATGTTGCGCAGTATTCCCCTCCTCGGGGGGAGACATAGATTGGTTTATGTTTTCTAACATGTCCAGATCCTCTAAGAGATACTCAATTTTACGATGCCACAGATCGTAATTTCTTTCATTGAGTTTATCTTCTCGAGTCAGATCAGCGACAATGCTTTTGGAAGCAGCCATAAAGAATCTAGGACAATCAAAATACATAGCGATACATGAGTTCTAGCATAAAATATAACGAGCTACAATAATCATAAAGAATAAACTGACTTAATAGCTATAGCATTCAGACCAAAAGAAAACATAAAGCATTCGATCAAATCCTCATGCAATAGTTAATAAAGCCATTTTAGTAATCTAGATATTGAGCTGCACCATGATTTAATGACCCAAAAAAACGTTTTAAATCATGGTAAATTAGCAAATAAAAAAAATTACCGCCGGTTGCAAGGTGGTTTACACAAAACACTTCAACATTGCAACTCCCACTAGGCATGCGAGTTCCCAAAAAACGGTTTTCAAAAAACAATCAACATCACACAGATATGATTACTACATTACTTCCATATCGAGCTAATGATCCCCATTAGGGATTTAGCCTCGTCGACGGGAACCTGCATGAGTCTTATAGCAATAATATCGCAATAATAAAAATAAAGGAGCCCCTCGTCTCCTCAGGGCAATAAACAGTCCACAGTCCATAATTATTACAGTCCATAAATATTACAGTCCATTGCGATAACTATTGCAAATGGAAATAAATAAATGAAATTACGCTCATCTCTCAATAAGGCAGTAAATAAAATCAGGAATCATTCATTCCACATAGCCACAATCTTTCCATACGTTAGCACAATCCGACGTATGAAAAAATACCATAAAGTGTGCACCTCATTCAAACAATAAGGATGTAATGCATAAGGAAACAATGCATGAATGGGGCACGAAAATAGGCAAAAAAACGTGTTAGGTAATGACAACCAATCTCCACAATAATCATTCTCAAAACAGAATTTTTTTTTCTTTCCATAATCAATATAATCATGCAATCAATAATAATTATGCTACTTCTAATGGAAAGAAAAAATTCGAAATTATATGGTGGAGAACAACACATATTTTTTGCATCAAAGGAAACCATCCAAACATATTTTTAAGGCAATAAAATTCGAGCCCATAATATCTTTCCAAAATTTCAGAATTAGCCAATCTTTCCATAATCAATATAAGCATGCAATCAACAATAATTATGCTACTTGTAATGGAAAGAAAAATTCGAAATTCTTTGGTGGATGGCATCACATATATGCACATTTGATGAAAAGGAAATATTTCAAATGAAATGCATGCAATCATCCCAAAAGAAATCCGAAATATCCTTAATGAGATTAACATATATGTGCATTCAATCATAAAGGAAATATTTCAAATGAAATGCATGCAATTATTCCAAAAGAAATCCGAAATATCCTTAATGAGATTAACATATATGTGCATTCAATCATAAAGGAAATATTTCAAATGAAATGAATGATCTCATTCCAAAAAAAACGAAATATACAATATGGTAACTCAATATTCATGTATACATGCTCAAAGATTAGAATAAATAATATCTAACCCTAATTCGTAAAAATCAGGAAAATAGACATCTTATTTCATGTATACATGTGCATGATTTAGAAGAATCAACATGGAAAATAATTTCTGATTTTATCTAATACATGCACAAAGAATAGAGGTAACAACACAGAAAAAACAGAATTCTGGTCACATCTATTTATGTGCAATTATAGGAGAGCAACATATCATATTGGCTCAAAATAAAATCAGGAAAAATCCATCTTAAACCATGCACATATGCACAAGAATGGAGGAGCAAAATCTAACCCTAGATGCATGCTCTAATGAACCAAAACATGCGCAACATGTAGAAACTAGTCTAAACCCTAATTGCATGTTAGAAAGAAATCAGCAAACATGCACCACTTATATCTCAAAATGAATGATCATATTATTTCATTTAAAGATCGAAAACCTCTGGGTTTTCATTTCCAGAATATGAAAACGACTTTGAAAGAAAAAAATCATGAACAATCAACATATATAACATGCGCATCATGTAAATAAGCAATGTTGATTTTCTGTTTTCTTTCTTTCTCCAAAAACATAACCACCGAATATTTTGTTTTTATCTCAAATCAGATTATCATGAAACAAAAATTCATCAAGCATGGTGAGGATTCGAAGGTAACCGAGACGGCTCTGGTACCAATGTAAGCAAATAACGATTCTACAGGTTCAGGAGTACCTTTCTTGGAGAAAACCTGTGGCAGCGGAAGGAAGATCGGAGGTCACCTTACGGAATCCTTCTCACCGGTCGGTCTCCTACTCTCTTGGAGAAGAAGCACGTGTCCACAACCCAAGAGTCTACGGATTAGCTTGGTGGATGTGGAGGGACGAATGGGAGAGAGAGGGAAAGGTGGCGGCTAGGGTTTGGTGGGGCTAGGGTTTGCACACAAGAATTAGACCATCCAATGGGAGGCTCCCCTCCTTATATAGATGGCCCCACCCAAAACCCTAATGCGCAACCAAAGAGAGTGCGCCACGTGTCAGTGCTTTGGGCAAACATCATCTTAATCCTTAGATTAATCCAATAGGGTAGAGGAGGAGGGCGAAGGAGAACAAGAGAGAGGGCAAGGAGAGAAGAATAAGTGCACACGGAGAGAAGGAGAAGGGGAGAGAGAGAGAGAGAAGGACAATGGGAGTGAGAGGGGAGGAGAGCGAGAAGGAGACGAGGAGAGGAGAGATAGAGGAGGAGGAGAGAGAGAAAGAAAGAGAGAGAAGGAGGAGGAGAGCGAGAGAGTACGATAGAGTGAGAGAGGAGGGGAGAGAGAGATGGACAAGGAGAGAGAAGTAGAGGGAGATGGGGGAGAGAAGGAGGAAGGAGACAGAGAGAGGGAGAAGAGTGGAGATGGGAAGGAGAAGGAGAGAGAGGGAGAGAACCAAGAGGAGAAGGAAAAGCGAGGGAGAGTGAAGGAGATGGAAGACGAAGAGTGAGGGATAAGGAGAGAGAGGGAAGGAGATGGAAGACGAAGAGTGAGGGATAAGGAGAGAGAAGATAGAAGGGAAGAGAGAATCAGAGAGTGGAGTGGAAAGGAGAGAGCGCGGGACAACAAGAGAGTGAAAAACAAGGAGAAGGAGGGGACAGAGAGAAGGAGAGTGTGGGACGAGAGAGAAGGAAATGGGGAAACAAGGAGAGAGGGACGAGGAGAGAAAGCTAGAAGGAGAAGGAGAGAGAGGAGAGGTGAACGGAGGGGGAGAGAGTGAGAAGGGCAAGGAGAGATGGAGAAGCAGAGAGTACAATAGAGAAGGAGAGAGAGGGAGAAGTAGAGCGACAAGGAGGGAGTGAAACGGAGAAGGGGAGAGAGTGAATTAGAGCGAGAAGTGGAGAGAGGAGAGAGAGAAAGAGAAGGAGAGAGGGAGAAAGAGTGAGGGAGTCGGTAAGTGAGCTAGACGAAGAAAGACAAGGAGAAGGAGAGAGAGAAGGAAGAGGAGACTGGAAGGGAAGGAGAGAAGGAAAGAGGGAGGGAGAAGGAGAAGTAGAGAGAGAAATAGAGGGAAGGAGAAGGGGGAGAGAGTAGGAGAACGAGAGGAGTGAGAGAGAGTGAAGGTGACGGAGAGGAAAAGAAGAGGGAGGAGGAGAGAGAAGGAGAAGCGAAGCAGAAGGAGAGAGATGAGAGAAAGAGAAGGAGGGAGAGGAGGGAGAGGAGGAGGGAGAAGAAGGGTAGAGGAGGAGGGAGAAGGAGAACAAGAGAGAGGGCAAGGAGAGAAGAATAAGGGCACACGGAGAGAAGGAGAAGGGGAGAGTAGAAAGGGAGAGAGAGAGAGAGAAGGACAATGGGAGTGAGAGGGGAGGAGAGCGAGAAGGAGACGAGGAGAGGCGAGATAGAGGAGGAGGAGAGAGAGAAGGAAAGAGAGAGAAGGAGGAGGAGAGCGAGAGAGTACGATAGAGTGAGAGATGAGGGGAGAGAGAGATGGACAAGGAGAGAGAAGTATAGGGAGATGGGGGAGGGAAGGAGGAAGAAGGAGAGAGAAGGAGACGGAGAGAGGGAGAAGACTGGAGATGGGAAGGAGAAGGAGAGAGAGGGAGAGAGAAGGAGAAGGGGAAAGAGAAGGAGAGGTATTGAAGTAGAGGAGAAGGAGAGAGAGGGAAGGAGATGGAAGACGGAGAGTAAGGGATAAGGAGAGATAACATAGAAGGGAAGAGAGAATGAGAGAGTGGAGTGGGAAGGAGAGAGAGCGGGACAACAAGAGAGTGAAAAACAAGGAGAAGGAGGGGAGAGAGAGAAGGAGAGTGTGGGACGAGAGAGAAGGAAATGGGGAAACAAGGAGAGAGGGACGGAGAGAGAGAGCTAGGAGGAGAAGGAGAGAGAGGAGAGGTGGACGGAGGGGGAGAGAGTGAGAAGGGCAAGGAGAGATGGAGAAGCAGAGAGAACAATAAAGAAGGAGAGAGAGGGAGAAGGAGAGCGACAAGGAGGGAGTGAAATGGAGAAGGGGAGAGAGTAAATTAGAGCGAGAAGTGGAGATAGGAGAGAGAGAGAAAGAGAAGGAGAGAGGGAGAAAGATTGAGGGAGTCGGTAAGTGAGCTAGATGGAGAAAGACAAGGAGAAGGAGAGAGAGAAGGAAGAGGAGACTGGAAGGGAAGGAGAGAAGGAAAGAGGGAGGGAGAAGGAGAAGTAGAGAGAGAAATAGAGGGAAGGAGAAGGGGGAGAGAGAAGGAGAACGAGAGGAGTGAGAGAGAATGAAGGTGACGGAGAGGAAAAGAAGAGGGAGGAGGAGAGAATAGGACAAGCGAAGCAGAAGGAGAGAGATGAGAGAAATAGAAGGAGGGAGAGGAGGGAGAGGAGGAGGGAGAAGAAGGGTAGAGGAGGAGGGAGAAGAAGGGTAGAGGAGGAGGGAGAAGGAGAACAAGAGAGAGGGCAAGGAGAGAAGAATAAGGGCACACGGAGAGAAGGAGAAGGGGGGAGTAGATAAGGAGAGAGAGAGAGAAGGACAATGGGAGTGAGAGGGGAGGAGAGCGAGAAGGAGAACGAGAGGAGTGAGAGAGAGTGAAGGTGACCGAGAGGAAAACAAGAGGGAAGAGGAGAGAGAAGGACAAGCGAAGCAGTAGGAGAGAGCTGAGAGAAAGAGAAGGAGACGGAGAGAGGGAGAAGAGTGGAGATGGGAAGGAGAAGGAGAGAGAGGGGGAGAAGCAAGAGGAGAAGGCAAGCGAGGGAGAGAGAAGGAGAAGGGGAAAGAGAAGGAGAGGTATTGAAGTAGAGGAGAAGGAGAGAGAGGGAAGGAGATGGAAGACGAAGAGTGAGGGATAAGTAGAGAGAAGATAGAAGGGAAGAGAGAATCAGAGAGTGGAGTGGGAAGGAGAGAGCGCGGGACAACAAGAGAGTGAAAAACAAGGAGAAAAAGGGGAGAGAGAAAAGGATAGTGTGGGACGAGAGAGAAGGAAATGGGGAAACAAGGAGAGAGGGACGGAGAGAGAGAGCTAGGAGGAGAAGGAGAGAGAGGAGAGGTGGACGGAGGGGGAGAGAGTGAGAAGGGCAAGGAGAGATGGAGAAGCAGAGAGAACAATAGAGAAGGAGAGAGAGGGAGAAGGAGAGCGACAAGGAGGGAGTGAAACGGAGAAGGGGAGAGAGTGAATTAGAGCGAGAAGTGGAGAGAGGAGAGAGAGAAAGAGAAGGAGAGAGGGAGAAAGAGTGAGGGAGTCGGTAAGTGAGCTAGACGGAGAAAGACAAGGAGAAGGAGAGAGAGAAGGAAGAGGAGACTGGAAGGGATTGAGAGAAGGAAAGAGGGAGGGAGAAGGAGAAGTAGAGAGAGAAATAGTGGGAAGGAGTAGGGGGAGAGAGAAGGACAAGCAAAGCAGAAGGAGAGAGATGAGAGAAAGAGAAGGAGGGAGAGGAGGGAGAGTAGGAGAGAGAAGAAAGGGGAGAGGAGGAGGGAGAAGGAGAACAAGAGAGAGGGCAAGGAGAGAAGAATAAGTGCACACGGAGAGAAGGAGACGGGGAGAGTAGATAAGGAGAGAGAGAGAGAGAGAGAGAGAGAGAGAGAGAGAGAGAGAGAGAGAAGGACAATGGGAGTGAGAAGGGAGGAGAGCGAGAAGGAGACGAGGAGAGGAGAGATAGAGGAGGAGGAGAGAGAGAAGGAAAGAGAGAGAAGAAGGAGGAGGAGAGCGAGAGAGTACGATAGAGTGAGAGAGGAGGGGAGTGAGAGATGGACAAGGAGAGAGAAGTAGAGGGAGATGGGGGAGGGAAGGAGGAAGAAGGAGAGAGAAGGAGACGGAGAGAGGGAGAAGAGTGGAGATGGGAAGGAGAAGGAGAGAGAGGGAGAGAAGCAAGAGGAGAAGGCAAGCGAGGGAGAGAGAAGGAGAAGGGGAAAGAGAAGGAGAGGTATTGAAGTAGAGGAGAAGGAGAGAGAGGGAAGGAGATGGAAGACGAAGAGTGATGGATAAGGAGAGAGAAGATAGAAGGGAAGAGAGAATCAGAGAGTGGAGTGGGAAGGAGAGAGCGCGGGACAACAAGAGAGTGAAAAACAAGGAGGGGAGAGAGAAGGAGAGTGTGGGACGAGAGAGAAGGAAATGGGGAAACAAGGAGAGAGGGACAGAGAGAGAGCTAGGAGGAGAAGGAGAGAGAGGAGAGGTGGACGGACGGGGAGAGAGTGAGAAGGGCAAGGAGAGATGGAGAAGCAGAGAGAACAATAGAGAAGGAGAGAGAGGGAGAAGGAGAGCGACAAGGAGGGAGTGAAACGGAGAAGGGGAGAGAGTGAATTAGAGCGAGAAGTGGAGAGAGGAGAGAGAGAAAGAGAAGGAGAGAGGGAGAAAGAGTGAGGGAGTCGGTAAGTGAGCTAGACGGAAAAGACAAGGAGAAGGAGAGAGAGAAGGAAGAGGAGACTGGAAGGGAAGGAGAGAAGGAAAGCGGGAGGGAGAAGGAGAAGTAGAGAGAGAAATACAGGGAAGGAGAAGGGGGAGAGAGAAGGAGAACGAGAGGAGTGAGAGAGAGTGAAGGTGACGGAGAGGAAAAGAAGAGGGAGGAGGAGATAGAAGGACAAGCGAAGCAGAAAGAGAGAGATGAGAGAAAGAGAAGGAGGGAGAGGAGGAGGGAGAAGAAGGGGAGAGGTGGAGGGAGAAGGAGAACAAGAGAGAGGGCAAGGAGAGAAGAATAAGGGCACACAGAGAGAAGGAGAAGGGGAGAGTAGATAAGGAGAGAGAGAGAGAAGGACAATGGGAGTGAGAGGGGAGGAGAGCGAGAAGGAGACGAGGAGAGGAGAGATAGAGGAGGAGGAGAATGTGAAGGAAAGAGAGAGAAGAAGGAGGAGGAGAGCGAGAAAGTACGATAGAGTGAGAGAGGAGGGGAGAGAGAGATGGACAAGGAGAGAGAAGTAGAGGGAGATGGGGGAGGGAAGGAGGAAGAAGGAGAGAGAAGGAGACGGAGAGAGGGAGAAGAGTGGAGATGGGAAGGGGAAGGAGAGAGAGGGAGAGAAGCAAGAGGAGAAGGCAAGCGAGGGAGAGAGAAGGAGAAGGGGAAAGGGAAGGAGAGTTATTGAAGTAGAGGAGAAGGAGGGAGAGGGAAGGAGATGGAAGACGAAGAGTGAGGGATAAGGAGAGAGAAGATCGAAGGGAAGAGAGAATCAGAGAGTGGAGTGGGAAGGAGAGAGCGCGGGAACACAAGAGAGTGAAAAACAAGGAGAAGGAGGGGAGAGAGAAGGAGAGTGAGGGACGAGAGACAAGGAAATGGGGAAACAAGGAGAGAGGGACGGAGAGAGAGAGCTAGGAGGAGAAGGAGAGCGAGGAGAGGTGGATGGAGGGGGAGAGAGTGAGAAGGGCAAGGAGAGATGGAGAAGCAGAGAGAACAATAGAGAAGGAGAGAGAGGGAGAAGGAGAGCGACAAGGAGGGAGTGAAACGGAGAAGGGGAGAGAGTGAATTAGAGCGAGAGGTGGAGAGAGGAGAGAGAGAAAGAGAAAGAGAAGGAGAGAGGGAGAAAGAGTGAGGGAGTCGGTAAGTGAGCTAGACGGAGAAAGACAAGGAGAAGGAGAGAGAGAAGGAAGAGGAGACTGGAAGGGAAGGAGAGAAGGAAAAAGGGAGGGAGAAGGAGAAGTAGAGAGAGAAATAGAGGGAAGGAAAGGGGGAGAGAGAAGGAGAACGAGAGGAGTGAGAGGGAGTGAAGGTGACGGAGAGGAAAAGAAGAGGGAGGAGGAGAGAGAAGGACAAGCGAAGCAGAAGGAGAGAGATGAGAGAAAGAGAAGGAGGGAGAGGAGGGAGAGGAGGAGGGAGAAGAAGGGGAGAGGAGGAGGGAGAAGGCGAACAAGAGAGAGGGCAAGGAGAGAAGAATAAGGGCATACGGAGAGAAGGAGAAGGGGAGTATAGATAAGGAGAGAGAGAGAGAGAGAGAGAGAGAGAGAGAGAAGTAGAGGGAGATGGGGGAGGGAAGGAGGAAGAAGGAGAGAGAAGGAGACGGAGAGAGGGAGAAGAGTGGAGATGGGAAGGAGAAGGAGAGAGAGGGAGAGAAGCAAGAGGAGAATGCAAGCGAGGGAGAGAGAAGGAGAGGTATTGAAGTAGAGGAGAAGGAGAGAGAGGGAAGGAGATGGAAGACAAAGAGTGAGGGATAAGGAGAGAGAAGATAGAAGGGAAGAGAGAATCAGAGAGTGGAGTGGGAAGGAGAGAGCGCGGGACAACATGACAGTGAAAAACAAGGGGAAGGAGGGGAGAGAGAGAAGGAGAGTGTGGGACGAGAGAGAAGGAAATGGGGAAACAAGGAGAGAGGGACGGAGGGAGAGAGCTAGGAGGAGAAGGAGAGAGATGAGAGGTGGACGGAGGGGGAGAGAGTGAGAAGGGCAAGGAGAGATGGAGAAGTAGAGAGAACAATAGAGAAGGAGAGAGAGGAAGAAGGAGAGCGACAATGAGGGAGTGAAACAGAGAAGGGGAGAGAGTGAATTAGAGCGAGAAGTGGAGAGAGGAGAGAGAGAGAAAGAAAAGGAGAGAGGGAGAAAGAGTGAGGGAGTCGGCAAGTGAGCTAGACGGAGAAAGACAAGGAGAAGGAGAGAGAGAAGGAAGAGGAGACTGGAATGGATGGAGAGAAGGAAAGAGGGAGGGAGAAGGAGAAGTAGAGAGAGAAATAGAGGGAAGGAGAGGGGGAGAGAGAAGGAGAACAAGAGGAGTGAGAGAGAGAGAGAGAAGGACAATGGGAGTGAGAGGGGAGGAGAGCGAGAAGGAGACGAGGGGAGGAGAGATAAAGGGGGAGGAGAGAGAGCAGGAAAGAGAGAGAAGGAGGAGGAGGAGAGCGAGAGAGTACGATAGAGTGACAGAGGAGGGGAGAGAGAGATGGACAAGGAGAGAGAAGTAGAGGGAGATGGGGGAGGGAAGGAGGAAGAAGGACAGAGAAGGAGACGGAGAGAGGGGGAAGAGTGGAGATGGGAAGGAGAAGGAGAGAGAGGGAGAGAAGCAAGAGGAGAAGGCAAGCGAGGGAGAGAGAAGGAGAAGGTGGAAAAGAAGGAGAGGTATTGAAGTAGAGGAGAAGGAGAGAGAGGGAAGGAGATGGAAGACGAAGAGTGAGGGATAAGGAGAGAGAAGATAGAAGGGAAGAGAGAATCAGCGAGTTGAGTGGAAAGTAGAGAGCGCGGGACAACAAGAGAGTGAAAAACAAGGAGGAGGGGAGAGAGAGAGAAGGAGAGTGTGGGACGAGGGAGAAGGAAATGGGGGAAACTAGGAGAGAGGGACGGAGAGAGAGAGCTAGAAGGAGAAGGAGAGAGAGGAGAGGTGGACGGAGGGGGAGAGAGTGAGAAGGGCAAGGAGAGATGGAGAAGCAGAGAGAACAATAGAGAATGAGAGAGAGGGAGAAGGAGAGCGACAAGGAGGGAGTGAAACGGAGAAGGGGAGATAGTGAATTAAAGCGAGAAGTGGAGAGAGGAGAGAGAGAAAGAGAAGGAGAGAGGGAGAAAGAGTGAGGGAGTCGGTAAGTGAGCTAGACGAAGAAAGACGAGGAGAAGGAGAGAGAGAAGGAAGAGGAGACTGGAAGGGAAGGAGAGAAAGAAAGAGGGAGGGAGAAGGAGAAGTAGAGAGAGAAATAGAGGGAAGGAGATGGGGGAGAGAGAATGAGAACGAGAGGAGTGAGAGAGAGTGAAGGTGACAGAGAGGAAAAGAAGAGGTAGGAGGAGAGAGAAGGACAGGTGAAGCAGAAGGAGAGAGATGAGAGAAAGAGAAGGAGGGAGAGGAGGGAGAAGAAGGGGAGAGGAGGAGGGAGAAGGAGAACAAGAGAGCGGGCAAGGAGAGAAGAATAAAGGCACACGGAGAGAAGGAGAAGGGGAGAGTAGATAAGGAGAGAGAGAGAGAGAGAGAAGGACAATGGGAGTGAGAGGGGAGGAGAGAGAGAAGGAGACGAGGGGAGGAGAGATAGAGGAGGAGGAGAGAGAGAAGGAAAGAGAGACAAGAAGGAGGAGGAGAGCAAGAGGGTACGATAGAGTGAGAGAGGAGGGGAGAGAGAGATGGACAAGGAGAGAGAAGTAGAGGGAGATGGGGGAGGGAAGGAGGAAGAAGGAGAGAGAAGGAGACGGAGAGAGGGAGAGGAGTGGAGATGGGAAGGAGAAGGAGAGAGAGGGAGAGAAGCAAGAGGCGAAGGCAAGCGAGGGAGAGAGAAGGAGAAGGGGAAAGAGAAGGAGAGGTATTGAAGTAGAGGAGAAGGAAAGAGAGGGAAGGAGATGGAAGACGAAGAGTGAGGGACAAGGAGAGAGAAGATAGAAGGGAAGAGAGAATCAGAGAGTGGAGTGGGAAGGAGAGAGCGCGAGACAACAAGAGAGTGAAAAACAAGGAGAAGGAGGGGAGAGAGAGAAGGAGAGTGTGGGACGAGAGAGAAGGAAATGGGGAAACAAGGAGAGAGGGACGGAGAGAGAGAGCGCTAGAAGGAGAAGGAGAGAGAGGAGAGGTGGACGGAGGGGGAGAGAGTGAGAAGGGCAAGGAGAGATGGAGAAGCAGAGAGAACAATAGAGAAGGAGAGAGAGGGAGAAGGAGAGCGACAAGGAGGGAGTGAAACGGAGAAGGGGAGAGAGTGAATTAGAGCGAGAAGTGGAGAGAGGAGAGAGAGAGAAAGAGAAGGAGAGAGGGAGAAAGAGTGAGGGAGTCGGCAAGTGAGCTAGACGTAGAAAGACAAGGAGAAGGAGAGAGAGAAGGAAGAGGAGACTGGAAGGGAAGGAGAGAAGGAAAGAGGGAGGGAGAAGAAGAAGTAGAGAGAGAAATAGAGGGAAGGAGAAGGGGGAGAGAGAAGGAGAACGAGAGGAGTGAGAGAGAGTGAAGGTGACGGAGAGGAAAAGAAGAGGGACGAGGAGAGAGAAGGACAAGCGAAGCAGAAGGAGAGAGATGAGAGAAAGAGAAGGAGGGAGAGGAGGGAGAGGAGGAGGGAGAAGAAGGGGAGAGGAGGAGGGAGAAGGAGAACAAGAGAGAGGGCAAGGAGAGAAGAATAAGGGCACACGGAGAGAAGGAGAAGGGGAGAGTAGATAAGGAGAGAGAGAGAGAGAGAAGGACAACGGGAGTGAGAGGGGAGGAGAGCGAGAAGGAGACGAGGAGAGGAGAGATAGAGGAGGAGGAGAGAGAAAAGAAGGAGGAGGAGAGCGAGAAAGTACGATAGAGTGAGAGAGGAGGGGAGAGAGAGATGGACAAGGAGAGAGAAGTAGAGGGTGATGGGGGAGGGAAGGAGGAAGAAGGAGAGAGAAGGAGACGGAGAGAGGGAGAAGAGTGGAGATGGGAAGGAGAAGGAGAGAGAGGATGAGAAGCAAGAGGAGAAGGCAAGCGAGGGAGAGAGAAGGTGAAGGGGAAAGAGAAGGAGAGGTATTGAAGTAGAGGAGAAGGAGAGAGAGGGAAGGAGATGGAAGACGAAGAGTGAGGGATAAGGAGAGAGAAGATAGAAGGGAAGAGAGAATCAGAGAGTGGAGTGGGAAGGAGAGAGCGCGGGACAACAAGAGAGTGAAAAACAAGGAGAAGGAGGGGAGAGAGAGAAGGAGAGTGTGGGAAGAGAGAGAAGGATATGGGGAAACAAGGAGAGAGGGACGGAGCGAGAGAGCTAGAAGGAGAAGGAGAGAGAGGAGAGGTGGACGGAGGGGGAGAGAGTGAGAAGGACAAGCAGAGATGGAGAAGCAGAGAGAACAATAGAGAAGGAGAGAGAGGGAGAAGGAGAGCGACAAGGAGGGAGTGAAACAGAGAATGGGAGAGAGTCTATTAGAGCGAGAAGTGGAGAGAGGAGAGAGAGAAAGAGAAGGAGAGAGGGAGAAAGAGTGAGGGAGTCGGTAAGTGAGCTAGACGGAGAAAGACAAGGAGAAGGAGAGAGAAGGAAGAGGAGACTGGAAGGGAAGGAGTGAAGGAAAGAGGGAGGGAGAAGGAGAAGTAGAGAGAGAAAAAGAGGGAAGGAGAAGGGGGAGAGAGAAGGAGAACGAGAGGAGTGAGAGAGAGTGAAGGTGACGGAGAGGAAAAGAAGAGGGACGAGGAGAGAGAAGGACAAGCGCAGCAGAAGGAGAGATATGAGAGAAAGAGAAGGAGGAAGAGGAGGGAGAGGAGGAGGGAGAAGAAGGGGAGAGGAGGAGGGAGAAGGAGAACAAGAGAGAGGGAAAGGAGAGAAGAATAAGGGCACACGGAGAGAAGGAGAAGGGGAGAGTAGATAAGGAGAGACAGAGAGAGAGAAGGACAGTGGGAGTGAGAGGGGAGGAGAGCGAGAAGGAGACGAGGCGAGGAGAGATAGAGGAGGAGGAGAGCGAGAAGGTGACGAGGAGAGGAGAGATAGAGGAGGAGGAGAGAGAGAAGGGAAGAGAGCGAAGTAGGAGGAGGAGAGCGAGAGAGTACGATAGAGTGAGAGAGGAGGGGAGTGAGAGATGGACAAGGAGAGAGAAGTAGAGGGAGATGGGGGAGGGAAGGAGGAAGAAGGAGAGAGAAGGAGACGAAGAGAGGGAGAAGAGTGGAGATGGGAAGGAGAAGGAGAGAGAGGGAGAGAAGCAAGAGGAGAAGGCCAGCGAGGGAGGGAGAAGGAGAAGGGGACAGAGAAGGAGAGGTATTGAAGTAGAGGAGAAGGAGAGAGAGGGAAGGAGATGGAAGACGAAGAGTGAGGGATAAGGAGAGAGAAGATAAAAGGGAAGAGAGAATCAGAGAGTGGAGTGCGAAGGAGAGAGCGCGGGACAACAAGAGAGTGAAAAACAAGGAGAAGGAGGGGAGAGGGAGAAGGAGAGTGTGGGACGAGAGAGAAGGAAGTGGGGAAACAAGGGGAGAAGCATGGAGAGAGAGATCTAGAAGTAGAAGGAGAGAGAGGAGAGGTGGACGGAGGGGGAGAGAGTGGGAAGGGCAAGGAGAGATGGAGAAGCAGAGAGAACAATAGAGAAGGAGAGAGAGGGAGAAGGAGAGCGACAAGGAGGGAGTGAAACGGAGAAGGGGAGAGAGTGAATTAGAGCGAGAAGTGGAGAGAGGAGAGAGAGAGAAAGAGAAGGAGAGAGGGAGAAAGAGTGAGGGAGTCGGTAAGTGAGCTAGACGGAGAAAGACAAGGAGAAGGAGAGAGAGAAGGAAGAGGAGACTAGAAGGGAAGGAGAGAAGGAAAGAGGGAGGGAGAAGGAGAAGTAGAGAGTGAAATAGAGGGAAGGAGAAGGGGGAGAGAGAAGGAGAACGAGAGGAGTGAGAGAGAGTGAAGGTGACAGAGGGGAAAAGAAGAGGGAGGAGGAGAGAGAAGGACAAGCGAAGCAGAAGGAGAGAGATGAGAGAAAGAGAAGGAGGGAGAGGAGGGAGAGGAGGAGGGACAAGAAGGGTAGAGGAGGAGGGAGAAGGAGAACAAGAGAGAGGGCAAGGAGAGAAGAATAAGGGCACACGGAGAGAAGGAGAAGGGGAGAGTAGATAAGGAGAGAGAGAGAGAAGCACAATGGGAGTGAGAGGGGAGGAGAGCGAGAAGGAGATGAGGAGAGGAGAGATAGAGGAGGAGGAGAGAGAAGGAAAGAGAGAGAAGGAGGAGGAGGAGAGCGAGAGAGTATGATAGAGTGAGAGAGGAGGGGAGAGAAATGATGGACAAGGAGAGAGAAGTAGAGGGAGATGGGGGAGGGAATTAGGAAGAAGGAGAGAGAAGGAGACAGAGACAAGGAGAAGAGTGGAGATGGGAAGGAGAAGGAGAGAGAGGGAGAGAAGCAAGAGGAGAAGGCAAGCGAGGGAGAGAGAAGGAGAAGGGGAAAGAGAAGGAGAGGTATTGAAGAAGAGGAGAAGGAGAGAGAGGGAAGGAGATGGAAGACGAAGAGTGAGGGATAAGGAGAGAGAAGATAGAAGGGAAGAGAGAATCAGAGAGTGGAGTGGGAAGGAGAGAGCGTGGGACAACAAGAGAGTGAAAAACAAGGAGGAGGGGAGAGAGAGAGGGAGTGTGTGGCACGAGAGAGAAGGAAATGGGGAAACAAGGAGAGAGGGACGGAGAGAGAGAGAGCTAGAAGGAGAAGGAGAGAGAGGAGAGGTGGACGGAGGGGGAGAGAGTGAGAAGGGCAAGGGGAGATGGAGAAGCAGAGAGAACAATAGAGAAGGAGAGAGAGGGAGAAGGAGAGCAATAAGGAAGGAGTGAAACGGAGAAGGGGAGAGAGTGAATTAGAGCGAGAAGTGAAGAGAGGAGAGAGAGAAAGAGAAGGAGAGAGGGAGAAAGAGTGAGGGAGTCGGTAAGTGAGCTAGACGGAGAAAGACAAGGAGAAGGAGAGAGAGAAGGAAGAGGAGACTGGAAGGGAAGGAGGGAAGGAAAGAGGGAGGGAGAAGGAGAAGTAGAGAGAGAAATAGAGGGAAGGAGAAGGGGGAGAGAGAAGGAGAACGAGAGGAGTGAGAGAGTGTGAAGGTGACGGAGAGGAAATGAAGAGGGAGGAGGAGAGAGAAGGACAAGCGAAGCAGAAGGAGAGAGATGAGAGAAAGAGAAGGAGGGAGAGGAGGGAGAGGAGGAGGGAGAAGAAGGGGAGAGGAGGAGGGAGAAGGAGAACAAGAGAGAGGGCAAGGAGAGAAGAATAAGGGCACACGGAGAGAAGGAGAAGGGGAGAGTAGATAGGGACAGAGAGAGAGCGAGAGAGAGAGAGAGAGAGAGAGAGAGAGAGAGAGAGAGAGAGAGAGAGAGAGAGAGAGAGAGAAGGACAATGGGAGTGAGAGGGGAGGAGAGTGAGAAGGAGACGAGGAGAGGAGAGATAGAGGAGGAGGAGAGAGAGAAGGAAAGGGAGATAAGAAGGAGGAGGAGAGCGAGAGAGTACGATAGAGTGAGAGAGGAGGGGAGAGAGAGATGGACAAGAAGAGATTAGTAGAGGGAGATGGGGGAGGGAAGGAGGAAGAAGGAGAGAGAAGGAGACGGAGAGAGGGAGAAGAGTGGAGATGGGAAGGAGAAGGAGACGGAGGGAGAGAAGCAAGAGGAGAAGGCAAGCGAGGGAGAGAGAAGGAGAAGGGGAAAGAGAAGGAGAGGTATTGAAGTAGAGGAGAAGGAGAGAGAGGGAAGGAGATGGAAGACGAAGAGTGAAGGATAAGGAGAGAGAAGATAGAAGGGAGGAGAGAATCAGAGAGTGGAGTGGGAAGGAGTGAGCGCGGGACAACAAGAGAGTGAAAAACAAGGAGAAGGAGGGGAGAGAGAGAAGGAGAGTGTGGGACGAGAGAGAAGGAAATGGGGAAACAAGGAGAGAGGGACGGAGAGAGAGAGCTACAAGGAGAAGGAGAGAGAGGAGAGGTGGACGGAGGGGGAGAGAGTGAGAAGGGCAAGGAGAGATGGAGAAGCAGAGAGTACAATAGAGAAGGAGAGAGAGGGAGAAGTAGAGCGACAAGGAGGGAGTGAAACGGAGAAGGGGAGAGAGTGAATTAGAGCGAGAAGTGGAGAGAGTAGAGAGAGAAAGAGAAGGAGAGAGGGAGAAAGAGTGAGGGAGTCGGTAAGTGAGCTAGACGGAGAAAGACAAGGAGAAGGAGAGAGAAGGACGAGGAGACTGGAAGGGAAGGAGAGAAGGAAAGAGGGAGGGAGAAGGAGAAGTAGAGAGAGAAATAGAGGGAAGGAGAAGGGGGAGAGAGAAGGAGAACGAGAGGAGTGAGAGTGAGTGAAGGTGACGGAGAGGAAAACAAGAGGGAGGAGGAGAGAGAAGGACAAGCGAAGCAGAAGGAGAGAGATGAGAGAAAGAGAAGGAGGGAGAGGAGGGAGAGGAGGAGGGAGAAGAAGGGTAGAGGAGGAGGGAGAAGGAGAACAAGAGAGAGGGAAGGAGAGAAGAATAAGGGCACACAGAGAGAAGGAGAAGGGGAGAGTAGATAAGGAGAGAGAGAGAGAGAGAGAGAGAGAGAGAAGGAAAATGGGAGTGAGAGGGGAGGAGAGCGAGAAGGAGACGAGGAGAGGAGAGATAGAGGAGGAGGAGAGAGAGAAGGAAAGAGAGAGAAGAAGGAGGAGGAGAGAGAGAGAGTACGATAGAGTGAGAGAGGAGGGGAGAGAGAGATGGACAAAGAGAGAGAAGTATAGGGAGATGTGGGAGGGAAGGAGGAAGAAGGAGACGGAGAGAGGGAGAAGAGTGGAGATGGGAAGGAGAAGGAGAGAGAGGGAGAGAAGCAAGAGGAGAAGGCAAGCGAGGGAGAGAGAAGAAGAAGGGGAAAGAGGAGAGGTATTGAAGTAGAGGAGAAGGAGAGAGAGGGAAGGAGATGGAAGACGAAGAGTGAAGGATAAGGAGAGAGAAGATAGAAGGGAAGAGAGAATCAGAGAGTGGAGTGGGAAGGAGAGAGCGTGGGACAACAAGAGAGTGAAAAACAAGGAGAAGGAGGGGAGAGAGAGAAGGAGAGTGTGGGACGAGAGAGAAGGAAATGGGGAAACAAGGAGAGAGGGACGGAGAGAGAGAGAGAGCTAGAAGGAGAAGGAGAGGGAGGAGAGGTGGACGGATGGGGAGAGAGTGAGAAGGGCAAGGAGAGATGGAGAAGCAGAGAGAACAATAGAGAAGGAGAGAGAGGGAGAAGGAGAGCGACAAGGAGGGAGTGAAACGGAGAAGGGAAGAGAGTGAATTAGAGCGAGAAGTGGAGAGAGTAGAGAGAGAAAGAGAAGGAGAGAGGGAGAAAGAGTGAGGGAGTCGGTAAGTGAGCTAGACGGAGAAAGACAAGGAGAAGGAGAGAGAAGGACGAGGAGACTGGAAGGGAAGGAGAGAAGGAAAGAGGGAGGGAGAAGGAGAAGTAGAGAGAGAAATAGAGGGAAGGAGAAGGGGGAGAGAGAAGGAGAACGAGAGGAGTGAGAGTGAGTGAAGGTGACGGAGAGGAAAACAAGAGGGAGGAGGAGAGAGAAGGACAAGCGAAGCAGAAGGAGAGAGATGAGAGAAAGAGAAGGAGGGAGAGGAGGGAGAGGAGGAGGGAGAAGAAGGGTAGAGGAGGAGGGAGAAGGAGAACAAGAGAGAGGGAAGGAGAGAAGAATAAGGGCACACAGAGAGAAGGAGAAGGGGAGAGTAGATAAGGAGAGAGAGAGAGAGAGAGAGAGAGAGAGAGAGAAGGACAATGGGAGTGAGAGGGGAGGAGAGCGAGAAGGAGACGAGGAGAGGAGAGATAGAGGAGGAGGAGAGAGAGAAGGAAAGAGAGAGAAGAAGGAGGAGGAGAGAGAGAGAGTACGATAGAGTGAGAGAGGAGGGGAGAGAGAGATGGACAAAGAGAGAGAAGTATAGGGAGATGTGGGAGGGAAGGAGGAAGAAGGAGACGGAGAGAGGGAGAAGAGTGGAGATGGGAAGGAGAAGGAGAGAGAGGGAGAGAAGCAAGAGGAGAAGGCAAGCGAGGGAGAGAGAAGAAGAAGGGGAAAGAGGAGAGGTATTGAAGTAGAGGAGAAGGAGAGAGAGGGAAGGAGATGGAAGACGAAGAGTGAAGGATAAGGAGAGAGAAGATAGAAGGGAAGAGAGAATCAGAGAGTGGAGTGGGAAGGAGAGAGCGCGGGACAACAAGAGAGTGAAAAACAAGGAGAAGGAGGGGAGAGAGAGAAGGAGAGTGTGGGACGAGAGAGAAGGAAATGGGGAAACAAGGAGAGAGGGACGGAGAGAGAGAGAGCTAGAAGGAGAAGGAGAGAGAGGAGAGGTGGACGGAGGGGGAGAGAGTGAGAAGGGCAAGGAGAGATGGAGAAGCAGAGAGAACAATAGAGAAGGAGAGAGAGGGAGAAGGAGAGCGACAAGGAGGGAGTGAAACGGAGAAGAGGAGAGAGTGAATTAGAGCGAGAAGTGGAAAGAGTAGAGAGAGAAAGATAAGGAGAGATGGAGAAAGAGTGAGGTAGTCGGTAAGTGAGCTAGACGGAGAAAGACAAGGAGAAGGAGAGAGAGAAGGAAGAGGAGACTGGAAGGAAAGGAGAGAAGGAAAGAGGGAGGGAGAAGGAGAAGTAGAGAGAGAAATAGCGGGAAGGAGAAGGGGGAGAGAGAAGGAGAACGAGAGGAGTGAGAGAGAGTGAAGGTGACGGAGAGGAAAAGAAGAGGGAGGAGGAGAGAGAAGGACAAGCGAAGCAGAAGGAGAGAGATGAGAGAAAGAGAAGGAGGGAGAGGAGGAGGGAGAAGAAGGGGAGAGGAGGAGGGAGAAGGAGAACAAGAGAGAGGACAAGGAGAGAAGAATAAGGGAACACGGAGAGAAGGAGAAGGGGAGAGTAGATAAGGAGAGAGAGAGAGAGAGAGAGAGAGAGAGAGAGAGAGAGAGAGAGAGAAGGACTATGGGAGTGAGAGGGGAGGAGAGCGAGAAGGAGACGAGGAGAGGAGAGATAGAGGAGGAGGAGAGAGAGAAGGAAAGAGAGAGAAGAAGGAGGAGGAGAGCGAGAGAGTACGATAGAGTGAGAGAGGAGGGGAGAGAGAGATGGACAAGGAGAGAGAAGTAGAGGGAGATGGGGGAGGGAAGGAGGAAGAAGGAGAGAGAAGGAGACGGAGAGAGGGAGAAGAGTGGAGATGGGAAGGAGAAGGAGAGAGAGGGAGAGAAGCAAGAGGAGAAGGCAAGCGAGGGAGAGAGAAGGAGAAGGGGAAAGAGAAGGAGAGGTATTGAAGAAGAGGAGAAGGAGAGAGAGTGAAGGAGATGGAAGACGAAGTGTGAAGGATAATGTAACGCCCCCGATCTCGCGGGTACGCACACTGGGAAAGACTACAAGTGTCGAGATCAGAGACCTCCGCGACGACCAAAGGAGTTACAAAAGACAGACCAACAACGACTCGACAATACGTAGAGAGATCATACCTGGATAGACTAACATAAAACATGACTGAAATGTTAGAGATTATCCATATATGGTAACAAGGTCAAATACATTACATCGAGTTCAAAAGGGAAATACATCATAAATAATGCGGAAGCAAAAGACAAACTGAAGAATCTGGTCGACGTGTCCCTCGTGTACAGAATCTTCGACTACTCGTCCAGTCTACCCTGTAGGAATCTAAGTACCTGCAAGCACTGCATCAACATATGCGTGAGTTTTCTATAAAGAAAACCCAGTATGCTCCTGGCCAACATAACATGTTTCAAAATTATGCATGGGGTCCAATTAAGACAAGCATCCAAAACAGACACAGAAAAGCACATAATGCAACCGAAGGCTACGACTCCATAAGTCATGCCGGTCGGGCGCACCCGAAACATTCCTCAATAGGAACCAGAACACCAGCCTCGCTGGTCAAAGGTGGTCACTCGACAGTGACCCACCGTTCGGCACAAAGCGGTGCGCCGGATAAGTGTCCCAATTCGCGGCAAGTGACCTACATGGTGCCATCGCAAACTTGGGAATACTTACCCTGAGACAGAATGGCAGCGCGCCTGCCCAGGACTTATCTTACGCCTAGCCTCCAAACGTGAAGGTCTTATGCGAATGGCCTCTCTAGCTAGAGGACCCACTCGTGGCCCGTCGACCCAAAAACAGAATGTGCCCAGAATTATTAATCAGATTAAATGCGATGCAAGCTACTTAAGCATCTAAAATCTAATGCATCTATAGTGGATGGAGTGAGCTCAAGGAAAGGTATCCGGATACCCTCCTACAGCCCCAAACAAAACAAAATCAGAACATCCCAACAATAACCAAACACAAATCAGCAAGCAAACAACCCCGAAGGCAATTCAAGGTAAACAACACATTGAGTTATCTACGGGTCATGATAAAGATGTCATAAGGTATGATATCCAAGGGTCAACTAAGATCACCACACAACACCTCATATCAGTCATATATTGGTACTAAACGAATAACAAAAAGCATGTATAACAACAGAATACATGATGATCAACCACTACAGGTAATCGATAGCATAAACCATAAATTTGAGAAGACGCATGCATTAGAACTTGTGACCCCGAACATGGTCAGAGAATAGGTGGATGAGAATTAATTCATACATGTATCAGTAGTCCTATATATATAAAACATGCCTCTGAAATCAGGAGTCTACGTTCCTTCATAGATATATTGACATGCATGTTGGTTGATTTGCACAATACTAGATGTCATAGTATGAATAGCATAGATCATAGATGAGTCCTGGTTTAGTCTCATGTGAGAGCATAACGAGATATGTTAGATAAATCATACACAAATCTGATTGTACACCTGAGCTAGACATGGTTCGAATAAAATCAGATTCGATTAACTCAACGCATGTTCAAGTCGAGACGGGCAACTATACTTGTTACATTACAATCTTGATGAAAGTATTCGATTTATTCACTGATGGAATGTCATGAATATATCATAAGGGATCAACAAATCATAGTGTGTATGGGTGTTAATGATTTCTGGACTAAAATCAGAGCGATTCATGCAATATTATTTATACTTACTAGTTAGATCATGCATAGACGTAAGAGCAGAATTCAGTAACGAGTCCTACATATGTTGTCTGACCCTACTCATGAAATAACACATAAATATGTGACTCTAATATCTGAAAATATCTCATGCAAACACATCTGGACATGATCACAATATCACACACAAGTATAATATTCGAAGCTCACAAAACAACATCACAAGCTGAATAGCAAGAAGCACAACATGCACGCAAAACCCCTCCTCTCTAGATCTCCACGGCCCAGCCTCAACACCTCTGGTTTTTCCAACAAACCACCAAGGAATCATGAGTCAAGGATCGTGGTAGAGAGAGAGGTGCTCAGCCAACCTCTGAAAATCTGGAGAGTGCACCACAGTCCACCCTACCGGGTAGATCTCCACTTGTGCAACTCCCAACCTCAAACCAACCACTCTATTTGTGCTTGACTAATCTCCATCCAACACTCCATAATTCCTATTACACTAATGGTCCAGGAGTATACCTGATCGGCAAGAAAGATTGCCCAAGCTTTTCCGGAGATTCTGCCCACAATCTCTTCTTCTAGCCGCACCAGGCTGCACTTGACGTAGCTCCCAACTCTACGGAGATCAGCCCACCAATCAGCTGGAGAAGAGGAATGAGTTGTCTGAAGTGGTGCGTGAGAAGATGGAAAGGGAGGAAGAGGACGGCTGGGAGGGCCTTATATTTGTGCACACAACCCTCCAACTTCCTAGCTATCAAGCCAATTCAAGACTTGCCAAGAATGGTGCCAGCATGGACACCCAAAAGTCTCCCTTGAAAATTTCGTGTAACTCCCAAGCTCTCTTCCCATTCCACGCCACTCCTAACCAAGCTCATCCCAAAGCCGGCTCTACACTCACCAGGGCCAAAAATGAGGTGATAGAGTCAACCCACCGCGCACTAGCTCGATGTGTCGCACCCGATCGACCAATGAGACAACCGATCGAATCAGCTCAACTAACATGCCATAACACAATTTAATATTCTAAGAGCTAAATTATGCATAACCGAGGAGAGTGGACTTATTAATATTATAGAAGGAGAGCAGTTCTTACAGATAAGGAGAGAGAAGATAGAAGGGAAGAGAGAATCAGAGACTGGAGTGGGAAGGAGAGAGCGCGGGACAACAAGAGAGTGAAAAACAAGGAGAAGGAGGGGAGAGAGAGAACGAGAGTGTGGGAAGAGAGAGAAGGAAATGGGGAAACAAGGAGAGAGGGACGGAGAGAGAGAGAGCTAGAAGGACAAAGAGAGAGAGGAGAGGTGGACGGAGAGGGAGAGACTGAGAAGGGCAAGGAGAGATGGAGAAGCAGAGAGAACAATAGAGAAGGAGAGAGAGGGAGAAGGAGAGGGACAAGGAGGGAGTGAAACGGAGAAGGGGAGAGAGTGAATTAGAGTGAGAAGTGGAGAGAGGAGAGAGAGAAAGAGAAGGAGAGAGGGAGAAAGAGTGAGGGAGTCGGTAAGTGAGCTAGACGGAGAAAGACAAGGAGAAGGAGAGAGAGAAGGAAGAGGAGACTAGAAGGGAAGGAGAGAAGGAAAGAGGGAGGGAGAAGGAGAAGTAGAGAGAGAAATAGAGGGAAGGAGAAGGAGGAGAGAGAATGAGAACGAGAGGAGTGAGAGAGAGTGAAGGTGACGGAGAGGAAAAGAAGAGGGAGGAGGAGAGAGAAGGACAAGAGAAGCAGAAGGAGAGAGATAAGAGAAAGAGAAGGAGGGAAAGGAGGGAGAGGAGGAGGGAGAAGAAGGGGAGTGGAGGAGGGAGAAGGAGAACAAGAGAGAGGGCAAGGAGAGAAGAATAAGGGCACACGGAGAGAAGGAGAAGGGGAGAGTAGATAAGGAGAGAGAGAGAGAGAGAGAGAGAGAGAGAGAGAAGGACAATGAGAGTGAGAGGGAAGGAGAGCGAGAAGGAGACGAGGAGAGGAGAGATAGAGGAGGAGGAGAGAGAGAAGGAAAGAGAGAGAAGAAGGAGGAGTAGAGCGACAAAGTACGATAAAGTGAAGAGGAGGGGAGAGAGAGATGGACAAGGAGAGAGAAGTAGAGGGAGATGGGGGAGGGAAGGAGGAAGAAGGAGAGAGAAGGAGACAGAGAGAGGGAGAAGAGTGGAGATGGGAAGGAGAAGGAGAGAGAGGGAGGGAAGCAAGAGGAGAAGGCAAGCGAGGGAGAGAGAAGGAGAAGGGGAAAGAGAAGGAGAGGTATTGAAGTAGAGGAGAAGGAGAGAGAGGGAAGGAGATGGAAGATGAAGAGTGAAGGATAAGGAGAGAGAAGATAGAAGGGAAGAGAGAATCAGAGAGTGGAGTGGGAAGGAGAGAGCGCGGGACAACAAGAGAGTGAAAAACAAGGAGAAGGAGGGGAGAGTGAGAAGGAGTGTGTGGGACGAGAGAGAAGGAAATGGGCAAACAAGGAGAGAGGGACGGAGAGAGAGAGCTAGAAGGAGAAGGAGAGAGAGGAGAGGTGGACGGAGGGGGAGAGAGTGAGAAGGGCAAGGAGAGATGGAGAAGTAGAGAGAACAATAGAGAAGGAGAGAGAGGGAGAAGGAGAGGGACAAGGAGGGAGTGAAACGGAGAAGGGGAGAGAGTGAATTAGAGCGAGAAGTGGAGAGAGGAGAGAGAGAAAGAGAAGGAGAGAGGGAGAACGAGTGAGGGAGTCGGTAAGTGAGCTAGACGGAGAAAGACAAGGAGAAGGAGAGAGAGAGAAGGAAGAGGAGACTAGAAGGGAAGGAGAGAAGGAAAGAGGGAGGGCGAAGGAGAAGTAGAGAGAGAAATAGAGGGAAGGAGAAGGAGGAGAGAGAAGGAGAACGAGAGGAGTGAGAGAGAGTGAAGGTGACGGAGAGGAAAAGAAGAGGGAGGAGGAGAGAGAAGGACAAGCGAAGCAGAAGGAGAGAGATGAGAGAAAGAGAAGGAGGGAGAGGAGGAGGGAGAAGAAGGGGAGAGGATGAGGGAGAAGGAGAACAAGAGAGAGGGCAAGGAGAGAAGAATAATGGAACACGGAGAGAAGGAGAAGGGGAGAGTAGATAAGGAGAGAGAGAGAGAGAGAGAGAGAGAGAGAAGGACTATGGGAGTGAGAGGGGAGGAGAGCGAGAAGGAGACGAGGAGAGGAGAGATAGAGGAGGAGGAGAGAGAGAAGGAAAGAGAGAGAAGAAGGAGGAGGAGAGAGAGAGAGTACGATAGAGTGAGAGAGGAGGGGAGAGAGAGATGGACAAGGAGAGAGAAGTAGAGGGAGACGGGGGAGGGAAGGAGGAAGAAGGAGAGAGAAGGAGACGGAGAGAGGGAGAAGAGTGGAGATGGGAAGTAGAAGGAGAGAGAGGGAGAGAAGCAAGAGGAGAAGGCAAGCGAGGGAGAGAGAAGGAGAAGGGGAAAGAGAAGGAGAGGTATTGAAGAAGAGAAGAAGGAGAGAGAGTGAAGGAGATGGAAGACGAAGTGTGAAGGATAATGTAACGCCCCCGATCTCGCGGGTACGCACACTGGGAAAGACTACAAGTGTCGAGATCCGAGACCTCCGCGACGACCAAAGTAGTTACAAAAGACAGACCAACAACGACTCGACAATACGTAGAGAGATCATACCTGGATAGACTAACATAAAACATGACTGAAATGTTAGAGATTATCCATATATGGTAACAAGGTCAAATACATTACATCGAGTTCAAAAGGGAAATACATCATAAATAATGCGGAAGCAAAAGACAAACTGAAGAATCTGGTCGACGTGTCCCTCGTGTACAGAATCTTCGACTACTCGTCCAGTCTACCCTGTAGGAATCTAAGTACCTGCAAGCACCGCATCAACATATGCGTGAGTTTTCTATAAAGAAAACTCAGTATGCTCCTGGCCAACATAACATGTTACAAAATTATGCATGGGGTCCAATTAAGACAAGCATCCAAAACAGACACAGAAAAGCACATAATGCAACCGAAGGCTACGACTCCATAAGTCATGCCGGTCGGGCGCACCCGAAACATTCCTCAATAGGAACCAGAACACCAGCCTCGCTGGTCAAAGGTGGTCACTTGACAGTGACCCACCGTTCGGCACAAAGCGGTGCGCCGGATAAGTGTCCCAATTCGCGGCAAGTGACCTACATGGTGCCATCGCGAACTTGGGAATACTTACCCTGAGACAGAATGGCAGCGCGCCTGCCCAGGACATATCTTACGCCTAGCCTCCCAACGTGAAGGTCTGATGCGAATGGCCTCTCTAGCTAGAGGACTCACTCGTGGCCCGTCGACCCAAAAACAGAATGTGCCCAGAATTATTAATCAGATTAAATGCGATGCAAGCTACTTAAGCATCTAAAATCTAATGCATCTATAGTGGATGGAGTGAGCTCAAGGAAAGGTATCCGGATACCCTCCTACAGCCCCAAACAAAACAAAATCAGAACATCCCAACAATAACCAAACACAAATCAGCAAGCAAACAACCCCGAAGGCAATTCAAGGTAAACAACACATTGAGTTATCTACGGGTCATGATAAAGATGTCATAAGGTATGATATCCAAGGGTCAACTAAGATCACCACACAACACCTCATATCAGTCATATATTGGTACTAAACGAATAACAAAAAGCATGTATAACAACATAATACATGATGATCAACCACTATAGGTAATCGATAGCATAAACCATAAATTTGAGAAGACGCATGCATTAGAACTTGTGATCCCGAACATGGTCAGAGAATAGGTGGATGGGAATTAATTCATACATGTATCAGTAGTCCTATATATATAAAACATGCCTCTGAAATCAGGAGTCTACGTTCCTTCATTGATATATTGACATGCATGTTGGTTGATTTGCACAATACTAGATGTCAAAGTATGAATAGCATAGATCATAGATGAGTCATGGTTTAGTCTCATGTGAGAGCATAACGAGATATGTTAGATAAATCATACACAAATCTGATTGTACACCTGAGCTAGACATGGTTCGAATAAAATCAGATTCGATTAACTCAACGCATGTTCAAGTCGAGACGGGCAACTATACTTGTTACATTACAATCTTGATGAAAGTATTCGATTTATTCACTGATGGAATGTCATGAATATATCATAAGGGATCAACAAATCATAGTGTGTATGGGTGTTAATGATTTCTGGACTAAAATCAGAGCGATTCATGCAATATTATTTATACTTACTAGTTAGATCATGCATAGACGTAAGAGCAGAATTCAGTAACGAGTCCTACATATGTTGTCTGACCCTACTCATGAAATAACACATAAATATGTGACTCTAATATCTGAAAATATCTCATGCAAACACATCTGGACATGATCACAATATCACACACAAGTATAATATTCGAAGCTCACAAAACAACATCACAAGCTGAATAGCAAGAAGCACAAAATGCACGCAAAACCCCTCCTCTCTAGATCTCCACGACCCAGCCTCAACACCTCTGGTTTTTCCAACAAACCACCAAGGAATCATGAGTCAAGGATCGTGGTAGAGAGAGAGGTGCTCAACCAACCTCTGAAAATCTGGAGAGTGCACCACAGTCCACCCTACCGGGTAGATCTCCACTTGTGCAACTCCCAACCTCAGACCAACCACTCTATTTGTGCTTGACTAATCTCCATCCAACACTCCATAATTCCTATTACACTAAGGGTCCAGGAGCATACCTGATCGGCAAGAAAGATTGCCCAAGCTTTTCCGGAGATTCTGCCCACAATCTCTTCTTCTAGCTGCACCAGGCTGCACTTGACGTAGATCCCAACTCTACGGAGATCAGCCCACCAATCAGCTGGAGAAGAGGAATGAGTGGTCTGAAGTGGTGCGTGAGAAGATGGAAAGGGAGGAAGAGGACGGCTGGGAGGGCCTTATATTTGTGCACACAACCCTCCAACTTCCTAGCTATCAAGCCAATTCAAGACTTGCCAAGAATGGTACCAGCATGGACACCCAAAAGTCTCCCTTGAAAATTTCGTGTAACTCCCAAGCTCTCTTCCCATTCCACGCCACTCCTAACCAAGCTCATCCCAAAGCCGGCTCTACACTCACCAGGGCCAAAAATGAGGTGATCGAGTCAACCCACCGCGCACTAGCTCGATGTGTCGCACCCGATCGACCAATGAGACAACCGATCGAATCAGCTCAACTAACATGCCATAACACAATTTAATATTCTAAGAGCTAAATTATGCATAACCGAGGAGAGTGGACTTATTAATATTATAGAAGGAGAGCGGTTCTTACAGATAAGGAGAGAGAAGATAGAAGGGAAGAGAGAATCAGAGACTGGAGTGGGAAGGAGAGAGCGCGGGACAACAAGAGAGTGAAAAACAAGGAGAAGGAGGGGAGAGAGAGAACGAGAGAGTGGGAAGAGAGAGAAGGAAATGGGGAAACAAGGAGAGAGGGATGGAGAGAGAGAGCTAGAAGGAGAAGGAGAGAGAGGAGAGGTGGACGGAGGGGGAGAGAGTGAGAAGGGCAAGGAGAGATGGAGAAGCAGAGAGAACAATAGAGAAGGAGAGAGAGGGAGAAGGAGACCGACAAGGAGGGAGTGAAACGGAGAAGGGGAGAGAGTGAATTAGAGCGAGAAGTGGAGAGAGGAGAGAGAGAAAGAGAAGGAGAGAAGGAGAAAGAGTGAGGGAGTCGGTAAGTGAGCTAGACGGAGAAAGGAAAGGAGAATGAGAGAGAGAAGGAAGAGGAGACTGGAAGGGAAGGAGAGAAGGAAAGAGGGAGGGAGAAGGAGAAGTAGAGAGAGAAATAGAGGGAAGGAGAAGGGGGAGAGAGAAGGAGAACGAGAGGAGTGAGAGAGAGTGAAGGTGACGGAGAGGAAAAGAAGAGGGAGGAGGAGAGAGAAGGACAAGCGAAGCAGAAGGAGAGAGATGAGAGAAAGAGAAGGAGGGAGAGGAGGGAGAGGAGGAGGTAGAAGAAGGGGAGAGGAGGAGGGAGAAGGAGAACAAGAGAGAGGGCAAAGAGAGAAGAATAAGGGCACACGGAGAGAAGGAGAAGGGGAGAGTAGATAAGGAGAGAGAGAAGGACAATGAGAGTGAGAGGGGAGGAGAGCGAGAAGGAGACGAGGAGAGGAGAGATAGAGGAGTAGGAGAGAGAGAAGGAAAGAGAGAGAAGAAGGAGGGGGAGAGCGAGAGAGTACGATAGAGTGAGAGAGGAGGGGAGAGAGAGATGGACAAGGAGAGAGAAGTAGAGGGAGATGGGGGAGGGAAGGAGGAAGAAGGAGAGAGAATGAGACGGAGAGAGGGAGAAGACTGGAGATGGGAAGGAGAAGGAGAGAGAGGGAGGGAAGCAAGAGGAGAAGGCAAGCGAGGGAGAGAGAAAGAGAAGGGGAAAGAGAAAGAGAGGTATTGAAGTAGAGGAGAAGGAGATAGAGGGAAGGAGATGGAAGATGAAGAGTGAAGGATAAGGAGAGAGAAGATAGAAGGGAAGAGAGAATTAGAGAGTGGAGTGGGAAAGAGAGAGCGCGGGACAACAAGAGAGTGAAAAACAAGGAGAAGGAGGGGAGAGTGAGAAAGAGAGTGTGGGACGAGAGAGAAGGAAATGGGGAAACAAGGAGAGAGGGACGGAGAGAGAGAGCTAGAAGGAGAAGGAGAGAGAGGAGAGGTGGACGGAGGGGGAGAGAGTGAGAAGGGCAAGGAGAGATGGAGAAGCAGATAGAACAATAGAGAAGGAGAGAGAGGGAGAAGGAGAGGGACAAGGAGGGAGTGAAACGGAGAAGGGGAGAGAGTGAATTAGAGCGAGAAGTGGAGAGAGGAGAGAGAGAAAGAGAAGGAGAGAGGGAGAAAGAGTGAGGGAGTCGGTAAGTGAGCTAGACGGAGAAAGACAAGGAGAAGGAGAGAGAGAAGGAAGAGGAGACTAGAAGGGAAGGAGAGAAGGAAAGAGGGAGGGAGAAGGAGAAGTAGAGAGAGAAATAGAGGGAAGGAGAAGGAGGAGAGAGAAGGAGAACGAGAGGAGTGAGAGAGAGTGAAGGTGACGGAGAGGAAAAGAAGAGGGAGGAGGAGAGAGAAGGACAAGCGAAGCAGAAGGAGAGAGATGAGAGAAAGAGAAGGAGGGAGAGGAGGGAGAGGAGGAGGGAGAAGAAGGGGAGTGGAGGAGGGAGAAGGAGAACAAGAGAGAGGGCAAGGAGAGAAGAATAAGGGCACACGGAGAGAAGGAGAAGGGGAGAGTAGATAAGGAGAGAGAGAGAGAGAGAAGGACAATGGGAGTGAGAGGGAAGGAGAGCGAGAAGGAGACGAGGAGAGGAGAGATAGAGGAGGAGGAGAGAGAGAAGGAAAGAGAGAGAAGAAGGAGGAGTAGAGCGAGAGAGTACGATAAAGTGAAGAGGAGGGGAGAGAGAGATGGACAAGGAGAGAGAAGTAGAGGTAGATGGGGGAGGGAAGGAGGAAGAAGGAGAGAGAAGGAGACGGAGAGAGAGGGAGAGAAGCAAGAGGAGAAGGCAAGCGAGGGAGAGAGAAGAAGAAGGGGAAAGAGAAGGAGAGGTGTTGAAGTAGAGGAGAAGGAGAGAGAGGGAAGGAGATGGAAGACGAAGAGTGAAGGATAAGGAGAGAGAAGATAGAAGGGAAGAGAGAATCAGAGAGTGGAGTGGGAAGGAGAGAGCGCGGGACAACAAGAGAGTGAAAAACTAGGAGAAGGAGGGGAGAGAGAGAAGGAGAGTGTGGGACGAGAGAGAAGGAAATGGGGAAACAAGGAGAGAGGGACGGAGAGAGAGAGCTAGAAGGAGAATGAGAGAGAGGAGAGGTGGACGGAGGGGGAGAGAGTGAGAAGGGCAAGGAGAGATGGAGAAGCAGAGAGAACAATAGAGAAGGAGAGAGAGGGAGAAGGAGAGCGACAAGGAGGGAGTGAAACAGAGAAGGGGAGAGAGTGAATTAGAGCGAGAAGTGGAGAGAGGAGAGAGAGAAAGAGAAGGAGAGAGGGAGAAAGAGTGAGGGAGTCGGTAAGTGAGCTAGACGGAGAAAGGAAAGGAGAATGAGAGAGGGAAGGAAGAGGAGACTGGAAGGGAAGGAGAGAAGGAAAGAGGGAGGGAGAAGGAGAAGTAGAGAGAGAAATAGAGGGAAGGAGAAGGGGGAGAGAGAAGGAGAACGAGAGGAGTGAGAGAGAGTGAAGGTGACGGAGAGGAAAAGAAGAGGGAGGAGGAGAGAGAAGGACAAGCGAAGCAGAAGGAGAGAGATGAGAGAAAGAGAAGGAGGGAGAGGAGGAGGGAGAAGAAGGGGAGAGGAGGAGGGAGAAGGAGAACAAGAGAGAGGGCAAGGAGAGAAGAATAAGGGCACACGAAGAGAAGGAGAAGGGGAGAGTAGATAAGGAGAGAGAGAGAGAGAGAGAGAGAGAGAGAGAGAGAGAAGGACAATGGGAGTGAGAGGGGAGGAGAGCGAGAAGGAGACGAGGAGAGGAGAGATAGAGGAGGGGGAGAGAGAGAAGGAAAGAGAGAGAAGAAGGAGCAGGAGAGCGAGAGAGTACGATAAAGTGAAGAGGAGGGGAGAGAGAGATGGACAAGGAGAGAGAAGTAGAGGGAGATGGGGGAGGGAAGGAGGAAGAAGGAGAGAGAAGGAGACGGAGAGAGGGAGAAGAGTGGAGATGGGAAGGAGAAGGAGAGAGAGGGAGGGAAGCAAGAGGAGAAGGCAAGCGAGGGAGAGAGAAGGAGAAGGGGAAAGAGAAGGAGAGGTATTGAAGTAGAGGAAAGGAGAGAGAGGGAAGGAGATGGAAGATGAAGAGTGAAGGATAAGGAGAGAGAAGATAGAAGGGAAGAGAGAATCAGAGAGTGGAGTGGGAAGGAGAGAGCGCGGGACAACAAGAGAGTGAAAAACAAGGAGAAGGAGGGGAGAGTTAGAAGGAGAGTGTGGGACGAGAGAGAAGGAAATGGGGAAACAAGGAGAGAGGGACGGAGAGAGAGAGCCAGAAGGAGAGAGAGGAGAGGTGGACGGAGGGGGAGAGAGTGAGAAGGGCAAGGAGAGATGGAGAAGCAGAGAGAATAATAGAGAAGGAGAGAGAGGGAGAAGGAGAGGGACAAGGAGGGAGTGAAACGGAGAAGGGGAGAGAGTGAATTAGAGCGAGAAGTGGAGAGGGGAGATAGAGAAAGAGAAGGAGAGAGGGAGAAAGAGTGAGGGAGTCGGTCAGTGAGCTAGACGGAGAAAGTCAAGGAGAAGGAGAGAGACAAGGAAGAGGAGACTGGAAGGGAAGGAGAGAAGGAAAGAGGGAGGGAGAAGGAGAAGTAGAGAGAGAAATAGAGGGAAGGAGAAGGGGGAGAGAGAAGGATAACGAGAGGAGTGAGAGAGAGTGAAGGTGACGGAGAGGAAAAGAAGAGGGAGGAGGAGAGAGAAGGACAAGCGAAGCAGAAGGAGAGAGATGAGAGAAAGAGAAGGAGGGAGAGCAGGGAGAGGAGGAGGGAGAAGAAGGGGAGAGGAGGAGGGAGAAGGAGAAGAAGGGGAGAGGAGGAGGGAGAAGAATAAGGGCACACGGAGAGAAGGAGAAGGGGAGAGTAGATAAGGAGAGAGACAGAGAGAGAGAGAGAGAAGTACAATGGGAGTGAGAGGGGAGGAGAGCGAGAAGGAGACGAGGAGAGGAGAGATAGAGGAGTAGGAGAGAAAGAAGGAAAGAGAGAGAAGAAGGAGGAGGAGAGCGAGAGAGTACGATAGAGTGAGAGAGGAGGGGAGAGGGAGATGGACAAGGAGAGAGAAGTAGAGGGAGATGGGGGAGGGAAGGAGGAAGAAGGAGAGAGAAGGAGACGGAGAGAGGGAGAAGAGTGGAGATGGGAAGGAGAAGGAGAGAGAGGGAGAGAAGCAAGAGGAGAAGGCAAGCGAGGCAAAGAGAAGGAGAGGTATTGAAGTGGAGGAGAAGGAGAGAGAGGGAAGGAGATAGAAGAGGACGAGTGAAGGATAAGGAGAGAGAAGATAGAAGGGAAGAGAGAATCAGAGAGTGGAGTGGGAAGGAGAGAGCGCGGGACAACAAGAGAGTGAAAAACAAGGAGAAGGAGGGGAGAGTGAGAAGGAGTGTGTGGGACGAGAGAGAAGGAAATGGGGAAACAAGGAGAGAGGGACGGAGAGAGAGAGAGCTAGAAGGAGAAGGAGAGAGAGGAGAGGTGGACGGAGGGGGAGAGAGTGAGAAGGGCAAGGAGAGATGGAGAAGCAGAGAGAACAATAGAGAAGGAGAGAGAGGGAGAAGGAGAGCAACGAGGGAGTGAAACCGAGAAGGGGAGAGAGTGAATTAGAGCGAGACGTGGAGAGAGGAGAGAGAGAAAGAGAAGGAGAGAGGGAGAAAGAGTGAGGGAGTCGGTAAGTGAGGTAGACGGAGAAAGACAAGGAGAAGGAGAGAGAAGGAAGAGGAGACTCGAAAGGAAGGAGAGAAGGAAAGAGGGAGGGAGAAGGAGAAGTAGAGAGAGAAATAGAGGGAAGGAGAAGGGGGAGAGAGAAGGAGAACGAGAGGAGTGAGAGAGAGTGAAGGTGACAGAGAGGAAAAGAAGAGGGAGGAGGAGAGAGAAGGACAAGCGAAGCAGAAGGAGAGAGATGAGAGAAAGTGAAGGAGGGAGAGGTGGGAGAGGAGGAGGGAGAAGAAGGGGAGAGGAGGAGGAAGAAGGAGAACAAGAGAGAGGGCAAGGAGAGAAGAATAAGGGCACACAGAGAGAAGGAGAAGGGGAGAGTAGATAAGGAGAGAGAGAGAGAGATAGAAGGACAATGGGAGTGAGAGTGGAGGAGAGCGAGAAATAGACGAGGAGAGGAGAGAGAGAGGAGGAGGAGAGAGAGAAGGAAAGAGAGAGAAGAAGGAGGAGAGTGAGAGAGTACGATAGAGTGAGAGAGGAGGGGAGAGAGAGATGGACAAGGAGAGAGAAGTAGAGGGAGATGGGGGAGGGAAGGAGGAAGAAGGAGAGAGAAGGAGACGGAGAGAGGGAGAAGAGTGGTGATGGGAAGGAGAAGGAGAGAGAGGGAGAGAAGCAAGAGGAGAAGGCAAGCGAGGGAGAGAGAAGGAGAAGGGGAAGGAGAAGGAGAGGTATTGAAGTAGAGGAGAAGGAGAGAGAGGGAAGGAGATGGAAGACGATGAGTGAAGGATAAGTAGAGAGAAGATAGACGGGAAGAGAGAATCAGAGAGTGGAGTGGGAAGGGGAGAGCGCGGGACAACAAGAGAGTGAAAAACAAGGAGAAGGAGGGGAGAGAGAGAAGGAGAGTGTGGGGCGAGGGAGAAGGAAATGGGGAAACAAGGAGAGAGGGACGGATAGGGAGAGCTAGAAGGAGAAGGAGAGAGAGGAGAGGTGGACGGAGGGGGAGAGAGTGAGAAGGTCAAGGAGAGTTGGAGAAGCAGAGAGAACAATAGAGAAGGAGAGAGAGGGAGAAGGAGAGCGACGAGGGAGTGAAACCGAGAAGGGGAGAGAGTGAATTAGAGCGAGAAGTGGAGAGAGGAGAGAGAGAAAGAGAAGGAGAGAGGGAGAAAGAGTGAGGGAGTCGGTAAGTGAGGTAGACGGAGAAAGACAAGGAGAAGGAGAGAGAGAAGGAAGAGGAGACTGGAAGGGAAGGAGAGAAGGAAAGAGGGAGGGAGATGGAGAAGTAGAGAGAGAAATGGAGGGAAGGAGAAGGGGAGAGAGAAGTAGAACGAGAGGAGTGAGAGAGAGTGAAGGTGACGGAGAGGAAAAGAAGAGGGAGGAGGAGAGAGAAGGACAAGCGAAGCAGAAGGAGAGAGATGAGAGAAAGAGAAGGAGGGAGAGGAGGGAGAGGAGGGAGAGGAGGAGGGAGAAGAAGGGGAGAGGAGGAGGGAAAAGGAGAACAAGAGAGAGGGCAACGAGAGAAGAATAAGGGCACACGGAGAGATGGAGAATGGGAGAGTAGATAAGGAGAGAGAGAGAGAGAGAGAGAGAGAGAGAGATAGAGAGAGAGAGAGAGAGAAGGACAATGGGAGTGAGAGGGGAGGAGAGCGAGAAGTAGACGAGGAGAGGAGAGATAGAGGAGGAGGAGGAGAAAGAGAAGGAAAGAGAGAGAAGGAGGAGCAGGAGAGCGAGAGAGTACGATAGAGTGAGAGAGGAGGGAGAGAGAGGTGGACAAGGAGAGAGAAGTAGAGGGAGATGGGGGAGGGAAGGAGGAAGAAGGAGAGAGAAGGAGACGGAGAGAGGGAGAAGAGTGGAGATGGGAAAGAGAGGAGAGAGAGGGCGAGAAGCCAGAGGAGAAGGCAAGCGAGGGAGAGAGAAGGAGAAGGGGAAAGAGAAGGAGAGGTATTGAAGTAGAGGAGAAGGAGAGAGAGGGAAGGAGATGGAATACGAAGAGGGAAGGATAAGTAGAGAGAATATAGAAGGGAAGAGAGAATCAGAGAGTGGAGTGGGAAGGGGAGAGCGCGGGACAACAAGAGAGTGAAAAACAAGGAGGAGGGGAGAGAGAAGGAGAGTGTGGGACGAGAGAGAAGGAAATGGGGAAACAAGGAGAGAGGGACGGAGAGAGAGAGAGCTAGAAGGAGAAGGAGAGAGAGGAGAGGTGGACGGAGGGGGAGAGAGTGAGAAGGGCAAGGAGAGATGGAGAAGCAGAGAGAACAATAGAGAAGGAGAGAGAGGGAGAAGGAGAGCGACGAGGGAGTGAAACCGAGAAGGGGAGAGAGTGAATTAGAGCGAGACGTGGAGAGAGGAGAGAGAGAAAGAGAAGGAGAGAGGGAGAAAGAGTGAGGGAGTCGGTAAGTGAGGTAGACGGAAAAAGACAAGGAGAAGGAGAGAGAGAAGGAAGAGGAGACTGGAAGGGAAGGAGAAGGGGGAGAGAGAAGGAGAACGAGAGGAGTGAGAGAGTGAAGGTGACGGAGAGGAAAAGAAGTGGGAGGAGGAGAGAGAAGGACAAGCAAAGCAGAAGGAGAGAGATGAGAGAAAGAGAAGGAGGGAGAGGAGGGAGAGGAGGAGGGAGAAGAAGGGGAGAGGAGGAGGGAGAAGGAGAACAAGAGAGAAGTCAAGGAGAGAAGAATAAGGCCACACAGAGGGAAGGAGAAGGGGAGAGTAGATAAGGAGAGAAAGAGAGAGAAGGACAATAGGAGTGAGAGGGGAGGAGAGCGAGAAGGAAACGAGGAGGGGAGAGATAGAGGAGGAGGAGAGAGAGAAGGAAAGAGAGAGAAGAAGGAGGAGAGCGAGAGAATACGATAGAGTGAGAGAGGAGGGGAGGGAGAGATGGACAAGGAGAGAGAAGTAGAGGGAGATGGGGGAGGGAAGGAGGAAGAAGGAGAGAGAAGGAGACGGAGAGAGGGAGAAGAGTGGAGATGGGAAGGAGAAGGAGAGAGAGGGAGAGAAACAAGAAGAGAAGGCAAGCGAGGGAGAGAGAAGGAGAAGGGGAAAGAGAAGGAGAGAGAGGGTAGGAGATGGAAGACGAAGAGTGAGGGATAAGTAGAGAGAAGATAGAAGGGAAGATAGTATCAGAGAGTGGAGTGGGAAGGAAAGAGCGCGGGACAACAAGAGAGTGAAAAACAAGGAGAAGGAGGGGAGAGAGAAGGAGAGTGTGGGACGAGAGACAAGGAAATGGGGAAACAAGGAGAGAGGGATGGAGAGAGAGAGCTAGGAGGAGAAGGAGAGAGAGGAGAGGTGGACGGAGGGGGAGAGAGTGAGAAGGGCAAGGAGAGATGGAGAAGCAGAGAGAACAATATAGAAGGAGAGAGAGGGAGAAGGAGAGCGACAAGGAGGGAGTGAAACGGAGAAGGGGAGAGAGTGAATTAGAGAGAGAAGTGGAGAGAGAGGAGAGAGAGAGGGAGAATGAGAGCGACAAGGAGAGAGAGAAACAGAGAAGGGGAGAGAGTGAATTAGAGCGAGAAGTGGAGAGAGGAGAGAGAGAAAGAGAAGGAGACAGGGAGAAAGAGTGAGGGAGTCGGTAAGTGAGCTACACGGAGAATGACAAGGAGAAGGAGAGAGAGAAGGAAGAGGAGACTGGAAGGGAAGGAGAGAAGGAAAGAGGGAGGGAGAAGGAGAAGTAGAGAGAGAAATAGAGGGAAGGAGAAGGGGGAGAGAGAAGGAGAACAAGAGGAGTGAGAGAGAGTGAAGGTGACGGAGAGGAAAAGAAGAGGGAGGAGGAGAGAGAAGGACAAGCGAAGCAGAAGGAGAGAGATGAGAGAAAGAGAAGTTGGGAGAGGAGGAGGGAGAAGAAGGGGAGAGGAGGAGGAGAACAAGAGAGAGGGCAAGGATAGAAGAATAAGGGCACACGGAGAGATGGAGAAGGGGAGAGTAGATAAGGAGAGAGAGAGAGAGATAGAGAAGGACAATGGGAGTGGGAGGGGAGAAGAGAGAGAAGGAGACGAGGAGAGGAGAGATAGAGGAGGAGGAGAGAGAGAAGGAGGAGCAGGAGAGCGAGAGAGTACGATAGAGTGAGAGAGGAGGGGAGAGAGGGATGGACAAGGAGAGAGAAGTAGATGGAGATGGGGGAGGGAAGGAGGAAGAATGAGAGAGAAGGAGACGGAGGGAGGGAGAAGAGTGGAGATGGGAAGGAGAAGGAGAGAGAGAGGGAGAGAAGCAAGAGGAGAAGACAAGTGAGAGAGAGAAGGAGAAGGGGAAAGAGAAGGAGAGGTATTGAAGTAGAGGAGAAGGAGAACGAGAGGAGTGAGAGAGAGTGAAGGTGACGGAGAGGAAAAGAAGAGGGAGGAGGAGAGAGAAGGACAAGCGAAGCAGAAGGAGAGAGATGAGAGAAAGAGAAGGAGGGAGAGGAGGAGGGAGAAGAAGGGGAGAGGAGGAGGGAGAAGGAGAACAAGAGAGAGGGCAAGGAGAGAAGAATAAGGGCACACGGAGAGATGGAGAAGGGGAGAGTAGATAAGGAGAGAGAGAGAGAGAGAGAGAGAGAGAGAGAGAAGGACAATGGGAGTGAGAGGGGAGGAGAGCGAGAAGGAGACGAGGAGAGGAGAGATAGAGGAGGAGGAGAGAGAGAAGGAGGAGCAGGAGAGCGAGAGAGTACGATAGAGTGAGAGAGGAGGGGAGAGAGAGATGGACAAGGAGAGAGAAGTAGAGGGAGATGGGGGAGGGAAGGAGGAAGAAGGAGAGAGAAGGAGACGGAGAGAGGGAGAAGAGTGGAGATGGGAAGGAGAAGGAGAGAGAAGGAGAGAAGCAAGAGGAGAAGGCAAGCGAGGGAGAGAGAAGGAGAAGGGGAAAGAGAAGGAGAGGTATTGAAGTAGAGGAGAAGGAGAGAGAGGGAAGGAGATGGAAGACGAAGAGTGAGGGATAAGGAGAGAGAAGATAGAAGGGAAGAGAGAATCAGAGAGTGGAGTGGGAAGGAGAGAGCGCGGGACAACAAGAGAGTGAAAAACAAGGAGGAGGGGAGAGAGAAGGAGAGTGTGGGACGAGAGAGAAGGAAATGGGGAAACAAGGAGAGAGGGACGGAGAGAGAGAGAGAGCTAGAAGCAGAAGGAGAGAGAGGAGAGGTGGACGGAGGGGGAGAGAGTGAGAAGGGTAAGGAGAGATGGAGAAGTAGAGAGAACGATAGAGAAGGAGAGAGAGGGAGAAGGAGAGCGACAAGGAGTGAGTGAAACGGAGAAGGGGAGAGAGTGAATTAGAGCGAGAAGTGGAGAGAGGAGAGACAGAAAGAGAAGGAGAGAGGGAGAAAGAGTGAGGGAGTCGGTAAGTGAGCTAGACGGAGAAAGACAAGGAGAAGGAGAGAGAGAAGGAAGAGGAGACTGGAAGGGAAGGAGAGAAGGAAAGAGGGAGGGAGAAGGAGATGTAGAGAAAGAAATAGAGGGAAGGAGAAGGGGGAGAGAGAAGGAGAACGAGAGGAGTGAGAGAGTGAAGGTGACGGAGAGGAAAAGAAGAGGGAGGAGGAGAGAGAAGGACAAGCGAAGCAGAAGGAGAGAGATGAGAGAAAGAGAAGGAGGGAGAGGAGGGAGAGGAGGAGGGAGAAGAAGGGGAGAGGAGGAGGGAGAAGAAGGGGAGAGGAGAGGGGGCAAGGAGAAGAATAACGGCACACGGAGAAAAGGAGAAGGGGAGATAGATAAGGAGAGAGAGAGAGAGAGAATGATAATGGGAGTGAGAGGGGAGGAGAGCGAGAAGGAGACGAGGAGAGGAGAGATAGAGGAGGAGGAGAGAGAGAGAGATGGAAAGAGAGAGAAGAAGGAGGAGGAGAGCGAGAGAGTACGATAGAGCGACAGAGGAGGGGAGAGAGAGATGGACAAGGAGAGAGAAGTAAAGGGAGATGGGGGAGGGAAGGAGGCAGAAGGAGAGAGAAGGAGACGGAGAGAGAGAGAAGAGTGGAGATGGGAATGAGAAGGAGAGAGAGGGAGAGAAGCAAGAGGAGAAGGCAAGCGAGGGAGAGAGAAGGAGAAGGGGAAAGAGAAGGAGAGGTATTGAAGTAGAGGAGAAGGAGAGAGAGGGAAGGAGATGGAAGACGAAGAGTGAAGGATAAGGAGAGAGAAGATAGAAGGGAAGAGAGAATCAGAGAGAGGAGTGGGAAGGAGAGAGCGCGGGACAACAAGAGAGTGAAAAACAAGGAGAAGGAGGGGAGAGGGAGAAGGAGAGTGTGGGACGAGAGAGAAGGAAATGGGGAAACAAGGAGAGAGGGACGGAGAGAGAGAGCTAGGAGGAGAAGGAGACAGAGGAGAGGTGGACGGAGGGGGAGAGAGTGAGAGGGGCAAGGAGAGATGCAGAAGCAGAGAGCAATAGAGAAGGAGAGAGAGGGAGGAGAGCCACAAGGAGGGGTTGAAACGGAGAAGGGGAGAGAATGAATTAGAGAGAGAAGTAGAGAGAGGAGAGAGAGAAAGAGAAGGAGAGAGGGAGAAAGAGTGAGGGAGTCAGTAAGTGAGCTAGACGGAGAAAGACAAGGAGAAGGAGAGAGAGAAGGAAGAGGAGACTGGAAGGAAAGGAGAGAAGGAAAGAGGGAGGGAGAAGGAGAAGTAGAGAGAGAAATAGAGGGAAGGAGAAGGGGGAGAGAGAAGGAGAACGAGAGGAGTGAGAGAGAGTGAAGGTGACGGAGAGGAAAAGAAGAGGGAGGAGGAGAGAGAAGGACAAGCGAAGCAGAAGGAGAGAGATGAGAGAAAGAGAAGGAGGGAGAGGAGGAGAGAGAAGAAGGGGAGAGGAGGAGGGAGAAGGAGAACAAGAGAGAGGGCAAGGAGAGAAGAATAAGGGCACACGGAGAGAAGGAGAAGGGGAGAGTAGATAAGGAGAGAGAGAGAGAGAAGGACAATGGCAGTGAGAGGGGAGGAGAGCGAGAAGGAGACGAGGAGAGGAGAGATAGAGGAGGAGGAGAGAGAGAAAGAAGAGAGAGAAGAAGGAGGAGGAGAACGAGAGAGTAAGATAGAGTGAGAGAGGAGGGAAGAGAGAGATGGACAAGGAGAGAGAAGTAGAGGGAGATGGGGGAGGGAAGGACAAAGAAGGAGAGAGAAGGAGACGGAGAGAGGGAGAAGAGTGGAGATGGGAAGGAGAAGGAGAGAGAGGGAGAGAAGCAAGAGGAGAAGGCAAGCGAGGGAGAGAGAAGGAGAAGGGGAAAGAGAACGAGAGGTATTGAAGTAGAGGAGAAGGAGAGAGAGGGAAGGAAGGAGATGGAAGACGAAGAGTGAAGGATAAGGAGAGAGAAGATAGAAAGGAAGAGAGAATCAGAGAGAGGAGTGGGAAGGAGAGAGCGCGGGACAACAAGAGAGTGAAAAACAAGGAGAAGGAGGGGAGAGGGAGAAGGAGAGTGTGGGACGAGAGAGAAGGAAATGGGGAAACAAGGAGAGAGGGACGGAGAGAGAGAGCTAGGAGGAGAAGGAGACAGAGGAGAGGTGGACGGAGGGGGAGAGAGTGAGAGGGGCAAGGAGAGATGCAGAAGCAGAGAGCAATAGAGAAGGAGAGAGAGGGAGAAGGAGAGCCACAAGGAGGGGTTGAAACGGAGAAGGGGAGAGAATGAATTAGAGAGAGAAGTAGAGAGAGGAGAGAGAGAAAGAGAAGGAGAGAGGGAGAAAGAGTGAGGGAGTCGGTAAGTGAGATAGACGGAGAAAGACAAGGAGAAGGAGAGAGAGAAGGAAGAGGAGACTGGAAGGAAAGGAGAGAAGGAAAGAGGGAGGGAGAAGGAGAAGTAGAGAGAGAAATAGAGGGAAGGAGAAGGGGGAGAGAGAAGGAGAACGAGAGGAGTGAGAGAGAGTGAAGGTGACGGAGAGGAAAAGAAGAGGGAGTAGGAGAGAGAAGGAAAAGCGAAGCGGAAGGAGAGAGATGAGAGAAAGAGAAGGAGGGAGAGGAGGGAGAGGAGGAGGGAGAAGAAGGGGAGAGGAGGAGGGAGAATGAGAACAAGAGAGAGGGCAAGGAGAGAAGAATAAGGGAACACGGAGAGAAGGAGAAGGGGAGAGTAGTCAAGGAGAGAGAGAGAGAGAGAGAGAGAGAGAGAGAGAGAAGGACAATGGGAGTGAGAGGGGAGGAGAGCGAGAAGGAGACGAGGAGTGGAGGAGGAGAGAGAGAAGGAAAGAGAGAGAAGAAGGAGGAGGAGAGCGAGCGAGTACGATAGAGTGAGAGAGGAGGGAAGAGAGAGATGGACAAGGAGAGAGAAGTAGAGGGAGATGGGGGAGGGAAGGACAAAGAAGGAGAGAGAAGGAGACGGAGAGTGGGAGAAGAGTGGAGATGGGAAGGAGAAGGAGAGAGAGGGAGAGAAGCAAGAGGAGAAGGCAAGCGAGGGAGAGAGAAGGAGAAGGGGAAAGAGAAGGAGAGGTATTGAAGTAGAGGAGAAGGAGAGAGAGGGAAGGAGATGGAAGACGAAGAGTGAAGGATAAGGATAGAGAAGAATGAAGGGAAGAGAGAAGCAGAGAGAGGAGTGGGAAGGAGAGAGCGCGGGACAACAAGAGAGTGAAAAACAAGGAGAAGGATGGGAGAGGGAGAAGGAGAGTGTGGGACGAGAGAGAAGGAAATGGGGAAACAAGGAGAGACGGACGGAGAGAGAGAGCTAGAAGGAGAAGGAGAGAGAGGAGAGGTGGACGAAGGGGGAGAGAGTGAGAAGGGCAAGGAGAGATGCAGAAGTAGAGAGAACAATAGAGAAGGAGAGAGAGGGAGAAGGAGAGCGACAAGGAGGGAGTGAAACGTAGAAGGGAGAGAGTGAATTAGAGCGAGAAGTGGAGATAGGAGAGAGAGAGAAAGAGAAGGAGAGAGGGAGAAAGAGTGAGGGAGTCGGTAAGTGAGCTAGACGGAGAAGGGGAGAGAGTGAATTAGAGTGAGAAGTGGAGAGAGGAGAAAGAGAAAGAGAAGGAGAGCGGGAGAAAGAGTGAGGGAGGCGGTAAGTGAGCTAGACGGAGAAAGACAAGGAGAAGGAGAGAGAGAAGGAAGAGGAGACTGGAAGGGAAGGAGAGAAGGAAAGCGGGAGGGAGAGGGAGAAGTAGAGAGAGAAATAGAGGGAAGGGGAAGGGGGAGAGAGAAGGAGAATGAGAGGAGTGAGAGAGAGTTAAGGTGGCGGAGAGGAAAAGAAGAGGGAGGAGGTCAGAGAAGGAGAGCGATGAGAGAAAAAGAAGGAGGGAGAGGAGGGAGAGGAGGAGGGAGAAGAAGGGGAGAGGAGGAGGGAGAAGCAGAACAAGAGAGAGGGCAAGGAGAGAAGAATAAGGGCACACGGAGAGAAGGAGAAGGGGAGAGTAGATATGGAGAGAGAGAGAGAGAAGGACAATGGGAGTGAGAGTGGAGGAGAGCGAGAAGGAGACGAGGAGAGGAGAGATAGAGGAGGAGGAGGAGAGAGAGAAGGAAAGAGAGAGAAGAAGGAGGAGGAGAGCGAGAGAGTACGATAGAGTGAGAGAGGAGGGGAGAGGGAGAGAAGAGTGAGGGAGTCGGTAAGTGAGCTAGACGGAGAAAGACAAGGAGAAGGAGAGAGAGAAGGAAGAGGAGACTGGAAGGGAAGGAGAGAAGGAAATAGGGAGGGAGAAGGAGAAGTAGAGAGAGAAATAGAGGGAAGGAAAAGGGGGAGAGAGAAAGAGAACGAGAGCAGTGAGACAGAGTGAAGGTGACGGAGTGGAAAAGAAGAGGGAGGAGGAGAGAGAAGGACAAGCGAAGCAGATGGAGAGAGATGAGAGAAGAGAAGGAGGGAGAGGAGGAGGGAGAAGAACGGGAGAGGAGGAGGGAGAGAGAGAAGGAGATGAGGAGAGGAGAGATAGAGGAGGAGGAGAGAGAGAAGTAAAGAGAGAGAAGAAGGAGGAGGAGAGCGAGAGAGTACGATAGAGTGAGAGTGGAGGGGAGAGAGAGATGGACAAGGAGAGAGAAGTAGAGGGAGATCGGGGAGGGAAGGAAGAAGAAGGAGACGGAGAGAGGGAGAAGAGTGGAGATGGGAAGGAGAGAGAGGGAGAGAAGCAAGAGGAGAAGGCAAGCGAGGGAGAGAGAAGGAGAAGGGGAAAGAGAAGGAGAGGTATTGAAGTAGAGGAGAAGGAGAGAGAGGGAAGGAGATGGAAGACGAAGAGTGAAGGATAAGGAGAGAGAAGATAGAAGGGAAGAGAGAATCAGAGAGAGGAGTGGGAAGGAGAGAGCGCAGGACAACAAGAGAGTGAAAACATGGAGAAGGAGGGAGAGGGAGAAGGAGAGTGTGGGACGAGAGAGAAGGAAATGGGGAAACAAGGAGAGAGGGACGGAGAGAGAGATCTAGAAGGAGAAGGAGAGAGAGGAGAGGTGGACGGACGGGGAGAGAGTGAGAAGGGCAAGGAGAGACGGAGAAGCAGAGAGAACAATAGAGAAGGAGAGAGAGGGAGAAGGAGAGCGACAAGGAGGGAGTGAAACGGAGACGGGAGAGAGTGAATTGGAGAGAGAAGTGGAGAGAGGAGAGAGAGAAAGAAAAGAAGAGAGGGAGAACGAGTGAGGGAGTCGATAAGTGAGCTAGACGGAGAAAGACAAGGAGAAGGAGAGAGAGAAGGAAGAGGAAACTGGAAGGGAAGGAGAGAAGGAAAGAGGGAGGGAGAAGGAGAAGTAGAGAGAGAAATAGAGGGAAGGAGAAGGGGGAGAGAGAAGGAGAACGAAAGGGATGTGAAAGAGAGTGAAGGTGACGGAGAGGAAAAGAAGAGGGAGGAGGAGAGAGAAGGACAAGCGAAGCAGAAGGAGAGAGATGAGAGAAAGAGAAGGAGGGAGAGGAGGGAGAGGAGGATGGAGAAGAAGGGGAGAGGAGGTGGGAGAAGGAGAACAAGAGAGACGGCAAGTAGAGAAGAATAAGGGCACACGGAGAGAAGGAGAAGGGGAGAGTAGATAAGGAGAGAGAGAGAGAGAAGGACAATGGGAGTGAGAGGGGTGGAGAGCGAGAAGGAGACGAGGAGAGGAGAGATAGAGGAGGAGGAGAGAGAGAAGGAAAGAGAGAGAAGAAGGAGGAGGAGAGCGAGAGAGTACGATAGAGTGAGAGAGGAGGGGAGAGAGAGATGGACAAGGAGAGAGAAGTAGAGGGAGATGGGAGAGGGAAGGAGGAAGAAGGAGACGGAGAGAGGGAGAAGAGTGGAGATGTGGAGGAGAAGGAGAGAGAGGGAGAGAAGCAAGAGGAGAAGGCAAGCGAGGGAGAGAGAAGGAGAAGGGGAAAGAGAAGGAGAGGTATTGAAGTAGAGGAGAAGGAGAGAGAGGGAAGGAGATGGAAGACGAAGAGTGAAGGATAAGGAGAGAGAAGATAGAAGGGAAGAGAGAATCAGAGTGAGGAGTGGGAAGGAGAGAGCGCGGGACAACAAGAGAGCGAAAAACATGGAGTATGAGGGGAGAGGGGGAAGGAGAGTGTGGGACGAGAGAGAAGGAAATGGGGAAGCAAGGAGAGAGGGACGGAGAGAGAAAGCTAGAAGGAGAAGGAGAGAGAGGAGAGGTGGACGGAGGGGGAGAGAGTGAGAAGGGCAAGGAGAGATGGAGAAGTAGAGAGAACAATAGAGAAGGAGAGAGAGGGAGAAGGAGAGCGACAAGGAGGGAGTGAAACGGAGAAGGGGGAGAGTGAATTAGAGCGAGAAGTGTAGAGAGGAGAGAGAGAGAGAAAGAGAAGGAGAGAGGGAGAAAGAGTGAGGGAGTCGGTAAGTGAGCTAGACGGAGAAGCAGAGAGAACAATAGAGAAGGAGAGAGAGGGAGAAGGAGAGCGAGAAGGAGACGAGGAGAGGAGAGGTAGACGAGGAGGAGAGAGAGAAGGAAAGAGAGAGAAGAAGGAGGAGGAGAGAGAGAGAGTACGATGGAGTGAGAGAGACATGGACAAGGAGAGAGAAGTAGAGGGAGATGGAGGAGGGATGGAGGAAGAAGGAGATAGAATGAGACAGAGAGAGGGAGAAGAGTGGTGGGTGGCCGTCGCTTGGAAAGATGTTTGCACCCCAAAGGACGAGGGTGGCCTCGGCCTAAAGAAGCTCACGGAATGGAATGATGTGGGTCTCCTTAGACTTTTTTGGCTTGTGGTGGAGGATGAAAACTCGTTGTGGGTGAAGTGTATACTTGAAGAATCGATCAATATGGCAAGCACGACCACCGTCGACATGTTCTTGGGCTTGGAGGGGGATCCGTAGGGTCCGCGAGATGGCATGCAAGCACATTTCCTATGAGGTGGGCAATGGCGAAAATATCCGTCTCTTTCACTTTCCATGGTGTGGGACACCATTCCAAGGGCAGATTTGGGGGGAGAGGCTTCACTACGAGTTGGGGGTACCATGGGATACAAAGGTTTCTTTCTTCATTCGAGAGGGTGAGTGGAGGCTCCCCTTCCCGAGATCAAACACCATGGAGGAGCTAAGGGAGAGGGTGAAGCATATCGCTATCACGGGAGGAGTGGATAGACCGAAAAGGCTTCATGGGAGTGGAGGTCCTCTCGGCATGAAAGAGGTTTGGACATGTGTCAAGGAATCGGGAACCAAGGTTAGGTGGGCGAACATGGTGTGGCACAAGCATGGGTCCCAAAGCATGCACTCACGACATGGAGAGCAATGCGAGGCCGACTCATCACGAAGACACTCATGAACAAAGGGGAGCAAAGCACGACATGGCATGTGTCCTTTGTATGAGCGTGGATGAAGATATAGAACACTTATTTTGGGGATGCACGTTCACTAGAGAGGTATGGGGCCAACTCCTCTTGCACCTTCAAATCACCCCAACATTGACATTTCTCTTGCACGAGAAGCAAATCGCATCCTACACACTAGAGGCAAGCGCCTTGAAGGAATAACAAGAAAGTGGGCATTCAATGCCATGATACATGAGTGTTGGCAAGAACGGAACCGCATAATTTTTGAGGGAGATAGGAAGAAACCGGGGGACATCATTTCAGCAATTAAAGATACAATCCGGTGTATGGGAGAAAAAGTAAAGGACATAGTGAAGAGCGACAAATAACACAAGACTTTTATAGATATGTGGAAGTAGGGTAGCCTCTTGTGAGGATTGATGTAATCACGTTATAAAACGGAGTAGATGTGGCCGGCTTTGCATGTAGCACAAGCCCGCGCACCAAAAACTTATCATTTTGGTAGGTTGTAAACACTTAGTTTATTATAAAACGGAGAGAGAAAGAGAAGGAGAGAGAGAAGGAAGAGGAGACTTGAAGGGAAGGAGAGAAGGAAAGAGGGACGGAGAAGGAGAAGGAGAAGTAGAGAGAGAAATAAAGGGAAGGAGAAGGGGGAGAGAGAAGGAGAACGAGAGGAGTCAGAGAGAGTGAAGGTGACGGAGAGGAAAAGAAGAGGGAGGAGGAGAGAGAAAGACAAGCGAAGCAGAAGGAGAGAGATGAGAGAAAGAGAAGGAGGGAGAGGAGGAGGGAGAAAAGGGGAGAGGAGGAGAAGAAGGAGAACAAGAGAGAGGGCAAGGAGAGAAGAATAAGGGCACACGGAGAGAAGGAGAAGGGGAGAGTAGATAAGGAGAGAGAGAGAAGGACAATGGGAGTGAGAGGGGAGGAGAGCGAGAAGGAGACGAGGAGAGGAGAGATAGAGGAGGAGGAGAGAGAGAAGGAAAGAAAGAGAAGAAGGAGGAGGAGAGCGAGAGAGTACGATAGAGTTAGAGAGGAGGGGAGAGAGAGATGGACAAGGAGAGAGAAGTAGAGGGATTTGGGGGAGGGAAGGAGGAAGAAGGAGAGAGAAGGAGACGGAGAGAGGGAGAAGAGTGGAGATGGGAAGGAGAAGGAGAGAGAGGGAGAGAAGCAAGAGGAGAAGGCAAGCGAGGGAGAGAGATGGAGAAGGGGAAAGAGAAGGAGAGGTATTGAAGTAGAGGAGAAGGAGAGAGAGGGAAGTAGATGGAAGACGAAGAGTCAAGGATAAGGAGAGAGAAGATAGAAGGGAAGAGAGAATCAGAGAGAGGAGTGCGAAGGAGAGAGCGCGGGACAACAAGAGAGTGAAAAACAAGGAGAAGGAGAGGAGAGAGAGAAGGAGAGTGTGGAACGAGAGAGAAGGAAATGGGGAAACAAGGAGAGAGGGACGGAGAGAGAGAGCTAGAAGGAGAAGGAGAGAGAGGAGAGGTGGACGGAGGGGGAGAGAGTGAGAAGGGCAAGGCGAGATGGAGAAGTAGAGAGAACAATAGAGGAGAGAGAATAATAGAGAAGGAGAGCGACAAGGAGGGAGTGAAACGGAGAAGCGGAGAGAGTGAATTAGAGCGAGAAGTGGAGAGAGGAGAGAGAGAAATAGAAGGAGAGAGGGAGAAAGAGTGAGGGAGTCGGTAAGTGAGCTTGACGGAGAAAGACAAGGAGAAGGAGAGAGAGAAGGAAGAGGAGACTTGAAGGGAAGGAGAGAAGGAAAGAGGGAGGGAGAAGGAGAAGTAGAGAGAGAAATAAAGGGAAGGAGAAGGGGGAGAGAGAAGGAGAACGAGAGGAGTTAGAGAGAGTGAAGGTGACTGATAGGAAAAGAAGAGGGAGGAGGAGAGAGAAAGACAAGCGAAGCAGAAGGAGAGAGATGAGAGAAAGGGAAGGAGGGAGAGGAGGAGGGAGAAGAAGGGGAGAGGAGGAGAAGAAGGAGAACAGGAGAGAGGGAAAGAAGAGAAGAATAAGGGCACACAGAGAGAAGGAGAAGGGGAGAGTAGATAAGGAGAGAGAGAGAAGGACAATGGGAGTGAGAGGAGAGCGAGAAGGAGACGAGGAGAGGAGAGATAAAGGAGGAGGAGAGAGAAGGAAAGAGAGAGAAGAAGGAGGAGGAGAGCGAGAGAGTACGATAGAGTGAGAGAGGAGGGGAGAGAGAGATGGAAAAGGAGAGAGAAGTAGAGGGAGATGGGGGAGAGAAGGAGGAAGAAGGAGAGAGAAGGAGACGGAGAGAGGGAGAAGAGTGGACATGGGAAGGAGAAGGAGAGAGAGGGAGAGAAGCAAGAGGAGAAGGGAAGCGAGGGAGAGAGAAGGAGAAGGGGAAAGAGAAGGAGAGGAATTGAAGTAGAGGAGAAGGAGAGAGAGGGAAGGAGATGGAAGACGAAGAGTGAAGGATAAGGAGAGAGAAGATAGAAGGGAAGAGAGAATCAGAGAGAGGAGTGGGAAGGACAGAGCACGGGACAACAAGAGAGTGAAAAACAAGGAGAAGGAGGGGAGAGAGAGAAGGAGAGTGTGGGACGAGAGAGAAGGTAATGGGGGAAACAAGGAGAGAGGGACGGAGAGAGAGAGCTAGAAGGAGAAGGAGAGAGAGGAGAGGTGGACGGAGGGGGAGAGAGTGAGAAAGGCAAGGAGAGACGGAGAAGTAGAGAGAACAATAGAGAAGGAGAGAGAACAATAGAGAAGGAAAGCAACAAGGAGGGAGTGAAACGGAGAAGGGTAGAGAGTGAATTAGAGCGAGAAGTGGAGAGAGGAGAGAGAGAAAGAGAAGGAGAGAGGGAGAAAGAGTGAGGGAGTCGGTAAGTGAGCTAGACGGAGAAAGACAAGGAGAAGGATAGAGAGAAGGAACTGGAGACTTGAAGGGAAGGAGAGAAGGAAAGAGGGAGGGAGAAGGAGAAGTAGAGAGAGAAATAGAGGGAAGGAGAAGTGGGAGAGAGAAGTAGAACGAGAGGAGTGAGAGAGAGTGAAGGTGACGGAGAGGAAAAGAAGAGGGGGGAGGAGAGAGAAAGAGACAAGCGAAGCAGAAGGAGAGAGATGAGAGAAAGAGAAGGAGGGAGAGGAGGAGGGAGAAGAAGGGGAGAGGAGGAGAAGAAGGAGAACAAGAGAGAGGGCAAGGAGAGAAGAATAAGGGCACATGGAGAGAAGGAGAAGGGGAGAGTAGATAAGGAGGTAGAGAGAAGGACAATGTGAGTGAGAGGGGAGGAGAGCGAGAAGGAGACGAGGAGAGGAGAGATAGAAGAGGAGGACAGAGAGAAGGAACGAGTGAGAAGAAGGAGGAGGAGAGCAAGAGTGTACGATAGAGTGAGAGAGGAGGGGAGAGAGAGATGGACAAGGAGAGAGAAGTAGAGGGAGATGGGGGAGGATTAGTGTGTGTGTTTAATCCTATGTTGGAGCGTCACATGAGTTTCATACCCATTTTGTTGGGTTCCTCACTCTTGCTTTTTGATGTGTTAATTGTCTTAATTGATGCTTAGCACATGCTTTTGCGACTGGACCCACTTTATTGGGAATGATGAGGTTAGGATAAGGTTGGAGTGACTAAAGAGATAAGGATGGCAAGTGGGAGCATGTGCCCTTGTTGGCCTCATCTTGATAAATGTCTTGTATGTTTTAGTGATAATTGTAGGATCGTGTATGACCTTAATTATAACCACTTTTAAGTAAATCTCCACTTGCTTAAACAATCAAAGATGTAGTGGAAACAATTTAAACATACAAGTAGAGAAATGCAAACCACACAATGAGCACTGGGAGAATTTTATAGAGGTTCGACCTGCCGCCTACTTCCTCTCTTGCAAGCTCCGCTCGACTCCACGAGATCTACCTATGTCTTCACTATCCAATCTCATTCTGGACCGAGATTAAGACTTTACACCACAAGCTCGCGAACAATCCTCGTCGAGCTTGATTTCTTCCTCTCACAATCCGAGAGGGAACGTGTCGGGCTTTCACCGAAACCTTTACACCTTCTTGACTAAGAACTTGAGTGGAACAATCACTCTCTTACTTGAGCACACTTAATGTAAGCAAATAACGATTCTACAGGTTCAGGAGTACCTTTCTTGGAGAGAACCTGTGGCAGCGGATGGAAGATCGGAGGTCACCTTACGGAATCCTTCTCACCGGTCGGTCTCCTACTCTCTTGGAGAAGAAGCACGTGTCCACTACCCAAGAGTCTACGGATTAGCTTGGTGGATGTGGAGGGACGAATGGGAGAGAGAGGGAGAGGTGGTGGCTAGGGTTTGGTGGGTCTAGGGTTTGCACACAAGAATTAGTCCATCCAATGGGAGGCTCCCCTCCTTATATAGATGACCCCACCCAAAACCCTAATGCGCAACCAATGTGAGTGCGCCCACGTGTCAGTGCTTTGGGCAAACATCATCTTAATCCATTTAGATTAATCCAATATCTCCCACTTGCACAATAGCACGTCAACAACACGTCATCTTCTTTTGTGTCCCTGACACATACATATATATCCCCGATACATACAATCATAAGATGGCAATGTGTCACCTCTTCATGTGTCCCTGACACATATGTATACATCCCTGATATATACAACTATTTCTCTCTTCCAAGAATGCATCCACAATACGCAAGTCTCTGATCATGTATCCCTGATATAAGACCATATGTGTCCCCGACACATGTACTCTTCCGATCATACGGACAAATGGGTCGTGCGACCGGTGATGCACCTGCAATTTAGGAGTCTCAAAGTAGAAACCTTACTAGAAGGCCAGAATGACAACATCCTCACAAAAATAACAATTAAGCAGTCAAATGCACATCACTGTTCCCCAGGTTTACTCAGAAACTCACTTCACACGAACGGTATCTCGATCCCTCGGAGAGAATACCTTCTTGTCCTCAAGGTACTTGCTACTGTATCCAATACAGTTGGGCCCAGCAAATACTTTTAGTGCAATCGAGTCAAACCTTTCCCTTCGCCCCAGACCACCATTACACTCAGAGTTGACTCCTTTCCCGAAGATGCCTTTTTAGACCGAATCTCTAATGGTCATAGATAACATCCCAAAGTAGCCACATCAACTCTTTGCTTCATGGTGTCGTCGAAGGTCACTGAGGGCAACTAAATGACAATCAAGTCTTGGACTCACACAGTGAAGGAGCAGGGATCCATCCTTTCACTTCCAAATGGTCGCTCAGCACATGTTGTCTGACGTGCTATGGTGGATCATACTGCACACAACAGTATGTCTGTCTCTCAACACCATACAAGTCTTAGTCCAGTCGCACCCCCTCTGTGCCTGACCCGAGCTTCATCATTGTCGCCTTAACACCATACAGGTGTCACCTGGCGCCACATGTGATGCTCGCACTTGGCTTCTATAGGTCACATGAATCGTGGGAACATTCATGTCAATCCTCACCAACATAGAGGATCTCATCTTGATTCCTAATCAAGGCGACTGTCCTATCATGAACTACTCTGGATCTATCATACAAGATCTCTTCATGATCAGTCTCATCTCTGCTCGCTATCAAAAGCGCCAGAGGGGAATGCTCGTGTGAGTAAGCATTCTTCAGCCTATTGACAGAATAATATTTTATGCTAGAACAACTATATAAACCAAACAGATATAGTTGAAAGGAAAAACACAATCACTCATAAAAGGAAGTTAGACATGCCAATACATCAAAGTCTGCGTAAGCCTAAGGACTTCACATGAGACACAAACGAGTCCTTAGCTATAGCCTTGGTAAGAGGGTCCGCTACCATAAGACTAGTAGACACATGTCTCAACTCAACTTCCTTTCTCGCTATAATGTCCTTCACAAAGTGGAACCTTGTCCATTTTGGCCTTCTCTTCAGGAGTCTCAGGATGCTTATCAAGGCTTAAGTGCAAACCCTTCTCAACAGGAGTGTCGATTGGTTTGCATTTGTCCATATGGTATTTCTTCAAGATGTTGTTAATGTAAGTCTCTTGAGACAATCCCAGAAGTCTCTTGGACCTATTTCTAACTATCTTGACACCAAGGCCGTAGCTAGCTTCACCCATGTCCTTTATATCAAACGTGGAGGACAACCACTCCTTAGTGGATTTCAGCAGCTCTTTGCTATTGCCAGCCATGAGTATGTCATCAACATACAAGGTCAGAATGACAAATTTACCATTGGATCTCTTAATGTACACACAGTGATCTTCCTCAAGCATAGAGAACACATTCTCTGATATAGCTTGATGGAAGCGAATGTTCCACTGTCTAGACGCTTGTTTTAAGCCATATAAGGACTTATTGAGCTTGCACACTTTGCGCTCTTGTCCTTTGACTTCAAAACCTTGAGCTTGATCCATATAGATCTCCTCCTCAAGTTCTCCATTGAGAAAAGCAGTCTTTACATCCATTTGGTAAAGCTCTAAGTCCATCTGAGCTACAATAGCTAGTAGAAGGCGGGTGGAGGCAAATCTAACCACGGGTGAAAAAGGTTTCCTCAAAATCCACGCCTTCTCTTTGGGTGTAGCCTTTAGCTACCAGTCTAGCCTTGAATCTATCAATAGATCCATCCGCCTTCCTCTTAATCTTGAGGATCCACTTGGCCCCAATGGCCTTTCGGTTCGGCGGTAAGTCGACCAAGTCCCAGACTCGATTAGCTTTCATCGACTCCAACTCTTCCTTTATAGCTTCTAACCACTCTTTAGCATTTGGACCTTCCAAAGCCTCTTTCAAGGTCTCCAGTTCTTGCTCATCGATTACTGTCATCCCGGATGATTCATAATCAATTTCTTCTTGAGCTATTATGAGGGCCTCTTCCTCTAAGCGAAACCGCCTACGAGGAATGAGCCCGCGTTTGCTTCGACGCAGATGGATATCTGATGGCTCATCCTCCGTGAGAGCTATCGGATCCTGAGCATTGTTGCTCCCACTAGGATCGACTGGTGGAACCTCATGTTCAACTTCCAGATCATGATCCCGTGGAGTGGCAATGTCCTCATCTTGTTGTTCAAAGAAGTCCACTGACTCTTTGATAGCTCCAGCAAGGGTTGGAGAATCATTTTCCAAGAATGTGGCATCCCTAGACTCCAGTTCCGTCCTTCTTTCATTCTCGTCTACCCCGATAAAAACATAAGCTCTGGAGAGATCACAGTATTTCACAAAGATACACTTTCTCCTTCTGGGTCCTAGTTTTCCATATCGGTGACTAGTAGAATGAATGTAAGCCGCACATCCCCAAGGACGCAGCAGACTAAAATCAGGCTTCCGTCCTGTCCATAACTCATATGGAGTTGAGGGAACTAATTTTTTTGGAATTCTATTGAGGATATAGGCAGCAGTCATTAGAGCATCTCCCCAAAACGAAATTGGTAAGCTCGCATGCGCCATCATGGATCTACTCCTTCTCTCGGCAACACCATTTTGCTGAGGAGTATAAGGCATAGTGAGTTGTCTAGATATCCCCTTTTCATCACATAACTCCTTGAACATTATGGAGAGATACTCATCACCTCTATCCGTTCTAAGAATTTTTATCTTATTATCCAACTGATTCTCAACTAAGCTCATGAATTTCTTAAAACATTCTAGAGCTTCTGACTTGTGAGAAATAAGATAAATATGACCATATCTAGGGAAGTCATCAATGAATGTGATGAAGTAACTCTGTCCATGTCTAGTACGCACATTCAATGGTCCACAAATATCTGAGTGAATTAGTTCTAAAGGAGACGTAGCCCTAATGGCTTTTCCGAACGGTTTTCTAGTTGCCTTTCCAGCTAGACAAGATTCACAGGTCGGCAATTCAAATTTGGAGCATTCTCCTAATACCCCCTCCTTTGCCAACCTGTTCATCCGGTCAACACCAAGGTGACCTAGTCTAGCATGCCACATAACTGAATCATTATTCATGGAACTTTGGCTTATAAAGGCACTAGCGTCATGATTGAAATCATAAATTGCGTCCAACACAATAAAACCGTCAGAAAGAAAAGCACGTCCATAATAAATGTTAGAAAGGTATAAACCCATATCATTGTTCTCAAAAACAACTTTAAAACCATGTCTCATCAAGACAACAACAGAAATAATATTTCGCCGTATAGCTGGTGCATACAACACGTCGTGAAGTAATATGATCCGGCCACTTCGCAAAGCCACTTTGCATGTGCCAACTCCAAGAACTTCAATGCTAGTGTTGTTTGCCATGTTTATTCGCCTACCACTTGGAACACGGCGATATTCCACGAAGGCAGAACGATCCTTTGTTACGTGGTCCGTGGCACCTGAATCCACAATCCACACAGGAGAATGATCAGTGAGCATCACAGAACTAGTCACGTTACAATTCGAGGGATTACACACAGTAATTACCTTTTGCTCAGTGCCCTTACGACCAAAATGTCCAGTCTTTCGGCAGCTAAAACAAGTCACATTAGACTTATCTTTCCCACCCCTGGATCCTCGAGGTCGTTTCTTTCCAGCTTTGTTTTCTGTTTTGTTTGCAGTTCCACCCTTCTTGCCTTTAAAACCCTGAGCTCTATCTCTTTTGCGCTTAAAACCTGCACTCCTCCGAGGAGCGCCAGCTTCAGCAGCAAACACTTCAGTTAGTGGGGCTTCCGCAATCATGCGGTCCTCCTCCAGCTCTAGGTGTTTTGCGGCCTGGTCAAATGTCCTGATGTCATCAGCATGGGTCAGATGGACCTTCATATGCTCCCAACTCTTCGAAGGCAATGATCTGATGAGAGCAGACACTTGCTCCTCGTCGGTCTTAGCACGACCGGCAGCACTCAGCTCGCTAATCATGTTTGACATTGCGGTAATATGTTGCCTCATTGTGTGACCTTGGCGCATTTTATATACCCATCAAACATAAGCCCAAGCTGACGGGCCCTTGTGACGGAGGTCACTCCGTACTGAAACTTCACAGCTTCCCACAAGGCCTTTGCAGTTCGAAACTTTTCGAACCGCAGTAACAGATTGTCCCTCATTGAACTTAGAATTGTGATTCGAGCAATTCGGTCTTTCTTTTTTCCATGCATTATAAACATCCAAGTTTCTGCGATGTTGCGCAGTATTCCCCTCCTCGGGGGAGACATAGATTGGTTTATATTTTCTAACATGTCCTGATCCTCTAAGAGATACTCAATTTTACAATGCCACAGATCGTAATTTCTTTCATTGAGTTTATCTCCTCGAGTCAGATCAGCGACAATGCTTTTGGAAGCAGCCATAAAGAATCTAGGACAATCAAAATACATAGCGATACATGAGTTCTAGCATAAAATATAACGAGCTACAATAATCATAAAGAATAAACTGACTTAATAGCTATAGCATTCAGACCAAAAGAAAACATAAAGCATTCGATCAAATCCTCATGCAATAGTTAATAAAGCCATTTTACTAATCTAGATATTGAGCTCCATCACGATTTAATGACCCAAAAAAACATTTTAAATCATGGTAAATCAGCAAATAACAATTTTTTGCCGCCGGTTGCAAGGTGGTTTACACAAAACACTTCAACCTTGCAACTCCCACTAGGCATGCGAGTTCCCAAAAAACGGTTTTCAAAAAACAATTAACATCACACAGATATGATTACTACATTACTTCCATATCGAGCTAATGATCCCCATTAGGGATTTAGCCTCGTCGACGGGAACCTGCATGAGTCTTATAGCAATAATATCGCAATAATAAAAATAAAGGAGCCCCTCGTCTCCTCAGGGCAATAAACAGTCCACAGTCCATAATTATTACAGTCCATAAATATTACAGTCCATTGCGATAACTATTGCAAATGGAAATAAATGAATGAAATTACGCTCATCTCTCAATAAGGCAGTAAATAAAATCAGGAATCATTCATTCCACATAGCCACAATCTTTCCATACGTTAGCACAATCCGACGTATGAAACAATACCATAAAGTGTGCACCTCATTCAAACAATAAGGAAGTAATGCATAAGGAAACAATGCATGAATGGGGCACGAAAATAGGCAAAAAAACATGTTAGGTAATGACAACCAATCCCCACAATAATCATTCTCAAAACAGAATTTTTTTTCTTCTTTCCATAATCAATATAATCATGCAATCAATAATAATTATGCTACTTCTAATGGAAAGAAAAAATTCGAAATTATATGGTGGAGAACAACACATATTTTTTGCATCAAAGGAAAGCATCCAAACATATTTTTAAGGCAATAAAATTCCAACCCATAATATCTTTCCAAAAATTTCAGAATTAGCCAATCTTTCCATAATCAATATAAGCATGCAATCAACAATAATTATGTTTCTTGTAATGCAAAGAAAAATTCGAAATTCTTTGGTGGATGGAATCACATATATGCACATTTGATGAAAAGGAAATATTTCAAATGAAATGCATGCAATCATCCCAAAAGAAATCCGAAATATCCTTAATGAGATTAACATATATGTTCATTCAATCATAAAGGAAATATTTCAAATGAAATGCATGCAATTATTCCAAAAGAAATCCGAAATATCCTTAATGAGATTAACATATATGTGCATTCAATCATAAAGGAAATATTTCAAATGAAATGAATGCTCTCATTCCAAAAAAACGAAATATACAATATGGTAACTCAATATTCATGTATACATGATCAAAGATTAGAATAAATAATATCTAACCCTAATTCGTAAAAATCAGGAAAAATAGACATCTTATTTCATGTATACATGTGCATGATTTAGAAGAATCAACATGGAAAATAACTTCTGATTTTATTTAATACATGCACAAAGAATAGAGGTAACAGCACAGAAAAAACTGAATTCTGGTCACATCTATGTATGTGCAATGATAGGAGAGCAACATATCATATTGGCTCGAAATCAAATCAGGAAAAATCCATCTTAAACCATGCACATATGCACCACTTATATCTCTAAATGAATGATCATATTATTTCATTTAAAGATCAAAACCCTCTGAGTTTTCATTTCCAGAATATTAAAACGAATTTGAAAGAAAAAAAATCATGAACAATCAACATATATAACATGCGCATCATGTAAATAAGCAATGCTGATTTTCTGTTTTCTTTCTTTCTCCAAAAACATAACCACCGAATATTTTGTTTTTATCTCAAATCAGATTATCATGAAACAAAAATTCGTCAAGCATGGTGAGGATTCGAAGGTAACCGAGATGGCTCTGGTACCAATGTAAGCAAATAACGATTCTACAGGTTCAGGAGTACCTTTCTTGGAGAGAACCTATGGCAGCGGAAGGAAGATCGGTGGTCACCTTATGGAATCCTTCTCACCGGTCGGTCTCCTACTCTCTTGGAGAAGAAGCACGTGTTCACAACCCAAGAGTCTACGGATTAGCTTGGTGGATGTGGAGGGACGAATGGGAGAGAGAGGGAGAGGTGGCGGCTAGGGTTTGCACACAAGAATTAGTCCATCCAATGGGAGGCTCCCCTCCTTATATAGATGGCCCCACCCAAAACCCTAATGCACAACCAATGAGAGTGCGCCACGTGTCAGTGCTTTGGGCAAACATCATCTTAATCCTTAGATTAATCCAATACTTAGACTATGAGTAGAATTGATCTAAAGTGGGGAAAGTTTGTCTTGGAGAGTAGGATTTGATGAATGAAGGTTGGGAGCTTTCTCTTAGACGTGTATGACAATTTGAAGTGTAAGAATTGTTGAATTGTGTTTTGGTAACATCTATTTATAAGATCCAAAGGTGTTAAAGTCGTTGTGATATAAGTGGGTGATGTTTGAGTAAGAAGCACAAAATAGAACACCACAAGGCATTGGTCGGGAAAAGTTCGGTCGACCGCATTGGGTGTAACAGTCGACCGGAGGCAGTCCAGAACAAAAGTCCAGAAGGTGCCAGGAACAAACGGTCGACCGAACAAAGGACGGTCGAACGAATAAGGCTACAACTTAAGTAAACGGATGAACTAAAATGTGGGATGGTCGACCGTTTAGGGAGTTTTGGCAAGAGTAAAAATAAGTTTGGTCGATCGAGGTCCTGGGAACGATCGACCGGAAACTTCCAGGCAGTTTGGGCTTTAAGAGAAATCTACGATCTGTCAACGGAGGTATAAGAGACGGTTGACCGGTGGCCAAAGTATTTTGGGGTTTTGGGAAATCTGACCGTTGTATTAGACGACAAGTCTAACAATCAAATAACACGTGTAGACGGTCGACTGAAAAGGTCAAAATGGTCGACCGGTTGAGCTGGGTAAATCACTATTGGCTAACTGATCATTTGGTCGAACGGAGAACGTTCGGTCGACCGATTTAGTACAGGCAGTGAAAGGTTTAGGTTTAGTGATTTCCGGTCTATGTTTGGGTGACCTATTGAAGTCCAAATGATCTGAGATTTTGTGTGTGACTTCTATAATGAACCTAGTGTGTGTGTGAGTAGATATTTACTCTCTATGCTCAAATACACAAAGTCCCAAAGACTCAAAAGAAATACACAATTATATGTCTTCAATAAGCTTGATGACATGTCTTGACTTGAATTGCTTTCTTCCTTGAGTCTTGATCACTTGTATAAGTTAGCACAAGACAATATATATGTTATGCATAATGTATGCTACTCTACTTTGGATTGTGTTTAAGATTAGGTTGATTAAATAATCAAAAGATGGATTAGGCCTAAAAGCCAACAATAATGTCAAATCTTAATTCACGTGGAGACATAGTTGGGGTTGTGGTCATTATGGATTCCATGTTCTTTATGTCATTAAAAATGTAATCATGTGGTTCTCTTTGGGGTTTTTTGCACGAGAAAAGGGAGGTTGCCCTCTATAATTTTATTGACTTTTGGTGAAGTAATACATGCTTTGTAATATAAACATACAACAAGAGAAAAACAAGCTAACTATATAGCCAACAAATCAAAGAAACAAGAAGAAAACAAGGCAACGTCAACCTAGTGCAAACAAGTGCCGACTGTACAGTAGTACCCCTAGATCCCCGTCCGATTACCACTCTACGGCCTTATACAAAGCATTTATCGAGCACTTGGTCCACTAGTACATCAAGCTAAAATTGAGGCAACATTCTATGAGTATTCTCGCTAAGTCTAAACACTCTTAAAGAAAGAAAATTCTAGAGCTTCAGTAGCCTTACTCACACGTGGTCCACTTACCCTCATTGTTAGGATCTATGACCCTCTAAAACTAAATGTGGAATTAAAATATTAACTAAAGGATTAAGGGAATAAACATGCAAACCACAAAATTTGACCACGAAGTTTAGAGAGGTTCGCCACCGCACCTGGTCGTAGGCCTCCTCACAAGCCTCGTTCGATCGTCCGAGCCTCGCTTACAGTTCCACTAATCGATCTCCGTTCCAGATCAAGATCAACACCTTCTACAACCACCGAGCCTCGCGAACAACCTCGCCTCGCTCTTGTCTCCTCTCACAATCCAAGAGGGAGCATCCTTGAAGCTTTACAACTTGGTGATTCTTTTATATGGAAGTTGAATCATAATCTAACACTCTATACTTCAGCAGACTTGGATATTGATATGGAATGGACATGCAAGTGGTGAAAATGAAGCTTTGAGTGTATTTGGAGCTTTGAAGGTTTGCGCAATGAGAGCACAAAGAGTATGGATGAATTGAGAGTGTAGAGTTGTTGTTTGTGTCTCTTGAATGAGGCTTATATAGGCTTCTAAGATAATAGAGTCGTTGGGAAGTTGGTTGAGTTATCAACCATTGAGATGCAAGAGTTTGCTTGAAGCTCGGGCAGAATTCCGCATCAGTTCGGTCGACGGAAGTCCATTCAGATGACCATTTGGTTGCTTCATAATAGGACTTCAATTTCAACCAATAGAAATTTTGATTTATCGAAAGGAGTTCGGTGCACCGTTCTAAGGTGGACGGGAAAGAGTTGTTTTCAAACATAGGCTAGTTCGGTCAACTGTTATCTATTCGGATGACCGAAAGAGGCAAGATTCAAATGTGACTGTTGGAGTAAAATCTAAATCTGGTCCAAGCCAATTCGGTCGACCAAATGTCATTCGGTCGACGTAATTGACAATTCTAGAGAGTAAACTCAAAAACCAATCCAAGGCTGTTCCGTCGATCGTTTTCCATTCAGTCAACCATTTTGACAATTCCAGATAGTAAACTCCAAAACTAATCTAAGACAGTTTGGTCGACCATTTGTCATTCGGTCGACCTAACTTGGCTAGGATGGTATCCTAGTGCAAGGCAATTCGGTCGACCGAATTTGGCTGGGACAAAATCTTAGTGCTCAAATTTTCATATTTTTCTATAGACTTAATAAATGAAAAATTACAAGTTTTGGTCCAAAGCATTGATTACAAGTCTTGAGTCTTGATGTCTTTGTCCCAATATTTTTTCTCTTTGATAATCTTGATCAACCTATTAAAATGATTGTAAGTATACAAGTATGTATGCAATGCATGTAATCGTGTTTGCTTACTTTGATTAATTATGTTGATTAATTATGATTAGTTTCATTAATCATCAAAATTAATATATATTAAGGCCTAAAAGCCAACACTCATGACCTGTGAAACAGCCATGCACACATACTTATAACCACTTTGGTCACCACAAAAGGTGCTATAGTTTCTCTCTGCCTTTAGTTCGTGTACCGTGGCAGCAAAGGGTATCCTCGTCCAGGCCTTCATGACCTTGGTGTGAGTCAAGTATTCACATTCAATGCGCTCAATTTGCAGTGAGCTACACTCTAGAATAAATCTCCACCCATACCCGTCGAGCAAATTCACATCCCAGATAACATGAGCATTTGTTCCCGTTTTCTGCTCGCAAAGATGACAGATGATTAGTAGCATATTATGCATCATATTCATGCTATATATCATTTATTTTACCCCAATATTGTGCTACTCAAATTGTTGTTTGTAGTATTTCAGGAGTTAGGTAATAAGGTAGTGGTAGGGAGCAAAAAGGACCTAAATGTAACAAGTACGGACTGATTTGGAAGATTCTGGACCTGTTCATAATGCACAAGGACTGGATCGCAAATCAGGAAGGACCCAAGTGAAACCCGGAGGGACCACATGGTAAAGAACAAAATGTTGTGCCACATGACTTGAACCAAATCAATATTTCTACAATTAAAATCAAAGTGATTTGAGCCAGTTGACCAACACTTCAACCCACGTGCCAAATAAAGGAACTAATGTGCCGGACAAATTTGAGCACGATCAGAGCAACATGATCTGCTACTGGCGTTCATGTTGCTTTGTTGGTCTTCAGATTTTGGTCGTGGGCCGGTCTTCAGGTGAAAGCATTCCAGTACCATCAGATGTGATTTATAGCCGTCCGATTACTTCCAGATTAATCCTAACCATGTACAAGTATATATATCATTGTAATCCCTCCTCTCCCTCTTCTTTTTGCTTCTCTATTAGTTTTAGGTTTTATTTTGCTACTCATTAGTGTAAGAGAAGAAGGAGGACTTTGTAATCTTTTCATTTCAAGTTAGTAAATGTTGTTCTCTTCTTTAGTGTCTTTCCTTTGATGTAATTTTCTTTCATGTTTTTTTTCTTCCTTAAGTGTGTTTTTTTCTTCCTTTTCCCTTATGGGTTCATGTTATTTTTATACTTTCTTTAATGTAGAAATGAGTAGTGAGTTGTCCATCCCCATTGGAGGGTGGAAAAGAAGGTGATTTGTTCATGTGAGGTAGTAGTGTGTGTGTGTTAATCTTAATCCTTTGAGCTTTACATGATTTCCATAACCATCTAATGGGATTTCACTATTATCTTTGATGTGATAACGGCCTTTATTGAAACTGAGCATATGCTTAGATTAGTGGGCCTATTTTATGGGAAATGATGAGGTTAGGATAAGGATGGAGTGGAGGGAAACAAGACATGTGCATGCATGTGCTCATGTTGGATTTATCCAAATTAATGTCTTGTATGTTTTAATGATTGTGATAAATCTTAATTCATGTGGAGACATAGTTGGATTTGAGTCATTCGGCATGTGAACATATTTGCTTCATTTCAATTATTATCTTATATGTTTTAATGATAATGTTTTATCTTATTTCATGTGGAGGCAAAGTTGAATTTAAGTTTTATGGATTTCATGTGTCACATGTTTTGATGAATACATTTGAACACACATTTTTTGCATTCACATTCTTTCTCTACCCCTAAGGGGTTTAGATTTCATTGATCGTTTTTTCTGATTTCCCACACATTGTAGTTTAATTTTGATCACATCTCTCTCTTCTTCTCCCCCACTTGAGTATCGTGAATCCAACTCACACGTGCTCCCTGTGGACCGACTCGTATTTGCCACTACTTCAACATGGTCGTTCACTTGCGGCATTTTAACTGATTCAATCAATAGACCCAGCTCTCCCATAATATGCTTGTTGCAATGCTGCATTAGATCGTGGGTAAGGAGAACCCAACATCCCTCGTGAATAAAGAATGATATTCGTGTGTCCAACAGATAGCCTCCCTTATCATATCTGAGCCGGTCACCAAATTCCTCACAAATAAGCAACCTTCCTAACCAAGGGTCTTTAGAAAACCTAACTGAGACACCACAACCAATATGGTAGCGGAACTTCATACGAGCAATCTCCCATACACAGAGAATGCCCACAAGCAAAACCGATGCGGTTCCCATTAATGTTTGTGATAAATCTTAAACCTTGTAGAGACACAATTAGGATTGTGGCATTATAAGATTTTCATGTTATGCATGTCATGAGCACTAAATGTTACACACACACACGAATACACATCTACACTTTTGCATTCATTCTCCACCTCCTACGGGACTCGTTTTTTATTAAATTTTTATTATTTTTGTCACATTTGTCAAGTAAGTTAGATACCTTCAATCTCTATTTCTCGGCCCCCACTTGAGTATGGTAGTCACAAAGCACTTACAACTCATTGGGGTTCAACTGGTACTTATCACGTTTTCACCGAAGTAGTGCACTTGTGGTTATTAAAACGATCAATCACTATCACTTAATGTTGCCCATAGCCATTGTCATTGGCTTTTCCTTCTTCAACATTGTGATAATCCCTATGACAGGTTTTCAATATTAAACTTTAAATCTACTCATTCATGTTTATCTAAGTTCCTCTTCCGTGGGATCATTTTCAATTTTCCACTTCCAATGTGTTTTTGTAGGTTATTGGTTACCTTAATAGTGTTGTGTTTCCTTAGATGCTTTATTAGGTTCTCGCAGTTGTATTTTGCTTTCACTTTATTCATTTTTGTACTAATGTATTTCGTATTGGGGTTTTTTCGTTAAAAAGATCGGTGTATTGCCGAACATGCCATACATAGTGGTATAGTGGTTGTGTTTTCTTGCAATAATTAGCAATCCATTTCATTGTACAATTTGTACTCTAAGAGCTTTATCTTCAAATGTTGTAAATAGTGATAGAAGTGGAATTGGTAAATTTAAAACAGTTGGCTTTGTGTTATCAAACAATGACTAAGCTGTAGCAGAAATGGATAGACCAAATAGGCAATGTGGCCATGCATGTGTGATTCCAAATATGTATATATTTTCAACAAAATTTTAAATTTCGCTATTCATTAATTTAGTTTCAAATCTATCTTAATCCAATTTTTAACACGACTTACAAGTTTCTTCATGTAATGTAATATCAACTTCTTGATCAAAGTCGAAATGGAAGAAAAATGTTCAATCCAAATTTTTAATACCACTTACAAGTTTCTTCGTGTAATGTAATATTAACTTCTTGATCAAAGTCGAAATGGAAGAAAAATGTTCAACCTAAGAAGAGTTAATCTAGGAAAGGTTAGTGAATGTTCAATTTTAGGATTGCAGGAGTGATGTTTTTTTAGATGGTTTATTTTTTGTGGCATATTATTGAGTAATTTTCTAAATTATAAGTTAACCTAAATGGTTAATGTCATCTAGTCATTGGTCATCATACTTTATCACATTAAAAATTTCACTCCAAATATTGAGATATCATTAAGATATCATTATATAACTAAGTTTAACCTTAAGTTAACCTAAATGGAAACATTGAGATATCATTATATAACTAAGTTTAAGTGATGATTTCTCATTCTTATCTTCCAAAAATATCAAAGTTTCTAATCGCAATTTTTTTTTATATTGTAGTGCAAAAAGTAGATACTCCAAATTAATTAGTTAATGCTAGAGTAATACCCTATTAAAAAATTCTACAACATTTATTATACGGAAGTAGCATGTAAAAAATTATAGCTCCTTCAAACGAAAGAAATTTAGTTAAAAAAAGGTACAACGGTTTCATGAACTACATCTACCAATCAAAATTTTAATAATTTAGGGACCATTAATTTTGACAGCCACCCAAGTACTTTCTCGATTACTCTTTATTATAAGTTGTATGCCTTTAAGATAGTTACAGAGTACATCACCAGCAAACGTTATAAAAAGAACTTATATGTTTCTTCTGTCCTCTCAACACAATTAATTTCTCTTTGTTCATTTTGTCTAAAGCGAAAAATATCTACAAGGTCGTAGAGGTACCTACATAGAAAAAATGAAATGCACGAAGAGACAACCCTACAGATTGTGGCCCTACTCAGGAAAAACATATAAAATTAACCACCTCAGCAATGGTTATTATAGAAATAAGCAGTGATGAGGACTTCTGAATTTTCAATGAAATATGTTTTCCTTTAAACTTATTGCGAAATGTATCTGCCTCTTTTCATCATAAACAAGGAATTAACTATTGTTAAAAATATTTATTGAATTCTTTTTATATGCCAAATCTACAAAAATTCCATTGAATGCATTAGTGTAATGCTAGTTATATATAAAGAGTTTAACCATAGATGTGATTCGAAGTACCTTTTTTTCAAATGGCTTACAGACAACATTCGAATTGATTGACCAAAATCTTGCTACTTATAGAGATTAAAGTCGTACTACAAAGATAAAGTGTGCATGAGAGGGTATTCCTAAACTCACCTTTCCATCTTTAAATAAGTAGCAGGTACCAAGTGTACCGTACTCTACGTCAGTGACAAGTTACAGAAAACCAGGATGATACGTGTTCCTTTCGTCCAATGCACTGGGTGTGGAAAAACTTTACCTCCAACAAGGTGATGTGAATCGATGTTTAACACCGTAGTCTATAATTTTGGATATGACTCTAACATAATCAAAACGACGAGGGCAGTCCAACCTGTGAACGGATGAGCTCTTTGTCCTTGCCTCTGTTCTTTGGCTCGTATTGTTCCCACAGGAAACCTGTCTCATGGTAGTTACGAACAATATTCCTGTCATCGGAAGGGAAGAAAACATAAAAACAACAATTGACCTTCAGCAAATACATGTCAATAAAAGCCATTGCAACCACAAACTATAATAATTGGCAAAGACTAAAGATGAGAGAAGAGGTACACGTCATTATGTTTTTACGGAGCTCTATGTATATCAATCTTGCCTTATCTTTATATGGCCCATCTTCTATTGACAGACATGAATACAAATTATAAGAGGGAAAGATTGACTTGTTAGCACTGAAAGTTTTCAATGTCTCATATAACTTGCCTTGGGAGTAATAATGAAGAGTTGAAAGTGTAACATCCTGAAATAGCGGAAATTTAAAAAATTAAACAATCAAGAGATTATCTGATAAAACTCATCAACGAGAATGTTACTCATATAAATCAACAGTCGGTGCACCAATAATACAACAGAGTTTGTCAAAAGGCGTGATTACAACAATATAACAAAACACAGGTACAAGCAATCACGACGACCTCAAAGAGTCCGAAGAGGATCTTGTCCCCAAATTGTGTGCGCCAGCTATCACCACCCGACAGAACCTACTGTGGTCCGGAAACATGAATCAAACAACGATGCCTGAGTTTCCCATTAGGAAACCTCGTATGGCAATCACGCTTATATGAATGCAACAGTACGGTAAATGAACCTATCATACTAGTAGCATGTCATATCACATCTGCAATGCATCAAATCCCTCCAAGCGTAAATGGGACCTCAGTCAAACAACAACAACGACCCTCAACAGGGTCCAGAAGAACATCAGTCCAGCAACAACAACGTGTCTCCCTCGGAAACGTACTGTAGGCACGTACGGTCTTATGGACATTACGCAACGCACCCCCCACACGTAACTACTCGAGCCAAAGGGATTGGTGAAAAGCATCCACACTTCCGCGCAAAGAACCACGTGGTCTACACCACTCCGACGGAGCCGTAGCCCGGTCGGTCAACATCCCAGGATAGGTGCCCAATCGGGGATCATCGCCGGCACAACATCAGCGGCATCGCCGGCACAACATCGGCGGTACAACATACGTCCGGCACAACATCGGACGACACAACCACAAGCCAGAACATCATCGGCACCATCATCACCGGAGAAAACCTCGACGGTACAACATACGTCCGGCACATCATCAGACGGGTCCAAACCGTAGTCTGCAAGGTCATCATGCTCCACGAGCCATGCGTCAACACGAATTGGGATTCGCGATCCCTCAGGTCTGCTACCCTACAGAGCGTAAGGCAACAACGCGTCACACCACGGTCCAACACGGACGTGGTGCGACCCAAGTATCCACACTCTTCCACACGGCGGTCTGTGGGTGGCACGAGCATGTGCCCGCCATCACCTCCCGGCTCACGTTCTAAGCGAGGACACGGGTTTCCGTGGACAGAGTTGACACAATCACAAGACCAGGAATTCAGTTCTACACACAAATGATCGACCGAAAGAGCCTAGCCCGTCGACCGTTCCCAATAGGTTCGATCGACCGAAAGTCTACAATGGTAGAACTATTATGCGTGTCACATAAGTCCAAATGGTCGAACAACAATCTAAAACCGGTCGACCGAATACGAGGTCAAAATCTGGAGTTGGTCAAACTCATACAAGTCTATTCGGTAGACCGACTTAGGGGTCCCGGTCGACCGAAAACTACCACGGTCATCCTAATAGTCTACGTCATATAACGGTCGAACAATATAGCATAATCGGTCGAACAACATGCATAATTATCAAGTGCACTTAAGTTCCGGTCGACCCAAAAACAAGTGACGGTCGACCGAAATCCGAAAGTAAGCCTCCAACCCACAAGCACATATGCAACCAGTCGACCGCCACATTGGCATCGTTCGACCGGTGTTGGTTAAAGTCGGGCAAAAAGGTAAAACCGGTCGACCGCCCGAAGGCACCGATCGACATTTGGTTGACAGCAACCTTGCAACAGGCAATGATTTTACGCCGTTCTCTCGTCGTCGGCGAGGTCTCCGACCACAACTTCCCACCACGTAGGGAACAATAAAACCATGCTAGTAAGCCGACATACCTCAAGACGAAGACTGAGCACGCCGGAGTTCGGTCAACGTCGCCCGCCGATCGCAACCTCTGCACTCACGTGCCTCACGTCCGCTCCCCCACAACTCCAAGCTCGCCTCCACGCGTCGGAGTTTCCTCCACAATCTCTGGTCGTCGGAAGAGAGGAAGAAAGTGAGTGTGAGAGAAGTTGTGAAGAAGAAAAGAAGAAGAATGAAGACATGAAGAGATGGTTTCTCCTCAAACCACACCACCAACAGTAACCGCCCCCTACACCCATCACCGTCACTGTTTCGTCTTCCCTTCCCCATGGAAAGCACCCACTAATCACGGGGTTAGTCCCTAAGTAAGGGTTAGGGTCTAACAGAAAGCATCATATAGTTCATGTTAATCCAGATGGGACCCCTCCAATACGGTCAGTCATGTTTAGTGTTGTGTTTCATAAATAATGAGCTGCACAAGCAATTACAGCAATTAGGATGTCATTTACAAATATATATATTTTTTGAACGGTGATGCCATTTGCAAGATAAAAGCCAAAAATTGTATATCAGTAATTTCTATCCTGAAATATCATTATGCTAAATGGGAAAAAATATGCTGGGAATGCTTGAGTTACAACATTATCCAAACAATGTTTAAAAGGACACAAAATAGTGCATATCAAGTACATATAGAATTCATTGATCTCATGTTTTCTTGTTTTCGATGTAAAAGTAGGACCTAATGAGAATCAAGGTAGAAGACAGAAGAAGCTAATAAGTCCAGCTCAAAAATGAAAATGAGAAACAGTTGTTGACGTGATATTCACAAAAGTTGTCCTACATACCTCGATTTTGAAAGGGAACGGAGGCCATAGTCTGTCCATAGGGTGGAGCGATTCGAAATGAGCTCTAATTGTCTCTCAAGAACCCATGATTTCTAAAAAACAATCATTTTAAATATGCTACCCTATAACCTATAATTAACAACAATCAAGCATGGGGATTATAAGCCTTCCTGGCGGAATGATTCCCATCATGAATGGGAAGACACTGACATAACCAACATTAGGAACTAATGATGGTTGAGGTGTCTCCAGTAGGGGTGAGCTTCGGTCCGGGACCGGACCGAAACCCGAACTCCCAAAAATCTTGGACCGAAGACCGGACCGAACCATGTTGGACCGAAATTAATTAGTTTTTTTAAAATTATTTTTTGGGTGGCTTGACCTATTTTTTAAAATTTCCATAAGTTTGTTCTTGAATTTTTAACACAAGTTCACAAGCTCTAAGTTAATAATTAAAAGTTCATAACCATCATTAACTACACAAAGACAACCTGTCACAAGTTCAGGAATCACAATGTTCAACTTAACAAAATAAAACACCATTAATCGCAATCAATAAACTTAGGCATTCGACAATTTGAAAATTGATACCAATCAATAAAGCTAAAAATATTCATGTTTATTTTGACTGACAAAAGAATTGTGTCCATCTCACAATAGATCAGGTGGAAAAAGAGAAGACAAATGAGATTTGGTATTCAGTGAGATTGAAAAGCTCTATAGGATCCCAAGTCCTTAACATGATGCCGCAAAGGCATTTCAAATCTTTAAAAACACCTGACATTTTTACCTGAAAATAGCTTTTATTAAAATGGTTGGACAACATTAAAACAAGAATTGGTTATGTTAGAGATGGGTGAAGAATCGATGGAACCTATACCAAGGTTTTAACATACTCCTGTAGCATGGGAACAACTCCATCAGCCATCAGCCTCATAGGAAGACAATGCAATGGCTTCGGGATCGACTTCGCGGCGATCAATTACGAGAATGCGCTCTTCTTCTTGGCCTTGGAAAGGTTCTCGTTGGCAGAGAGGATGGAGTCCTTGAGGTTCTGGATCTTGAGGTTGTTGTCCAAGGCGTGCTTGGAGGAGGCAACGACGGAGCGGGCAAGGCGGATGTGGTCCTTAAGGAGGGGCTCGGGGGAGTCTTGGTTGGAGAGGGGGGAGGAGAGGTTGTGGTAGAGGGAGGCGAAGAGGCGGAGATGATCAGAGTAGATGGATTTCGGAGGAGATGTTTGTAGGATTTCGTCCCTATGTATGTGTATATTTTTAAAAAATTAATACAAACATACATGATCGATTTCATATTTTCAGTGATTTTACGTACATGTATATGTTTATTCAAATATCATGCATTCCTACACATATTAAAATAAACAAAGGAGAGAGGATCATACCCAAAGGTTATCTAAAACCTTTCAGAGCATCCGGTGTTCCGTTGCTCGTCGAATCGCCCGCCGATTCGCCTCCAATTGTTCACCAAACTCTAAACAAGATTAGAGAGAAAGGAGCTAGTCAATAAATCTCTAATTAAGCTTAGAATCTAGTTAATAACCCCTCTATAAGCTCCTGAGATTTCTATCTCCAAAACTTAAACCTATTAAAAGATTTTCGTGGTGATTAAGGAAGGGATTAGAGAGAGAGAATTATATTGCATGTAATAAAACAAGTAGGATGAGGGGTCCTTTTATAAGATCCCAAAACATCCATATTAAGAACTATTATCTAGTCATGATCTCTTGCATTTACTCTCCTAAAATTAATCCGAAATTGCCACATAAGCATCTAAAAAATGTTTGATCAAATATGGAATTAATCCAACCCATGATCTAATTATTCTTTTAATAATTCAGGCAAAAATTGTGTTGTTCGGTGAAGAATTCTTCTCGGTTGACCGAACCATTCGGTTTTAACACACATTTGGTTGACCGTGAGCTAGACAATCGACCGAATATACATGAGAAAATTCCATGGAAAAATTCAGACGATCCGCGTCTCGCTCCTGTTGACCGTTGACCCACCAAAATTTCTCCTGGCAAATTTCTTCGGACGACCGTGTCACATTCGGTCTACTGAAAATATCCCAAGATAGCTCCTGGATATTTTCTCTCGGTTGACCGTTCACGCTCGGTTGACCAAACCCAATTGTCCAGACACTCCAGACAATTTCGGTCAACCAATTGTGTTCATCCGTTCCCCGTTCGGTGGACTGTTCCGAAGACACCTCGGTCGACCGAACCGTAAAGGGTTTACCGTGCTGACCCCGATTTTGCCTTTGTCAAATTTGGATTTATATCCAACAAAATTTTATCTTTTGGGGTTTTACGAAATTAATATCTTATGTAATATATTATCCTATGTATTACACCTCATAATATATACACCTCATATGAATTATCCATGATTCTAATTATGTCAATTCTCATGACATTGATTTTATTGATTCACCACATGTGTCCCTTTTCACATGAAACCCGACACATCTTATGAACTCAAAATCAAGCTTCTTGTTTCCCAGTTTTGTGCTGTGACCTATAGAAGGATCTAAGCTAAATTGGCAGCGATATTAAATACTTAATATCTCAAACTATAAGCGGTATCTAGCTACACATTATAGTTACCCAATTAGCATAGATGTCTTTGTTCCACTCGAACTAAACACGATCCATTTAGTGATGTAAGTGCACCACTTGTGTCCATCCCTTGCCTCATGATATTAAGAATATATACAAAGTAGAAATGTGACATCTTTGTATTATATTCATTTATTGATCTCTTTAAGCTAATTATAACTATGTAACTTAACTCAAGTTACATTATGCACATTATAATTTTGCTTTATCAAGCGGCCCACTAATATCTTCACTCAATTAAGAGGGGCAATGATAATCATTTGACTAGCTATCTTTTCCAGCACAAGTCATGTTCAACTAACTATTGCCTTTATCACTATACTCATTGATAGCTTTTGACAATAATCAAATCAAACACTTCTTGAGTGAAAAGATATAACTCTCACATCTTAGGATCCAAGACACATTAAAACATTAATGACATGAAACACAATTCCATAATGTTTTACTTGTTAGGTCTATTCAATATGTAAAAGTAATCTTTTCCTCTTTTATATACTCGTGTCGTCAATTATTTGTAAAGCTACAACAATCGATGACCAACACGACAATCTTATCTCGGTAATTAATGTTCCATGTTGATTATCATGATTGTGAATAACTTTTGATTTATGTAAACCATTATCTTTTAGATCTCTACGGTTAAGGACCAGGCGCCTCTTCCTTAACACCTCCAAAAGATGAATACCATAATCAAGGAACAAAATGTTAGCACATCCAATTCATAATAATTTACATATAAAAGTAAAACTTTTTGAACACATTCCTTTCAATCTCTCACTTGTTATGAAAGTTTTTCTTTCACATACATTCTCAATGTATAAAACAATAATAACTAGGGTAACCCTCTCTAATCACTCATCAAGCCAATCACATGGTTCCTCAGACCCATGGACTCGAAATGCATTTTGCCCTTGGCTTAGGATAAAGGTTTGGTGAATGGATCAACTGTTTTGATATTTGTGTCTACCCATAATAAATTTATTTTGCCTTCGTCGATGAAGTTACGTGTGACAAAGTACTTGCGATCCATGTACTTCAATTTGTGGTGTGATTTGGGATCCTTAATTTGTGAGATAGATGCACTATTATCGCAAAATAGCTCTATTGCTCCCTCACTCGAGGGAACTACTCCAAGATCTTCAAGGAACTTCTTAATCCACACTCCTTCCTTCCTTGCTTCAGCGACAACCATTACTTCGGAAGCACTGGTTGAGTCGGCCATAGTGGTTTACTTCAAACTACGCCAACTCACAACTCCACCATTCAAAAGGAAGACGTATCCTGATTGCGACCTTTTATTGTCGGGATCACTCATGAAACTCGCATTCGAATAACTCTCGGCTATTAGTTCCCTTGTCCTCCATAAACAAGAAACTTATCCTTGGTCCGGTTAAAGTATCTCAGAATATTCTTGACCGCAGTCCAATGCTCAGTGACGTGTTGTCACTCTTAGATCAGACAAGACATCGGGTCTTGTGCAAGTCAGGGTGTACATGATTGATCCTATTGCAGAAGCATAATGAATATCTTTCATGTACTCCAAGTCTTTACGTGATTCAGCACGTTGAGACTTCTTGAGTTGCACACCCATACTTATTGGCACATTGCCCTTTTTGGAGTTGTTCATGTTGAACCTTTCCAAGACCTTGTCAATGTATGTACGTTGACTTAGGCCAATGAGTCTACGGGATCTATCTCTATATATCTTGATTCCCAAGATGTATTGAGCCTCACCCATGCCTTTCATTGAAAATGCAGATTTCAATGAACTCCTCGTTTGCTCAAGCAAAGGTATATGATTTCCCATGAGTATGTCATCGATATATGAGACTGGACAGATCGGTCCGGTTCGGTCCAAAACTTCGGGTTGGACTGAATTTTGCTCACCCCTAGTCTCCAGAACATTCCTTAGAAGCTCACGCTTCACAAATTTTTCATCTTTCATCTCATGCCACTTCAATCGTACCTTGAAAAGTTTATGCACAAGGCAAAATAATTAGACTCAAATATTGTTAGTGATAATTCACACGAAGGAAATTATCATGGTTTGGTCTTCTGAAACATAAACGTGCCTTGGTGCAGGGGAAAGGTACTTTACATCAGTTCCTTATTTTTAAGGATCATGCTAGAAGATTTATAATCTAACACTTGATTTCAGGTAGAATTGAAATATAGCATCGATCACATTAATTATAAAAAAAACACGTCCACAGATAATTGCATATTGAATAGAGAATCAGCAATCCGAGTAACACCACCTATTTTGGCAATCAAACTTGACTCTCAATCTCTCCATTATGTACTTAGTTAAACATATGCTGGACAATGACTCTTACCTTCTAAGTGTGGTTGCCAAATCATAATAAGCTCCAAAGTTACCATCCCGATGCATCTGTAGAAAAACATGCAGTCAATTGATAAGCAAAACATTTGTTTAGAATTTCATTTTAATAGATGCAAGCAAAACATAAAACTAACTAATGAACATTTTCGTGATGTTTTTACTATCAAAACTTGGTAGGTTAAATAGATCGAGTTCTAGATGAAATGGAGCATGAAGTAGTAACAATTGATTTCAGGAGATTGCATTATCATTAAGCATTTCACTCCCCCTTTAATAGTAATCTTTCTAGATTTTTTCCTTTCCGAAGGGAAAGCTGCAATAGTTTTCCATAACATAAAAAAACCATCTTTCGTAACAAGGCACGTTTCCCCCTAGGTTCTAAAATATTTCTTGTATAAGTGAAGTTTTATCAGACCAAATGATATTTGTCATAGTCCACTGACGGAAAGAGTAAAATAGAACTACCGTTAGCGTATTAGTACAATTGGGTTATATGAGTTATATCGATATTCGTCTATGTGGAGTCCTACCTGTATATACCCTTATGTATTCTCTGTTACACATAGATAACAAAACCCTATTCCACATGGTACAAGAGCTTAGGTTCTAAGCTTAGCCTCCACCTAATCCTCACCACCATCATCTATTACTGTTCACCATCGAGGAGTATTGTTCACTGTCAGTTAGCCTTCCCAGCACCGGTCAGCCATTCCTTAGGTTGCCGGTCCACAACTACCACCCATTCCAGGTAGTTCTCTCTATGTATGGGCAACCAGTGATTTTTCAGTCTTCATCGGTAATGTTAATGTTCAAGTGCTGAACTTTTATCTTTTTGTAGAGGTTGATGAAATTTTATGGGTTGTATTAACCTGTCTGATATATTTTAATTGATCATTGATAGATTAGAAAAAAAGGGATACAAGAGGTGAACAACAAAACAAAAACAGGGAGATGAAAAGAAAAACCAAAAAGATGGAAAAAAACATAACCCCGTCAAAACCAAAGCCAGAGGTAGGAAGACAAGATGTCCCAGAAGAAGTGGGAGAAGAAAAGAAAAAAAACACGAGACAGCGAGAAGCCCACCAAGATACTAAACTAAAAACAGAAAATCCGCCGCAATCCCCGAAGTTTGTTGCCACAGGTAGACATCTCGAAAAGTCTTTTGTCAGATCTTCCCAATTACAATTTTCTTATTGTCAAACCGTAGCTTGTTGCGTGCGACCCAAATATTCCACCATAAGGCAAGAGGGCCAAGATTTCCAGCCAACATAAAATGACCATTAGGGATGTCCGAGGTCTACTTAAACCAAAAGTCTCTAAAGTCATCGCCCACAACAGCCATACTTTTGCCAATCTTGGCCCCAAACTTATCTAACAAAGCTCTGGTAACCTCACAATTCCTGAAAATGTGATCATTATGCTCCTCTTCCTTTAAACAAAGTGGGCATCGACTAGCCAAATACCATCCCCGAGATTTTAAGGCTACCTCTGTCAAAGTCTTACCATGGAAAATAAACCAAGCAAGGACACAATTTTTTGGCGGCGCATTCTTGCTCCAAATCAGCAATACGAAGTCTAAGGATGGGCAAGGGCCAAGAAGGATATGATATGGGGATTTAACTGAGAAAGAAAGGTTAGATCGGACCTTTTAAATAAGAGAGTCTACTGATGGGAATTTAATTTATAACGCAAGTGCACGGTGTCAATGAAGACGCGACAAGTACGAGTCGAACACAAGGAGGGAGAGATATTGTTATTTTTGTGATTTTCGATTGAAGAAAGAAAGAGAGAGAAATAAGTTTGGTTTGAGATTTTTGGTTTTTAATTTTCTAAAGCAAGAACAACAAAAAAAACTAAAAAGAAAACAAATATGGATGAGAGTCCAGCGGGTGGAGGTTTAGATGTAGGGTTTTGTTTAGAGAAATCTGAAACTTATAATAAATCACATTAGTTATAAATCATTACATGATAAATGATTCAACATAAACTCAAGTAATCAAAATATACTAACACGAAATTAAAATAATAACATCATTCTTCTTCTCATCAACCTCAATCCATCACCCCCACCCTTTGGAGAGAGTTAGAAACTCATGGATGGAGGGAAGGAGAAGGGGTCCTAGAGAAACTACAAAAGAAAACTAAAAACACAAAATAAACCAACAGAATTTTATTACTAAAGCATGGAATAAAAACGAAGGGGTTTACAACATCGTTTTTGGGGCTATTTATAGCCGATACAAGGGACCCAAGTATAAAATAGGAAAGTACACGCGTCAATACAGCATTGGAAAAAATTTGAGCGCACGGATTGACTTTTGTGCGGCTAATCTGCCGCATTTTGTACATGGGGTGCGGCGGAATTGCCACCTTTTTGGCTTAGATTCGATCCGGATTTTTCCTGTGTGTTTATGGTATGATTTAAATGTCCTTTGCGCGTCTGGATTGATTTCTTTCCTTTCTTTTGAGCTCCGAATTTATTTTTTCATATATTTGGAGATCCAAATTGATTTTTCTTTAGAACTTCTCCAAAATAATATTTTGGTACTTTAATTTGCAGTCGGGTCCTCTGCTTTTTGCAATTAAGACGTTGACTACTTTTGTGCTTAAGTCCTTGACCTTTTTGTAATTAGGTCTTTGAATGCTTTGATGCTTGGATGGATTTTAATTTGAATCCCGATAATCTTGAACTTGGTCTTTATGACCGAAATGAGTCTCTTGCACGCATTTATGCTCGGGATATGGGTAATTTGCATTCAGGTCACTGTATTCTGTAAATAAGACTAAACACACACCATAGTAGTATTTATTGATATGGAATTAATCTAAATGAAAGACATATGATGCAATGTATGCAATGCATGATCTACTCTAGTAATGGAGAAAGAAAATGAATTTGACAAACTCAAAAGAGAGCAAAATTGAGAAGATTCTCGATCCGTGAGGGACCGGGAGAAGACTAAGTTTCAAGATGGTGAATCTTGCCATGACAATAAATCAGCAACCCACGCCTCCTTATCCACTGATATTCTGTAGAGTAGGGGAAACGTCGCCATAAGTGAAGACTGGCCAACCCACCTATCTCTACAGAACCTAATAACCTTCTCATTTCCCAACCCACACCTCATTCCCAACTGTAACACCCCCTCCCCTTCAAGAATACCATTACATAGACCTTTAATAGTTTTGATGTGAGTAGGAAACCATTCAGAAGAGCAACGGTAGTATTTATCACGGATTAAATATTTCCATAAAGGTGGATCTGGGTCAGGCGGACCTGACAATCTCCAAACCCATTTACCCAACAAAGCTCGGTTAAAAGACTTAATATCTCGAATACCTAGGCCTCCTCTCGATTTTGATTGGCACACAATTTTCCATGAGACAAGAGGATAGCCTGTGTTTTTCTTACATTTTCCTCTTTTCCAGAGGAAGTTCCTTTGTAGCCTACTTATTTTCTTTGCCACGCTTGTTGGAATCAAAAGATTGACATAAAATATATAGGCAAATTAGTCAAAACAGATTGGATTAATGTCAATCTACCCCCCCCCCCCCCCCCCCCCAAGACAAAAATCTTCCTTTCCAGCCTGCACGTCTAAGGTCCATTCTTTTCCAAAATCGGGTCCCAATCTTCTTTGCGAATTTTCGTGGGTGACAAAGGTAGTCCTAGATATTTACATGGGAAAGTCTCAACTTTGAACACAAACATGTTTGCTTAGTCGGAAATTTCCTCTCCCCATATTTATACCTATCACAGAGGATTTATTCCAATTAACAGATAGTCCTGACACCCACTCAAAGATCGTAATTAGGCAAAATAAAGTTATGAATGGTTCCTTTTCCCGATTACAAAATAATAAAGTATGATCCGTATATTGAAGGAAGTGGACTTCCTTCCCGGTTCTACCCGCCTTAAAACCTTCTAACATGTTATGTTGTTTGAGGACATCTACCATTCCCCAAAGGATTTCTCCTAAAAAGGTGAAAAGTAGTGGAGAAATGGGGTCCCCTTGTCTAATCCCTCTTCGACTCTTGAAAAACCACAAGGTGGACCATTTGCTCGGATTAAGAATTTGGCTTTAGATATAATAGCATTAATCCATCCCCGCCATTTATTTCCAAAGTTCATAAGTTGCATCACTTTGTTAAGAACCTCCAAATCAACACAATGATATGCTTTTGCTAGATCCAATTTAAGCACTAAACCGGGTTTTTTAGATCGAGATCTAGTTTCCACAACTTCTTCAACAACTACGAAACCATCAGAAATTAGTCTATCTTTAACAAAAGTAGATTGGTAGCATGAAGATAGTTTGGGCAACACTGACTGGAGCCTTACCGATAGTATCTTGATAGAGATTTTAAGAAAACAATTAAGGAGGCTAATTGGTCTAAAGTCGTTCATGCTAATCGCCCGGGCTGATTTTGGAATTAGGGAGATGAAGGTTGATTTAACTGGGGAAAGATCAAGACCATCAAAGCAATCCTTGATAAAACCATCAAACTCTGGGGCCACAATTTCCCAACACTTTTGGTAAAACATAATAGGAAAGCCATCAGGTTTAGGGGCACCATCCGGTCGCATTCTAAAAACTTCCCTGATTTCCTGTTGTGTTATTTCAGCTTCGAGAGTCAAATTATCCTTCTCGGTAAGAGATTTGAAATTAACGCTAGTAGCCCACGGGAAAGGTTCAGACCTTTTTTTAAAGAGTTTTTTGAAAAAACCTATCATCTCTTGGCAAAGACCCTCTATATCCGTCACAAACCCAGAGTGAGTTTGTAATTTACGAATGTTATTGAAACATTTGCGCCCATTTGCATTTGCATGGAAAAAATTGTGCTTTTGTCTCCTTTTAACCACTTAACTCAAGATAGTTGTTTCCAAAAAAAATCTTCACTTTTCAGAAATTGTTCCCTCTCAATTTTTAGTTTCCCATGACTAATCTTTTGATCTTCAGAAAGTGGTTCCTCCTCCAAAACATCTAGAAAGTGGAGCTCCTTAAGGATATTATCCTTATTGGCATTAACATTCCCGAAATATTTTTTGTTCCAAATTCTTATCTGAGATTTACCGTCTTTTAACTTCAAGGTTAAGGTCAGGATTTTATTCTTCTTCAGGGGAACCATTTTCCACCATCCCTCAATTTTTTTAATAAGGACACTTTTTCCAAACCACATTTTTTCAAAACGAAAAGGAACAAGACCCCAATTAGGAGACTTAGTGTCAAGGTAAATAGGTACATAATCAGAAATGAACATCTGATGAAGCACTTTGCCATGAGAGATATGGGAAGACCTAAATATTTCCTTGGTATTGATTTCGCATATGTCAAGGGTAATATGACTCTCTCGCTAAGGAAGTATGTTCTCGATCTACTTGAGGAAATTGGGCTTCTAGGTTGCAAGCCGGAAAGTAAATCCGTCGAAAAGTCACTGCCTTTTGGGAGATATCTTCACCGTCTCTCCATGATCCAAGACAATATAGACGGCTCGTTTCTAAACATATATATCTCACCGTCACTCCAACTGATATCTTCTATGTTGTGGGTCTTTTGAGTCAGTTTATGCATGGACCACGAGAGGTTCATTGGCAGGGTGCACTAACGGTTCTGGCATATGTTAAGGGAGTTCCTGGAAAACGACTTGTTTACAGGAACTGTGGCCATCTAGATGTTGCAACATATTCAGATTCTGGTTATGCCGGTGACAGAGGGGATCGCAAATCCACATCAGGTTTCTACACATATGTTAATGGTAATCTTGTGACTTTGAGGAGCAAGAAACAGAATATAGTCTCACGTTCAAGTGCTGAAACAGAATTTAGGTGAATGACGCAGACAAATTGTGAAATGGTTTGAGTGCAGTCCATGTTTTGAAGTCGCATATGCAACCCTGTGCGGCTGCACAACTGTAAATTTTATAATAAAAAATCGAAAATAAATCATAAAAAATCCAAAAACCAGTTGTCCCCCACAACACATTCCTATCATCCGGGGAAGGCGAATTCGGTCGCAGATGCACTAAGCAGGAATGTTGAGGTGTCAATTGCGAGCTTGTGCATTAAGGAGTGGAGGCTACTAGAGACATTGTCAGAGTGGAGGCCGTTCACCGAGGCCTCTGAGGGAGCAGTGATTGCTGGGCTGAGGATAGAGCTGCAGACCGTCTCACGTGTTGTGTAGGCTCAGCATGGTGATGAGGAGTTAGCTGGTCTATTACAGTTGGCTGCCAGAGATGGATCAGACTTCAGTGTGGGGGTTGATGGTGGTCTGAGGTCAGTAGTCAGATTTGGGTGTCGAAGGTTGATGGCCTGAGAGATGACATCATGGAGGAGGCACACCAAGCGAGATATACCATCCACCAAGGGAGTACGAAGATGTATAAGGACCTGCAGCGGAACTTCTGGTGGAAGGGCAAGAAGAGAGATATTGTGGAGTTCGTGGAACGGTGCTTAGTCTGTCAGCAGGTGAAGATTAAGCATCAGCGACCAGCGGGACCGATGCAGTGTTTTGAGCTTCCTGAGTGGAAGTGGGAGCACGTGACGATGGATTTTGTCACGGGGCTGCCAAAGACGAGGAGGTTCCACGACGCAATTTCGGTGATAGTCGATCGACTGACCAAGTCGGCGCACTTCTTAGCGATCAGGACCACATTGCCTCTGGAGGGTCTAGCTAAGTTGTACGTGGAGGAGATAGTCAGGCTACACAGAGTACCAGTGAGCATCATCTCTGATCGAGATCCCAGATTTACGTACAGGTTTTGGGGGAGTCTGCAGCAGGCTTTGGGGACACGACTGAGTTTCAGTACAGCGTTTCACCCGCAGACAGATAGCCAGTCAGAGAGGACGATCCAGACCCTGGACGATATGCTGAGGGCAAGCACACCGGATTGGTCAGGACACTGGGATGAGCACCTGCCGCTGATAGAGTTCGCCTACAACAATAACTACCATTCGAGTATTGGGATGGCACCGTACGAGGCATTGTACGGGAGGCCTTGCAGATCACCAGTATGCTGGAGTGATGTAGGTGAGAGGTAGTTAGTGGGGCCACAGCTCGTGTAGATGTATGCAGAGAAGGTGGATGTTATCCGGGGGAGATTGGCCACAGCAGAGAGCAGGCAGAAGAGTTATGCCGACAGACGCAGACGGGCGTTGAGCTTTGAGGTCGGTGACCATGTGTTCCTGAAGATCTCCCCATCTCGGGGAGTGATGAGGTTTGGGAAGAAGGGGAAGCTCAGTCCGAGGTATGTTGGGCCATTTGAGATCCTCGACCGAGTTGGTGAGGTTTCCTACCGCATTGCGTTGCCACCGCAGTTTTCGGGTCTTCACAACGTCTTCCATCTATCGATGCGGAGGAAGTATGTTGCGGATCCAGTTCACGTGATCGAGATTGTTGTACCAGAGATCCAGCAGGACTTGTCACTCCAGGAGAGACCAGTCGAGATCGTTGATCGTATGGATCACCAGCTCAGGAGGAGGAGCATTCCGATGGTGAAGGTCTAGTTGCAGCATTACAGTGAGTGCGAGGCCACTTGGGATATCGAGGAGGAAGTTCGGATGCAGTATCCGGAGCTTTTCGGTGAGTTGCTGTTTTGATTTCGGGACGAAATCCTTTTACGGTGGGTGGATTGTTATGTCCCTCACCCATCTTAGGGCCTTATTGGAGATTAGGTGGGGTTGATGTGAGAGGGTATGGGTGGTGAGGGAGGCATGGGCTAGGAGTGTAGGGCATGGTGGGGAGTGTTGCCTTGGGTTTGGGTTTTGTTTTAAAGCAAAAAAAGCTTTCTCGTCCATTCTTCTTCTCCAAACTCTTTCCGATGGCGCAGAGGCGGAGGAGGCGAGTCCGGCGTGAAGCGCGCGGAGGATAACGTGCAAGGAAGCGGTCGCGCGGGTGGTTGTGTTTGGGAGGCGACGTTGCGCGAGCGAGGCTCCGGCGGGTCTTCGTCGTCTTGAGAGGTATACCGGTTCTTAGTTTGGTTTGTTGTTGCTCACCCTCATGGGAGGGTGGTGTTGGTCGGTCGGGGAGGTCGGAGACCTCTCCGGCGTCGTTTTCCGTGAAAAACCTCAGCTGACGCGAGGTTGAAGGTGACCAACGGTCGACTGGGGCCTTCGGGCAGTCGACCGAATGTATGTAATTTTGTCTGTCTGTTGTCTTTCGGTCGACCAGTTCCTTGTGTTCGGTCGACCAGAACTTAAGTGTACTGGTTATTATGCATGTTGCGGTCGACCGTTATATGACGTAGAAATATTAGGATGACCTTGTTAGTTCGGTCTACCGAGACCCCTGAGTCGGTCGACCGATAGTTTGAATTAATGTTGACCAGACTCCGGATTTTGACCTTGTTCGGTCGACCGGTTTTAGACCTTCGGTAGACCGTTGGGACTTTTGTTTTGCGCAAATAGTTCGACCGTTGCAGACGTTTCGGTCGACCGATTCCCTTGTAGAAGCGGTCGACCGAGTTGCCACTTTCAGTCGACCGTTTTCCTTGAGGAAACGGTCGACCGGCTGTCACTTTCAGTCGACCAATTCCCTTGAGGAAATGGTCGACCAGGTTGCCTCCTTCGGTTGACCGTTTTGCGCAGAATAGAATTTCTGGTTCCATTTAGCATGCCAAGTCTGTCCACGGAAGCCCGTGTCCTCGCCTTGTGCGTGAGTCGGAAGGTGACGGTGGGCGCTTTACGCGTGCCTACCCAGGGACCGCCGTGTGGAACAGTGTGGGTGTCCGGGACGCGTCACCTCCATGTATGGATCGTGAATATTTTGATGGATTGATTGGACTCATTGTAGAGTAGCAGACCTGAGGGATCGTGGATCCCAATGCGTGTTGATGCATGGATTGTGGAGCATTATGACCCTGCAGACTACGGTCTGGACCCGTCCGATGTCGTGCCGGATGTATGTTGTACCGCTGATGTTGTGTCGGAGATGCTGCCGAGGTTTTTGCCGGCGATGATGGTGCCGACGATGTTCCGGCTTGGGGTTGTGTCGTCCGATGTTGTGTCGGACGTATGTTGTACCACCGATGTTGGGCCGGCAATGCTGCTGAGGTTGTGCCATTGATGATCCCCGATTGGGCACCTATCCTGGGATGTTGACCGACCGGGCTACGGCTCCGTCGACGGTGGTGTACCACGTGGTTCTTTGAGTGGAAGTGCGGACGCTCCTCACAGATCCCTTTGGCTCGAGTAGTCGCGTGTGGGGGGACGCGTCGCGTACTATCCGTAAGACCGTATGTGCCTACGGTATGTTTCCGAGGGAGACCCATTGTTGTTGTTGCTGGACTGATGTCCTTGTGGACCCTGTTGAGGGTCGTTGTTGTTGGACTGAGGTCCTGTTTACCCTATTAAGGGATTTGATGCATGCAGATGTGACATGACATGCTACTAGTATGATAGGTTCATTTGCCGTACTATTGCATGCATATAGGTGAGCTTGGCATACGGGGTTTCCTAATGGGAAACTCAGGCATCGTTGTTTGATTCATGTTTCAGGACCGCAGTAGGTTCTGTCGGGTGGTGACCGCGGGCGCACTCATTTTGGGGCCAGGATCCTAATCGGACTCTTCGAGGTCGTCGTGATTACTTTATCTGTCTTTTCATTGTATTGTTGTAATCACGTCTTTTGACAAACTCTGTTGTATTATTGGTGCGCCGACGGTTGATTTATTGAGTGACATTCCCGTTGATGATAATCGCTTGATTATTTAAAATTTAAAATTTCCGCTGTTTCGGGATGTTACAAGCACTAAGTCCAAAAGTTAGGCAACGAATATGAAATAGATACAAATGCAGAGCTATAAAATTCTAAAATGAGATACCTGATTAAGAACGTCAAAATTTCAATGATGCTCAACCACATTTCTGTATCCCTGTTTGTAGATCATGGGTCAAATTACCACATACTTAAAAGAAATGGCTAAGATAAGAGTACATGATTCTGTATACGTCCTTTAGACCAACTTTAACCCCAGCAACCTCGACAATTGATTGCATGAAGTCTGCTGCAAGTAGCATCCAACACCTCAAATCCAGATGGTGCTCGTTGTCACTTGGGTGTGATGCACGTGGGTAATCATCCAGTCCAGACATGAGAGTCTGTAGATAAACATAAATCAGCAAAGATGATAATTATATCTTAATCACTGAACTGTAAATATAGATTCTAACTGTTAGATCCCAAACCCTTGCTTAGGGTTAATGATGATTAGGAGAAGGCTTTGCATCGGGAGATGGAGAGGCACAGTGGTTGCATGGGAATGGAGGAGAATAGGTGGTGTAGGGTGATGGAGAGGGGGTCGTTTACTGTTGACGCGAGGAGAGGGTTGGGTTTAAGTTGTTGTTTTTGCTCTCTCTCTCTCACTCTCATTTCTTCCTTTTCTTCCGGCGAACCAGAGAACGTGGAAGCTCCAGCGTGAGCCGTGCGGAGGTCGTGCAAGGAGGCGAGCACGCGAGGTGATATCTGGAGGCGACGTGCGCGAGCAAGGCTCCGGCGAGTTCGTCGTTTCTTTGAGGTATGCCGGCTTCTAGAGTGATTTGGTTGCTCTCCCTCGTGAGAGGGTCGTGTTGGTCGGTCGGTCGGGGGAGGTCGGAGACCTCCCCGGTGGCGAGTTTGCCTAAAGAAACCTTGGCTGGCGCGACGTTGAAGACGACCAACGGTCGACTGAGTCCTTCGGGCGGTCGACCGATGTAGTGTATTTTTGACTGCCTATTGTGTTTCGGTCGACCGGTTCCTTGTGTTCGGTCGGCCGGAACTTAAGTGTACTGGATCATTTTATGCTTGTTGCGGCCGACCGTTATATGACTTATAAGTAATAGGATGCCCTGGTAGTTTTTGGTCGACCGAGACCCCTAACTCGGTGGACCGATAGTTTTGAATTGATGTTGACCAGACTCCGGATTTTGACCTCATTTCGGTCGATCAGTTTTAGACCTTCGGGAGACCGTTGGGACTAATGTTTTGCGCAAATAGTTCGACCGATCCAGACTTTCGGTCGACCAATTCCCTTGAGGAAACGGTCGACCGGGTTGCCTCCTTCGGTCGACCATTTTTGCATAGAACTGAATTCCTGGTTCCCTTTTTGAATGCCAACTCTGTCCAAGGAAACCCGTGTCCTCGCCTTGCGTGTGAGCCGGGAGGTGACGGTGGGCGCGTTCTGCGTGCCTGCCCAAGGACCGTTGTGTGGAAGAGTGTGGGTGTTCGGGACGCGTCACCTCCATGTATGGATCGTGACTAATATGATGGACTGATTGGACTCATTGTAGAGTAGCAAGCCTGAGGGATCGCGGATCCCAATGTATGATGATTGTGCGAACACACGACTGTCGTTGTGTGAGGTGACTACCGACTTATATGGTGATGGAAGTTGCTGCCGTGCTTTTATAGCGGCGGCGTTGGTGTTTGTGGCTCGTGGAGCCTGATGACCTGGCAGACATCTGTCTGGACCCGTCTGATACTGTGCCGGACGTATTGTTGGACCACCGATGTTGTGCCGGTGATGTTGTATGATGCGCCGATGTTGTTCCGGCTATGTTGTATGATGGGCCGATGCTGTTCCGGCTATGTTTTCCTCAGCTGGGCACCTACTGAGATGATGCTTGATGGACCGACCGAGCAACAGCTCCGTTGGTGTGGTTTCGACCACGAGTTAATCATCTGTTTCTTATGGCGCGGACCTGGCGGATGCCCTTTGCCAAACCCCATGTTTAGTCTCTGATGTCTTGATTATAAATTTTTAAATTTCCACTGTTTCGGGATGTTACACTAACCCACCAAGAGAAACAAAGGCATAGTGTTGGAAACTTGCTGACTAGACATAGATCTTAGGGTTTTGGTTTTCCAAGGAGTGAATAGCAAATAGATTCGAAGACTTTAGAAGGGGTCAAACACTTCATTTGAACATCAGTTCATAGACAACAGGCAAAGATGATTACATGGAAAGAACAACAAATAATTTTTCTAAAGAACGTCAAAAAAAACATGAAAAGTTTGCTATCAATAGTGTTAAGTCCCTATCCCTTGATTAGTGGGGGTGCTTTGCATGGGAAATGGGAGAGTGAACAGTGTTGGTGATGGGTGTAGGGGGCGGTTACTGTTTATGTGTTGGGTTGAGGAGAAAACCATCTCACTTCCTCTCTTCTTCACTTATTCACCTCTTCCTCTCACCATTCCTCTCATTCTTCTTCTTCTCTCCGACGTCCAGGGCTGGGGGAGGAGACTCCGGCGTGTGGAGAGGAGCGTGGAGTCAAGGTGACGGACGCGAGGCGCGCGTTATCAGAGGGGGAGGTCGACGGGCGACGTTGAGCGAACTCCGGTGTGCTCCGTCTTCGTCTTGAGGTATGCCGGCTTCTAGTGTGGTTTTGTTGTTCCCCATGTTGGTGGGAAGTTTGGGTCGGTCGCGGGAGATCGGAGACCTCGCCGGCGACGAGAAATGGCGTAAAACCCTCGGCTGGTGCGAGGTTGCTCTCGACCAACGGTCGACCAGTGCCTTCGGGCGGTCGACCAGTTTTACCTTTTTGCCCGACTTTAACCAACATCGGTCGAACGATGCCATTGTGGCGGTCGACCTGTTATTTATGTGCTGGTGAGTTGGAGGCTTGCTGTTGGATTTCGGTCGACCATTCCTTGTTTTTGGGTCGACCGGAACTTAAGTGTACTTGACGAATATGCATGTTGTTCGACCGTTTTTGAGATATCGTTCGACCATTATATGACGTAGACTATTAGGATGACCCTGGAAGTTTTCGGTGGACCAGGACCCTTGAGTCGGTCGACCGAATAGTCTTGTGGATTTTGACCAACTCCGGATTTTAACCTCGTGTTCGGTCGACCGGTTTCAGACTTGTGTTCGACCATTTCGACTGATGTGACGCGCAGAATAGTTCGACCATTGTACACTTTCAGTCGACCTAACCTATTGGGGATGGTCGACCGGTTAGGCTCTTTCGGTCGACCGTTTGTGTACAGAACCGAATTCCTAGTCTTGTGATCGTATCAACTCTGTCCACGGAAACCCGTGTCCTCGCTTAGAGCGTGAGCCGGGAGGTGACGGCGGGTACATGCTCGTTCCGCCCAGGGACCGCCGTGTGGAAGAGTGTGGACACTTGGGTCGCGCCACCTCCGTATTGGACGTGGTGTGACGTGTTGTTGTCTTACTCTCTGGTGAGCAGCAGACCTGAGGGATCGCGGATCCCAATGCGTGTTGACGCATGGCCCGTGGAGCATGATGACCGTGCAGACTACGGTTTGGACCTGTCCGATGTTGTGCCGGACGTATGTTGTACCGCCGAGGTTGTGTCGGCGATGCTGCCTATGTTTTTGCCGGCGATTTTGATGCCGACGATGTTCCTGCTTGTGGTTGTGCCGTCCGATGTTGTGCCGGACTTTTGTTGTACTGCCAATGTTGTGCTGCCGATGCGGCTGATGTTGTGCCAGCAATGATCCCCGATTGGGCACCTATCCTGGGATGTTGACCGACCGGGCTACGACTCCGTCGAAGGTGGTGTAGACCACGTGGTTCCTTGCACAGAAGTGCAGATGCTCCTCACCGATCCCTTAGGCTCGTGTAGTCTCGTGTTGGGGGACGCATCGCGTGTTGTCCGTAAGACAGTATGTGCCTACGGTAGGTTTCCGAGGGAGACCCGTTGTTGTTGCTGGATTGATGTCCTTGGGGACGCTGTTGAGGGTCGTTGTTGTTGGACTGAGGTCCCATTTACCCTGTTGAGGGACTTGATGCATTGCAGATGTGACATGACATGCTACTAGTATGATTGGTTCATTTACCGTACTATTGCATGCATATAGGTGAGCTTGGCGTACGGGGTTTCCTAATGGGAAGCTTAGCCATCGTTGTTTGATTCATGTTTCCGGACCGCAGTAGGTTCTGTCGGGTGGTGACAGCGGTTGCGCACATTTTGGGGCCAGGATCCTCTTCGGACTCTTCGAGGTCATCGTGATTTCTTGTACCTGTCTTTTCATTGTATTGTTGTAATCACGTCTTTTGACAAACTCTGTTGTATTATTGGTGCACCGTCTGTTGATTTATCTGAGTAACATTCCCGTTGATGAGTTATTCTGATAATCTCTTGATTGTTTAAATTTTTAAATTTCCGCTGTTTCGGGATGTTACAACTTGGTATCAGAGCAGTCGGTCCCTATGTGTGGCTCCCAAAGAAATCACCCCAGTGTAGTAGTGTAGGTTGCACTTTACATTTAGCATGTATTCATGGTTGATCTTGAGTTGTTTCTTGTGCCAGATGCCTCCGAGACGGGTGAGGAACGTCGCGAATGAGCGCGTTGCCAGTGGTGCCACTAAGGGCGCTACCTGGGATACGTTGAGCGAGTTCCTCGAACGTCATGCAGGGAGGGCATAGCAGACAGGTGCGGAGCATGATCGCTTCATGAGGCAACACCTGCCTATTTTCAATGGCAGGAGTGACCCTGCGGCTGGAGAGGACTAGGTCTTTAAGATGCAGAGGATTTTCAAGGCTATTGGCTGTGTACCGGAGCGGATGGTGAGCCTGGACACCAATGTGCTGGATGGAGAGGCAGCAAACTGGTGGAGGATCACATCTGCTGTGGTGTTTGCTGACCGAGTTGACGTGAGCTGGGAGGAATTCCTTGAGGAGTTCAACCAGCATTTCTTCGCGCAGCACGTCAGAGACAGGAAGAAGGAGGAGTTCTTGGCTCTCGAGCAGAAGGAGATGTACTTGGCTAGTTACATCAGCAGGTTTAACGCCCTTGAGCGCTATTGTTCTGAGACTTACGTGACGCCCGATCAGCGTGCACGGAAGTTCATCAAGGGGTTGAGGAAGCAGCTCAGATCGCGGGTGATTACTAGCATGCCACAGACACTGGCGGATGCGGTGAAGTATGCGACTATCATCGATCAGGACTACTAGGACAATTACCAGGAGGCGGATGCGGTATAGTTGGACGTTCCACTGGGAACCCGGGTAAGAGGCCCCGAGTTGATAGAGGAGGATCACGTCAGTCTGGTGCGTGTGGTATGTGTGGGAGATCTCATCTGGGTCAGGAGTGCCCCCGACGTGCAGGTGCATGCTGGGGATGCAGTCAGATGGGTCATTTTATCCGAGATTGCCCGAGCAGGCAGGGCGAGACGAGCAGGAGGCCAGGACCACCGGTCTGAGGGAGGAGCGGAGGCAGCAGGTCCGTTGTTCCGCAGAGCCAGACCAGGAGAGCAGGGCGAGTCTTCACCGTCCGGGCTGAGGAGGCGAAGGACTCCAACACTGTTGTGGAAGGTACCCTTGTCATTTCAGGTTTGGTTGCTGGTGTTTTATTTGATTGCGGCGCCACACACTCCTTCATTTCGGAGAAGTTTGCTGGCGAGTTGGATAGGACCCCGGAGCTACTGACTGATTTGTTGGAAGTCAGTACCCACATGGGTGAGGTGGTCACTGTGGGGAGCTTCCTCCCCAGCACCACAGTTGTTTCAGGAGACCATGATTTTCCGGCATATCTGGTCTTGCTACCGATGGAGGACTTCGACATCATACTGGGGATGGACTGGCTATCACAGTACGATGTGCGAGTCTTTTGCCGTGAGAAGAAGATCCTGATTCCGATGGAGGGCTTGCCAGATGTTTTGATCAGAGGTACGAGGAGCAGAGGGTGTCACCTGATTGTGTCTGTAGTTAAGGCACAGAGACTGATACAGCAGGGATGCAGAGCGTTTGTGGCCACGCTGGTTGTTCCTGATGCTGAGACGAGGAGGCTGGAGGATATTGAGGTTGTGCAGGAGTTCCCAGATGTGTTTCCAGCAGAGATTCCGTCGTTACCGCCGCACCGAGAGATTGAGTTTGGCATCGAGTTGGTAGCGGGTACAACACTTCAGTCTAAGGAACCTTATCGGATGGCACCTGCTGAGTTGACAGAGCTGAAGAAGCAGTTGCAGGAGTTGATGGACTCCGGGTTTATTCGACCGAGTGTTTCTCCATGGGAAGCGTCAGTGTTGTTCGTGAAGAAGAAGGATGGGTCGTTGCGGATGTGCATCGACTACAGGATGCTGAATATGGTTACCGTTCGGAACCGGTACTCTTTGCCCAGGATTGATGACGTGTTTGATCAGTTGCAGACGGCGAGAGTGTTCTCGAAGATTGATTTGCGTTCGGGTCATGACCAGTTGCGAATAAGAGGGGCCGATGTTCAGAAGACAGCCTTCAGGACACGGTACGGGTACTACGAGTTCTTAGTGATGCCGTTTGGACCGACGAATGCACTTGCAGCATTCATGGACTTGATGAATAGAACCTTTCAGCCGTACCTCGATAGATTTGTGGTGGTGTTTGTGGATGACATCTTGGTGTACTCGCCTGATAGGGAGCAACATCGGGAGCACCTGAGGATTGTGCTTGGCATCTTGAGAGAACAGGAGTTGTATGCCAAGTACACGAAGTGCGAGTTTTGGTTGGATCAGGTGGCATTTCTGGGGCATATTGTGTCAGCAGATGGGATTTCAGTGGATCCGGCGAAGGTTGAGGTTGTGACTCAGTGGAGAGCCCCGACGAGCGTGACTGAGATCAGGAGCTTTGTGGGACTACCTGGGTATTACAGACGTTTCATTCATGACTTTTCCAGACTTGCTTCACCGCTGACGGCATTGACGCTGAAGGGCGTCAAGTTCGTTTGGTCCCGGAAATGCGAGGACAGTTTTCAGGAGCTGAAGAGGCGACTGACGACAGTGCCGATTCTGACGCTACCGAGTGGCGGCGGAGGCTACGTGATTTACAGTGATGCGTCAGGGGTTGGTTTGGGTTGTGTTCTGATGCAGCACGGAAAGGTGGTGGCGTACGCTTCGAGGCAGCTGAAGGTGCACGAGAAGAACTACCCTACTCATGATCTGGAGTTAGCAGCGGTGGTTCACGCGTTGAAGACTTGGCGACATTACCTTTATGGAGAGCAGTTTGAGGTCTTCACAGATCATCAGAGCATGAAGTATCTATTCTCGCAGAAGGAGCTGAATATGAGGCAGCGCAGATGGCTTGAGTTCATTAAGGACTACGACTTCACCATCTCCTATCATCCGGGGAAGCCAATTCGGTTGCAGATGCACTGAGCAGGAAGGTTGAGGTGTCTGTTGCTAGTTTGTGCGTTTAGGAGTGGAGGCTACTCGAGACGTTGTCAGAGTGGAGGTCGTTCACAGAGGGCTCTAGTAGAGCAATGTTAGCTGGGCTTCGAGTGGAGCTGCAGACCGTCTCACGTGTTGTGCAGGCTCAGCGTGATGATGAGGAGTTAGCTGGTCTATTACAGTTGGCTGCCAGAGATGGATCAGACTTCAGTGTGGGGTTGATGGTGGTCTGAGGTTCAGGAGTCGGATTTGGGTGCCGAAGGTTGATGGGCTGAGAGATGACATCATGGAGGAGGCACACCGAGCGAGATATACCATTCACCCGGGGAGTACAAAGATGTACAAAGACCTGCAGCCGAACTTCTGGTGGAAGGGCATGAAGAGAGATATTGCTGAGTTTGTGGGCCGGTGCTTAGTCTGTCAGCAGGTGAAGATTGAGCATCAATGACCAGTGGGACCGATGCAGTGTATTGAGCTTCCTGAGTGGAAGTGGGAGCACATGACGATGGATTTTGTCACGGGGTTGCCGAAGACGAGGAGATTCCACGACGCGATTTGGGTGATAGTCGATCGACTGTCTAAGTCGGCGCACTTATTAGCGATCAGGACCACGTTGCCTCTAGAGGGTCTAGCTAAGTTGTACGTGGAGGAGATAGTCAGACTGCACGGAGTACCAGTGAGCATCATTTCTGATCGGGATCCCAGATTTACATCCAGGTTTTGGGGGAGTCTGTAGCAAGCTTTGGGGACACGACAGACCGATGGTCAGTCAGAGAGGACGATCCAGACCCTCGAGGATATGCTGAGAGCATGCACACTGGATTGGTCAGGACACTGGGATGAGCACCTGCCATTGATAGAGTTTGCCTACAACAACAACTACCATTCGAGTATTGGGATGGCACCGTACGAGGCACTGTACGGGAGGCCTTGCAGATCACCGGTATGCTGGAGTGATGTGGGCGAGAGGCAGTTAGTGGGGCCAGAGCTCGTGCAGATGTATGCAGAGAAGGTGGATGTGATCCGGAGGAGATTGGCCACGGCACACAGCAGGCAGAAGAGTTATGCTGACAGACACAGACGGGCGTTGAGCTTTGAGGTTGGTTACCATGTGTTTCTGAAGATCTCCCCAGCTCGGGGACTAATGAGGTTTGGGAAGAAGGGGAAGCTCAGTCCGAGGTATGTCGAACCGTTTGAGATCCTAGACCGAGTGGGAGAGGTTGCCTACAGGATTGCATTGCCACCACAGTTTTCGGGTCTTCACAACGTCTTCCATGTATCGATGCTGAGGAAGTACGTTGCAGATCCAGCTCATGTGATTGAGATTGCAGTGCCATAGATCTAGCAGGACTTGTCCCTCGAGGAGAGACCAGTTGAGATCGTTGATCGTATGGATCACCAGCTCAGGAGGAGGACCATTCCGATGGTAAAGGTCCGGTGGCAGCATCACAATGAGCGTGAGGCCACCTGGGAGATCGAGGAGGAAGTTCGGAAGCAGTACCAGGAGCTTTTTGGTGAGTTGCAAGATTGATTTCGGGACGAAATCCTTTTAAGTTGGGTGGATTGTTAAGTCCCTAACCTTGCTTAAGGCTAATCCCTTGATTAGTGGGGGTGCTTTGCATGGGAAATGGGAGAGTGAACAATGTCGGTTATGGGTGTACGGGGCGGTTACTGTTGATGTGTTGGGTTAAGGAGAAAACCATCTCACTTCCTCTCTTCTTCACTTCTTCACCACTTCCTCTCACCATTCCTCTCGTTCTTCTTCTTCTCTCCGACGTCCAGGGCTGGTGGAGGAGACTCTGGCGTGTGAAGGCGAGCGTGGAGTCGAGGTGACGGACGCGAGGCGTGCGTGATCAGAGGGGGTGGTCGACGGGTGACGTTGAGCGAACTCCAGCGTGCTCCGTCTTCGTCTTGAGGTATGCTGGCTTCTAGAGTGGTCTTGTTGTTCCCCACGTTGGTGGGAAGTTTGGGTCGGTCACGAGAGGTCAGAGACCTCGTCGGCGACAAGAAACGACGTAAAACCCTCGGCTGGTGCAAGGTTGCTATCGACAAACGGTCGACTGGTGCCTTCGGGCGGTCGACCGGTTTTACCTTTTCGCCCGACTTTAACCAACATCGGTCGAACGATGCCATTGTGGCGGTCGACCGGTTGCTTATGTGCTGGTGAGTTGGAGGCTTGCTGTTGGATTTTGGTCGACCGTTCCTTGTTTTTGGGTCGACCGGAACTTAAGTGTACTTGACGAATATGCATCTTGTTTTACCGTTTTTGAGATATCGTTCGACCGTTATATGACGTAGTCTATTAGGATGACCTTGGTAGTTTTCGGTCCATCAGAACCCCTGAGTCGGTCGACCGAATAGTCTTGTTGATTTTGACCAACTCCGGATTTTGACCTCGTGTTCGGTCGACTGGTTTTAGACTTCTATTCGCCGTTTGGACTTAAGTGACGCGCAGAATAGTTCGACCGTTGTACACTTTCAGTCGACCGAACCTATTGGGGATGGTCGACCGGTTAGGCTCTGTCGGTCGACCGTTTGTGTACAGAACCGAATTCCTGGTCTTGTGATCGTGTCAACTCTGTCCACGGAAACCCATGTCCTCGCTTAGAGCGTGAGCCGGGAGGTGACGGCGGGTACGTGCTCGTACCGCCCAGAGACCGCCGTGTGGAAGAGTGTGGACACTTGGGTCGCTCCACCTCTGTATTGACATGCTGTGATGTGTTGTTGTCTTACTCTCTGGTGAGCAGCAGACCTAAGGGATCGCGGATCCCAATGCGTGTTGACGCCTGGCTCGTGGAGCATGATGACCCTGCAGACTACGGTCTGGACCGTTCCGATGTTGTGTCGGACGTATGTTGTACCGCGGAGGTTGTGCCGGCGATGCCGTCGAGGTTTTGCCGGCGATGATGATGCCGACGATGTTCCGGCTTGTGGTTGTGCCGTCCGATGTTGTGCCAGACGTATGTTGTACTGCCGATGTTGTGCCGGCGATGCCACTGATGTTGTGCCAGCGATGATCCCCGATTGGGCACCTATCCTGGGATGTTGACCGACCGGGCTACGACTCCGTCGAAGGTGGTGTAGACCACGTGGTTCCTTGCGCGGAAGCGCAGACGCTCCTCACCGATCCCTTAGGCTCGTGTAGTCTCGTGTTGGGGACGCATCGCGTGTTGTCCGTAAGATCGTATGTGCCTACGGTAGGTTTCCGAGGGAGAACCGTTGTTGTTGCTCGATTGATGTCCTTGTGGACCCAGTTGAGGGTCGTTGTTGTTGGACTGAGGTCTCATTTACCCTGTTGAGGGACTTGATGCATTGCAGATGTGACATGACATGCTACTAGTATGATAGGTTCATTCACCGTACTATTGCATGCATATAGGTGAGCTTGGCATACGGGGTTTCCTAATGGGAAACTCAGGCATCATTGTTTGATTCATGATTCAGGACCGCAATAGGTTCTGTCGGGTGGTGACAGCGGGTGCGCACATTTTTGGGCCAGGATCCTCTTCGGACTCTTCGAGGTCATCGTGATTGCTTGTACCTGTATTTTCATTTTATTGTTGTAATCATGTCTTTTGACAAATTCTGTTGTATTATTGGTGCACTGACTGTTTATTTATCGGAGTAACATTCCCGTTAATGAGTTGTTCTGATAATCTCTTGATTGTTTAAAATTTTAAATTTCCACTGTTTTGGGATGTTACAAATAGGATCTCAACCAACATTTCATGATTTGTATTTGATATTTCTTCAATTATATCTTGCCTATTAATTATGATGTCTTTGGTCTGTATAATGCTACGAACGTGCAATACCTGTATCTTATCTGAATGAGATAAATCTTGATGTCAAAGTAAAATGTCACCTAAGTTATAAAAATCACAATTAAAGTTGCAGATGGGGGTAGAAATTCTGAGCTATGAGTGCCACATTTTTTGGAGAAATATACAATTATTCAGAGTACGTAAAGAAGTGTGGACAAAATGCTGCAAAGGGTTAAAGGAAAAATGACAGGAGGCCCGAAAATTAAGCATAATGATTCAAATATAGTTCCCATGTCAAAATGGATTCTCTTCTTTATGAACAAGGCTTTAACAAACATTTGTGAAATTACATGCATGACTTTTTTTTCCAACTTCAACCTACTTCATCTTTATCTTACTTTTATGCCGCTTTGACTATAGCAGAAACAAGTATCACTGGCAAGTGCCAAACAAATGGGCATCCAAAGCCCAACTTGGAATCTAAGGCATTTTGTTATAGCACATGCAATTACACGATTGACAGGATGCATATTTTGAACATTTAGTAAGACAAACCATTGGATTTAACTCCCGAACAGTGGTGTTTTCTCTTCCATGCCAGTAATAGGTGTGCATTTCTTTACCTAGAAGAACAAACAGAAAATGATTCAACAGAAATAAAGAAAATGTAAGAGAGAAAAAATTACAGATGAGTGCAGATGGAGTTACTAATTTCTCGAGATTTGATAAGAATCTGTTTCTGAAAATATGTCCAAGAACAACTTCAATGATTACTCTTCCTTGTAATGTAACATACAAAAGACAGTGCGGATATACCAGAAATATTCCGACAGGAAGGATAACAAAATCAGCAAAATATTTAGAACGTGGAGCCACTTTCGTTAAACTACTGTTTATAACTTCATATACGTGCTTGGATGATCAACATCAAGATTACCCCGAAACCTCAAAAGAGGCTTCCACATATATAAGCTTGGATATGTATATTAAATTATTATAGTTCTGCGAATTTCCTCCTTGGATGTCAGAACGAAGTAGCTTGCCTAAGTGACCTCCAAACGTGGGCACGGGTGTGTGGGGGCGGTGGGGAGGGTTCCAAACTTTGAGAATGTGCTATGATCATGTATTGGGATGTTAACTTGTTCGATCTAAGACAAACAACAAATTTGGCTAGCAACGAGGATTTCACAATGTTGGGGGCTAGAAACGTAATAACATCACCAATGATCTTTCAAAATGGTAATTAGGAAAAAGAACTTCAGAACCCAATTTCGCAATTACACCATTACTTCATCACTATTCTTCCCCTATTGTCATAGTCTTTACGGGAATGAGGAAAGGCAATATCAATGTCACTTTTTAAGAACGACTAGAATCAAAAAATAATGCATTGTGACTCAACAGCTGCCGACATGTCCACCTCAATTGAAAACAGGACATCTAATGTCCATTGAAAACTTGATAATGCAGTGTCGAAATAAATCTAACCAACTAATTTCACCATCATTTCAGTCAGCATTTAGAATACAGCAGGCAAAAAATACAGAAGCTAAGAATGATAATATTTCCAGCTTTTCATCCTGGAACCAAGGAAACACCTATTGGATTAATCTAAGGATTAAGATGATGTTTGCCCAAAGCACTGACACGTGGCGCACTCTCATTGGCTGCGCATTAGGGTTTAGGGTGGGGCCATCTATATAAGGAGGGGAGTCTCCCATTGGATAGATTATTCTTGTGTGCAAACCCTAGCCCCACCAAACCCTAGCCGCCACCTCTCCCTCTCTCTCCCATTCGTCCCTCCACATCCACCAAGCCAATCCGTGGACTCTTGGGTTGTGGACTCGTGCTTCTTCTCCAAGAGAGTAGAAGACCGACCGGTGCTCCAGAGGATTCCATGAGGTGATCGCCAATCCATTCCGCTGCCACAGGTTCTCTCCACCAAAGGTAATTCCGAACCTGTAGATTCAATTGTAGATTGCTTACATTGGTACCAGAGCCATCTTATTTCATATATGTTGAAATAATTTCGGTTGTTTTTGAGAGAAATCGCATACATGTGTAGTTTTTTCTCTTCATCATGCCCCTAGGGTTTGATGGCATATTTCCCCACCCTTGCGCATGTTTTCTTGATTCATTTCATTACATGCGAATTGTATTACAAGTTTCATCATTATTTCATTCTTGAGCATAGCTTAGATTTCATTTTATGCATGTACCTAGGGTTACATGTTAATCTATGTTTTTGCGCATATTTCTTTCATCCTTCAAGCTTGCGGCTAGAGTTTGTTTGTTCTTGATAATATGCGCATATATGTTGTTTGAAATATGATGATAATTTTACAAGAGTTAATTATTGCATGTATCATATAATGTGATCAAACATTTCGGATGGTATGATTTGATTGTGCATTTTTTTCTAAACTCTTGTACATACATCTAAGGTTAGATGCTTCTTGCCTTATTCATGTTTATGTAATTTTTTAATCACATGTGCATGCATCTAGGATTAGATGTTGATTGCAAAATCATGCACATACATGAATATTGAGTTACCATATTGTATAATTCGGAATTATTATTTTTGGAATGATAACATGCATTTCATTTGAAATATTTCCTTTATGATTAAATGCACATATATGTTGATCTCATTAAAGATTTTCGGATTTCTTTTGGAATGATTGCATGCATTTCATTTGAAATATTTCCTTTTCATCAAATGTGCATATATGTGATGCCATCCACCAAAGAATTTCGAATTTTTCTTTCCATTACAAGTAGCATAATTATTGTTGATTGCATGCTTATATTGATTATGGAAAGATTGGCTAATTCTGAATTTTTTGGGAGATATTATGGGCTGGAATTTTATTGCCTTAAAAATATGTTTGGATGCTTTCCTTTGATGCAAAAATATGTGTTGCTCTCCACCATATAATTTCGGATTTTTTCTTTCCTAATCAAAGTACGATAATTTTGTGCTATCATGATTATATTGATTAGGGAAGAAGAAAAAAAAATCTGTTTTGAGAATAATTATTGTGGAGATTGGTTGTCATTATTACCTAACACGTTTTTTTGCCTATTTTCGTGCACCATTCATGCATTGTTTCCTTATGCATTACTTCCTTATTGTTTGAATGAGGTGCACACTTTATGGTATTTTTTTCATACGTCGGATTGTGCTAACGTATGGAAAGATTGTGCTTGTATGGAATGAATGATTGCTGATTTTATTTACTGCCTTATTGAGAGATGAGCGTAATTTCATTCATTTATTTCCATTTGCAATAGTTATCGCAATGGACTGTAATATTTATGGATTGTATTAATTATGGACTGTGGACTGTTTATTATTGCGATATTATTGCTATAAGACTCATGCAGGTTCCCGTCGACGAGGCTAAATCCCTATTGGGGATCATTAGCTCGATATTGAAGTAATGTATTAATCATATCTGTGTGATGTTGATTGGAATTTTTTTTTGAAAACCGTTTTTGGGAACTCGCATGCCTAATGGGAGTTGCAACGTAGAAGTGTTTTGTGTAAACCACCTTGCAACCGGCGGCAAATATCTTCTTTATTTGCTGATTTACCATGATTTAAAACAATTTTTTTGGGGTCATTAAATCATGATGGAGCTCAATATCTAGATTAGTAAAATGACTTTATTAACTATTGCATGAGGTTTTGATCGAATGCTTTATGTTTTCTTTTGGTCTGAATGCTATAGCTATTAAGTCAGTTTATTTTTTTATGACTATTGTAGCTCGTTATATTTTATGCTAGAACTCATGTATCGCTATGTATTTTGATTGTCCAAGATTCTTTATGGCTGCTTCCAAAAGCATTGTCGCTGATCTGACTCGTGGAAATAAACTCAATGAAAGAAATTACGATATGTGGCATCGTAAAATTGAGTATCTCTTAGAGGATCAAGACATGTTAGAAAACATAAACCAATCTATGTCTCCCCCCGAGGAGGGGAATACTGCGCAACATCGCAGAAACTTGGATGTTTATAATGCATGGAAAAAGAAAGACCGAATTGCTCGAATCACAATTCTAAGTTCAATGAGGGACGATCTGTTACTGCGGTTCGAAAAGTTTCAAACTGCAAAGGCCTTGTAGGAAGCTGTGAAGTTTCAGTACGGAGTGACCTCCGTCACAAGGGCCCGCCAGCTTGGGCTCATGTTTGATGGGTATAAAATGTGCCAAGGTCACACGATGAGGCAGCATATTACTGCAATGTCAAACATGATTAGTGAGCTGAGCACTGCCGGTCGTGCTAAGACCGATGAGGAGCAAGTGTCTGCTCTCATTAGATCGTTGCCTTCGAAGAATTGGGAGCATATGAAGGTCCATCTGACTCATGCTGATGACATCAGGACATTTGACCAGGCCGCAAAACACCTAGAGCTGGAGGAGGACCGCATGCTTGCGGAAGCCCCTCTAACTGAAGTATTTACTGCTGAGGCTGGTGCTCCTCGGAGGAGTGCAGGTTTTGAGCGCAAAAGAGATAGAGCTCAGGGTTTTAAAGGCAAGAAGGGTGCAAATGCAAACAAAACAGAAAACAAAGCTGGAAAGAAACGACCTCGAGGATCCAGAGGTGGGAAAGATAAGTCTAATGTGACTTGTTTTAACTGCCGAAAGACTGGACATTTTGCTCGTGAGTGCACTGAGCAAAAGGTAATTACTGTGTGTAATCCCTCGAATTGTAACGTGACTAGTTCTGTGATGCTCACTGATCATTCTCCTGTGTGGATTGTGGATTCAGGTGCTACGGACCACGTAACAAAGGATCGTTCTGCCTTCGTGGAATATCGCCGTGTTCCAAGTGGGAGAAGAATAAACATGGCAAACAACACTAGCATTGAAGTTCTTAGAGTTGGCACATGCAAAGTGGCTTTGCGAAGTGGCCGGATCCTATTACTTCACGACGTGTTGTATGCACCAGCTATACGGTGAAATATTATTTCTGTTGCTGTTTTGATGAGACATGGCTTTAAAGTTGTTTTTGAGAACAATGATATGGGTTTATACCTTTCTAACATTTATTATGGACATGCTTTTCTTTCAGACGGTTTTATTATGTTGGACGCAATTTATGATTTCAATCGTAATACTAGTGCCTTTATGAGCCAAAGTTTCATGAATAATGATTCAGTTATGTGGCATGCTAGACTAGGTCACATTGGTGTTGACCGGATGAACATGTTTGCAAAGGAGGGGGTATTAGGAGAATGCTCCAAATTTGAATTGCCGACCTGTGAATCTTGTCTAGCTGGAAAGGCAACTAGAAAACCGTTCGGAAAAGCCATTAGGGCTACGTCTCCTTTAGAACTAATTCACTCAGATATTTGTGGACCCTTGAATGTGCGTACTAGACATGGACAGTTACTTCATCACATTCATTGATGACTTCCCTAGATATGGTCATATTTATCTTATTTCTCACAAGTCAGAAGCTCTAGAATGTTTTAAGAAATTCATGAGCTTAGTTGAGAATCAGTTGGATAATAAGATAAAAACTCTTACAACAGATAGAGGTGGTGAATATCTCTCCACAATGTTCAAAGAGTTATGTGATGAAAAGGGGATATCTAGACAACTCACTATGCCTTATACTCCTCAACAAAATGGTGTTGCCGAGAGAAGGAATAGAACGTTGCTAGACATGGTTAGATCCATGATGGCGTATGCGAGCTTACCAATTTCATTTTGGGGAGATGCTCTAATGACTGCTGCCGATATCCTCAATAGAGTTCCAACAAAATCGGTTCCCTCAACTCCATATGAGTTATGGATAGGACGGAAGCCTAATTTTAGTATGTTGCGTCCTTGGGGATGCGCGGCATACATTCATTCTACTAGTCACCGATATGGAAAACTAGGACCTAGAGGGAAAAAATGTATCTTTGTAAAATACAGTGATCTCTCCAAAGGTTATGTTTCTATCGAGTTAGACGAGAATGAAAGAAGGACGGAACTGGAGTCTAGGGATGCCACATTCTTGGAAAATGATTTTCCAACTCTTGCTGGAGCTATCAAAGAGTCAGTGGACTTCTTTGAACGACAAGATGAGGACATTGCCACTCCACGGGAGCAGGATCTGGAAGTTGAACATGAGGTTCCACCAGTCAATCCTAGTGGGAACAGCAATGGTGAGGATCCGATAGCTCTCACGGAGGATGAGCCATCAGATACCCATCTGCGTCGAAGTAAACGTGGGCTCATTCCTCGCAGGCGATTTCGCTTAGAGGAAGAGGCCCTCATAATAGCTCAAGAAGAAATTGATTATGAATTATCTAGGATGACAGTAATTGATGATCAAGAACCAGAGACCTTGAAAGAGGCTTTGGAAGGTCCAAATGCTAAAGAGTGGTTAGAAGCTATAAAGGAAGAGTTGGAGTCGATGAAAGTTAATCGAGTCTGGGACTTGGTCGACTTACCGCCGCACCGAAAGGCCATTGGGGCCAAGTGGATCCTCAAGATTAAGATGAAGGCGGATGGATCTATTGATAGATTCAAGGCTACACTAGTAGCTAAAGGCTACACCCAAAGAGAAGGCGTGGATTTTGAAGAAACCTTTTCACCCGTGGTTAGGTTTGCCTCCATCCGCCTTCTACTAGCTATTGTAGCTCAGATGGACTTAGAGCTTTACCAAATGGATGTAAAGACTACTTTTCTCAATGGAGAACTTGAGGAGGAGATCTATATGGATCAACCTCAAGGTTTTGAAGTCAAAGGACAAGAGCGCAAAGTGTGTAAGCTTAATAAGTCCTTGTATGGCTTAAAACAAGCGTCTAGACAGTGGAACATTTGCTTCCATCAAGCTATATCAGAGAATGCGTTCTCTATGCTTGACGAAGATCACTGTGTGTACGTTAAGAGATCCAATGGTAAATTTGTCATTCTGACCATGTATGTTGATGACATACTCATGGCTGGCAATAGCAAAGAGTTGCTGAAATGCACTAAAGAGTGGTTGTCCTCCACGTTCGATATAAAGGACATGGGTGAAGCTAGCTACGTCCTTGGTGTCAAGATTGTTAGAGATAGGTCCAAGAGACTTCTGGGATTGTCTTAAGAGACTTATATTAACAACGTCTTAAAGAAATACCATATGGACAAATGCAAACCAATCGACACTCCTGTTGAGAAGGGTTTGCACTTAAGCCTTGATAAGTATCCTGAGACTCCTGAAGAGAAGGCCAAAATGAGCAAAGTTCCATACTCCAATGCTGTGGGAAGCCTTATGTACGCTATGATGTGTACTAGGCCAGACATTTGTTATGCTGTGGGCATGGTGAGTCGATACCAGTCCAACCCAAGCATGGAGCACCGGAAGGCAGTCAAGAGAATCATGAGATACCTCAGAGGAACGAGTAACTACATGTTGTGTTACCAAGCATCAGACCTCAGCCTGATTGGCTATAGTGATGCCGATTGGGCTGGAGACATTGATGAAAGGAAGTCTACCTCTGGTTATGCTTTCTTGCTGGCTAATGGGGCCATCTCATGGTCCAGCAAGAAGCAAACTTGTATAGCCCTGTCGACTATGGTAGCAGAGTATGTTGCATGCTCTGCAGCAGTACAGGAGGCAGTTTGGTTGAGGAGGTTCTTACAACATACTGGGCTAGTAGAGACATCTGATGAGCCTGTTGTTCTCTATTGTGACAGCATGGCTGCCCTTTCTTATGTAAAAGACCCCAAATATCATGGAAAGACCAAACATATACAGGTTAGGTATCATTTTGTGAAGGACATCATAGCGAGAAAGGAAGTTGTGTTAAGACATGTATCTACTAGTCTTATGGTAGCTGACCCTCTTACCAAGGCTATAGCTAAGGACTCGTTTGTGTCTCATATAAAGTCCTTAGGCTTACGCAGATTTTGATGTATTGGCATGTCTAACTTCCTTTTATGAGTGATTGTGTTTTCCTTTCGACTATATCTGTTTGGTTGATGTAGTTTTTCTAGCATAAAATATTATTCTGTCAATAGGCTGAAGAATGCTCACTCACACGAGCATTCGCCTCTGGCGCTTTTGATAGCGAGCAGAGATGAGACTGATCATGAGGAGATCTTGTATGATAGATCCAGAGCAGTTCATGATAGGACAGTCGCCTTGATTGGGAATCAAGATGAGATCCTCTATGTTGGTGAGGATTGACTTGAATGTTCCCACGATTCATGTGACCTATAGAAGCCAAATGCGAGCATCACATGTGGCGCCAGGTGGCACCTGTATGGTGTTAATGCGACAATGATGAAGCTCGGGTCAGGCGCAGAGGGGGTGCGACTGGACTAAGACTTCTATGGTGTTGAGAGACAGACATACTGTTGTGTACAGTATGATCCACCATAACATGTTTGTCATACAACATGTGTTGAGCGACCATTTGGAAGTGAAAGGATGGATCCCTGCTCCTTCACTGTGTGATTCCAAGGCTTGATTGTCATTAGTTGCCCTCAGTGACCTTCGACGACACCATGATGCAAAGAGTTGATGTGGCTACTTTGGGATGTTATCTATGACCATGAGAGATTCGGTCTAAAGAGGCATCTTCGGGAAAGGAGTCAACTCTGAGTGTAATAGTGGCCTGGGGCGAAGGGAAAGGTTTGACTCGACTGCACTAAAAGTATTTGCTAGGCCCAACTGTATTGGATACAGTAGCAAGTACCTTGAGGACAAGAAGGTATTCTCTCCGAGGGATCGAGATACCGTTCATGTCAAGTGAGTTTCTGAGTAAACCTGGGGAAGTTTGATGTGCATTTGACTGCTTATTTATTGGGTTTTGAGGATGTTGTCATTCTGGCCTTCTAGTAAGGTTTCTAGTTTGAGACTCCTAATTGCAGGTGCATCACCGATCGCACGACCCATTTGTCCGTATGATTGGAAGAGTACATGTGTCGGGGACACAGATGGTCTTGTATCAGGGATACATGATCGGAGGCTTGCGTATTGTGGATGCATTCTTGGAAAAGAGAAAATAGTTGTATATATCAGGGATGTATACATATGTGTAGGGGACACATGAAGAGGTGACACATTGCCATCTTATGATTGTATGTATCGGGGATATATACGTATGTGTCAGGGACACAAAAGAAGATGACGTGTTGTTGACGTGCTGTTGTGCAAGTGGGAGATATTGGATTAATCTAAGGATTAAGATGATGTTTGCCCAAAGCACTGACACGTGGCGTACTCTCATTGGCTGCGCATTAGGGTTTAGGGTGGCGCCATCTATATAAGGAGGGGAGCCTCCCATTGGATAGATTATTCTTGTGTGCAAACCCTTGCCCCCACCAAACCCTAGCCGCCACCTCTCCCGCTCTCTCCCATTCGTCCCTCCACATCCACCAAGCCAATCCGTAGACTCTTGGGTTGTGGACTCGTGCTTCTTCTCCAAGAGAGTAGAAGACCGACCGGTGCTGCAGAGGATTCCGTGAGGTGATCGCCGATCCATTCCGCTGCCAAAGGTTCTCTCCACCACAAGTAATTCCGAACCTGTAGATTCAATCGTAGATTGCCTACAACACCGATACGAGATTCGGGTGTGACACGACTCCGGTGCGGGGATTCGGCAATTTCTCAAAAGCCAAGATACAACGACTCGGCTAAAAAAATTTGTTTTGGATAACATATACTTAAAATTTAAAATAGTATACATAAAATAGTGTAATAAATAATAAATTAGGTTTTACAGTTGTTTTAAACTTCATGTTCTTTTTGCAATGTTTTTAATTTTTAACTTTTTTTTATCTGCCCACTCCATCCATCTTCCGAGCCACCGCCTATTACTGAAAACCAACAAAGAACAATACCAACCCGACCTCCGACCGCCGCCTCCAACCCGACCGCTGGCCGCCAATCTCCTCTGAACTGTCCCTCCCCTCCTCTAGCCCAACCTCTGACCCTCTCCTACTCCAGCCACACCCTCCAACCCGACCTTCCCCTCTGTCACCCTCCTCCAGCCGCTCTTCTCCCCATCTACCCCTCCTTAGTCGCTCTTCTCCAGCCCCACTCCTATGAGGACACAAATCCTTCCCGAATCCCCACGCACCCGTGCAACATGTTATTATGTTTCTAGCCCAACATATTATGGTGCTTCGTGCTTACCATGTTCCCATGATTAACATTGCATCTTACAAAATGAAAAATAACCTTCTCCAAACTTCATAATGATTAACGAAAATGAGTTCATCGAGTCGTGTTGCTAGGTTGAATAATGCATCTATGTTCGGATTTTGTGGGTATATTCGCTGAAAACCATCCGGAGACAACACTCCTCCTCCTTGGCGACAAACGGGTTTAAGGACTTGTTTCACGTGCTAAGTGCAACTGTGATTCCTATTGAGAATTGAACTTAATCCTAGGTGGCGACTTAACCCTATGTGGCGTCCTAGTCACCCGCCACATCATCATTTCTTGATGACTCATCAAGGGGGTGAAGAGTCAACACATAAGAAGTTGAGCCACGAAATTGTATGGAAAAAGAGTGAGGATGTGAGTAGAAAGAGAGAGCCACCTTCTTTCTTTCGTGCCCCCCCTAGTTGCATAGATCAAGCATGGATCTAGTGGAGTCCATTGAAGGCAAAATGCATGAAGATAATGGCGTTCTAAGGCAGCACACGAGGCACGCCTTTTAGACCGCCAATTGGCGGTTGGGGACCACCAATCCGCGGTCCCTGTAGCCCAGGAGACGGGCATTCTCCTGTGGTGGGTTGATCAGTAGCTCCCCGTCCTCCCCCATCCTCCAACATCTAGTATCAGAGCCTCGTCCGATGGGAAGCTCGGGAATGACTTCGTTTGGTCATGCGTCGTTGCCTCGATTGTCGAAAGGCAACTACGACAATTGGAGTTTCCAAATGCGGGCGCTGCTGGGTGCGCATGATGCTTGGGATCTTGTGGAGAGCGGCTTCGAGGAGGAGGCCGAGACGGGAGAAGAAACTGTCGCACAAATCAAAGCACAAAATGAGAGAAGAGCCAAAGATAAGAGTGCTCTCTTCCTTCTCTTCCAAGCGGTGGATGAGAGTGGCTTTGAGAAGATCGCTGAAGCAAAGACGTTGAAAGAGGCATGGGACACCATTGAGAGGAGCTACAAGGGTGCTGATCGAGTGAGGCAAGTGCGCCTCCAAATGCTTCGAGGCGAGTTCGAGGCATTAAAGATGAAAGAATTGGAAGGAGTTGCCGATTTCGTGACGAGAGTTCGCATGGTGGCGAACAAGTTAAAAAGAAATGGGGAGGCGCTGACCGAAGGAAGAGTGGTGGAGAAGGTGTTGCGTTCTCTCACCGAGGACTTCGAGAATGTGGTGTGCGCAATCGAGGAATCAAAGGACCTCGAGAACATGACTATTGATGATCTAGCTAGCTTGTTAGAGGCACACGAGCAAAGAAAGAAGAAGAAAAGACAAGATGACTTGGAGGAGGCGTTGCAAGCGAAGATGTCGCTTATGGAGGAGAAACCTCGTAACGTAGATCGTGGAAGCGGTCGTGACTATGGAGGTCGTCCAAGAAAGAAGGAGGTCGAATGCTTCAAGTGTGGGATGCGTGGTCATTTTGCGAAAGAATGTTGGTCGCAAAAGAAGGTGGAGGATAGCTCCAGCCGTGGCCGTGGTGATCGTGGATCGAAGAAGGAGATCGAGTGCTTCAATTGTGGGAAGCATGGACACTATGCAAGCGAGTGTTGGTCAAAGAAAAGGGTGGAAGAAAACTCCAACCTCGTTGCCGTGGAGGAGAATGTTTGTGATGATGGAGTGGTTTTGCTTGCCGAACAAGAAGTAATTTGGTATCTCGATACGGGAGCAAGCAACCACATGTGTGGAAATAGACACATGTTCGCACATTTGGAGAAAGGAGTACATGGGCACGTTTCGTTTGGAGATGCATCAAAGGTGCGCGTGGAAGGGAAAGGCCACATCATGATCCAAGTAAAGGATGGATCTCAAAAGCTTATCTCCAATGTGTTCTTTGCGCCCGATATGAGACAAACATATTAAGCATGGGACAACTCCTGGAGAAAGGGTTCACGATCTTGATGAAGGATCGACACATGACCGTGCGAGGACAAGATGGACATCTGATTGCAAAGGTAGAAATGTCCAAAAATCGAATGTTTAAATTGAATCTAACATGTGCTCGTGCTAGATGCTTGAATGCATGCATTGAGGGAGATTGGTTGTGGCATATGCGACTTGGACACTTGAATTTCGGCGGGATCCAAGAAATGGCGCAAAAGGGAATGGTGCATGGTCTGCCGATGACCAAATCCAAAGACGGATTTTGTGAAGGTTACATGGTTGGAAAATTACCAAGGAAGAGTTTTCCAAAGCAAGCTGAACATAGAGCAAAGAAGGTGCTAGAGTTGGTGCATACCGACATATGTGGACCGATCACTCCACACTCGATTAGTAAGAATCGTTATTTCTTAACGTTTATTGATGACTTTTCACGGAAAACGTGGGTGTACTTCTTGAAGCGGAAATCTGAGGCATTTCGCATGTTCAGGAAGTTCAAGGCATATGTGGAGAAACAAAGTGGCAACAACATCAAGACATTAAGGTCTGATCGAGGAGGCGAGTTCACATCAACCGAGTTCAACAACCTTTGTGAGGAGAATGGCATAAAACGCCATTTGAAGGCTCCGTACTCACCACAACAAAATGGTGTAGCTGAAAGGACGAATAGAACCATCATGGACATGGTTCGAAGTATGTTGAAAAGCAAGAATGTGAAAAGAGCTATGGGCCGAAGCAGTGGCCTGTGTAGTGTACACGTTGAATCGTTGCAAAACTGCAAGCTTGGAGGGCGTAACTCCACAAGAAGCGTGGACTGGCTACAAGCCAACCGTAGCACATATGAAGGTGTTTGGAAGCACAGCATATGCACATGTACCAAAAGAAAGAAGGATAAAACTTGATGATAGGAACATCAAGCTTGTATTTGTTGGCTATGATGAACGATCGAAAGCTTATAGGCTTATCAATCCGACTAACAACAAAATTGTCATTAGTCGTGATGTACAGGTTAACGAGGAGGTAACATGGGAGTCCAAAGAGGAGATTCCACAAGTGCCAAATGAAGAACAAGAAGAGGAGATAGCCAACCCCACTGATCATGAAACGGTTCCATCTGACAAACATGACGAGATGAGACCAAGGAAGTTCAAGACACTTTGTGAAATCTACAAGAGGACGAGTGAGTTGCACATGGTATGTCTTCTCACACAAAACAAAAGCTTTGCCAATCCGCTTGTATGTGAAGTTGAGAAATCAACTTGGGATGGAGGATGGAAGAGGATTAAGTTCAAGGAGGAGTATTGATAATTGAACTTAATCCTAGGTGGCGACTTAACCCTATGTGGCATCCTAGTCACCCGCCACATCATCATTGCTTGATGACTCATCAAGGGGGTGAAGAGTCAACACATGAGAAGACAAAAGGTTGAGGGAGTGGAAGAGACAAGAGTCTTTTCATTTTTTGTGTAATTTTCGTCCTAATTATGTATGAAATTTAAGTAGAGGGTGTAATGATCTTGAATGATCATGTTTATGTAGTCTTTATATTTGGAAGTTGTAGGGTCATGTAAGTGCCTTTATAAAACACTAGAATTCACCATTTGTATGAGAACAACAATACAACAACAATAGATTACAAGCATTACAGGTTGAGCCACGAAATTGTATGGAAAAAGAGTGAGGATGTGAGTAGAAAGAGAGCGCCACCTTCTTTCTTTCATGCCCCCAGTTGCATAGATCAAGCATGGATCTAGTGGAGTCCATTGAAGGCAAAATGCATGAAGATCAGGGCGGTCTAAGGCAGCGCACAAGGCGTGCCTTTTAGATCGCCAATTGGCGGTTGGGGACCGCCAATCAGCGGTCCCTGTAGCCCAGGAGACGGGCATTCTCCTGTGGTGGGTTGATCAGTAGCTCCCCGTCCTCCTCCCGTCCTCCAACAATTCCTACGAAAGTGAGTTAGGATTTCCCCATTTTTTGTATGTTTTTCCTTTCTTTCACTTTTCTATTTCTTGTTTTTGCTCGGGACTAGCAAAAGTTAATTGTGGTGGTATTTGATTGACATCATATCATGCATATATTTGAGTCTTATATCCTCTATTTTTAATCGAAGCAATGCTACGTAAAGAGTTTTATGTTTAAATTTCAGGAATAAAACAAGTGAGAACAAGAAACACAAAAAGGACCTAAGAGCAAGAGAAAGGACAGAATTGTGAGATTTATGGACTGAAATACAAGAGGAAGGACCCGGATGTAAACCAAAATGACCAATGAGAAAATCAAAAAACTCCACACCATCATGAGGAGTATTTTGGCAATTAGATTCAGGCCGACACTCAACCATCGATCCGGATGCACCACACGTATTAAAATAAAGCATTGAGGAAGATATACAAATTTGGAGCAAAACAGACAAAAAGTGACCGCCAATTGTCGGCCCATTTTTGTCCAATTTCAATACGGCTTCTTGTTGTTGTTTATTATGTTGTGTTTATCCAGTGGTAGTAGTTTCATTGGTCCCAAATCGGGGGATTGTCCCTGATTACATTTTTCTAGCACTATAAATACTTCCTTCTCCTTTGTATTCACCAATTGTTTGGTGACATTCTCTCTACTTGGAGTAAAGCCTTGAAGCAAAACTCAAGTGGAGAAGAATGCTACTTGTAATGAGAGTTATGTTAATAAAATAATTTTTTTAGTTAGTTTCCTATTGTCTCTTTCAATTCTTGCATGCTTAGTTTAATTTCGTTTTGTATCATTTTCTTAATGATCAGTGAGTAGTTCCATCTCCCTTTGGGGGTGGAGATGATGTACATATATGTCGTGAAGTTTGGATGTTTGATGAATTTTTTATTGTGTAGACTTGCATGTTTGTATGTTCATTGGGGGTATTTTAATCATCTACATGTTGGGGGATTTTGATGGGTTTTGCCATAAGATTTAGACACTTCCCATGCTTAGTTTCCTCATGTTTATTGACTGAACTTTCCTGTTGAATATACTACATGTTAATTAAGTGTTTGTATTTGTGGTTGTTTGCTTGATTGATTAAAGAAACGTTGTTTTGATGGGTTTTGCCATAAGATTTAGACACATCTCATGCTTAGCTTTGTTCTTCACATGAGTTTATGGTTTTTGATGAGTCTTGCCATATCTTTTGACATTTCTCATGCTGAGCCTAATCTTATGATAATCAAGTAATAACTGTTGATACGTTTTATGAATGGATTGATAGGTTTTGCCACATCTTTAGACACTTCCTATGCATGAAAACACACACACACGACACACACATACATACATGTGTCATTCATCACTTATTTCACTTCATATGTGCACACACTCCACCCTTTAGGGGGTTTTCTTCCTAAATTCCAATCTATTTGTTACCTTTTTAGTTTAGTCTTAATCAATCGTTAGTTGCTTTCATTTGCATTTGTTACTTACTAGTTACTTAGCATAATCAAATCTCCTTCCCCATTTTTTTGCCACTTGACTTCGGACAAGCAGAGGCTACTCACCTCCCCGTGGATCGACCCTTACTTGCCACTGCTTCATCGTGGCCATGCACTTGCGGTCTAAACTTAATCGATTAAACAAACATCTTTAAGATATCATAGATAGGTTTACACCCACAGTGCATGCAAAGTCATCGATATACTCATGTGAGTTTTCTATAATTTCTATCACTTAACGAGTATATATATGTGTGGGTATTCCCCGCAATAAAACTGATTGAAAATTTGCAATGACATTTGACATTATTTGGATATATATCAGACTAATTTTGTTGGAGGATCCGGTGAAATTTCAATAGCGTTTGGATATGGACTTTTATTGTTCTTTATAAATGTTAATGCCACCCAACTATCAATTTTTTCATGATTGAGGAGATAAAATGCACGGGTAGGTATATAATTTAAGGAACGTATCCGAGTATTTGTTTTCCCATAATTGTGATGTTATAATACATTGGCACATAAACTTCTATAAAGCACATCCAAGTATCAATTTCTTCGTATTTGAGACGATAACATACGTGGGCGTAAAAAAATTTAGAAACGTAACCTCAGTATCAATTTCCTCGCAAATGAGGCAATAAAATACATTGGCGCATCCAGAATTTTTTATAATGCATACCCAAGTATCAATTTCCTCATAGTTGAGGCGAAAAAATACACGATCACGTCAACAAATTAAAGGAAAGCTACCCAAGTATCAATTTCCTTTTTATTGAGGTGATAAATACATTGCATATCCAAGAGTTTGTAATAAAGCATACATAAGTATCAATTTGTAATAAAATACATGGGAATGTGTAGAATTTAAGAAATGTTACCTGAGAATCAATTAATTTTCTAGCAATTGACGTGATAAAATATATCAACACATCCAGAAATTTTCTTGAAGACACACCCAAGAATCAATTTCCTCATAATTGAGGTGATACATGTAACATCCCAGAACAACGGAAAATTTTGAAATTTAAACAATAAAAGTTCACATGAAACCAATCATCTAAGCGGGAATGTTACTCAAATACATAACCAGTTGGTGCACCAAAATACAACAAAGTTTGCCAAAATACATCAATACAACGAAAGATAAATGCGGGTAATCATGACAACCTCAAATAGTTTGAATTGGATCCTGGTCCCAAAATGTGCGCGCCCGCCGTCACCACCCAATAGAACCTATTGCGGTTCTGAAATGCAAATCTAACAAACAAGGCTTGAGTTTCCATAATGAAACCCCGTGTGCCAAGCCCACCTATATGAATGCAATAGTACGACAAAATGAACCTATCATACTAATGGCATGTCATGTCATCAACAGTAAGGAAAATAGTTCCCCTCCAAGGGTAAATCTGGACATCAGTCCCACAATCAACATCGGGTCTCCTCGAAGACATACCGTAGGCACATACGGTCTTACAGACCATACGCAACGCACCCCACACGTGACTAAACTAATAATGGGGTTCGGTGAGGTACGTTCGCACCCCCGTGTCAATAGAATCAGATCTGAAACATCATGGTCAACACCACACCGACAGAGTCGTCACTCAGGTCGGTCGAATCCATCGCTCAGAAGGTGCCCAGTTGAGGTAACATGATGGAACAACATCGACAACAACAATAGTTGGAACAATATCGGCAACATCATCGCCGGAACAACATCGGCGGTACAATAATACGTCCGGGACAACATTGGATGGTTCCGGACAGAAGCCCGCCAGGTCATCATGCTACAATGAGCCGTGCAACAATGTGCAATGGGATCCGTAATCCCTCAGATCTACTACTCTAATAATGAGTCAAGTAAAGCATCAACGATCCAACAATCCATAAATCAGATGTGGCACGTTCCGAATATCCACGATCTTCTACATGGCGGTCCCTGGGTAGGAACGATCGACGCACCCACCGTCACATCCTTTCATGCTCATATTTGTATCTTATATCTTATCTTACACCTAAGCAATGCTACGTGACGAGTTTTATGTTTAGTTTTCAGGAATAAAGAGGTTTGAAGAGAAGAGCCATGAAAGGACCCAAAAGCTGGGAAAAAGGACTGAATGGTGAGATCTAGGGACCAAGATGCAAGGGAGAAGGACCTGAATGTAAGACAGAAGGACCTAAGAGCAAAACAGAATACTCCACACCATCATGGGGAGTATTTTACCAATTCTATTCGGGTCGGAGCTCCAACAAGTCGAGTAACCGCATCAAAGACCAACAATACCAGAAAGAAAAGCCCACAACAAATTCCAACACGATCCGACAATTTTGGACCGCTAATTGGCGGTCCATATTGCTCAGGATCCGTCGAAATTTCTCCTGGACTTGTATTAATGTTCGTTTAGGCTATTTTTGGTATTGGTTTAGTCCCACATCGGGGGATTGTCGCCGATTAGCTTTTTCCATGCTTATAAATAGAACTCTTCACCTTCCATTGTAATTACCCATTGCTTGGTGGCATTATCTCTACTAAGGAGTGAGCCTTGAAGCAAAAACTCAAGGTGGAGAAGAATGCTACCTTCAATGTGAGTCAATTGTTAATAAAATAATTCTTCTAGTTTCTTTTAATCTTGTCTTTTAATTTGTGCATGTTTGTTTAGTCTTTCCTTTCCTTTTATGTTTCTTTAATGCTTCTTGCCTTCTTAGTTAACTTTCATTTCAGTATTATGCTTTCTTTTGCTAGTATAGTTAATGTAATGAGTAGTGAGTAGTTCCATCCCCATTTGGGGGGTGGAGAAATATGTGATATAATCATGTAGTGTATTAAGTGTGTGTTATCTTTATCCCTTGAGCTTTATATGATTTCCATAACCATGTAATGGGTTTTCACTCTTATCTTTGATATGCTAATGCTCTTGAATGAAGCTTAGCTTATGCTTTGATTAGTGGACCTATTTTATGGGGAATGATAAGGTTAGGATATGGATGAAGTTAATATTGGAAACACAATTTGTAGTGTATGTGCTCTTGTTGCCTTTACCTTAGCTAATGTCTTGTATGTTTTAATGATGTAGTGAAATCTTAATTCATGTAGAGGCATAGTAGGGTATAGTCTTTATACTTGAGTTCATGTAGCTTCATTCCAATTATTGTCTTGTATGTTTTAATGATGTAGTCTTATCTTAATTCATGTAGAGGCAAAGTTGGATGTAGTTTTATGATTTCATGCACTACATGTTGTGAGGAGCTTAATGAACACACACACACTTCTTTATGTTCACATTATTTCTCTACCCCCTTTGGGGTTTAGTTTTATTGCTTATCTTCATTTCCTTTTGCATTCTAGTTTAGCATTGTAGTGTAGTTTAGTGTAATACATCCTTGTTCCTTTTCTTTACCTCTCGCCTTCGCACAAACCAAGTGTTGACACACCTCCCAGTGGACGACCCGTATTTGCCACCGCTTCAACGCGGCCGTGCACTTGCGGTTAAATATAAAATGATCAATCAGGCACGTTCCGAATATCCACGATCTTCTACATGGCGGTCCCTGGGTAGGAACGATCGACGCACCCACCGTCACATCCTGGCTCACGCGCTAGGCGAGAACACGAGTTTATCTGGACAGAGTTGACACTCCGCTAGGACAAATGATTCAGTTCTGGGCCCAAATGGTCGAACGAAAAAGGTATACCAGAAAGTGAAGAAAGTGAGAGAGAGAGAAAGGATTCAACAGGAAGAACGGAGGAGTGAGATGTGTTTGCTTTTAAACCAAAACAAAATCCAAGGAAACACACCCAACCATTTCCCTACACACCCTATCCCATACCCCTCACCACTCCTCCTTCCCCAGGCAAACCCCAACTAAACCGGGATTAGCCCAAACAAAGGTTTAGGATTTTACAATCCACCCAACTAAAAAGAATTTCGTCGCGAAATTCAAACCAAGCAACTCACCGAAATGCTCTAGGTAATGCTTTGGAACGTCTTCCTTGATCTCCCAGGTGCCTCAAGCTCGCTGTGGTGTTGCCACCGAACCTTGACCATCGGAATGTTCCTCCTCCTGAGCTGGTGCTCCATGCGGTCGACAATCTCCACTGGCCTCTCCTCTAATGATAAATCCTACTGAATCTCTGGAACTTCGATCTCAATAACATGAGTTGGATCTGCAATGTACTTCTTGAACATCGAAACATGGAAGACGTTGTGAAGACCCAAAACTACAGTGGCAAAGCGATCCTGTAGACAACCTCTCCAACTTGGTCTAGGATCTCGAATGACCAGATATACCTGGGACTGAGCTTCCCCTTCTTCCCAAACCTCATCACTCCCCGAGCTGGGGATATCTTCAGAAACACATGGTCACCAACCTCAAAGCTCAACACCCGTTTGCCTCTATCATTATATCTCTTATGTCTGGTCTGTGCTGAGTCTCCTCCTGATCACGTCGACCTTCACTACATACATCAGCATGAGCTCTGGCCCCACTAAATCCATCTTGCTTACATCACTCCAACATACCGGTGATCTACAAGGTCACCCGTACAATGCCTCGTATGGTGCCATCCCAATACTAGTGTGGTAGTTGTTGTTTTAGGCGAACTTTATCAATGGCAAGTGATCATCGCAGTGTTCTGCCTAATCTAGTGTGCATGCCCTCAACATATCCTCCTAGGTCTGGATCGTCCTCTCAGCCAGACCATCGGTCTGAGGGTGAAACGTTGTGCTGAACCTCAGTTGTGTCCCCAAAGCCTACTGCAGAATCCCCCCAGAATCTGGATGTGAATCTCTGATTTCGATTTGAGATGATACTCATTGGTACTTTGTGCAGCCTGACTATATCCTCCCCGTACAACTTAGCTAGACCTTCCAAAGGTACGTGGTCCTGATAGCTAAGAAGTGCGTTGACTTGGTCAGTCGATCGACTGTCACCCAAATTGTGTCGTGGAATTTCCTCGTCTTTGACAGACCTGTGACAAAATCCATCGTAACGTGCTCTCACTTCCACTCTGGCAACTCAATACTCTGCATCAGTCGTGTTGGTCGTTGATGCTTAATCTTCACTGCTGACAGACTAAGCACTGGTTACAAACTCTGCTATGTCTCGCTTCATGCCCTTCCACTAGAAGTTCCGGTGAAGGTCCTTATATATCTTCGTGCTCCCGGGGTGAACAGAATATCACGCTCTGTGTGCCTCCTCCATTATGTCATCTCTCAACTCATCCACCTTCTGCACCCAAATACGACTCCTGACCTCAGACCCCCATTTACTCCCACACTGAAGTCTGATCCATCCTTAGCAGTTAATTGTAACAGACTGGGTAACTCATCATCTGTACTCTGAGCCTGCACAACCCTCGAGACCGTCTATGGCTCTACTCTCAGTCCGACAATCACTCCACCCTCTGAATCCTTGGTGAAAGGCTTCCACTCAGACAAAGACTCAAGTAGCCTCCACTCCTGAATGCACAAGTCAGCCACTAACATCTCCACCTTTCTGCTTAGGGCATCTGCAACTGAATTCGCCTTCCCCGGATGATAGGAGATAGTGTAATCGTAGTCCTTGATGAACTTCAGTTATCTACACTGCCTCATATTCAACTCCTTTTGCGAAAACAAATACTTCAGGCTGTAATGATTTGTGAAGACCTCAAACTGCTCGTCATACAGATGGTGCCTCCAGGTCTTCAATGCGTGCACCACCTTCCGCTGCAACTCGGAAGCATTAGAATCGGTGCAATCATCAATCACCTCATCAGCTCCTGAAAACTGTCCTCGTACTTTTGGGACCAAACAAACTTAATACCCTTCTTAGTCAGTACCGTCAGTGGTGAAACAAGTCTTGAGAAATCCTGAATGAAACGACGATAGTACCCTGCCAGGCCCACAAAACTCCTGATCTCCGTCACGCTAGTGAAAGCTCTCCACTGTGTCACAGTCTCAACCTTCGCCGGATCCACTGATATCCTGTCCGCAGGCACAATGTACCCCAGAAATGCCACTCGATCCAACCAAAACTCGCACTTTGTGTACTTAGCATAGAGCTGTTGGTCCCTCAAGATGCCAAGGATAATCCCCAGGTGCTGTTGATGATGCTCTCTATCTGGCGAGTATACCAAGATGTCATCTACGAAGAAAATGACGAATCTGTGAAGGTACGGCTGAAAGGTCCTATTCATCAGGTCCATGAATGTTGTAGGTGCGTTCGTCTGTCCAAACAGCATCACCAAAAACTCGTAGTGCCCGTACAGCTTCCTGAATGATGTCTTCTCGACGTCTGCCTCCCTGATCCTCAACTAGTGATAACTTGAGCGCAGATCGCTCTTCAAAAACACCCTCGCTATCTGCAACTGTTCAAAGATGTCCTCAATCCTCGCTATACTTGTTTTGATTTTTTTAATATCCACCATTGGAGCATTTGATCCTTTGATAAAAAAAATTTTATTTTAACCTCCCACTTTTGACTAATTTGATCTCATGTAACAATTTTGTTTCTTATTGTTTCTATTCAATTCTATTTCTCACTTTGAATCAATTAATTTTTATTCCACGTATTTATATGTTGACAAAGTCAAATAAAATATCTAATGCTAATTATTTCAATCATGCTACTGTTGACTGACTCAAATCATTTTCTGAAATAAACGCGTTACTTTTATTTGATTAATTTTTTATATAATTGTATTAACCAAATCAAGTCTAATAGAAATGGTTTATTTGATTCATGCCATTTTTGTGTCAATAGACCCAGATCTCGAATGGAGCTTAGAAGGAGTGTCATCCACATCAGCTAGGGCAACCAGGGGAGCTTCATCATTTTCTTGTTCATTTTCTAGTTCCACACCCGATTTTGTTGTTGCCTTTCGAACTATTTTCCATACAAAGTATGTCCCTTAAGAATGAGTGAGGTTGATGAGAATGGGATATTTTGGGTGTTAGAGACGATTCCTTTAAGACTAAATCGAAGGGCTTCTATAATAGGAGTGACCATTATGAAATAAGTTTGGCTAGAGTGCTTTTTTATGGTGAGCATATGATGAATGAAGTAGAATGGGCAATTCATCACAGTTTTGGTGACAAGGTTGTAGAGAATGACTTTAAGGGTCACATTAAGATACTTCTACTAATCGTGACTTGGATACAAACCAGTATTGTTTTTGATAAGGAAAAGTTTTTCCCTACACTACTTCCTACTCATATCTCACACAACATGGCGTGGACAATCCAACTAGGACAAATAAATGTTGTTAAATCCTAAACCCTAATTAGGATGCTAATGGTGGTTATGGATAGATTAGCTGGGGATTGAGGTTATGGATGTATGGTGAGGTGAAAGGGGATGGGGAGGGTTAAGGAGGTATGGGTGGGGTGTTTTGTTGCGGGTTTTAAGGAGAAAACCAACACTCAACAATCATCTTTCTTCTCTTCCTCTCTCAACCCACTCATGTCTCACTCTCTCTCTCCCTCTAAATTCCATGGCGACTGGCGTTTGGAGGAGGTGGCCGGAGTTTAGGAGGAGGCTGAGTAGATGGCTAGGCGTGTGGACGTGATGTGAGGAGGAACGACGTCCGAGTAGCGGACCAGAGGAGGTTGCGGGTGAGCTCCGAGGATCTCGAAAGAAAGGTATGCCAAGTTCAATGCATTAGTGTTGCTCACATAAGTGTGTGAGATTTTTGTTTGTCACCGGAGGTTGGAGACCTCGCCGGCAACGAGGGCAGCAAGTGGTGCCTGGCAAGTTCAGGTAGTTGTCGGCCAATGGTCGACCAACGTCTTCGGGCGGTCAACCGGTTGTTGTGTATTTCTTCATTTTTACCCAGCACCGGTCGAACAATGCCCTTTTGGCAGTCGACTGGTTGTGCATATTGGTTGGGTGGGAGAATTCCCTGTTATTTTCGTCGAACGGGGGCCCTGAGTTGTTCGACGGTTGCCTTTTATTTTGACATGGACCGGGTGTTGATCATCCAAACAATCGACTGTCGTAGACTTTGGTCCGACCGGTGAGTTATGTGTACCACTTATTGGTTTGACCGATTCATTTCTAATTTGAACGATAGTGAATTTGTGAACGTAGGAAAGACTCTGATAATTTTGGTCGAACGGGGCCCCTGAGCCGTTTGACCGTTGCCGTATTTGATATAGTGTTAGTCTGGCGTTGACATCTAAACGGTCGACTGTCATCGACCTTTAGTTCGATCGTTGGGGCGTAAGCCTTGAGCCCAAGGGTTTGACCGTTGTAAGCGTCCGTTTGAACGTTTCCCTATTCATTTGGGGATTGGTCGGTCAGTTTACCTTTTTTGGTCGACCGTTTGTGCCCAGGATTGAATCGTTGTCCTTGTGTTGTGTCAACTCTGTCCACGGAAGCCCGTGTCCTCGCCTACAACTTGAGTCGGGAGGTGACGGTTAGGGGTGCAAATTGTTACCAACTATCTGAGTATTCGATTCAAAAATTTCTATTTAGTTGGTATTTGGTATGTTTCATCTTATCAATTTAATTTCGGAGATGGATTTGGTTTAAAAAAAATACCAATTAGAAATCAGATACGAATTTGGATACAAGGTGTTTCAAATTGGAATTATCCAAATTATTTGGATACATGGCCAAATACACACATTTGAATTCGACAATTAGTATTCGAATATTTTGATTCAAAAATCAATTACAATATACATATATATTCAATTTTGGATAATATCCGAATAAAAATTAGTATTCGAAAATTTTGAAGATTCGAATTCAAATTCGGATAGTTCTACTGATTTCGGATTCGAATTCGAATTTGGTAACGGATTATGGAATTTGGATTTGAATTTGGATATACAGTATATTCGAGTCAAATAATCCGATTTGCACCCCTAGTGACGGTGGGTGCGATGATCGCGCCTGCCCAGGGACCGTCGAGTGGAAGAATGTGGATACTTTGGACGTGCCACCTTCATATTATGGACTGGGGCATAGCTTAGAGCTTTACTTGACTCTTACTAGAGTAGTAGACCTGAGGGATCGCAGATCCTAGTGCATGATATTGCACGGCTCTACGGAGCAAGATGACCCCACAAACTTTGGTCTGGATGAGTGAATAGGCCAGCTTTATGGGTGATAGATACCTTTGACTAGCCTTGATGGCAAGAATGTGACCCGCACGACCGAGTGGTGGCGGTGTTGGTTGCCTGTGTTGAGAGACAACCAGGTTAGGATTCCTTCGCACTACTGAGTCGCAGCAGTGACTGTCCGACGATGTATTCTGGCAGGTAGCTTGGTTCTGGCAAAACCTGGTGAGTTAACTGACCTGAGTGACGACTCTATCGGTGAGGTGTTGACCTCAAGATCATATCTGATTCTACTGACGTGGAAGTGTCGACGCCCCTCTCCGAACCCCATGTTTAAGTGTAGCAGCGTGTGGGTTGCGTTGTGTTCTGTCCATATGACCGTTGGTGCTTGCGGTAGGTCTCCTTGGGGGACCCGATGATGGATTGTGGGACGGATGTCCTTTATCGACCCTTGGAGGGAATGTTTTATTGCATTATATCAGGCCATGCTACACTAGTATGATAGGTTCTTTCATTGTACTTTAGCATGCATATAGGTGAGCTTGGTATACGGGGTTTCCTTATGGAAGCTCATGCATTGTTGTTATATTTGCATTTCAGGACCACAGTAGGTGCAGGTGGGTGGTGATCGAGGATGAGGACTGATTGATCTCGTTTTATATTAACCGCAAGTGCACGGCCGCGTTGAAGCGGTGGCAAATACGGGTCGTCCACTGGGAGGTGTGTCGGCAATTGGTTTGTTCGAAGGCGAGAGGTAAAAGAAGCAGAGAAAGGTTGGTTACACTATACTACACTAAGATGCAAAAAGGAAATGAAGATAAGCAATAAAACTAAGCCCCATAGGGGGTAGAGAAATAATGTGACTATAAAGATGTGTGTGTGTGTTCAATTAAGCTCCTCACAACATGTAGTGCATGAAATCATAAAACTACATCCAACTTTGCCTCCACATGAATTAAGATAAGACTACATCATTAAAACATACAAGACAATAATTGGAATGAAGCTAAATGAACTCATGTATAAAGACTAGACCTTACTATGCCTCCACATGAATTAAGATAAGACTACATCATTAAAACATACAAGACATTAGCTAAGGTAAAGGCAACAAGAGCACATACACTACAAATTGTGTTTCCAATATTAACTTCATCCATATCCTAACCTTATCATTCCCCATAAAATAGGTCCACTAATCAAAGCATAAGCTAAGCTTCATTCAAGAGCATTAGCATATCAAAGATAAGAGTGAAAACCAATTAGATGGTTATGGAAATCATATAAAGCTCAAGGGATAAAGATAACACACACTTAATACACTACATGATTATATCACATATTTCTCCACCCCCCAAATGGGGATGGAACTACTCACTACTCATTACACTAACTATATTAGCAAAAGAAAGCATAATACTGAAATGAAAGTTAACTAAGAAGGCAAGAAGTATTAAATAAACATAAAAGGTAAGGAAAGACTAAACAAACATGCACAAATTAAAAGACAAGATTAAAATAAACTAGAAGAATTATTTTATTAACAAATGACTCACATTGAAGGTAGCATTCTTCTCCACCTTGAGTTTTTGCTTCAAGGCTCACTCCTTAGTAGAGAGAATGCCACCAAGCAATGGGGTGATTACAATGGAAGGTGAAGAGTTCTATTTATAGGCATGGAAAAAGCTAATCCGGGACAATCCCCCGATGTGGGACTAAACCAATACCAAAAATAGACTAAGAATACACTAATACAAGCCCAACACAAATATTAGCGGATCTGGAGCAATATGGACCGCCAATTAGCGGTCCAAGACCGCCAATTGGCGGTCTATATGATCCAGATCGAGTTGGTTTTGGTTGTGGGCTTTGCTGGTGGTCTTTGTTGGTCTTTGATGCATCTACTTCGTTTATTGGAGCTCCGATCCGAATCGAATTGCCAAAATACCCCCCATGATGGTGTGGAGTTTCCTGTTTTGCTCTTAGGTCCTTCGGTCTTACGATCAGGTCCTTCTCCCTTGCATCTCAGTCCCTAGGTCTCACAATTAAGTCTTTTTTCCTGCTTTTGGGTCCTTTCATGGCTCTTCTCTTCAAACCTCTTTATTCCTGAAAACTAAACATAAAACTCGTCACGTAGCATTGCTTAGGTGTAAGATAATGGATATAAGGTACAAATATAAGCATGAAATGATGTCAATCAAATACCCCCGCACCTAAGTTTTTGCTAGTCCCGAGCAAAACAAAGAAAGAGAAAAGCAAACGAAAAACAAGAAATCCTAACTCACTTTCGTAGGAATCACGGTTGCACTTAGCACGTGCAACAAGCCGTTAAACCTCCGTGTTGCCAAGGAGGAGGAGTGTTGTCTCCTGAGGGTTTTCAGCGGATATACCCACAAAATCCGAACAAGATGCATTATTCAATCTAGACACTCGACTCGTTCGACAAATTTTGTCGATCAATGGACGCGGTAATCCTACAGGCCGCCTCTATATAGGTAATCAGTCCACACCTAGCCTAATAAACATTCGTGCAAGTTAAATAAGGAATTAAGTGAAAGACATGGACAACCTCAACATCCTCAAGTGAAACAAAGTGTAAAGTCCATTAAGGTTCTTATTTGCATTTTTTTTCTTTATTCTTTTTTTTCCTTTTCTTTTCTTTGTTGGAGCTTCGTTCTCCCAGGGTCAGGTTTCGTGCATCATTGCCCATGAGGACTTACACTATCACGTACACCGTTCCCCAAATCTCCACATAGGGCAATCCCTACCACCCGTGTAACGGGAGTTCGGTCGGCGCATCCCAAGTCAGATGACTCGAAAGCACCAGGCACAAAGTACCCTCAGGCCTACTTTCCCGAGTGATAGGAGCCGTGCGAGAAGAGAGAACACCTACTTACTTATTTCTTATCTACACATGAACCAAAACCCCTACACTAATGTCTCACAACAAGATTAAGAGGGTCCTTGACTACAACAAACTTCCTAAATTAACAAACACGAATTATTGACTCACTAGGTTCAGGGTGGACTTCTTTGAATGTTTGAGCACTGAAACCCTATGATTACTCACCCCCAAAGGACAACTGGGGTGCATCCTAACGACTCGATAAATCCTAAAGCCACAGTACTAGATATCCTAATGCATCAAGTTCAACACAATTTTGGGAGCTTTCTTTTTACTTTGCCTCTCAACGGTTTTGCACATGCTAAACACACGCAAAACCCACAAAACATTTTCTTTCGCAAACATATGAAAATTTTGAAAGAAATGTGGAAATTTTAAAGCACTAGGCAAGTAAAAAAAGACATGTCACCCAAGGATCATGGCAAGCAGATATATCGATATTAAATACAGCACACTAACATGGCCCTAAAAAATGCAAACAAAAGAAAACAAAATCAAAAGAAAAGACTCGACTATGTACACACGTAAAACACCCCCCACACCTACTTCATGCATTGTCCTCAATGAATGCGAGCAAGATACTACATGGATATATGCATGAAAAAGGATAGATCTCACCAACGTGAAGTACCCTGGGAAGTTTCGGGCTATGCTGATGGACACAACCCAAATTCCCTCAAAACCTGTGTGATGCTAAAGAAAGGATACAAATACGTGAAAGAAATGGAGCCCAAATACACAAGGGTTGGGGCTCACAACAATCGATGCTCACTGAAGGAGTCTTTTATTGTACTTTTTTTCTTTTTTCTTTTTTTTCTTTTTTTATAACTATGTACAAACATAAGTTCCCATCTTCATTTGTCAAAAGACATCAAATGGGAACCTCAAGAGTGGGTCAATGCACTTGGAAAGGGAACATGACACCACGTGGGGCCAGAATACGCATGTGTGGACCCCCTTCACAAAGAGTACCAGATGAAATGAGAGGTTCATGAATTGGGCGCAAAGGCGTCTCATCCAAAGGATCAAACTGAAAGAGCTTGAACCTCTCAAGAGTTTGGGAAATGAGGGGCAACGGAAGAAGAGTTTCTCCCATTGCGCTGCTGAAGTTATGATCGTCAATCCAAACTCTCCAACCAACAGGCTGGTGGGTCGGAACGAGGTCAAGAACCTCGTTAGGCATGTCCGACTCACCAGGCGAACAGAAAGTGGGTCTCATACCCAAGGTATCCTCCAAGGAACTCCTAATACGCTCATGAGCAATGTAGTTGTTTGATGTTCCATCATTTCCAAGATGATTAGGAACAATAGTGAGAGGCAAACTCTCATCAGGTTGTTTGAAATTGAGGAGACTAGGGAGCTCTTGCTCCACCAGAGGTGAGTCCTTAGGAGGTACAACAATAAGATCATGTGGCTCAAGGGCCACGGGACAAGAAGATGAGGCACAATCCTGTGCCGACTCAAAAAGAAGCTGGTTCATAGTATTCTCAATTGGAATCGAATCCTCCACCAAGTGATTGTGAATTGAAACCCCAAGTCCCTCAGACTGACTAGGAGTTTGACTTTGAAAGATTGTGCTTTGAATTTGTGGATGTGGTGGTGGTTCGATTTCAGAAGATAAATCCTCATGTTGACAAGAAAAATTACCCTCCTCACGTTCACGTAATTGCTATGTCATTTGACTCACTTGCATTTCCATATTTTGCAAGGAATTCAAGTTCGAGTTCAATAAATGTTGAGTGGTTTCCATGAACGTTTGGAGAGTTTGTTTCAAGGAATCAGGTATGTGGTCAATTATGAGGTCCAAGTCAGAGCTTGGGAAATTTTGGGGTTGGGTGTTGATGGGCTGAGAATGAGTCCAATGATTTGAAGTGGGGTGTTGGTAGAATTCTGGGTATTCGGGAGGAGGATACTGGGGTGGAAATGATGTATAAGAATTTGAATAAGAATTGTCTTCCCACGAATCCATCCCTCTTGGGCTGTACGCGGATGTGTAATGGTCATAATGAGCATTTTGGGAAAATGTGTGCTCATACTCAGTCTCAGGGGAAACATAAGGGCATTCCCCGATAACATGACCACTCAACCCACAACACTCACACGGTGTGGCTACTGGAGCCACCGGTGCACCCATGTCATCTACCATATGCATGAAAGAGGCCATTGGTTCTTGAAATGTCTCAGATGGATGACAACATATGATCCGTCGTAACTAGATGGTGGTCTAGCAGTCGGTGCCTCTCTCATACTACCCCAATATGAAGAATGCTCAGTCACACAATTAAGATTATCCCAACCATACAGGGTGTTAGTCTGAGCCACCTCGGGTTGCATGGGTCCAGAATACCAGGGAGAATCGTCCTGGTCCCAACAATGATATGGATGGTCGCCCATGTAACCATCCATCTCAACAGAGAACTCTAGAGTCGACCACTCTCACCACCACGAGGCTAAACTCGCAGGAAAAATAGCCACTTAAAATATGGAGTGATTACAATAGGAGGTGAAGAGTTCTATTTATAGGCATGGAAAAAGCTAATCCGGGACAATCCCCCGATGTGGGACTAAACCAACACCAAAAATAGCCTCAACGAACATTAATACAAGTCCAGGACAAATCTTGGCGGATCTGGACTAATCCAGACCGCCAATTGGCGGTTCCAGACCGCCAAATGGCGGTCCAAAATGTCCGGATCCAGTTGAGTTTTATTCTGGGCTTTTCTTTGTTCTTTTGGTGGTCTTTGATGCATCTACTTCGTTTGTTGGAGCTCCGACCCGAATCCAATTGCTAAAATACTCCCCATGATGGTGTGAAGTATTCTGTTTTGCTTTTAGGTCCCTCTGTCTTGCGTTCAGGTCTTCTCCCTTGCATCTTGGTCCCCATATCTCACAATCCAGTCCTTTTTCCCAGCTTTTGGGTCCTTTTATGTTTCATATCTTCAAACCTATTTATTCCTGAAAACTAAACATAAAACTCGTGACATAGCATTGTTTAGGTGAAAGATAATGGATATAAGATACAAATATGAGCATGAAATGATGTCAATCAAATACTCCCACACCTAACTTTTGCTAGTCCCGAGCAAAACAAAGAAAGAGAAAAGCATGCGAAAAACAAGAAATCCTAACTCACTTTCGTAGGAATCACGGTTGCACTTAGCACGTGCAACAAGTCGTTAAACCTCCCTGTTGCCAAGGAGGAGGAGTGTTGTCTCCTGAGGGTTTTCAGCGGATATACCCACAAAATCCGAACAAGATGCATTAATCAATCTAGCTACATGACTCGTTGGACTCATTTTGTCGATCATGGGACGCGGTAACACTACAGGTCGACTCTCTATATGTAATCGGTCCACACACCTAGCCTAATGAGTTATTCGTGAAAGTTAGTTAAGGACTTGAGTGAAAGACATGGGCAACCTTAACTTTTGAATTTGATACAATGTGTAAAGTCCATTTTGGTTCTTATTTGACTCTTTTTTTCTTCTTTTCTTCTTCCTTTTTTTCTTTTTTTTTTCTTTTCGTTGGAGCATTTTATTGGTTGGTGTTTGATTCTCCCAGGGTCAGGTTTCGTGCATCATTGCCTATGATGACTTACACTATCACGTACACCTTCCCCCAAATATCCACATAGGGCGATCCCTACCACCCGTGTAACAGGAGTTCGGTCGGTGCATCCCAAGTCAGATGACTCGAAAGCACCAGGCACAAAGGCCCCTCAGACCTACTTTCTCGAGTGATAGGAGCCGTGCGAGAAGAGAGAACACCACTTATTCATTTATCTACATGGGAACCAAAACCCCTACACTTAAGTTTCACAAAAAGAGATTAAGGGCCCTTGACTACGACAAACATCATTATACTAACAGACACGAATTATTTGACTCACTAGGTTCAGGGTGGACTTCTTTAAATGTTTGAGTGCTGAAACCCTATGATTACATGCCCCCCGAGGGAAAACCGGGGTGCATCCTAACGACTCGATAATACCTAAAGCCAGTAAACTAGAAATCCTAATGCATCAACTTCAAGACAATTTTGGGAGCTTTCTTTTTACTTTGCCTCTCAACGGTTTTGCACATGATAAACACACGCAAAACCCACAAAACATTTTCTTTCGCAAACACATGAAGATTTTGAAAGAAATGTGAAAATTTTAAAGCACTCGGCAAGCAGAAGAAGACAAGTCACCCAAGGATCATGGCAAGCAGATATATCAATGTTAAAGGCGGCACACTAACATGACCCTAGCAGTACAAACAAAAGAAAATAAAACCAAAGGAAAAAGACTCGACTATGTACACACGTAAAACACCCCCCCCCACATGATGGACACAAACCCAAATGCCCTCAAAACCTGTGTGAAGCTGAAGAAGGGAGATAAATACGTGAAGAGATTGGGCCCAAGTACACAAGGATTGGGGCCCACAACAATCGATGCTCACTAATGAGTCTTTTATTACACACTTTTTTTGTTGTTTTTTTTGTTTATGTTTTTGTTTTTTTTTGTTGTTTTTTTTACAAGATATATACATCAACCAAGATATTCTCATAATCATTTGGTCAAGGAACATCAAATGAGAACATCAAGTTTTGAGGACCAGAGACTTGCCGAGATGGCAAACTTCACTGGTACTCTGAGGAGTCATGAGGGGTGAAAGGTCAAAGCTGAAAGGCTCGAACCCCTCATGATATTGGTCGGGTGTGGGCATCAAAGAATGAAGTTGTGTTGCCTCACTAGGGTTTAATTGCTCATCGAAGAAAACCCTCCAACCAATAGGCGGGTGCATCGGAATGAGTTCCTCAGGCTCATTCGATGTATGCAGCAGACCTGCATCGCGAAGAATGGGGCTTCTCCCCAAGTCATCCAACAAGGACCTCCCACCATCATTTAGATCATCAAGCATAAGCTTGGTCAAAGGTGGGCCCTTGTTGGAGTCAATATGAAGCTCAAATGGCTCAATGGCCATGGGATCTGAGGTAGAGACACCTTCTGCTAAAGGCATATGATGAGGTGTCTCACTCTCACTAGTACTCTCAACTGAATCATGCAACGAACACTCCCTTTGGATATTCATGTTCGAGGCCAGCTCACTCTGTTGCATTGCGAAGACAGGCAATGTGTTTTCGCTGGGCCCACGCACATTCTCAATGGGTTGCATTGAGGTTAGGGGTGTTCGTTGATTTTGTGGTGCTTTCTCCAATTGGCGGATGAGATTTAGATTTAAAGGTTCATCCATGGGTTCCTGTTGCTTACCAGAGTTGAACACATGAAACTCGGCACTCATGTTACCGAATGAGAGCTTCATGAGACCATTTCTACAATTAATCAAGGCATTGGAGGTTGCCAGATATGGTCTACCCAAAATCAAAGGTATTTGAGAGTGGGTGTTCGCAACAGGATTGGTATCGAGGACAACAAAATCGACTGGAAATATAAAATCTCCAACTTTGATAAGCACAGCCTCAATAATCCCCATGGGAATACGAATGGATCTATCCGCCAATTGGAGGGTGATCTTCGTTGGTTTCAATTCTCCCAAGTTCAACTGTTTATAAACAGAGAATGGGAGGAGGTTGACCGCTGATGAGAATTAAATTTATACCGCAAGTGCACGGCGTCTATGAAGACGTGGCAAGTACGGGTCGAACACAAGGAGGGAGAGATATTGTTATTTTTGGATTTTCAATTATAGAAGAAGAAGGAGAGAAGAATCAATTGGGTTTTTAGGTTTTTGGATTATAATTATCTAAAGCAAGAACAAGAACAAATAAACTAAAACAAGAACAAAGAGAGAAATCCGTTGGATGGAGGTTTAGATTTAGGTTTAGATCAGAGAATTACTGAAACTTATTGTAAATCATGTTAGTTATGAAGCATTACAAGATAAATGACTTAACATAAACTCAAGTAATCAAAATATACTAATCATGAACTTAAAATAATAACATGCAATTCATCTTCTCTAACCCTAATTCCATCACCTCCACCATTTGGAAAGAGTTAGAAACTCATAGATGGAGGGAGGGAGAAGGGGTCCTAGAGAAACTAAGAAAAGAAAATTAAAAACATAAAATAAAAGAAACAGAATTTTATTGCTAAATTATGGAACAAAAGGAAGAACTCCTCACAACATCGTTCTCGGGGCTATTTATAGCCGATACAAGGGACCTAAGCATGAAATAAGAAAGTACACGCGTCAACACGCAACCGGTAAAATTTTTAGAGCACGAATCTAATTTGGTGCGGCGGATTCGCCGCAATTTGCTCTTGAGGTGCGGCGGAATCGCCACTTTTTTGGCTCCGAATCGACCCGGATTTTTCCTGTGTGTTTATGGTATGATTTCAATGTCATTTGCGCGTCTGGATTGATTCTTGCATATCTTTGGAGATCCGAATTAATTTCTTCATATATTTGGAGATCCACATTGATTTTTCTTTATATTTTCTCCATAATAATAAAAGCTACTCGTGATTTGCAATTAGGTCCTTGACTTTTTGCAATTAACTCCCCGACTACTTTTGTGCTTAAGTCATTGTTCTTTTCGTAATTAGGTCTGGAATGCTTTTATGCTTGGATACATTTCCATTTGAAACCCGATAAACTTGAACTTGGTCTTTATGATAGAAACGAGTCTTTTGTACGCGTTTATGCTCGGGATGTGGGTAATTTGCATTCAGGTCCCTGTATTCTGTAAATAAGACTAAACACATACCTTAGTAGCATTTATTGATATAAAAGTAATCTAAATGAAAGACATATGATGCAATGTATGCAATGCATCAAATACCCCCACACCTAGATTTTGCTAGTCCCTAGCAAAACAGAACATAAGAGAAATGAAAACAGGGAAATCCTAACTCACTTTCGTAGGAATCACGGTTGCACTTAGCATGTGCAACAAGCCTTTAAACCCCCAAGTTTCCTTAGAGGACGAGTTTTGTCTCGTGAGAGTTTTCAGTTGACACACCCACAAAGTCTTAATTCAACATTCCATTAACAACTTTCAATATCCCCACCTCAACCATATACATCTCACTTAGAATTCTTGCATGCTCATTATATAAATCTAACTCATCAAAATTCTGACTTGATCTTCATTCCTCCAATATTCACACCACTAACCCTTCTACACATGTTATCACTTAAATTATTTTGCACGCCTCCTCTGGTGGTGAAGTATCATTCGGATCAACCATGACATGGATCATTCTTTTAGCTTTGGGCCTTGAGTATCTTAAAGTATTTTTTTTCCGTGATTCAACACATTTGCTTTTTTTGACACTTTTACCCTTTTTGCATTCGTGTAGCGAGTTTGGTCGATAATCCCGAGCTGATAGACTCAAGTTACCGGGTTTTAAGATACCCCTACGGACCGTGTAATCATTTTGCAGAATGTGTTTTCCTCACTTTATTCCTTTATTTTTAATTTTATTTTCCTCAAGGCTTAATTGCTATTTAGAAGTCCACACTTCCCGGTATATTTTCCTCAACCTCTGCTTTTGTACTCGGGTTTTGGTAGTTCAATCTTAAGCTACGTTATGAAACATTGATTTTTTTTTTGTTTTTTGTTTTTTTGAGAGATAAAAGAACAGATATATAGATAAATATATACATAAACACCCCCCACACCTAAATCATGCATTGTCCTCAATGAATGTGAGCAAGATACTACATGGATTTATGCATGAAAAAGGAAAGATCTCACCAACGTGAAGTACAAAGGAAATTTCATGGCTCTGTTGATGGACAAAAACCCGAATTCCCTCAAAAAAACCCTGTGAGATGCTAAAGAAGGGATAAATACAACAGATGATTTTTTTATTTTTTTATTTATTGTTATACATATATAACTATGTACAAACATAAGTTCCCATCTTCATTTGTCAAGAGACATCAAATGGAAACTTCAAGAGTGGGTCAATGCACCTGAAAAGGAAACATGACACCACGTGGGGCCAGAAAATGCATGTGTGGGCCGCCTTCACAAAAAGCGCTAGATGAAATGAGAGGTTCATGAATTGGACGCAAATGCGTCTCATTCAAAGGATCACATTGAAAGAGCTTGAACCTCTCGAGAGTTTGGGAATTAAGGGGCAACGGGAGAGGAGTTTCTCCCGTTGTGGTGTTGAAGTTATGATCGTCAATCCAAACTCTCCAACCAACTGGCTGGTGCGTCGGAACGAGGTCCAAAACCTCGTTAGGCATGTCCGACACACCAGGCGAACAAAAAGTGGGTCTCATACCCAAGGTATCTTCTAAGGCACTTCTAATACCCTCATGAGCTATGTGGTTGTTTGATGTTCCATCATTTCCATGATGATCAGGAACAATGGTGAGAGGCAGACTCTTATCAGGTTGTTTGAAATTGAGGGTACTAGGGAGATCTTGCTCCACCAGAGCTGAGTCCTTAAGAGATGCAACATGAAGATCATGTGGCTCAAGGGCCACGGGACAAGAAGATAGGACACAATCCTGTGCCGACTCATAATGAAATTGGTCCATGTTTTTCTCAATATAAATCGAATCCTCCACTAAGTGATCGTGAATTGAAATCCCAAGTCCCTCAGACCGACTAGGAATTTGACTTTGAAAGATTGTGCTTTGAATTTGTGTATGTGGTGGTGGTTCGATACTAAAAGATGAATCCTTATGTTGACACGAAAAGTTACTTTCCTCACTTAATTGCTGCGACATTTGACTCAATTGCACTACCATATTGTCTACAGACTGTTGAGTAGTTGTCATGAACGTATGGAAAACTTGTTCCAAGGTATCAGGTATGTGGTCAACTATGAGATTTGAGTCAGAACTCGGGACATTTTTAGGTTGGGTGTTGGTAGACTGAGGATAAGTCCAATGATTTGAAGTGGGTTGTTGGTAGAGTTCTGGGTATTCGGGAGAAGGATATTGGGGCGAAAATGACGTATAAGAATTTGGATATGAATTGTTTCCCCACGAATCCATCACTCTTGGGTTATATGCGGATGTGTAACGGTCATATCGAGCATTTTCGGAAAAGGTATGTTTATACTCAGGCTCTGGGGGAACATAAGGACATTCCCTGATAACATGACCACTCAATCCGCAACAGTTGCACGGTACGGCTGCTGAAGCCACCGGTGCACTCATGTTATCAACCCAACACATGAAGGAGGCAAAAGTTTGTTGTAATGTGTCAGTTCGTTGAACATCATATGGTCCAACATAACTAGATTGTGGTCTAGCAGTCGGTGCCTCTCTCATGTTACCCCAATATGAAGATTGCTCAGTTATACAATTAGGATTGTCCCAACCATATGGGGTGTTAGTCTGAGCCACCCCAGGTTGCATGGTTTTAGAATACCAGGAAGCATTGTCCTGGTCCCAACAATGATATGGATGGTTGCTCATGTAACCATCCATCAGAACACTCTTGAGTCAAGTACTCCTACCCTTATGAGGCTAAGCAAGCACAAGTTCTCGACTCGACCCTAAAATGCTAATAGAGAATGTAAAGGGGAGGAGACTAGAACGTATAAGTAGGTGAGAAGAAGATGACTCAGAAAGAAGGGAAACTTAACTCTAAAGGTAGAAAAGAAGGTCGGTCAGAGGTTTCCCAAACAAGCACGGTTCAAACAATCCTAGACCTAGTGTCACTTAGATCTAGACGACTCCTAACTGGTTGAGTCGAATTGATTTGCTTGATTCACCTCCCTCACTAATCAAACCAACTTGGCCAGGCCGTGTATAGCTAGTGGGGGCGCTTCCGACAGAGTCGGTGCCAATTAGACAACCACTTCGCTTGGAAGACTTACGTCAACACAAAAACACTTTCTAGACACCAAATTAAATTCAATCGGCTTCAGGTCATAGCAAGTCAAACCAATTCTTCTCCTTAATTGAGTCTGAGTCCTTAGGGGTCAATGTCTAATTGATTTTATTTTTAAGGCTTGGGTGACACTTTAGGATTGTGATTTGTGGGCCACGGAAGGGTGATGAAATCCCCACCGTATCTTTTGCCTACGGAGTTGCCCTTAAGATAGTTTAACTTAAATCTAGCAAAGATAGTCAAACAATGGTCTTTAATGGGGGCAATTGCAAGGTTGTATGCAAATTAGATTATATGCTTAAATGCATTCAATAAAAACTGCGATACGTACCTTGCCTCCAGCACTCTTCAACAGAAATTAATTTGCAAGAATTTAGCAAGAATAATGCATACAAAACACTAGATGATGCATGCACTAAGACCTTTCTAATTTTGCCAATTTTAGGTCAGAGTTGAATTATTACAAATTATGGAATTTTGCCCTAACACATGCAGTTCTATGAAAAGGAAATTTCTCTAAAAATAGAAATTACGAGGAAAAAGGCAACAAAAGTTACCTACGCAATGCTCAGTCGGGTTCGCCGCCCGCTCTCGAAATTTCAGTAGCTCCACGCGTCCACCCAGAGATGGTGCTAACCCCAGAAAAATTTGAAGCCGAGATGCTTCAGGTGTGCGGCGATTCCGCCGCAGGTTACTCTTGGTATGCGGCGATTTCGCCGCTCGTTAAGCTCAGAAGGTGCCCGGATTTCGCCGTGCACTCTGTTGTCTCCTGAAACACAAATCCAAATATTTAGATCGCGCGCAAGATAAACAGAATAAAATCGAAATCAACAAAAAAAAACAAAATCTGCGTCGCCTCCCCGGCAACGGCACCAAAAACTTGATGAGAATTAAATTTATACCGCAAGTGCACGGCGTCTATGAAGACGTGGCAAGTACGGGTCGAACACAAGGAGGGAGAGATATTGTTATTTTTGGATTTTCAATTATAGAAGAAGAAGGAGAGAAGAATCAATTGGGTTTTTAGGTTTTTGGATTATAATTATCTAAAGCAAGAACAAGAACAAATAAACTAAAACAAGAACAAAGAGAGAAATCCGTTGGATGGAGGTTTAGATTTAGGTTTAGATCAGAGAATTACTGAAACTTATTGTAAATCATGTTAGTTATGAAGCATTACAAGATAAATGACTTAACATAAACTCAAGTAATCAAAATATACTAATCATGAACTTAAAATAATAACATGCAATTCATCTTCTCTAACCCTAATTCCATCACCTCCACCATTTGGAAAGAGTTAGAAACTCATAGATGGAGGGAGGGAGAAGGGGTCCTAGAGAAACTAAGAAAAGAAAATTAAAAACATAAAATAAAAGAAACAGAATTTTATTGCTAAATTATGGAACAAAAGGAAGAACTCCTCACAACATCGTTCTCGGGGCTATTTATAGCCGATACAAGGGACCTAAGCATGAAATAAGAAAGTACACGCGTCAACACGCAACCGGTAAAATTTTTAGAGCACGAATCTAATTTGGTGCGGCGGATTCGCCGCAATTTGCTCTTGTGGTGCGGCGGAATCGCCACTTTTTTGGCTCCGAATCGACCCGGATTTTTCCTGTGTGTTTATGGTATGATTTCAATGTCATTTGCGCGTCTGGATTGATTCTTGCATATCTTTGGAGATCCGAATTAATTTCTTCATATATTTGGAGATCCACATTGATTTTTCTTTATATTTTCTCCATAATAATAAAAGCTACTCGTGATTTGCAATTAGGTCCTTGACTTTTTGCAATTAACTCCCCGACTACTTTTGTGCTTAAGTCATTGTTCTTTTCGTAATTAGGTCTTGAATGCTTTTATGCTTGGATACATTTCCATTTGAAACCCGATAAACTTGAACTTGGTCTTTATGATAGAAACGAGTCTTTTGTACGCGTTTATGCTCGGGATGTGGGTAATTTGCATTCAGGTCCCTGTATTCTGTAAATAAGACTAAACACATACCTTAGTAGCATTTATTGATATAAAAGTAATCTAAATGAAAGACATATGATGCAATGTATGCAATGCATCAAATACCCCCACACCTAGATTTTGCTAGTCCCTAGCAAAACAGAACATAAGAGAAATGAAAACAGGGAAATCCTAACTCACTTTCGTAGGAATCACGGTTGCACTTAGCATGTGCAACAAGCCTTTAAACCCCCAAGTTTCCTTAGAGGACGAGTTTTGTCTCGTGAGAGTTTTCAGTTGACACACCCACAAAGTCTTAATTCAACATTCCATTAACAACTTTCAATATCCCCACCTCAACCATATACATCTCACTTAGAATTCTTGCATGCTCATTATATAAATCTAACTCATCAAAATTCTGACTTGATCTTCATTCCTCCAATATTCACACCACTAACCCTTCTACACATGTTATCACTTAAATTATTTTGCACGCCTCCTCTGGTGGTGAAGTATCATTCGGATCAACCATGACATGGATCATTCTTTTAGCTTTGGGCCTTGAGTATCTTAAAGTATTTTTTTTCCGTGATTCAACACATTTGCTTTTTTTGACACTTTTACCCTTTTTGCATTCGTGTAGCGAGTTTGGTCGATAATCCCGAGCTGATAGACTCAAGTTACCGGGTTTTAAGATACCCCTACGGACCAGTGACTCAAAGGCTTGGGCTTTTGTAATCATTTTGCAGAATGTGTTTTCCTCACTTTATTCCTTTATTTTTAATTTTATTTTCCTCAAGGCTTAATTGCTATTTAGAAGTCCACACTTCCCGGTATATTTTCCTCAACCTCTGCTTTTGTACTCGGGTTTTGGTAGTTCAATCTTAAGCTACGTTATGAAACATTGATTTTTTTTTTGTTTTTTGTTTTTTTGAGAGATAAAAGAACAGATATATAGATAAATATATACATAAACACCCCCCACACCTAAATCATGCATTGTCCTCAATGAATGTGAGCAAGATACTACATGGATTTATGCATGAAAAAGGAAAGATCTCACCAACGTGAAGTACAAAGGAAATTTCATGGCTCTGTTGATGGACAAAAACCCGAATTCCCTCAAAAAAACCCTGTGAGATGCTAAAGAAGGGATAAATACAACAGATGATTTTTTTATTTTTTTATTTATTGTTATACATATATAACTATGTACAAACATAAGTTCCCATCTTCATTTGTCAAGAGACATCAAATGGAAACTTCAAGAGTGGGTCAATGCACCTGAAAAGGAAACATGACACCACGTGGGGCCAGAAAATGCATGTGTGGGCCGCCTTCACAAAAAGTGCTAGATGAAATGAGAGGTTCATGAATTGGACGCAAATGCGTCTCATTCAAAGGATCACATTGAAAGAGCTTGAACCTCTCGAGAGTTTGGGAATTAAGGGGCAACGGGAGAGGAGTTTCTCCCGTTGTGGTGTTGAAGTTATGATCGTCAATCCAAACTCTCCAACCAACTGGCTGGTGCGTCGGAACGAGGTCCAAAACCTCGTTAGGCATGTCCGACACACCAGGCGAACAAAAAGTGGGTCTCATACCCAAGGTATCTTCTAAGGCACTTCTAATACCCTCATGAGCTATGTGGTTGTTTGATGTTCCATCATTTCCATGATGATCAGGAACAATGGTGAGAGGCAGACTCTTATCAGGTTGTTTGAAATTGAGGGTACTAGGGAGATCTTGCTCCACCAGAGCTGAGTCCTTAAGAGATGCAACATGAAGATCATGTGGCTCAAGGGCCACGGGACAAGAAGATAGGACACAATCCTGTGCCGACTCATAATGAAATTGGTCCATGTTTTTCTCAATATAAATCGAATCCTCCACTAAGTGATCGTGAATTGAAATCCCAAGTCCCTCAGACCGACTAGGAATTTGACTTTGAAAGATTGTGCTTTGAATTTGTGTATGTGGTGGTGGTTCGATACTAAAAGATGAATCCTTATGTTGACACGAAAAGTTACTTTCCTCACTTAATTGCTGCGACATTTGACTCAATTGCACTACCATATTGTCTACAGACTGTTGAGTAGTTGTCATGAACGTATGGAAAACTTGTTCCAAGGTATCAGGTATGTGGTCAACTATGAGATTTGAGTCAGAACTCGGGACATTTTTAGGTTGGGTGTTGGTAGACTGAGGATAAGTCCAATGATTTGAAGTGGGTTGTTGGTAGAGTTCTGGGTATTCGGGAGAAGGATATTGGGGCGAAAATGACGTATAAGAATTTGGATATGAATTGTTTCCCCACGAATCCATCACTCTTGGGTTATATGCGGATGTGTAACGGTCATATCGAGCATTTTCGGAAAAGGTATGTTTATACTCAGGCTCTGGGGGAACATAAGGACATTCCCTGATAACATGACCACTCAATCCGCAACAGTTGCACGGTACGGCTGCTGAAGCCACCGGTGCACTCATGTTATCAACCCAACACATGAAGGAGGCAAAAGTTTGTTGTAATGTGTCAGTTCGTTGAACATCATATGGTCCAACATAACTAGATTGTGGTCTAGCAGTCGGTGCCTCTCTCATGTTACCCCAATATGAAGATTGCTCAGTTATACAATTAGGATTGTCCCAACCATATGGGGTGTTAGTCTGAGCCACCCCAGGTTGCATGGTTTTAGAATACCAGGAAGCATTGTCCTGGTCCCAACAATGATATGGATGGTTGCTCATGTAACCATCCATCAGAACACTCTTGAGTCAAGTACTCCTACCCTTATGAGGCTAAGCAAGCACAAGTTCTCGACTCGACCCTAAAATGCTAATAGAGAATGTAAAGGGGAGGAGACTAGAACGTATAAGTAGGTGAGAAGAAGATGACTCAGAAAGAAGGGAAACTTAACTCTAAAGGTAGAAAAGAAGGTCGGTCAGAGGTTTCCCAAACAAGCACGGTTCAAACAATCCTAGACCTAGTGTCACTTAGATCTAGACGACTCCTAACTGGTTGAGTCGAATTGATTTGCTTGATTCACCTCCCTCACTAATCAAACCAACTTGGCCAGGCCGTGTATAGCTAGTGGGGGCGCTTCCGACAGAGTCGGTGCCAATTAGACAACCACTTCGCTTGGAAGACTTACGTCAACACAAAAACACTTTCTAGACACCAAATTAAATTCAATCGGCTTCAGGTCATAGCAAGTCAAACCAATTCTTCTCCTTAATTGAGTCTGAGTCCTTAGGGGTCAATGTCTAATTGATTTTATTTTTAAGGCTTGGGTGACACTTTAGGATTGTGATTTGTGGGCCACGGAAGGGTGATGAAATCCCCACCGTATCTTTTGCCTACGGAGTTGCCCTTAAGATAGTTTAACTTAAATCTAGCAAAGATAGTCAAACAATGGTCTTTAATGGGGGCAATTGCAAGGTTGTATGCAAATTAGATTATATGCTTAAATGCATTCAATAAAAACTGCGATACGTACCTTGCCTCCAGCACTCTTCAACAGAAATTAATTTGCAAGAATTTAGCAAGAATAATGCATACAAAACACTAGATGATGCATGCACTAAGACCTTTCTAATTTTGCCAATTTTAGGTCAGAGTTGAATTATTACAAATTATGGAATTTTTCCCTAACACATGCAGTTCTATGAAAAGGAAATTTCTCTAAAAATAGAAATTACGAGGAAAAAGGCAACAAAAGTTACCTACGCAATGCTCAGTCGGGTTCGCCGCCCGCTCTCGAAATTTCAGTAGCTCCACGCGTCCACCCAGAGATGGTGCTAACCCCAGAAAAATTTGAAGCCGAGATGCTTCAGGTGTGCGGCGATTCCGCCGCAGGTTACTCTTGGTATGCGGCGATTTCGCCGCTCGTTAAGCTCAGAAGGTGCCCGGATTTCGCCGTGCACTCTGTTGTCTCCTGAAACACAAATCCAAATATTTAGATCGCGCGCAAGATAAACAGAATAAAATCGAAATCAACAAAAAAAAACAAAATCTGCGTCGCCTCCCCGGCAACGGCACCAAAAACTTGATGAGAATTAAATTTATACCGCAAGTGCACGGCGTCTATGAAGACGTGGCAAGTACGGGTCGAACACAAGGAGGGAGAGATATTGTTATTTTTGGATTTTCAATTATAGAAGAAGAAGGAGAGAAGAATCAATTGGGTTTTTAGGTTTTTGGATTATAATTATCTAAAGCAAGAACAAGAACAAATAAACTAAAACAAGAACAAAGAGAGAAATCCGTTGGATGGAGGTTTAGATTTAGGTTTAGATCAGAGAATTACTGAAACTTATTGTAAATCATGTTAGTTATGAAGCATTACAAGATAAATGACTTAACATAAACTCAAGTAATCAAAATATACTAATCATGAACTTAAAATAATAACATGCAATTCATCTTCTCTAACCCTAATTCCATCACCTCCACCATTTGGAAAGAGTTAGAAACTCATAGATGGAGGGAGGGAGAAGGGGTCCTAGAGAAACTAAGAAAAGAAAATTAAAAACATAAAATAAAAGAAACAGAATTTTATTGCTAAATTATGGAACAAAAGGAAGAACTCCTCACAACATCGTTCTCGGGGCTATTTATAGCCGATACAAGGGACCTAAGCATGAAATAAGAAAGTACACGCGTCAACACGCAACCGGTAAAATTTTTAGAGCACGAATCTAATTTGGTGCGGCGGATTCGCCGCAATTTGCTTTTGAGGTGCGGCGGAATCGCCACTTTTTTGGCTCCGAATCGACCCGGATTTTTCCTGTGTGTTTATGGTATGATTTCAATGTCATTTGCGCGTCTGGATTGATTCTTGCATATCTTTGGAGATCCGAATTAATTTCTTCATATATTTGGAGATCCACATTGATTTTTCTTTATATTTTCTCCATAATAATAAAAGCTACTCGTGATTTGCAATTAGGTCCTTGACTTTTTGCAATTAACTCCCCGACTACTTTTGTGCTTAAGTCATTGTTCTTTTCGTAATTAGGTCTTGAATGCTTTTATGCTTGGATACATTTCCATTTGAAACCCGATAAACTTGAACTTGGTCTTTATGATAGAAACGAGTCTTTTGTACGCGTTTATGCTCGGGATGTGGGTAATTTGCATTCAGGTCCCTGTATTCTGTAAATAAGACTAAACACATACCTTAGTAGCATTTATTGATATAAAAGTAATCTAAATGAAAGACATATGATGCAATGTATGCAATGCATCAACCGCTGATCCTAAATCAAGCAAAACATTGCTCATTCTAGTGTCCCCTATCGTACACTGAATAGTAGGACACCCAGGGTCCTTGTATTTTGTGTAGGTAGGATTGGACAAAAGTGAGCTGATATTTGCAGCCAAGAATGCTTTCTTAGGAACATTGGTCTTCCTCTTGGTTGTGCAGAGATCCTTCAACACTTTGGCATATTGAGGTATTTGTTGGATGACATCCAACAAGGGGATGTTAACCTTTACTTGCTTAAATACCTCTAATATCTTGTCCATGTTGTCACTCTGCTTTTTGGTTAACCTACTTGGATAGGGAGCTTTTGGCAGGTAGGTTTTCTGCGGTGCCTGAGAAGAAAGAAGCGTTGGTGTATTACCCTCACCCTCAGCCTCTTCTTCACCACCATTCCCACTGAGGGGCTGCGTAGATGGTGGTGGGTGTGGCAAGGAAATGTGATTGTCAACCTGTTTTCCATTCCTTAAGGTCACAATGGAATTGACATGGTGAACAGGTTACTCCACATGGTTCACTTGCCTCCCCCGAGGTACCACATTCTCATTTTGCATTTGTTGTTGTTGGTACATGCGGGGGTTAGCCTCAGGCTGGCTAGGAAAAGACCCACTCTCTCTCTCATGTACAGACTGAGCCAATTGGCCCATCTGAAGCTCTAGAGATTTGATGGTCTGCTGATTTGAAGTGAGAACTTGACTTGTGGACGACATAAAATTTTTCATAGAGTTCTCAAGTCCACGAGTCAAGTTCTCAAGCGAATTAAATCGGGTTTCCATATTATTGGAATTTAGGAAACCCGATTGATTGGTGTATTGTGCTTGGGGTGGCTGATAGGAATGTGCATGCATGGGAGGTTGGTGTGATTGGTAAGGTGATCTAGAGGAGTTTGGAGGACCACCCGGGGCATTAGTTTGGTTCCATGAAAAATTGGGGTGGTTCCTCCATCCAAGATTATAAGATGATGAGTATGGGTCATTCCTGGCTCTATCATAGACGGCGTTGACACGCTCCATCTCAGGAGCAAAGGAAGAATGGACTCACACTCGCTTTCTACATGACCTATCCTACCACATGAATGACAGGGAACTGGACCAGATGTGGACATGTGAGGTGCACTTTGTTGGTTTTGGAGCTCAATCGAATCCGTACGATGCATTAAGGCCGCCATGCGTGCCTCGGTGGCCGTAGTGGTATCGATAGCAAATGCGGTACCCGATCTAGTCGAGTGTGCATTTGCGATCCTCGCTCCTATACTAGATGATGCAGGTGGTTCCCTCACACTCTCCCATTGCATGGTTTTCTCAGCAAGGTCTTCTAGGAAAGCCCATGCCTCCCTTTCATCCTTTCCCAAGAACTCTCCTTCACACATGGACTCAAGGAGCGTTCTTGACGGGATGTGAAGACCCTCGTACACAATCTGACAAAGGTGCCACAACTCAATGCCATGGTGAGGGCATGAGGATAGTAGCTCCTTGAACATCTCTAGATATGCATGAAATGTCTCGGTCTCAAGTTGATAGAACGAATTGATTTCGTTCCTCAATTTTTGAGTCCGATGATTTGGGAAGTACTTCTTAAGGAAGGCAGATTGAAACTCATCCCAAGTCCTAAAGGCATTCGCCTGGTTGCTATACAACCACTTCTTGGCGTCATCCTTTAGTGCAAAGGAACGAGCCTAAGATGGATGGAGTCTGTGCTAAGTTGTTGCAGCTTGAACATAGCACAGACCTCCTCAAATTCCCTGAGAAAGATATAGGGGTCACCTTTCCCAGTGAAGCGAGGGAGCATGGAAATGAATTCAGGCTTAACCTCAAAATGGTTCCCATTAGCCTCTGGTAATACGATGCATGAGGATAGAGCGGTACGGCTCGGGTAGCATCGATCACGAAGAGGTATGGGAACGACAACTGGAAGAACAAGTGGAGCAGGCGGGTCCAGCAACTGCTCCTCCTCACGGAAATTAGCAGCCATTGGACCCGAACTACGTGCGACACGAGAGGAGGAAGGTGTCGAGAAATCGATGACCGAAGCCGGATTGACAACGCTCCTCGTCAAACGACCACTCTCGTCTCGTGTCCACGAAAGCATACACAAAGGTGTACGCACACAAACCAAAACCTTTTTTTTTCAAACAAAGAATGTACGTAGATGAGAAGACTGGGGAACACAGGAAAGAAAGAATGACTCAGGAGAGAAAGGAAGAAGTCCTTATGCTACGGCGGATGGGTACAGGTAGAAGCACACAAGCAACAAGGCTCAAGTAATCCTAAGGTCGCTATAGGTCCTTACAGCTAGACGACGCCTAACTGCGAGGTCACACGGCCTCAACACGCCTCACCTCCCTACAACGAGGACCACAAAGCCCAGCAAGTGAGCCAAGATCCGGGGATCTCGTCTCACCTACTATCGACAAAGTGGGCAACGCCGATCAGGTCATGACGGTCGGGACCGGATCACTCTCCTAATGCGTCCGAATTCCTTAAGGCCAATGTCTACTTGATTTTAAAATTAGGCTCTTCATTAGTGTGGTTTTTGGGGCGAAGGAAAGGGTGATGAAATCCCCCACCTTATCTTTTATGGGACAGCCCCTCCTTAGTAGCGTTTTGGAGTCCTAAATCTAGCAATCAACTCTCCAAACAACGCTCAACTCACACTTGTTGCAATGCACTTCCTACTAACTAATGCATGTTCATACGAAATGCATGAATGAGAGTAGAAGGTGCGTACCTCACGCCAGCTCTCAGCAACAGAAAATAAAGCTAAGATAAAAGACAATCTAAATGCCTAAGTCACATACATGATGCATGCCTAATCTTTTGCTTTGAGTTTTAGGGTCCAAGTTGCTTAAGGGAGGTTTGATTATTGATCTGGGAACAAACTATAAGTGAAAACATGCCAAATTAAGTCCCAGACCACTATATTAGATAAAGTAAACAGACTAAAGAAATAAGAGACCGAGCTGAGCTTACCAGACCGCCAATTGGCGGTCTCAGGCCGCTGATTGGCGGTCTACAGTGCCCAGCTTACTTCAAAACTTCTCCAGATGTTCCTCCTGCCGACTCCAAGTCTCCTGAAACAAAGACAAAGTACAAAACAAAAATTAAATCCACTCGAATCGTCCAAACAAGAGTCTGGACTGGCACCTCCCCGGCAACGGCGCCAAAAACTTGTTGAACGTTTTAATTAAAACCGCAAGTGTACGGCCGCGATGAAGCGGTGGTAAGTACGGGTCGTCCTCAGGGAGGTGAGCAGCCTCTTGTTTGTACGAAATCAAGTGGCAAAAATTGGGGGGTAAAGATTGATTATGCTACTGTACACTAAACTACGCTAAGAAGTATGAAATGCGAACGAAAGAAACAAGCAATGAAATGACAACTAAGCTAAGAACAAAAGAAGAATGCTGGAATACAGAAATGGGAAAACCCCTAAGGGGTGGAGTGAGTGCACACATGCAAAGAGGTGGGTGTAGAATGCATTCTTTAAGCACATGAAGGTGGTTTTTATGAAGCATAGGAAGTGTCTAAATGTTATGGCAAAACCTATCAATCTATTCACCAACTTAGTTGATTAACATTTACATATGCAAGTTGTTTATTTCAGAACCTAAACAAGCATGAGAGGTGTCTAATCATTTTGGCAAAACTCATCAAGTTATAAATCCTATCCTAAACAAGCAAGCATACATTCATGTTTTATCAACACATTGGAAATAAAGCATTCAATCCATTCTCATTTGCATGTATGTACATCTACTCCACCCCCCAAAGGGGATGGAACTACTCACTAAGCATTACACTAATTATTAAACTAAGCAAAGAGAGCATACTGAAACTAAGCTAGAAATAAAAGACGATTAAACTAAAACATGCACAAACACTAAAAGAAGCATAAACAAACAATGCAAGAAACACAAAACTTTATTGATAAAATGACTCACATTTCAAGTAGCATCCTCCTACTTTAGTGTGTGCTTCAAGGCCTCACTTCTAGTAGGAAGAATAGCCACTTAAAATATGGAGTGATTACAATAGGAGGTGAAGAGTTCTATTTATAGGAATGGAAAAAGCTAATCCGGGACAATCCCCCGATGTGGGACTAAACCAACACCAAAAATAGCCTCAACGAACATTAATACACGTCCAGGACAAATCTTGGCGGATCTGGACTAATCCAGACCGCCAATTGGCGGTTCCAGACCGCCAATTAATGGTCCAAAATGTCCGGATCCAGTTGACTTTTATTCTAGGCTTTTCTTTGTTCTTTTGGTGGTCTTTGATGCATCTACTTCGTTTGTTGGAGCTCCGACCCGAATCCAATTGCTAAAATACTGCCCATGATGGTGTGAAGTATTCTGTTTTGCTTTTAGGTCCCTCTGTCTTGCGTTCAAGTCCTTCTCCCTTGCATCTTGGTCCCCAGATCTCACAATCCAGTCCTTTTTCCCAGCTTTTGGGTCCTTTTATGTTTCATCTCTTCAAACCTATTTATTCCTGAAAAGTAAACATAAAACTCGTGACATAGCATTGTTTAGGTGAAAGATAATGGATATAAGATACAAATATGAGCATGAAATGATGTCAATCAGCAACATAAGGACATTCCCCGATAACATGACCACTCAACCCACAACACTCACACGGTGGGGCTACTGGAGCCACCGGTGCACCCATGTCATCTACCATATGCATGAAAGAGGCCAATGGTTCTTGAAATGTCTCAGATGGATGACCAACATATGATCCGTCGTAACTAGATGGTGGTCTAGCAGTCGGTGCCTCTCTCATACGACCCCAATATGAAGAATGCTCAGTCACACAATTAAGATTATCCCGACCATACGGGGTGTTAGTCTGAGCCACCCCGGGTTGCATGGGTCCAGAATACCAGGGAGAATCGTCATAGTCCCAACAATGATATGGATGGTCGCCCATGTAACCATCCATCTCAACAGAGAACTATAAGGTCGACCACTCTCACCACCACGAGGGCAAACTCGCAAAAAGTGCTCGACTCGACCCTAAAAACGCTACAGAGAGTGTAAAGGGGAGGAGACTATAACGTAGAAGAAGGTGAGAAGAAGATGACTCAGAGGAGAAGGGAAGAATCCCTAAAGCTAGCGTGGGTAACGGGATCAGGAAGAAGCCTAACTAGCAAGCACGACTCAAACAATGTAAGGCAATGGGTCCTTAAGCAAGACGACGCCTAACTTCGAGGTCACTAGCCTCAACACGCCTCACCTCCCTACAACGAGGACAACAATGGCCAGCAAGTGATACCAGATCCAGAGATCTAGTACCTCCTACTATCGACAAGGTAGGCAATGCCGATCATGTCATGACGGTCTCGACTAGATTACTCTCCTAGTGCGTCTGAATTCCTTAGGGCCAATGTCTACTTGCTTCTAGTTAAGGCTTTATTACGAGTGATTTTTGGGGCCAAGGAAAGGGTGATGAAATCCCCCACCTTATCTTTTATGGGACAGCCCCTCCTTAGTAGCGTTTTGATCCTAGATCTAGCAATCAATCGCTCCAATCAAAACGCTCAACTCACTCTTGTCCCGATGCACCTTACTAACTAATGCATGATCGAAAGATGCATGAATGAGAGATTGGGGTGCACGTACCTCACGCCAGCAATCAACAACAAAATGTAAAGAAAAGAAATGACAAATGCATGCAAGGTCTACAAATGATGCATTACCTAGATGGCAAGAAGTCTAATCTTTTGCTTTGAGTTTTATGGTCCAAGTTGATTAAAGGGGATTGAAATTAAATCTGGGTGCAAATTAGAAGTCACAGCATGCAAATTTGTGCTCTCAAATAAGTAACATGAACAATAAAATAACTGGAACAAATTTGAGAACAATTGAGGCTCACCAGTCGACAATTGGTTTGTTCGAAGGCGAGAGGTAAAAGAAGGAGAGAAAGGTTGGTTACACTAAACTACACTAAGTGCAAAAAGGAAATGAAGATAAGCAATAAAACTAAGCCCCATAGGGGGTAGAGAAATAATGTGACTATAAAGATGTGTGTGTGTGTGTGTGTTCAATTAAGCTCCTCACAACATGTAGTGCATGAAATCATAAAACTACATCCAACTTTGCCTCCACATGAATTAAGATAAGACTACATCATTAAAACATACAAGACAATAATTGGAATGAAGCTAAATGAACTCATGTATAAAGACTAGACCCTACTATGCCTCCACATGAATTAAGATAAGACTACATCATTAAAACATAGAAGACATTAGCTAAGGTAAAGGCAACAAGAGCACATACACTACAAATTGTGTTTCCAATATTAACTTCATCCATATCCTAACCTTATCATTCCCCATAAAATAGGTCCACTAATCAAAGCATAAGCTAAGCTTCATTCAAGAGCATTAGCATATCAAAGATAAGAGTGAAAACCCATTAGATGGTTATGGAAAGCATATAAAGCTCAAGGGATAAAGATAACACACACTTAATACACTACATGATTATATCACATATTTCTCCACCCCCCAAATGGGGATGGAACGACTCACTACTCATTACACTAACTATATTAGCAAAAGAAAGCATAATACTGAAATGAAAGTTAACTAAGAAGGCAAGAAGTATTAAAGAAACATAAAAGTTAAGGAAAGACTAAACAAACATGAACAAATTAAAAGACAAGATTAAAATAAACTAGAAGAATTATTTTATTAACAAATGACTCAAATTGAAGGTAGCATTCTTCTCCACCTTGAGTTTTTGCTTCAAGGCTCACTCCTTAGTAGAGAGAATGCCACCAAGCAATGGGGTGATTATAATGGAAGGTGAAGAGTTCTATTTATAGGCATGGAAAAAGCTAATCCGGGACAATCCTTCGATGTGGGACTAAACCAATACCAAAAATAGACTAAGAATACACTAATACAAGCCCAACACAAATATTAGCGGATCTGGAGCAATATGGACCGCCAATTGGCGGTCTATATGATCCAGATCGAGTTGGTTTTGGTTGTGGGCTTTGCTGGTGGTCTTTGTTGGTCTTTAATGCATCTACTTCGTTTATTGGAGCTCCGACCCGAATCGAATTGCCAAAATACTCCCCATGATGGTGTGGAGTTTCCTGTTTTGCTCTTAGGTCCTTCGGTCTTACGATCAGGTCCTTCTCCCTTGCATCTCAGTCCCTAGGTCTCACAATTAAGTCCTTTTTCCTGCTTTTGGGTCCTTTCATGGCTCTTCTCTTCAAACCTCTTTATTCCTGAAAACTAAACATACAACTCGTCACGTAGCATTGCTTAGGTGTAAGATAATGGATATAAGGTACAAATATAAGCATGAAATGATGTCAATCAATGTCACTCTGGGATCAGATCCTCCTATCGTGTTTTCCTAGGTTCTATGACTACATGTATTTATACCTTCCTGTACTCCGATGTAGTCATACATTTTGACAAACTCTGTTGTATTATGGTCCACCTCTTGAATATTTTATGAGTAATATCCCCTCTCTTTTTAGTCTTAATCACTGTGATGCTTTGTGTTTTAAATTTTAATTTTCCACTAATTTTGGGATGTTACAAATACAATCACCAACTCTCTTAAAACTACCTCCACCCAAAAAACAACCTTTATAAAATCCACCAAAGACCACTATCTCCCATCCTCCTCTCTCCCATTTCTAGGGTTTCTTTTTGTTTCATCTTTCCATCTATTTTCTTCTCCAATGGCGGAAGATGCGGTAGTGGAGAAAATAAAAGGAGGCAATGAGAAAGTCCCTTCGCCGGTAGTCACGTTCTTCACCATCCAAGTTGTGGTTTCATTAGGGAGGAGGTGTCAAGGTGAAGGTGATCGACGTTGAGGGGTTCAGGTGAAGGTAGAGGAGCCGGACTTACATGCTTCATTTATGGGGTTGTCATCCACTATGATTTGTCCGTTCTCCCTTCTTCTATGGTGTTTTGTGCTTCATGATGCTTCCTTAATGTCATGATTTATTACTTTATTTTATCTTCAGAGTGGATTCATTGCACAAAAGTCTTCGTTGTTTCTTCATTTTATGCCCCCTTTCATGTTTGTTATATTTTTTAGGCATCTTATGTTTTTTTGATGCATGTTATGTTTGTGGGTCCAACTTCATCATTGTTTATTACTTTGCATTAGTTTTTTCCAGAAAGTGGCATATATTGTGATTTTACCAACTTCATCATTGTTCATTAGTATTCATCATTATTCAAGCTTTGACTAGGCTGACTTTGACAATGACGAACTGAAGTTCACATCCCAGCTTGTTTCAAAATACCCCATCTTCATACCCAAATAACTCTATCAATTTATCGAAAATACCCACTTTCCATTCCTCATTGTTCGACCTCCTATATAAAATCTCACCTCAAATGCATGTACACCTCAAGTGCGAACACTAAAACTCCACAACTAAACCAAAATATGTGTTATTCAAAATTTTGACTAGGGGATAGGGTTCATTCAACACTTTTGTTCGTATTTGCACACCTCACTTACTTTTGTGCTTCTATGTTCATTAAGTTTGAAAGGTTTTAGTTGTTACTTGAGCTTCATTATTATTCTTTTATTAAATAAAGGTTATTATTGCTTCTTTGTAATTATCCTATGTTTCTTTAGAGTTTTTATTGTTCCTTTCCAACATCTGCCTCGCTCTTGGAACGATACTCAGACGACTATTCCAAATGATGTAAAATCACGATGAAAATAGCCAACTAATACTCTCCACCAAAACATACAATAACGAAGTAGTAAAATAACAAATAAATTACCTTGTTGTGTACATCTAATTACCCTACCTATTCCAGGGGTTTACCATTAGTATTGTATAAGCTAATAAAATTACCACCAATTGTGCACGAACTTACACCTACTCTTTTAAGTTGTAAATTGACCTATATATTAAGATTTTACTCTACCTTCATGCATATTCCTCTCAGAATGTTATTCAACAACTTCCAGCATCTGTCTCTTGGAACGGTAGTTAGATGACTGTTCCAAATGTGCAAAATCACAATGAAAATACCCTGCTAACCTCTTGTATTTATCTTATTGTTCTTCTTAAATTACTCGCCACCAAAACTTACAATAATGAAGTAATAAAATAACAAATAAATTTACCTTACTGTGTATTATCCTACCTAGTTTATGGGTTTACCTTCAGTATTGTATAACCCAATAAAATTACCACAAATTGTGCACAAATTTACCACTCTACCCATGGGAATATACCTACTCTTTTAAGGTGTAAATTTACTCTCGAACATATGGGTGACATTGCCTATAGAATACTTGCATACTTGTAGCGAGTGAACAAAAGAAAAATAAACAAAAGGAAAAATTGGTCTTCTTTTCTCTTCTTTTCTCCGGCTTCAAGAATCATTTGATTTGTTTAGTGTACCTATGGTAATAATTTTAGTAATGGTATAATTTCATAAATATGTATTTGTACTTTCATACAATATATAAGTCATTTTTATACAAATACCCGAGTTAAGTAGCTATGGCAAGAACAAACACAAAGTTACGAAAACAGCCCAAAATATAAAAACAATGACACCCAAACATACAAATACACCTAGTTGGAAATGCAAAAGATTGTACAGATATCCTTTTAATAGTCCAACCGTCAAGAACCACATCAACCACTCAGTTAACTATTGTGTTTGGGATACATATGTTTAGAGTGTATATTTACGCGTGACAAGTTTCAAAGGTTTTTTCCTTGATAACAAATACTTACGACGTTAACGAATGGTAGATCCAACCAAGTAATAAAACCACACTCATGATGTCTTCAGCAAAAACACCATGGAATCGTCTCCTTGAGTTTTCAGTTATCGTAGATTTTCATAAAGCACACATGTTGCCACAAGGACTTAAGGTCATGAAGCGTCACCGACTCTCCTACTTGATATAAACGAGTGGATGTGGAAAACACCACGTTAGATGGAGGTGGAAGATATCATGACAGAAGCAAATCCTTTAACTAATGTGGGTTTAATGCACTCACTGAACATATGTTGATGGATTGTTGTTCCTTAAATAATTGCACTCATTTCAACAATTGTTGCTAAACATTGCCCACCTAACAACTCACAAATCAATTAAAGAAAATACCATATGTCATGTATTAGAAATACCTCCCCAACTCTATATTAAAATACCTCAGCCAACTTGTGAAATTACCCTCTGTGTTTTATGAAATCACATTCACATGTACATGGAATTTCCCCTACATGTGTTGTTGCTTGAGGTTTAATTATACATTTCTATGGCTTAAGAATACACAAAACAAATGAACTATTTAAAGAGGAAAGCAATCAGTAACATCCACTAGATCATCTGAATCCAACAATTTGTGCCCTAAAGCTCTGACCTTAGCATGTGTTAAGAATTTCTTCTACAAAAATGGAGATGGAAGTGACTTTCATCAGTGTTCGTCATGAAAATATCTCGACTTATTGTCTAACCTACCCTTTGCACTAGTGTTTTTAATTACATTCACATGTATGTGGCATTGCCACTCTAGATGGGTTAATGTTTGGTAATACACTCACTTCATATATTAGTTATACCGTAAGGTATGGATTTACCCAACTATGTATATGGGAGTACCCAACATGTAAATGACAAGCAATGTTGTTTCTGGACTTTGTCATTTGGGTGATAAGTCCAGGGTGTCACTTTGTGTAGCTGAAATGATCCTTGTGCCCCCAAATGTCAGTTGGAGGGTATATATTGAGGACCATCCGCTTTGTCACGGAATGGAAACATATTGGTTTCCATTTCCTTTCACAGACCCTGGTTGTACGAGGCATGAACCATCATCCTTGGTTCATAAATCTCTAAACAAGTCTCCCATTTCTCATGTCGCTAGCCCATGCAAGTTCATTTTTGGCTCGAGAGATGGCAGGTTCCCAACCGATGTCCCTTTACAAATGAAGATGGGAGCCCATTAATGTACATAGTTATCCATAAAAGAATGAAAAAAAAGACTCCACAAGTGAGCATAGGTTCTTGTGGGCTCCAACCCTTGTGTATTTGGACTCCATTTGTTTCACGTATTTGTCTCCCGTCTTAAGTATCTCACAGGTTTCGGGGAATCTGGGTTTAACTCCATCAACATAACCATGAACTTCTTTGCACTTCACGTTGGTGAGATCTTTTCTTGTTCATGCAGAAATACATGTAGTATCATGCTTACATACATTGAGTACAATTCATGAAGTAAGTGTGGGCGGGTGCTTTACGTTTGTATAGTTGTGGAGTCAAGTCTTTTTCACTTTGTTTTTTCTGTTTTTGTTTCTTTGTATTGTTATGGTCATATTAGTGTGTTGTGATTGATAAGTTATAATACCGTAAATGCACGACCACGATGAAGCGGTGGCAAGTACGGGTCGAGTCCATAGGGAGCACGCCTGAGTCTAAGTCTACAAACTTGAGTAGGGGAGAAGAAGAGAGAGAGAGAGAGGGATGCGACTGGAATTAAACTGTGATGTGAGTGCAATAAAAAATAAACGATAAAATAAAACCCCTTAGGGGGGTAGAGAAAGAATGCGGAAATGAAAATATGTGTAGTGTGTGTTCAATTGTGCTCATCACAACATGTAATACATGAAATCCATAAACCAAATTCAACTTTGCCTCCACATGAAATAAGATAAAACATTATCATTAAAGCGTACAAGACAATAATTGAAATAAGGCTAATGTGAGTACATGTAAAATGACCACATCCAACTTTGTCTCCACATTAAATAAGATTTGACAAAATCATTAAAACAAACAAAGCAATAATTAGGATGACGCCAACTTGAGAACATGCACGCACATGCCATGTTTCCTTCTTCCACTCCATCCTTATCCTCACCTCATCATTCCCCATAAAATTGGTCCACTAATCTAAGCATGTGCTAAGCTTCACACAAGAGTATTAGTACATCAAAGATAATAGTGAAAATCCCATTAGATGGTTATGGAACTCATGTGAGGTTCAAAGGTAGGATTAACACACACTAATACATCACATAATCATAACACCTTCTTCTCCACCCCCGAATGGGTAAGGACTACTCTCTTCTCATCTCTAAACTAAATAAAGCATAAAAACAACCCAAAACCATAATGCAAAATTCAGAAAACTAGATGAAGGAATACAAGCAAAAACGAAATGACATCAAAGGAAGGACATCAAGATAAAGAAGAAAACTACACTATATTAAAATGAAAGCTTACAAAGTTTCACTAATGAGCAGCAAACAAAACCTAAAGTAATGGAGGAGCAAGAAGAAGTATTGGAGAGGACAGATTACAATGGTATATATACACTAATACTTGGTTAGGGTTAATCTGGAAGTAATTGGACGACTATAATTCAAATATGATAGTTTTGGAATACTCTGACCCGAACACCCGACCCACGACCAAACTTGGAGACCCTTTGGACTAGTTTGATCCGCCAGTGGCAGATCAGATAGGGTTGAAATGTTGTTTTCTCCTTTATTTCTTCTATTGGGACGTGGGGTGAAGCTCTAGTCTATTGTCTCGACCCGATTTAGTTTTAATTGGAGGAATATTGATCTGCTTCACGTCATGTGTCACATTATTTTGTACTTCTCAATCAGGTCTGTCCGGGTTTTCACTTGGGTACTTCCTGATATGCGATCCAATCCTTGTGCATTACAAATAGGTTCAGAAGTCTTCAATTTAGTTCATTCTTGACACATTCAGGTCCTTTTTGCGCCATTCCTCTTCTTTATTACCAAACTCTTAAAACACTACAAACAACAACTCGAGTAGCACAATATTGAGGTAAAATAAATAATATAGAATGAATGTGTTGTATCATATGCTACTAATCATCCCACATTTAATATCGATATATATGCTTGCCACAATCCTTGGGTGACATGCCTTCTTTTGCTTGCCTAGTGCTTTAAACTTTCCATTTCTTTCCAAATCTTGATGTGTTTACGAAAGAAAAAATGATTTGTGGGTTCTGCATGTGTTTAGCGTATGCAAAACCATTTTGACGCAATCAAAGTCAACCTCCCAGAATTGACTTGAACATGATGCATTAGGATATCTAGTACACCGGCTTTACGTCTTATCTAGTCATAAGGATGCAACCCAGTTTTCCTTCGGAGGGTGAGTAATCATAGGGTTTCAGTACTCAAATAAACAAAGAAGTCCACCCTGAACATAGTGAGAAATAATTCGTGTCTGTTAGTATATGGAAGTTTGTCGTAGTCAGAGACCATTAAACTCCTGTTGTGAAACCTGAAGTGTAGGGTTTTTTGTTCATATGTATATAATAAATAATTTAGTAAGGTGTTCTCTCTTCTTGCACGACTCCTATTACTCAGGAAATTAGGTCCGAGGGGACTTAGTACCTAGTGCTTTCGAGTCATCTGATGTGGGATGAACTGACCGAACTCCCGTTACACGGGTGGTAGGGATCGCCCTATGTGGAGATTTGGGGGAAGGTGTACGTGATAGTGTAAGTCCTTATATGCAATGATGGATGAAACCCGACCCTGGGAGAATTAAACACCAACTAGTAAAAAAATGAAAAGAAAAAAAGAAGAAAATGAAACGAATGGGAATACAAATACCAACCTCTAATAACTGATCCGGGTGCACCCCACATGTAGAATTGAAACATGTAAGAAGCTATCTGAAAACGGATCACGTCAGACAAAACATGACCGGCAAGTGGTGGCCAAAAACCACCAAATTGCGGTCCTTTTTCATCCTAATCTGACACGGTTTCTCATGGATATGGATTATGTGATTATGTCTATTCTGGGAATGTTTCATTGGTCCCACACAGGGGGATTATCCCCAGTTGACTTTTTCATGTCTATAAATAGATCTCTTCCTCCTCCTTTGTAACCTACCCATTGCCTTGTGGCAATTCTCTCTACATGGAGTAAGCCTTTGGAGCAAAACTCAAGTCGAGAGAATGCTACTTGTAACGTGAGTCATTAATAAAATAATTTCTTCTAGGTTTATCTTCAAGTTATCTCTCTTAATGCTAGCATGTTTAGCTTAGTTTTGTTTTCCTAGTCTTAATATAACTTGTCAGAATGTCATTCCTTCTTAGTATAATTGTCAGCTTAATGTGTAGTGACTAGTTCCAACCCCTTTTGGGGGTGGAGATGATGTTTATACATGTAATGAAGAATGGGAATGAATGGTATCTTATGCAATATGTGATGAATGTGGATGTATACTTGTTTGTTTAAAAGAAAATACTTAACTTGATTGCTTTTGTCATAACCATTAGGTACTTACCATGCTTGTTTAGGTTCTTCATAACCAACTTGTTTATGCTCATGTCAATCAACTAGGTTAGTGATTAGAATGATAGATTTTGCCACAACAATTAGGTACTCCCTATGCATGAAAACATAACCTACATCTAATGTAATCTGATGTATAGTGTAGCCAATTCAGTGTAATCAAACTTCCCGTGCTTGACACCACTTCATCACGACCGTGCACTTGCAGTTTAAGCTTAATCGAAACATACATGATGACTTGCACAAGACCCGATGTCTCGTATGCTTTAAGCGTGACAAGCCATCACCAATCCAATGCAGGTCCTGATCATTGGACTTCGGTGAGGAATAATCTGAGGTACCTTAACCCGTCCAAAGATAAGTTTCTTGTTTATGGAGGACAAAGGGAGTTAGTAGCCGAGGGCTACTCCAATGCAAGTTTCATGAGTGATCCAGATGATAGGAGGTCTCAATCAGGAGATGTCTTTCTTCTGAATGGTGGAGCCATAAGTTGGCATAGCTGGAATCAAACCACTACGGCTGACTCAACCACTACTTCAGATTTGATGGTTGTCGCTGAAGCGAGCAAGTAAGGAATGTGGATTAAGAAGTTCCTTGAAGAGCTTGGATTAGTTCCCTCGAGTAAGGGACCCATAGAGCTATTTTGCGAATAGCACATCTATCTCACAAATCAAGGATTCTAAATCCCATTACTGGGTAAAGTACATCGAGCACAAGTACTTTTTCACCCGTGATTCCATCAAGGAAGGCAAAATAAATTTATTATGGGCAGACACAAACAACAACACAGTTGATCCATTCACTAAACCCCTATCCCACGCAAAAGGCGAAATACATTTCGAGTCCATGGGTTTGAAGAAACAGGTACAATGGCTTGATGAGTGAGATGAAAGGGTTACCCTAGTTATTATAGTTTTATACATTGTGAATATATGTGAAAGAAAAGTTTGATAACAAGTGGGAGATTGAAAGGAACATGTTCTAAAAGTTTACTTTTATATGTCTTTTATTATGAATTGAATGTATGAACATTTTGTTCCTTGATTAATGTATTCATCTTTTGGAAGTGTTAAGGAAGAGGCTCTTGGGCCTTAACCGTAGAGCTCGAAAACATAATGGTTTACATAAATCAAAAGTAATTCACAATCATGGTGATTAATATGGGACATTGATTACCGAGTTAAGATTGTCATGTTGGTTAAAGGATATTGTAGCTCTACAAGTATTTAACAACATGAGTATATGAAATAGAAAATATTTCTTTCATATATTGAATTGACCCATATTTGCCCCATCTTCACCGACGTCGTGCACTTGCGATTATTAAAACGATTAATCATAACACAGACCCGAGTAGCACAAAAAGTTGGTTAAATAGACGATATATAACATGAGTCACTATATGACATGCTACTAATGAAATACACCCACACTTATCTTTCACTAGTCCCAAACAAAACAAAGAAAGAGAAAAAATAAACAAACATACGAAACTAAAAATCTCAACTCACTTTTGTAGGAATCACGGTTGCACTTAGGACGTGCAACAAGCCACTAAACACCCTTGTCGCCAAAAAGTAGTAGGAATCGCCTAACGGTTTCACCGGATATAACAATAAAATCTGAACATTGATGCATAATTCAACCCAGTAATATGACTCGATGGACCTACTTTTGTCGATCATTGGACTTGGTAATCCTCTTGACCGACTCTATTTTGTCTTTCTCGTCCACACATCTAGCATAGGGAACCATTCGTGTAAGTTAATTAAGGACTTAAGTGCAAGACATGGCAACCTTAACATCCTCAAGTGATACAAAGTGTAAAGTCCATTAAGGTTCTTATTTGTATTACAATTTTTTCATCATCATTTTTTTCTCTTTTTTATTTCAATTTTGTTACTAGTTGGTGTTTAATTCTCCTAGGGTCGGGTTTTGTGCATCATTGCCTGTGAGGACTTACACTATCACATATAAGTTCCCCCAAATCTCCACATAGGGTGCATCCAAAGTCAGATGACTCGAAAGCACCAGGAACTATGTCCCCTCGGACCTAATTTCCCGAGTGATAGGAACCGTGCGAGAAGAGAGAACACCACTTAAGTACTTTTTTATCTACAAGTGAACCAAAACCCCTACAGTTAAGGTTTCACAACAGGAGTTTAAGGGTCCCTGACTACAACAAACTTCCTTATATAACAGACACGAATTATTCGACTCACTAGGTTCAGGTAGACTTCTTTATTTGTTTGAGTACTGAAAATACTCTACCACCCATCTCGACAAATAACTCTCAATTCGACCACTCTCACCACCACGAGGGCATACTTGGAAAAAGTGCTCGACTCAACCATAAAACGCTTATAGAGAGTGTAAAGGAGAGGAGACTAGAACGTAGAAGTAGGTGAGAAGAAGATGACTCAGAGGAGAAGGGATGAATCCCTAAAACTATGGTGGGTAGATGGTGAGGGTAGAATCCTAATCTAGCAAACTTGGCTCAAACAACCTAAGGTCACTATAGGTACTTACAGCTAGACGACACCTAAATGCGAGGTTACACGACCTCAACACGCCTCACCTCCCTACGACGAAGACCACAAAGCCCATAGAGTGAACCAAGATCCGGAGATCTCGTGTCTCCTACTGTTGACAAAGTGGGCGACGCTGATGAGGCTATGACAGTCGCGACCGGATCACTCTCCTAAAGCGCCCGAGGTCCTTTCGGGTCAATGTGTACTTGATTTTAGGTTAAGGCTTTACTTAAGTGTGGTTTGTAGGGCTAAGGGAGGGGTGATTAAATCCCCCACCTTATCTTGAAGACTATAGGTGGTGACCTTAAGATGTTTTGAATCCTGAGACTAGAAAGCAACTCACCATACAAGCACTCACCTCACTCTTGTTCCAATGCACCTTACTAACTAATGCATGCTTTAACCATGCATGAATGAGAGAATGGGTGCATGTACCTCACGCAAGCGATCAATAACACAAATTTAAAGAAAATGAAAGACAATGTACATGCAAGGTTTACAAGTGATGCATGACCTAGATGGCATTTAGTCTAATCTTTTGCGTTGAGTTTTATGGTCCAAGTTGTCTTAAAAAGTGCAATTGATTGGTTTATTGATTGATATGGGAGCAATAAATAGGTCAAATATGGCAAATTGGGCTCTCAGATAACTATAGTATCATGACCAACCAACAGAAGAAAGTAGGAAGAAAAATCTCCTCACGAAACCGCTAACTGGCGGTCTCTGACCGCTGGTTGGCAGTCAGCTTAGCATTTCACTCCCACTACTTTCTCCTTCAACCTCCCCTTGGTCATGAGAATCCATGAAACAAATAAAACCTAAAAACAAAAGATTAAATCCACTCGAATCGTCCAAACCAGAGTGTAGACAGAGCACCTCCCCGCAGCGGTGCCAAAAACTTGATTGAAATTAAAGTTTAACAGCAAGTGCACGGATGTTGGTGAAGACAGGGAAGTAAGAGTCGATCCGGAGGTGTGTCGACTTCTAGTTCTTTAGAGATCAAGTGGAAAATAAAGGGGAAGGAGTTTGATTACACTAAACTAAACTACACTGAATTGGTGGTTAACAAACGCAAAAGAGAGTAACTACAGATTGACTAAAGACTTCACAAAAGAGCTGGAATTCAGGAAGAGAAATCCCTAAGGGGTGGAGTGTGTGTACAAATGAAATAAAGTGGGGAAGAATGCATTTAATAGGGCACAAATGTAGGTTGTATTTTTATGCATAGAAGTACCTAATGGTTGTGGCAAGACCTATCATCCAAATCACTATCATAGTTGATTAATATTAGCGTAAACAAGTTTGTTATTAAGAACGTAAACAAGCATGGGATGTACCTCATGAGTATGGTAGAAACCATCAATTTAAGTATTCTCTTTTATTCAAACAAGTATACCCACATTCCTCACATAAAGCAAAATATAGCGTTTATTCCATTCTTAATGACATGTATAAACATCAACTCCACCCCCAAAAGGGGATGGAACTACTCACTACTCATTAAGCTACAAACTATATTAAGAAAATGAAACATTCTAATTAAGAAAATTAAGCTAAGCATGCATACATTAAAAAAAACATTAAAACAAACTAAGAAAAAATATTTTATTTACATGACTCACATTACAAGTAACATTCTTCTCCACTTGAGTTTTCCTTGAAGGCTTACTTCAAGTAGAGAGAATATTGAGAATTGAAGTTAATCCTAGGTGACATCCTAGTCATTAGCCACATCACCTATGGAGCATGAGTCATCTAGGAGTTGATGACTCAACAAGATGGAAGACAAAAGGTTGAAGGAAAGGAAGAGACAAAGAGTCTCTTCATTTCTCTATGATTTTCGTCCTATTTTATGATGCAATTTAAGTAGAGGTTGTAATGATCTTGAATGATCATCTTTATGTAGTTTATGTTATGTTTATATTGTAGGTTAAGTTGAAGAATCTTTGTAAGTGTCTATATAAAGCACAAGAGTTCTCCATTTGTAAAAAAGTCAAGTAAAGTCAAGTCAAGTGAGAAAGAAGAAAGAAAAGATGAGTTTGTTGCAAATCTCGTTTTTGCTTATGAGTGTTAAGTAGTGAGTTCTATTCTTTCATTCGTGTCCACCAATTGAGTAGATCAAAGTATGGATCTAGTGATGGCAATAGAAGGCCCTCAGCATGGAGAACAAGGAGAGCCAAAGCAGCCCACCAGGCGCGACTTCTGAGCCGCCAATTGGCGGTTTGGGACCGCAGATTAGCGGTCCATGTGCGCCTGGTGGAGGGCTTGTTTCTGGGGTGGCTCGGTCTGGTGCTCCCCGTCTTTCTCCCGCATCTAACATCTGGTATCAGAGCCTTGTCTGATGGGGAGCTCAGGAATGGCGTCGTTTGGTCATGTATCGTTGCCTCGCCTTTCGAAGGGGAACTACAACAATTGGAGTATCCAAATACGCGCCCTGCTCGGTGCGCATGACGCTTGGGATCTTGTGGAGAGTGGCTTCGAGGAGGAGGCCGTGACGGGGGTGGCAACCGTCGCACAAATCAAAGCACAAAAGGAGAGAAGAGCCAAAGACAAGAGTGCTCTCTTCCTTCTCTTCCAAGCGGTGGATGAGAGGGGCTTTGAGAAGATCGCTGAGGCGAAGACGTCGAAGGAGGCATGAGACACCCTTGAGAAGAGCTACAAGGGTGCTGATCGAGTGAGGCAAGTGCACCTCCAAATGCATCGAGGTGAGTTCGAGGCGTTGAAAATGAAGGAATCGGAAGGTGTTGTTGATTTCGTGACGAGGGTTCGCATGGTGGCGAACAAATTGAAGAGAAATGGGGAGGCGTTGACTGAAGGAAGAGTGGTGGAGAAGGTGATACGTTCTGTCACCGAAGACTTTGAAAATGTTGTGTGTGCTATCAAGGAATCAAAGGACCTCGAGAAGATGACCGTCGACGACCTAGCAAGCTCGTTGGAGGCACACAAGCAAAGAAAGAAGAAGAAGAAGAGGCAAGATGTCTTGGAGGAGGCGTTGCAAGTGAAGATGTCGCTTAAGGAGGAGAAACCTCGCAACGTAGATCGTGGAAGCGGTCGTGACTATGGAGGTCGTCCAAAAAAGAAGGAGGTCGAGTGCTTCAATTGTGGGAAGCGTGACCATTTTGAGAAAGAGTGTTTGTCGCAAAAGTAGGTGGAGGAGAGCTACAGCCATGGCTGTGGTGATCGTGGATCAAAGAAGCAGATTGAGTGCTTCAATTGTGGGAAGCATGGACACTATGCAAGCGAATGTTAGTCAAAGATAAGGGTGGAAGAAAACTCCAACCTTGTTGCCGTGGAGGAGAGTGCTTGCGAAGGAGGAATGGCCTTGTTTGTAAGTAATGAGGAAGTCACAAACCATGTCATGCATGCTCAAGTCGAACAAGACCATGATGGGAGGTGTGAAGAAGAAGAAGAAAGAGAAGAAGTGACGACTTCTAACCATGTGGAGGCGATGAGATCAAAGTAGATTACCAGCGGAAAAAAATTGTGTCTTCTAGGACAAGTAGAGAATATTCCTTTTGAAGAGGCTATGGAGGATGCAAAATGGTGCACCGCAATGGATGAAGAAATGCGATACATCGAAAGGAATGAAACTTGGGAACTAGTTTCATTGCCAAAAGGACACAAAGCGATTGGTGTCAAATGGGTGTACAAAAGAAAGATGACGGCACAAGGAGAAGTTGAAAGGTACAAAGCACGATTGGTGGCAAAAGGATACAAGCAAAGGGCCGGCATAGATTATGAAGAAGTGCTTGCCCCGATGGCACGCATGGAGACAATCCATCTCCTAACCTCACTTGCAGCTCAAAGAAAGTGGCGCATGCATCAAATGGACGTAAAGTCCGCTTTCTTGAAAGGAGTTCTCGAAGAAGAAGTTTATGTTGAGCAACCGCCGGGTTATGAAAAGAAAGGCGAAGAGGTGAAAGTGCTAAAGTTAAAGAAGGCACTATATGGCTTGAAGCAAGCCCCGAGGGTATGGAATGCAAGGATTGATGCCTATTTCAAGTAAAATGGATTCTTGCAATGCCCATATGAACATGCAATCTATGTGAAGAAAGAAGGAAACGACATATTGATCGTAGCCTTGTATGTTGATGATCTTGTTTTTGCATGTAGCAACGATGGGATGCTTGCATTTCAAACACATCATGAAAAAGGAGTTCGAGATGACTGATCTTTGACTCATGTCCTACTTTCTTGGTTTGGAGTTCAAACAAGGAGGGGACGGGATCTTTGTGTCACAAGAAGGCTATGCTAAAGATGTGTTGGGGCACTTCAAGATGGGTGACTGCGAGCCCGTGAACAGATCGGTGGCATGTGGATTAAAGTTATCCAAACACGAAGAAGGTGAGTTGGTTGATGCAACAATGTACAAAAGTGCAGTTGGGTGTCTACGATACCTAACTTGCACCCGACCAGATCTTGTATATGGAGTTGGCTTGGTGAGCCGGTACATGGAGAGTCCAACCATGGAACATTGGATGTCGGTTAAGCGAATATTTGGCTACATCAAAGGTACTCTTTCCCTTGGCTTATTCTATGGAAAATGTGTTGACAAAGAGATACTCTATGGATATACAGATAGTGATTGGAGTGGGGATGTGGATGATAGAAAGAGTACCTCGGGCTTTGTTTTTTATGTTGGTGACACGACTTTCTCATGGTCATCAAAGAAATAACCCATCGTCGCATTATCAACTTGCGAAGCCGAATATGTGGCGGCAAGTGCATGTGTGTGTCATGCAATATGGCTTAGAGAATTGTTGAAAGAGCTATGTTCAAGCCAGACAAGTGCTACAAAGGTGTACATGGATAGCAAATCTGCTATCGAGCTGGCTAAAAATCCGGTCCATCACGAAAGGAGCAAACACATCGACACAAGGTTTCATTTCATTCGTGAACATATGAAAGACAAGGATGTCGACTTAGTGCATGTGAGAAGTGAAGATCAAGTGGCTGACATATTCAGAAAAGCCTTGCCAATCCGTTTGTATGTTAAGTTGCGAAATCATCTTGCGATGGTGGATGGAAGAGGATTAAGTTCAAGGAGGAGTATTGAGAATTGAACTTAATCCTAGGTGGCATCCTAGTCACTAGCCACATCACCTATGGAGGGTGAGTCATCTAGGAGTTGATGACTCAACAAGATGGAAGACAAAATGTTGAAGGAAAGGAACAGACAAAGAGTCTCTTCATTTCTCTATGGTTTTCGTCCTATTTTATGATGCAATTTAAGTAGAGGATGTAATGATCTTGAATGATCATCTTTATGTAGTTTATGTTATGTTTATGTTGTAGGTTAAGTTGAAGAGTCTTTGTAAGTGCGTATATAAAGCACAAGAGTTCTCCATTTGTAAACAAGTCTAGTAAAGTCAAGTCAAGTGAGAAAAAAGAAAGGAAAGATGAGGTTGGTGCAAATCTCGTTTTTGCTTATGAGTGTTAAGTAGTGAGTTCTCTTCTTTCATTCGTGTCCACCAATTGAGTAGATCAAAGTATGGATCTAGTGATGGTAATAGAAGGCCCTCAGCATGGAGAACAAGGCGAGCCAAAGCAGCCCACCAGGCACGACTTCTGAACCACCAACTGGCGGTTTGGGACCGCTGATTAGCGGTCTATGTGCGCCTGGTGGAGGGCGTGTTTCTAGGGTGGCTCGGTCTGGTGCTCCCTGTCTTTCTCCCGCATCTAACAGAGAATGCCACCAAGCAATGTGTTCATTACAAAGGAGGAGGAAGAGTTCTATTTATAGGCATGAAAATGAAACTGGGGACAATCCCCCGATGTGGGACTGATGAAACATTCCGAGAATAGACATAAACATATAGCCCATATCCACGAGAAATCGGGTCGGATTCTGAGAAAACAGGACCGCCAATTGACGGTCACTTTTTGTCGGATCGGTCCCATTTTCGGATATCTTCTTTAGTGCCTCAATTCATCACGTGGGGTGCACTCAAGCGGTTATTTGAGTCTGGGCCCGAATCTAATTGCCAACATACTCATGATGGTGTGGAGTTTCTCAGTTTGCTATTTGGTCCTTTCAGGCTTACGTCCAGGTCCTCTCCTCTTGCAAATGGGTCCTTGTGTATGACCGAGAGGTCCATTTTGCTTCATATAAGTCCTTTCTTCTTACGTTTCAGTCCTTTTTCAATTCTCTTCTCTTCTTTATTACATAATACCTGAAATATAACAACAAACACTCGAGTAGCACAATATTGGGGTAAAATTAAGGATATATAGCATAAATATGATGCATGATATGCTACTAATCATGCACCAAACATGGATCCATACATTTTGTGCCAATTGCATACAAAGATAACTATTACAAGCAACAAGATAAACTCTAGATCTAGCATGAGACAATTACCTAGTGTGGCCATTATCCCATCTAATACAAGTTTAAGCATGCTACCAGTATAAATCTACATTAAGCATATGAAAATGACACAAATAAGAACCCATCACCACACAACACATAGTCTACATCACCTCCACCCCAAATGGAGTGGATCTACTCTCTACTCCTAACAACAAACATGGAAAGCAAGAAATCTACACTAAACATGACAAGAATATGAAACCACTAAATCAACCAACAAAATCTAAAAATACATGGATAGAAAAAAGCTAAAGAAGAGAGGAACTCAAATCTAACAATAGAGTAAACAAAGAGTAAGATTAGAACCTGCATCCACCATCATTCCTTTGCAACTAAATTGGGTAAGTTAAACCTATTCTATTGGAGGAAGGTAGAGAAGAGTGGAAAGTTATGAGAAACTTTTCTATTTATAGAAGAAAGAGCGGTGTAGATGAATTTGGGATCAATTAGATTGCATCCAATTAAACAAGTCCGAGCCACGGGAGAAGTTGGGGTGCGTTTGGAACAAAATGATCGGCCACTGGCAGATTGTTTGTGTCCAATCTGCTTCAATATTCTTAAGAAATTTAAGTTGTCCATTTCACACGTGGGGTGTACTCCATGTCCATTGGTTCGAGCCCCTGTGGCCTTAATTTCCCAAATACTTTTCAAGATCATGGTATTGATGATTTTTGTGTCAGAAATGTTTTCCTTTTGTTCAGGTCCTCCGGGTTTCATTTGGGTCTTTCTTGAATTGCAGATGGGTCCTTGAGTGTGACAAAAGCAAGTTCAACATGCTTCAATAATGTCTTTTCTTTTTACATTTAATTCGTTTTCTATTCCTTTCTCTTCATTATTACCTAAAACTGGAAATACATCAAAAAGCACTCGAGTAGCACAAGATTGGGGGTAAAATAACAAATATATAGCATGAATGCACTATGATATGCTACTAATCATCGGGCTACAGATATAAATATTTACTAACGGTAGTTATCCATCAGTGAATGTCCTACCATCTGTCGATGGTGATGTGGGCATTAAGTTCTTTTCATTGCTGGAAAAAATGGTAAGCATGCGTTGCTTACTTCGGAATTTGAGAATCTGACATTGTATTAGGTGTACCACGTCTGTAGCTGAAAATCCAACATGATATTAGACGTTCCACGTAAGAGAGTTTACGACTGACGTGAATTTGCGTGTTCCGATTGCACAATTTATGGTTGACATGAATGTTCGCGTTACCACGTTGGCCATAATATGTTCGACGTGGTGTAGATTGACCATCGTAGCACAATATTTCCTAAGCATTTTGTCTTATATTGACCGAATGCATTTAAATTATCCAAACTACTTATTCTAGTTAGTTGTTTCGGTTGACTGAATTGGTTCGGTCCCCTAGTTAGCACGTTATGTCTGTATAGGGATTATCCATGTTGTTTTGTAAGTTAACGGCGTGGTGTATATTGACCAGTGTAGCACAATATTTCCATAGAATTTGTCTCATATACACCGAATGTATTTTGGTTGTCCAAACTGGTGATTCTTGTTAGTTGTTTCGGTGGACCGAATTTGGTTCGGTAGTCTGCTTAGCATGTTACGTCCGTATAGGGATTAACCACGTCGTTTTATAGGTTAATCGACATGGTAAACTATAAATTTTTTTAGTAAATATTCATTCATTGGCATATTTAATATTCAACCCAAAATCAATTACGAGCTAGGAAAACCCACATTTTCTTTCCCATCCCCAATTCCCAATCCCACTTGTCAGTTCTGCCCGACCAATCAACCCATTTAAACCGACCAGCCCCGATCGATCACCTTTTCCCCACCAGCCCCACCCGACCAGCCTGGACCATCTTTTAAACGCCTAGTAATTGCTTACGAAGGTGCGATCAATGCTTCCATTTGCAACGAAATTTAATAACTCTAATTAAAAGGACTTATTTTAATTAGATCCCAAAGAGCAAATATCAAAGTTCAATTTTTTGAAATTTATAATAGAATGATATTTTATGGACTCGAATATGTTGTCTTGATGTTGATTGAAAATGTATTTTTGCTAGTAGATTCAGTGATGAGTACGAGGCTAGGATTCAAGAATTTCTAGAATCTTACCTAAAGAATTCAAATGCTAGAAATGAGGGAAAGGTCATATGTCAATGTAGGACTAGTTTTAACATATTCTTACCATATATAAAAGGATAAAAGCTCATTTGTTCGAGAAAGGTATGACGAAAGACATACTCGTTGGATATGACATGGTGAAAATGAAATAAGCACGAAAGAAGAAGATGATCATACTGACACGACAGAGTATTGCAGTGACACTGACCGGTTAAAGGATATGATCCGAGATGTTGCTGAAACCCGAATTATTGGGATAAACCCGATGTACTTGGTAATCTACAATCTGACAATGAATGGCCTTTGTATCCGGGTGGCACTGAGTTTAGTAGCTTTTCTGCAATTTTAAGGAAATACACATTGAAAGCAACAAATGGTTGGAGTGATGTCAGTTTCACTGTCGTACTGAAGTTGTTGAAAGAGATTCTTCTAGATAGCAATGAACTTCCGGATCATACCTATGAGGCTAAAAAGATATTGTGTCCCATGGGGATGAAGTATAGGAAAATATATGCATGTCAATATTGTGGAATTAATGTTCAAAACCACAAGTGCACGACCGTGTTTAAGCGGTGGCAAGTACGGGTCATGTCCATGAGGAGTGGGTGCAGGTTGTCATCGACCAAACTCGAGTGGGGGAAGAAAATGAAGAAACAATGGGTATATCTACACTAAGTTACGCTAATTACAATTTATAATATAAATGTGACTATCCCATAAGTGGTGGAGAATGCATGCAACAATGTAGATGTGTGACGCATGTGTGTACAATTGTGCGCTCATGACATGAATTAATATGGACATCTATAATGGCCATTATCCTAAGTGTGTTTCCACATGGATTAAGATCTATAACCATCAATAAAACATACAAAATACTTCTTAAGATAAGGCTAAAGATAACCAACCACATGCTCACATGTTAATCAAATCTCTTTATCCAGTCCAATCCAAAAGGTGGGCCCACTAACCAAAGCATGTGCTAAGCATCCATTAGGACCAGACATATCATAGGAAAGAGTGAGAAACCCATCAAAATGGCAATGGAAATTGATTGACATCATATCATGCATATATTTGTGTCTTATATCCTTTATTTTTAGTCTAATCAATGCTACGTAACGAATTTTATGTTTAAGCTTCAGGAATAAATAGGTTTGAGAAGAACAGACTCAAAAAGGACTTAAAAGCAAGGAAAATCACGAATATGCAAGAGAGAAGGACACAAATGTAAATCCAAAAGGACCAATGAGCAAATCAATAAGCTCCACACCATCATGAGCAGTATTTTGGCAATTGGATTCGGGTCGCAAGTCACACAACCGATTAGGGTGCACTCCAGGAGAAGAAATCAAGCCAGACAATCACACTCCAAATCCAGACCCGATCCGAAGCAAATAGACAACAAATAGGCTGTCGGTTCTTATCCAGATCCGATAAGATTTCGGTGGGTCATGTATTAAAGTGTTTTATGTCTATTTGTAGTGGTGAATTAGTCCCACATAGGGGGATTGTCCCCGATTGCCTTTTTCTATGACTATAAATAGAACTCTTCATTCTCCTTTGCATTCACCCATTACTTGGTGGCATTCTCTCTACTTGGAGTAAGCCTTGGAGCAAAACTCAAGGTGGGCAAGAATGCTACTTGTAATGTAAGTCATGTAAATAAAATAATTCTTCATAGATTATTTTAATATTGTCTTTGTTTTAATGCTTGTTTGTTTAGCTTGTTTTGTTTGTCTTAATCTGAGTTGAAATAATTAGCATGTCCACTTATTTCATGTGTACACACACTCCACCCCTTAGGGGTTTTCCATTCCTTATTTCCATCTTCTTCTATTAGACACTTAGTTTAGTTCTATTTAGTGCTTTCATCTTCTTTGTTTGTTTCGTACTAGTGTTGCGTACCATAGTTTAGTCTAGTTAGTTTAATCAATCTCTTCTCCCCTTGGTTTCCAACTCGCCTTCGAACAAACCAGAGTTGACATAACTCCTCGTGGACATGACCCGTATTTGCCATGTGTTTTGGATAATTAACCATGTGTTTTTCTTTGTTTTAGATAATTGCCATCATTATTTTTCTTACGTTTAGATAATGTGAAATTTATTGTGGCTATGAATGAATCAAATGATATCAAACCACATCGGGAGAGGGTTAAAGGGTTGCCTTAGGCTTTGTACATCACCAAAGAGGATGTTATGCAGTTCTTGGTGAAGGATTCATTGTTTATCATGATCATCGACCTGCAAGTGAAGTAACTATTTTCTTTGGTATAAGATGAAATGTATTGAATAATTTTATCGTAACTGTAACAAAATGTAATTTTTACTCTTCTAGACACCTTTATGACGCTAGAAGGTCAGTCTTTCCCGACGATCAAGTATTTGGATTTATCAGTCCATCTACATATATATACGGGAATGATGATAACTCGGGTCAGCCTGGGACTCTCATGAAAGAAGAAGACAAAAGATATTATTTGCTCCCTTATCATGAGAGGTAACCTTCTAATTATATATATAACAGGGTTCATTGGATGATTATCGTTGTATACCCCACGACTAATTCCGCATATTTGTTTGAACTCTTGGGGTTGAATAAACCAAGGGACTCCATAAAGAAACTTCTAAATCTGTAAGTTCATTTTAGTCATCGTATTTATAATTCGTGGATTTTTATTAGTATTATTGAATGAATGTTTTCAATAACTTGTGCTATTCTGGACAATGAAGGTTTACCGAGCGTTAGGTGGCAGGAGAACAACCACAAAAGCGGGAATAACATGGCATGGAATGGGAGTAAGTTCTTTGTCTATTTTTTGTTAATTAACTTAAGAACATATACTTAGCAAATTTCTATGGTTGTAGTACCGGAAGCAGACTGGAAATACGAGATCTGGTTATTACGTGATGAGATACATGGAGAAAATTTTCGAAGTTGCAAATCAAAACTTATCCTTATCCGAGGTAATTTAGATCGTTATTCAGTTGTATAGTTATAGTTTCAATATTTAGATATTAATATTTTTACTTGTATTTTGATAGGTCTTCCAAAATAGTAGTGATCCCTTCTCGCAACAGGAGCTCGATGATACTCGCGACCAATGTGCTCGCTATTTTATCAGAAACATGTTGATGAACTAAGAGGTTCTCATGTCACTAACATTTTTTGTGTAATTTAGTTAACAAGTTCACTTGTATTACAAACATACAATTTATACCTTAATATAATAGCCTCACTTTTAGAATGAATGTCAAGTGTTTATGTATGAATTAATGCCAAGTGTGTGGAATGATTGTGTATGCTTGTATGTATGTGTTTGTGCATGTATGCTCGTATATATATGTGAATGAAAGTGTGTATGTATTTGTGAACGTATTTGGTGCAGGATGAATGTGTTTGCTATGCAGTATTTTTGGTGCAGGCCTGATTGTTATTTTTTTTACGTCCAGGTTTAGGAATATACGTCGGATGTTTGTATTAGCCGATTTTTCTTTTGAAGAAAGGTATAGACGTCGATTGTTATTTTTGATCGACATCTATACCTAAAGAATAGACGTCGGTCACATCGAACAGCCGATGTCTATTCTTTAGGTATAGACGTCAGTCATAAATAACAGCCAACGTCTATACCTAACGAATAGACGTCGGATTTTAAGCAACCTACGTGTATGTATAGACAACGTACACATAGACGTTGGATCTGGGAATATTTATATTCAACGTATATAGCCCCGTATATTCGACATATATTCCCTTTTCTGTAGTAGCGTCAATTATTGTCTTTTATGTTTTAATGATAATGTTTTATCTTATTTCATGTGGAGGCAAAGTTGGAGTCGGGTTTTATGGATTCAGGTAAGACATGTTTTGATGAGTACATTTGAACACACATTACACTACACATTTTCATTTCCATGTTCTTTCTCTACCACCTTAAGGGGTCTAGTTTTATTGTTTATTTTCCCGACTTCTTTCGAATTGTAGTGTAGTTTCGACGTTCATCATAATTTTCTTTCCCCACTCGAGTATTGCAAACTTGACTCACACACGCTCCCTTTGGACCGACCCGTATTTGCCACCGCTTCAACACGGTCATGCACTTGCGGTATTAAAACTGATTAAATTAAGTTTTTGGTGTCGTTGCCAGGCAGCGTCGTTTTTGTAGTCGAGTTCACCATTTCGATGGGTTTTTCCTTTGTTTTTTCGTGTTTTTTCTGGTTACTGGAAGGGGCCATAAGTGAACAAAGGGACTCAATCGAGCTTGGGAGGATTCTGGTGAAGTCTGGGGATCAGAACCCCAGGCAATCCGCCAATAGCGGATTTGGATCCGCCACTGGCGGATTAGGTACGCCATTTGTGCTTTCTATTTTCACAATATCTTCCTTTGCCTATTTCAAGTTGTTTACTGCCACTGTTGATGCCATGCATGCTCTGTTTAAGTGTTAAAAATTAATTTGGCTTGCATGACCCCTTGTTAAGACAACTTGGACCATAAAACTCAAAGCAAAAGATTAGACTTCTTCCCACCTAGGTCATGCATCATTTGTAGACCTTGCATGCATTTTTCATTTCTTTTCTTTATATTCGTGTTGTCGGTTGCTGACGTGAGGTGCGTGCACCAGGTCTCTCATTCATGCATGTTTAGATCATGCATTAGTTATTAAGGTGCATCGTAACAAGAGTGAGGTGAGTGCTTGTTTGGTGAGTTGCTTGCTAGCCTAAGATTTCAAAACATTTTTAAGGGGCACAACCTATAGTCTTAAAGATAAGGTGGGGGATTTCATCACCCCTCCCTTAGCCCCACAAATCACACTCAAATAAAGCCTTAATCTAAAATAAAGTAAACATTGGCCAATAGGACTTGGGCGCATTAGGACAGTGATCTGGTCACGACCGTCATAGCCTGATCGACGTCACCCACTTTCTCGGAAGTAGGAGAGACGAGATCTCCGGATCTTGGCTCACTTGTTGGGCTCTATAGTCTTCGTCGTAGGGAGGTGAGGCATGTTGAGGTCACATGAGCTCGAAGTTAGGCGTCGTCTAGCTTAAGGACCCATAGCCAGCCAAAGCTTGTTAGAGCCGTGTTTGCTAGACTAGGCTTCTACCCTCACGCTAGAATTAGGGATTCTTCCTTTCTCCTCTAACTCATCTTCTTCTCACCTACTTCTACGTTCTAGTCTCCTCCCCTTTACACTCTTTGTTATTGTTTTAGGGTCGATTCGAGCACTTTTTGCGAGCTTGGCCTCGTGGTGGTGAGAGTGATCGACTCGAGAGTTCTTTGGCGAGATGGATGCTTACATGGGCGACCATCCATATCATTGTTGGGACCAGGACAATTATCCCTGGTACTCCGGACCCAAGCATCCTGTGGTAATATGAGACAATCCCTTATGGTTGGGACAATCTTAATTGTGTAGCTGAGCAATTTTAATATTGGGGTAATATGAGAGAGGCACCAACTTCTAGACAACCATCTAGTTATGTCGGATCATATGTTGGTCAACAAATTGAGACATTACGAGAACATTTGGCCTCTTTCATATATCTGGAAGAAGACATGAGTGAACCGGTATCTCCAGTAGTTGTACTGTGTGACTATTGCGGGTTGAGGGGTCATGTTTTCGGGGAATGTCCTTATCTTTCAATGTGACCCTTTCCCATCCGCGTACAACCCGAGAAGGATGGATTCGGCGGTTCGGGGGGAGACAATTCTTATTCAAATTCTTATACATCATACCCACCCCATTATTCTCCTCCCGAATACCCATATCCCTACCACCAACCACCCATAACCAATCATTGGACTCATTCTCAGCCTATCAACATCCAACCCAATAATTTCCCAAATTCTGACTTCAGCCTCACGGTTGACCCCAAACTTGATTCCTTTGAACAAACCCTCCAAACGTTCATGGAAACCACTCAAAAGAGTCTTAAAGTCCACTCAAAATTCCTTGCAAACTATGGAAATGCAAGTGAGTCACATGACACAACAAATAAGTGAACGTGAGGTGGGTGGCCTTTCTTGTCAACATGAGGATTCATCTTTTGATATCGAACCACCACCCATCCACAAATTCAAAGCACAATCTTTCAAAGTCAAACTCCTAGTCAGTCTAAGGGACTTGGGGTTTCAATTCATGATCACGTGGTTGGGATTCGATCCATATTGAGAATAGCATGGACGAGTTTCATTATAAGTCGTCACAGGATTGTGCCTTACCTTTTTATCCCATGGCCCTTGAGCCACATGATCTTGTTGTCGTGCCTCTTAGGGAGTCACCTGTGGTGGAGCAAGAGCTCCCTTGTACTCTTAATTTCATACGACCTGATGAGCGTTTGCGTCTCACTATTGTTCTGGATCATCTTGGAAATGATGGAACATCAGACAACTACATTGTCAATGAGGGTATTGGGAGTGACTTAAAGGATACCTTGGGTATGAGACCCACCTTTTGTTCGCTTGGTGAGTCGAACATGCATAACGACGTTCTTGACCACGTTCCGACCCACCAACCTGTTGGTTGGAGAGTTTGTATTGACGATTATAACATCAATTCTGCAACGGGAGAAACTCTTCTTCCGTTGCACATTATGTCCCAAACTTTTGAGAGGTTCAAGCTCTTTCAGTTTGATCCTTTGAGTGAGACGCCTTTGTGTCTAATTCAGGAACGTCTCCTTTCATCTTGTGCTCCTTGTGAGGGGCCCACACATGAGTATTCTAGCCCCGCGTGGTGTCGTGTTCCATTCCAAGTGCATTGACCCACTTTTAAGGCTCTTACTTGATGTCCTTTGACAAAAGAAGATGAGAACTTATTTTTGTACATATTTATATTTCAAAAAAAAGAAAACAAATACAATAAAAGACTCCGTGAGTGAGCATTGATTATTGTGGACCCCACCCCTTGTGTATTTGGGCCGCATTTCTTTCACGTATTTGTATCCCTTCTTTGGTATCTCATAGGGTTTGAGGGGAATTTGGGTTGTCTCCATCAACATAACCATGAACTTCCCTTTGTGCTTCACGTTTGTGAGATCTTGTCTTTTTCATGCATATATCCATGTAGTAGCATGCTCGCATTCATTGAGGACAATGCATGAAGTAAGTGTAGGGGGTGTTTAACGTGTGTACATAGTTGAGTCTTTTCCTTTTGTTTTGTTTTCTTTTGTTTGTATTGTTAAGGTCATGTTAATGTGCTGCATTTAATATCGATATATTTGCTTGTCATGATCATTGGGTGACTTGTCTTCTTTGGCTTGCCTAGCGCTTTAAAATTTACATTTCTTTCAAAATCTTCATGTGTGTTGCGAAAGAAAATGTTTTGTGGATTTTGTGTGTGTTTGCATGTGCAAAACAATTGAGAGGCAAAGTAAAAGGAAGCTCCCAAAATTGTGTTGAACTTGATGCATGAGGATATTAAGTATACTGGCTTTAGGTCTTCTCTAGTCGCTAGGATGCACCCCGGTTTTCCCTCAGAGGGAGAGTAATAATAGGGTTTCAGTAGTCAAATAAATAAAGAACTCTACCCTGAACCTAGTGAGTTGAATAATTCGTGTCTGTTAATATAAAGAAGTTTGTTGTAGTCAAGGACCCTGTAACTCCTGTTGTGAGACATTAAGTAGGGTTTTTGGTTCATGCGTAGATAAGAAATAAGTGAGTAGGTGTTCTCTCTTCCAACACGACTCCTATCACTTAGGAAATTAGGTCTGAGGGGACTTTGTGCCTTGTGCTTTCGAGTCATCTGACTTAGGATGCACCGACCGAACTACCATTACACGGGTGGTAGGGATTGCCCTATGTGGATATGTGGGGAAAGGTGTACGTGATAGTGGAAGTCCTCATAGGCAATGATGCACGAAACCTGACCCTGGGAGAATTACACACCAACTAGTAAAAAGAAAGAAAAGAAAAAAGTAAGAGAAGAAACAAAAAAAGAAAAAAAATAGTAATGCAAATAAGAACCTTAATGAACTTTACACTTTTTATCACTTGAGGATGTTAAGGTAGTCCATGTCTTTCACTTAAGTCGTTAATTAACTTGCACAAATGATTTATTAGGGTGGGTGTGTCGACTGGATACATATATAGAGTCGGCCCAAAGTATGACCGTGTCCAATGATCGACAAAAATATGTCCAACAAGTCGTGTTGCTAGATTTAATATTGCATCAATGTTCGGATTTTGTGCGTATATCCGCTGAAAACCCTCAGGAGACAACACTCCTCGTCCTTGGCGACAAGGATGTTTAACGGCTTGTTGCACGTGCTATGTGCAACCGTGATTCATACGAGAGTGACTTAGGATTTCTCTATTTTTTGTTTGTTTTCCTTTCCTTCATTTTTCTCTTTCTTTGTTTTACTCGGGACTAGCAAAAGGTAAGTGTGGGGGTATTTGATTAGTAGCATATCATGCATCATATTCATGCTATATATCCTTTATTTTACCCATTACATTGTGCTACTCGAGTTGTTATTTGAAGTGTTTCAAGAGTTAGGTAATAAAGAAGAGGAAGGGGGAAAAAGGACCTAAATGTAACAAGTATGGACTGATTTGGAAGGTTTTGGACCAATTTGTAATGCACAAGGACTGGAGCACAAATCAGGAAGGACCCAAGTGCAAACCCAGAGGGACCTGATTGTGAAGTGCAAAACATGGTGACACATGACTTGAATCAAATTAGTATTTCACCAATTAAACTCAAAGTGATTCTAGACAGCAGACCAGGGCTTCACCCTATGTGACAAATGAAGAAATCAAGCGCGACACAAAATTTCAGCCTGATCAGAGCCATTTTAACCGCCATTGGCGGATAAAAATGGTCCAAAGCGGCTGAAATTTCAATCGTGGGTCGGGTTTTCGGTTTGGCGCATTCCTGGACTATCCGATGTAATTTAAAGTCGTACGAGTATTCCCAGATCCATCCAAACCCTTATTTCTTCTATAAATACCATTGTAACCCCTCCTCTCCACCTTCTTCCTCCTTGCCCCATTAGAGTAGGTTTTAGTTTTCCACCCGCCAATGGGGATGGATTACTCACTAATTGATTGACATCATTTCATGCTTATATTTGTATCTTATATCCATTATCTTTCACCTAAACAATGCTATGTAAGGAGTTGTATGTTTAGTTTTCAGGAATAAATAGGTTTGAAGAGATGAAGCATAAAAGGACCCAAAAGCTGGGAAAAAGGACTAAATTGTGAGATCTGGGGACTGAGATGCAAGAGAGAAGGACTTGAACGTAAGACCAAAGGACCTAAGAGCAAAACAGAATACTCCACACCATCATGGGGAGTATTTTAGCAATTCGATTCGGGTCGGAGCTCCAACAAACCAAGTAAATGCATCCAAGACCAGCAAATATACCAAGAAAAGCCCACAACAAAACTGAGCGGGATCCAAACCATATAGACCGCCGATTGGTGGTCCAAGACTGCGAATTGGCGGTCTGTTTTGGCCCAAATCCGCTCAAATTTCTCCAGCACATGTATTAGAGGATGTTTAGGCTATTTTTGGTATTTGTTTAGTCCAACATCGGGGGATTGTCCCAGATTGCCTTTTTCTTTGGCTATAAATAGAATTCTTCACCTTCTATTGTAATCACTCCATATTTTAAGTGGCTATTCTTCCTACTAGAAGTGAGCCCTTGAAGCACACACTAAAGTAGGAGGATGCTACTTGAAATGTGAGTCATTTTATCAATAAAGTTTCTTTGTTTTGTTCTTCTTTTATTATTTGTGCATGCTTTAGTTTAATTGTCTTTTATTAAATCTAGCTTAGTTAATATGCTTTCCTTTCGTAGTTCAATAATTAGTGTAATGTGTAGTGAGTAGTTCCATCCCCTTTGGGGGGTGGAGTAGATGTTCATACATGCATTAGAGAATGGGATGAATGCTTTATTTCCAATGTGTTGATAAAACATGAATGTATGCTTGCTTGTTTAGGATAGAATTTATAACTCGATGAGTTTTGCCAAAATGATTAGACACCTCTCATGCTTGTTAAGGTTCTGAAATAAACAACTTGCATATGTAAATGTTAATCAACTAGGTTGGTGAATAGATTGATAGGTTTTGCCATAACATTTAGACACTTCCTATGCATGATAACACCACCTTCATTTGTGCTTAATGAATGTGTTCAACACTCACCTCTTTGCATGTGTGCACTTACTCCACCCCTTAGGGGTTTTCCCATTCCTGAATTCCAGCATTTCGTTCTTAGCTTAGTTGGTATTTCATCGTTTGTTTCTTTCTTTCGCATTTCATACTTCTTAGTGTAGTGTAGCGTAGATTAGCGTACACAACTATCTTCCCTATTTTTGCCACTTGATTTCGTGCAAACAAGAGGCTGCTCACCTCCCTGAGGACGAGCCGTATTTGCCACCGCTTCAACGCGGCCGTGCACTTGCTGTTTAATTAAAACGTTCAACAAGTTTTTGGCGCCGTTGCCGGGGAGGTGCCAGTCCAGACTCTTGTTTGGACGATTCGAGTGGATTTAATTTGTATTTTGTAGTTTTTCTTTATTTCAGGAGACTCAGAATAACAAGGGGAGGCTAGTGGAGAAATTTCAAGACGAACGGGGCACATCAGACCGCGAATCAGCGGTCTAGTGAGCTCTGTTCATCTTCTATTTTCTTTGTGTTGTTTCTCTAATTGATCTAGTAATAGGGGACTCAATTTGGCATGTTCTGACTCTTATATTGCTCCCAGATTAATAATCAACTTCCCATAAGCAACTTGGACCCTAAAACTCAAAGCAAAATATTAGGCATTCTTTTTGTTTAGGTCATGCATCGTGTATGTGACTTAGGCATATAGATTGTCTTTCATTTTAGCTTTATTTTTAGTTGCTGAGTGCTGGCGTGAGGTACGCACCTTCTACTCTCATTCATGCATTTCGTATGAACATGCATTAGTTAGTAGGAAGTGCATTGAAACAAGTGTGAGTTGAGTGTTTGTTTGGAGAGTTGATTGCTAGATTTAGACTCCAAAACGCTACTAAGGAGGGGCTGTCCCATAAAAGATAAGGTGAGGGATTTCATCACCCTTTCCTTCGCCCCACAAACCACACTAATCAAGAGGCTAATTTTTAAAATCAAGTAGACATTGGCCCTAAGGATTTCGGGCACATTAGGAGAGAGATCCGGTCCCGACCGTCATGACCTGATCGGCGTTGCCCACTTGGTCGATAGTAGGAGAGACAAGATCCCCGGATCTTGGCTCACTTGCTGGGCTTGTGGTCCTCGTCGTAGGGAGGTGAGGCGTGTTGAGGCCGTGTGACCTCGCAGTTAGGCGTCGTCTAGCTGTAAGGACCTATAGCGACCTTAGGATGGCTTGAGCCTTGTTTGCTTGTGTGCTTCTACTTGTTCCCATCCGCCGTAGGATAAGGACTTCTTCCCTTCTCTCCTGAGTCATTCTTTCTCTCCTGTGTTCCCCCGTCTTCTTCTCTACGCACATTCTTTGTTAAAAAAACGGTTTTGGTTTGTGTGTGTGCACCTTTGTGCATGCTTTCGTGGATACGAGACGAGAGGGGTCGTTTGACGAGGAGCGTTGTCAATCCGGCTTCGGTAATCGATTTCTCGACGCCTTCCTCCTCTCGTGTTGCACACAGTCCGGGTTCAATGGCTGCTAATTTCCGTGAGGAGGAGCAGTTGCTGGACCCACTTGTTCGACCTGTTCTTCCAGTTGTCGTTCCCATACCTCTCCGTGATCGATGCTACCCGAGCCGTACAGCTCTACCCTCATGCATCGTATTACCAGAGGCTAATGTGAACCATTTTGAGGTTAAGCCTCAGTTTATCTCCATGCTCCCTCACTTCACTGGCAAAGGTGACCCCTATATCTTTCTCAAGGAATTTGAGGAGGTTTGTGCTATGTTCAAGCTGCAACAACTTAGTACACACTCCATCCATCTTAGGCTTGTCCCCTTTGCGCTGAAGGATGACGCCAAGAAGTGGTTGCACAGCAACCAGGCGAATGCCTTTAGGACTTGGGATGAGTTTCAATCTGCATTCCACAAGAAATACTTTCCTAATCATCGGACTCAAAAATTGAGAAACGAAATAAATTCGTTCTATCAACTTGAGATCGAGACATTTCATGCATATCTAGAGAGGTTCAAGGAGCTACTATCCTCATGCCCTCACCATGGCATTGAGTTGTGGTGTCTTTGTCAAATTGTTTACGAGGGTCTTCACATGCCGTCCCGAACGCTCCTTGAGTCCATGTGTCAAGGAGAGTTCTTGGGAAAGGATGAAAGGGCGGCATGGGCTTTCCTAGAAGACCTTGCTGAGAAAACAATGCAATGGGAGAGTGTAAGGGAACCACCTACATCGTCTAGTATAGGAGCAAGGATCGCGAATCCAAACTCGACTAGATCGGGTGCCGCATTTGCTATCGATACCACTACGGCCACTAAGGCACGCATGGCGGTTTTAATGCGCCGTATGGATTCGATTGAGCTCCGAAACAAACAAGGTGCACCTCACTTGTCCACATCTGGTCGAGTTCCCTGTCATTCATGTGGTAGGATAGGTCATGTAGAAAGCGAGTGTGCGTTCATTCCTCCTGAGATGGAACATGTCAACGCCATCTATGACAGAGCTAGGAATGACACATTCTCATCATCTTATAATCCTGGAAAGAGGAACCACCCCAATTTTTCATGGAACCATAACAATGCCCCGGGTGGTCCTTCAAACTCCTCTCGACCACCTAACCAATCATACCAACTTCCCATGCATGCACAATCTTATCAGCCACCCCAAGCTCCAATCACCAATCAATCGGGTTTCCCAAATTCCAACAATATGGAAACCCGATTCAATTCGCTTGAGACCTTGACTCGTGGACTTGAAAACTCAATGAAAATTTTTATGTCAACCACAAGTCAAGTGCTCACTTCAAATCAGCAGACTATCAAATCTCTAGAGCTTCAGATGGGCCAATTGGCTCAGTCTGTACATGAAAGAGAGAGAGAGTCTTTTCCTAGCCAGCCTGACGCTAACCCCCGTATGTACCAGCAACAACACATGCAAAATCAGAATGTGGTACCTCGGGGGAGGCAAGTGAACCATGCGGAGGAACCTGTTCACCATGTCAATTCCATTGTGACCTTAAGGAATGGAAAGCAGGTTGACAATCACATTTCCTTGCCACCACCACCACCATCTATGCAGCCCCTCAGTGGGAATGGTGGTGAAGAAGAGGCTGAGGGTGAGGGTAATACACCAACGCCTTCTTCTCAGGCACTACAGAAAACCTACCTGCCAAAATCTCCTTATCCAAGTAGGTTAACCAAAAAGCAGAGTGACACATTGGACAAGATATTAGAGGTATTTAAGCAAGTGAAGGTTAACATCCCCTTGTTGGATGTCATCCAACAAATACCTCAATATTCCAAAGTGTTGAAGGATCTCTGCACAACCAAGAGGAAGACCAATGTTCCTAAGAAAGCATTCTTGGCTGCAAATGTAGGCTCACTTTTGTCCAATCCTGCCTACACAAAATACAAGGACCCGGGATGTCCTACTATTCAGTGTACGATAGGTGACACTAGCATGAGTAATGTTTTGCTTGATTTAGGATCAACAGTCAACCTCCTCCCATTTTCTGTTTATCAAAAGTTAAATTTGGGAGAATTGAAACTAACTAAGATCACCCTCCAACTGGCGGATAGATCCATTCGTATTCCAAAGGGGATTATCGAGGATGTGCTTATCAAAGTTGGAGATTTTATATTTCCAGTCAATTTTGTTGCCCTCGATACCAATTTTGTTGCGAACACCCACTCTCAAATACCTTTGATTTTGGGTAGACCATTTCTGGGAACTGCCAACGCCTTAATTAATTGTAGAAATGGTCTCATGAAGCTCTCATTCGGTAACATGAGTGCCGAGTTTCACGTGTTCAACTGTGGTAGGCAACAGGAGCCCATGGATCAACCTTTAAATCTAAATCTCATCCGCCAATTGGAGAAAGCACCACCAAATCAACGAACACCCCTAACACCAATGCAACCCATTGAGAATGTTTGTGGGCCCAGCGAAAACTCATTGCATGTCTTTGCAATACAACAGAGTGAGCTGGCATCAAACATAAATGTCCAAAAGGAGTGTTCGTTGCATGATTCAGTTGAGAGTACTAGTGAGAATGAGACACCTCATCATATGCCTATACCAGAAGGTGTCTCTACCTTATGTCTCATGGCCATTGAGCCATTTGAGCGTCATCTTGACTCCAACAAGGACCCACCTATGACCGAGCTTATGCTTGATGATATAAATGATGGTGGGAGATCCTTGTTGGATACCTTGGGGAGAAGCCCCATTCTTAGTGATGCAGGTCTGCTGCATCCATCGAATGAGCTTGAGGAACTCATTCCAATGCACCCACCTATTAGTTGGAGGGTTTTGTTCAATGAGCAACTAAACCCTAGTGAGGCAACAGAACTTCAGTCTTTGTTGCCCACACCCAACCAATATCATGAGGGGTTCGAGCCTTTCAGCTTTGACCTGTCACCCCTCATGACACCTCAGAGTACCGGTGAAGTTTGCCCATCTCGGCAAGTCTCTGGTCGTCATGACTTGATGTTCTCATTTGATGTTCCTTGACCAAATGATTATGAGAATAGTGTTGTTGCTGTATATATCATGTAAAAAATCGAAAGAAAAAAAAAATGTGTAATAAATCACTCCATGAGCGAGCATTGATTGTTATGGGCCCCAACGCTTGTGTACTTGGGCCCCATTTCTTCACGTATTTGTCTCCCTTCTTCAGTATCTCATAGGTTTTGAGGGAATTCGGGTTTGTGTCCATCAACATAACCATGAACTTCCCTTTGTACTTCACGTTGGTGAGATCTATTCTTTTTCATGCATAAATCCATGTAGTATCTTGTTCACATTCATTGAGGACAATGCATGAAGTAGGTGTGGGGGGGTGCTTTACGTGTGTACATAGTCGAGTCTTTTCTTTTGATTTTTGTTTTCTTTTGTGTGCATTGTTAGGGTCATGTTAGTGGGCCGCATTTAACATTGATATACCTGCTTGCCATGATCCTTGGGTGACTTGTCTTCTTTTGCACCAGCCTCGTGGTCGTGCACCACACTCACTCCTCGTGGTCGTGCACCAGCCCCGCGTGGGACAAACCAATCACACACGGGACACATATCTATCCTGCGTGGGACACACCAGTCCCACGAATGAGACACATCTATGCATCTTCGAATGTTAATGGTCACGTGCATTGGGAAAACAACAGATGCCTAGATTGTCATCCCATCAAATTTGGAAACAAATTAAATTGTTGATAAGGACCCAGATTATATGCAATTTGAAGGAATCATGTACCTCCATGTCATGGGTTTCATTTGGATGTCCTAAATCTTTCCATAAGATGGTTGTTTGGATTCCGAAAATTGGTATCTATTTTGGGCCATCAAATCAGACGTAAATGATTGAAACACCCCTTCCCTACAACCATTGAACCCATATAAACCAACATTTTTTCCGTTGCCTCCTCCCTGTCCCACCTCTCGTATACATCGTTTCTAGGTAAAGAAAAAAGGTTGAAAGATGATTTTCATGGTTTTTGTTGGGTTGATTAATTGCTAACAAATGGTAGTGAATGAAATAACGTAATCACGTAAGGGGTATAATAGTAAAAGACATGATGGCAAAACATGTTATTGTACAACAAATGGTGTCCGAATAACAAACGTTTTACATGGACCCCACCTTCGTTTGGTATAACATTTTTTTATTAATACCCTAGTTGCGAATCCAGTTCTAGTAGATAGAAAAAATGGTAATGCAAATAAGAACCTTAATGCACTTTACACTTTGTATCACTTGGGGATGTTAAGGTTGCCCATGTCTTTCATGTAAGTCCTTAATTAACTTGCACGAATGATTCATTAGGCTAGGTGTGTGGACTGGATACATATATAATCGGCATGTCGGATTACCGTGTCAAATGATAGACAAAAATAGCTCCATTGGGTCGAGTTGCCAGGTTGAATAATGCATCAATGTTCGGATTTTGTGGGTATATCCACTGAAAACCCTCAGGAGACACCACTCCTCCTCCTTGGCGATAAGGAGGTTTAACGGCTTCTTGCAGGTGCTAAGTGAAATCGTGACTCCTACAAAAGTGAGTTAGGATTTCCCTATTTTACGAATGATTTTTCCTTTCTTTCATTTTTCCCTTTCTTTGTTTTGCTCGGGACTAGAAAAAGTTAGGTGTAGGAGTATTTGATTGACATCATATCATGCATATATTTGTGTCATATATCATTTATTTTTAGCCTAAGCAATGCTACGTAACGAGTTTTATGTTTAAGTATCAGGAACAAACAGATTTCAGAAGAAGCGACTCAAAATGGACTTAAATGCAAGGAAAATGACCAAGTTGCAAGACTTATGGACTGAGATGCAAAAGGGAAGGACCTGGATATAAAACCAAAAAGAACAATGAACAAATCAAGAAGCTCCACACCATCATGAGGAGTATTTTGGCAATTAGATTTGGGCCTAAACATCAACAACCAAATCGGGTTCACCAAACATCAAGAAATCAAGCCAGACACGAGCCATTCAAATCGAGACTCGATCAAACCAATCCAGACCACCAATTGGTGGTCCAAATGAGTCCAAATGGTTCATGGTTTAGTCGGGTGTTCGATTATGTTGTTTTTTGTCCATTTATAGTATGTGTTTAGTCCCACATCGGAGGATTGTCCCTGATTACCTTTTTTATGACTATAAATAGAACTTTTCCTCCTCCATTGTAACCATCTCCTCTCTTGGTGGCCATTCTCTCTACTAGGAGTAAAGCTTGGAGCAAAACTCTGGTGGACAGATGCTACTTGTAAAGTGAGTGGGCAATAAAGAATGTTTTTTAGTCCCTTGTTGTTTCTTTTAGTTCTTGCATTCTTAGTTAATTTTGTTTATTTTAGTCTTCGTAGAATTAATTAGCATGTTTTCTTTCCTTAAAATGAATGTTAGCTTAATAATGTGAGAGTTGTTCCATTCCCCTTTGGGGGTGGAGATGATGGACATATATGTTGTGAAGTTTAGATGTTTGATGAACTTTTTGATTGTGTAGACTTACATGTTTGTATGTTCATTGGGGGTATTTTAATCATCTACATGTTTAGGGATTTTTGATGGGTTTTTCCATAAGATTTAGTACACTTCCCATGCTTAGTTTCCTCATGTTTATTGACTGAACTTTCCTGTTGAATATACTACATGTTAGTTATGTGTTTGTATTTGTGTTTGCTTTCTTGATTGATTAAAGAAACTTTGTTTTGATGGGTTTTGCCAAAACATTTAGACACTTCCCATGCTTAGCTTTGTTCTTCACATGAGTTCCTGGTTTTTTATGAGTCTTGCCATAACATTGACACCTCTCTTGCTGAGTCTAGTCTTATGCCTATCAAGTAGTAATTGTCGATACGTTGTGTGAATGGATTGATAGATTTTACCACAACTTTAGACACTTCGTATGCATGAAGACACACACACTTACATGCTTACATGCGTCATTCATCATTTATTTCACTTCATATGCATGAATTTTAGCTTGTTGTCTTACTTAGTTTTGTTTAATTGTTGTGTGCTTTCATTTCCCTGTTTGTGCTTACTTGTTTAGTTTAGTGTAATCAACTTCTTCTCGCCTCTTTTCCCACTTGCCTTCGAACAAACCAAAGTTGACACACCTCCCTGTGGATTGACCTGTATTTACCACGTCTTCACCGAGGTCATGCACTTGCGGTATTTAAAACGAACACATCAAGTTTTTGGCACAATTGTCGGGGAGGTGCTCTGTCCGAACTCTGGTTTGGACGATTCGAGTGGGTTTAATTTTTTATTTGCAGTTTTTATTTGGTTCTGGAAACTCTAAAGATCAAGGGACATCACCAGGAAAACATTGGAGGGGAACAGACGGAAACAGACCGCCAATCAGCGGTGGTGGACCGCCAACTGGTAGCCTAGTGAGCTATGTTTGCTCTATAATTTCTTCTGGTTGTTTCTATATTCAATAGTGTGGTTTGGGCCTCAATTTGGCATGTTTGGACTTGTAGTTTTCCCCCAAATCAATAATCACTTCCCTTTAATCAACTTGGCCACTAAAATCCAAAGCAAAAGACTGGGCGTTCTTGCTTGTTTAGGTCATGCATCATATACTTGACTTAGGCACGTAGTTTGTCTTTTATTTTAGCTTTACTTTCAGTTGTTGAGTGCTGTCGTGAGGTACACACTTCCTACTCTCATTCATGCATTTTGTATGACCATGCATTAGTTAGTAGGAATTGCATTGCAACAAGTGTGAGTTGAGTGTTTGTTTGGCGAGTTGATTTCTAGCTTTAGACTCCAAAATGCTACTAAGGAGGGGCTCTCCCAAACAAGATAAGGTGACATATTTCATCACCCTTTCCTTAGCCCCAAAAATCACACTTATCAAAGCTTAATTTCTAAAAGCATGTAGACATTGGCCCTAAGGATTTCGGGCGCATTAGGAGAGTGATAGAGTTGAGACCGTCATGACCTGATCGGCGTCGCCTGCCTTTTCGATAGTAGGAGGTACTAGATCTTGTAATCTGGTATCACTTGCTGGGTATTATGGTCTTCGTTGTAGGAAGGTGAGGTGTGTCGAGACTAGTGATCTCAAAGTTAGACGTCGTATAGCCTAATGACCTGTAGCCATAAGTTGTTTCATCCTTGTTTGCTTGTGTGGTTCTACCTTCTCCCACTACCCACGCTAGCTCTAGGGATTCTTCCTTTCTTATCTGAGTCTTCTCCTCCTCTATATTCTTCGTTATAGTCTCCTCTGATTACACCTTCCGTTGTGTTGTTTTAGAGTCGAGTTGAGCGTTTTATGCGAGGTTGGGCTCATTCTGGTGAGAGCGCTCGACTTGAGAGAGTGAATTTTTTTGAGATGGACGGTCTAGGTGATCATCCATCTGCGCCTCGAGCTCCTTTGGTATGTGAGGTCGAGTCGTCTCGTGGTGATGGGGGAGACCGGGTTCCATACATGGATTACCTCGGTTCGCTCCTACCACCACGTAGACCTCCTTCTCCTCCGACTAAGGAGGAAGAGTGATTTGGTCAGGATCGAGTTCTTGGTGCACCACCACCTTTAGCTTGACGGGATAGACCGATGACTTTGTAGGAGTGGACCCATCCTGTTCGGGCCGCACAACCTTCTTATATAGTTCTTCCACCAACACGCGGGAACAACTATGAACTGAAACCTCAATATGTGAGCATGCTTCCTACCTTCACTGCTAATAAGGAGGATCTGTATATTTTTATAGTGAATTTGAGAAGGTATGCTCCATGTTCAATCTTCAACAGCTTGATGAGGATTCAGTCCGGTTGAGGATGATTTTTTTCGTGTTGAAGTATAACGCAAAGAAATGGATGTACAACCTCCCGACGAGCTCTATTATGTCTTGGGATGACTTTGTGACCGTCTATCTAAAGAGATTTTTACCTCAAAGGAAAACTCAACAGATACGACACCAGATACATCAAATGTATTAGACTAAGAACGAATCTTTTCATGCTTTCTTTGAGAGGTTCAAAGATCTTCTCCAGCAGTGCCCTTATCATGGACTTGAGCTATGGTAGTTGTGCCAGCTTGTTTATGAGGGCCTCAACTATAACACCGACACATTGTTGGAGTCAATGTGTCAGAGTGACTTTCAAATAAAACCTATCGATCAGGTGTGCGACACTTTTGAATTAATGGGAGAACGCACCTTTGAGTGGGATACCATGAGAGAACCACAAAGCCACCAGCCACCAGGTCTTCTGGTCTTGCTTGATCATATCAAGTGAAGTCAACTATCGCGTCTGAGGCAAAAATGGTTGCTCTCACGCTTAGGAATGAGAGTTTAGAGTTGGACCGAGCTCCTGTAGCTCAAGTCGCTACTCGCACGTGTAGTAGGTATGGACTTACGGGACATGATGACTTGGAATGTGCATACCCTCCAAAGGATACTGAGCATGCAAATGCGATGTATCAACAGTCCCCGTAATGACCCGTACAGTCATGCCTAAAACCCGAGAAGGCAAAACCACCCTAACTTCTCTTGGGGGCCCAGTCGGGGCCACGATCAGAGCTCGCACGCTCAACCTCCACCTTATCACCCTCCACGCCCATCGGCGACCTACTGATTGATCGTTTTATATTTAACCGCAAGTGCACGGCCGCGTTGAAGCGGTGGCAAATACGGGTCGTCCACTGGGAGGTGTGTCGACACTTGGTTTGTGCGAAGGCGAGAGGTAAAAAGAAGGAGAGAAAGGATTGGTTACACTAAACTACACTACAATGCTAAACTAGAATGCAAAAGGAAATGAAGATAAGCAATAAAACTAAACCCCAAAGGGGGTAGAGAAATAATGTGAACATAAAGAAGTGTGTGTGTGTTCATTAAGCTCTTCACAACATGTAGTGCATGAAATCATAAAACTACATCCAACTTTGCCTCTACATGAATTAAGATAAGACTACATCATTAAAACATACAAGACAATAATTGGAATGAAGCTACATGAACTCAAGTATAAAGACTATACCCTACTATGCCTCTACATGAATTAAGATTTCACTACATCATTAAAACATACAAGACATTAGCTAAGGTAAAGGCAACAAGAGCACATACATTACAAATTGTGTTTCCAATATTAACTTCATCCATATCCTAACCTTATCATTCCCCATAAAATAGGTCCACTAATCAAAGCATAAGCTAAGCTTCATTCAAGAGCATTAGTATATCAAAGATAAGAGTGGAGACCCATTAGATGGTTATGGAAATCATATAAAGCTCAATGGATAAAAATAACACACACTTAATACACTACATAATTATATCACATATTTCTCCACCCCCCAAATGGGGATGGAACTACTCACTACTCATTACACTACTGATTAGACTAAGTAAAGAAAACATTTAACTAAGATACTAAAATTACTAAACAAGAAATTAAACAAAGTAAAGCAACCCACACAAAACAAACAACATAACAAAACAAGATTAAAAGAAACAAATAAACTTTTATTAACAATGACTCACATTGAAGGTAGCATCCTTCTCCACCTTGAGTTATTGCTTCAAGGCTCACTCCTTAGTAGAGAGAATGCCACCAAACAATGGGTAATTACAATGGAAGGTGAAGAGTTCTATTTATAAGCATGGAAAAAGCTAATCCGGGACAATCCCCCGATGTGGGACTAAACCAATACCCAAAATACACTAAGAATACACTAATACACGTGCTACAGAAAATTGGACGGATCCTGGGCTAAATGGACCGCCAATTAGCGGTTCCAGACCGCCAATTGGCGGCCTATAAAGCTTGGATCCGTCTGGTTTTCTTTGTGGGCTTTTCTTGAAGTGTTTCTTGGTCTTAGATGCATCTGGTTGGTTTAGTGGAGCTCCGACCCGAATCGAATTGACAAAATACTCCTCATGATGGTGTGGAGTTTCCTGTTTTGCTCTTAGGTCCTTCTGTCTTACGATCAGGTCCTTCCCCCTTGCATCTTGGTCCCCAGGTCTCACAATTAGGTCCTTTTTTTCCTGCTTTTGGGTCCTTTCATGGCTCTTCTCTTCAAACCTCTTTATTTCTGAAAACTAAACATAAAACTCGTCACATAGCATTGCTTAGGTGTAAGATAATGGATATAAGGTACAAATATAAGCATGAAATGATGTCAATCAAATACCCCCACACCTAAGTTTTTGCTAGTCTCGAGCAAAACAAAGAAAGGAAAAAGCATACGAAAAACAAGAAATCCTCACTCACTTTCGTAGGAATCACGGTTGCACTTAGCACGTGCAACAAGCCGTTAAACCTCCTTGTTGCCAAGGAGGAGGAGTGGTGTCTCCTGAGGGTTTTCAGCGGATATACCCACAAAATCCGAACAAGATGCATTAATCAATCTAGCTACACGACTCGTTGGACTTATTTTGTCGATCATGGAATGCGGTAATACTACGGGTCGACTCTATATATGTAATCAGTCCACACACCTAGCCTAATGAGTTATTCGTGAGAGTTAACTAAGGAATTAAGTGAAAGACATGGGCAACCTTAACTTCTGAATGTGAAACAAAGTGTAAAGTCCATTTTGGTTCTTATTTGACTCTTCTTTTCTTTTTTTTTCTTTTTCTTTTCTTTTTTTTTCTCTTTTTTTTTTCTTTGGAACGGTTGGTGTTTGATTCTCCCAGGGTCAGGTTTCGTGCATCATTGCCTATGAGGACTTACACTATCACGTACACCTTCCCCCAAATCTCCACATAGGGCGATCCCTACCACCCGTGTAACGGGAGTTCGGTCGGTGCATCCCAAGTCAGATGACTCGAAAGCACCAGGCACAAAGTCCCCTCAGACCTACTTTCCCGAGTGATAGGAGCCGTGCGAGAAGAGAGAACACCACTTATTTATTCATTTATCTACATGGGAACCAAAACCCCTACACTTAAGTTTCACAAAAAGATATTAAGGGCCCTTGACTACAACAAACTTCCTAAATTAACAAACACGAATTATTTGACTCACTAGGTTCAGGGTGGACTTCTTTAAATGTTTGAGTACTGAAACCCACTGATTACTCACCCCCAAAGGAAAACTGGGGTGCATCCTAACGACTCGATAAATCCTAAAGCCACGTACTAGATATCCTAATGCATCAAGTTCAAGACAATTTTGGGAGCTTTCTTTTTACTTTGCCTCTCAACGGTTTTGCACATGCTAAACACACGCAAAACCCACAAAACATTTTCTTTCGAAAACACATGAAGATTTTGAAAGAAATGTGAAAATTTTAAAGCACTAGGCAAGCAAAAGAAGACAAGTCACCCAAGGATCATGGCAAGCAGATATATCGATATTAAATGCAGCACACTATCATGACCCTAAAAATGCAAACAAAAGAAAACAAAATCAAAAGAAAAGACTCGACTATGTACACACGTAAAACACCCCCCCCCACACCTACTTCATGCATTGTCCTCAATGAATGTGAGCAAAATACTATATGGATGTATGCATGAAACAGAAGAGATCTCACCAACGTGAAGTACACAAGGAAGTTCATGGCTATGTTGATGGACACAACCCAACTTCCCTCAAAACCTGTGAGATGCTAAAGAAGGGATACAAATACGTGAAAGAAATGGAGCCCAAATACACAAGGGTTGGGGCTCACAACAATCAATGCTCACTGAATGAGTCTTTTATTGTACTTCTTTTTTTTCTTTTTTTTATATAACTATGTACAAACATAAGTTCCCATCTTCATTTGTCAAAAGACATCAAATGGGAACCTCAAGAGTGGGTCAATGCACTTGGAAAGGGAACATGACACCACGCGGGGCCAGAATACGCATGCGTGGGCCCCCTTCACAAAGAGCACCAGATGAAATGAGAGGTTCATGAATTGGACGCAAAGGCGTCTCATTCAAAGGATCAAACTGAAAGAGCTTGAACCTCTCGAGAGTTTGGGAAATAAGGGGCAACGGAAGAAAAATATCTCCCGTTGCGGAACTGAAGTTATGATCATCAATCCAAACTCTCCAACCAACAGGCTGGTGGGTCGGAACAAGGTCAAGCACCTCGTTATGCATGTCCAACTCACCAGGAGAACAGGAAGTGGGTCTCATACCCAAGGTATCCTCCAAGGAACTCCTAATACCCTCATGAGCAATGTAGTTGTTTGATGTTCCATCATTTCCAAGATGATCAGGAACAATAGTGAGAGGCAAACTCTCATCAGGTTGTTTGAAATTGAGGGTACTAGGGAGCGCTTGCTCCACCAGAGGTGAGTCCTTAAGAGGCACAACATGAAGATCATGTGGCTCAAGGGCCACGGGACAAAAAGATAAGGCACAATCATGTGCCGACTCATAATGAAACTGGTCCAAGTTATTCTCAATTTGAATCGAATCCTCCACTAAGTGATCGTGAATTGAAACCCCCAGTCCCTCAGACTGACTAGGAGTTTGACATTGAAAGGTTGTGCTTTGAATTTGTGGATGTGGTGGTGGTTCGATATCAAAAGATGAATCCTCATGTTGACAAGAAAAGTTACCCTCCTCGCGTTCATGGAATTGTTGTGTCATTTGACTCACTTGCAATTCCATATTTTGCAAGGAATTCAAGTTGGACTTCAATAAAGTTTGAGTGGTTTCCATGAATGTTTGGAGGGTTTGTTTTAAAGAATCAAATTTGGGGTCAACAGTGAGGTCCAAGTCAGAGCTTGGGAAATTTTGGGGTTGGGTGTTGATGGGCTGAGAATGAGTCCAATGATTTGAAGTGGGGTGTTGGTAGAATTCTGGGTATTCAGGAGGAGCATACGGGGGTGAAAATGAGGTATAAGAATTTGGATAAGATTTGTCTCCCCATGAATCCATCACTCTCGGGTTGTACGCGGATGCGTAATGGTCATAATGAGCATTTTGGGAAAATGTGTGCTCATACTCAGGCTCAGGGGGAACATAAGGACTTTCCCCGATAACATGACCACTCAACCCACAACAGTCGCACGGTACGGCTACTGGAGCCACCGGGGCACTCATGTCGTCTGCCATACGCATGAAAGAGGCCAAAGTTTGTTGTAATGTCTCAGTTTGTTGACCAGCATATGATCCGGCATAACTAGATTGTGGTCTAGCAGTCGGTGCCTCTCTCATGTTACCCCAATATGAAGACTGCTCAGTCACAAAATTGCGATCATCCCAACCATACGGGGTGTTAGTCTGAGCCATCCCAGGTTGCATGGGTCCGGAGTACCAGGGAGAATCGTCCTGGTCCCAACAATGATATGGATGGTCGCCCATGTAACCATCCATCTCAAGAAAAACTCTCGAGTCGATCACTCTCACCACCACGAGGCTAAGCTCGCAAAAAGTGCTCGACTCGACCCTAAAACGCTAACAGAGAGTGTAAAGGGGAGGAGACTATAACGTAGAAGAAGGTAAGAAGAAGATGACTCAGAGGAGAAGGGAAGAATCCCTAGAGCTAGCGAGGGTACAGGGTGAAGGTAGAAGCCTAACTAGCAAGCATGGCTCAAACAATGTAAGGCAATGGGTCCTTAGGCTAGACGACGCCTAACTTCGAGGTCACTAGCCTCGACACGCCTCACCTCCCTACAACGAGGACCACAATGCCCAGCAAGTGGTACCAGATCCGGAGATCCAGTACCTCCTACTATCGACAAGGTAGGCAACGCCGATCAGGTCATGGCGGTCTCAACTAGATTACTCTCCTAGTACGTCCGAATTCCTAGGGCCAATGTGTACTTGCTTTTAGTTAAGGCTTTACTTGAGTGTGCTTTTTGGGGCTAAGGGAGGGGTGATGAAATCCCCCACCTTATCTTTGAAGTCTATAGGTGATGCCCCTTAAAGATGTTTTGAAATCTTAGGCTAGCAAGCAACTCACCAAACAAGCACTCACCTCACTCTTGTTTCGATGCAAACCTTACTCACTAATGAATGTCCTAATGCGTGAATGAGTGATAAGGAATGCGTACCTCGCTCCAGCAATCAACGACAAAATGTAAAGCAAAGAAAAGAAAGATGCATGCAAGGTCTACATATGATGCATGACCTAGATGGCAAGAAGTCTAATCTTTTGCTTTGAGTTTTATGGTCCAAGTTGATTAAAGGGGATTGAAATTAAATCTGGGAGCAAACTAAAGATCACAACATGCAAAATTGGGCTCCCAGATAACTAAAGTGAACAACATAACAACTGGAACAAATTTGAGAGCAATTGAGGCTCACCAGGCCGCCAATTGGCGGTCCCAGACCGCTGATTGGCGGTCACTTTGGGGTCTTTTGCTCTCCAATTACTCCAGTCGCTTCCCCTTGGTCCTCAGGTTCCCTGCCACTAAGAAAAACTGAAAACAAAAAATTAAAAACCCCTCGAATCGTCCAAACCAAGGTCTGGACATAGCACCTCCCCGGCAACGGCGCCAAAAACTTGATTGATCGTTTTATATTTAACCGCAAGTGCACGGCCGCGTTGAAGCGGTGGCAAATACGGGTCGTCCACTGGGAGGTGTGTCGACACTTGGTTTGTGCGAAGGCGAGAGGTAAAAAGAAGGAGAGAAAGGATTGGTTACACTAAACTACACTACAATGCTAAACTAGAATGCAAAAGGAAATGAAGATAAGCAATAAAACTAAACCCCAAAGGGGGTAGAGAAATAATGTGAACATAAAGAAGTGTGTGTGTGTTCATTAAGATCTTCACAACATGTAGTGCATGAAATCATAAAACTACATCCAACTTTGCCTCTACATGAATTAAGATAAGACTACATCATTAAAACATACAAGACAATAATTGGAATGAAGCTACATGAACTCAAGTATAAAGACTATACCCTACTATGCCTCTACATGAATTAAGATTTCACTACATCATTAAAACATACAAGACATTAGCTAAGGTAAAGGCAACAAGAGCACATACATTACAAATTGTGTTTCCAATATTAACTTCATCCATATCCTAACCTTATCATTCCCCATAAAATAGGTCCACTAATCAAAGCATAAGCTAAGCTTCATTCAAGAGCATTAGTATATCAAAGATAAGAGTGGAGACCCATTAGATGGTTATGGAAATCATATAAAGCTCAATGGATAAAAATAACACACACTTAATACACTACATAATTATATCACATATTTCTCCACCCCCCAAATGGGGATGGAACTACTCACTACTCATTACACTACTGATTAGACTAAGTAAAGAAAACATTTAACTAAGATACTAAAATTACTAAACAAGAAATTAAACAAAGTAAAGCAACCCACACAAAACAAACAACATAACAAAACAAGATTAAAAGAAACAAATAAACTTTTATTAACAATGACTCACATTGAAGGTAGCATCCTTCTCCACCTTGAGTTATTGCTTCAAGGCTCACTCCTTAGTAGAGAGAATGCCACCAAACAATGGGTAATTACAATGGAAGGTGAAGAGTTCTATTTATAAGCATGGAAAAAGCTAATCCGGGACAATCCCCCGATGTGGGACTAAACCAATACCCAAAATACACTAAGAATACACTAATACACGTGCTACAGAAAATTGGACGGATCCTGGGCTAAATGGACCGCCAATTAGCGGTTCCAGACCGCCAATTGGCGGCCTATAAAGCTTGGATCCGTCTGGTTTTCTTTGTGGGCTTTTCTTGAAGTGTTTCTTGGTCTTAGATGCATCTGGTTGGTTTAGTGGAGCTCCGACCCGAATCGAATTGACAAAATACTCCTCATGATGGTGTGGAGTTTCCTGTTTTGCTCTTAGGTCCTTCTGTCTTACGATCAGGTCCTTCCCCCTTGCATCTTGGTCCCCAGGTCTCACAATTAGGTCCTTTTTTTCCTGCTTTTGGGTCCTTTCATGGCTCTTCTCTTCAAACCTCTTTATTTCTGAAAACTAAACATAAAACTCGTCACATAGCATTGCTTAGGTGTAAGATAATGGATATAAGGTACAAATATAAGCATGAAATGATGTCAATCACCTACCAACCCCCACATCAAAGGTCTCAGTACCATACTTACCAACCTCCTCAGGCCTCATCGTTAGGGTTATTATAACCAAACTCCACTACCCCAACGGGTTTACCCAAAGGACCACTCTACTGATCAAACACTTCAAGCGTTATGCAGAGCATGCAAAGTTCTGTCAATGCTTTCGAAATGCAAGTTAGCCAATTGGCTCATCAGTTCCATGAACGTGAGAAGGGTCAGTTACCGAGTCAACTTCTGGTAAACCTCAAGGGTCAACCTGCTCAGGCTAGGCAGAATGTGCACATTGTTGTAAGTGACCCTTCCCAACATGCAAATGCTGTCCATACCTTAAGATCGGGAAGGGTTGTTGACAACAATGTGGAAATGCCTGAATCCAACCCTGTTGGTGACTCTTCCGAGGAGGGTCGTGTGTCTATCAAGGAACACAATTCTGAGACTCCTATTCGTGATAGTTATTTCCCTAAGAAACCATTCCCTCATAGGTTGACAATAAAATACGATGAGCATTGGGACAAACTCGTTGAGGTACTTAGGCAAGTCAAGGTGAACATTCCGTTGTTGGATATTGTTCAACAAATGTCACTATATGCCAAGTTCCTTAAGGACCTTTGTACCGCTAAGAGGAGAACAAATGTTCCCAAAAAGGCATTCTTGGTCGCCAATGTGAGTTCGATATTTACACAACCCATACAAGTTAAATATAAGGACCCCGGTTCTCCAACTGTCTCTTGCATGATCGGTAATGTGACAATTCCTCAAGCTCTATTGTATTTGGGAGCATCTGTGAACCTCCTTCCCTATTCTGTCTATGTCAACCTTGGAATAGGCGATCTTAAGACAACGACGACCACCCTCCAGTTGGATGCAATATCCATCAAGATTCCATGAGGAATTGTGGAGGATGTCCTTATTAAAGTGGGTGAGTTCGTATTCCCAGTTGATTTCATCATCTTGGATACTGAACCTGTGTCCAACCCATAAGGACAAATTCCTGTCATCCTTTGGAGGCCATTTCTAGCGACATCTAATGCTTTGATCAATTGTCGCAATGGCTTGATCAGGTTATCTTTTGGAAACCTCACGACGGATTTCAACATCTTTAATCTTGGTAAGCAACCTAGGCTCTTCGACGATGTTGTCGGAGCCAATTTCATTCAGGACACAAATGAACTTTAGTAATTGGGCATGTTCGACTCACGTCGACATATTATTGAGGTGCCCAATGACCAGGTTGTGATTGGAGATGATTTTGAGGAATCCACCTGTGAACTTTTGGATGAGGAGGCACATTTTGGTGCTTGCTCCTCTTACCCTATGGCCCTTGAGCCATTTGAAATTAACTCTGAATCAACAAGGACCCACCTCCGGTCGAGCTTAAACTGCTCCCCGATAACCTTAAATACATCTTTTTAAGGGATAATGAGAACCTGTCACTCATTATTGCTTCTGATCTTGCAAAATCTCAAGACGTTGTCCTAAAAAAGTGCTCTTTGAAAATAAAGAGGCTATCAAGTGGTCCTTGAAGGATATCAAGGGAATTAACTCTAGTATTGTCCAGCATTGGATCCACATAGAAGATAATTCTAGGCCCGTTGGGACCCACAATGACGATTGAAGCTTGTACTGAAAGATCCGATCCAAAAGGAGGTTCGTAAGTGCTTGGATCATGGTATAATTTATCCTATCTCTAATAGTTCCTGGGTGAGTCATGTCCATGTGGTTCCCAAGAAGTCAGGGGTGACGGTTGTTGAGAATGAGCATGATGAGCTTATACCAACACACCGGCAACACGGAAAGATCATTTGCCGTTGCCATTCATTGATCAGATGTTGGAAAGGTTGGCTGGACATGAGTATTATTGTTTTCTTGATGGATACGACGGTTACAACCAAATTCCCATCGCCCCCGAGGATCAAGAGAAAACCACATTTACATGTCCCTTTGGAACGTTTGCCTACTGTCGCATGCCCTTTGGGTTTTGTAATGTGTCGGTAACGTTTCAAAGCTTTATGATCAGCATCTTCTCTGATATGGTAGAGCGTTTCCTTGATATTTTCATGGACAACTTTTCCATATTTGGCGCTTCCTTTGATGAGTGCCTTCATCACTTGAGCCTTGTCCTCATGTGATGCCGTGAGAAGAACCTCGCTCTAATTGGGAGAAATGTCACTTCATGGTGAAGCGAAGTATTGTACTTGGACATGTGGTCTCAAATGGGAGAATTGCGATTGATCCCACAAAAGTGAGTCTTATTGCTAATCTCTCACCGCCACGTAAGGTTAAGGATATCCGTCCCTTTTTGGGGCATACTGGATTCTATCGGCGGTTCATTTGGGATTTTAGAAAACATTCTCGACCTCTCACTGCTTTGTTGGCTAAAGATGCCATTTTTGAGTTCACATCGGATTGCCATAATGCTTTCTTGACCTTAAACAAAGTGCTGACTTCAGCTCATAGTTAAGGCACATGTGTGGACTGAACCCTTCGAGTTAATGTGTGATGCATCTGACTTCGCTGTGGGAGCAGTGCTTGGGCAACGATTGGACAAATTGGCTCATGTCATCTGCTATGCTAGTAGAACACTCAATGATGCCCAATTGAACAACACTATGATCGAGAAAGAATTCTTAGTGATCATATTTGCTTTAAAGAAATTTTGGTCGTACTTGATTGGCTCCCACATGATTATCTATTCTACTCACACAACCATCAAGCACCTTATGACGAAGAAAGATGCAAAATCTCGACTCTTGAGATGGATCTTGTTGTTACAAGAATTTGATCTCGAGATTAAGGACAAAAGAGGGTGTGAAAATGTTGTAGTGGATCACCTGTCTTGTCTTGAGACAACCAACCCGCAGGACCATATTATTAATGACAAATTTCCTGACGAGGGTTCATGATCGAAGATAACCCTTGGTTTTCCGACATCGTAAGTTATCTTGTGACCGAGCAACGTCCTGTGGGTTGGCCAAATCTGACCAAACCAAATTTAGATCTTATATCATATTCTTTCACTAGGATTACCCCTACCTATTCAAATATTGTTCTGACCATATTTTCAGGCGGTGCGTCCCAAATAATAAGTTCCAAAGTGTCCTCCAATTTTGCCACTCTGAGGCATGTGGAGGACATTTTGGAGCAAATAAAACTACCACCAAGGTGCTCCAATCTGGATTTTATTGGCCTTCGCTTTTCAAAGATGATTACAATTTTTGTAAGCAACGTGATAGGTGTCAGCGCCTTGGCAGTATCAGTCGACGTGAAATGATACCTTTGCAAAATATCCTTGTCGTCGACATCTTCGATGTGTGGGGCATTGACTTTATGGGTCCTTTCCCAAATTCGTTCGGGAATGTTTACATTCTGGTGGCCGTTGACTATGTATCTAAGTGGGTAGAGGCTATCCCCACAAAGACCAATGACAAAAAGGTGGTCACCAAAATCTTAAAGGACATTTTTGCGTGATTTGGTACTCCTCGTACCATAATAACCGATAGGGGTACCCACTCTGTAATCGCTCATTTGAAGGGCTTATGGGGAAGTATTCGATCACCCACAAGCTTGCAACCCTGTCTCATCCGCAAACTAGTAGTCAGGTCAAAATCTCTAACCATCAATTAAAGCAAATCCTTGAGAAGACGGTTACTTCTTCGAGAAAGGATTGGTCGACTAAACTGAATGACGAATTGTGGGCTTTCGGCACCACGTATAAGACCAATTTGGGTATGTCCCCATATCGGGTAGTGTACGGCAAGACTTGCCACCTACCCGTCGAGCTCGAGCATCGTGCTTTCTGGGTGAGCAAGAACCGGAATATGTATCATGATCAAGTATGGGTGCAGCGTAAACTCAACATCGTGGAATTCGAAGAGCTACGCAATGATGCGTATGAAAATGCCAAAATCCATAAGTCCCGGGCCAAGATGTCTCACGGTCGCATGATTATGTGAAAGTTGTTTACGACCGGGCAGAAGGTATTGGTCTACGATTCCCGGCTTGATTTGCTTGCAAGTAAGCTCCACAATCGCTGGTCTGGCCCTTTTATTGTGCAAACCATATTTCTTCATGGAGCGGATGAAATCTTGAACCCAAGGAATGGGGACCTGTTCAAAGTTAATGGACAACGCCTCAAACCTTACTTGGAGGGGGCACCAGCTGAAACCGAGGAGGTCATTTTCCTTCATGAACCTCTCTCTCACTCAACCATTCATGTTCCTGCATGAATGGTTGAGATTTCATGTTTGTGCACAAAAAATACAACAAAAAAAGAAAGAAGAACAAGAAAGAAGAGAAAGACTCCACACGGGAGTACTGATTGTTGTGGGCCCCAACCCTTGTGTATTTGGGCCACATTTCTTTCACGTATTTGTCTCCCTTCCATAATATTTGACAGGTTTTGATGGGAATTCAGGTTTGTGTCCATCAACATAACCATGAACTTCCCTTTGCGCTTTGTGTTGGTGTGATCTTTCCTTTTTCATACATAAATCCATGTAGTATCATGCTCACATTCATTGAGGACATTGCATGAAGTAAGTGCGCGGGGGTGTTTTACGTGTGTACATAGTCGAGTCTTTCTCCTTTTGTTTTGTTTTCTTTTGTTTGTATTTATAGTGTCATATTAGTGTGTTGCATTTCATATCGATATATCTGATTGCCATGATCCATGGGCGCCTTGTCTTCATTTGCTTGCCTAGTCCTTTAAAAATTTCATTTCTTTCAAAAATCTTCATGTATTTGTGTAAGAAAATGTTTTGTGGGTTTTGTGTGTGTTTGGCATGTGCAAAACCGTTGAGAGGCAAAGTAAAGAGGATGCTCCCAAAATTGACTTCAACTTGATGCGTTAAGATAACTAGTATACCGGCTTTAGGCCTTATCTAGTCGTTAGGATGCACCCTGCTTTTCCCTTGGGGGAGAGTAATCATAGGATTTCAGTACTCAAACAAATAAAGAAGTCCACCTTGAATCTAGTGAGTTGAATAATTCGTGTGTGTTACTATAAGGAAGTTCGTCGTAGTCAGGGGTCCCTAAACTCCTGTTGTGAAACCTTAAGTGTAGGGGTTTTGGTTCATGTGTATATAAGAAATAAGTAAGTAGGTGTTATCTTTTCTCGCACGTCTCCTATCAATCAGGAAATTAGGTCTGAGGGACTTAGTGCCTGGTGCTTTCGAGTCATCTAACTTGGGATGCGCCGACCGAACTCCTGTTGCACAGGTGGTAGGGATCGCCATATGTGGAGATTCGGGAAAAGGTGTACGTGATAGTGTAAGTCCTCATAGGCAATGATGCACGAGACCTGACCTTGGGAGAATCAAACACCAACTAGACAAAAATAAAATGAAAAAAAGAAGAAAAAGAAAAGGAAAAAAGAAAAAGAGAAAAAATGGTAAGGCAAATAATAACTTTAATGGTCTTTACACTTTGTATCACTCGAGGATGTTAAGGTTGCCCATGTCTTTCACTTAAGTCCTTAATTAACTTGCACGAATGATTCATTAGGCTAGGTGTATGGACTGGATAAATATATAGAGTCGGCCCGTCGGATTATCGTATCCAATGATCGACAAAAATAGGTCCATTGAGTCGAGTTGCTAGGTTGAATAATGCATCAATGTTCGGATTTTGTGGGTATATCTGCTGAAACCGTGATTAACGGCTTGTTGGTGAAAGGCGGTTTAACAGCTTGTTGCAGGTGCTAAGTGAAATCGTGACTCCTACAAAAGTGAGTTAGGATTTCCCTATTTTACGAATGATTTTTCCTTTCTTTCATTTTTCCCTTTCTTTGTTTTCCTCGGGACTAGCAAAAGTTAGGTGTAGGGGTATTTGATTGACATCATTTCATGCATATATTTGTGTCTTATATCCTTTATTTTTAGCCTAAGCAATGCTACATAACGAGTTTTATGTTTAAGTTCTAGGAATAAACATGTTCGAGAAGAAGAGACTCAAAAAGGACTAAGTTGCAAGACTTATGGACTGAGATGCAAATCAATTAAGTTAAAAGATGCTACTTGTAATGTGAGTGGGCAATAAAGAATGTTTTTTAGTCCCTTGTTGTTTCTTTTAGTTCTTGGATGCTTAGTTAATTTCGTTTGTTTAAATCTTCATAGAATTAATTAGCATGTTTTCTTTCCTTGAAGTTTGGATGTTTGATGAACTTTTGGTTGTGTAGACTTGCATGTTTGTATGTTAATTGAGGGTATTATAATCATCTACATGTTGGGGGATTTTCAATGGGTTTTGCCATAAGATTTAGACACTTCCCATGCTTACTTTCCTCATGTTTATTGACTGAAATTTCCTGTTCAATATGCTACGTGTTAGTTATGTGTTTGCTTACTTGATTGATTGAAGAAACTTTGTTTTGATGGGTTTTGCCATAACATTTAGACACTTCCCATGCTTAGCTTTGTTCTTCATATGAGTTCTTGGTTTTTGATGAGTCTTGCCATAACATTTAGACACCTCTCATGCTAAGCCTAGTCTTATGTTATTCAAGTAGTAATTGATGATACATTGTGTGAATGGATTAATAGGTTTTGCAACATCTTTAGACACTTCCTATGCATGAAGACACGCACATGTCATACACACACATACATGCTTATATGCGTTATTCATCACTTATTTCACTTCATATGTACACACACTCCAACCCTTAGGGATTTCCATTCCTGAATTCCAGCTTGTTGTCTTTGTTTAGTTTCATTGTTGCGTGCTTTCATTTCCTTGTTTGTGGTTACTAGTTTAGTTTAGTCTAGTTTAGCGTAATCAACTCCTTCTCCCCTCTTTTCCGACTTGCCTTCGAACGAACCAGAGTCGACACACCTCCTTGCGGATCGACCCGTATTTGTCACGTCTTCACCGACACCGTGCACTTGTTGTATTTAAAATGAACACATCAAGAACAAAGTGGTGAATCTGAAGGCCTCCAACATCGCCGCGGTATTGAGAAGTCCTCGATGCAATAACAAGGTCCACAACTTGAGAAGACAAAGTTTGGAAAACAACTGGCTAAAGCAAGGGCGAGTGGAGATGACAAAGAGTGCGTGAAACTTTTGCTTTATCTTCTTGTCAATAACTTCATTTTCTGTGATGGTTTTCCTAGAGCAAAGAGATCGTACATGTTTGTGATCCAAAACCTGGGGGTAATGAGAATGTATTGTAGGATTGATATGGCCCCAATTATATCTAATCAAATTAACAATCCCTACTCAAATATGCAGCGGAGACAATAATAAGAATAAGTAGCGAAAGAGGCAATGCAAGCCACAAATGGACAAGACAATTTTATAGAGGGTCGGCACCCCACCTGGTTCCTACTTCCTCTCTTGTAAGGTCCATTCGATTCCACGAGCTCCGCTCACGTCTTAACTATCGACCTCCCGTTCCGGGCCGAGAGACAACGCCTTTACACCACGAACTCGCAAACAATCATCGCCAACCTCGAATCCTCCACAAACAATCCAAGAGAGATGATTTGGGCTTTCGTTGAAACCTTTACAGCTTTGACAAACAAGGTAAATTGAGTATTGGACATTCTAACTTGAGCGCACTTTGAGTATGATAAGGATTTGGATCAAAGGTGTGGAAGTTTAAGCTTGGAGTGTAGAGGATTGAGATTTCTTGAGTGGGAGAGTTGCTCTCTAGTGTATGAGGCAAATAGAAGTTAGAGACATGTGTAAATAAGGTGTGTAAATCTCTATTTATAAGCCCCTAAAGTTATATAGCCGTTGGAGAAGACTTGGTGGTTGTTTGTGCAAGATACACAAAACAGAAAACTTAAGTTCGGCAAATCTGTCTAAACTGGTCGACCGACACGGATCAACGATCGACTGTTTCCATGAAATGAAGGAAAATTCGAACTAACTTAAAACACGGTCGAACCAGACAACTATGACTTAAGTGAACAGTCGAACTAAATCTAGGGGCGGTCGACCGTGCTAAGTGTTTTTGTAAGACCCACTCTCCTGATTCTATAATAAGGTCCATCCTCATATTCCTACTTGTATGAATTGTGTTTATAATTTCCTTGTTGTGTTGCTTGTATATATTTTGTTTCGCGGAAGTTTCCTTTTTCGGGAAAATTTCCTCTTTGGTCAAGCAAGTGCGACTGGCCGGTCGGGTGCGCATTGAACCTTATCAATTTAACATTAGGTGAGTGTGGCTTGAGTTTTGTCTTGGCCATTGGGGCTAGTGCGTGGGAGTGCGTGTGGGGTCAGCTTGGTGAGGTGGTGCCTATTCATCAAGTGCAAATATTGGTTATTGCATGGATTTGGTAAGAGGAGATCATGGGAGATTTTGTTCCCATTGATGTGTGATTTGGTGGGTTGTTTTGGGCTTAGGTGTGAATATTTAAGCACAAACCCTAGCCATTTTTTATTTTGTCTTCTCTCTCCCTCTCACACGAAACCCACCTCTTCCCTCTCTCTAACATTTGGTGGCTGAGCACTCTAGCAAGTCAAGCAAGTGAAGGTGTTGGTGCAAGAGGCATCTCGTGGGCCTGCCTGGGAGGTGGCTGCAGTTGGTTCCAGCAAACTCCAGGAAGCTTCTCCACCAGTTTCAAGTATGCTTCTAGCCCAACAAGAGGATAATAAGTGGGGTTGTTGGATGAAGGTTCGTCCAACATCATGGGGTTATTCAATCACACGCTTGGGAGATGTTTACTGGTGGTGATCAGCCTTTTGGGTTGGTGGTGCCATGATTCCTTGGGTTGTCGTGGCTGGCTGAGAGGTTCTTCCCCTCCAACATGACTTAGGTACATATTACCAGGTGGAGACATTGGGGATGTGTGGCAGAGTCGTAAGGGAAGCTCTCTAGGTGCATGCATGTTCTTCCCTTTGTCGTCGTGTGTTACATCTTGTTGTTGCTGGACTCTTGACTTGTTGCCTCGATTACGGATGTGTTTCTGAAGCTGAATACACGATGTTGATTATGATTTAAGTGTTGGGTAGATGCATCACGGGCATGTGTAATGTGTTGTTGAGATCATGTCATTTTCTCATGGATTATTGTTGTTTAGGTGCATCATGTGCATGTAAATTATGAATAGAGATCTTATTACTATTACACGTTGTATTTTATGTCCTCGTACATCATGTGCATGAAGATATATTCCCATTTAGATCATGTTATCATTCCATAATTGACTTGTTGTCCAAATGCATCATGTGCACGTCTGCTTATCTGCAGAGACCTGGTTATTATTGCATGAGAATCGATTGCTGGCCGGATACGTCTTGTGCATGTATACTATCCAACGAGATATTATTATTATTATTACACATTTTATTTGTTGTCCTCATGCACCATGTGCATGTAGATATATATAAATCTACGCAGATCTTGTTCTTATTGCTTGATTTAACTGTTGCCTAGATACATCTTGTGCATGTGTATTATGTATCGAGATCTTGTCATTATTTCCATGTTTTATTCGCTGTCCTCATACACCATGTGCATGTAGATGTATATATAAGTACATTGAGATGTTGCTATCACTCCGTTGGTTATTGTTGCCTAATTGCATCATGTGTACGTATGATTATCCACTGAGAGCTTGTCATTCCTTCTTAATTTAATTGCTGATAAACGTGTATGTATATCTTGTTAGTTGCTGAGGTCATGTGTTTATATTTTGTGTGCTGAAGTAACGTTATGATGTGGATAATGTTTTGAGGTCAAGATTCGATGCTTTGCCTATCGTTCCATGATCTGCAGGTCGCAACACGTAGTGTGGTTCCTTTGTGAGTCAATTAGACATGGTTGTATGCTTGTGTTCTTGTTGCCTTTGCCTCATGGAGTAGGTGCTAGTTGTTGTTATATTATGCTTTGTTCCTACCTTTTGAGGTCCTCTTGCTCCTCATGTGGGCATCAGGATAACTTCTTATTAGTGATTGGATATAGTCTTATAGATAGCTTGCATTTGCATAATGACTAAAAAATGAATCTGCGCACATATGCTAAGGGACCGACAATCCTGATTAGAAGACCTCTATGTAGAGAGGTCGGCGTAAGTTAAGACCTGGACAGGCGCATTGTCATTTGTGACAGGTTGCGCATTCCCAGCGTCACGATGGAATCATATAGGTCACTTGCCGCGAGTTGGGGATGTCAATCCGGAAGATCGCTGGCTGTCGAGCATTGGGTCACTTTCAAGTGACCCACTTTTGGATTAGACCAGCAGGTCTGGAGGTTGGTTCCTATGCAGAGGAACCACTTCGGGTGGAACCCCGAGCGGCACAAGTGTGTAGAGTTGTCAACCGACGCAACTACGTAGAGTTGTGGCCCTTTTGTGTTGCATGAGTGGTAGATAGGTTCCATGCATAACTTCTTATCCTATTTTTGGACCCGAGGCATACGAGGTTTTCTTTATTGAAAACTCACGCATATTTGTTCTTTTTTTTGCCTCAGGTACTTAGGTTCTGGAAGGGGTAGACTGGAGGAGTTTCGAAGGATTCTATACACGAGGGACACGTCGACCAGATTCTTCCAGTTATCATTTTGCTTACGCATTATTTATGATGTATTTCCCTTTTTGAACTCGATGTAATGTTTTTGACTTTATTTACATATATGGATAATCTCCCTTATAGTTATATCATATGCTTAGTCTATCCATGTATGTTTTCATTTGGTACATCGTGTTGTGTCGTCTTTTATTGTAACTCCTCCGGTCGTCGTGGATGACTCTGATCGCGACAATTCGCTTGGTTACCCCAGTGTGCATGCCCGCAAGATCTGGGGTATTACAGTTTTGGCTAGGTAAAAGATTAGAGGTCGAACGCAACAAGGAAGTTAGTCTGACTGAAAATAACAGGCACTTTTGCCATACACAATTGTCTTCATCCGGTCGACCGCCATCAAGGCATCGTTTGACAGGTGGCAAAATAAATTCTATGGGTTAGGTAAATTTATACAAATACGACAAGAATAACGGTCATATGAAAATACATGAAACGGTCGACCGAAATGTCAAAAGTAGTCGACCGGTTGAGCTGGGAAAAATCACTTTTCGAGTTAACTATTAACTGATAGAAACGGTTGAATGGAAAACTCATTTCGGTCGATCGTTTTTCACAGGCAGTTTAGGTTTGGATTAAGTGATTTTCCGACTAAGGTTTGGATGATCTATTGAAGTCCAATTGATGTGAAATTTGGTGTGTGACTTCTACATGGAACCTAGTGTGTATGTGAATAGGTTACACCTCTTGTATTCTCAAGTTCACATAAATTCCTAAGACTCAAATAAAGGTAAAATTACATGTCTTCAAATAGCTTGATTACATGTCTCGATTTCATTCCATTCTTCCTTCGGTCTTGATCATCTGTAGATGTTAGTACTATACAATATATATTCTATGGATAATGTGTGCTACTATACATTTGGTTGTGATTAAGATTAGGGTAGTTAAATCATCACAACATAGATTAAGGCCTAAAAGCCAATAATCTCTCTCTTTTTTATGATGGAAAACCCATTCTTAATACTTGAAATTTAAATTTTGATTTTCACCTCTATATATGTAAACTATGCATATATTATTCTCCCCCTATGGATGTGCATAGTTTTTGTGCATGTAAACTATGATTTATAAATAAGGATAGATACATGACAATTAAGCTCAATTTGAATTTTCCTACCCCTTAATGATGTGCATTTTGCTCTTCCTAATTGATCAATGTATGAGATAAGTGATATGACAACTAAGCATTCAAATCCTATTGGAACCAATTCTATATGTTTAGGAGGATTAATAAAAAAATGTTAACCAACTTAGTAGTCTACATGCTTTGGTTCCAAACTCCTCTCGATAGTGCAACCGGCTTCGTATTCGACTTTGTAAGATTTGGCTGGTACTATCGATCTCCCATCTTCTAAGTGCCTACAAGTGTAGATTGAGGTACCCAAACAACTTTGGGTCCTTGAATGTTAGCTTTGGGAACCCAAACCATTTTGGTTTTGGGAGCTCACATACTTGAGGAACTATGCTTTATAAATAAATGCTTTCCATTTAAAGTAGTATGTGATACATGGTTTTTCAAGTTGGCATTATATCCTAAACCATGTTTGCCTAAGGATTGTTTGGACAACCTAAAAGCATGTCAAGCATTTTTGTTCCTTTAGTGAACTTTTCTAGATCTTTTCTTAATTGAATATTATATGCTCTAAGATCTACTTGTTTAACATTAATGGGTGTTGCTTTTAGACTAGCAAGTTATAATGCATGTGTTTCATGTCCAGCAAGCACCTCATTCTTCTCATTCATATAGTTTCAATTTGGCAATCGAGATCATTTATAAGCTTTCTAGCATTTTGTTCTTATCACAAATGATCTCATATTGTGTAACTAATTCATGAAATGCATTTTGAAGCTCATCAAATCTAAATGAGTCGTGATTAGAGCTAGAGCTTTGACTAGAATAAGATCTATTATAACAACAGTTAGAAGCTACCTCACTTTGTTCATCTTCAATGGCCATGAAGCATATGTGGGCAACTGCTCTTCTACTACTTGTATGGAGGATGATGATGAAGAATCATCCCATGTAGCTTTGTGAGCTTCCTCATTCTTTTCTTTTCTTTTCTCTTGCTCTTTTCCTTTTCTCTCCTTGTCTCCCTTCTCCCATTTTCACTCTTCTCCTTCTCCTTTTCTTCTTCCTTCTTCTCACTTCTTGTTCCTCTTCTTTCTTTCATTTCTCCCTTATCTTTCATTAGGAACTGGAAGAAATATTTTGCAAGGACTTCAATGTCCGCATTCTCCTCTCTTCTCCTTAGTTCATCGGATTTTGCATTGGAGTGCAATGTCATGGTTGAATTCTTCCCAGTGCCTTCTTTCTCTTTTCGATGATTAATTTGAATTTCATAAGACATGAGGTTTCCAATCAAGTCCTCCATCTTTAGTTAGGAAAGGTCATGTGCTTCTTCAATTGCAACGACTTTGTCTTCCCATTCATCATTGAGTGACCGGAGGAACTTCCTTGCAATGTCTCTGTAACGCCCCCGATCTCGCGGGTACGCACACTATGGAGGACTACATGTGTCGCGATCAGAGACATCCGCGACGACCGAAGGAGTTACAAAGACACCAAACAAGACTCGACGTCGCGGAACAACATACATGGATAGATTAACATAAAATATAACTGAAAGGAGAGATATTATCCATATATGGTAATAAGATCAAATACATTACATCGAGTTCAAAAGGGAAATACATCAATAGTGCGGAAGTAAAAGATAACTTGAAGACTCTGGTCGACATGTCCCTCGTGTACAGAATCCTCCGAACCTCGTCCAGTCTTTCCATGAAGGGACCTAAGTACCTAAGACAAAACATCAACAAATATGTGTGAGTTTTCGAACAAGGAAAACGCTGCATGCCCCAGGTCCAACAGATAAAGTACAGAGTTATATATGGGACCTATTTACCACACATGCAACAAAAGGGCAACAACTCTACATAGTTGTGAGGGGCGACAACTCTACATAGCTGCGCAATTCGGGCTTCACCTGAAGTGATCCCTCTACATAGGAATAAAAACAACAAGCCATGCTGGTCAGAGGTGGTCACTCGATAGAGACCCACCGCTCGGCACAAAGCGGTGCGATGGATAAGTGTCCCAATCCACCGAAATAACCCTACATGGTGCCATCGCGAACACGGGAACACCTACCCTGAGACAGAATGGCAGCGCGCCTACCCAGGACTAATCTTACACCTGACCTCTGAACATGAAGGTCTTTGCGAATAGGCCTCCCTACATAGAGGTCCTACTCGTGGCCCGTCGGCCCCAAAAGATACGTGCCCAAATTCATTTTATTAACAAATGCAATGCAAGCTAATAGATCTACACATCTCTATAGCTATACATTAGCCGAAATGAGCCCAATGTGATGAGTATACACATACTCTTGTCACAGCTCCAAATGGATCAGAAATGATACAATCACATCAGCAACTCCAAGATGCTGAATCGAACAAACCATCATAACCAAATTCAACAACACAAGCATGACAATACAACCTCGATATTTACAGGTCAGGTATATAAGTCATGAGGTGTGAGTTCCTGAATCTCAATATGCATTCACTCAAGGATGCATCAGATCAGTAAGATATATACCCAATAAACGTTATAAAACATACATAGCAGCAAAGGATATCAAGATTAGAATGCTACGACATGTTACATGGCTTAATCGTCTAGATTAAGACCCTAGATACAGTTATGTTCCCATTCATGACATGATCAGATATTTTACACGCATATATACATTGAAATCAGTAATTCCATTCATCAATTATGCATGGGAACAACATCAGAAGCTCAAGTACATCCATCTACCACCATGTATGCATGAGACAACGAATTAATCCACAACAACATGGCATATAACAAGTAGCATAAATAATGTATATATATAGATGTTATGATTGCGTCCTCATATGAAATGCATGTAACAATATGTGAGATCACTCCCAAGAAATCAGGTCATGAACATGAAACAAGAGTTGCTGGAACAAAGTTAGAACACATCAAACATTCAACACGTAATACTAATACCGATTTCATCAAATACATCCCTAAAATCACAACCATGCACATGAGCCACCCTGATCTATCCAACCACCAGCTTGGCTTACACCTAAAGGACATGAAGGGGTGAGGAAAGGGTTGAGGAAGTCTGGTCAAACATTTCCAGCCCAACAACCGTGCAAGAGACGCAGAAGTTGCACCAACCCAACATGCGGTCAGCCCACTCTTGCGCCTCCCATGCACAGGCCAGTCACGCTCAGCCAAACTCCATGCATCCCCCGCCTCCCTAGGGTCCCTTCCCACCCTACCAGATGCCAGCCACCATGAGAGATCAGCCGCACCAGCCGGCCACTCCGGAGCTACACGCCTTGGGGATGGAAAAGACTCTAGGCAGGTTGTGTGTGCACCAGCCACACCAGCCCACAACCCGAGCCCCCTTGCACTCAGCCTTGAAGTGACCACTCCCAGCCCTTGTCAGACCTCACCTGAGCTCACCGGAGCTCCGGCGTGCCTGGCTATACCCCCAGCCAACCCTCCTAACGCACCGAAACCAGCATGCGCTAGGTGGGAGAACCGGTTTGGTGGTGCAACCGATTGCACCATCGACCAAAGTGGTGTTGGCTGGCCCTCCAGACAACACCCCCACCCTCTACTCGACTCTTGGGCCTAAGGCATACCTGAAGTTGGAGAAAGAAGTGGTCAAGAGTTGCTGGAAGTTCGCCGGAGTGTGCTGATCTCAGGCCTTTCTTTAAGGAGTGTTGCTTCTTGTCTCACCGGAGTTGCAGCTTTCTAGAGCACCGCCTGAGTGGCCTGATCAAATGTCTTAGGAGTGGAGGAGGTGGAGAGACGTGATGAAGAGATGAAGAAGTGTGAGGGTTGGCTGGAACTAAGGAGCTTTTGTTGCAAACAACACTTTCATCAATAGTCTTCATGGCTATTCAAGCCACCTCAAAGCATGCAAAAAATGGCACCAGCAAGGACATCCAAAAGACACCCTTGAAAATGTGTGTAACTCCCAAGCATCCCTTCCAATTCCACGCCACTCCCACCTGGGCGCAGCCCAAAACCGTCCCTACAGTCACTTGGACCCAAATTGAGTCGATCGAGTTAAACAACTGCGCGCTCACCCGATGTGTCGCACCCGATCGACCAACAAGAAATCCGATCAAATCTACTCAAACAAACATGTCATAACACAATTTGACATTCCAAGAACTCAATTATGCATAACCGAGGAGAGTGGACTTATTACTATTAAAGCAGGAGAGCGGGTCTTACAGTCTCCCTTACTGAAATTTCTTCTAAGAAGTTTGAGAGAGTTAGTTATGTGAGTGAAGCGAGTGTTCATCTCGCTTATGTTCTCACCGGGGTGCATAGTGAAAATTTACTATTTATGCATGAGGGGAATAATTATAGTTTATTTGGTTGTATTATCTCTCTCATGATGCATTTGTAATATATGCCAAATCTCATAAGCGTCTCTGCAACCGTTAATGCTATTGTATTCTCCCTCATTAAACCAATAATAAAGAATATTCATAATACTAGATTTCATTTCATATTCTTTCATTTTAGCCCTAGATAAGATGGCTAAGTCTTCTTCGTTTGGAGATCTGTTTGGGTTTTGGAGAAAAAATCCAATACTTAAGGTCATTTGAAATCAAAAAAAAATTCATTCTATTCTTCCAATAATCATAGTTTGACTCATTAAGCAAAGGAGGCCTAGTTGTGCATCATCACTCTATATGATCAGATGATGATGCCATGCTAAATTATGGTTAAGTAGATGAAATTTAGCACGTATGCTCTGATACCAATAGTATGATCGATGTGTCCCTAATTATATATAATCAAATTAACAATCCCTACTCAAATATGTAGCGGAAACAAAGATTAAAACAAGTAGGCAAGGAGGCAATGCAAAACCGAAATGGACAATGTGATTATAGATGTTCGACACCCCACCCAGGTCCTACTACCTCTCTTGCAAGCTTAACTCGATTCCACGAGCTCCACTCACGTCTTCACTATCGACTCCCCATTCTGGGCTAGGAGACAATGCCTTAACACCATGAACTCTTAAACAATCCTCGTAGAGCTTGAATCCTTCTCTCACAATTCGAGAGGGATCCTTCGGGCTTTCACCAAAAACTTTACAGCTTTGACAAACAAGGTGTCTTGAGTATTGGACACTATAACTTGAGCACATTTTGAGTATGATAAGGATTTGGATCAAAGTTGTGGAAATTTAAGCTTGGAGTGAAGAGGATTGGCATTTCTTGAGTGGGAGAGTTTCTCTCTAGTGTAAGAGGCAAATAGAAGTTGGAGAGATGTGTAAATAAGGTGTGTAAAGCAATATTTATAAGCTCATAAAGTTGTATACTCGTTGGAAAAAATTTGGTTGATGTTTGTGTAAGATAAACAAAAGAGAAAACTTTAGTTCAACAAATCTGTCTAAACCGGTAGACCGACACGGGATCAACGGTTGACCGTTTCCACAAAATTAAGGAAATATTCGAATTAAACATAAAACATAGTGAAACCAGACGGCTATAACTTAAATGAACGGTCAAACTAAATCTTGGGGTGGTCGACCGTTCTGAGAGTTTGGTCAGGTGAAAGATTAGTTGTTGAACGCAACATGGATGTTTGTTCCACCGAAAATAACAGGCACTTTTGGCGCACATAATTGTCTTCATCCAGTCGACCCAAGTTAAGGCATTGTTAGACCAGTGGCTAAATACATTCTAAGGGTTGTGTAAATTTATACGAATATGACCGTTGGAGAATACGTGAAGAGTAACGGTCATATGAAAATACATGAAACAGTCGACCAAAAGGTCAAAAGTGATCAACCGGTTGAGTTGCGAAAAATCACTTTTCGAGCGAACAATTAACTGATAGAAAAGGTCGAACGGAAAACTTGTTTCGGTCGACCGTTTTTCATAGGTAGTTTAGGTTTGGATTAACTTATTTTCCGACTAAGGTTTCAGTGATCTATTGAAGTCCAATTGATGTGAAATTTGGTGTGTAACTTCAATATAGAACCTAGTGTGTATGTGCATAGGTTACCACTCTAGTATCCTCAAGTTGCCATAAATTCCTAAGACTCAAATAATGGCAAAATTACATGTCTTCAAATGGCTTCATTACATGTCTTGACTTCATTCCATTCTTCCTTGAGTCTTGATCACTTGTAGATGTTAGCACAATACAATATATATTCTTTGCATAATGTGTTTTACTCTACATTTGATTGTGATTAAGAATAGGTTAGTTAAATCATCAAAATATAGATTAAGGCCAAAAAACCAACACGTATGCCTGGGCAGAGGTAGTTCTCGGGGACATGATTGATGACATAATAACAGCCAGTAGAGATTTGAAGAAAAGGAAATCTACCAGCTGAGTTACTCGTGGTGAGGGGAACGTGGACGGATGTGTGACCATACTTTAGGTAAAGAAAATAATAATTTCAATCATTTTCCCTGAAACAACATATCAAAACTTGATTCAGGTGTGACTCTGTGCGAAGATAAAAGTAGAGAATGAGATACCACCATGTTTCTCAGTAAAGAACCAGTGGAGTTCCTTAACTGGGGCAAGGAATACATGGAGGGTGTCGAAAATGCAGGGCATCTCCCTCCTCAAAATAGCCAGTGAAGAAGTTGAGTTGAGAGAAGAAGATAAGCTGAAATCATCTAAAAATGTAGGGACATGTGAGGACCCTGAGGTCAATGAACGCGTTGAGCCTAGAACCAGTGGCGATCGACGAATCGCCAACATTGCCTGCTACGTTCTGTCTCAGAGGATCATGGTGGGTGCCCACGACATTCTAAGGGACCCTCTACAAGACGAGGTCAACTATAAGGAGCTGAAATTGAGATGGCTCAAGGTTGACCACACGATCAAGGATCTGTAACAACAACTGGGAGAGAAAGACAAAGAACTGGGAGAGAAAGACAAAGAATTTGGTGATAAGGACAAAGAAATAAATTTTAGATAAGAAAGGTCAATGGAATACCTGCAAGGTGAGAAAGATGGAGACGTCTTTCCAACATTTACCTAGTACACCTAGCTAGAGAGAACATCACAGGTAGAGCACAACAACAAAGAAATCAGTAAGGACACATTCTGATGCCTACAGAATGTGCCTCCACATTCCAGGTCGAAGCGGCAGATGTCTACACCTATGAAATGGTATGTGTCCCTTTAAACCCATGAAAATAAAATCTATCCTTTAAAAAGAACAAATTTGTGCTTCAAAACACAGTGTTATTCTTTGAGGGACAAGTTTGAGCATAAAACGACACATGTGTACTTCTTAGGACACGTATGTCCTTAAAAGGATGTAGGTGTCCTTCGAAGGACACAAGTGTCTCATGAAGGAGACCGTGTGGACACTGGTGTGTGTTAGATTGACTGTGTCCCTTGAAGGACACTGTTGTCTTTCAAGGGACACCAAAGTGTGAATCAAACACGAATTTCTACAACATTCATTGAGAATTTGCGATACTGATGCTATTACATTATATTAAACAGGATGAATCTTGAATTCATTAGTGGACAAGAAGAAGAGAAGATGAAGCACAAGATGAGACAAGGGGGGAATAAAAAAAGAAAATAGAAGAGGAAGTGGAGAAGGCAAGAAAAGATGTAGCGGAGGAGAGGAAGATAAAGGAAGAGGAGAAGGAAATAAAAGAACCAGAGGAAGAGAAAAGAAGAGGAGAAGGGAAGGAAAAAATCATAGGAGGCAAAGAAGAGAAGGAAGAGGAGAAGGCAAGAAAAGACAAAGCAGAGGAGGAGAGGAAGAGAAAGGAAGAAGAGAACAAAGAAAGAAGAAGGAGAGGAGGAGAAAAAAAGAAAACGAGAAGAAGAGAAGAAGAGAAGAAATTGGAGAGAAACGAAGAGGAGAAGAATAAGGGAGCAGAGGAAAAGAGGAAAGAAGGGGAGAAGAAGAAACAGGGGAGGAGAAAAGAAAGAAGAGCAGGAGAAGAAAGAAGTGTTGGTTTTTGTCCTTAATCTATGTTTTGATGATTTAATCAACCTAATTTTATTTATAATCAATGTAGAGTATCACACATTATGCATGGCATATATTTTGTATTGTGCTAACTTCTACAAGTGATCAAGACTCAAGGAAGAAAGGATTCAAGTCAAGACATGTAATCAAAGCTCATTTGAAGACATGTAATTGGTATTTCTTTTGAGTCTTAGGAACTATGTGTACTTGAGCATAAAAGAGTAAAAATACTACATAAACACACACTAGGTTCCTTATAGAAGTCACACACAAAATCTCAGATCATTTCGACTTAAATAAGTCACCCAAACATAGACCAGAATTCACTAAACCTAAACCAAAAATTCCTATGCAATTTCGGTCGACCGAAATGCGTCAGGATGACCGTTTGATCTTTTATAAAATAGTGAATTTAACATCCCGACCAGTCGACCGTTTAGACCCTATCGATCGACCGTCTACATGTGTCATTTGACTGTTAGGCTTGTCGTATTATACCAACGGTCGTATTTGTATAAACTTATCCAAACCCCAAAATTCACTTAGCCTCTGACCGATCATTTGAAACATTCTTGTCTATCCAGAACTTACTGGACATTTCCGGTCGATCGTTACAATGTCGCCGGTCAACCGTCTAGAGTATTTCTCTTGAACCCAAGAATCCTTGCTAATTCTCGGTCGACCGTTCCACTCTCTTGTTCGACTTTTAACTTAAGTGAACTCAGTTATAGCCTGTTTTCATTCGACCTTTCCCCTCTTGGTCGACAGTTCCTTGTTCGGTCGACCGTTTGACCCGTCCGGTCGACCAAACCGGCACTGAAAAGTGTGCTGCAGTTTTCTGTTTTGTGTTTCTTGCACAATTCTTCACCACACTTAACCCGAACGGCTATAACACCTTAGGAGCCTATAAATAGATGTTCCCAACCTTGTTTAGAATAGCTCTCCCACTACTATTTGTCTCCTACACTAGAGAGAAAGGTCCAAACACTCAAAAGCTCAAACCTTCCACACTTTAGTCATCAATTCGATATTCACTTAAGTGTGCTCAAGTTTAGAGAGTATTGTTCCACTCAAATTGTTTATCAAGTAGCAAGGTTCTTGGTGAAAGCCCAAGACACTAGTATAGACTTCGGTGAGATCCCAAAGTGATCCTCCCGGATTGTGAGAGAAGAAATCAAGCTAGCGAGGATTGTTCGTTGAGCTTGTGTTGTACAAGGCTTAATCTTGGCCCGGAATGAGGTTGTTAGTGAAGACATAGGCGGAGCTCGAGGGAATCGAGTGGAGCTTACAATAGAGGAAGTAGGCGGGAGGCCGAACCTCTATAAAATGTTCTGAGTCATTTTGTGGTTTGCATATTGTCTTCTTTACTTGCTTATTTCTTTTAATTTCCAATGCACATCTTTGATTGAGAAGGTAGAGTTTAATTAACCCTAAAAGTGATTAGACATTCCAACCATACACGATCCTACATTTGGTATCAAAGCTTTGTGAGCTAAATGCATACTTAATCGTATTTTTAGCATGGCATCCACATCTAATCATGTAGAGGGATTATGCACCACTAGGCCTCCTTTGCTTAATGGGTCAAACTATGAATATTGGAAGAATAGAATAAAGATTATCTTAATCTCAAATGACCTCAAGTATTGGATTTTCCTTCAAAATCCCTACACATCCCCAAATGAAGAAGAATTAGCCTCATTATCTAGGGCCAAAATGAAAAAAATTGAAATGAATTCAAAGAATATTAACATCTTCTATTGTGGCCTTAATAAAGGTGAATACAATAGAATTTGGGATTGCGAAAGTACTTATGAAATATGGCATAAATTGCAAATACATCATGATGGTCATAGCAAAACTAAGGAAACTCGCATTAGTCTCCTCATGATTAAGTATGATTTTTTTCTATGCAAATCGGTGAGAACATAAGCGAAATGAACACTTGCTTCACCGATATCACTAATTCTCTCCTGGTTCTTGGAAGAAAAAATAGTGAAGGAGAAATGACAAGGAAGTCCCTCCGGTCACTCAACAACGACTGGGAAGATAAGGTCGTCACAATTGAAGAAGTGCATGATCTTTCCAAATTAAAGATGGAGGAACTCCTTGGAAACCTAATGGCTTACGAACTTCAAATCAACCATCGAAATGACAAAGAAGCCTCCAAGAACAAACCAACCTTTGCTTTACATGTAAATTTTTTGATGAACCAAGGAGAAGAGAGGAGAATGAGGACATTGATGAGCCATGTCAAATTTGATTGATTCGGTTATAATACCGCAAGTGCACGGACGCGATGAAGCGTGGGCAAGTACCGGTCGAGTCCACAGGCAGTGTGTGCGAGTTTGAACCCACCATACTTGAGTGGAAAAAGAAGTGACAGAAATGAGGTTGGATTACACTATGATGCGTATGAAACTAGAAAATAAACCCTTATGGGGTAGAGAAACAATGTGGAAATGAAAGATTAAGCAAGGAATAAACATAAAGGAAATTGCACCGAAGGAAAGACCACAATGTAAAGAACAAGAATTAAACTAGATTGAATGAAAGATTGCAAGGTTTCTCCTGTTCTCCTCCTCTACACTACAAATTAAGAAGCTAAAACCTACTTTAATAAACAAGAAATAAAACCTACTCTACTAAACAAGAAAGTAAACTAACCTAACGAGGAGAGTGAGGAAGAAGAAAAAAGGAGGCATTACAAGTCTATTTATAGAAGAAATAAGGATTTGGATGGATCTGGAAATAACCGGATGGCTAAAAATCACATTTGGATGTTGCAAAGTGCTATAACCCAACAACCCGACCCGCCGGAGAGAACCAGCTGTCAAACTCTTAACAGGATCTGCCACTAGCGGATCACGTTTGTCTTATCGCCTCTAAATTCTGACCGCGGCTTTAGTTAACATAATAAACATGTGGGGTGCGCCCGGACCTGTTGGTTCGAGCCTGTTTTGTTTTAATTGCTTATTTACTCCTCAGGTTATGGATTTTTATGACACAATATATTTCTTTATACTGTGGTCCCTCTGTGTTTTCAGTCTAGTCATTGGGCATTACAAACATGTCTAAAAGCCTTCCAAACCAGTCAATTCTTCTTGCATTTTGGTCATTTTCTCTTCCTTTCTCTTCTTTAATGTCCTAACCGTGAAACACATCAAACAAACACTCGAGTAGCATAAATATGTGGTAAAATAAAGGATATATAGCATGATGCAATCTATGATATGCTACTAATCATTAAATAAGCTTGTGAAGATGAATTTTGGCTAATGTCTATGAATGAAGGGCTAAACAAATTTTCTGGGAATGTTGTTTAGAAACTTGTTCCAAGACACAAAGTTGAAACCATAATTTGTGCCAAGTGGGTTTTTTGAAACAAACTTGATGATAAAAGAAACATAGTTCGAAACAAGGTAGACTCGTCACTGAGGGCTACCACCATGAAGATGGGTTAGACGTTGATAGGACCTATGCTCTTGTAACTCGTTTGGAAGCTATAAGATTGTTATTACCATATCCATCATTCATGGACATAAGCAATTTAAAATGGATGTGAAGACATCTTTTTTAAATGATTTTACCATGGAATAAGTTTATATTGCTTAACCTCCCAGGTTTGTGAATTCTATTACCCGGATCACGTGTCCATGCTTAAGAAGGTTGTTTATGCTATCAAACAAGCTCCTAGAGCTTCTTCAAGAGGTTCAAGAATTAACTTCTTGTTTGAGAATAGTTTCACAATGAGTCAAGAAGACACAACTTTTTTATGAAAACCAAGGGTGAGATTTATTAATGCATGGTTCAAATATAATGTCGATGATATCATTTTCGGTTATACTAATATCTTCCATGCAAGGATATCTCTAAGTATATGCAAGGTAAGTTCGGGATGAGCTTAGTATGATAACTTAATTTCTTTCTTGGACTTAAATTCAAGCGAACAAAAGCGGGGAAACATTATAAGCCAAGGAAACTACACAAAAGAACATTCCAAAATATTTGGGTTTGAAGAAAATAAGCCCCAAAATATTCCATTGGGAAAAATCTTGAAACTAGACAAATATGAAAATGGTAAAGATGTGGGCATGAAGAAATATTGTGGTATGATTGGTTAAATTCTATATTTGATTGCTAGTAGACCTGATACAATGTTTTGTGTTTGCTTTTTGCTTATTTTCATGTTTTTAAAAAGATCTAATTTGAAATTTTGAATGCTTTCAAAAGGATTTTTCGCTATCTCTAAAGAACTCTAGATTTTTTTTGTTTTATCCAAAGTGAAGATCCATTTATCTAATTGCCTATATTGATGTTGATTATGCCACTTGTGCGTGCGATCAGAAGGGTACTAGTCACATATGTCAATTGTTGGGTATATCTTTGGTTTCATGGTTTAGTTAGAAACAAAATAGCATTGCACTTTCCACAACCAAGACTGAGTATATAGCTACCATATGTGCTTGTGAACAAGTCTTATGGATGAGATGAACACTCAAAGACTTGAGACTAGAGTTTCAAACTATTTGAATATGTTGGATAATACGTGTTCCGTAAGTCTTGCTAAGAATACAATTTTGCATTCAAGACAAAAGCATATAGAGGTTAGACATCATTTTCATAGATATCATACTTTTAAAGGTATTGCACTTCAATTTGTTCCTACATGTGATCAATTAGAGGATATCTTTACTAAACCTCTTATTGTCGTTAAATTTAAGAAGATAAGACAGGAACATGGTATGATTTGTTGAACTTCCATAGATCATATTTCTTGTTTTCACAATGATTCATGCACTTATCTTTGATGTATTTCATGTAAAATTGCCTTAAATTGTCAAAACATATGAACTACCAAAATTCGGATGACTAGATCTCTAACCAGTCACATAACTGTTTTGGTCAATGTTGGCAAATACATGATCAAATGTTCAAAACTTCCATCAGACAACGATATATTTGTCCATATTGTACCCCTACATTTCTCCTCTAGTGCAAGTTTGGATGACTTAAATTATTTACATCGTCCGTTGCCATAAGAATTGATAAAGATTGAAATTCTAACAACATCTTCCCTTGCCAATCATCTAAAACTCTTATGCTCCATTTTTCACTCTGTTTTTACCTCAATTTCATCGAATGACAATATTCCCTCTGATTTCCAGTCGTTTAAATGATTTTGTCCAGTTTTTTCTATATTTTCTGGAATTTTCTCCTATTGATCGTTGTCCACTTGTTCAGGCAGCTGACCTATTGTTTACGTCATCCGAAAGCCCATAAATTCATTCAGCTTTTCACCATTCGAACAACCTTGACAAGGTCCAGTTGTCAGAATATGATCGTTATACCTATTTTGGTCATCCAAAAATCTATTAAAAGGGTCTGATATAAAGCCTTCCAAACCATTACAATTTTGTCATCCCTTTTGTTCTCAAATGGCTCTAAAATTCAAAGGTAACACCACCTGTAAGACCCACTTTCCTGATACTATAATAAAGTCCATTTTTATCCTTCATACTCGTGTGATTGTTTGTTATGTTGCTTGCTTGTGTTTGGGTGTTTGTCCTTGTTTCGGAAAAGTTTCCATTTTGGGGAATTTCCATTTTCAGGAAAAGTTTCCTTTTCGGGAACAATTCCTCTTAGGGAAAATCCCCCTTCGGGGAAAGTTTTCTTTTTGGGAGAAGTTTCATTTTTTGGAGTAGTTTTCTTTTTGGTTGAGCGGGTGTGGCACGTTGAGCGCATGTGTAACTAGGCTCGACCAGTTTTACTTTGGGCATGTAAGACGTTGGATTTGGAATTCTCTTTGCCACATGGGCTGGTGCATTTATAATTGATGAGTCAGCAATCAAGGATGCAAATCTCATGGATTAGTGTGGAGAATTCGGTGGGAGCATGTGGGAGAGATATTGCAAGATCTTGTGGATCTAAGAAGATTTGGTGCGATCATGGGCCCATCTTGGGCTGATATTTTCTGGCTTGGTTTGGGGCAGCTTGAAGGAAGGTGTATGGGGTTTCTCCTAGCAATTAGGAATGTTTTCGAATGGAGAATTTGGTTGGGGATGTGAGATCATGCTGAATTGAGATTTGGTATGATTTGGTGCGCATGATTGGTTTGTGATTTGGAAATTGGGACGTGTGGATTTAAGTGGGCCACCCAAGCTGTTTTTGGCACACTTTCTGCTTCCCTCCTCACACACCAATTCCCCCTGCTCCTTCCTTTCCCTCTTTGGTGATCAGGCAAGTCCTCAGGTAGCAACTCCGCCGATAGTAGCAACTTCTGGCGAGTTAAGTGCAACACGTTTCAGCTTGCATGGTGATTGAATCAATTATAATAACCGCAATTGCACGACCGCGTTGAAATGGTGGCAAATATGGGTCGATCCACAGGGAGGTGTGTCGACTTTGGTTAGTTTGAAGGCGAGTGGGACACAAGGTGGAGAAAATGTGATTACATTACACTAAACTAAGAATGACAAACAATAAAACAAAACACCATAGGGGGTAGAGAAAGAATGTGAATGCAAAAATTTGTAGGTGTGTGTATTCAATTGTGCTCGTCACAACATGTAGTACATGAAAACCATAAAATTAAATCCAACTTTGCCTCCACATGAAATAAGATAACACATTATCATTAAAACATACAAGACAATAATTGGAATGAAGCTAAATCAACTCATGCATAATGACCAAAACCCCACTATGTCTCCACATAAATAACATTTACACAATCATTAAAACATACAAGACATTAATTAAGGTGAGGGCAACAAGAGTACATGCAACCACAAGTCATGTCTCCTTTATCAACTCCATCCTTATCCTCACCTCATCATTCCCATAAAATAGGCCCACTAATCTAAGCATGAGCTAAGCTTCATTCAAGAGCATTAGCACATCAAAGATAAGAGTAAAATCCCATTAGATGGTCATGGAAATCATGTAAGGCTCAAAGGATTAAGATAACACACACACGCCTAATACAATACATAATCATATCACACTCTTCTCCACCCCCCAAATGGGGATGGACCACTCACTAATCATTAATCTAACAATCATATAAAGAATGGAAGACATTCTAATTATACTATGACAAAGAAAACAAACTAAACATGCAAGTATGAAAACAAAAGACAATATAAAACTAACAAACTATGAAGAATTATTTTACTTATATGACTCACATTACAAGTAGCATTCTTCTCCACCTTGAGTTTTTTTGCTTCAAGACTTTTACTCCAAGTAGAGAGAACGCCACCAAGCAATGGGTAAATACACATGAGGAGGAAAAGTTCTATTTATAGCCATAGAAAAAAGTAATCCGGGACCATCCCCTGGTATGGGACTAAACGTATACCAAAAATAGACTAAATACAACCTAATAGATGACCCACCAAAGTTTTAGCGGATCTAGACCAAAACCGATCGCGAAACAGGGGTCGATATTGTCTGGATCTGGCCTTGTTTTGCAGTGTGGTTGTTTGGCTTCATGTCTTCATGTGTGATGCATCCAAATAGGTTGTTGGAGCTCAAGACCGAATCGAATTGCCAAAATACTCCTCATGATCGTGTGGAGTTTCTTGATTTGCTCATTGGTCCTTTGGGCTTACATCCGGGTCCTTCCCTCTTGCATGTCAGTCCCCAGGTCTTGCAACTCAGTCCTTTTCCTTGCTTTTGAATCCTTTTTGTGACTCTTCTCCTTAAACCTGCATATTCCTGAAACTTAAACATTAAAGTCCTTACGTAGCATTGTTTAGGTGAAAGATAACGGATATAAGACACAAATGTATGCATGATATGATGTCAATTAAATACCCCCACACCTAACTTTTGCTAGTCCCAAGCAAAACAAAGAAAGGGAAAATGAAAGAAAAGGAAAAATCATTCGTAAAACAGGGAAATCCTAACTCACTTTCGTAGGAATCACGACTGCACTTATCACGTGCAACAAGCTGTTAAACCTCCTTGTCGCCAAGGAGGAGGAGTGTTGTCTCCTGAGGGTTTTCAGCGGATATACCCACAAAATCCGAACATTGATGCATTATTCAATCTAGAACTCAACTCGATGGACTCATTTTTGTCGATCATTCGACACGGTAATCCTACGGGCCAACTCTATATATGTATCCAATCCTCACACCTAGCCTAATGAATCATTCGTGCAAGTTAATTATGGACTTAAGTGAAAGACATGGACAACCTTAACATCCACAAATGATACAAAGTGTCAAGTCCATTAAGGCTCTTATTTGCATTACCAAAAAAAATTCTTTTCTTTTTGTTTCTTTTTGTTTCTTTTTTTGTTACTTTGTTTTACTAGTTGGTGTGTAATTCTCCGAGGGTCAGGTTTCGTGCATCATTGCCTATGAGGACTTACACTATCACATACACCTTTGCCCACATCTCCACATAGGGCAATACGTACCACCCGTGTAACGGGAGTTCGGTCGGTGCATCCCCAGTCAGATGACTCGAAAGACCCAGGCACAAAGTCCCCTCAGACCTTATTTCATGAGTGATAGGAATCGTGCGAGAAGAGAGAACACCTACTCACTTATTTCTTATCTACACATGAACCAAAACCCCTACACTTAATGTCTCATAACAAAATTTATAGGGTCCTTGACTACAACAAACTTCCTTATATTAACAGACACGAATTATGGACTCACTAGGTTCAGGGTGGACTTCTTTAAATGTTTGAGTACTGAAACCCTACAATTACTCGCCCCCTGAGGGAAAATCGGGGTGCATCCTTACGACTCAGTAAGACCTAAAGCCGGTGTACTAAATATCCTAATGCATCAAGTTCAAGATAATTTTGGGAGCTTCTTTTACTTGGCCTCTCCAGGGTTTTGCACATGCCAAACACACGCAAAACCCACAAAACTTTTTCTTTCGCAAACACATGATGATTTTGAAAGAAATGTCAAAATTTTAAAGCACAAGACAAGCAAAAGAAGACAAGTCACCCAAGGATCATGGCAAGCAAATATATCGATATTAAATGCAGCACACTAACATGACCCTAACAATACAAATAAAAGAAAACAAAACAAAAGGAAAAGACTCAACTATGTACACACGTAAAACACACCCCCATCACACTTACTTCATGCATTGTCCTCAATGAACGTGAGCATGATACAACATGGAGTTATGCATTAAAAAGAAAAGATCTCACCAACGTGAAGCACAAAGGGAAGTTCATGGTTATGTTGATGGAAACAACCCTGAATTCTCCTCAAAACCTTTGAGATGCTAAAGAAGGGGTACAAATACGTGAAAGAAATAGAACCCAAATACACAAGGGTTGGGGCCCACAACAATCAATGCTCGCTCATGGAGTCTTTTATTGTACTTTATTTTTTGAATATAACTATCTACAACAATAAATTCCCATCTTCATTTGTCAAAGGACATCAAATGAGAACCTCAAAAGTGGGTCAATGCACTTGGAAAGGGAACATGACACCACGTTGGTCCAGAATACTCATGTTTGGGCCCCCTCACAAAGATCACAAGATGAAAGGAGAGGTTCGTGAATTAGACGCAAAGGCGTCTCATTCGAATGATCAAACTGAAAGAGCTTGAACCTCTCAAGAGTTTGGGAAATATAAGGCAACTGAAGATATGATTGTCAATCCAAACTCTTCAACCAACCGACTAGTGGGTCGGAACGAGGTCAAGAACCTCGTTATGCATGTCCGACTCACCAGGCGAACAGAAAGTGGGTCTCTTTCCCAAGGTATCCTCCAAGGAACAATAGTGAGAGGCAAACTCTCATCAGGTCATTTGAAATTAAGGGTACTAGGGAGCTCATGCTCTACCAGAGGTGAGTACTTAAAAGGCACAACATAAAGATCATGTGGCTCAAGGGCCACGTGACAAAAAGATAAGGCACAATCCTTTGCCGACTCATAATGAAGTTGGTCCATGATTGGCATCATATCATGCATACATTTGTGTCTTATATCCATTATTTTGAGCCTAAACAATGCTACGTAACGAGTTTTGTGTTTGAGTTTCAGGAATAAATAGGATTGGGGAGAAGATGCATAAAGGACTCAAAAGCAAGGAAAATGAGTAAGTTGCAAGACTTATGGACTGAGATGAAATAGAAAAGGACCCGGATTTAAAACCAAAAGGATCAATGAGAAAATCAAGAAGCTCCACACCTTAATGAGGAGTATTTTGCAATTAAATCTGGGTCCAACCATCAACAACCGAATCCGGGTCCAACCATCAACAACCGAATCGGATACATATATAGAGTCGGCCCGTAGGCCAGATGTATGGACTGGATACAATGATCAACAAAAATGATCCATGGAGTCGAGTTTTTAGATTGAATAATGCATCAATGTTCAGATTTTGTGGGTATATCCGCTGAAAACTCATTGGAGACAACACTCCTCTTCCTTGGCGACAAGGAGGTTTAACGGCTTGTTGCACATGTTAAGTGCAACCGTGATTCCTACGAAAATGAGTTAAGATTTCCCTGTTTTTCGTATGCTTTTTTTTCCTTTTTTTTTCATTTTTCTCTTACTTTGTTTTGATTGGGACTTGCAAAAGTTAGGTGTGGTGGTATTTGATTGGCATCATATCATGCATACATTCGTGTCTTATATCCATTATTTTGAGCCTAAACAATACTACATAACGAGTTTTGTGTTTGAGTTTCAGGAATAAATAGGGTTGAGGAGAATATGCATAAAAAGACTCAAAAGCAAGGAAAATGATTAAGTTGCAAGACTTATGGACTGAGATGAAAGAGAGAAGGACCTGGATGTAAAACAAAAATGATCAATGAGAAAATCAAGAAGCTCCACACCTTAATGATGAGTATTTTGGCAATTAAATCGGGGTGCAACCATCAACAACCGAATCGGGTTAATCAAACACCTAGAAATCAAGCCAAAATCAAAACACCCAAAATCCGACCCGATCACGCCCAGTTAGACCGCCAATTGGCTGTCCCACACCGCTAATTGGCGGTCCATTGTGTCCCAAATTACACGTGATTTGGTTGGGTGTTGAATTAAGTTGTTTTTTATCCATTTGTGGTATGTCTTTTAGTCCCATACCGGGGGATTATCCCGGATTACCTTTTTCGATGCCTATATATAGAACTCTTCCTCTCCTTTTGTATTCAGCCATTTCTGGGTGGCATTCTCTCTACATGGAGTAAGCCTTGGAGCAAAAACTCAAGGTGGAGAAGAATGCTACTAGTAATGTGAGTCATTTAATAAAATAATATTTCATTGTTTTGTTCTCATGTTGTTTCTTTTTTATTCATGCTTAGCTTAGTCTTATTTCTTTGATCTTAGGCTAAATTAGTTAGAATGTCTCCTTTCTTGTTTAGTTTATTTGCTAGAATAATGTGTAGTGAGTAGATCCATCCCTTTGGGGGGTGGAGATGATGTTCCTATATATTGTGAAGTTTGGATGTTTTATGAATCTTTTGATTGTGTAGACTTGCATGTTTTGTATTTTCATTGGGGGTATTTTAATCATCTACATGTTGGGGAATTTTGATTGGTTTTCCATAAGATTTAGACACTTTTCATGCTTAGTTATCTCATGTTTATTGACTGAAATTTCCTGTTGAATATGCTACATGTTAGTTATGTGTTTGTATTTGTATATGCTTGGTTGATTGATTTAAGAAACTTTGTTTTGATGGCTTTTGCCATAACATTTAGACACCTCCCATGCTTACCTTTGTTCTTCACATGAGTTTATGGTTTTTGATGAGTCTTCCCATGCATTAACCTTACCGATGGCTGTGCACTTGCGGTCTAAATTTAAAACGAAGAAACAGTCCATGTTTTTCTCAATTGGAATCGAATCCTCCACCAAGTGATCGTGAATTTAAACCCCAAGTCCCTCAGACTGACTAGGAGTTTGACTTTGAAAGATTGTGCTTTGAATTTGTGGATGTGGTGGTGGCTCGATATCAGAAGATAAATCCTCATGTTGACAAGAAAAGTTACCATTCTCACATTCACGTAATTGTTGCGTCATTTGACTCGCTTGAAGTGCCATATTTTGTATGGACTGTTGAGTGGTTTCCATGAACGTAAAGAAAGTTTGTTTCAAGGAATCTGGTATACGGTCAACTATGAGGTCCAAGTTAGTGCTTGGGAAATTTTGGGGTTGGGTGTTGATGGGCTGAGAATGAGTCCAATGATTCGGAGTAGGGTGTTGGTAGAATTCTAGGTATTCGGGAGGTGGATACTGGGGTGGGCATGATGTATACAAATTTGAATAAGTATTGTCTCTCCTGGAATAAGTATCCCTCTCAGGTTGTACGCAGATGCGTAATGGTCATATTAAGCATTTTTGGAAAACGTATGCTCATACTCAGGCTCTGGGGAACATAAGGACATTCCTCGATAACATGACCACTTAAACCACAACAGTCACACGGTACGACTACTGGAGCCACCGGTGCACTCATGTCATCTACCGCACGCATGAAAGAGGCCAAAGTTTATTGTAGTGTCGCAGTTTGTTGACCAGCATATGATCTGACATAACTAGATGGTGGTCTAGCAGTCGGTGCCTCTCTCATATTATCCCAATCTGAAGATTGTTCAGCGACACAATTACGATTGTCCCAACCATACGGGGTGTTTGTTTGAGGCACCCCAGGTTGCATGGGTCCGGAATACCATGGAGAATTTTCCTGGTCCCAATAATGATATGATGGTCGCCCATGTAACCATCAATTACGCCAAAGAGCTCTCGAGTCGATCACTCTCAGCACCACGAGGCCAAGCTCGCAAAAAGTGCTCGACTCGGCCCTAAAATGCTACAAAGAGTGTAAAGGGGAGGAGACTAGAACGTAGAAGTAGGTGAGAAGAAGATGACTCAGAGGAGAAAGGAAGAACCCCTAAAGCTAGCATGGGTAGTGGGAGAGGGTAGAAGCTTGATCTAGCAAGCACGACTCATACAACTTATGGCTATAGGTCCTTAGGCTAGTCGACACCTAACTTTGAGTTCACTAGTCTCGACACGCCTCACCCCCTACAACGAAGACCACAATGCCCAAAAAGTGATACCAGATCCGGAGATCCAGTACCTCCTACTATCGACAAGGCAGGTGACGCCAATCAGGTCATGATGGTCTCAACTCGATCACTCTCCTAGTGCGTCTGAAATCCTTAGGGCCAATGTCTACTTGGTTTTAGAATTAAGGTTTTGATTAAGAGTGATTTTTGGGGCAAATGAAAGGGTGATGAAATCCCCCACCTTATCTTGTATGTGACAGCCCCCCCTTAGTAGCATTTTGATTCTTAATCTACCAATCAACTCTCCAATCAAATGCTCACCTCACTCTTGTCCCAATGCACCTTCCTAACTAATGCATTCTTAAACCATGCATGAGTGAGAGAATGGGTGCATGTACCTTACGCCAACAATAAACAACAAGAATGTAAAGAAAAGAAAGATGAGTGCGTGCAAGGTCTACATATGATGCATGACCTAAATGGCAATCAATCTACTCATTTGCTTTGAGTTTTAAGGTCCAAGTTGATTAAATGGACTTGATTGTTAATCTGGGAGCAAACTATAAGTGAAAACATTCAAAATTGAGCTCCAGATGACCTAGTGAAAGTAGAAACAACCAGAAAAAGTAAGAAGGATTTTAGTGTTCACCAGGCCGCTAATTGGAAGTCCAGCACTGCTGATTGGCGGTCATTTTGCTCCTGTTCCCCTCCCGACTTCTCCTGGCGCCATCTCTTGATCTTTGAAGCCTCCTGAAACAAACAAAAATTAAAACCACACGAATCATCCAAACCAAAGTCTGGACAGAACACCTCCCCGGCAACGGTGCCAAAAACTTGATTGAAGCAATTATAATAACCGCAAGTGCACGACCACGTTGAAACGGTGGCAAATATGGGTCCATCCACAGGGAGGTGTGTCGACTTTCGTTAGTTCGAAGGCGAGTGGGAAACAAGGTGGTGAAAATGTGATTACACTACACTAAACTAAGAATCACAAACAATAAAACTAAATCCCAAAGGGGGTAGAGAAAGAATGTGAATGCAAAAATATGTGTAGGTGTGTGTATTCAATTGTGCTCGTCACAACATGTAGTACATGAAAACCATAAAACTAAATCCAACTTTGCCTCCACATGAAATAAGATAACACATTATCATTAAGACATACAAGACAATAATTGGAATGAAGTTAAATCAACTCATGCATAATGACCAAACCCCACTATGTCTCCACATGAAATAAGATTTACACAATCATTAAAACATACAAGACATTAGTTAAGGTGAGGGAAACAAGAGTACATGCAACCACAAGTCATGTCTCCTTTATCAACTCCATCCTTATCCTCACCTCATCATTCCCCATAAAATAGGTCCAATAATCTAAGCATGAGCTAAGCTTCATTCAAGAGCATTAGCACATCAAAGACAAGAGTGAAATCTCATTAGATGGTTATGGAAATTATGTACGGCTCAAAGGATTAAGATAACACACACCTAATACATCATATAATCACATCATATAATCACATCACACTCTTGTCCACCCCCCAAATAGGGATGGACTACTCACTAATCATTAATCTAACAATGATATAAAGAAAGGAAGATATTCTAATTATACTATGATAAAGAAAACAAACTAACTAAACATGCAAGTATTAAAACAAAAGACAATATAAAACTAACAAAACTATGAAGAATTATTTTATTTACAAGACTCACATTACAAGTAGCATTCTTCTCCACCTTGAGTTTTTTGCTTCAAGGCATTTACTCCAAGTATAGAGAATGTCACCAAGCAATGAGTGAATACAAATGAGGAGGAAGAGTTCTTTTTATAGCAATAGAAAAAATAATCCGGGACAATCCCCCAGTATGGGACTAAACGTATACCAACAATAGACTAAATACAACCTAATACATGGCCCACCAAAGTTTTGGCGGAGACAGACCAAAACGGACCACCAATTAGCGATCTTGAACTGCCAATTGGCGGCCTTTATTGTCTGGATCCGGCCTGGTTTTGGAGTGTGGTTGTATGGCTTCATGTCTTCATGTGTGATGCATCCAAATAGGTTGTTGGAGCTCAGGACCGGATCGAATAGCCAAAATACTACTCATGATGGTGTGGAGTTTCTTGATTTGCTCATTGGTGCTTTGGTCTTACATCCGGGTTCTTCCATCTTGCATCTCAGTCCCCCGGTCTTGCAACTCAGTCTTTTTCCTTGCTTTTGAGTCCTTTTTGTGCCTCTTCTCCTCAAACCTGCTTATTCCTGAAACTTAAACAATAAACTTGTTATGTACCATTGTTTAGGAGATGTTATACCGAGGTACTCTTTCACGTTGGTCTAAAATCCGACATGGTAGAGGGGGTCTTCCACGTCGGTTGCATAAGGCAACCGTCTTGGTAGACCTCTTAATAAATAAATTGATTTTTTGGGAAAACCAACGTAGTAGAGTATTTATTTTTTTTAGTTTTTGTACCCTACAACATCGGTTTTCAATAAAACCGACGTGGTAGACCCCCTACAACGTCAATTTTCTAGTTTTTATTTGGATTTTTTATTTTTTATTTTTAAATTTAACGTTTGTAATTCACACTCAATCCCTACAACATTCATATTCAATTCAACGACTTTCAAATTCACATATATTTATTGCAGCATTCAGCCAAACAATACACAAAGACAACATCTAATAAGGCAACAAATAAAAAAGCCTTCTTATATATGGATCAGTTTTTAAGTCAATCTACAAAAATGAATGAATGAATGTTTCCTTTCCCTCAGGAGATCAACCACGTTGATCCACAGCTTGTATACTACCATGACACTGCAAGGAAAGTAGTAAAAGGAAGAATGTGAGAGAATATATATGGTTTACTCGAGGTCATTGGATTCCCAACATGTGATCTCCATAAACAAACATCTCAATCCCTGTCTTCTCAAACCACGCCACCACATCTGCTCCTTGAGGATACATGCATTCCGATAACCATTTGAGGAGAAATTTTCTGAATCAAATATTGACAACAATGAACATACATTTGAGGAGTCAACCACGAATTGTGGTGGAATGGACACCTCCTCAAATTCTTGGTTTAGAACACGACCTTCATTCCCACCAAGTTGAACACGCAAGACAGGAAATTATTTCCTCCAAGATCTACCGCATAAACACTATATCAAAGACCAACCATCGTAATCAATCACACAAACTAAAAATGTCAAAATTTCTTCCAAATTGAAATCCACAGCAAAAAATCGGAATCAAACCCCCACCAGGATGTACGGATTTGACTCCGCTGGATCGGTCTTTAAGGTCTCCATTTTCTCGACTCCTGCTCGGTCGGTCTTCGGATAAGGGACGACGGGGATGGGGTTTGTAGGCGGAGGGGTGGACTCGAAAGAGGACTTGTTCATGTGCATGCATGTGCTAACGTTGGCTTTATCCAAATTAATGTCTTGTATGTTTTAATGATTGTGATAAATCTTATTTAATGTGGAGACATAGTTGGATATGAGTCATTATACATGAGAACATATTTGCTTTATTTCAATTATTGTCTTATATGTTTTAATGATAATGTTTTATCTTATTTCATGTGGAGGCAAAGATGAATTTGAGTTTTATGGATTTCATGTAAGACATGTTTTGATGAGCACATTTGCACACACTACACTACATATTTTCAATTCCATGTTCTTTCTCTACCCCTTAGGGGTCTAGTTTTATTATTGTTTTCTGATTTTTTACGTGTTTTAGTTTGATTCCAACCGCATTTCTCTCCCTTCCTTTTCCTACTCGAGTATTGTGAACTCGACTCGCACACACTCCTTGTGGATCGACCCGTGCTTGCCACCACTTCAACGCGGTCGTGCACTTGTGGTTATTTTAACTGATTGTTAAAGACTCCATGAGTGAGCATTGATTGTTGTGGATCCTAACCCTTGTGTATTTGGGCCCCATTTCTTTCACGTATTTGTATCCCTTCTTTGGTATTTAACAGACTTTGAGGGTAATTTGGGTTGTGTCCATGAACATAACCATGAACTTCCCTTTGTGCTTCATGTTGATGAGATGTTGTCTTTTTAAATATCCATGTAGTATCATGCTCGCATTCATTGAGGACAATGCATGAGGTAAGTATCGGGGGTGTTTAACGTGTGTACATAGTTGAGTATTTTCCTTTTGTTTTGTTTTCTTTTGTTTGTATTGTTAGGGTCATGTTAGTGTGCTGCATTTAATATAGATATATTTGTGTGCCCTGATCCTTGGGTGACTTGTCTTCTTTTGCTTACCTAGCGCTTTAAATTTTACATTTCTTTCAAAATCTTCATGTGTTTGCGAAAGAAAATGTTTTGTGGGTTTTGCGTGTGTTTGGCATGTGCAAAAATGTGGAGAGGCAAAGTAAAAAGAAAGCTCCCAAAATTAACTTGAACTTGATACATTAGGATATCTAGTACACCGACCTTAGGTCTTATCTCATCGTTAGGATGTACCCCAGTTTTACCTTGGGGGAGAATAATAATAGGGTTTCAGTACTCAAACAAATAAAGAAGTCCACCCTGAGCCTAGTGAGTTGAATAATTCGTGTATGTTAATAAAAGGAAGTTTGTCGTAGTCAAGGACCCTTTAACTCTTATTGTAAGACATTAAGTGTAGGGGTTTTGGTTCATGTGTAGATAAGAAATAAGTGAGTAGGTGTTCTCTCTTCTCGCACGACTCTTATCACTTGGGAAATTAGGTCTGAGGGGACTTTGTGCCTGGTGCTTTTGAGTCATCTAACTTGGGATACACCGACTGAACTCTCGTTACACTGGTGGTAACGATTGCCCTATGTGGAGATGTGTGGAAAGGGGTACGTGATAGTGTAAGTCCTCATAGGTAACGCTGCACGAAACCTGACCCTGGGAGAATTACACACCAACTAGTAAAAAGAAAGAAAAGAAAAAAGAAAGAAACAAAAAGAGAAAAAAATGGTAATGCAAATAAGAACCTTAAAGGACTTTACACTTTGTATCACTTGAGGTTTTTTAAGGTTTTCCACGTCTTTCACTTAATCCTTAATTAACAAAAACGAATGATTCATTCGGCTAGGTGTGTGGACTGGATACATATATAGAGTCAGCCCGTAGTATTACCGTGTCCAATGATCGACAAAAATGGGTCCAACGAGTCGTGTTGCTAGATTGAATAATGCATCAATGTTCGGATTTTGTGGGTATATCCCTTAAAAACCCTCAGAAGACACCACTCCTCCTCCTTGGTGATAAGGAGGTTTAACGGCTTGTTGCACGTGCTGAGTGCAACTGTGATTCCTACGAAAGTGAGTTAGGATTTCCTTATTTTTCTTATGTTTCACTTTTCGTCATTTTTCTCTTTCTTTGTTTTGCTCGGGACTAGCAAAAGATAAGTGTGGGGGTATTTGATTAGTAGCATATCATGCATCATATTCATGTTATATATCATTTATTTTACCCCAATATTGTGCTACTCAAGTTGTTGTTTGTAGTGTTTCAGGAGTTAGGTAATAAAGAAGAGGAAAGGAGGAAAACGGACCTAAATGTTACAAGTATGGACTGATTTGGAAGGTTCTGGACCTATTTGTAATGCACAAGGACTGGATCGCAAATCATGAAGGACCCAAGTGGAAACTCGGAGGGACCTGATTGTGAAGTTCAAAACATGGTGACACATGACTTCAATCATATCCGTATTTCGCCAAATAAACTCAAAGTGATTCAAGATAGCAGACCAGGACTTCACCCCATGTGCCAAATGAAAAATCAAGCGCGACACAAAATTTCAGCCCGATCAGAGCCATTTGAACCGCCAGTAGTGGATTTGGATCCGCCACTGGCGGATCAAAATGATCCAAATGAGTTGAAATTTCGATCGTCGATCGGCTATTCGGTTTGGAGCATTCCTGGACTATCAGATGTAATTTAGAGTCATCCGATTATTCCGAGATTAATCCTAACAATGTACTTGTCTTTTTATCCTTGTGGTCTTTTCTTTTTCGACGTCTTCCAGGTGTGCTTTTTGTATGCCTGTGACTTCATGCTCAGACTTAATAAAGTTTCTTTTGGGTGAGTTATTGCGGTTTGTGGTCTGGTGCGACCCATTGGGCAATTTTTGCAATCGGTGGCTTAATCGAGTCGATCGGGTGCAAACCATGTGTGTGTGGGCTTAGTTGTTGGTTGAGCTTGGATTGGATGGGCTGAGTTGGCGTGTGGATGGGCTGGGCTGGCGTGTGGATGGTGGTTTGGCTGCCATGTCATCAGGAGATGATTCACTTGGATCCTTGCAAATTTTGAAATCTCATGCATTTTGAAAGTAGGGATGGGGCCAGCTAGAGATTTGATTTATTGCCTTTGATGTTTATTTCTTGAAACACAACTTGTGCAACCCTACACCAGACGACTTCTTCCCCTCTTCTCCTCCCCACGCCACAAAACCCTTGTCCCCATCACCACCACCACATCTAATTTTTCCTGCTGGTGGAGATCCGGCAGCTTGAGTGTAGAAGCAAAGGCTTCTCTTAGGCGCAACTTTGGAGTCTTCTGCTAACTCAGGCGACCCCTACAACTCAGGTATGCCTCTAGCCTTTAGAATAGGATGTAGTGGTAGGATTGGATGGAGTTTTCGTCCCGCATCAATGTGTGGTCGGGTTGGAGAGCTGGGTGCGGACCATTTCAAGGTGCTACTCGGTAAGCCTTGGTGTAACTTAGGAATTCGTTCCTGGCTGAGCATATCTAATCATTGCATGACTCCTAACCCACGTACCTTGTGGTACTCTGATGGTAAATCAGAAGGGAGGAGGCGGGGCAAAGGAGAGCTCCTTAGGAAGGGTTGTTGCACGCGTTTCGCGTGATGTGCAACCCTACATGCTTGATCGGTTGTTGAAGTTTCGTTGGTCTGATTGTCATGTGATCATGCAGTAGTTTAATCTTCTCATTGGCTGTATTATTGCTTCACAATTTCACTTATTGACACGGGTCCATTACTGGTCATGTTTAGGCATAAACTCCATAAATTATTATGGATTTCAGACCTTGTGTTAAGCATGATGCACCGGAAACAGTCCTAATATTCATGCATGATGTGCTGATTTCTAAGGTTCATAAGCTAATTACTGATTATAGGACAAGTTCTTATCTAGTAACCATTAATTATATTTTCATAACTTCTGATTTAGTGCCAAGATCTACATTAAGAATGCATGCACGTTATGGAATTTTGGTGTTCATGTTACGTAAGTCCTTAGTGGTTCATTGTACTGTCTATTGCTGTTGCCTTTATTTTATTATCATGCTCATGCATGTATGTACTAATATAGATGTTATTTTGTGCTCATATAGGTTCTGATCATGTTCTGAAATTCCAGTTTCTATAGCATACATGTTCTGAAAATGATGGTGCATATTATCGACTGTCTATGACGTTAGGTTTTGGTGTCTCTAGCATTTGTGCTGGTATGTCGCTATGTTCATGTTCAATTATGTCTGACCTGAAGTATTATGCGGTGGTCAGGCATGACAATTAGGATATCAGACCTTACAACTCCATATCATGACCCATAGATGAATTCGTTGATTGTCGTGCCATTTATTGTTTCTAGCTTTGATTAATTGCTACCGTGAGTGGTAGTGCAATATGGTCTTTTTGAAGTCTGGATTCGTGTGAGGAGCTGCAAGGAAGCAATTAGGTGTCTTCCTTAAGCTCGCATTAGATTTTATAGCTACCCGGGATATATAGATCCTCGGGCAGTTTGCATTGCATATAATCCGATGAAGTAATTTTTGGCACGTATTGTTTTCTGGGCCGACGGGCCACGGGTGGGTCCTCTAGTTCCGGAGGCCATTCGACTAAGACCTTCACGTTGGGAGGTCAGGCGTAAGATAAGTCTTGGGCAGGCACGCTGCCATTCTGTCTCAGGTTAGGTGGTCCCAATGTCGCGATGGCACCATATAGGTTATTTTCCGCGAGTTCGGACATCTAACCGGCGCACCGCTTTGTGTCGAGCGGTGGGTCACTGACGGGTGACGACTTTTGACCAGCGAGGCTGGTGTTCTGGTTCCTTGCGAGGAACACGTCGGGTGCGCCCGGCAGGCATGGTTGGTGGAGTCATTGGCCTTCTGATGCATTTCGTGCACTTATTTTCTGCTCGGTTGTTACTAGTCTTAGTTAGACTTCTTGCATGTGTTATTTTTATTTCATTTGTGTTTGGCTCAGGCATACTGGGTTTTCTTAATTGAAAACTCATGCATTTGTTTATGCGGTGCTTGCAGGTATTTAGCTTTCCACAGGGCGGACTGGACGAGTAGTCGAAGATTCTGTACACGAGGGACACGTCGACCATATTCTTCAGTTTGTCTTTTTGCTTCCGCATTGTTTATCAAGTAGCAAGGTTCTTGGTGAAAGCCCAAGACACTAGTATAGACTTCAGTGAGATCCCAAAGTGATCCTCCCGGATTGTGAGAGAAGAAATCAAGCTAGCGAGGATTGTTCGTTGAGTGATGCATTCCATACATTGCATCATATGTCTTTCATTTAGATTAATTTTATATCAATAAATGCTACTAAGGTATGTGTTTAGTCTTATTTACAGAATACAGGGACCTTAATGCAAATTACCCATATCCCGAGCATAAACGCGTGCAATGGATTCAATTCTATCATAAGACCAAGTTCAAGACAATCAGGCGCTAAATTGAAGTCCAATTGATCACATGAAAGGCAAGGACTTAATTGCAAAACGCTGAGGACCCGACTGCAATTTTACGAGGACCAAAATATTATTTTGGAGAAGTTCAAAAGAAAAATCAAATTTAGATCTCCAAATATATGAAGGAATTAATTCGGATCTCAACGAAAAGGCAAGAAATAAACCGGACGCGCAAAGGACAGCTAAAACATACCATAAACACACAGGAAAAATCCAGATTGATTCTGAGCCAAAAAGGTGGCGAATCCGCCGCACCTCATGTACAAATTGCGGCGGATTAGCCGCACAAAAGTTGATCCGTGCGCTCAAATTTTTACCAATGCTGTCTGTATTGACGCATGTACTTTCCGTTTTTATATTGGGATCCCCTGTTGAGGCTATAAATAAGGCCGAATCATGTATTGTAAGGGCTCCTCCAATTCCATACTTTAGTAATAAAATTTTGTTGGTTTATTTTTTGTTTTTAGTTTTCTTTTGTAGTCTCTCTAGGACCCCTTCTCCTTCCCTCCATCCATGAGTTTCTAACTCTCTCCGAAGGGTGGGGGTGACGGATTTAGGGTGATGAGAAGAGAATGATGTTATTATTTTAATTTGTTGTTAGTATATTTTGATTACTTGAGTTTATGTTGAATCATTTATCATGTAATGCTTTATAACTAATATGATTTATTATAAGTTTCAGATTTCTCTAAACAAAACCCGATGTCTAAACCTCCACCCGCTGGACTCTCATCCATATTTGCGTTATTTTCTTTTTAGTTTTTGTTGTTCTTGATTTAGATAATTAAAAACCAAAAATCTCAAACCAAACTTATTTCTCTCTCTTTCTTTCCTTAACTCGAATATCACAAAAATAACAATATCTCTCTCTCCTTGTGTTTGACCCGTACTTGCCGCGTCTTCATTGACGTCGTGCACTTGCGGTATAAATTAAATTCTCATCAAGTTTTTGGCACCGTTGCCGGGGAGGCGACGAAGATTTTGTTTATTTTTAGTGATTTCGATTCTATTCTGTTTATCGTGTGCGCGATCTAACTATTTGGGTTTGCGATTCAGGAGACAACAGAGTGCGCGGCGAAATCGGGGCACAGTTGGAGCAAGAAGGGCGGCGAAATCGCCGCATCCAAGGAACAATCTGCGGCGGATCCGCCGCACGTCTGAAGCATCTGGGCTTCACTTTTTTCTGGGGTCGTCTCCATCTCTGGGTGCACGCGTAAAGATCTGGAAGTTTGCGAGAGCGGGCGGCGAACCCGACTGAGGGTGCGTAGGTAACATTTGTTGCCTTTTTCCTCGTAATTTCTAGTTTCGGAAAATTTTCTTTTTGTAGAACTGCACGTGTTAGGTTCAAATTCCATAATTGGCAATAATTCAACTCTGACCTAAAAAATTGGCAAAATTAGAAGGACTTAGTGCATGCATCGTTTAGTGTTTTGTTTGCATTATTCTTGCTAAATTCTTGCAAATTAATTCTTGTTGAAGAGTGGTGGAGGCAAGGTACGTGCACTGTTTTTATCGATTGCATTTAAGCATATCATCTAGTTTGCACACAACCTTGCAATTGCCCCCCAATTAAAGACCAATGTTTGACTTTCTTTGCTAGATTTAAGTTAAACTATCTTAAGGGCAACTCCGTAGGAAAAGATACGGTGGGGATTTCATCACCCTCCCGTGGCCCACAAATCACAATCCTAAAGTGTCACCCAAGCCTTAAAATTAAAATAAGTTAGACATTGGCCCCTAAGGATTCAGACTCAATTAGGGAGAAGATTGGTTTGACTTGCTATGACTTGAAGATGATCGAATTTAATTTGGTGTCTAGAAAGGGTTTTTGTGTTGACGTAAGTCTTCCAAGCGAAGTGGTTGTCTAATTGGCACCGACTCTGTCGGAAGCGCCCCCACTAGCTATATACTGCCTGGCCAATTTGGTTTGATTAGTGAGGGAGGTGAATCAAGTGAACCAATTCGACTCAACCAGTTAGGAGCCGTCTAGATTTAAGCGACACTAGGTCTAGGATTGTTTGAACCGTGCTTGTTTAGGAAACTTCTGACCAACCCTCTTATCTATCTTTTAGAGTTGAGTTTCCCTTCTCATCTGAGTCTTCATTCTCTTTACATCTCAATTCTCTAGATTAGGATTCCTTTCTCATCTTTCCCCCTTCTATTGTTTGTTTCCATTTTTGAAAAAAAATTAAAAAGAAAAAAAAGGTAATTAATTCTTGAAATTGAATTTGGAATTTAAATTTCAAATTTGAATTCAAAAATTGATTCAAACCGGTGCACTCATATTTGGGTTCGGGATTTGAGCAAACGACTCTCACGAGTTCATCTAGATTCCAGTCTGGAGCTTAGCCCCAATCCACTTGTTGCACCACCTCACCCGGATCCAATGGGTGAGAATGTTGTGGACCCACCTGTTGCCCCACCTAGGACTCTGAGGGATTGGTGCTACCCAACGATGGCTGCTCAGCCATCGTGCATCATTATGCCCACCATACCGAGTCGCGACTTCGAAATAAAGGCACAATACATGAGTATGTTGCCCAAGTTCACCTCTAAGGAAGACCCATATCTCTTCCATAGAGAATTTGAGGAAATCTGCTCCCTTATGCAATACCAGCATATTTCTGAGGAGACAGTGCGTCTTAAATTCATGCCTCTAGCACTGAAGGACGACGCTAAGAAATGACTATATAGTCTAGCCGAAAGATCTATTAGGAGTTGGGCCGAATTTGTTCAAGTGTTCTTAAAGAAATATTTCCCCAACCATAAGACTATTAGGATTAGGAAAGAAATTTGTGCATTCGTTCAATCTGAGAGCGAGCCGTTCTATTCCTATTTGGAAAGATTTAAGCACCTGCTGACCCAATGCCCTCATCATGGAATTCCAAGATAGCAATTGTGCCAAATTATTTATGAGGGATTGACACCTACATCTAGGGTTATGCTAGAATCTGTAAGCCAAGGAAGCTTTATGTCCAAAAATGAGAATGATGCTTGGATTTTTCTTGAGGATTTAGCCGAAAATAAATAGTATGCAATGGGACAATGCTAGAGCACCAATTAACCAGAGTATTGGATCTAGAATAGCAAGTTAACCCAAACCAGGTGTCTTAGCTGTAGATGCTACTGTAGCTGCTGAAGCAAAACTAGCTACCCTTATGCGTAGAATGGAAAGTTTAGAGCTAAAAACCCGACCCCTAGTGAATCAAGCATCTTCTATCCCTTGCTCTAGATGTGGTCAGACTGGTCATATAATGGAGGATTGTGTGGACTTGGAACAAGTTCATGCCACATTTAACCATTCTAGAAATGACCCATACGCATCAACCTATAACCTGGGTTGGCGTAATCATCCCAATCTTTCATGGAGCCAACAAGGTCAACCTCCAAGACAACAACCAAACCCATATAACCAAAATAATACATCATCTGGGTTTAGTAACAATGGAGATTATGATGTTAGGTTGACAAGTTTGGAAAATATGGTTAAGACTTTTATGCAAACAACCACCCAATCCTTCCAAAGGCTAGAAACTCAAGTCAGCCAACTAGCACAAATAGTAGGTGAAAGAGAAAAGGGTCAGTTTCCAAGTCAACCTGAGGTGAATCCAAGATCTAATAATCAATATCAGCCCTACCAACCACCTCTAGGAAATAACAACCCTAGAACGGTTCAAATGGTTCATGAGGAAGGACTATTCCATCAAATAAATGCAGTTGTATCATTACGGTCCGGAAAACAAGTTGATAACAATGTGGTAAATCCTAGAGCTCCTAATCAATCTAGCCATCAAGCACCTACATGTGACCTGATCATTGAACCTGAAGTCCAATTTGAAAAGCCCAACCCACCTACTCAACCTGACCCTATAGCTCAACCTGAGCGAGTCTATGTTCCTAAAGCCCCATTCCCCAATAGACTCAAGAAGAGCTCAAGTGCACAAATGGAGAAAATCTTGGAAGTATTTAAGCAAGTTAAGGTGAATATTCCACTCCTAGATATGATTCAACAAATACCTGCTTATGCTAAATTCTTAAAAGATCTGTGCACTAAAAAGAGAAAAACGAACGTACCAAAGAAGGCATTTTTAACTGCAAACATATGCTCTTTTCTGTCCAACTCATCTCCAATAAAGTATAAGGACCCTGGGTGTCCCACTATTTCATGTACGATAGGAGATACTTTTATCAACAAAGCTCTTCTAGACCTTGGTGCTAGTGTTAACTTACTCCCATTCGCTGTCTATGAGCAACTCAACCTTGGTCCACTAAAACCCTCTAAGACAACCCTTCAATTTGCTGATTGCTCTATTAAGAAACCAAGAGGTATAGTAGAGGATGTTTTGATTAAGGTTGGTGACTTCATTTACCCAGTGGATTTTGTCGTTCTAGACACTGAACCTGTTATAAATCCTAAGAGACAAATCCCTGTAATACTAGGCAAACCCTTTTTAGCCACTTCTGAAGCTTTGATAAATTGCCGAAATGGGCTCATGCAACTATCATTTGGAAACTTAAAAGCTGAATTTAATATCTTTCATGTTGATAGTGAGCCAGAAATAGTATGCAATCAAAGTGATGTTGTGATGAGATCGCGTATTTATAAGATTTCTGAATCAAATAAATCATCACAAAATCAAAAAGAAAGTGAGAAAAAGGGGAGTAATTCATCCACCCAACCACCATCACTCGAGCAAAAAAGAGAACCAATACATGTGAGGGGTGTGGAATCTGTGCCTCAGGACTCTCAGTGCAACATGAGGAACAATTCAACTGGATACATGCACCAACATGGTGACATTCAATCCAGTTCTGACTATGGTTGACTCTGAACAAATTCAATCCCTCCACCGCAGTTGACTCAGGTAATAAGTGCATTTGCTTTATCTTTGCATACATTGAGGACAATGCATGATTTAGGTGTGGGGGGGTGTTTATCTATCTATCTATCTATCTATCTATATATTCTGTTGGTAAAAAAAATTCAATATTCCATGACATAGCTTAAGATTGAACTGCCAAACCCCGTGTACAAATTGCATTGAGTTTTTTGTTCCTTATTATATAGTTCTGCTTGTAGAAACTATGACATAAATCTAAGTTCCAAAAAAATAACTCATTACCCTTGAAGACATGTATGCACTTAAATTGGATGAATCAAATCTTTGAAGTGGTTGATAAAAAGCAGAGGTTGAGGAAAATATACCGGGAAGTGTGGACTTCTAATAGCAATTAAGGCTTGAGGAAAATAAAACTAAAAATATTATATATATAAAGGAATAAAGTGAGGAAAGCACATTTTGCAAAATGATTACAAAACCCAAGTCTTCGAGTCACTGGTCCGTAGGGTATCTTAAAACCCGGTAACTTGAGTCTGCCACCTCGGGATTATCGACCAAACTCGCTACACGAATGCAAAAAGGGTAAAAGTGTCAAAAAAGCAAATGTGTTGAATCACGAAAGAAAAAAAAAACTTTAAGATACTCAAGGCCCAAAGCTAAAAGAATGATCCATGCCATGGTTGATCCGAACGATGTTTCACCACCAGAGGAGGCGTGCAAAATAATTTAAGTGATAACATGTGTAGAAGGGTTAGTGGTGTGAATGTTGGAGGAACAAAGGCCAAGTCAGAATTTTGATGAGTGAGACTTATATAATGAGCATGCAAGAATTCTAAGTGAGATGTATAAGGTTGAGGTGGGGATATTGAGAGTTATTAATGAAATGTTGAATTAAGACTTTGTGGGTGTGTCAACTGAAAACCCTCACGAGACAAAACTCGTCCTCTAAGGAAACTTGGGGGTTTAAAGACTTGTTGCACATGCTAAGTGCAACCGTGATTCCTACGAAAGTGAGTTAGGATTTCCCTGTTTTCATTTTTCTTATATTCTGTTTTGCTAGGGACTAGCAAAACTCTAGGTGTGGGGGTATTTGATGCATTGCATACATTGCATCATATGTCTTTCATTTAGATTAATTTTATATCAATAAATGCTATTAAGGTATGTGTTTAGTCTTATTTACAGAATACAGGGACCTGAATGCAAATTACCCATATCCCGAGCATAAACGCATGCAATGGATTCAATTCTAGCATAAGACCATGTTCAAGACAATCGGGCGCTAAATTGAAGTCCAATTGATCACATAAAAGGCAAGGACTTAATTGCAAAAAGCCGAGGACCCGACTGCAATTTTACGAGGAACAAAATATTATTTTGGAGAAGTTCAAAAGAAAAATCAAATTTAGATCTCCAAATATATGAAGGAATTAATTCGGATCTCAACGAAAAGGCAAGAAATAAATCCGGACGCGCAAAGGACAGCTAAACCATACCATAAACACACAGGAAAAATCCGGATTGATTCTGAGCCAAAAAGGTGGCGAATCTGCCGCACCTTATGTACAAATTGCGGCGGATTAGCCACACAAAAGTTGATCCGTGGGCTCAAATTTTTACCAATGCTGTATTGACGCGTGTACTTTCCGTTTAAATATTGGGATCCCCTGTTGAGGCTATAAATAAGGCCAAATCATGTATTGTAAGGGCTCCTCCAATTCCATACTTTAGTAATAAAATTCTGTTGGTTTATTTTGTGTTTTTAGTTTTCTTTTGTAGTCTCTCTAGGACCCCTTCTCCTTCCCTCCATCCATGAGTTTCTAACTCTCGCCAAAGGGTGAGGGTGACGGATTTAGGGTGATGAGAAGAGAATGATGTTATTATTTTAATTTCGTGTTAGTATATTTTGATTACTTGAGTTTATGTTGAATCATTTATCATGTAATGCTTTATAACTAATATGATTTATTATAAGTTTCAGATTTCTCTAAACAAAACCCGATGTCTAAACCTCCACCCGCTGGACTCTCAACCATATTTGCTTTATTTTCTTTTTAGTTTTTGTTGTTCTTGCTTCAGATAATTAAAAACCAAAAATCTCAAACCAAACTTATTTCTCTCTCTTTCTTTCCTTAACTCGAAAATCACAAAAATAACAATATCTCTCCCTCCTTGTGTTTGACCCGTACTTGCCGCGTCTTCATTGACGTCGTGCACTTGCGGTATAAATTAAATTCTCATCATTGAGCTTGTGTTGTACAAGGCTTAATCTTGGCCCGGAATGAGGTTGTTAGTGAAGACATAGGCGGAGCTCGAGGGAATCGAGTGGAGCTTACAATAGAGGAAGTAGGCGGGAGGCCGAACCTCTATAAAATCTTCTGAGTCATTTTGTGGTTTGCATATTGTCTTCGTTACTTGCTTATTTCTTTTAATTTCCAATGCACATCTTTGATTGAGAAGGTAGAGTTTAATTAACCCTAAAAGTGATTAGACATTCCGACCATACACGATCCTAGCTTTGTGAGCTAAATGCATACTTAATCATATTTTTAGCATGGCATCCACATCTAATCATGTAGACGGATTATGCACCACTAGGCCTCCTTTGCTTAATGGGTCAAACTATGAATATTGGAAGAATAGAATGAAGATTGTCTTAATCTCAAATGTCCTCAAGTATTGGATTTTCCTTCAAAATCCCTACACATCCCCAAATGAGGAAGAATTAGCCTCATTATCTAGGGCCAAAATGAAAGAAATTGAAATGAATTCAAAGGATATGAACATCTTCTATTGTGGCCTTAATAAAGGTGAATACAATAGAATTAGGGATTGCGAAAGTGCTTATGAAATATGGCATAAATTGCAAATACATCATGATGGTCATAGCAAAACTAAGGAAACTCGTATTAGTCTCCTCATGATTAAGTATGATTTTTTTCTATGCAAATTGGTGAGAACATAAGCGAAATGAATACTTGCTTCACCGATATCACTAATTCTCTCTTGGTTCTTGGAAGAAAAAACAGTGAAGGAGAAATGACAAGGAAGTTCCTCCGGTCACTCAACAACGATTGGGAAGATAAGGTCGTCACAATTGAAGAAGTTCATGATCTTTCCAAATTAAAGATGGAGGAACTCCTTGGAAACCTAATGGCTTACGAACTTCAAATCAACCATAGAAATGAGAAAGAAGCCTCCAAGAACAAACCAACATTTGCTTTACATGTAAATTTTTTGATGAACCAAGGAGAAGAGAGGAGAATGAGGACATTGATGAGCCATGTCAAATTTGATTGATTCAGTTATAATACCGCAAGTGCACGGACGCGATGAAGCGTGGGCAAGTATCGGTCGAGTCCACAGGGAGTGTGTGCAAGTTTGAACCCACCATACTTGAGTGGCAAAAGAAGTGACAGAAATGAGGTCGGATTACACTATGATGCGTATGAAACTAGAAAATAAAGGAACAAACATAAAGGAAATTGCACCGAAGGAAAGACCACAATGTAAAGAACAAGAATTAAACTAGATTGAATGAAAGATTGCAAGGTTTATCCTCTTCTCCTCCTCTACACTACAAATAAAGAAGCTAAAACCTACTTTAATAAACAAGAAATAAAACCTAGTCTACTAAAAAAGAAAGTAAACTAACCTAACGAGGAGAGTGAGGAAGAAGAAAAAAGGAGGCATTACAAGTCTATTTATAGAAGAAATAAGGATTTGGATGGATCTGGAAATAACCGGATGGCTAAAAATCACATTTGGATGTTGCAAAGTGCTCTAACCCAACAACCCCACCCGCCGGTGAAATCCAGCTGTCAATCTCTTAACAGGATCTGCCACTAACGGATCACGTTTGTCTTATCGCCTCTAAATTTTGACCGCGGCTTTAGTTAACATAATAAACATGTGGGGTGCGCCCATACCTGTTGGTTCGAGCCTGTTTTGTTTTAATTGCTTATTTAATCCTCAGGTTATGGATTTTTATGACACAATATATTTCTTTATATTGTGGTCCCTCTGTGTTTCCAGTCTAGTCATTGGGCATTACAAACAGGTCTAAAAGCCTTCCAAACCAGTCAATTCTTCTTGCATTTTGGTCATTTTCTCTTCCTTTCTCTTCTTTAATGTCCTAACCGTGAAACACATCAAACAAACACTCGAGTAGCATAAATATGTGGTAAAATAAAGGATATATAGCATGATGCAATCTATGATATGCTACTAATCATTAAATAAGCTTGTGAAGATGAATTTTGGCTAATGTCTATGAATGAAGGGCTAAACCAATTTTCTGGGAATGTTGTTTAGAAACTTGTTCCAAGACACAAAGTTGAAACCATAATTTGTGCCAAGTGGGTTTTTTGAAACAAACTTGATGATAAAAGAAACATAGTTCGAAACAAGGTAGACTCGTCACTGAGGGCTACCGCCATGAAGATGGGTTAGACGTTGATAGGACCTATGCTCTTGTAACTCGTTTGGAAGCTATAAGATTGTTATTACCATATCCATCATTCATGGACATAAGCAATTTAAAATGGATGTGAAGACATCTTTTTTAAATGATTTTACCATGGAATAAGTTTATATTGCTTAACCTCCCAGGTTTGTGAATTCTATTACCCGGATCACGTGTCCATGCTTAAGAAGGTTGTTTATGCTATCAAACAAGCTCCTCGAGCTTCTTCAAGAGGTTGAAGAATTAACTTCCTGTTTGAGAATAGTTTCGCAATGAGTCAAGAAGACACAACTTTTTTATGAAAACCAAGGGTGAGATTTATTAATGCATGGTTCAAATATAATGTCGATGATATCATTTTCGGTTATACTAATATCTTCCATGCAAGGATATCTCTAAGTATATGGAAGGTAAGTTCGGGATGAGCTTAGTATGATAACTTAATTTCTTTCTTGGACTTAAATTCAAGCGAACAAAAGCGGGGAAACTTTATAAGCCAAGGAAACTACACAAAAGAACATTCCAAAGATTTGGGTTTGAAGCAAATAAGACCCAAAATATTCCATTGGGAAAAATATTGAAACTAGACAAATATGAAAATGGTAAAGATGTGGGCAGAAGATATATTGTGGTATGATTGGTTAAATTCTATATGTGACTGCTAGTAGACCTGATACAATGTTTTGTGTTTTCTTTTTGCTTATTTTCATGTTTTTAAAAAGATCTAATTTGAAATTTTGAATGCTTTCAAAAGGATTTTTCGCTATCTCTAAAGAACTCTAGATTTTTTTGTTTAATCCAAAGTGAAGATCCATTTATCTAATTCCCTATATTGATGTTGATTATGCCACTTGTGCGTGCGATCAGAAGGGTACTAGTCACATATGTCAATTGTTGGGTATATCTTTGGTTTCATGGTTTAGTTAGAAACAAAATAGCATTGCACTTTCCACAACCAAGACTGAGTATATAGCTACCATATGTGCTTGTGAACATGTCTTATGGATGAGATGAACACTCAAAGACTTGAGACTTGAGTTTCAAACTATTTGAATATGTTGGATAATACGTGTTCCGTAAGTCTCGCCAAGAATACAATTTTGCATTCAAGACAAAAGCATATAGAGGTTAGACATCATTTTCATAGATATCATACTTTTAAGGGTATTGCACTTCAATTTGTTCCTACATGTGATCAATTAGAGGATATCTTTACTAAACCTCTTATTGTCGTTAAATTTAAGAAGATAAGACAGGAACATGGTATGATTTGTTGAACTTCCATAGATCATATTTCTTGTTTTCACAATGATTCATGCACTTATCTTTGATGTATTTCATGTAAAACTGCCTTAAATTGTCAAAACATATGAACTACCAAAATTCGGATGACTAGATCTCTAGCCAGTTACGTAACTATTTTGGTCAATGTTGGCAAATGCATGCTCAAATGTTCAAAAGTTCCATCAGACAACGATATATTTGTCCATACCGTACCCCTACATTTATCCACTAGTGCAAGTTTGGATGACTTAAATTAGTAACATCGTCCGTTGCCATAAGAATTGATAAAGATTGAAATTCTAACAACAACTTCCCTTGCCAATCATCTAAAACTCTTATGCTCCATTTTTCACTCTGTTTTTACCTCAATTTTATTGAATGACAATATTCCCTCTGATTTCCAGTCGTTTAAATGATTTTGTCCAGTTTTTTCTAGATTTTCTGGAATTTTCTCCTATTGATCGTTGTCCACTTGTACAGGCAGCTGACCTATTGTTTGCGTCGTCCGAAAGCCCATAAATTCATTCAGCTTTTCACCATTCGAACAACCTTGACAAGGTCCAGTTGTCAGAATATGATCGTTATACCTATTTTGGTCATCCAAAAATCTATTAAAAGGATCTGATATAAAGCCTTCCAAACCATTACAATTTTGTCATCCCTTTTGTTCTCAAATGGCTCTAAAAGTCAAAGGTAACACCACCTGTAAGACCCACTTTCCTGATACTATAATAAAGTCCATTTTTATCCTTCATACTCGTGTGATTGTTTATTATGTTTCGGAAAAGTTTCCATTTCGGGGAATTTCCATTTTCAGGAAAAGTTTCCTTTTCGGGAATAGTTCCTCTTAGGGAAAATCCCCCTTTGGGGAAAGTTTTCTTTTTGGGAGAAGTTTCATTTTTTGGAGTAGTTTTCTTTTTTGTTGAGCGGGTGTGGCACGTTGAGCGCATGTGTAACTAGGCTCGACCAGTTTTACTTTAGGCATGTAAGACGTTGGATTTGGAATTCTCTTTGCCACATGGGCTGGTTCATTTATAATTGATGAGTCAGCAATCAAGGATGCAAATCTCACGGATTAGTGTGGAGAATTCAGTGGGAGCATGTGGGAGAGATATTGCAAGATCTTGTGGATCTAAGAAGATTTGGTGCGATCATGGGCCCATCTTGGGCTGATATTTTCTGGCTTGGTTTGGGGCAGCTTCAAGGAAGGTGTATGGGGTTTCTCCTAGCAATTAGGAATGTTTTCGAGTTGAGAATTTGGTTGGGGATGTGAGATCATGCTGAATTGAGATTTGGTATGATTTGGTGTGCTTGATTGGTGTGTGATTTTGAAATTGGGACGTCTGGATTTAAGTGGGCCACCCAAGCTGTTTTTGGCACACTTTCTGCTTCCCTCCTCACACACCAATTCCCCCTGCTCCTTCCTTTCCCTCTTTGGTGATCAGGCAAGTCCTCAGGTAGCAACTCCGCCGATAGTAGCAACTTCCGGCGAGTTAAGTGCAACACGTTTCAGCTTGCGTGGTGATTGAATCAATTATAATAACCGCAAGTGCATGGTCGCGTTGAAATGGTGGCAAATATGGGTCGATCCACAGGGAGGTGTGTCGACTTTGGTTACTTTGAAGGCGAGTGGGACACAAGGTGGAGAAAATGTGATTACATTACACTAAACTAAGAATGACAAACAATAAAACAAAACCCCATAGGGGGTAGAGAAAGAATGTGAATGCAAAAATGTGTAGGTGTGTGTATTCAATTGTGCTCGTCACAACATGTAGTACATGAAACCATAAAATTAAATCCAATTTTCCCTCCACATTAAAATAAGATAACACATTATCATTAAAACATACAAGACAATAATTGGAATGAAGCTAAATCAACTAATGCATAATGACCAAACACCACTATGTCTCCACATAAATAACATTTACACAATCATTAAAACTAGGGGTGCACACGGGTCGGGTTGAACCCGAAACCGACCCGAACCCGACTGGTCGGGTCAGGTTGGTAGGTGTTTCGGGTTGGGTTAGAAATTTCTGAAACCCGAATTTTCGAGTCGGGTTCGGGTTGTAGGGGTCGGGTTGACCCAACCCGACCTGAAACCGAATAACAACACAGAATTTCAGCCCAACCCAATTAGCCCACCCGAGACCCGACCCGTCTCACACCACACAAAACACCCAATTAGCCCACCCGACACAAACACAACACACAGCACCCGACCCCTAACCCTAACGACACCCCCCTCCCCTCATCCTCTCTCGAGTCCCGTCCCCAACCCTAGATCGCAGCCGTCGGCCCGCCGCTGTGCCATCACCGTCCAGACTATCGGGTTGAATCTTCCGAAAATATTGAGCCATCGCCGCTGTCGCTCCTCCATCGTTGCGCCATCGCCGTCGTCGCTCCTCCATCTCCAAATCGATTCGTCGATTCGCGTCACTGGTTGAATCTCCGTCGATCCCGCTTCTCCAACATGACGCCGTCGTCGAATTCCGTGCAGGTAATCGAAGTTAGGGTTTGGGTAATCGAAGTTAGGGTTTGGGATTGGGTACACGCCAATCCCACTTTTCGGTGCTTTTGTCTTCATTAGTTGCAAATTCAAGAAGCTATTTTTTGTCGAAAACCACAGATTATCTTTTGTTTCTTTCATCATTTTGTGGTGCAGTTGTGTCTTGAGATGTTTACAAAAGTCTACATTTTTTTAAAAAAAATGCTTCGAAGAAGACAGAAGTGTATATAGTACAACATTGATCATGAAACGTAAGGTGAAGCTGGTATCCTGTGTGAGTTGTGTTGGTCATTTAGCACTTAGTGTGCAAATATTTCATGCCAAATTTTTGGGTTCAACCTGAACCGGTTCGGGTTGGGTTTTCCCCTAACCCGAAATTTTCGGGTTGGGTCGGGTTTCAACCCCAACCCGACCCAACCCGACCCGTGTGCACCCTTAATTCAAACATACAAGACATTAATTAAGATGAGGGCAACAAGAGTACATGCAACCACAAGTCATGTCTCCTTTATCAACTCCATCCTTATCCTCACCTCATCATTCCCCATAAAATAGACCCACTAATCTAAGCATGCGCTAAGCTTCATTCAAGAGCATTAGCACATCAAAGATAAGAGTGAAATCCCATTAGATGGTCATGGAAATCATGTAAGACTCAAAGGATTAAGATAACACACACACCTAATACAATACATAATCATATCACACTCTTCTCCACCCCCCAAATGGGGATGGACCACTCACTAATCATTAATCTAACAATCATATAAAGAAAGGAAGACATTCTAATTATACTATGATAAAGAAAACAAACTAAACATGCAAGTATGAAAACAAAAGACAATATAAAACTAACAAACTATGAAGAATTATTTTATTTACATGACTCACATTACAAGTAGCATTCTTCTCCACCTTGAGTTTTTTGCTTCAAGACTTTTACTCCAAGTAGAGAGAACACCACCTTGCAATGGGTGAATACACATGAGGAGGAAAAGTTCTATTTATAGTCATAGAAAAAAGTAATCCAGGACAATCCCTTGGTATGGGACTAAACATATACCAAAAATAGACTAAATACAACGTAATACATGACCCACCAAAGTTTTAGCGGATCTAGACCAAAACCGATCGCTAAACAGCGGTCGATATTGTCTGGATCTGGCCTTGTTTTTGGAGTGGTTGTTTGGCTTCATGTCTTCATGTATGATGCATCCAAATAGGTTGTTGGAGCTCAAGACCGAATCGAATTGCCAAAATACTCCTCATGATCGTGTGGTGTTTCTTGATTTGCTCATTGGTCCTTTGGGCTTACATCCGGGTCCTTCCCTCTTGCATGTCAATCCCCAGGTCTTGCAACTCAGTCCTTTTCCTTGCTTTTGAATCCTTTTTGTGACTCTTCTCCTCAAACCTGCATATTCCTGAAACTTAAACATTAAAGTCCTTACGTAGCATTGTTTAGGTGAAAGATAATGGATATAAGACACAAATGTATGCATGATATGATGTCAATTAAATACCCCCACACCTAACTTTTGCTAGTCCCAAGCAAAACAAAGAAAGGAAAATGAAAGAAAGGAAAAATCATTCGTAAAACAGGGAAATCCTAACTCACTTTCGTAGGAATCACGACTACACTTATCACGTGCAACAAGCTGTTAAACCTCCTTGTCGTCAAGGAGGAGGAGTGTTGTCTCCTGAGGGTTTTCAGCGGATATACCCACAAAATCCGAACATTGATGCATTATTCAATCTAGAACTCGACTCGATGGACTCATTTTTGTCGATCAATGGACACGGTAATCCTACGGGCCAACTCTATATATGTTTCCAATCCTCACACCTAGCCTAATGAATCATTCGTGCAAGTTAATTATGGACTTAAGTGAAAGACATGGACAACCTTAACATCCTCAAGTGATACAAAGTGTAAAGTCCATTAAGGCTCTTGTTTGCATTACCAAAAAAATTCTTTTCTTTTTGTTTCTTTTTTTGTTACTTTGTTTTGCTAGTTGGTGTGTAATTCTCCCAGGGTCAGGTTTCGTGCATCATTGCCTATGAGGACTTGCACTATCACATACACCTTTGCCCACATCTCCACATAGGGCAATACGTACCACCCGTGTAACGGGAGTTCGGTCGGTACATCCCAAGTCAGATGACTCGAAAGCACCAGGCACAAAGTCCCCTCAGACCTTATTTCATGAGTGATAGGAGTCGTGCGAGAAGAGAGAACACCTACTCACTTATTTCTTATCTACACATGAACCAAAACCCCTACACTTAATGTCTCACAACAAAATTTATAGGGTCCTTGACTACAACAAACTTCCTTATATTAACAGACACGAATTATCAACTCACTAGGTTCAGGGTGGACTTCTTTAAATGTTTGAGTACTGAAACCCTACAATTACTCGCCCCCTGAGGGAAAATCGGGGTGCATCCTTACGACTCAGTAAGACCTAAAGCCGGTGTACTAAATATCCTAATGCATCAAGTTCAAGATAATTTTGGGAGCTTCTTTTACTTGGCCTCTCCAGGGTTTTGCACATGCCAAACACACGCAAAACCCACAAAACATTTTCTTTCGCAAACACATGATGATTTTGAAAGAAATGTCAAAATTTTAAAGCACTAAGCAAGCAAAAGAAGACAAGTCACCCAAGGATCATGGCAAGCAAATACATCGATATTAACTGCAGCACACTAACATGACCCTAACAAAACAAAGAAAAGAAAACAAAACAAAAGGAAAAGACTCAACTATGTACACACGTAAAATACACCCCCATCACACTTACTTCATGCATTGTCCTCAATGAACGTGAGCATGATATAACATGGAGTTATGCATTAAAAAGAAAAGATCTCACCAACGTGAAGCACAAAGGGAAGTTCATGGTTATGTTGATGGAAACAACCCTGAATTCTACTCAAAACCTGTGAGATGCTAAAGAATGGGTACAAATACGTGAAAGAAATAGAACCCAAATACACAAGGGTTGGGGCCCACAACAATCAATGCTCGCTCATGGAGTCTTTTATTGTACTTTATTTTTTGAATATAACTATCTACAACAATAAATTCCCATCTTCATTTGTCATAGGACATCAAATGAGAACCTCAAAAGCGGGTCAATGGACTTGGAAAGGGAACATGACACCACGTTGGTCAAGAATACTCAAGTTTGGGCCCCCCTCACAAAGATCACAAGATGAAAGGAGACGTTCGTGAATTAGACGCAAAGGCGTCTCATTCGAATGATCAAACTGAAACAGCTTGAACCTCTCAAGAGTTTGGGAAATATAAGGCAACTAAAGATATGATTGTCAATCCAAACTCTCCAACCAACCGACTGGTGGGTCGGAACGAGGTCAAGAACCTCGTTATGCATGTCCGACTCACCAGGCGAACAGAAAGTGGGTCTCATACCCAAGGTATCCTCCAAGGAACAATAGTGAGAGGCAAACTCCCATCAGGTCATTTGAAATTAAGGGTACTAGGGAGCTCATGCTCTACCAGAGGTGAGTCCTTAAAAGGCACAACATGAAGATCATGTGGCTCAAGGGCCACGTGACAAAATGGTAAGGCACAATTCTTTGCCGACTCATAATGAAGTTGGTCCATGATTCGCATCATATTATGCATACATTTGTGTCTTATATCCATTATTTTGAGCCTAAACAATGCTACGTAACGAGTTTTGTGTTTGAGTTTCAGGAATAAATAGGGTTGGGGAGAAGATGCATAAAGGACTCAAAATCAAGGAAAATGACTAAGTTGCAAGACTTATGGACTGAGATGATGAAATAGAACAGGACCCGGATTTAAAACCAAAAGGATCAATGAGAAAATCAAGAAGCTCCACACCTTAATGAGGAGTATTTTTGCAATTAAATCCGGGTCCAACCATCAACAACCGAATCAGATACATATATAGAGTCGGTCCGTACGCTAGATGTATGGTCTGGATACAATGATCAACAAAAATGAGCCCATCGAGACGAGTTTTTAGATTGAATAATGCATCAATGTTCAGATTTTGTGGGTATATCCGCTGAAAACTCATTGGAGACAACACTCCTCCTGGGCGACAAGGAGGTTTAACGGCTTGTTGGACATGCTAAGTGCAACCGTGATTCCTACGAAAATGTGTTAGGATGTCCATATTTTTCGTATATTTTTTCCTTTTTTTTCATTTTTCTCTTACTTTGTTTTGCTTGGGACTAGCAAAAGATAGGTGTGGGGGTATTTGATTGGCATCATATCATGCATACATTCATGTCTTATATCCATTATTTTGAGCCTAAACAATACTACGTAACGAGTTTTGTGTTTGAGTTTCACGAATAAATAGGGTTGAGGAGAATATGCATAAAAAGACTCAAAAGCAAGGAAAATGATTAAGTTGCAAGACTTATGGACTGAGATGAAAGAGAGAAGGACCTGGATGTAAAACAAAAATGATCAATGAGAAAATCAAGAGGCTCCACACCTTAATGATGAGTATTTTAGCAATTAAATCGGGGTCCAACCATCAACAACCGAATCGGGTTAATCAAACACCTAGAAATCAAGCCAAAATCATAACACCCGAAATCCGACCCGATCACGCCCATTTAGACCGCCAATTGGCTGTCCGACATCGCTAATTGGCGGTCCATTGTGTCCCAAATTACACGTGATTTGGTTAGGTGTTGAATTAAGTTGTATTTAATCTATTTGTGGTATGCCTTTTAGTCCCATACCGGGGGATTATCTCGGATTACCTTTTTCCATGCCTATATATAGAACTCTTCCTCTCCTTTTGTATTCAGTCTTTGCTTGGTGGCATTCTCTCTACTTGGAGTAAGCCTTGGAGCAAAAACTCAAGGTGGAGAAGAATGCTAATAGTAATGTGAGTCATTTAATAAAATAATTTTTCATTGTTTTGTTCTCATGTTGTTTCTTTTTTATTCATGCTTAGCTTAGTCTTATTTCTTTGATCTTAGGCTAAATTAGTTAGAATGTCTCCTTTCTTATTTAGTTTATTTGCTAGAATAATGTGTAGTGAGTAGATCCATATCTTTGGGGGGTGGAGATGATGTTCATATATATTGTGAAGTTTGGATGTTTTATGAATTTTTTGATTGTGTAGACTTGCATGTTTTGTATGTTCATTGGGGGTATTTTAATCATCAACATGTTGGGGAATTTTGATTGGTTTGCCATAAGATTTAGACACTTTTCATGCTTAGTTATGTCATGTTTATTGACTGAAATTTCCTGTTGAATATGCTACATGTTAGTTATGTGTTTGTATTTGTATTTGCTTGGTTGATTGATTGAAGAAACTTTGTTTTGATGGGTTTTGCCATAACATTTAGACACCTCCCATGCTTACCTTTGTTCGTCACATGAGTTTATTGTTTTTGATGAGTCTTCCCATGCATTAACCTTACCGATGGCTGTGCACTTGTGGTCTAAATTTAAAATGAAGAAACAGTCCATGTTTTTCTCAATTGGAATCGAATCCGCCACCAAGTGATCGTGATTTGAAACCCCAAGTCCCTCAGACTGACTAGGAGTTTGACTTTGAAAGATTGTGCTTTGAATTTGTGGATGTGGTGGTGGCTCGATATCAGAAGATAAATCCTCATGTTGACAAGAAAAGTTACCATTCTCACATTCACGTAATTGTTGTGTCATTTGACTCGCTTGCAGTGACATATTTTGTATGGACTATTGAGTGGTTTCCATGAACGTAAAGAAAGTTTGTTTCAAGGAATCAGGTATACGGTCAACTATAAGGTCCAAGTTAGCGCTTGGGAAATTTTGGGGTTGGGTGTTGATGGGCTGAGAATGAGTCCAATGATTCGGAGTAGGGTGTTGGTAGAATTCTAGGTATTTGGGAGGAGGATACTGGGGTGGGCACGATGTATAAAATTTGAATAAGTATTGTCTCCCCTGGAATAAGTATCCCTCTCAGGTTGTACGCAGATGCGTAATGGTCATATTAAGCATTTTTGGAAAACGTATGCTCATACTCAGGCTCTGGGGAACATAAGGACATTCCTCGATAACATGACCACTAAAACCACAACAGTCACACGGTACGACTACTGGAGCCACCGGTGCACTCATGTCATCTACCGCACGCATGAAAGAGGCCAAAGTTTGTTGTAATGTCTCAGTTTGTTGACCAGCATATGATCTGACATAACTAGATGGTGGTCTAGCCGTCGGTGCCTCTCTCATATTATCCCAATCTGAAGATTGTTCAGCGACACAATTACGATTGTCCCAACCATACGGGGTGTTTATCTGAGGCACCCCAGGTTGCATGGGTCCGGAATACCATGGAGAATTTTCCTGGTCCCAATAATGATATGAATGGTCGCCCATGTAACCATCCATTACGCGAAAGAACTCTCGAGTCGATCACTCTCACCACCACGAGGCCAAGCTCGCAAAAATGCTCGACTCGGCCCTAAAATGCTACAAAGAGTGTAAAGGGGAGGAGACTAGAACGTAGAAGTAGGTGAGAAGAAGATGACTCAGAGGAGAAGGGAAGAACCCCTAAAGCTAGCATGGGTAGTGGGAGAGGGTAGAAGCTTGATCTAGCAAGCACGGCTCAAACAACTTATGGCTATAGGTCCTTAGGCTAGTCGACACCTAACTTTGAGTTCACTAGTCTCGACACGCCTCACCCCGTACAACAAAGACCACAATGCCCAACAAGTGATACCAGATCCGGAGATCCAGTACCTCCTACTATCGACAAGGCAGGTGACGCCGATCACGTCATGATGGTCTCAACTCGATCACTCTCCTAGTGCGTCTGAAATCCTTAGGGCCAATGTCTACTTGGTTTTAGAATTAAGGTTTTGAATAAGAGTGATTTTTGGGGCAAAGGAAAGGGTGATGAAATCCCCCACCTTATCTTGTATGGGACAACCCCTCCTTAGTAGCGTTTTGATTCTTAATCTACCAATCAACTCTCTAATCAAATGCTCACCTCACTCTTGTCCCAATGCACCTTGCTAACTAATGCTTTCTTAAACCATGCATGAGTGAGAGAATGGGTGCACGTACCTTACGCTAACAATAAACAACAAGAATGTAAAGAAAAGAAAGATGAGTGCGTGCAAGGTGTACATATGATGCATGACCTAAATGGCAATCAATCTACTCATTTGCATTGAGTTTTAAGGTCCAAGTTGATTAAATGGACTTGATTGTTAATATGGTAGCAAACTATAAGTCAAAACATTCCAAATTGAGCCCCAGATGACCTAGTGAATGTAGAAACAACCACAAAATGTAAGAAGGATTTTAGTGTTCACCAGGCCGCCAATTGGCAGTCCAGCACTGCTGATTGGCGGTCATTTTGCTCATGTTCCCCTCCCGACTTCTCGTGGCGCCATCTCTAGATCTTTGAAGCCTCCTAAAACAAACAAAAAATTAAAACCACTCGAATCATCCAAACAAAAGTCTGGACAGAACACCTACCCGGCAACGGTGCCAAAAACTTGATTGAAGCAATTATAATAACCGCAAGTGCACGACCACGTTGAAACGGTGGAAAATATGGGTCCATCCACAGGGAGGTGTGTCGACTTTCGTTAGTTCGAAGGCAAGTAGGAAACAAGGTGGAGAAAATGTGATTACACTACACTAAACTAAGAATCACAAACAATAAAACTAAATCCCAAAGGGGGTAGAGAAAGAATGTGAATGCAAAAATATGTGTAGGTGTGTGTATTCAATTGTGCTCGTCACAACATGTAGTACACGAAATCCAACTTTGCCTCCACATGAAATAAGATAACACATTATCATTAAAACATGCAAGACAATAATTGGAATGAAGTTAAATCAACTCATGCATAATGACCAAACCCCACTATGTCTCCACATGAAATAAGATTTACACAATCATTAAAACATACAAGACATTAATTAAGGTGAGGGAAACAAGAGTACATGCAACCACAAGTCATGTCTCCTTTATCAACTCCATCCTTATCCTCACCTCATCATTCCCCATAAAATAGCTCCACTAATCTAAGCATGAGCTAAGCTTCATTCAAAAGCATTAGCACATCAAAGACAAGAGTGAAATCTCATTAGATGGTTATGGAAATTATGTACGGCTCAAAGGATTAAGATAACACACACCTAATACATCATATAATCACATCACACTCTTGTCCACCCCCCAAATAGGGATGGACTACACACTAATCATTAATCTAACAATCATATAAAGAAAGGAAGATATTCTCATTATACTATGATAAAGAAAACAAACTAACTAGACATGCAAGTATTAAAACAAAAGACAATATAAAACTAACAAAACTATGAAGAATTATTTTATTTACAAGACTCACATTAAAATTAGCATTCTTCTCCACCTTGAGTTTTTGCTTCAAGACATTTACTCCAAGTAGAGAGAATGTCACCAAGCAATGAGTGAATACAAATGAGGAGGAAGAGTTCTATTTATAGCAATAGAAAAAATAATCCGGGACAATGCCCCAGTATGGGACTAAACGTATACCAACAATAGACTAAATACAACCTAATACATGGCCCACCAAAGTTTTGGCGGAGACAGACCAAAACGGACCGCCAATCAGCGGTCTTGAACTGCCAATTGGCGGCCTTTATTGTCTGGATCCGGCATGGTTTTGGAGTGTGGTTGTATGGCTTCATGTCTTCAAGTGTGATGCATCCAAATAGGTTGTTGGAGCTCAGGACCGGATCGAATTGCCAAAATACTCCTCATGATGGTGTGAAGTTTCTTGATTTGCTCATTGGTGCTTTGGGCTTACATCCGGGTTCTTCCATCATGCATCTCAGTCCCCCGATCTTGCAACTTAGTCTTTTTCCTTGCTTTTGAGTCCTTTTTGTACCTCTTCTCCTCAAACCTGCTTATTCCTGAAACTTAAACATTAAACTTTTTATGTAGCATTGTTTAGGTAAAAATAATGGATATAAGACACAAATGTATGCATAATATGATGTCAATCACGTAGGAGGCAGTTTTCTACAATCTGGAGCACGTCAATTCCTTCAGCTCAGTTATGCGCATGAGACAAGGGTGAGAGAGAGAGTTGGGGCATTGGAGAATTCTTGGTTGGTGGGGCTGTTTTGGAGAAAAACTTCACTGGCCACGTGATAGCCATGTGTGCAGCTATTGCTTGCGCTCCATGGCAGGACGGCTGGACCAATTGCTGGGGGTGTCAGACATTGTCAAAGTCTGGTTTTCGGAGATTTGGTTGGGGCCAGCAACTAGAGAAGTTGGGGAAGGCTAGGGCCAAGGCTGCGGCTAGTGCAACCAAGTGGGTCTCCACGTATGTGAGCTCCTTGACGTATGAGGCAAGGTTAGTGTGGGTTGATGGAAGAAGGGTTGTGCCAGCTATCAGGAGTTCTTGGTTCAGAGGTGGCGCACGAGGTGAGTCCCCATAGTCACCTCCAGCTAACCCACATCTCGTCCGACCAAGCCACAAACTTCATGCGCACGTTGCACTGCTGGAGAAAAAAGGTATGACGTCGGAATTAAGGGGGTACAACGTCAGGTTTATCAGCTTAGTTGACCGACGTGGTAGGTAGGAGATATTATACCGAGGTACTCTTTCACGTTGGTCTAAAATCCCACATGGTAGAGGGGGTCTTCCACGTCGGTTGCATAAGGCAACCGTCGTTGTAGACCTCTTAATAAATAAATAAATAACCTGATTTTTTGGGAAAACCAACGTAGTAGAGTATTTATTTTTTTTAGTTTTTGTACCCTACAACATCGGTTTTCAATAAAACCGGCGTGGTAGACACCCTACAACGTCAATTTTCTAGTTTTTATTTGGATTTTTTATTTTTTATTTTTAAATTTAACGTTTGTAATTCACACTCAATCCCTACAACATTCATATTCAATTCAACGACTTTGAAATTCACATATATTTACTGCAGCATTCAGTCAAACAATACACAAAGACAACATCTAATAAGGCAACAAATAAAAAAGGCTTCTTATATATGGATCAGTTTTTAAGTCAAACTACAAAAAATGAATGAATGAATGTTTCCTTTCCCTCAGGAGATCAATCACGTTGATCCACAGCTTGTATACTACCATGACACTGCAAGGAATGTAGTAAAAGGAAGAATGTGAGAGAATATCTATGGTGTACTCGAGGTCATTGGATTCCCAACATGTGATCTCCATAAACAAACATCTCAATCCCTGTCTTCTCCAACCACGCCACCACATCTGCTCCTTCAGGATACATGCATTCTGATAACCATTTGAGGAGAAAATTTCTGAATCAAATATTGACAACAATGAACTTACATTTGAGGAGTCAACCACGAATTGTGGTGGAATGGACACCTCCTCAAATTTTTGCTTTAGAACACGACCTTCATTCCCACCAAGTTGAACACGCAAGACAGGAAATTATTTCCTCCAAGATCTACCGCATAAACACTATATCAAAGACCAACCATCGTAATTAATCACACAAACTAAAAATGTCAAAATTTCTTCCAAATTGAAATCTACAGCAAAAAATCGGATCAAACCCCCACCAGGATGTACGGATTTGACTCCGCTGGATCGGTCTTTAAGGTCTCCATTTTCTCTACTCCAGCTCGGTCGGTCTCCGGATAAGGGACGACGGGGATGGGGTTTGGAGGCGGAGGGGTGGACTCGGAAGAGGACTTGTTCATGTGCATGCATGTGCTCTTGTTGGCTTTATACAAATTAATGTCTTGTATGTTTTAATGATTGTGATAAATCTTATTTCATGTGGAGACATAGTTGGATATGAGTCATTATACATGAGAACATATTTGCTTTATTTCAATTATTGTTCTATATGTTTTAATGATAATGTTTTATCTTATTTCATGTGGAGGCAAAGTTGAATTTGAGTTTTATGGATTTCATGTAAGACATGTTTTGATGAACACATTTGCACACACTACACTACATATTTTCAATTCCATGTTCTTTCTCTACCCCTTAGGGGTCTAGTTTTATTATTGTTTTCTGATTTTCTACGTGTTTTAGTTTGATTCCAACCACATTTCTCTCCCTTCCTTTTCCCACTCGAGTATTGTGAACTCGACTCGCACACGCTCCTTGTGGATCGACCCGTGCTTGCCACCGCTTCAACGCGGTCGTGCACTTGTGGTTTTTTTAACTGATTGTTAAAGACTCCATGAGTGAGCATTGATTGTTGTGGATCCTAACCCTTATGTATTTGGGCCCCATTTCTTTCACGTATTAGTATCCCTTCTTTGGTATTTAACAGGCTTTGACGGGAATTTGGGTTGTGTACATGAACATAACCATGAACTTCCCTTTGTGCTTCATGTTGGTGAGATGTTGTCTTTTTAATGCATATATCCATGTAGTATCATGCTCGCATTCATTGAGGACAATGCATGAAGTAAGTATGGGGGGTGTTTAACGTGTGTACATAGTTGAGTATTTTCCTTTTGTTTTGTTTTCTTTTGTTTGTATTGTTAGGGTCATGTTAGTGTGCTACATTTAATATCGATATATTTGTTTGCCCTGATCCTTGGGTGACTTGTCTTCTTTTGCTTACCTAGCGCTTTAAATTTTACATTTCTTTCAAAATCTTCATGTGTTTGCGAAAGAAAATGTTTTGTCGGTTTTGCGTGTGTTTGGCATGTGCAAAAATGTTGAGAGGCAAAGTAAAAAGAAAGCTCCCAAAATTGTCTTGAACTTGATACATTAGGATATCTAGTACACCGGCCTGTCTTGAACTTGATACATTAGGATATCTAGTACACCGGCCTTAGGTCTTATCTCATCGTTAGGATGCACCCCAGTTTTACCTTGGGGGAGAATAATAATAGGGTTTCAGTACTCAAACAAATAAAGAAGACCACCCTGAGCCTAGTGAGTTGAATAATTCGTGTATGTTAATAAAAGGAAGTTTGTCGTAGTCAAGGACCCTTTAACTCTTATTGTGGGACATTAAGTGTAGGGGTTTTGGTTCATGTGTAGATAAGAAATAAGTGAGTAGATGTTCTCTCTTCTCGCACGGCTCTTATCAGTTGGGAAATTAGGTCTGAGGGGACTTTGTGCCTGGTGCTTTCGAGTCATCTAACTTGGGATGCACCGACTGAACTCTCGTTACACTGGTGGTAGGTATTGCCCTATGTGGAGATGTGTGGAAAGGGGTACGTGATAGTGTAAGTCCTCATACGTAACAATGCACGAAACCTGACCCTGGGAGAATTACACACCAACTAGTAAAAAGAAAGAAAAGAAAAAAGAAAGAAACAAAAAGAGAAAAAAATGGTAATGCAAATAAGAACCTTAATGGACTTTACACTTTGTATCACTTGAGGATTTTTAAGGTTGTCCACGTCTTTCACTTAAGTCCTTAATTAACTTCAATGAATGATTCATTCGGCTAGGTGTGTGGACTGGATACATATATAGAGTCAGCCTGTAGTATTACCGTGTCCAATGATAGACAAAAATGGGTCCAACGAGTCGTGTTGCTAGATTGAATAATGCATCAATGTTTGGATTTTGTGGGTATATCCCTTAAAAACCCTCAGAAGACACCACTCCTCCTTGGTGATAAGGAGGTTTAACGGCTTGTCGCACGTGCTAAGTGCAACTGTGATTCCTACGAAAGTGAGTTAGGATTTCCTTATTTTTCTTATGTTTCACTTTTCGTCATTTTTCTCTTTCTATGTTTTGCTCGGGACTAGCAAAAGATAAGTGTGGGGGTATTTGATTAGTAGCATATCATGCATCATATTCATGTTATATATCATTTATTTTACCCCAATATTGTGCTACTCAAGTTGTTGTTTGTAGTGTTTCAGGAGCTGGGTAATAAAGAAGAGGAAAGGAGCAAAACGGACCTAAATGTTGCAAGTATGGACTGATTTGGAAGGTTCTGGACCTATTTGTAATGCACAAGGACTGGATCGCAAATCATGAAGGACCCAAGTGCAAATTCAGAGGGACCTGATTGTGAAGTTCAAAACATGGTGACACATGACTTGAATCATATCCGTATTTCGCCAAATAAACTCAAAGTGATTCAAGATAGCAGACCAGGACTTCACCCCATGTGCCAAATGAAAATCAAGCGCGACACAAAATTTCAGCCCCATCAGAGCCATTTGAACCGCCAGTGGCGGATTTGGATCCGCCACTGGCGGATCAAAATGATCCAAATGAGTTGAAATTTTGATCGTGGGTCGGCTATTCGGTTTGGAGCATTCCTGGACTATCATATGTAATTTAGAGTCGTCCGATTATTCCGAGATTAATCCTAACAATGTATTAGTATATATACCATTGTAATCCCTCCTCTCCCACTTCTTCTTGCTTCTCCATTTGTTTTAGGTTTTATTTTACTGCTGCTTAGTGTAGTTGGAGAAGAAGAAGCATACTTTGTAATCCTTTCATTTCAATCAATAGTGCGTTTTGTTCTTTAAATACATGTATTTTACTTTGATGCAATTTCTTTGATGTTGTTGTTTCTTTAATCTTGTCTTCTCCATTTCTTTTATGGGTTCATGCCATTTTTATGTTTTCTTTAGTATAGAGATGAGTAGAGAGTAGTTGATCCCCATTGGGGGGTGGAGAAGAAGGTTATTTGATTATGTGATGGATTAGTGTGTCTGTTAATCTTAATACTTTGAGCCTTACATGATTTTCATAACCATCTAATGAGACTTCACTCTTATCTTTGATGTGCTAATGCTCTTGAATGAAGCTTAGCACATGTATGACCCGCTCTCCAGCCACATTATTAAAGTCTTATTTATCCTTGTGGTCTTTTCTTTTTCGACGTCTTCCAGGTGTGCTTTTTGTATGCCTGTGATTTCATGCTCAGACTTAATAAAGTTTCTTTTGGGTGAGTTATTGCGGTTTGTGGTCTGGTGCGACCCATCGGGCAATTTTTGCAATCGGTGGCTTAATCGAGTCAATCGGGTGCAAACCATGTGTGTGTGGGCTTAGTTGTTGGTTGAACTTCGATTGGATGGGCTGAGTTGGCATGTGGATGGGCTGGGCTGGCGTGTGGATGGTGGTTTGGCTGCCATGTGATCAGGAGATGATTCACTTGGATCCTTGCAAATTTTGAAATCTCATGCATTTGGAAAGTAGGGATGGGGCCAGCTAGAGATTTGATTTATTGCCTTTGATGTTTATTTCTTTAAACACAACTTGTGCAACCCTACACCAGCCGACCTCTTCCACTCTTCTCCTCCCCATGCCACAAAACCCTTGTCCCCATCACCACCACCACATCTAATTTTTCCTGCTGGTGGAGATCCGACAGCTCGAGGAGTAGAAGCAAAGGCTTCTCTTAGGCGCAGCTTTGGAGTCTTTTGCTAACTCAGGCGACCCCTACAACTCAGGTATGCCTCTAGCCTTTAGAATAGGATGTAGTGGTAGGATTGGATGGAGTTTTGGTCCAGCATCAATGTCTGGTCCGGTTGGAGAGCTGGGTGCGGACCATTTCAAGGTGCTACTCGGTAAGCCTTGGTGTAACTTAGGAATTCGTTCCTGGCTGAGCATATCTGATCATTGCATGACTCCTACGCCACGTACCTTGTGGTACTCTGATGGTAAATCAGAAGGGAGGAGGCGGGGCAAAGGAGAGCTCCTTAGGAAGGGTTGTTGCACGCGTTTCGTGTGATGTGCGACCCCACATGCTTGATCGGTTGTTGAAGTTTGGTTGGTCTGATTGTCATGTGATCATGCGGTAGTTTAATCTTCTCATTGGCTGTATTATTGCTTCACAATTTCACTTATTGACACGGGTCCATTACTGGTCATGTTTAGGCATAAACTCCATAAATGATTATGGATTTCAGACCTTGTGTTTAAGCATGATGCACCGGAAACAGTCCTAATATTCATGCATGATGTGCTGATTTGCAAGGTTCATAAGCTAATTACTGATTATAGGACAAGTTCTTATCTAGTAACCATTAATTATATTTTCATAACCTCTGATTTAGTGCGAAGATCTACATTAAGAATGCATGCACGTTATGGAATTTTGGTGTTCATGTTACGTAAGTCCTTAGTGGTTCATTGTGTTGTCTATTGCTCTTGCCTTTATTTTATTATCATGCTCATGCGTGTATGTACTGATATAGATGTTATTTTGTGCTCATATATGTTAGATTATTACGATCTACAGGTTCAGGAGTACCTTCTTGAAGAGAACTTGTGGCAGCGGAATGGATCGGCGATCACCTCACGGAATCCTCTGGAGCAGCGGTCGGTCTTCTACTCTCTTGGAGAAGAAGCACGAGTCCACAACCCAAGAGTCCACGGATTGACTTGGTGGAGGTGGAGGGACGAATGGGAGAGAGAGGGAGAGGTGGCGACTAGGGTTTGTTGGGGCTAGGGTTTGCACACATGAACCTCCTTCCAATGGGAGGCTCCCCTCCTTATATAGATGGCTCCACCCTAAACCCTAAATGTGTAGTCCAATAGGTACATGCCATGTGTCAGTGCTTTGGGCAAATAGTTTATTAATCCCAGATTAATCCAATATCTCTCACTTGCACAACATCATGATAACAACATGTCGTATGCTTTTGTATCCCCGACACATATGCATATATCCCTGATACATACAATCACACAATGGCAATATGTCACCTCTTTATGTGTCCCCGACACATATGTATATATCCGTGATACATACAACTACTCCTCTCTCCAAGTACACATCCACAACACGCAAGTCTTTGATCAAGTATCCCCGATACAAGATCATCTGTGTCCCCGACACATGCGCTCTTCCGATCATACGGACAAATGGGTCGTGCGACCGGTGATGCACCTGCAATTTAGGAGTCTCAAACTAGAAACCTTACTAGAAGGCCAGAATGACAACATCCTCATAAACTAACAAATAAGCAGTGAAAATGCACATAACAGTTCCCAGGTTTACTCAGAAACTCACTTAACATGAACGGTATCTCAATCCCTCGGAGAGAATATCTTCTTGTTCTCAAGGTACTTGCTATTGTATCTAATACAGTTGGGCCCAGCAAATACTTTTAGTGCAGTCGAGTCAAACCTTTCCCTTCGCCCTAGACCACCATTACACTCAGAGTTGACTCCTTTCCCGAAGATGCCTCTTTAGACCGAATCTCTCATGGTCATAGATAACATCATAAATTAGCCACATCAACTCTTTGCTTCATGGTGTCGTCGAAGGTTACTGAGGGTAACTAATGACAATCAAGTCTTGGACTCACACAGTGAAGGAGCAGGGATCCATCCTTTCACTTCCAAATGGTCGCTCAGCACATGTTGTATGACAAACATGTTATGGTGGATCATACTGGACACAACAGTATGTTTGTCTCTCAACACCATACAAGTCTTAGTCCAGTCGCAGCCCCTCTGCGCCTGACCCGAGCTTCATCATTGTCGCCTTAACACCATACAGGTGCCACCTGGCGCCATATGTGAGACTCGCACTTGGCTTCTATAGGTCACATGAATCGTGGGAACATTCATGTCAATCCTCACCAACATAGAGGATCTCATCTTGATTCCTAATCAAGGAGACTATCCTATCATGAACTTCTCTGGATCTATCATACAAGATCTCTTCATGATCAGTCTCATCTCTGCTCGATATCAAAAAGCGTCAGAGGCGAATGCTCGTGTGAGTGAGCATTCTTCTGCCTATTGACAGAATAATATTTTATGCTAGAACAACTACATCAACCAAACAGATATAGTCGAAAGAAAAAACACAATCACTCATAAAAGGAAGTTAGACATGCCAATACATCAAAGTCTGCGTATGCCTAAGGACTTCACATGAGACACAAAAGAGGGCCAGCTACCATAAGACTAGTAGACACATGTCTTAACACAACTTCCTTTATCGCTATGATGTCCTTCACAAAATGATACCTAACCTGTATATGTTTGGTCTTTCCATGATATTTGGGGTCTTTCACATAACAAAGGACAACCATGCTGTCACATTAGATAGCAACAGACTCATCAGATGTCTCTACAAGTCCAATATGTTGTAAGAACCTCCTCAACCAAACTACCTCATGTACTGCTGCAGAGCATGCAACATACTCTGCTTCCATAGTCGACAGGGCTATACAGGTTTGCTTCTTGCTGGACCATGAGATGGCCCCATTAGCCAGCAAGAAAGCATAACCAGAGGTAGACTTCCTTTCATCAATGTCTCCAGCCCAATCGGCATCACTATAGCCAATCAGGTGGAGATCTGATGCTTGGTAACACAACAGGTAGTTACTCGTTCCTCTGAGGTATATCATGATTCTCTTGACCGCCTTCCAGTGCTCCATGCTTGGGTTGGACTGGTATCGACTCACCATACCCACAGAATAACAAATGTCTGGCCTAGTACACATCTTAGCATACATAAGGCTTCCCACAGCATTGGAGTATGGAACCTTGCTCATTTTGGCATTCTCTTCAGGAGTCTCAGGATGTTTATCAAGGCTCAAGTGCAAACCCTTCTCAACAGGAGTGTCGTTTGGTTTGCATTTGTCCATATGGTATTTCTTCAAGATGTTGTTAATATAAGTCTCTTGAGACAATCCCAGAAGTCTCTTGGACCTATTTCTAACTATCTTGACACGAAGGACGTAGCTAGCTTCACCCATGTCCTTCATATCAAACGTGGAGGACAACCACTCTTTAGTGGATTTCAGAAATTCTTTGCTATTGCCAGCCATGAGTATGTCATCAACATACAAGGTCAGAATGACAAACTTACCATTGGATCTCTTAACGTACACACAGTGATCTTCCTCAAGCATAGAGAACGAATTCTCTGATATAGCTTGATGGAAGTGAATGTTCCACTGTCCAGATGCTTGTTTTAAGCCATACAAGGACTTATTTAGCTTGCACACTTTGCGCTCTTATCCTTTGACTTCAAAACCTTGAGGTTGATCCATATAGATCTCCTTCTCAAGTTCTCCATTGAGAAAAGCAATCTTTACATCCATTTGGTAAAGCTCTAAGTCCATCTGGGCTACAGTAGCTAGTAGAAGGCGGATGGAGGCAAACCTAACCACGGGTGAAAATGTTTCCTCAAAATCCACGCCTTCTCTTTGGGTGTAGGCTTTAGCTACCAGTCTAGCCTTGAATCTATCAATAGATCCATCCGCCTTCCTCTTAATCTTGAGGATCCACTTGGCCCCAATGGCCTTTCGGTTCGGCGGTAAGTCGACCAAGTCCCAGACTCGATTAACTTTCATCGACTCCAACTCTTCCTTTATAGCACCTAACCACTCTTTAGCATTTCGACCTTCCAAAGCCTCTTTCAAGGTCTCCAGTTCTTGCTCATCGATTACTGTCATCCCAGATGATTCATAATCAATTTCTTCTTGAGCTATCATGAGGGCCTCTTCCTCTAAGCGAAACCGTCTACGAGGAATGAGCCCGCGTTTACTTCGACGCAGATGGGTATCTGATGGCTCATCCTCCGTAAGAGCTATCAGATCCTCAGCATTGCTGCTCCCACTAGGATTGACTGGCGGAACCTCATGTTCAACTTCCAGATCCTGATCCCGTGGAGTGGCAATGTCCTCATCTTGTTGTTCAAAGAAGTCCACTGACTCTTTGATAGCTCCAGCAAGACTCAAATCCCCAATGACGCAGCAGACTCAAATCAGGTTCCGTCCTGTCCATAACTCATATGGAGTTGAGGGAACCGATTTAGTTGGAACTCTATTGAGGATATAGGCAGCAGTCATTAGAGCATCTCCCCAAAACGAAATTGGCAAGCTCGCATGTGCCATCATGGATCTAACCATGTCTAGCAATGTTCTATTCCTTCTCTCGGCAACACCATTTTGCTGAGGAGTATAAGGCATAGTGAGTTGTCTAGATATCCCCTTTTCATCACATAACTCCTTGAACATTATTGAGAGATACTCCCCACCTCTGTCCGTTCTGAGAGTTTTTATCTTATTATCCAATTGATTCTCTACCAAGCTCATGAATTTCTTAAAGCATTCTAGAGCTTCTGACTTGTGAGAAATAAGATAAATATGACCATAGCTAGTATAGTCATCAATAAATGTGATGAAGTAACTTTGTCCATGTCTAGTACGCACATTCAAAGGTCCACAAATATCCGAGTGAATTAGTTATAAGGAGAAGTAGCCCTAATGGCTTTTCCGAACGGTTTTCTAGTTGCCTTTCTAGCTAGACAAGATTCACAGGTCGGTAATTCAAATTTGGAGCATTCTCCTAATACCCCGTCCTTTGCCAACATGTTCATCCGGTCAACACCAATGTGACCTAGTCTAGCATGTCACATAACTGAATCATTATTCATGGCACTTTGGCTCATAAAGGCACTAGTATTTCGATGGAAATCATAAATTGCGTCCAACACAATAAAACCGTCTGAAAGAAAGGCATGTCCATAATAAATGTTAGCAAGGTATAAACCCATATCATTGTTCTCAAAGACAACTTTAAAACCATGTCTCATCAAAACAACAACAGAAATAATATTTTGCCGTATAGTTGGTGCATACAACACGTCGTGAAGTAATAGGATCCGGCCACTTCGCAAAGCCACTTTGCATGTGCCAACTCCAAGAACTTCAATGCTAGTGTTGTTCGCCATGTTTATTCGCCTCCCACTTGGAACACGGCGATATTCCACGAAAGCAGAACGATCCTTTGTTACGTGGTCCATGGCACCTGAATCCACAATCCACACAGGAGAATGATCAGTGAGCATCACAGAACTAGTCACGTTACAATTCGAGGGATTACACACAATAATTACCTTTTGCTCAGTGCACTCACGAGCAAAATGTTCAGTCTTTCGGCAGTTAAAACAAGTCACATTAGACTTATCTTTCCCACCTCTGGATCCTCGAGGTCGTTTCTTTCCAGTTTTATTTTGTGTTTTGTTCTTATTTGCACCCTTCTTGCCTTTAAAACCCTGAGCTCTATCTCTTTTGCGCTTAAAACCTGCACTCCTACGAGGAGCGCCAGCTTCAGCAGCAAACACTTCAGTTAGAGGGGCTTCCACAAGCATGCGGTCCTCCTCCAGCTCTAGGTGTTTTGCGGCATGGTCAAATGTCCTGATGTCATCAGCATGGGTTAGATGGACTTTCATATGCTCCCAACTCTTTGAAGGCAATGATCTGATGAGAGCAAACACTTGCTCCTCATCGGTCTTAGCACGACCGGCAGCACTCAGCTCGCTAATCATGTTTGACATCGCGGTAATATGCTGCCTCATTGTGTGACCTTGGCTCATTTTCTACCCATCAAACATGAGCCCAAGCTGGCGGGCCCTTGTGACGGAGGTCACTCCATACTGAAACTTCACAGCTTCCGACAAGGCCTTTGCAGTTCGCAATTTTTCGAACCGCAATAACAGATCATCTCGCATCGAACTCAGAATTGTAATGCGAGCAATACGGTCTTTCTTTTTCCAGGCATTATAGACAACCATATTTCTGCGATGCTGCGCAGTGTTCCCCTCCTCGGGGGGAGACATAGTTTAGGTTATATTTTCTAACATGTCCTGATTCTCTAAGAGATACTCAATTTTACGATGCCACAGATCGTAATTTCTTTCATTGAGTTTATCTCTTCGAGTCAGATCAGCGACAATGCTTTTGGAAGTAGCCATAAAAATCTAGGACAAAAAACCACATAGTGATACATGAGTTCTAGCATAAAATACAACGAGCTACAATAGTCATAAAAAATAAAGTGACTTAATAGCTATAGCATTCAGACCAAAGGAAAACATAAAGCATTCGATCAAATCCTCATGTAATAGTTAATAAAGCCATTTTACTAATCTAGATATTGAGCTCCATCATGATTTAATGACCCAAAAAATGTTTAAATCATGGCAAATCAGCAAATAAAGAAAGTATTGCCGCCGGTTGCAAGGTGGTTTACACAAAACACTTCTACCTTGCAACTCCCACTAGGCATGTAGGTTCCAAAAAAAGCGTTTCCTTTCAAAAAAAAATCAATCAAGATCACACAGAAATCGATTGCTACATTACTTCCATATCAAGCTAAGGATCCCCCATAGGGATTTAGCCTTTTAGACGGGAACCTGCATGAGCCTTATAGCAATGATATCGCAATAATAAAAATAAAGGAGCCCCTCGTCTCCTTAGGGCAATAAACAGTCCACAGTCCATAAATATTACAGTCCATAAATATTACAGTCCATAAATATTACAGCCCATTGCGATATTTATTGCAAATGGAGATAAATGGATGAAATTACGCTCAACTCTCAATAAGGCATTAAATAAAATCATCAACCATTCATTCCATACCAGCACAATATTTCCATACGTTAGCACAATCCGATGTATGAAAAAAATACCATAAAGTGTGCACCTCTTTCAATCAAGAAGGAAGTTATGCATAAGGAAACAATGCATTTATGGTGCATGAATATTGGCAAAAAACGTGTTAGGTAATAACAACCAATCTCCACAATAATCATTCTCAAAATAGAATTTCTTTTTCTTCTTTCCCTAATTAATATAATCATGATAGCACAAAAAATTATCCTACTTTGATTAGGAAAGAAAAAATCCGAAATTCTATGGTGGAGAGCAACACATATTTCTGCATCAAAGGAAAGCATTCAAAAATACTTTTAAGGCAATAAAACTCCAGCCCATAATATCCCCTCAAAAAAATTCAAAATTATCCAATCTTTCCTTAATCAATATAAGCATGCAATCAACTATAATTATGCTACTTGTATTGGAAAGAAAAATTCGAAATTCTTTGGTGGAGGGTAACACATATATGCATATATGATGAAAAGGAAATATTTCAAATGAAATGCATGCTATCATTCCCAAAAAAATCCGAAAATCCTCAATGAGATCAACATATATGTTCATTTAATCATAAAGGAAATATTTCAAATGAAATGAATGCTCTCATTCCAAAAAATCCGAAAATCCTCAATGAGATCAACATATATGTGCATTTAATCATAAAGGAAATATTTCAAATGAAATGAATGCTCTCATTCCAAAAAATCAGAAAATCCTCAATGAGATCAACATAATTGTGCATTTAATCATAAAGGAAATATTTCAAATGAAATGAATGCTCTCATTCCAAAAAATCCGAAAATCCTCAATGAGATCAACATATATGTGCATTTAATCATAAAGGAAATATTTCAAATGAAATGCATGCTATCATTTAAAAAATTCGAAAATCCTTAATGAGATTAACATATATGTGCATTCAATCATAAAGGAAATATCTCAAATGAAATGCATGCTATCATTCCAAAAAAAAAATCCGAATTATACAATGTATGTGCATGATTTTGCAATCAACATCTAATCCTAGATGCATGCACATGTGATTAAAATTACATATACATGATGAATAAGGCAACAAGCATCTAACCTTAGATGTATGTACAAGAGTTTAGAAAAAAATGCACAATCAAATCATACCATCCGAAATGTATGATCACATTATATGATACATGCAATAATTAACTCTTGTAAAATTATCATCATATTTCAAACAACATATATGCGCATATTATCAATAACAAACAAACTCTAGCCGCAAGCTTGAAGGATGAAAGAAATGTGCGCAACAAACATAGATTAACATTTAACCCTAGGTACATGCATAAAATGAAATCTAAGCTATGCGCAAGAATGAAATAATGATGAAACTTGTAATACAATTCGCATGTAATGAAATTAATCAAGAAAACATGCGCAAGGGTGAGGAAATATGCCATCAAACCCTAGGCGCATGATGAAGAGAAAAAACTACACATGTATGCGATTTCTCTCAAAAACAACCGAAATTATTTCAACATATATGAAAAAAGAAAGTGCTCAAAAAATTCGGAGTTGACCAACCTGGCTCTGGTACAAATGTTAGATTATTACGATCTACAGGTTCAGGAGTACTTTGTTGAAGAGAACATGTGGCAGCAGAATGGATCGGCGATCACCTCATGGAATCCTCTGGAGCACCGGTCGGTCTTCTACTCTCTTGGAGAAGAAGCACGAGTCCACAACCCAAGAGTCCACAGATTGACTTGGTGGAGGTGGAGGGACAAATGAGAGAGAGAGGGAGAGGTGGCGGATAAGGTTTGGTGGGGCTAGGGTTTTCACACATGAACCTCCTTCCAATGGGAGGCTCCCCTCCTTGTATAGATGGCTCCACCCTAAACCCTAAATGTGTAGTCCAATAGGGACGTGCCATGTGTCAGTGCTTTGGGCAAATAGCTTATTAATCCGAGATTAATCCAATAATATAGGTTCTGATCATGTTCTGAAATTCCAGTTTCTATAGCATACATGTTCTGAAAATGATGGTGCATATTATCGACTGTCTATGACGTTAGGTTTTGGTGTCTCTAGCATTTGTGCTGGTATGTCGCTCTATTCATGTTCAATTATGTCTAACCTGAAGTATTATGCGGCGGTCAGGCACGACAATTAGGATATCAGACCTCACAACTCCATATCATGACCCATAGATGAATTCGTTGATTGTCGTGCCATTTATTGTTTCTAGCTTTGATTAATTGCTACCGTGAGTCGTAGTGCAATATGGTCTTTTTGAAGTCTTCTTTCGTGTGAGGAGCTGCAAGGAAGCAATTAGGTGTCTTCCTTAAGCTCGCATTAGATTTTATAGCTACCCGGGATATATAGATCCTCGGGTAGTTTGCATTGCATATAATCCGATGAAGTAATTTTGGGCACATATTGTTTTCTGGGCCGATGGGCCACGGGTGGGTCCTCTAGTTCCGGAGGCCATTTGACTAAGACCTTCACGTTGGGAGGCCAGGCGTAAGATAAGTCTTGGGCAGGTACGCTGCCATTCTGTCTCAGGTTAGGTGGTCCCAATGTCGCGATGGCACCATGTAGGTTATTTTCCGCGAGTTGGGACATCTAACCGGCGCACCGCTTTGTGTCGAGCGGTGGGTCACTGACGGGTGACAACTTTTGACCAGTGTGGCTGGTGTTCTGGTTCCTTGCGAGGAACGCGTCGGGTTCGCCCGGCAGGCATGGCTGGTGGAGTCGGGTTCGCCCGGCAGGCATGGCTGGTGGAGTCATTGGCCTTCTGATGCATTTCGTGCACTTATTTTCTGCTCGGTTGTTACTAGTCTTAGTTAGACTTCTTGCATGTGTTATTTTTATTTCATTTGTATTTGGCTGAGGCATACTGGGTTTTCTTAATTGAAAACTCACGCATTTGTTTATGCGGTGCTTGCAGGTATTTAGCTTTCCACAGGGCGGACTGGACGAGTAGTCGAAGATTCTGTACACGAGGGACACGTCGACCATATTCTTCAGTTTGTCTTTTGCTTCCGCATTATTTACGATGTATTTCCCTTGAACTCGATGTAATGTATTTTGACCTTCTTAGCATATATGGATATTCTCTCACTTTTTAGTTCTGTTTTATGTTAGTGTATCAATGTATGATCTCTCTACGTATTGTCGAGTCGTTGTTTGGTCTGTCTTTTGTAACCCCTTCGGTCGTCGCGGAGGTCTCTGATCGCGACACTTGTAGTCTTTCCCAGTGTGCGTACCCGCGAGATCAAGGGCGTTACAGCACATGCTTAGATTACTGGCCCTATTTTTGGGGAATTATGAGGTTAGGATAATGATGGAGTGGAAGAAGGGAACAAGACATGTGCATGCATGTGCTCATGTTGGCTTTATCTAATGCCTTGTATGTTTTAATGATTGTGATAAATCTTATTTGATGTGGAGACTTAGTTGGATATTAGTCATTATGCATGTGAACATATTTGCTTCATTTCAATTATTGTCGTGTATGTTTTAAAGATAATATTTTATCTTAGTTCATGTGGAGGCAAAGTTGAATTTGAGTTTTATGGATTTGATGTATGACATATTTTGATAAGCACATTTGAACGCACACTACACTACATATTTTCAATTACATGTTCTTTCTCTACCCCCCTAGGGGTCTAGTTTTATTATTGTTTTCTGATGTTCTACGTGTTTTAGTTTGATTCCGACCGCATCTTTCTCCCTTCCTTTTCCCACTCAAGTATTGTGAACTCGACTCGCGCACGCTCCTTGTGGATCAACCCCGTGCTTGTCACCTCTTCAACACAGCCATTTACTTGTGATTATTTTAACTGATTCAATCAGCTATCCCCACAAAGACTGATGCCAACAAGGTGGTCACCAAATTCTTAAAGGACATTTATGCCCGATTTGGTACGCCTCGTACCTTAATCAGTGACAAGGGTACCAACTTCTGCAACTGCGCCTTTGAAGCATTAACGAGGAAGTATTCGATCACCCACATGCTTGCGACCCCATATCATTCACAATCTAGTGAGCAGGTTCAAGTGTCTAACCATCAATTAAAGCAAATCCTTGAGAAGACAGTTAATTTCCCATAGAAGGATTGGTCTATTAAGCTAAATGATACGTTGTGGGCTTTCCGCACCGCATATAAGACCAATTTTGGTATGTTCCCATATCGGGTAGTGTATGGCAAGACTTTCCACCTACCAATTGAGCTCAAGCACTGTGCTTTCTAGGCGATCAAGAACCTGAATATGGATCTTGATAAAGCAGGGGTGCAACGTATGATGCAAATGAAAATGCCAAAATTCATAAGTCTGAAACCAAAATATTTCACAATCGTATGATTATATGAAAAGTGTTTACGGTCGGGCAGAAGGTGTTTCTCTACAACTCCCGACTTCATTTATTTGTGGGTAATGTCCGCAATCACTGGTCTGGCCCGTTTATTGTGCAAACACTATTTCCTCATGGAGCAGTTGAAATTTTGAACCCAAGGAATGGGGTTGTGTTCAAAATTTATGGAAAATGCCTCAAACCTTATTTGGAGGGGGCACCACCTAGAGTCGAGGAGGTTATAATCCTTCATAAATCTTCCTCGTACTCAACCATTTAACTGGTTGAGATTTCATGTTGGTACACCTTTTTCTTAGAAAAACGAAAAAAAGAAGGAAAAAAAGAGGTTGTCATGGGTCCCCGTTTGTGGGGCTCAATTTGTTAAGTTTCATGATTACAAAAATAATAAAATACTCGCCCTATTTTTGTTGCACTTGTCGAAGTCGAGAGTGCATGCACTATAGGAGACCGGACACTTTAGGGTTGCTTTATTCATGAAAGAGCACATTTGACTTGGTCAACTTCAAGATCCACAACGAAATCAAAGAACTTTTGCACCTACTTTCCTAATATCAAAAGGTTTGAGGGTTTGACGACAAACTTTCCATACACATAACCCTACCTATTTAAAGGACCTTTTCCTTGCATTCCTTTGCCCCACCCAACGAAAAACGCAATTATAGCCTCCACTTGGTCCCTTCGGCATTCTGTTGAAATTTTCTGCTCCAGAAGCTCATTCGCATCCACCAGTAGCAGACCAAAACCCACCACTGGCGGATCTCTTTGTGGATTTCATGCCTTGTCTCCGCTGGCTGGGTGTGTCTCCTGAAGGTGTCCTGTTTCATGTGTTTTTAGGTAGTTTCAAAATCTCGAGTCCTCCTGGTGGCCTTGTGAGTACATTGGTGATCTAAATTCTGTTTTGTTGATTGTAGTTGATCCTTTCAAATCATAGACTTTGCATGCTTAAATCACAATTCAGACTTGGGAATACGATAGCTTAAATGCCCTGGCAGGCACACAACTTTTTCCAGGGCGCATCCGCCACACTGATCCGCTAGTAGCGGATATTTATCCGCCAGTGGTGGATTCTTTGGTGGATTTAGCCTTCATATTTCACTGGTTGTTGGGATCATCATTCTTGAGCATATTTCTATATTTAGAGTCGTTTTTTTATGGAATCAGACTTTGCATTTATCATTACTCGTTTAGGGGTGCCTTTTGATGTTCGAATTGCCGAACTTGGGTGGACACCTCTCCTTTAGAGAGATGGAAGTAGGCATTCTGCCCCATCCGTGGTAAATTGATTTTACCGTTCCTTGACCAATGATAGTGTATACATTATGTTAACCATCAATGGTAGAATTTATCCGCTCACTCCTACTATTATCGCAAATATGATCGGGTTACCATTTTTGGATTGTAAGGTACACGAACACTGCGCATTGAAATCCTATTATTCATTGATGGGTAGAGGGACCCAGTGAACCCTCATGGGCTATTTAAGAATGTGCATGTGGTTGCTCAATGGGTTAGTAAAATATTCTAGGTTTGAGGCACCATTCCACATTCTCCACTACCTGTCTAGATTTGGTCTATGTCCTAATGACTAGAGGCCAACACTGCAGCCGCAATGAGCTCTTTAACATGTTGCAAAAGGGTGCATGGGAAGGCAGGTAGCCTTTAACCCTTCTTGTCACTCGTATTTGCAGTCATTTTGATCGCTAGTGCACTCAAAATCGCATCGACTCAGAAGAGATTGCCATTGACATCGAGCAGATCACACCTGCATATAGACGAGTGCTTCCTGACTCCTGGCATGATCAAGACAATGATGAGGACGTTCGTGCTCATTCTTCTAATGGGTCTATGGACTCAGAGACACTTTTTGGCTACGACTTTGACACATTGTCACGATCCGAACAAAATATTATGCTTTCACAACAAAACCGTTTGATCTACAAGTTGCTCAAGAATCCATAGCCAAGGGGTTCTTCCTCGCAAAGGATGTCCCCTCGGCGTCGATGGAGGTGACATATATTGCTTAGTCCGTGCATTTTATTCTTTGATTGAGGACAATGCATGACCTAAGTGTGGAGGAGGTGTTTATCATGTGTATATAGTCGAGTCTTTTCTTTTATTTTCTTTTGTATTGTTTGCATTGTTAGGTCATGATAGTGTGCTGCAATTTACATTGATATATCTTCTATACCATGATCCATGGGTGACTTGCCTTCTTTTGCTTGCTGAGTGCTTTAATTTTTCCATTTCTTTCAAAATCTTTATGTGTTTGCAAAAGAAAATGTTTTGTGGGTTTTGCGTGTGTTTAGCATTTGCAAAACCGTTGAGAGGCAAAGTAAAAAGGAAGCTCCCAAAATTGACTTGAACATGATGCATTAGGATATCTAGTACACCGGCTTTAGGTCTTATCTAGTCGTAAGGATGCACCCAGTTTTCCCTCGATGGGAGAGAAATCATAATGTTTTAGTACTCAAACAAAAAAAGAAGTACACCCTGACCCTAGTGAGTCGAATAATTCGTGTCTATTAGTATAACAAAGTTTGTCGTAGTAAGGGACCCTAAAACTCCTATGGTGAAACCTTAAGTGTAGGGATTTTGGTTCATATGAAGACAAGAAATAATTGAGTAGGGTGTTCTCTCTTCTCGCACGGCTCCTGTCACTCAGGAAATTAGGTCCGAGGGGTCGTAGTACATGGTGCTTTCGAGTCATCTGACTTGGGATGCAACGACCGAACTCCCGTTACGCAGGTGGTACGGATCGTCCTAAGGGAGAAAGTGTACATGATCGTGTAAGTCCTCACAGGCAATGATGCACGAAACCCAGCCCTGGGAGAATTAAACACCAACTAGTTAAAAAAATGAAAAATGAAAATGAAAAAATGAAAAACAAATGTTAGTACAAAAAAGAACCATAATGGACTTTACACGTTGTATCAGTTGAGGATGTTAAGGTTGCCCATGTCTTTCACTTAAGCACTTAATTAGCTTGCATGAATGGTTGCTGATTGATCGTTTTATATTAACCGCAAGTGCACGACCACGTTGAAGTGGTGGCAAATACAGGTCATCCACTAGGAGGTGTGTCGATGTTTGGTTTGTGCGAAGGCGAGTTGAAAGAAAGGGAAGAAAGATGTATTACACTACACTACACTAATCTAAACTAGTAAACAAGCAAGCTGAAATGGAATCACTAAACAACTAAGCTAAACAATTAATGAAGAAGATAAAAACACAGGAATGAAAACCCCTAAGGGGTGGAGTGTGTGTGTGTGCACATGAAATAAGTGTGGTGTTGAATGCATACAATAAGCTCAAGTGTGGTTAGTGTTTGTTCATGCATAAGAAGTAGCTCATGGCAAGACCTATCATTTACAACACTAACCTAGGTGATTAATATGAGCAATGCAAGGTTGTTATTAAGAACATAACGAGCATGGAGTGTACCTAACTATGGCAGAAACCATCAAGTAAAGTTCTTATTAATTCAAGCAAGCATACTAATATCTCTCACAAACAATAAAATCTAGCATTCATACCACCTACATAACATGTACATACATCTAATCCACCCCCAAAGGGGATGGAACTACTCACACGTTTTTAAAGTAACTACTCTAACAAAATGAAGCATTATACTGAAATAAAACTACACTAATCAAGCAAGAAATATTAAAGAAGTTTAAAAGGAAAAGAAAGACTAAACAAGCATGCACAAAATAAAAGACAAGATTAAAAGAAACTAGAACAATTATTTTATTAACAAATGACTCACATTGAAGGTAGCATTCTTCTCCACCTTGATTTTTTGCTTCAAGGCTCACTCCTTAGTAGAGAGAATGCCACCAAGCAATGGGTTATTACAATCGAAGGTGAAGAGTTCTATTTATAGGCATGTAAAAAGCTCATCCGGGACAATCCCTCGATGTGGGACTAAACAAATACCAAAAATAGACTAAGCATACACTAATACACGTGCTCCCAAAAGATAAGCGGATCCAGAGCTATCTGGACCGCCAATTGGCGGTCTATAAGCTCCAGATCCGGTTGAGTTTTGTTGTGGGCTTTGCTTGATCTATTACTTGGTCTTGCATGCATCTACTTTGTTTATTGGAGCTCCGACCCGAATAGAATTGCCAAAATACTCCCCATGATGGTGTGGAGTTTTCTGTTTTGCTCTTAGGTCCTTCTGTCTTACGTTCAGGTCCTTCTCCCTTGCATCTTAGTCCCCAGGTATCACAATTAAGTCTTTTTTCCTACTTTTGGGTCCTTTCATGGCTCTTCTCTTCAAACCTCTTTATTTCTGAAATTCAAACATAAAACTCGTCACGTAGCATTGCTTAGGTGTAAGATAATGGATATAAGATACAAATATAAGCATGAAATGATGTCAATCAAATACCCCCACACCTAAGTTTTTGCTAGTCCCGAGCAAAACAAAGAAAAAGAAAAGCAAACTAGAAACAAGAAATCCTAACTCACTTTTGTAGGAATCACGGTTGCACTTAGCACGTGCAACAAGCCGTTAAACCTTCTTGTTGCCAAGGAGGAGTGTTGTCTCCTGAGGGTTTTCAGCGGATATACCCATAAAATCCGAACAAGATGCATTATTCAATCTAGACTCTCGACTCGTTGGAAATATTTTGTCGATCATTGGACGCGGTAATCCTACGGGCCGACTCTATATAGGTAATTAGTCCACACACCTAACCTAATGAACCATTCGTACAAGTTAAATAAGGAATTAAGTGAAAGACATGGACAACCTTAACATTCTCAAGTGATACAAAGTGTAAAGTCCATTAAGGTTCTTATTTGCATTACCTTTTTTTCTCTCTTTTTTTCTTTTTATTAGTTGGAGCTTCATTCTCCCAGGTCAGGTTTCGTGCATCATTGCCCATGAGGACTTACACTATCACGTACACCTTTCCCTAAATCTCCACATAGGCCAATCCCTACCACCCGTGTAACGGGAGTTCGGTTGGCGCATCCCAAGTCAGATGACTCGAAAGCACCAGGCACAAAGTCCCCTCAGACCTACTTTCCTGAGTGATAGGAGCCGTGCGAGAAGAGAGAACACCTACTCACTTATTTCTTATCTACACATGAACCAAAACCCCTACATTTAATGTCTCACAACAAGATTTAAAGGGTCCTTGACTACAACAAACTTCCTTAAGTTAACAGACACGAATTAGTGACTCACTAGGTTCAGGGTGGACTTCTTTAAATGTTTGAGCACTAAAACCCTATGATTACTCACCCGAAGGGAAAACTGGGGTGCATCCTAACGACTCGATAAATCCTAAAGTCACTGTACTAGATATCTTAACGCATCAACTTCAAGACAATTTTGGGAGCTTTCTTTCTACTTTGCCTCTCAACGGTTTTGCACATGCTAAACACACACAAAACCCACAAAACATTTTCTTTCGCAAACACATGAAGATTTTGAAAGAAATGTGAAAATTTTGAAGCACTAGGCAAGCAAAAGAAGACAAGTCACCCAACGATCATGGCAAGCAGATATATCGATATTAAATGCAGCACACTAACATGACCCTAATAATGCACACAAAAGAAAATAAAATCAAAGGAAAAAGACTCAACTATGTACACACGTAAAACACCCCCCCACACCTACTTCATGCATTGTCCTCAATGAATGTGAGCAAGATACTACATGGATTTATGCATGAAAAAAGAGAGATCTCACCAACATGAAGTACAAAGGGAAGTTCATGGTCATGTTGATGGACACAAACCCGAATTCCCTCAAAACCTGTGAGATGCTAAAGAAAGGATACAAATACGTGAAAGAAATGGAGCCCAAATACACAAGGGTTGGGGCTCACAACAATCGATGCTCACTGAAGGAGTCTTTTATTGTACTTTTATTTATTTATATATAACTATGTACAAACATAAGTTCCTATTTTATTTGTCAAAAGACATCAAATGGGAACCTAAACAGTGGGTCAATGCATTTGGAAAGGGAACATGACACCACGTGGGGCCAGAATACGCATGTGTGGGCCCCCTTCACAAAGAGCATCATATGAAATGAGAGGTTCGTGAATTGGACGCAAAGGCGTCTCATTCAAAAGATCAAACTGAAAGAGCTTGAATCTCTCAAGAGTTTGGGAAATGAGGGGCAACGGAAGAAGTGTTTCTCCCGTTGTGCTGCTGAAGTTATGATCGTCAATCCAAACTCTCCAACCAATAGGCTGGTGCGTCGGAACGAGGTCAAGAACCTCGTTAGGCATGTCCGACACACCAGGCGAACAAAAGTGGGTCTCATACCCAAGGTATCCTCCAAGGAACTTCTAATACCCTCATGAGCTATGTAGTTGTTTGATGTTCCATCATTTCCAAGATGATCAGGAACAATAGTGAGAGGCAAACTCTCATCAGGTTGCTTGAAATTGAGGGGACTAGGGAGCTCATGCTCCACCAGAGGTGAGTCCTTAGGAGGTACAACAATAAGATCATGTGGCTCAAGGGCCACGGGACAAGAAGATAAGGCACAATCATGTGCCGACTCAAAAAGAAACTGGTCCATAGTATTCTCAATTGGAATCGAATCCTCCACCAAGTGATCGTGAATTGAAACCCCAAGTCCCTCATACTGACTAGGAGTTTGACTTTGAAAGATTGTGCTTTGAATTTGTGGATGTGGTGGTGGTTCGATTTCAGAAGATAAATCCTCAAGTTGACAAGAAAAATTACCCTCCTCACGTTCACGTAATTGCTGTGTCATTTGACTCACTTGCATTTCCATAGTTTGACTCACTTGCATTTTCATTTGACTCACCTCATGGCAAGACCTATCATTTACAACACTAACCTAGGTGATTAATATGAGCAATGCAAGGTTGTTATTAAGAACATAACGAGCATGCAGTGTACCTAACTATGGCAGAAACCATCAAGTAAAGTTCTTATTAATTCAAGCAAGCATACTAATATCTCTCACAAACAATAAAATCTAGCATTCATACCACCTACATAACATGTACATACATCTACTCCACCCCCAAAAGGGGATGGAACTACTCACACGTATTTAAACTAACTACTCTAACAAAATGAAGCATTATACTGAAATAAAACTACACTAATCAAGCAAAAAATATTAAAGAAGCTTAAAAGGAAAAGAAAGACTAAACAAGCATGCACAAAATAAAAGACAAGATTAAAAGAAACTAGAACAATTATTTTATTAACAAATGACTCACATTGAAGGTAGCATTCTTCTCCACCTTGAGTTTTTGATTCAAGGCTCACTCCTTAGTAGAGAGAATGCCACCAAGCAATGGGTGATTACAAACGGAAGGTGAAGAGTTCTATTTATAGGCATGTAAAAAGCTAATCCGGGACAATCCCTCGATGTGGGACTAAACAAATACCAAAAATAGACTAAGCATACACTAATACACGTGCTCCCAAAAGTTAAGCGGATCCTGAGCTATCTGGACTGCCAATTGGCGGTCTATAAGCTCCAAATCCGGTTGAGTTTTGTTGTGGGCTTTGCTTGATCTATTACTTGGTCTTGGATGCATCTACTTTGTTTATTGGAGCTCCGACCCGAATCGAATTGCCAAAATACTCCCCATGATGGTGTGGAGTTTTCTGTTTTGCTCTTAGGTCCTTCTGTCTTACGTTCAGGTCCTTCTCCCTTGCATCTTAGTCCCCAGGTCTCACAATTAAGTCCTTTTTCCTACTTTTGGGTCCTTTCATGGCTCTTCTCTTCAAACCTCTTTATTTATGAAATTCAAACATAAAACTCATCATGTAGCATTGCTTAGGTTTAAGATAATGGATATAAGATACAAATATAAGCATGACATGATGTCAATCAGTTTCCTAGGCTTGGTATATGGACTGGATACATATAGAGAGTCGGCCCATAGGATACCGTGTTCAATGACAAAGGTAGGTCCATCGAGTCGTGTTGCTAGGTTGAATAATGCATGAATGTTCGGATTTTGTACGTATATCCGTTGAAAACCCTTAGGAGAGACAACTCCTCCTCCTTGGCGACAAGAGGGGGTTTAACGGCTTGTTTCACGTGCTAAGTGCAACCGTGATTCCTAAGAAAGTGAGTTTGGATTTCTTATTTTTCGTATACTTTTCCTTTCTTTGTTTTGTTCGGGACTAGCAAAAGGTAAGTTTGGCGGTATTTGATTAGTAGCATATCATACATTGCATTCATGCTATATATCCTTTATTTTACCCCAATTTGTGTTACTCGAGTATTTGTTTGTGGTGTTTCACATGTTATGTAATAAAGAAGAGAAAGGAAGAGAAAATGACTGAAATGCAAGAAGAAAGGCCTCAAATGAAGCAAAGTGAACTTATTTGTCATGCACAATGACCCATCTGTGTTAGTTTTCTAGTTAGAGTTTTATGTCATGTTTAGTCTTAATCTCTTGCTTTCCATCTTGTTATAGTGATTAGTGAGTAGATCCACCCGATTTGGGGTGGAGGCAATGTAGTTGGTGGCGAAGCGTATGATGGGTTCTTCTTATTTGTGTCATTTCCATGTGCAATGTTAGATCTAAAATTTGTAGCATGTTTACCTTTCTTAGATGACATAATGGCCATACTAGGTACTTGTTTCATGCTAGATCTATGTTTGGCATGTTGCTTGTGATGACTTCTATTTGATGATGGCATTAACTTAAAATGAATGGTTGCTTGATTTGGTTTGTGTTGCATGAATGAACTAAGGTTATGCTTAGGATTGATTGATGCTTTAATGACGTCACTAGGTGCTTATTGCATACCTGAGAATCCATAAAATTGATATTAACTTCATGCTAACCTATCCTAGTCTTGTATATCAGGTAATTGTATGTGTTTCACACTTACATTCCACACTAGCTTCTACTTGTAGACACACACTCTTACACATATGTTTAATGGTTGGACACCCTCATGCACACACAACTCACTATTGCACCTCCACTCCAAGGGGTTTAGTTAGATTGTTTTCTTCTATCTTAGTTTGGTTTAGTTAGCTTAGCCTAAATATCTCTATCTATTTCTCTTCCCATTCAAGTTTGGTGATAACAACAACGCACACAACTCCTTGCGGTACAACCCCTACTTGTCGGGTCTTCACCGACGTCGTCCACTTGTAGTAAATTAAAACGATCAATCAGAGTTCAACTTCACTTGCTATTTGAAGTTTGTATCTTCCGTCCAAGCATCCTCCTAGATTTTGGAAGAAGCTCAAGTATCGTGGGGATTGTCCAGTTTCTTTCTTTGTAAGGAAGCTCTTCATGTCAGAGATAGTCAGACTTCATGGAGTGCTGATGTCTGTCATTTCAGTTCTTGACCCCCATTTCACTTCGACGTTTTGGGAGAGCTTCCGTAGGTACGTTGGGGATCCATCTCATATGATTTCGCATGAGCTACCTAGGATTCAGAGCGACTAGACCTTGGAAGAGCGACCTGTGGAGATTTTGGAGTGGGCTAAATGGCAGCAGAGGCGTCAGACCATTCGGATGGTGAAGGTCCATTGGCAACACCACGGTGTGAGCGGGGCCACTTTGGAGTGTGTGGTTGATGTGAGTAGTTTGTATCCGGAACTCCTTGTTGAGGGTTAGGGATAGCAAATTTCGAGGATCAAATTTATTTAAGGGGGTAGGTTGTAAGACCCGCTCTCCTGATATTATAATAAAGTCATTTTCATCTCTTATATTTTCTTTTGAGTTATATTATGTTGTTGGTGTGATGTGTTTATTCTTGTTTCGGAAAAGTTTCCTTTCTGGGGACCGTTTCTCTTCAGGGAAAATTCCTCTTCGGGGAAAGTTTCCGTTTTGGAATAAGTTTCCTTTTTGGTCGACCGGGTGCGCAATTAGGCTCGGTTGGTTTGGCTTTGGTTGTAGGTGGTGTCGAATTCCTTATTCTCCATGCCACGTAGGTTGGTGTGTTGAGTCAGCAATGAGGTGGCGTCCACATCAGCAAATCAAATCAGGAAACAATTATTCAAATTTCAGCAAGAAAGGAAGGAGATCTTGAGAATTATGTGCATTCATGTGAGCTTGGTATGTGGAAAACGTGGATGACTAGGGCTGAAACCCTAGCCGCCTCCCACAATACTCCTCCCTCTCCCATGCACCACTTCTCCCTCTCCCTCTCCAGCGACCCGGAGGCCTTCAAGCCAGCAAACTCTGGTGACAGCAGCATATTCCGGCAATCTAGTGCAACACGATCCAGCTTGCGTGGGGGATCTGTTTTCAGCAATCTGGAGCGCATTGATTGCTCCATCTCAGGTATGCTCCTGGCCCTTAAAGAGTAAAGCAAGTGGGTGTGTTGGATGGAGGTTCATCCAGCACCAAAGGGGCTCTTTGGTCACACTTCTAGGGCAAAGACGCGATGGAGAACTCAGCCAAGTCTGGTGGGTGTTGCGTGAGACCTGGTTGCTGTGGCTGGTTGGGATGTGCTCCCCTTCAACACGACTTCAAGCACACGATTCCTGGGTGGTTGAGGAGAGAAACCAGGGAGGTTGTGGCTGGGTCATGGGGGAGCGCGTTGGGTGCATTGCATGCATGGTTTTCTTGATGTCGTACGTTGCACCTTGGTTGTTGCTGGATGCGTGGCTGTTGTATGTTGTGGACGTGATTTTTTTGCCGGATTTTATGATTATTTCATGAATAAGTTGCCGTTAATATGCTGCGTGATTATGTATTGTTTAGTTGCTAGATCTATATGATTATTGCATATTTAGTGGTTTTATTTTACATGATCTTCATTATTAGTTGCTGTCAATATATTAAATGTTCATGTATATTTAGTGGTTGTATTTTACATGATCTTCATTATTAGTTGCTGTCAATATATTAAATGTTCATGTATATATATTTAGTGGTTGTATTTTACATGATCTTGTAATTAGTCCGTTGTCAATATATTTCATATTTATGTAGTATAGTTGTGTAATCTTCAGGATTAGTTGCTGTCAATGTATCATATGATCATGTATGAGTAGTTGCTGGATTTTACGTCATCTTCATGATTATTTGCTGTCAATATATCATGTCGTCATGTATTATTAAATGCTGGATTTTTCGTAGTCTTCTTGATTAGTTGTTGTTGATATATCATATGATGATGTATTATTAAATGCTGGATTTTACGTGATCTTCTTTAGTAGTTGCTGTCTATATCTCATATATTCATCTATATTTTAGATGCCTAAATTATGTGATTAATTCATGATTAGTTGTTGTTAAGATATCACATATTCTTGTATATTTTAGTTTCTGAAATTATGTGATTACTTCACGAATAATTTGCTGTCAATATGTCATATATTCATGTATATTTTAGTTGCCGAAATTATGCGATTATTCCATGATTAGTTGTTGTTAAGATGTCACATAATCATGTATATATTAGTTGCTGAAATTATGTGACTATTCATGATTAGTTGCTGTCTATATGTCATATATTCATGTATATTTTAGTTGCCGAAATTATGTGATTAATTCATGATTAGTTGTTGTTAAGATGTCACATAATCATGTATATTTTAGTTGCTGAAATTATGTGATTATTTCATGATTAGTTGTTGTTAAGATATCACATATTCATGTATATTTAAGTTGCTTAAATTTTATGATAACTTCATGAATAATTTGCTGTGCATATGTCATATGTTCATGTATTATTAGTTATTGGATTCATGTGATTTGTTCATGATTAGTTCTTAGAATCTATGGTTGTTATGGCACTTGTATTTCATAGTCGCGGAGCTATTGTTGTTGCTGTCATGAGTGTGATGATGTGATGAATGTATATAGGTCAAGAATTCGATATTGTGACCATTATCTCATGATCCATTGATAGCAATGCTATTGTGTTGTGCCTTGTTTATGTTGTTCTTGCGATGATTGTATGATCATGTCCTTGCTGCCATGTAGAGATGCATGCATGTTATATAGTGTGGATGTTATGATGTGCATGGGTTATTGGTGGGCGTTCATAGCATGTTCTGCATTGTGATTAATTGTGAACATCTATGTATGTATGTATTGCATTTGATAAATTGCATGTGCATTTCAGAATTCAAAATTAATCTTGGGCACAATTGATGTGGGGTCGACGGGCCTACGGGTAGGACCTCTATGTAGAGAGGCCTATTCGAAAGACCTCTATGTAGAGAGGTCAAGCGTAAGCTAAGACCTGGACGGGCGCACTGTCACTTTGCTACAGGACGGGCATTCGGAACTTGCGATGGTATCATATAGGTGCTTGCCGTGACTTGGGTGTGTCAATCTGGAAGACCGCTTTGTGCCAAGCGGTGGGTCACTGTCGGGTGACCTGCGTGTGGATTAGACCAATAGGGCTGGTGGTCAGGTTCCTATGTAGATGAATCACCCTAGGGTGGTACCCGAGCGGCGCAACTATGTAGAGTTGTTGCTTGACGGAGCTATGTAGAGTTGTTGCCTTTTATGTTGCATGTGTCTCATATAGGATCTCATGCATAACTTCTTATCTTGCTTTTAGACCCAGGGCATATGGGGTTTTCTTAATTGAAAACTCACGCAAATTCGTTGATGTTTTTGCCTCAGGTACTTAGCTTTCCTTCAAGGGTTAGATTGGAGGAGTTTCGGAGGATTTTGTACACGAGGGACACGTCGATCAAATTCTTCTAGTTATCTTCTTGCTTCTGCATTATTTATGATGTATTTCCTTTTTGAACTCGATGTAATGTAGTTGATATTATTTCAATATATGGGTAATTTCCATTTTAGTCGATGTCTTGTATTGTCTGTCCATGTATGTTTTATTCAGTACGTCTTGTATGTGTCATCTTTTATGGTAACTCTCTCGATCGTCGCAGATGACTCTGATCGCGACAGTTCACATGGTTTCCTGATTGATCGCTTTATATTAACCGCAAGTGCACGACCGCGTTGAAGCGGTGGCAAATACGGGTCGTCCACTGGGAGGTGTGTCGACACTTGGTTTGTGCGAAGGCGAGAGGTAAAGAAAAGGAGAAAAGGCTTGGTTACACTAAACTACACTAAGCTAAACTAGTAAACAAACAAGCTGAAATGAACTAAACAACTAAGCTAATCAACTAATGCAAAAGATGAAATCACAGGAATGGATAAAAAAACCCTAAGGGGTGGAGTGTGTGTGTGTGCACATGAAATAAGTGTGGTATGAAATGCATTCAAGAAGCTCAAGTTAGTTGGTGTTGTTAATGCATAAGAAGTACCTAACTATGGCAAGACCTATCATTACAACACTAACTTATGTGAATAATATGAGCAATGCAAGGTTGTTATTAAGACACTTAGACAAGCATGGAGTGTACCTAAGCTATGGCAGAAACCATCAAGTAAGGTTCTTAATAATTCAAGCAAGCATACTAATATCAACACAAAACATTTATATTAAACATTCAAACCACCTACATAACATGTACATACACCTACTCCACCCCCAAAGGGGATGGAACTACTCAATACTCATTACACTAACTAGATTAACAAAAGAAAGCATAATACTGAAATGAAACTTATACTAATCAAGCAAGAAATATTAAAGAAGCATAAAACAAAACAAGCACAAAAGCAAACATATTAACTAAGCAAGAATTAACAAGCTAAAAAAACTTCTATTATGAACTCACTCAGATTACAAGCAGCCCTTCCTCCACTAGAGTTTTGCTTCAAGGCTTCACTCTTAGTAGGGAAGAAGGCCACCAAAGAGCGAGATCGATACAATGGGAGGTGAAGAGTTCTATTTATAAACATGGAAAAAGCTAATCCGGGACAATCCCCCGATGTGGGACTAAACCAATACCAAAAATAGACTAAACACATGATAATACAAGTCCAGGAGGAGGCTTAGCGGATCTGGGCTTAACCAGACCGCCAATTGGCGGTTCCAGACCGCCAATTGGCGGCTTATAAGCTTCAGATCCCATTGGATCTTCTAGTGGGCTTTCCTTGGCGTGTTGCTTGGTCTTGGATGCATCTAACTTGTTTAATGGAGTTCCGACCCGAATCGAATTACAAAATACTCCCCAGGATGGTGTGGAGTTTCCTATTTTTGCTCTTAGGTCCTTCTGTCTTACGATCAGGTCCTTCTCCCTTGCATCTTGGTCCCCAGGTCTCATAATTAAGTCCTTTTTCCTGCTTTTGGGTCCTTTCATGGCTCTTCTCTTCAAACCTCTTTATTTCTGAAAACTAAACATAAAACTCGTCACGTAGCATTGTTTAGGTGTAAGATAATGGATATAAGATACAAATATAAGCATGAAATGATGTCAATCAAATACCCCCACACCTAAGTTTTTGCTAGTCCAGAGCAAAACAAAGAAAGAGAAAAGCAAACGAAAAACAAGAAATCCTAACTCACTTTCGTAGGAATCACGGTTGCACTTAGCACGTGCAACAAGCCGTTAAACCTCCTTGTCGCCAAGGAGGAGGAGTGTTGTTTCCTGAGGGTTTTCAGCGGATATACCCACAAAATCCGAACAAGATGCATTAATCAATCTAGCTACACGACTCGTTGGACTTAATTTGTCGATCATGGGACGCGGTAATCCTAATGGCCGACTCTATATAGGTAATCAGTCCACACCTAGCCTAATGAACCATTCGTGCAAGTTAAATAAGGCATTAAGTGAAAGACATGGACAACCTCAAGATCCTCAAGTGATACAAAGTGTAAGGTCCATTAAGGTTCTTATTTGCATTACCATTTTTTTTTTCTTTTTGTTTCTTTTCACACATTTTTTTTCTTCTTTTTTTTCTTTTTCTTTTTATTAGTTGGAGCTTCATTCTCCAAGGGTCAGGTTTCGTGCATCATTGCCCATGAGGACTTACACTATCACGTACACCTTTCCCCAAATCTCCACATAGGGCAATCCCTACCACCCGTGTAACGGGAGTTCGGTCGGCGCATCCCAAGTCAGATGACTCAAAAGCACCAGGCACAAAGTCCCCTCAGACCTACTTTTCCGAGTGATAGGAGCCGTGCGAGAAGAGAGAACACCTACTCACTTATTTCTTATCTACACATGAACCAAAACCCCTACACTTAATGTCTCACAACAAGATTTAAAGGGTCCTTGACTACAACAAACTTCCTTAAGTTAACAAACACGAATTATTGACTCACTAGGTTCAGGGTGGACTTCTTTAAATGTTTGGGCACTGAAACCCTATGATTACTCACCCCCAAAGGAAAACTGGGGTGCATCCTAACGACTCGATACATCCTAAAGCCACTGTACTAAATATCCTAATGCATCAAGTTCAAGGCAATTTTGGGAGCTTTCTTTTTACTTTGCCTCTCAACGGTTTTGCACATGCTAAACACACGCAAAAACCCACAAAACATTTTCTTTCGCAAACACATGAAGATTTTGAAAGAAATGTGAAAATTTTAAGGCACTAGGCAAGCAAAAGAAGACAAGTCACCCAAGGATCATGGCAAACAGATATATCGATATTAAATGCAGCACACTATCATGACCCTACCAATGCAAACAAAAGAAAAGAAAATCAAAAGAAGAGACTCGACTATGTACACACGTAAAACACCCCCCCACACCTACTTCATGCATTGTCCTCAATGAATGCGAGCAAGATACTACATGGAGCTATGCATGAAAAAGAATAGATCTCACCAATGTGAAGTACACAGGGAAGTTTATGGCTATGTTGATGGACACAACCCAATTTCCCTCAAAACCTGTGAGATACTAAGGAAGGAATACAAATACGTGAAAGAAATGGGGCCCAAATACTAAAGGGTTGGGGCCCACAACAATCGATGCTCACTGAAGGAGTCTTTTTTTTCTTTTTCTTTTTTATAACAAATATACACATGAACGCTCAACCACTTATGTAGGAGCATGAATGGTTGAGTGCGAGGGGGGTTCATGAAGGAACATGACCTCCTCGACTTCGGCTGGTGCCCCCTCCAAGTAGGGTTTGAGGCGTTGTCCATTAACTTTGAACACGTCCCCATTCCCTGGGTTCAAAGATCTCAACCGCTCCATGAGGATAGACGGTTTGGACAATAAACGGGCCAGACCAGCCACTGCGGAGCTTACCCGCTGATTGATCGTTTTATATTTCTACCGCAAGTGCACGGCCGCGTTGAAGCGGTGGCAAATATGGGTCGTCCACTGGGAGGTGTGTCGACACTTGGTTCGTGCGAAGGCAAGGGGTAAAGAAAGGAGAAAAGGATTGGTTACACTAAACTACACTACAATGCTAAACTAGAATGCAAAAGGAAATGAAGATAAGCAATAAAACTAAACCCCAAAGGGGGTAGAGAAATAATGTGAACATAAAGAAGTGTGTGTATGTTCATTAAGCTCCTCACAACATGTAGTGCATGAAATCATAAAACTACATCCAACTTTGCCTCTACATGAATTAAGATAAGACTACATCATTAAAACATACAAGACAATAATTGGAATGAAGCTCCATGAACTCAAGTATAAAGACTATACCCTACTATGCCTCTACATGAATTAAGATTTCACTACATCATTAAAACATACAAGACATTAGCTAAGGTAAAGGCAACAAGAGCACATACATTACAAATTGTGTTTCCAATATTAACTTCATCCATATCCTAACCTTATCATTCCCCATAAAATAGGTCCACTAATCAAAGCATAAGCTAAGCTTCATTCAAGAGCATTAGTATATCAAAGATAAGAGTGGAGACCCATTAGATGGTTATGGAAATCATATAAAGCTCAATGGATAAAAATAACACACACTTAATACACTACATAATTATATCACATATTTCTCCACCCCCCAAATGGGGATGGAACTACTCACTACTCATTACACTACTGATTAGACTAAGTAAAGAAAACATTTAACTAAGATACTAAAATTACTAAACAAGAAATTAAACAAAGTAAAGCAACCCACACAAAACAAACAACATAACAAAACAAGATTAAAAGAAACAAATAAACTTTTATTAACAATGACTCACATTGAAGGTAGCATCCTTCTCCACCTTGAGTTATTGCTTCAAGGCTCACTCCTTAGTAGAGAGAATGCCACCAAACAATGGGTAAAATGGGAGGTGAAGAGTTCTATTTATAAGCATGGAAAAAGCTAATCAGGGACAATCCCCCGATGTGGGACTAAACCAATACCAAAAATAGCCTAAACGAACACTAATACAAGTCCAGGAGAAGTTGGGGCAGATCCTGCATGATCCAGACCGCCAATTGGCGGTTCCAGACCGCCAATTGGCGGCCTAGAAAGCCCAGATCCGTCTGGGTCTTCTGGTGGGCTTGCCTTGGTGTGTTTCTTGGTGTTGGATGCATCTAACTTGTTTAGTGGAGCTCCGACCCGAATCGAATTGACAAAATACTCCTCATGATGGTGTGGAGTTTCCTGTTTTGCTCTTAGGTCCTTCTGTCTTACGATCAGGTCCTTCTCCCTTGCATCTTGGTCCCCAGGTCTCACAATTAGGTCCTTTTTTCCTGCTTTTGGGTCCTTTCATGGCTCTTCTCTTCAAACCTCTTTATTTCTGAAAACTAAACATAAAACTCGTCACGTAGCATTGCTTAGGTGTAAGATAATGGATATAAGGTACAAATATAAGCATGAAATGATGTCAATCAAATACCCCCACACCTAAGTTTTTGCTAGTCTCGAGCAAAACAAAGAAAGGAAAAAGCATACGAAAAACAAGATATCCTAACTCACTTTCGTAGGAATCACGGTTGCACTTAGCACGTGCAACAAGCCGTTAAACCTCCTTGTTGCCAAGGAGGAGGAGTGGTGTCTCCTGAGGGTTTTCAGCGGATATACCCACAAAATCCGAACAAGATGCATTAATCAATCTAGCTACACGACTCGTTGGACTTATTTTGTCGATCATGGAATGCGGTAATACTACGGGTCGACTCTATATATGTAATCAGTCCACACACCTACCCTAATGAGTTATTCGTGAGAGTTAACTAAGGAATTAAGTGAAAGACATGGGCAACCTTAACTTCTGAATGTGAAACAAAGTGTAAAGTCCATTTTGGTTCTTATTTGACTCTTCTTTTCTTTTTTTCTTTTTCTGTTCTTTCTTTTTTTTCTTTTTCTTTTTTCTTTGGAGCATTTATTGGTTGGTGTTTGATTCTCCCAGGGTCAGGTTTCGTGCATCATTGCCTATGAGGACTTACACTATCACGTACACCTTCCCCCCAATCTCCACATAGGGCGATCCCTACCACCCGTGTAACGGGAGTTCGGTCGGTGCATCCCAAGTCAGATGACTCGAAAGCACCAGGCACAAAGTCCCCTCAGACCTACTTTCCCGAGTGATAGGAGCCGTGCGAGAAGAGAGAACACCACTTATTTATTCATTTATCTACATGGGAACCAAAACCCCTACACTTAAGTTTCACAAAAAGATATTAAGGGCCCTTGACTACAACAAACTTCCTAAATTAACAAACACGAATTATTTGACTCACTAGGTTCAGGGTGGACTTCTTTAAATGTTTGAGCACTGAAACCCACTGATTACTCACCCCCAAGGGAAAACTGGGGTGCATCCTAACGACTCGATAAATCCTAAAGCCACGTACTAGATATCCTAATGCATCAAGTTCAAGACAATTTTGGGAGCTTTCTTTTTACTTTGCCTCTCAACGGTTTTGCACATGCTAAACACACGCAAAACCCACAAAACATTTTCTTTCGAAAACACATGAAGATTTTGAAAGAAATGTGAAAATTTTGAAGCACTAGGCAAGCAAAAGAAGACAAGTCACCCAAGGATCATGGCAAGGAGATATATCGATATTAAATGCAGCACACTATCATGACCCTAACAATGCACACAAAAGAAAACAAAAAAAAGAAAAAAAATCAAAAGAAAAGACTCGACTATGTACACACGTAAAACACCCCCCCACACCTACTTCATGCATTGTCCTCAATGAATGTGAGCAAAATACGACATGGATGTATGCATGAAACAGAAGAGATCTCACCAACGTGAAGTACACAAGGAAGTTCATGGCTATGTTGATGGACACAACCCAACTTCCCTCAAAACCTGTGAGATGCTAAAGAAGGGATACAAAAACGTGAATGAAATGGGGCCCAAATACTCAAGGGTTGGGGCCCACAACAATCGATGCTCACTGAAGGAGTCTTTTTTTTTTTAACTATGTACAACAATGGGCTCCCATCTTCATATATCAAGGGACATCAAATGGGAACCCGCCATCTCTCGAGCCAGAAATGCACCTGTATGGGCTCGCAACTTACAAAACAGAATTGCTTGATCACCTGACACCCTTATTCGCATTGTGGTCGTTCGATGCCTCTTGAGAGTTAACAAAAGAGGAGGCATGAATGAGAGGTGAACCTCTACCAGGTTGAAGGGTATCAGGTGGTTGATTCTTAACCCACATGGGGTCCTCATCAGATATAGAATGAAGATCATGTGGCCCAGAGGCCATAAAAAGGGTATCTGGTGGCTCAAAAGCCACGTGATCGAGAGGTTGTGGCTCAAGGGCCACGTGATCAAAAGAATGTGGCTCAAGGGCCACAAGATCAGAAGGATGTGGCTCTGAGGCTACATGATCAAAACATAAGGCACCTTCTTGTGCCAGCCCAGGTGAAACATCTTCACCACCTTCAGGATCTTCATCGAACAATTCTCTGAAGTACTTGAAGGTGCCCTCAACTTCACTCTCATCCATGCCCTGGATAAGGTTAACGCCAACAGGGTCATTGAAGGCATCTGGCTTCTTGCCAATGGTGAAGATGTTGAAATCAGTGCATTGACTACCATAAGTCAAGCGCATCAGACCATTGGGACAATTGATCAAGGCATTGGAAGTCGCAAGAAATGGTCGCCCCAGAATGATAGGAATTTGTCCAAGTGGGTTTGGCACAGGTTCAGTATCTAAGACAAAGAAGTCGACTGGATAAATGAACTCTCCCACTTTGATCAGCACATCTTCCACCACACCCCTCGGTTTCTTCATAGACCTATCAGCCAATTGAAGAGTGGTCTTTGTTTGTTTGAGGTCTCCAAGACCGAGGTGGACGTAGACAGAATGTGGCAGAAGATTAACAGATGCACCAAGGTCCAGCAAGGCTCGGTGTATGGGCACATCACCAATCACACAAAAGATAGTAGGACAGCCAGGGTCCTTGTACTTGACTTGCATGGGTTGTGCCAACAAGGAACTCACGTTAGCCGCAAGAAAAGCTTTCTTGGGAACATGAGTTTTTCTCTTCTTAGTGCATAAGTCCTTGAGAACCTTGGCATAAGGTGGCATTTGCTGAATCACCTCCAAAAGAGGGATATTCACCTTAACCTGCCGAAACATCTCAAGCATCTTGTCATGCTGATCAGAGGTTTTCTTTTTAAGGCGCTCAGGGAATGGCGCCTTTGGGGCATAAGGATGCGAAGGCACCCCAGAATTCAGGTCCAAAGAAACATGAGTGGGGACCTCAGAATCTGGTTCCTTCGACACAAGAGGAGACAAGGGGACCTCAAGGTTCGGCCCCTTTGTCGAAGGAAATGTAGAAAGAACCTCAGGATCTGGCTCCTTCCTGGAAGTATTTGTGGAGGGAGCCTCAGGATCCGGCTCCCTCAAAGATGGTGATGACAAGGAAGGCACCCCAATGTGGTTGTCCACCTCCTTACCAGACCTAAAAGTATGAATCACATTAATATGATGGGTCGGTTCAGAGGTGGCATGACGTAAAGGTGTCCTTCCTTGAGAATGGGTACCCCGAGGATTCACCTCAGGTTGACTCGGGAACTGACCTTTCTCGCGTTCATGGAGTTGATGAGCCAACTGGCTAACCTGCATTTCCAAAGCCTTGACTGTACTTTGCAACGCTTGAAAGGTCGGATCACAAGAAGGGTCCTTAGGGTCAACCCTCTGGGGTGGTGGAGTCTGGTTGGAATAACCCGACGATGAGGCATGAGCATGTTGGTAATTTTGGTACTGCGACCTTTGATGTGGGGGTTGGTAGGTTGCCGATGGGCGTGGAGGTTGATAAGGTGGAGGTTGAGGTTGAGCGTGCGAGCTCTGACCGTGGCCTCCACTAGACCCCCAAGAGAAGTTAGGATGGTTACGCCATCCCGGGTTATAGGAATGACTGTACGGGTCGTTTCGGGGCCTTTGTTGATACATCGCATTTGCATGCTCAGTATCCCTTGGAGAGTAAGCGCACTCCAAGTCATCATGTCCCGACAGTCCACACCTAGTACACCCGGGAGTAGCGACCTGAGCTACAGGAGCTCGGTCCATCTCCAAACTCTCTATCCTACGCATGAGAGCAGCCATTTTCGCTTCAGACGCGATCGATGAGTCAACTTGATAAGATCCAGCTCGACCAGAAGACCTGGCGGCTGGTGGCTCTCTCATGGTATCCCACTCGAAGGTACGTTCAGCCATGGATTCAAAAGTATCCCATGCCTCCTCGATGGGTTTCATTTGGAAGTCACCCTGACACATCGACTCCAACAATGTGCGGGTGTTGTAGTTGATGCCCTCATAAACAATTTGGCACAGCTGCCATAACTCAAATCCATGATGAGGGCACTGCTGGAGAAGGTCCTTGAACCTCTCAAAGAAACCATGAAACGATTCGGTCTCGGTCTGATACATTTGATGTATCTGGTGCCGTATCTATTGAGTTTTCCTTTGAGGGAAAAATCTCTTCAGAAAGACGGTCACAAAGTCATCCCATGACCGAATCGAGCTCGCCGGGAGGCTATACATCCATTTCTTCGCATTATCCTTCAATGCGAAAGAAATCATCCTCAACCGGACTGAATCCTCGTCAAGCTGTTGAAGCTTGAACATGGAGCATACTTCCTCGAATTCGCGTATAAAGATATACGGATCCTCCTTATTGGCAGTAAAGGTTGGAAGCATGCTCACATATTGAGGTTTCAGCTCATAGTTGTTCCCGCGAGCAGGGGGAACAACTATGCAAGAAGACTGTGCGGCCCGAACAGGATGGGTCCGCTCCCACAACGTCATCGGTCTATCATGTCGAGCTAAAGGTGGTGGTGCACCAAGAACTCGATCCTGACCGAATCTCCCTTCCTCTCGAGTCAAAGGACGAGGAGAAGGAGGTCTACATGGTGGTGGGAATGGACTGAGGTAGTCCATGTATGGAACCCGGTCTCCCTCGCCACCACGAGACGACTCGCCTTCCTGCTCCAAAGGAGCACGAGGCGGAGATGGTCGATCACCAAGAACTTCCATCTCAGAAATAAGCACTCTCTCGAGTCGAGCGCTCTCACCAGAACGAGCCCAACCTCGCATAAAAATGCTCGACTCGACTCTAACAAACACACAACAGAAGGTGTACTAGAGGAGGAGACTAAACGTAGAGAATAGATGAGGAGATGACTCAGATGAGGAGGGAAGAATCCCTAGAGCTAGCGTGGGTAGTGGGATCAGGAAGAAGCCTAACTAGCAAGCACGGCTCAAACAATGTAAGGTAATGGGTCCTTAAGCTAGACGACGCCTAACTTCGAGGTCACTAGCCTCGACACGCCTCACCTCCCTACAACGAGGACCACAATGCCCAGCAAGTGATACCAGATCCGGAGATCCAGTACCTCCTACTATCGACAAGGTAGGCAACGCCGATCAGGTCATAACGGTCTCGACTAGATTACTCTCCTAGTGCGTCCGAATTCCTTAGGGCCAATGTCTACTTGCTTTTAGTTAAGGCTTTATTAAGAGTGATTTTTGGGGCCAAGGAAAGGGTGATGAAATCCCCCACCTTAACTTTTATGGGACAGCCCCTCCTTAGTAGCGATTTGATCCTAGATCTAGCAATCAATCGCTCCAATCAAACGCTCTCTAACTCTTGTCCCGATGCACCTTACTAACTAATGCATGAAATAAACATGCATGAATGAGGGATGTGGGTGCACGTACCTCACGCCAGCAATCAACGACAAAATGTAAAGCAAAGAAAAGACAAATGCATGCAAGGTCTACCAATGGTGCATGACCTAGATGGCAAGAAGTCTAATCTTTTGCTTTGAGTTTTATGGTCCAAGTTGATTAAAGAGGATTGAAATTAAATCTGGGAGCAAACTAAAGATCACAGCATGCACAATTGGGCTCCCAGATAACTAACGTAAAGCAATAAACCACCAGAAGAAATTTGAGAGGAGGCAGACCTCACCAGGCCGCCAATTGGCGGTTTGCAACCGCTGATTGGCGGTCCCTTTGTGGATTCTTTTGCTCCAACTTTCCCAGTAGCTTCCCCTTGATGTTCTCGTTCCCTGAAACTAAACAAAACTGGAAACAAAAAATTAAAAACCCCTCGAATCGCCCAAACCAACGTCTGGACAGAGCACCTCCCCGGCAACGGCGCCAAAAACTTGATTGGCCTCGTTTTATATTTAACCGCAAGTGCACGGCCGCGTTGAAGCGGTGGCAAATACGGGTCGTCCACTGGGAGGTGTGTTGACACTTGGTTCGTGCGAAGGCAAGGGGTAAAGAAAAGAAAATACGGGTCGTCCACTGGGAGGTGTGTTGACACTATCATTACCCTACCAATGCAAACAAAAGAAAAGAAAATCAAAAGAAGAGACTCGACTATGTACACACGTAAAACACCCCGCCACACCTACTTCATGCATTGTCCTCAATGAATGCGAGCAAGATACTACATGGAGCTATGCATGAAAAAGAATAGATCTCACCAACGTGAAGTACACAGGGAAGTTTATGGCTATGTTGATGGACACAACCCAATTTCCCTCAAAACCTGTGAGATACTAAGGAAGGAATACAAATACGTGAAAGAAATGGGGCCCAAATACTAAAGGGTTGGGGCCCACAACAATCGATGCTCACTGAAGGAGTCTTTTTTTTCTTTTTCTTTTTTATAACAAATATACACATGAACGCTCAACCACTCATGTAGGAGCATGAATGGTTGAGTGCGAGGGGGGTTCGTGAAGGAACATGACCTCCTCGACTTCGGCTGGTGCCCCCTCCAAGTAGGGTTTGAGGCGTTGTCCATTAACTTTGAACACGTCCCCATTCCCTGGGTTCAAAGATCTCAACCGCTCCATGAGGATAGACGGTTTGGACAATAAACGGGCCAGACCAGCCACTGCGGAGCTTACCCGCTGATTGATCGTTTTATATTTCTACCGCAAGTGCACGGCCGCGTTGAAGCGGTGGCAAATACGGGTCGTCCACTGGGAGGTGTGTCGACACTTGGTTCGTGCGAAGGCAAGGGGTAAAGAAAGGAGAAAAGGATTGGTTACACTAAACTACACTACAATGCTAAACTAGAATGCAAAAGGAAATGAAGATAAGCAATAAAACTAAACCCCAAAGGGGGTAGAGAAATAATGTGAACATAAAGAAGTGTGTGTATGTTCATTAAGCTCCTCACAACATGTAGTGCATGAAATCATAAAACTACATCCAACTTTGCCTCTACATGAATTAAGATAAGACTACATCATTAAAACATACAAGACAATAATTGGAATGAAGCTCCATGAACTCAAGTATAAAGACTATACCCTACTATGCCTCTACATGAATTAAGATTTCACTACATCATTAAAACATACAAGACATTAGCTAAGGTAAAGGCAACAAGAGCACATACATTACAAATTGTGTTTCCAATATTAACTTCATCCATATCCTAACCTTATCATTCCCCATAAAATAGGTCCACTAATCAAAGCATAAGCTAAGCTTCATTCAAGAGCATTAGTATATCAAAGATAAGAGTGGAGACCCATTAGATGGTTATGGAAATCATATAAAGCTCAATGGATAAAAATAACACACACTTAATACACTACATAATTATATCACATATTTCTCCACCCCCCAAATGGGGATGGAACTACTCACTACTCATTACACTACTGATTAGACTAAGTAAAGAAAACATTTAACTAAGATACTAAAATTACTAAACAAGAAATTAAACAAAGTAAAGCAACCCACACAAAACAAACAACATAACAAAACAAGATTAAAAGAAACAAATAAACTTTTATTAACAATGACTCACATTGAAGGTAGCATCCTTCTCCACCTTGAGTTATTGCTTCAAGGCTCACTCCTTAGTAGAGAGAATGCCACCAAACAATGGGTACAATGGGAGGTGAAGAGTTCTATTTATAAGCATGGAAAAAGCTAATCAGGGACAATCCCCCGATGTGGGACTAAACCAATACCAAAAATAGCCTAAACGAACACTAATACAAGTCCAGGAGAAGTTGGGGCGGATCCTGCATGATCCAGACCGCCAATTGGCGGCCTAGAAAGCCCAGATCCGTCTGGGTCTTCTGGTGGGCTTGCCTTGGTGTGTTTCTTGGTCTTGGATGCATCTAACTTGTTTAGTGGAGCTCCGACCCGAATCGAATTGACAAAATACTCCTCATGATGGTGTGGAGTTTCCTGTTTTGCTCTTAGGTCCTTCTGTCTTACGATCAGGTCCTTCTCCCTTGCATCTTGGTCCCCAGGTCTCACAATTAGGTCATTTTTTCCTGCTTTTGGGTCCTTTCATGGCTCTTCTCTTCAAACCTCTTTATTTCTGAAAACTAAACATAAAACTCGTCACGTAGCATTGCTTAGGTGTAAGATAATGGATATAAGGTACAAATATAAGCATGAAATGATGTCAATCACCCGCAAACAGATGAAGTCGGGAATTGTAGAGCAACACCTTCTGCCCGGCCGTAAACACCTTTCGCATAATCATGCAATCATGAAACATCTTGGCTCGGGACTTATGAATTTTGGCATTCTCGTACGCATCATTGCGTAGCTCTTCCAATTCCACAATGTCGAGCTTACGTTGTACTCCCGCTTGATCAAGATCCATATTCAGGTTCTTGATCGCCCAGAAAGCACGATGCTCAAGCTCGACGGGTAGGTGGCAAGCCTTGCCGTACACTACCCCATATGGGGACATACCCAAATTGGTCTTGTACGCGGTGCGGAAAGCCCACAACACGTCATTCAACTTGGTAGACCAATCCTTCCTCGAGGAACTAACCGTCTTCTCAAGAATTTTCTTTAATTGACAGTTAGAGATTTCGACCTGCCCACTAGTTTGCGGATGGTATGGGGTCGAAAGCTTGTGGGTGATCGAATATTTCCTCATAAGCGCTTCAAAGGAGGGATTACAGAAGTGGGTACCCCTATCGCTGATTATGGTACGAGGAGTACCAACTCGCGCAAAAATGTCCCTCAAGAATTTGGTGACCACCTTGTTGTCATTGGTCTTTGTGGGTATAGCCTCAACCCACTTGGACACATAGTCAACGACCACCAGAATGTAAACATTCTCGAACGAGTTCAGGAAGGGACCCATGAAATCGATGCCCCACACATCGAAGATGTCGACAACAAGGACATTTTGCAAAGGCATCATGTCACGTCGACCAATCCTGCCAAGGCGCTGGCACCTATCACATTGCTTACAAAAGTCGTAAGCATCGTTGAAAAGAGAGGGCCAGTAGAATCCAGAATGGAGCACCTTGGCAGCAGTTTTCTTTGCTCCAAAGTGTCCTCCACATGCCTTGGAATGGCAGAAATGGAGCACACTTTGGAACTCGGTATCTGGGACGCACCACCTGAAAATTTGGTCAGAGCAGTATTTGAATAGGTAGGGGTCGTCCCAGTGAAAGAATCTGACATACGATCTAAATTTGGATTGGTCAGATTTTGACCAACCCACAGGAAGTTGCTCGGTCACGAGGTAGTTCACGATTTCGGCAAACCAAGGGTTATCACCGATCGTGAACAACTGCTCGTCAGGAAATTTGTCATCAATGATTTGGTCCTGTGGGTTGGTCGTCTCTAGACGAGACAAGTGGTCAGCTACAACGTTTTCACACCCTTTTTTGTCCCGAATCTCGAGATCGAATTCTTGTAGCAACAAGATCCATCTCAAGAGTCGGGATTTTGCATCTTTCTTCGCCATGAGGAGCTTGATGGCTGTGTGATCAGAATAGATAATCACGTAGGAGCCAATCAAGTACGACCGGGATTTCTCCAAAGCAAATATGATTGCTAAGAATTCATTCTCGGTCACAGTGTAGTTCAATTGGGCATCATTGAGTGTTCTACTTGCATAGTAGATCACATGAGGCAATTTATCCAATAGTTGCCCAAGCACTGCTCCCACAGCGAAGTCAGATGCATCACACATTAACTCAAAGGGTTCAGTCCACACCGGTGCCTTAATAATGGGAGTTGAAGTCAACTCTTTCTTCAAGGTCAAAAAGGCATGGTGGTAATCCGGTGTGAACTCAAAAATGGCATCCTTAGCCAACAAGGCGGTGAGAGGTCGAGCAATTTTGCTAAAATCCCGAATGAACCGCCGATAGAATCCAGCATGCCCCAAAAAGGCGCGGATATCCCTCACATTACGTGCCGGTGGGAGATTAGCAATGATACCCACTTTGGCGGGATCGACCTCAATTCCCCTACTTGAGACCACATGTCCAAGTACAATCCCTCGCTTCACCATGAAGTGACATTTCTCCCAATTGAGAGTGAGGTTCTTCTCACGGCATCGCTTGAGGACAAGGCTCAAGTGATGAAGGCACTCATCAATGGACGCGCCAAATATGGAAAAGTCGTCCATGAAGATCTCAAGGAAACGCTCAACCATATCGGAGAAGATGCTGATCATACACCTTTGAAACGTTGCTGGCGCATTACAAAACCCAAAGGGCATGCGACGGTAGGCAAACGTGCCAAAGGGACAAGTAAATGGGGTTTTCTCTTGATCCTCGGGGGCGATGGGAATTTGGTTGTAACCGGAGTATCCATCAAGAAAACAGTAATACTCATGTTCGGCCAACCTTTCCAACATCTGATCAATGAATGGCAACGGGAAATGATCTTTCCGCATTGCCGCATTGAGCTTGCGATAATCAACGCAAACTCGCCAACCAGTTTGCAGGTGTGTCGGGATAAGCTCATTATGCTCATTCTCCACAACCGTCACGCCTGACTTCTTGGGAACCACATTGACAGGACTCACCCACGAACTATCAGAGATAGGATAGATTATGCCATGATCCAAGCACTTAAGAACCTCCTTCGGACGGCTTCTTTCAGTACAGGATTCAATCTTGGTTGTGGGTCCCGGCGGGGCCTAGAATCCTCTTCCATGTGGATCTGACGCTGAACAATACCAGGGCTAATTCCCTTGATATCCTTCAAGGACCACCCGATCGCCTCTTTGTTTTCAAAGAGTACTCTTTTGAGGGCAACCTCTTGATCTTTTTGAAGATCAGAAGCAATAATGAGTGGCAAGGTCTCATTATCCCCTAAAAAGATGTACTTCAGGTTATCGGGGAGCGGTTTAAGCTCGACCAGAGGTGGGTCCTTGTCGGATTCAGAGTTACATTCAAGTGGCTCAAGGGCCACGGGGTAAGAGGAGCAAGCACCCAGATGTGCCTCCTCGTCCAGAGATATGTTGGTGGATTCCTCAAGATCCTCTTCACTCGCAACCTGGTCATTAGGCACCTCAATAATATGTCGATGTGAGTCGAACATGCCTAATGAATCGGACTCATCCGTGTCCTGGATGAAATTGGCTCCGACAGTGTCGTCGAAGAGCCCGGGTTGCTTGTCAAGAGTGAAGATGTGGAAATCCGCCGTGAGGTTTCCAAAAGACAACCTCATCAAGCCATTGCGACAATTGATCAAAGCATTAGATGTCGCAAGAAATGGCCTCCCAAGGATCACAGGAATCTGTCCTTGTGGGTTGGACACGGGTTCGGTATCCAAGATGATGAAATTAACTGGAAATACAAACTCACCCACTTTGATAAGGACATCCTCCACACTCCCTCGTGGAATTTTGACAGATCTATCAGCCAACTGGAGGGTTGTCCTAGTCGGTTTAAGATCGCCTATTCCAAGGTTGACATAGACAGAGTAAGGCAGGAGATTCACAGATGCCCCCAAATCCAATAGAGCTTGAGAGATCGTCACATTCCCAATCATGCAAGAGACAGTTGGACAACCGGGGTCCTTGTACTTGACATTCATGGGTTGTGTCAATATGGAGCTCACATTGGCGGCCAAAAAGGCCTTTTTGGGCACATTTGTTTTTCTCTTGGTGGTGCAAAGGTCCTTGAGGAACTTGGCATACGGTGGCATTTGTTGAACAACGTCCAACAACGGGATGTTCACCTTTACTTGCCTAAGTACGTCAACGATCTTATCCCAATGCTCATCACGTTTTTTAGTCAACCGATGAGGGAATGGTGCCTTGGGGACATAAGAATCACGAGGAGGAGTCTCAGAATTAGGTTCCTTGACAGGCTCAAGACTCTCCTCGGAAGTCTCGCCAACAGGGTTGGCTTCCGGTATTTTCACATTGTTGTCAACGACCCTTCCCGATCTCAAGGTGTGAACAACATTAGCATGTTGGGAAGGGTCACTTTCAACATTGTGTACATTTTGCCTGGTATTAGCAGGCTGACCCCTGGGATTTACCACAGGTTGACTCGGGAACTGACCCTTCTCGCGTTCATGGAATTGATGAGCCAACTAGCTAACTTGCATTTCCAAAGCCTTGATTGTACTTTGCATGCTCTGCATGAACGCTTAAAGAGTCGGATCACTAGAAGGGCCCTTGGAGTCAACCCGCTGAGGTGGTGGAGTCTGGTTAGAATAACCCGACGAAGAGGCCTGACCAGGTTGGTAATTTTGGTGTTGAGACCTTTGATGTGGGGGTTGGTAGGTCGCCGATGGGCGTGGAGGTTGATAAGGTGGAGGTTGGGGTTGAGTGTGCGAGCTCTGACGGTGGCCTCCACTAGACCCCCAAGAGAAGTTAGGATGTTTACGCCATCCCGGGTTGTAGGAATGACTGTACGGGTCGTTTCGGGGCCTTTGTTGATAGATCGCATTTGCATGCTCAGTATCCGTTGGAGCGTAAGCGCACTCCAAGTCATCATGTCCCGACAGTCCACACCTAGTACACCCGGGAGTAGCGATCTGAGCTACAGGAGCTCGGTCCATCTCCAAACTCTCTATCCTACGCATGAGAGCAGCCATTTTCGCCTCAGACGCGATAGTCGACTCAACATGATATGATCCAGCTCGACCAGAAGACCTGGCGGCTGGTGGCTCTCTCATGGTGTCCCACTCGAAGGTACGCTCAGCCATGGACTCAAAAGTGTCCCATGCCTCCTCGATGGGTTTCATTTGGAAGTCACCCTGACACATCGACTCCAACAATGTGCGGCTGTTGTAGTTGATGCCCTCATAAACAATCTGCCACAGCTACCACAGCTCAAGTCCATGATGAGGGCATTGCTGGAGAAGGTCCTTGAACCTCTCAGAGAAACCATGAAAAGGTTCGGTCTCGGTCTGATACATTTGATGTATCTGGTGCCGTATCTGTTGAGTTTTCCTTTGAGGGAAAAATCCCTTCAGAAAGACGGTCACAAAGTCATCCCAAGACCGAATCGAGCTCGCCGGGAGGCTATACATCCATTTCTTCGCATTATCCTTCAATGCGAAAGAAATCATCCTCAACCGGACTGAATCCTCGTCAAGCTGTTGAAGCTTGAACATGGAGCATACTTCCTCGAATTCGCGTATAAAGATATACGGATCCTCCTTATTGGCAGTAAAGGTTGGAAGCATGCTCACATATTGAGGTTTCAGCTCATAGTTGTTCCCGCGAGCAGGGGGAACAACTATGCAAGAAGGCTGCGCGGCCCGAACAGGATGGGTCCGCTCCCACGAAGTCATCGGTCTATCATGTCGAGCTAAAGGTGGTGGTGCACCAAGAACTCGATCCTGACCGAATCTCCCTTCCTCTCGAGTCAGAGGAGGAGAAGGAGGTCTACGTGGTGGCGGAAGTGGACCGAGGTATTCCATGTATGGAACTTGATCTCCTTCGCCACCACGAGACGACTCGGCTTCATGCTCCAAAGGAGCACGAGGCGGAGATGGTCGATCACCAAGACCGTCCATCTCAGAAGAATGCGCTCTCTCCAGTCGAACGCTCTTACCAGAATGAGCCCAACCTCGCATAAAATGATCGACTCGACTCTAAAATAACACACAACAGAAGGTGTACTAGAGGAGGAGACTAAACGCAGAGAATAGATGAGGAGATGACTCAGATGAGGAGGGAAGAATCCCTAGAGCTAGCGTGGGTAGTGGGATCAGGAAGAAGCCTAACTAGCAAGCACGGCTCAAACAATGTAAGGCAATGGGTCCATAGGCTAGACGACACCTAACTTCGAGGTCACTAGCCTCGACACGTCTCACCTCCCTACAACGAGGACCACAATGCCCAGCAAGTGATACCAGATCCGGAGATCCAGTACCTCCTACTATCGACAAGGTAGGCAACGCTGATCAGGTCATGACAGTCTCAACTAGATTACTCTCCTAGTGCGCCCGCAATCCTAGGGCCAATGTCTACTTGCTTTTAGTTAAAGCTTTATTAAGAGTGATTTTTGGGGCCAAGGAAAGGGTGATGACATCCCCCACCTTATCTTTTATGGGACAACCCCTCCTTAGTAGCGATTTAATCCTAGATCTAGCAATCAATCGCTCCAATCAATCGTTCTCTCACTCTTGTCCTGATGCGATTCCTACTAACTAATGCATGGGCATACGAGATGCATGAATGAGTGTAGGAAATGCGTACCTCATGCCAGCACTCAACAACTGAAAAATAAAGCTAAAAGAAAAGACAACTATATGCCTAAGTCAATACATGATGCGTGACCTAAACAAATAAGAACGTCTAGTCTTTTGCATTGGATTTTAGGGCCAAGTTGATTAATGGGGGAGTGATTAATGATCTGGGAGCAAAACAGAAGTCAAAGCATACAAAATTGGGCTCCCAGATAACAAAAACTACAACACTAACTAGCACAAAAAAATTGAAAGCAGGAAGTTCTCACCAGGCCGCCAATTGGCGGTCTCCAACCGCTGATTGGCGGTCCCTTTGTGGCTTCACTTCCTAAAAATTTTCCACTAGCCTCCCCTTGATCCGATGGTTCCCTGAAACTAAGAAAAACTAGAAACAAAAAATCAAAAACCCCTCGAATCGTCCAAACCAAGGTCTGGACAGAGCACCTCCCCGGCAACGGCGCCAAAAACTTGATTGATCATTTTATATTAACTGCAAGTGCACGGCCGCGTTGAAGCGGTGGCAAATACGGGTCGTCCACTAGGAGGTGTGTCGACACTTGGTTTGTGCGAAGGTGAGAGGTAAAGAAAAGGAGAAAAGGCTTGGTTACACTAAACTACACTAAGCTAAACTAGTAAACAAATAAGCTGAAATGAACTAAACAACTAAGCTAATCAACTAATGCAAAAGATGAAATCACAGGAATGGAAAAAAACCCCTAAGGGGTGGAGTGTGTGTGTGTGTGTGCACATGAAATAAGTGTGGTATGAAATGCATTCAAGAAGCTCAAGTTAGTTGGTGTTGTTAATGCATAAGAAGTACGTAACTATGGCAAGACCTATCATTACAACACTAAATTATGTGAATAATATGAGCAATGCAAGGTTTTATTAAGACACTTAGATAAGCATGGAGTGTACCTAAGCTATGGCAGAAACCATCAAGTAAGGTTCTTAATAATTCAAGCAAGCATACTAATATCAACACAAAACATTTATATTAAACATTCAAACCACCTACATAACATGTACATACACCTACTCCACCCCCAAAGGGGATGGAACTACTCACTACTCATTACACTAACTAGATTAACAAAAGAAAGCATAATACTGAAATGAAACTTATACTAATCAAGCAACAAATATTAAAGAAGCATGAAACAAAACAAGCACCAAAGCAAACATATTAACTAAGCAAGAATTAACAAGCTAAAAAAACTTCTATTATGAACTCACTCAGATTACAAGCAGCCATTCCTACACTGGAGTTTTGCTTCAAGGCTTCACTCTTAGTAGGGAAGAATGCCACCAAAGAGAGAGATCGATACAATGGGAGGTGAAGAGTTCTATTTATAAGCATGGAAAAAGCTAATCCGGGACAATCCCCGGATGTGGGACTAAACCAATACCAAAAATAGCCTAAACACATGATAATACAAGTCCAGGAGGAGGCTTAGCGGATCTGGGCTTAACCAGACCGCCAATTGGCAGTTCCAAACCGCCAATTGGCGGCCTATAAGCTTCAGATCCCATTGGATCTTCTGGTGGGATTTCCTTGGCGTGTTGCTTGGTCTTGGATGCATCTAACTTGTTTAGTGGAGCTCCGACCCGAATCGAATTGACAAAATACTCCCCATGATGGTGTGGAGTTTCCTATTTTTGCTCTTAGGTCCTTCTGTCGTACGATCAGGTCCTTCTCCCTTGCATCTTGGTCCCTAGGTCTCACAATTAAGTCCTTTTTCCTGCTTTTGGGTCCTTTCATGGCTCTTCTCTTCAAACTTCTTTATTTCTGAAAACTAAACATAAAACTCGTCACGTAGCATTGTTTAGGTGTAAGATAATGGATATAAGATACAAATATAAGCATGAAATGATGTCAATCATTTCCCCAACGTGCGTACCTACAAGATTGGGGGTGTTACACTAGGGGTTTTGGTTCATGTGTAGGATAAGAAATAATATAGTACGGTATTCTCTTTTCTCACACGGGTTCTATCACTCAGGAAAATAGGTCCGAGGGAGGCTTAATACCCGGTGATTTCGAGTCCTCTGACCAGGGATGCACCGACTGAACTCTGATTACACGGGTGGTAGGGATCGTTCTATGTGGAGATTGAAATGAATGTGTGTTCTACAAGTATTCTTTTATAGGTCATTATTATGAATTGAAGGTAGAAACATTTTGTTCCTTGATTAATGTATTTGTCTTTTGGAAATGTTAAGGAAGAGGCTCTTGGTCTTTAACTGTAAAGCTCTAAAAGATAATGGTATACATAAATCAAATGTAATTCACAATCATGTTACTTAACATGGAACTTTAATTACCAAGATAAGATTGTCATGTTGGTTAAAGGATATTGTAGCTCTACAAGTATTTAACAACATGAGTATATGAAATAGAAAATGTTTTCTTTCATATATTGAATAGACCTAATAAATGAAACAATATGGAATTGTGTTTTTGTCATTAATGTTTTCATTGTGTCTTTGAATCCTAACATATAAGACCGGTTAGGCTTTCGGTCGACCATTTTCCCACGTTTTTGCACATATTAATTAGAATTTTTTTATGATTAATGGTTGGATTTAATCCACCTTGGTCAAAGGAGGTTAAGGGATGATGATGTGTGAAAATATGATTTGTTTAGTGAATAGTTTAACAAGAGATCATGGGTACGTAGTTTACACATTATGTCGTTTTGAGGATGCTCTATAAATAGGTCGCTCATCCCTTCCCTTTGTGAATTGACTTTAAAATTCTCTCCTCCATATTTTCTCCATCTCTTCCATCAAAAAATTCTCTAGATTAATTAAGGTGTTGGAGATTAAGTTCTCTGGATTATTGAAGGGGTTATTAGCTAGATTCTAACCTAGCATTAGAGATTGATTGGCTAGCTTCAATCTCTCTAATCTTGTTTAGAGTTTGGTGAACACTTGGAGGAAATTCCGAGGCAATTCGAGGCGCAACCTGACTTTCGATTGGTTGAAAAGATTTCACAATCCTTTAGGTATGATCCTATATATATTGTGTTATATACAATACAATATATATATTGAAATACAATTAGGAAGTCGTGTACATAATATTGTTGAAAAACATGAAAACGATATTGCTTGCATGTATAAAAATTTCAAAAATTACATAAGCATGGATCGAAATGCAACAATGGTATCAGAGTTTTTTTGTTCATATTTTCAATAATTTGTCTATATAAAAATATTTACTTTATCATCTCATGATCAAATAATTCGTTGATTTGCCTCTTTGAAACCTTATTCCATTTTTAGGGATGCAACAAGATGGAATGCTAGATTTTTATGTTTCTTATTTTTGTGTGTTAGTTTATAATGTTAGAAAATATATTAGCCATTAATATCAAAGGATTAACTTTAATCTTTAAGGAGAACAAATAAAATTGAGTAAATAGGATTGTTTTGTCGATTTTGATTCTAATAAATTCTTTTGAAAGTTTTTAATGTTTTGAACAATGTCATGGGAATTTTAGAATCAAGTTTTAGACTTGTGTCCAATTGTGTGGAATTTTTGTTTAGTTTAAATAATTTTTTTTCTTGGAATTGACAAAACAAAAAGGTGCAAATAAGTTTATTTTCCTTAAAGTTTCTTTTGGGATTTCGGTAAACTTCGGTTCAAATATTTTTGAATATTGAACTAAAGATGTTTGAATCATTTTAAAGGATTTCAAATGATTTTGAATTATTTAATTAAGAGATGAAGGATCAACTAAATAATATAAAATAGTATATGTATAGTTGTCACGCTTGTTCTCTCTTGCAGGAATAATAAGTGAGTTTATATGTTCCATCGAAGCCATATGTAAATGTATGATATGTATATCATTATTGTTATTAATTAATCATAGGGGCTTATGTATATGTAAACGCCATTTATTTTGTATGCTTGCATATCAGAGGACCTATTACATAGGACTTGCACTAGCCAATTTAGTTTTGATAAGATTCAAAATAATAGATGCACGTTTATATTATGCAATATTTACATCCATTGTGAAAAAAGAAAAAGTGAAGGTCAAGGACGTAGGAACATATAAACTCACACCAATATGTGTGAATGGATTTATTTTATGTTTATGCCTTGACTTGTATGTGATTGAATGATTGAATGTTAGGATAGGTTTGAATGAATGGATATATGACTATCTAGATTCTAGTATCACAAATAAATTGTTAACTGTCAAAACTAAAAATTAAGAAGACCTTTCTTTCTTATTTCATCTAGTAGAAGTCATCGATCGAGAAACATTCTGCTCGCCCTTAGTGGGAGATAATTTCTTCAATCTTTGGAAATAGTGGGAGATATTAGCATATACATTGTTATGCCGTCAATAAATACATAAAGTTAGATCCACCTTTAATGGACACCAAGTGTATTTGTTCATGGATACAATGGACAATCGTATCTCGTATCAAATGAAATAAGTTTTCTTAACAAAACTGGGAGCCCTCGCTGGGTTTTGAGAAAGAGAGATGTTCTTAGGAGGATTGGACAAATTCCCTCTTAATTAAAATGACAAGAATCATAAGAGTTTGATAAATGCAAAAGTTTGAAATTTTTCAAAATGGTTTTGATTAGAAAATGTTTCTCACCTTGAGTTTATGACATATTTGATAGCCCTTAGCTACTCTATGTTATAAATGATAGGATCTTGTATTACTGCAATTATGGACATATTTATTTATTTGTAGTACAGATTTTTATAAACATAAAATTAACATGAAAACCCTTACAAATTATTTTGTAGAAATGTCGAACATACAACCTATTGTGAGATCTATGATTGAAAAACATCGATTGGAAAATGATAGCTCCAACTTCAATAGTTGGCAGCTCAAGCTCAACATCGTGTTGAAGTTTGAAAAACTATCTCAAATTTTTGATGGTGAAATCCCAAAAATTAGTGAGAAGGCAATCGATGCTGTGAAAGAGGATGTAGCAAAGTGAGAAGACCAAGAGAACCAAGTTCACAGTCTAATGCTAGCCTCCATGGGTGAGTCGCTTCAAGCGAAATACTTGGACTCAAAATCCAAGAAGACCATGGGTGCTTGAAAGGAGCGCTATAAGACCCCCATAGCACTCACAAGGTGCCACATGGCTGAGGGAACATCTATGTCCATGCATATTCTCACGATGCAAGGATACCTTGAGAAGTTAGAAAAACTCTCTTCCCCGATGCCCAATGACATTGCGAAAGATTAGATTCATGTTATTTATCCTTTATTTTACCCCATATTTGTGCTACTCGGGTTTGTGTTGCACGCATTTCAGGTTCTAGGTAATAAAGAAGAGAAATGAAGCAAAAAAGACTCAAATGCAAGAAGAAATGATTGATTTGAAAGCATTATGGACCTATATCTGTAATGCCTGAGGACATATTCGCAAGTTAGGAATGTACTAATTGAAAACCGAGAGGAACCAAGTCGTAAAGAAGATAGTTTGGTTACAAAAGTCCATAATCTCAACAACCTAAGGAGTAATTCTACAATTAAGACAAAACGGGCTCGCACTAAGGGATCCGGATACACCCACGTGCTAAATTGGTGAACTTACGTTGTTGTTCAAATTTGGGGTGGAACAAACCTAAACAATCTGCCAATGGAAGATTTATATCCGCCAATGGCAGATCCAGTTGGGAGATGGATGCCTCGATTTCTGGTGTGGCTCGGGTATTCAGGTAAAGCATTCGGGAGCACCCATATTTGATTTGCGGTCCTCTGATTGTGCCCAGATTAATCGAGATCTTCTAATCTTCTATAAATAATCTTATAACCCTTTCATTTCTTATTTTGGTAGTGTAGTTAAAGGGGTTTAGAGGAAACATTGTAATGTTGTCCATTGATCAAGTTTTGGTATCATGTTCTTTACATTATTGTCTTTAATTTGATGTCATTTATATTTTCTTGTCTTGAGTATATTTCTGTACATGTTGATGGATTGTTTTTACCTATTGTTTTCTTTGTTAATGAGATTATTAGTGAGTAATCCATCACCATGGAGGGTTGAGGATGATGTGAAGTGTGTATGTAGTTAGATTTGTGTGTGTTTTAATATTAATGTTGGAGCTTCAAATGATTTCCATAGTCATTTTGATGGGCTTCTCACTTGCCTTTTATGTATTTATGGTACTAATGGATGCCGATTAGCATATGCTTTGGTTAGTGAGCACACTTGATGGGGAATGATGAGGTGATGATAAGATTAAAGTGGATAAAGAGATAAGGATCACATGTGCAAGCATGTGGCCTTGTCGTCCTTATCTTGATTAATGTCTTGTATGTTTTAATGATGATGTTAAATCTTGATTCATGTTGAGACATAGTTAGGGTTGTAGTCATTATGGATTTCTATGTTCTTCATGTCATTAAAGAGATAAGATTGACATGTAATCATGTGGTTGTCTTTGTCCTTATCTTGAGTAGTATTTTGTAAGTTTTAATGATGGTGATAAATCTTAATACATGTAGACACACTTAGAATTGTGGTCATTATATAATATTTCAATGTTATGAATGTCATTAGCGCTTAGTTGTACACACATGTATCACACATCTACATTGTTCCATGCATTCTCCACCTCCTACGTGGTTAGTTAAATTTAGTTTTCTTTGTCGATTAGTGTAGTGTAACATGTACTTCATCACACTCCTTTCATTTAGTTTCGCACTCAAGTATGGTAGACAATGACCCTCTCTAGCTACCTCTAATCGACCCGTACTTGCCACCGCTGCAACATAACCTTGCACTTGTGGTTTTCAACTTCAAACACCCAAAAATCATAAGGGAAAAGTGGTTGATCGAGTTGGGAAACTGGGAGTTGTCAAGCTATGATTTAGTGGATATATCGTTCAATGCAACCGGTCAATTGTTGCATGCTTCAAACAGTCGATCAGAGACATAAATGGTCGATCAAACTGGGCATAGAAGTTACTTAAATTTACTTGTTTGAAACATTCAACCATTCAAGGAAAGTGGATGACCGTTTGGTCAATTTGGTACAACACGAATTTAAAATTACCGTTGCGAGAAAACAACAAAAAAGATGTCTTTTTTTAGAACAAACACAACTGTCAGACTAAAGGTGCACCAATCGACCATTCAAACAAGGAGTTTTGCTTTTACTACTGATCGAACCGTGCCATGGGCGGTCGACTATTTAGTCTAATAGTTGTGAACTTGGGTTTTTCAGTGATATTTTGTGTGTAACTTCTAGATGTACCCTAGAGTGAATATGTGGAGACTAACCAACTCGCTTAATTTTACTTAAACTCCTAACGACTCAAGAAAACGAAAAAATACTTAAGTTGTACTTTGATTTCTTGATCCTTTTGTTAATATTTCAGTTTACTTCTTCACTCTTCAACTTGAATTTGACTTTACACTATATGTGTGTGTGTGTGTGTGCAAGTAAGTTATGTAATGCATGTGAATTGTTTGGGTGTGATAGAGATATTTGATTAGATCATTCTTAGTAATGGGTTTAGCTAATCTTCAAAATTACTTAGTTAAAAGGCCAAAAATCTAACAATTGGCACCAAAATCAAAAGGGATAGATCAAAAAGCACTCTAAGTCTATCTCACAAAACATACATTAATAAAGTCACAGAGAGATTTTTGATGTAGTGTTGTTCACCAAGTGTGGCGCCCAAGTTAATGGGTAATAATTTCGATTTGAACCAACCCAAAGAATGATTTAAAAAAGGAACGAATGAAAAACTTCCATCAACCTCGGTAGTCGAAAACAAGATGTATGGTCAAGTTTTCACTAAACTTGCACTCCATAAACAGACAGGGTACTAAAGGTTACATGCATATCTATATAGAAGAAAGAGACATTGGTGAAAAACTAGGTTATTATGTTGGGTTTTTTAGGCTTATTATGTCGGGTTGACCACCCCTGCTGACTGACATGGTAATGGGAAACATGGTAAAGGAGAGTTTTATACGTCGGTCAGAAAATTGACGTGGTATATAGGTCTAACGTCGATTTTTAAGAAGAAACTGACGTGATATGTACGTCTACCACGTGGTTTTTCAGAAAACCAACATGAAAAGTTTAAAAAAGCAAACTTTTCACGTCTGTTTATCCATGATCGACGTATCTCGGGTTTTGAAATCGGTTTTCAGTGAAGCGACGTAGAAAGTCATTGCAGAACAAGAAAATTGAATTTTTTTAATAAATCTTATACGAAATCAAATATTCACAAAAAAATGCACAAAACAATGAAAACAACGCACAACATAATTCCATAAGTTCATCCAAAAAATTATTTAACTTTCAGAATCCATAAGTTCAGAAAGAAATGATTGTTTATTATATATCAACCACATTATCCATATATATAGTTATATATATATAAGACCCATAGATAATATTATATATTCTATATATTACAAACAGACAAAGGTAGTAGTTGTAGTTATAAAACTGTAACATCCTCAAACAGCGGAAGAATTTAAAATTTTAAATAACACACAATCAAATATGGAAACAGGTGCACCCACATATATAATATATATATGTACATCAGAGTATTTCAAAAGTTGTGATTACATAAAAAGGTTATACAATGGCACGGTTCGATCATGGATAATCGTGAGAGGGAGAGAGAGAGAGAAACATGAAGGAGAGATTGAGAGAGAGAGAGAGAGAAACATGAAGGAGAGATTGAGAGAGTCGTGAGAGAGAGAGAGGTCACCCCTAAATATCTTCCACTCCTTCAATCCTCGCCATCCATTGCATCTCCAATCCAACTCAATCCCTCATCCACCAACACTCCATCGCAGCCGTCCATGTCATCTCCTCCTAATCTCCACCTAAAACATCAATAAAACCCAATTAGGACTAGGATTAGGATCAGGATCCCACAATCCACCCTCCAAAAAAAATTTCGTCCTCGAAATTAAGATCGACGCTCACCAAATAACTCCGGGAACTCCTTCCGAACCTCCTCTTCAATCTCCCAAGTGGCCTCTCCCTCACTGTGGTGCTGCCATCTGACCTTCACCATAGGAGTGGTCCTCCTCCTCAACTGATGCTCCATCCGATCCACAATCTCCACCGGTCTCTCCTCAAGAGACAAATCCTGATGGATCTCTGGAACCTCTAACTGAATCACATGAGAAGGATCTGTTATGTACTTCCTCAACATCGAAACGTGGAAGACGTCGTGAACGACCGAAAACTATGGCGGCAGCGCAACCCTGTAGGCAACCTCTCCAACCTGATCAAGAATCTCAAACGGTCCAACATACCGCGGACTGAGCTTCCCCTTCTTCCCGAACCTCATCACTCCTCGAGATGGTGAAATCTTCAGGAAGGCATGATCGCCTACCTAAAACCTCAACTCTCGCCTACACCGATCAACGTAGCTCTTCTGCCTGCTCTGAGTTGTCGCTAGTCTCTGCCTGATCACATCAACCTTCTCAGTGTACATCTACACAATCTCAGGACCAACTACCTGTCTCTCGCCTACATCACTCCAGCATATCGGTGATCTACACGGTCTCCCGTACAGGGCCTGATACGGTGCCATCCCAATGCTCGACTGGTAGTTGTTGTTGTAGGTGAACTCGATCAACAGCAAATGCTCATCCCAATGACCTGCCCAATCCAGAGTACAAGCTCGCAACGTATCCTCTAGCGTCTCGATGGTCCTCTCAGACTGACCGTCTGTCTGCGGATGAAATGTCGTACTGAACTTCAACCGGTCCCCAATGCCTGCTGCAAACTCCCCCAGAATCTGGAAATGAACCTCGGATCTCGATCCAAAATAATACTCACAGGCACTCCATGAAGTCTGACGATCTCCTCAATATACAACTTAGCTAGACCCTCATCATCAGCACTCTGAGCCTGAACAATACTCGAGACCAACTGAGGCTCCACTCTCAGCCCAGCAATCACTGCACCTCGCGACTCATCAGTGAACGGTCTCCATTCGGTCAACGCCCCAAGCAGCTTCCACTCCTCGATACAAAGACCTGCTGCGGTGACCTCCACCTTTCTGCTCAAAGCATCTGCAACCGAATTCACCTTCCCCGGATGATACGAGATGGTGAAATCATAATCCTTAATCAGCTTGAGCCATCTACGTTGCCTCATATTCAGCTCCTTCTGTGAAAACAGATACTTCAGGCTCTGATGGTCTGTGAAAACCTCGAACTGCTCGCCATACAAGTAATGTCTCCAAGTCTTCAAAGCATGCACGACTGCCGCTAACTCCAAATCATGAGTGGGGTAGTTCCTCTCGTGCACCTTCAGCTGCCTCGAAGCATACCCAACCACCTACCCATGTTGCATGAGTATGCATCCCAGTCCAACGCCTGATGCGTCACTGTAAATCACAAATCCACCACTGCCACTGGGAAGTGTCAGAACTGGAGCAGTCGTCAGCCGACTCTTCAGTTCCTGGAAACTGTCCTCGCACTTCTGGGACCACATGAACTTGACGCTCTTCCACGTCAAAGCCGTCAACGGCGAAGCCAACCTGGAGAAATCCTGAATAAAACGGCGATAGTACCCACCAGACCCACGAAACTCCTGATCTTCGCCACACTCCTCATGGGTCTCCACTGCGTCACGGCCTCGACCTTCGCTGGATCCACTGAAATTCCAGCTCCTGATATGATGAGTCCCAGAAAGGCGACACTGCTCAACCAGAACTCGTACTTCGAAAACTTGGCATACAACTGATGATCTCTCAAAATGTCAAGTACAACTCTGAAGTGCTCACGATGCTCCTCCACATCTGGCGAGTAGACCAAAATGTCGTCCACGAAGACAATCACAAACCGGTCAAGGTACTGACTGAATGCCTTGTTCATCAAATCCATAAATGTTGCAGGCACGTTCGTCAACCCGAACGGCATCACTAGAAACTCGTAATGCCCGTACCTCGTCCTGAATGTTGTCTTCTACACATCTGCCCCTCTGATCCTCAACTGATGATAACCAAATCGCAGATCAATCTTTGAGAACACCTTCACTGACTGCAACTGGTCAAACAGGTCCTCGATCCTGGGCAAGGGATACCGATTCCTAATGGTAACCTTGTTCAGCATCCTGTAGTCAATACACATCCGTAGCGAGCCATCCTTCTTCTTCACGAAGAGTACTGGCGCTCCCCAATGTGAGACACTACGGCGGATAAACCCCGTATCCATCAGATCCTGCAACTACTTCTTCAGCTCTGCCAGCTCGGCAGGTGCCATCCGATACGACACCTTCGACTGCGGCGTAGTCCCAACTACCAAATCAATCCCAAACTCAATCTCTGTCTGAGGCGGCAACCTGGAGACATCATCTACAAAGTCCTCTGGAAACTCCTGAACTATCTCAATGAACTCCAATCTCCTTGCCTCTGGATCTGGAACTACCAGAGTAGCCACGAAAGCTCTGCAACCCTGCTGCAACAACTTCTGTGCCCTTAATGCTGATACGACTACTCTGCCTCCTTTGTCCTTCGTCCCCCTGATCAGCACATCAGGTAGACCCTTCCTCGAGATCAGAATCTTCTTTTCCCGGCACAACACTCGCACATCGTATTGGGATAGCCAATCCATACCCAATATGACATCGAAGTCCTCCATCGGCAACAAGATCAGGTCAGCCGGAAACTCCTGATCTTCCGAAACAATCGTGGCGCTGGGGAGGAAGCTCCCCATAATGCCCACCAGACCCAAGGGTGTGCTGACTTCCAATGTGGCAGTCAACATCGCAGGGGTACGACCCAACACGCTCGCAAATCGCTCCGAAATGAACGAGTGTGTGGCCCCACAGTCAAACAACACTCTCGCACTCAACCCAGCAACAAAGAGCGTACCTTCCACCACCGTGCTGACGTCTCTCGCCTCATCCGCCTGGATGGTAAAGACCCGTCCAGTCCTCTGACCCTACTGTGGCGGCGCAAAAGGTCGGCGACCTCCGCCTCTGCCTGCTGCTGGGGCCCTAAATGCCTGCTGGACCCACCTGGCCCACTCGGACAGTCTCGCACAAAATGGTCTGGCTTGCCACACCCGTGACAAACCCCACGGCCCCAACACTCACCGGAGTGAACTCGGCCACAACCTCTGCACACCTCGGGCTGGCGTGATCCACCTCCACTAATCCGGGGCCTCTTGCCCGGGTTCCCTGCTAGCGGAGCACCCGGACGTCCACTGACCTTCCCCGGTGCTCTCCTGGCCTCAGCATAATTCTGCTGATAATCCTGATCAATGATCATGGCAAACCTCACTGCATCGGCCAGCGTTTGCGGCATACTGTATGTCACCTGAGTACGGAGGTGCTTCCTGAGCCCCCGTATGAACTTCCTCGCCCTCTACAACGGCGTCACACAAATCTCCAGACAGTAACGCTCCAGCACGTTGAACCTCCGGGTATACTCAGCCAGGGTCGCATCTCCCTGCTCGAGGGTCATAAACTCCTCTCTCCTCCCATCTCTGACATGCTCTGGAAAATACTTCTCATTGAACTCCCGCAGGAAGTCCTCCCAGCTGATATCAATCCTGGCCTTGAACACCACTGCAGAAGTGGTCCTCCACCAGTTGGACGCGTCTCCGCCCAACACATACGCTGCCATGCCTGCCTGCCTCTCAGGAGGGCACTCAATCGCCTGAAAGATCTCCTGAATCTTCAGGGCCCAGTCCTCCGCAGCCTCAGACTCTCCTCTACCATCGAAGGTAGGCGAGTGTTGTCTCATAAAGCGGTCGAGCATCGCTCCTGCCGCTGCTGGCTCTCCTCTTCCTGACTGGCGATCCAACATCACACCCAGTGGCCCCACCGTGTCATAGAGCATCTGCCGCTCCTCTGCCCAGTCCGTGCCCCCAGTCTCACCGCTGGTGCTACGGTCCCGTGGGGGAGGTCTCATGCGTCTCGGAGGCATCTAAACACAAAAGAAAACAACACACATTAAAACCATGTATGCATGAACTAATGCAGACTCTAAAACTCTAAGGGTGGTTTCTTTGGATAAGGACACTGGAACCGACCGCTCTGATACGAAGTTGTAACATCCTCAAACAGTGGAAGAATTTAAAATTTTAAATAACACACAATCAACAGAGGATATTACGCAAATATGGAAACAGGTGCACGCACATATATAATATATATATGTACATCAGAGTATTTCAAAAGTTGTGATTACATCAAAAGGCTATACAACGAATACAGTAATCACCCGACCTCAACTGACAGAAAGCTGGATCCGGTAGCGGTGCTCCTCTCCTCGGTCACCACCCCCTATCGCCGATCATGACCTGAAAAGTAAACGTGCAAGAATGCCTGAGTTTCCAGAAAGAAACCCTGTATGCCAAACTCTACAATGCATGAAACAAAAACACCCTAGCATGTAGCTCGACTAACAAGAAAAGCATCTTAAACAGACTGGGCTCCACAGCTCTTTCACCCAACCACAACACACACCACCGTCGCGGGGCTCCAGGGCTTTTTCACCCAACCACCGCAACACACACTCGTCGCCAAGCTGGGCTCCAGGTTTTTTTCAGCCAACCGCAACTACCACGACACGACCAAGGGCTCCAGGTCTTTTTCAACCAACCCAAACGTCCAAGGGCTCCAGGTCTTTTTCAACCAACCCTTAACACGTGGTTCCTGCTAAGGCTCCAGGCCTTTTTCAGCCAACCTGAACGCACTACGGAGCTCCAGGTCTTTTTCAACCAACCCCGCACAGACTAGCTGGGCTCTAAGGCTCTTTCACCCAACCACAGCTCTCACACAGTTACGGGGCTCCAGGGCTTTTTCACCCAACCACCGCAACACACAATTTCATAGCTGGGCTCCAGGCCTTTTTCAGCCAACCCAAGCTCCCACACAGTTACGGGGCTCCAGGGTTTTTTCACCCAACCACCGCAACACTCGTGCACCCTAGCACACTCGTCGGAAGAACATCGGTACCACAACTCGCCACACACGGACGACCACAACAACCGCACCTCCATAGTGCAAAAGAGGACACAAACGGTCGACCGAACCAAAAGTCCCGGTCGACCGAATCACGTAAACATAGGGCAATCACCTCGACCGACTTTCCCTCGGTCGACCGATTCCCAAAACAACACTCGTTCGGTCGAACCCAAATCAAGGGACGGTCGACCGTTTGGATGGTCAACTCCCAGGTTCAACCAACAAAACGACCAATCGGTCGAACGGAAAAGGGGCCCCGTTCGACCGAAAGTCCCAAGGCAAAATCCCTCAATCTCCACAACGAATTCGGTCGAACCCCCGAGCACTCTCGGTCGACCGAATCCCACCAGGGAATAATCCCTCACTCTCACCACGAATCCGGTCGAACGCCGAGCACTCTCGGTCCACCGAATTCCGCCAGAGCGTTTCCCCATGCTCGGCATCAAGTCCGGTCGACCGAAACCACCTTCGGTCGAACCGAACACTATTCCAACTTAAGTCACGGTCGGACAAAGTCAATGAGCGGTCGACCGTTTGGATGGTCAACGCCCTCAACTGACCTATGACAGTGCACACGGTCGAACGGCAAAGGGGACCCGTTCGACCGAATCTCACTAGGCTTGCCTCCCACGCACAATCGGTCGACCGCCCCTAGGGTATCGTTCGACCGATGTGAGACAGAATCCGAATTCTCTTTATGAACGATCGACCGTTTGCACCAACCGGTCGACCGATCAGGCAGTAAAATCTGCTGCACGCTTACTTGTGACGAGCCGGAAGACCTACCGTCGACTTCCAAATACTTACACTACTTAAGTGAGAGAGTTTGACATACCGGAAGGTTTGAAGAAACCTTTGAAGAACTACGACGGTGCCTCCACGAGCACGCCTCCCAAAATCACGATCCCTCGACGAACCTCGCATCCGAACCACGATCAACACCTCCTCGACGATCCACAGCCACAACTCCACCTCCGGCACCCTCCACCAACCAACCACGACCACAGAAACATGTTAGGTCGAGGGAGAGGGAGAACCAAACGTACGGAAAGGGATGAATAAGCACACAACCCTACTCACCTCCAACTACCACCTTCGCCTCTCCTCACTTCGCCGGAGATCACACACTCGTCGGAGCTCGACCTCTTAGAGAGAGAGAGAAAAAAACGTGAGGGAGAGATTGAGAGAGTCGTGAGAGGGAGAGAGAGAGAGAGAGAGATCACCCCTAAATATCTTCCACTCCTTCAATCCTCACCATCCATTCCATCTCCAATCCATGTCAACCCCTCATCCACCAACACTCAATCCCAGCCGTCCATCTCATCTCCTCCTAATCTCCACCTAAAACATCAATAAACCCAATTAGGACTAGGATTAGGATCAGGAACCCACAAAAATGATAGATGTGAATAAATCCAAAGAAATGGACATCTCGAGTAGATGAGCTGAAACTTACATACAGGATTGGGTAATTAGCTTTATGGATCTACAAACAAAAGGACATTCAGGAACACACAAGATATGGAAACTAGCCCACGTCGTTTGTTGATTCAAGTCACCATTTGCCTCAACATATATTTAACCATTGGATTCAAGAACTACATAGATAAAAAGAATAATAAAAAGAATTCCAGAACAACTTTGCAGACTTAATCCTATATCATTCACAATAACTATGAAATATAAGGTTGTTAAACTGATAGAAACATGAAATTATCAATTTCCTCATACAGCAAGCATCCACAATTAACTTTTTCTCTTTGTTGTTAAATGGTGATTGTTCAGTAATAACTGGATGTTCTAGCAAAGAATAAGAAACAATACGAGCAGAATATTAGCAAAAACAAATAAAAACTGTAAAATTTGAGTTCAATTAGAAAAAATGAAATTTAGCTAGCATCCTTTAGGTGTGGTCCAGAGAATATCATTTAGTGTTTCGAACCTAGGACACCGGAAAATGGTACAAAGATATCTACATCAATTTACACTTTTTTCTACTCTAAAATAACACATATGAAGGTTCATACATATATGGAATTTCATATCTTAAAGTTGTTGGAATAGTAAATCCATTTATGGGCTTAATCCGAGGATGTGGGATGGGGAAAATACTTTATAAACTTTTTCCCTTCGGTCGTGTTTGTCTGAGGAGTGGAGAGTGTGGATGAATGGTTGACCCAATCACACATGCACACCAACACACGTGCTCGTGCGTCCCATCTCGTCTTGTTCATGGTTGTAGTTGTGGGTCCTATATTTACCATATAATACTATAAAAGCATATGTACTCCATTCAGAATACACAATATACACACGAGTTTTCTCTCTCTCCACCACAACGCCTTACTCGTTTTGCTGAAAGCAACCTTGCAAGTCTCAATCTGCTCTTGTAGTTTGTCGGAGTCATAGTGTGACGGCTGACGGCAAAGGCATTGCAACCGTTCTATTCTCGAAAGAAAGTATTTGCACCCAATCGCACTGGTATGTAGGGGTGATAATTTTTGTAAGGGGAGTCTGAAAAACAGCTCGGTTGAGGTGTTATCTGTACTTAACTTTGTTTGTTTTTGTTGTTTTGCTGGCATGGATTTGTTAATTGTTTTTATTTGGATTGTAACAAACTTGATAATTGACATATGTATCACATTGTTATGCAAATTATTATATTTATTAACAAAAGCTAGTAGTCCAACTTCATATGAACGAAGAAAAACTGAAAAGCAGAACATAATTTCTAAATGGGCGCCAAACTTATGCTGAACTCATTTCACTCGAGTAAACAAATGGAACCGTAGGTTGCCATTACATAGATATTTGGGAAGCTAAAAACAATAAAATACACAAGATATGGAATCATATAATAAGAAAATCATTTGAAAAACTCTACCTTTTGTTGATGTTTTGATGCAAGGCCTCCACTCACCACTTCTATTAAGATGTCTCCAGATGGTTATTAACCACAGCAAATGAAGGGGGAAAACTTGAAGTGTGGAAAAACAAAAGCTTAACAATGAACTTATCAATATGGAAAATAAAATCTGCCTTCATCATCTGTTGTGAAAAAAGGTAACATATAAAGATAAAACAACAACAATTAAATTAAGAATTCTATAATTTAATGTATATGATCTTTTTGGCATGGAATCACGTTGATAACAAGATTTCGAACATTCCAGAGCCCTGGAGCACCTCAAAATTCATCAAAAGAACCATGCAGCCTTCAATTGAGCTCCCAATTAAGTTCATGAGTATATATGTTCCTTTATGATATTATTCTGACTATAGAAAATGTCAAATTTCTCGCATTAGCAAAAAATTAACCACAATATTATGTAAGCCTTACGGCTAACCGTAGAAGTACCGGATCCCTCAGCCATTACATTATCCTGACCGTGAAAACTACACGCCAATCCTACACAAACTAACAGAAAAGAAACTTGAGATAAATATACTTCCATATTATAATTGTGATCCTAAAACTTCCTCAGAACGCAAATCACAACACCACCACCAATTACGACAACAGACCCAATCATTCAAATTTCCAAGCATACGAAGTCAATGCAACAGCAGAAGGGACAGAATTCCCCAGCTGTAGTTGCAAACAAGTTCAAGCCAAGTCCCAACAACTCCATCCATGACACCTCCACACCGCGTCTCCACAGCACGCGTCGAACTCCCGTGCTCCTGCTGCACTCTCACAACGTACACCTCCAGCACGTTCCCGTCCATGAAACGAGGTTACAAATCTAAATTTTGGATCCTCAATAGAATTTTCATAGTTAAGTGACAATCTGTATCGTGAATATTGGAATCAAGTTGGAAACCGTAAGTTACAAATCTAAATGTGACATAGGTTAGAAGAAGTATTGTAACTTTCATAATGGTGATTGCAATCTTAAGGATTTCATTTTTGTTTTGCTTTTAAGGAAACCATTAAATCATATAATTAGAACTTCCATATTTTAATTGCTAAGGTTTTTATAAGAAAACATTACTATAGTTAGTTATAAAAAGGAACCCTGAGTTGAGCAAAATAACTAAAACAAACACTTCGTCTTAGTTTTTTGCTTAAACTTAGAAGAAATCCCGTTGTGTGTGTTCCAGAAGCTAGGTCGCAGTCAATGGCTAGAGGTACTAGTGAAATCCACGGGTTTTCGACATTCTTGTTTGTTAGGTTAGTCAATCTTTCACCTTCATCTCCATGCTCTTCAATTTCCTATCCGATGGCATGTTGTACTATCATAATAGGGTGTCGATGGTTTTAAGAGACTCAATTTTTTGATTATTTTCAACAATATAAAAACAAACTTTGAACACTTTTTTTTGTAAAAAGTGAACGACAAGTTAAAAATATCTATCCACCAATGATTTGCTTTATGCATATTATACGTTTGTCAATTTCATCAAACTTGTTAAAAACTGGCTAAAAAAATATTATCACATGGAATTTCTATGCAATACCATTTTTAACATTTTTTCATTAATTTTTAAGACGATCATAAACAAGTATAATAAAATTGGTGAGATTAGCCATTATTGTGTTAGATACATTTTTTGTAAGAAAATTTACAACATGTTTCCAACAAAATCATTAAATCATCATTAAGACATAATTAGTGCAATTGTTTTGGATAAACTTCTGTGCATCATTTATCTTGAAATGGATAGCAAGGATGTAAAGAATTGAACCTCTTCAATTATGCTCGAATTGGAGAGGATCCCAGTCCTACATCTTCCACAGTGCAACGGCCTTAAGAGGCACCAAACGAAATAAGGGAAACTGATCAAATAGTAATATAAAACTTAAGAAAAATAGCGAAACTATATTCGTATCAAAGTTTCCTTAGTGCAAAGTGAATGTGATCGTGAGGGATAGTCAATGACATTTTATGTGGTGGGGAATAACCAGAACGACTTCCCCAGCCAAGTTAATAAGACTAGAGTACGTGCGTCAACTTTGTTCCTATTCCACTCCCCGCGTCATGTCGTAGTACAACTTATTGCTGTGGGAATCTTTCCTTGGGAAAAGGACCAGACCCTGTGAGTCAAAAGCCTACCCACACCATTAGGTTTCCATTTCTTGCCAATGGAAGCAGACCTTGATGCATTGCAAAGTAGAACCCTATTCCTCCAGCATGAGATTCCCCCACCATAGGAACCACCGTCACTATCGACAAGTTGACTTTTGCTGTTTTCTCAACTTTCGTTCTATATTTAAATCCCTCCCCCACAAAAGCTAACAAAAATCTTCCAACAAGTTTCCCCTCTTTCTTCTTATCTTTATTTTCAGCTCCAAATTAGTTTAACCACACATACCGCTTCATATCCTTCATCTTTTTAAACCTAGGTACACAAGCACACTTAATTATAGTACCATAGAATTGGGACGGTAATATACACACACACATATATGGATCTCAAAGCCAAGTTCCGGCTCGCTGTCATGTCCTTCAAAGGCTATCCTTCCGATCACGCTACCACAACCGGTATTTCCAACGCCATCATCCGTTGCACCAATCAGCATGATGTGTCTTCAAATGATAAGTATGTCCATGAGATTCTCTTTCATGTCACCAACTCCCCAACATCGGCGACCTTTCTTGCAAGAAGGATTTCTCACCGACTGAAGACCACACGGGACGAAGTAGTGGCGGTCAAGACACTTTTGCTTCTCCACCGCCTTCTTCGAGGAGGGGACCGGCACTTCGAGATCGATATGTGCAATTTGTTTTCCTGTGGTGATCTCTGCCTAGACCTCCACACACACTGGAGTGAAGACCACACCTATCCTTTGTCCTTCCTTAATTACTATTCTATGTTCATGGAGGAAAGATTAAGCTGGGGAATCAACCAATCGGGGAATCTAGAGCCTATCAGCGTTACGTCGACCACCCAACTGTCTTGTGAAGAAGAACATGTGCAGAGTTCCTTGCATCGGTTGGCAAGAAGTTTGGTTTTCTTTGAGAGATTGGTGAACTACAGGCCGACGAACATATTACGGACCAATCTAGTCGTACAATCAATCATGAATATCGTGTTGAGGGAAAGCTTTCGTGTATACGAGGGCCTCCTCGACGGCGTAGCCACTCTTCTAACATATTTCAGCAGTATGAACAGTGGAATAAGGCGTGCCTCGTTGAAGATTTTAAAGGAAATCATGTTGCAGGGTCCTAAGGTGGGGGATTTCTACGTGTCTTGCAAACTAGCTATTGTTAGTAGCAAGAAATTGGAGTACCCTCGAATAAGAATCATCACCGAAGATGAATTTTTTTCTTTGGAGAAGACGAATCCAGTAGATAATGGTGAAAGGAATTCCACTTTCTTCTCCAAAGATAAACTGCATACCAAAATATGCACACAGTGGGTGGAGTTTGAGGAAGATAGTGCACTGAGTGGTAGCTTTAACGTGGGATTAGATTAGAGGAATGTTCCTCTGATACTAGTAGCGATCGTGCTTTGTTTGAGTTTTGAGTGGGCGACATGAACAAAAGCAGGACAATCCCTGCAAATGATTTTCAAGGGAACTTATTTTATTTTTTTTATTTTTTTTGGATTTTGATGATTATTTCCTGCGTAATGGAGTGCTATTCATACAAAGTGTTATTCATATTAATGGATGTGTTGTTTTTCACCTGCTGATATTCATCACGGGTCGGGTTTTTTTTTTAGTTACAGTGGAGCTAATATTATTGTCAGAGAAGTATACTGTGTTGCTAGATCATAATGACGCAATATGACGACTGGTATTTCTGCCAAATGAGTCCAAATTATTCGTATGTGTTGCGGTAATGTTTAAAAATTAATATCATGTCGGAGTAGATGTTTTTAGACAGTGATGACGAATTCAGAGTTTTTTTTTGAGTTAAAAGAATTCAGAGAAATTGGAACGGAGGTTGTAGAAACCTAATTGATTGTCAAACGGAATTGAATGTCATACGCAAAAGGAATTTATTGTCCTATGTGTTAGCAAACAACGATTCTACAGGTTCAAGAGTATCTTTCTTGGAGAGAACCTGTGGCAGCGGAAGGAAGATCGGAGGTCACCTTACGGAATCTTTTTCACTGGTCGGTCTCCTACTCTCTCGGAGAACGAGCGCGAGTCCACAACCCAAGAGTCCACGGAATGAGCTTGGTGTAGGTGGATGGACGAAATGGGAGAGAGAGAAGGTGGCGGCTAGGGTGGGTGGAGGCTAGGGTTTGCACACTTGTTCTTCTATCCAATGGGAGGCTCCCCTCCTTATATAGATGACTCCACCCTAAACCCTTAAATGTGTAGTCCAATAGGGATGCGCCATGTGTCAGTGCTTTCGGCAAATATCTTATTAATCCTAGATTAATCCAATATCTTCCACTTGCACAACAGCACGATAACAACATGTCATCTGCTTTTGTGTCCCCGACACATATGCATATATCCCTGATACATACAATCACACAATGACAATATGTCACCTCTTTATGTGTCCCCGACACATATGTATATATCCCTGATACATACAACTACTCCTCTCTCCAAGTACAGATCCACAATACGCAAGTCTCGGATCATGTATCCTCGATACACGACCATCTGTGTCCCCAACACATGTACTCTTCTGATCATACGGACAAATGGGTCGTGTGACCGGTGATGCACCTGCAATTTAGGAGTCTCAAACTAGAAACCTTACTAGAAGGCCAGAATGACAACATCCTCATAAAACAACAAATAAGCAGTCAAAATGCACATCACAGTTCCCCAGGTTTACTCAGAAACTCACTTAACATGAACGGTATCTCGATCCCTCGGAGAGAATACCTTCTTGTCTTCAAGGTACTTGCTACTGTATCCAATACAGTTGGGCCCAGCAAATACTTTTAGTGCAGTCGAGTCAAACCTTTCCCTTCCCCCCAGACCACCATTACACTCAGAGTTGACTCCTTTCCCGAAGATGCCTCTTTAGACCGAATCTCTCATGGTCATAGATAACATTCCAAAGTAGCCACTTCAACTCTTTGCTTCATCGTGTCGTCGAAGGTCACTGAGGGCAACTAATGACAATCAAGTCTTGGACTCACACAGTGAAGGAGCAGGGATCCATCCTTTCACTTCCAAATGGTTGCTCAGCACATGTTGTATGACAAACATGTTATTGTGGATCATACTGTACACAACAGTATGTCTGTCTCTCAACACCATACAAGTCTTAGTCTAGTCGCACCCCCTCTGCGCCTGACCAGAGCTTCATCATTGTCGCCTTAACACCATACAGGTGCCACCTGGCACCACATGTGATGCTCGCACTTGGCTTCTATAGGTCACATGAATCGTGGGAACATTCATGTCAATCCTCACCAACATAGAGGATCTCATCTTGATTCTTAATCAAGGCGACTGTCCTATCATGAACTGCTCTGGATCTATCGTACAAGATCTCCTCATGATCAGTCTCATCTTTGCTCGCTATCAAAAGCGCCAGAGGCGAATGGTCGTGTGAGTGAGCATTCTTCAGCCTATTGACAGAATAATATTTTATGCTAGAACAACTACATCAACCAAACAGTTATAGTCGAAAGGAAAACACAATCACTCATAAAAGGAAGTTAGACATGTCAATGCATCAAAGTCTGCGTAAGCCTAAGGACTTCACATGGGACACAAACGAGTCCTTAGCTATAGCCTTGGTAGGAGGGTCAGCTACCATAAGACTAGTAGACACATGTCTTAACACAACTTCCTTTCTCGCTATGATGTCCTTCACAAAATGATACCTAACCTGTATATATTTATTCTTTCCATGATATTTGGGGTCTTTCACATAACAAAGGGCAGCCATGCTGTCACAATAGACAACAACAGGCTCATCCGATGTCTCTACTAGCCCAGTATGTTGTAAGAACCGCCTCAACCAAACTGCCTCCTGTACTGCTGCAGAGTATGCAACATACTCTGCTTCCATAGTCGACAGGGCTATACAGGTTTGCTTCTTGCTGGACCATGAGATGGCCCCATTAGCCAGCCAGAAAGCATAACCAGAGGTAGACTTCCTTTCATCAATGTCTCCAGCCCAATCGGCATCACTATAGCCAATCAGGTGGAGATCTGATGCTTGGTAACACAGCATGTAGTTACTCATTCCTCTGAGGTATCTCATGATTCTCTTGACTGCCTTCCAGTGCTCCCTACTTGGGCTAGACTGGCATCGACTCACCATGCCCACAACATAACAAATGTCTGGCCTAGTACACATCATAGCGTACATAAGGCTTCCCACAACATTTGAGTATGGAACCTTGTTCATTTTGGCCTTCTCTTCAGGAGTCTCAGGATGCTTATCAAGACTCAAGTGCAAACCCTTCTCAACAGGAGTGTCGATTGGTTTGCATTTGTCCATGTGGTATTACTTCAAGATGTTGTTAATATAAGTCTCTTGAGACAATTCCAGAAGTCTCTTGGACCTGTTTCTAACTATCTTGACACCAAAGACGTAGCTAGCTTCACCCATGTCCTTCATATCAAACGTGGAGGACAACCACTCTTTAGTGGATTTCAGCAACTCTTTGTTATTGCCAGCCATGAGTATGTCATCAACATACAAGGTCAGAATGACAAATTTACCATTGGATCTCTTAACGTACACACAGTGATCTTCCTCAAGCATAGAGAACACATTCTATGATATAGCTTGATGCAAGCGAATGTTCCACTGTCTAGACGCTTGTTTTAAGCCATATAAGGACTTATTGATCTTGCACACTTTGCGCTCTTGTCCTTTGACTTCAAAACCTTGAGGTTGATCCATATAGATCTCCTCCTCAAGTTCTCCATTGAGAAAAAGCAGTCTTTATATCCATTTGGTAAAGCTCTAAGTCCATCTGAGCTACAATAGCTAGTAGAAGGCGGATGGAGGCAAACCTAACCACGGGTGAAAAAGTTTCCTCAAAATCCACGCCTTCTCTTTGGGTGTAGCCTTTAGCTACCAGTCTAGCCTTGAATCTATCAATAGATCCATCTGCCTTCCTCTTAATCTTGAGGATCCACTTGGCCCCAATGGCCTTTCGGTTCGGCGGTAAGTCGACCAAGTCCCAGACTCGATTAACTTTCATCGACTCCAACTCTTCCTTTATAGCTTCTAACCACTCTTTCACATTTGGACCTTCCAAAGCCTCTTTCAAGGTCTCCGGTTGTTGCTCATCGATTACTGTCATCCCGGATGATTCATAATCAATTTCTTCTTGAGCTATCATGAGGGCCTCTTCCTCTAAGCGAAACCGCCTACGAGGAATGAGCCCGCGTTTACTTCGATGCAGATGGGTATCTGATGGCTCATCCTCCGTGAGAGCTATCGGATCCTCAGCATTGCTGCTCCCACTAGGATCGACTGGTGGAACCTCATGTTCAACTTCCAGATCATGATCCCGTGGAGTGGCAATGTCCTCATCTTGTTGTTCAAAGAAGTCCACTGACTCTTTGATAGCTCCAGCAAGAGTTGGAAAAACATTTTCCAAGAATGTGGCATCCCTAGACTCCAGTTCCGTCCTTCTTTCATTCTCGTCTACCCCGATAAAAACATAACCTTTGGAGAAATCCCTGTATTTTACAAAGATACATTTTTTCCCTCTAGGTCCTAGTTTTCCATATTGGTGACTAGTAGAATGAATGTATGCCGCACATCCCCAAGGACGCAGCAGACTAAAATCAGGCTTCCGTCCTGTCCATAACTCATACGGAGTTGAGGGAACCGATTTTGTAGGAACTCTATTGAGGATATAGGCAGCAGTCATTAGAGCATCTCCCCAAAACGAAATTGGTAAGCTCGCATGCGCCATCATGGATCTAACCATGTCTAGCAACGTTCTATTCCTTCTCTCGGCAACACCATTTTGCTGAGGAGTATAAGGCATAGTGAGTTGTCTAGATATCCCATTTTCATCACATAACTCCTTGAACATTATGGAGAGATACTCCCCACCTCTATCCGTTCTGAGAGTTTTTATCTTATTATCCAACTGATTCTCAACTAAGCTCATGAATTTCTTAAAACATTCTAGAGCTTCTGACTTGTGAGAAATAAGATAAATATGACCATATCTAGTGAAGTCATCAATGAATGTGATGAAGTAACTTTGTCCATGTCTAGTACGCACATTCAAAGGTCCACAAATATCTGAGTGAATTAGTTCTAAAGGAGAAGTAGCCCTAATGGCTTTTCCGAACGGTTTTCTAGTTGCCTTTCCAGCTAGACAAGATTCACAGGTCGGCAATTCAAATTTGGAGCATTCTCCTAATACCCCCTCATTTGCCAACCTGTTCATCCGGTCAACACCAATGTGACCTAGTCTAGCATGCCACATAACTGAATCATTATTCATGGAACTTTGGCTCATAAAGGCACTAGCGTTATGATTGAAATCATAAATTGCGTCCAACACAATAAAACCGTCAGAAAGAAAGGCACGTCCATAATAATTGTTAGAAAGGTATAAACTCATATCATTGTTCTCAAAAACAACTTTAAAACCATGTCTCATCAAGACAACAACAGAAATAATATTTCGCCGTATAGCTGGTGCATACAACACGTCGTGAAGTAATAGGATCCGGCCACTTCGCAAAGCCACTTTGCATGTGCCAACTCCAAGAACTTCAATGCTAGTGTTGTTTGCCATGTTTATTCGCCTCCCACTTGGAACACGGCGATATTCCACGAAGGCAGAACGATCATTTGTTACGTGGTCCGTGGCACCTGAATCCACAATCCACACAGGAGAATGATCAGTGACCATCACAGAACTAGTCACGTTACAATTCGAGGGATTACACACAGTAATTACCTTTTGCTCAGTGCACTCACGAGCAAAATGTCCAGTCTTTCGGCAGTAAAAACAAGTCACATTAGACTTATCTTTCTCACCCCTGGATCCTCGAGGTCGTTTCTTTCCAGCTTTGTTTTCTGTTTTGTTTGCATTTGCACCCTTATTGCCTTTAAAACCCTGAGCTCTATCTCTTTTGCGCTTAAAACCTGCACTCCTCCGAGGAGCGCCAGCTTCAGCAGCAAACACTTCAGTTAGAGGGGCTTCCGCAAGCATGCGGTCCTCCTCCAGCTCTAGGTGTTTTGCGGCCTGGTCAAATGTCCTGATGTCATCAGCATGGGTCAGATGGACCTTCATATGCTCCCAACTCTTCGAAGGCAATGATCTGATGAGAGCAGACACTTGCTCCTCATCGGTCTTAGCACGACCGGCAGCGCTCAGCTCGCTTATCATGTTTGACATTGCGGTAATATGCTGCCTCATTGTGTGACCTTGGCGCATTTTATACCCATCAAACATAAGCCCAAGCTGACGGACCCTTGTGACGGAGGTCACTCCGTACTGAAACTTCACAGCTTCCCACAAGGCCTTTGCAGTTCGAAACTTTTCGAACCGCAGTAACAGATCGTCCCTCATTGAACTTAGAATTGTGATTCAAGCAATTCGGTCTTTCTTTTTCCATGCATTATAAACATCCATGTTTCTGTGATGTTGCGCAGTATTCCCCTCCTCGGGGGGAGACATAGATTGGTTTATGTTTTCTAACATGTCCTGATCCTCTAAGAGATACTCAATTTTACGATGCCACAGATCGTAATTTCTTTCATTGAGTTTATCTCCTCGAGTCAGATCAGCTACAATGCTTTTGGAAGCAGCCATAAAGAATCTAGGACAATCAAAATACATAGTGATACATGAGTTCTAGCATAAAATATAACGAGCTACAATAATCATAAAGAATAAACTGACTTAATAGCTATAACATTCAGACCAAAAGAAAACATAAAGCATTCGATCAAATCCTCATGCAATAGTTAATAAAGCCATTTTACTAATCTAGATATTGAGCTCCACCATGATTTAATGACAAAAAAAAACGTTTTAAATCATGGTAAATCAGCAAATAAAAAATTTTTGCCGCCGGTTGCAAGGTGGTTTACACAAAACACTTCAACCTTGCAACTCCCACTAGGCATGCGAGTTCCCAAAAACGATTTTCAAAAAACAATCAACATCACACATATATGATTACTACATTACTTCCATATCGAGCTAATGATCCCCATTAGGGATTTAGCCTCGTCGACGGGAACCTGCATGAGTCTTATAGCAATAATATCGCAATAATAAAAATAAAGGAGCCCCTCGTCTCCTCAGGGCAATAAACAGTCCACAGTCCATAATTATTACGGTCCATAAATATTACAGTCCATTGCGATAACTATTGCAAATGGAAATAAATGAATGAAATTACGCTCATCTCTCAATAAGGCAGTAAATAAAATCAGGAATCATTCATTCCACATAGCCACAATCTTTCCATACGTTAGCACAATCCGACGTATGAAAAAATACCATAAAGTGTGCACCTCATTCAAACAATAAGGAAGTAATGCATAAGGAAACAATGCATGAATGGGGCACGAAAATAGGCAAAAAAACGTGTTAGGTAATGACAACCAATCTCAACAATAATCATTCTCAAAACAGAATTTTTTTTCTTCTTTCCATAATCAATATAATCATGCAATCAATAATAATTATGCTACTTCTAATGGAAAGAAAAAATTCGAAATTATATGGTGGAGAACAACACATATCTTTTTGCATCAAAGGAAAGCATCCAAACATATTTTTAAGGCAATAAAATTCCAGCCCATAATATCTTTCCAAAAATTTCAGAATTAGCCAGTCTTTCCATAATCAATATAAGCATGCAATCAACAATAATTATGCTACTTGTAATGGAAAGAAAAATTCGAAATTCTTTGTTGGATGGCATCACATATATGCACATTTGATGAAAAGGAAATATTTCAAATGAAATGCATGCAATCATCCCAAAAGAAATCCGAAATATCCTTAATGAGATTAACATATATGTGCATTCAATCATAAAGGAAATATTTCAAATGAAATGCATGCAATTATTCCAAAAGAATTCCGAAATATCCTTAATGAGATTAACATATATGTGCATTCAATCATAAAGGAAATATTTCAAATGAAATGAATGCTCTCATTCCAAAAAAAACGAAATATACAATATGGTAACTCAATATTCATGTATACATGCTCAAAGATTAGAATAAATAATATCTAACCCTAATTCGTAAAAATCAGGAAAAATAGACATCTTATTTCATGTATACATGTGCATGATTTAGAAGAATCAACATGGAAAATAACTTCTGATTTTATCTAATACATGCACAAAGAATAGAGGTAACAGCACAGAAAAAACAGAATTCTGGTCACATCTATGTATGTGCAATGATAGGAGAGCAACATATCATATTGGCTCGAAATAAAATCAGGAAAAATCCATCTTAAACCATGCACATATGCGCAAGAATGGAGGAGAAAAATCTAACCCTAGATGCATGCTCTAATGAACCATAACATGCGCAACATGTAGAAACTAGTCTAAACCCTAATTGCATGTTAGAAAGAAATCAGCAAACATGCACCACTTATATCTCTAAATGAATGATCATATTATTCCATTTAAAGATCAAAAACCTGAGTTTTCATTTCCAGAATATGAAAACGAAATTGAAAGAAAAAAAAATCATGAACAATCAACATATATAACATGCGCATCATGTAAATAAGCAATGCTGATTTTCTGTTTTCTTTCTTTCTCGAAAAACATAACCACCGAATATTTTATTTTTATCTCAAATCAGATTATCATGAAACAAAAATTCGTCAAGCATGGTGAGGATTCGAAGGTAACCGAGATGGCTCTGGTACCAATGTAAGCAAATAACGATTCTACAGGTTCAGGAGTACCTTTCTTGGAGAGAACCTGTGGCAGCGGAAGGAAGATCGGAGGTCACCTTACGGAATCCTTCTCACCGGTCGGTCTCCTACTCTCTTGGAGAAGAAGCACGTGTCCACAACCCAAGAGTCTACAGATTAGCTTGGTGGATGTGGAGGGACGAATGGGAGAGAGAGGGAGAGGTGGCGGCTAGGGTTTGGTGGGGCTAGGGTTTGCACACAAGAATTAGTCCATCCAATGGGAGGCTCCCCTCCTTATATAGATGGCCCCACCCAAAACCCTAATGCGCAACCAATGAGAGTGCGCCACGTGTCAGTGCTTTGGGCAATCATCATCTTAATCCTTAGATTAATCCAATAGAAATGGGAGAGAGAGAAGGTGGCGGCTAGGGTGGGTGGAGGCTATTGCAAACTTGTTCTTCGATCCAATGGGAGGCTCCCCTCCTTATATAGATGACTCCACCCTAAACCCTTAAATGTGTAGTCCAATAGGGACGCGCCATGGGTCAGTGCTTTGGGCAAATATCTTATTAATCCTAGATTAATCCAATAATATATATATATGTATATGTATATATATGTATATATATATATGTATATATATGGTATGACCTAAAGTGTACCGAGAGTTTTAGTGTTCTCTCTACTTCTTTTCTATCTTCAATTTCATATATTTTGGGGGATTAATTCATTTGCGTTACATATGCTATGTGCATTCTATGAAAATGAACTATAAATACATGAATTTAACAAAAAAAAGGAGTATGCAAAAAAATTTATTTACCTTAACCAGTTCAATAGTTAATTTCTTAAATATTTATTAGACCTTTTTTGGATTGACACTATTACCTCGAGACCCCTCCAGTTAAGCACGGTTGTTCATAAATAAAGAGGTAAGTTTCTGTATTAATTAACACATAAGTGTCAAATATCTTTGGTTAAAATCAAACTATAAATAGTTTGGAGTGATGTATTTCGAATTGTGAAGCGTACATTTTTTGGTATGTAAGAGCTAAGGTATTTTTTTAAACTAAAATTACAGATTCACTCCCTCACGCCTCAACTATCCTTTGTAATAGTTGGACCCCTGGCCTTTAAAAAATAACAACCATACCCCTTAAGTTTCTATTGATGATTTGATGATTTTTGTCATAATCATAGATATTTCTAGACTTTTCTTATAATCATTCATAAATAAATTCAAAATTAAATTATATTTGTTTTAAATTTGTATAGGTGAGGCATAAAGTTTGTATCACATCATGTGTAAATCTTGGCCAAATCTAGATTTATTTGTTTTTAAAAGAGTTGAAATTTGAAGCATTTGTGGAAAATGACATCGAAAAAAAAGATATAACAAGGAATTTGTAGAAATCTTTGTTGTGCCATGAGTATTGGACTAAATCGTGCACTATCCTCAAATCATTTTCTATTGATAATGGTCTGCCTCGTAGTTTTTTATACCTAGCCTCTTAATTTAAATATTTGGTTTAATTTATCTATTCACCCAGTCAAAACAACTATCATTTTTTTCACTAGATCAGTCGAGGAAGATATCCTAGAAGAAAACAGTAAGTATTTTTTACTTGCGTACGATTTGAAAGTGTCTTAATTGGGTTTATTACACCACTTTTGAAATATATATTTCTGGTTGTACCATTGGAAAACTTGATTGTGTGCGTTACTGTCATTACGAATCACGTCACTCCGTTATTTTGCCCACGTATACTCGGTTAACTAAATGAATATTAAATTGAGATTTTCGCAGAACAATCCCTAAACAATCTTAGAAATTTAAAATTTCCCAAAATCTTCAAAACATAGGTAAGAAATTATGTTGCCGCCCTTTTTCTCTCGCTCTCTCCCTTCTCTCCACTTTATTTATTCTCACACTTCCTTTCTCTCCCTCCTCTTTTTATCTCTTCTCTCTCAATCCATACTTCTTTCTATTTCATATCTTTTTTCATTCTCCCTCTTCTTTTTTTGTTCTCTTTCTTCTTCATCTTCTCTTCTGTCATTGAATCTCTTTTTTCGGTCTTTCAACAGTTTTCTCTTCTATTTTTCAATATTTTTTAATTTTCAATTATTTTCTCTTTTTTATTTGCACTTATTTTCATTTTTTTAAACATATAATTATTTTCAAGATAATTAAGATTTACTAAATAGCATTCAAGATTTTCCAAGTATAATTATAAATGAGAAAAAATGATTTATAATGAAATAAAACTTAATGAAAATCAATAAGAAAAATTAAATAATTTTGTAATAAATAAAAAACTAGAATTCAACGGTAACTAGAAATGAATGGGAAGAATATAGAGCTTGAAAGAGGAGATAGGGAAAAGAAAAGGGAATAGGCGGAGGACAAAAGAAACGTGAGAGAGAGATGACATCAACAGTATTTTCTTCAATACGTCACTAGTGCAGAACAGTGCATACTCGTCGCCCAATAGACGTCGATTGTATGACGAGCTGACGTCTATAGGTATACACGTCGACCATTAATACAGCCGACGTCTATTGGGTACTCTAGACGTCGGTTGTTGGAACACTCAAACCTAAGGAGCTAGCTAAACCCCCATTTTCTTTCCCATCCCCATCCCCTTGCCAGCTCCGCTGGATTGATCAGCACAATCAACCCCGCCTGATCATCCCCGCATGATCGTACCTACTCGACCAACCTTCTTCTTTCTGCTGCTCTTTTAATTACTCTAATAAAAAGGTACTCATTTTAATTAGTTCCAAGTAGAGAAATTTAGATATCAAAATTAATTTTTTGGAATGTATAATGGAATAGGATTTAATCGAATTGAATTTGTTCTATTTGTGTTAGATTGTTTATTGGGAGCTATTAAAAATTTATTAGTATAACTTTTAGAGAAGGTTTTGCCAAAATTATCCATCTTTCATTTATATTGGTCCTTTTATGCAATGCGCTTGTGTTCTTGATGTGTAGAAATCTATGGACCGAAATTGGATTTTGGCAAGTCGTTTGAGCAGGGTACAAGGCCGGGGTTGATAATTTTCTAGAGTTTGCCCAGAAGAATGCTCATGTTAAAAATGAAAGAAATGTTTTATGTCCACGTAAGATTTATTTTTACATGTTCTTACGAGATGTAAAAAAGATAAAAGCCCATTTGTTCGACAATGGTTTTGATGAAGGATATACACGTTGTATATGACATGGTGAAAATGAGTTTAGTACAAAGGACGAAAGTAATCGTAGTGAGTCCAGGAATAAGTCAATGATGGTGGTCTGCTAGACGATATGATCTGATATGTTACTGATAATTTTGGTGATAAACCCGATGTACTTGGTAGTCTACTGTTTGACAATGAAAACCTTTGTATCCACGTTGTATCATATGAGTCATCCATACGGTTCACGAAGGCTTTCAATGGAAAATAGGAATATAATGAACCACCAATAGAAATCAGTGTCAAACAAGTATATGAATGTGTGAAAAACATTAAATGTGAATTCAACAAGCCTTACAGCCACGGAAATCATAAAAGTGGTTGAAAAATCCGTCTTTTTTACCTACCCTACTAGAGGACTTTAGAGGTTACACATTGTATTGATACGAGGCATGTAAAAATTATTTGTGATAGTTTCTTGGGCACTCTTGTGAACATGCTGGTAAGACTAATGCTAGACTTGATCTAGTAGAACTTGGTACACGATCAAAACTAGCACCAATGGATTAGGAGAACTATAAATATGTACCACTTACTTGTTACACATTGTCTAGAAAAGATAAGTTTACTTTGTGTTGATGTCTACACGGTGTCAAAGTGTTGTAGTTGTATTCTTCAAATATTGGTAGTTTGATTTCGATGAAAGATTTGAAACTAGTGGGTCTGAAGTCTCATGATTGTCATGCATTGATGCAGTAGCTTGGCCTGATTCTATTACATTGATATTGCCAAAGCATGTGAGACACGCTGCTATCAAACTTTGTTGACATTATGGTTCATTTGGTGGTTCATATGGTTAGAGAAATTGAAATGGATGGATTAGTATTTCTGAGGTGGATGTCTCATTTCGAACGGTTTATGTGTGTGTTGAAGGGTTATTGTAACAATCGATGAAGGAGGCTTAATTCTAGCATTATTGAAGAGTACATAACCAAGAGGTTACTGAGTTCTATAATGTGTACTTGACTCATTCAAAAGTGTGTGAGTTCTTAAGAATCATCATGAAGATAGGGTTGGGGGTAAAGGTACATGTGGTAAAAGTTGATAGCTCCAAAGGGCGAGGATCTGTCTAAAGCTTATCTTTATGTGTTGTCCCAAAATGCTCAATGTGACCTTTACGCATCCGTGTACAACCCAAGAGGGATGGATTCATAGGGAGACAATATTGATTTAAATTTTTATACATCATACCCACCCCATTATTCTCCTCCCGAATACCCACATCCCTACCGGCCACCACCTATGAACATATGGACTAATTCTCAGCATATTAGCACCCAACCGACAAACTGTGACAATCAAAATGTGAACTTCAATGTTGACCTCAAACTTGATTTCTTAAAACAAACCCTCCAAACGTTCATGGAAACCACTCAAATTTATTGAAGTCCAACTTGAATTCCTTGCAAACTATGAAAATTCCAGTGAGTCAAATGACACAACAATTAAGTGAACGTGAGGATGGTGACCTTTCTTGTCAACATGATGATTCATATTTTGATATTGAACAACCAACAACATCCACAAATTCAAAGCACAATCCTTCAGAGTCAAACTCCTAGTCAGTCTGAGGGACTTGGTGTTTCAATTCACGATCACTTGGTGGGGGATTCGATTCAAATTGAGAATAGCATGAACCAGTTTCATTATGAGTCGACACAGGATTGTGCCTTATCTTTTTCTCCCGTGGCCCTTGAGCCACATGATCTTACTGTTGTGCCTCTTGAAGACTCACATTTTGTTGAGCAAGATGTCCTTAACACCCCTAATTTCATACGACCTGGTGAGAGTTTGCCTCTCACTATAGTTCTTAATCATCTGAAAATGAAGGGGAACCAAATAACTACATTGCAAATGAGGATATTGGGAGTTCCTTACAGGATACCTTGCGTAAGAAACCTACTTTATGTTCGCCTGGTGTGTCTGGGCAAGCATAGTGAAGTTGACCTCGTTTTGACACACCAACGAGTTGGTTGGAGAGTTTGGATTGATGACCATGATCTTAACACCGTAACGGGGGAACTCTTCTTCTGTTGCGCAAAATTTCCCAAGCTCTTGACAGGTTGGAGCTCTTTCAGTTTGATCCTTCGAATCAGACGTCTTTGCGTCTAATTCATGAACCTCTATTGATATTTGTTACACTTTGTGAGGGGCCCCACACATGAATATTTTGGCCCTGCGTGGTGTCATGTTCCCATTCCAAGTGCAATGACCCACTTTTAAGGTTCACATTTGATGTCCTTTGACAAATGATGATGATAACTTATTTTTGTACATAGTTATATTTGAAAAAAAATGAAAAAAGACAAAAAAGAGAGACTCTAAAAGTGCACATAGGTTGTTATGGCCCCCAACCATTGTGTATTTGGGCCCTATTAATTTCACGTATTTGTCTCCTTTCTTAAGTATATCCCAGGTTTTCGAGATTTCGGGTATATGTTCATCCACCTAACCATGAACTTCCTTTTGTGCTTCACGTTGGTGAGATCTTTTCTTTTTCATTAATAAATCCATGTGGTATCATACTCACATTCAATGAGGACAATGCATGAAGTAAGTATGAGGGGGTGCTTTACGTGTGTACATAGTCGAGTCTTTGAACTTTTCTTTTGTTATCTTTTGTGTGTATCAATTAGGGTCATGTTAGTGTGCTGCCTTTAATACCAATATATCTGCTTGCAATGATCCTTCGGTGACTTGTCTTCTTTTGCTTGCCTACTGCTTTAAATTTCCCATTTCTTTTAAAATCGTAATATGTTTCTAAAAGAAAATATTTGGTGGGTTTTACGTGTGTTTAGCATGTGCAGAAAATAGTTTAAAGGCAAAGTAAAAAGGAAGGTCCCAAAATTGACTTCAACATGACGCATTAGGATATCTACTACACCGATTTTAGGTCTTATCTAGTCATAAGTGTTGGCTTTTTGGCCTTAATCTATGTTTTGATGACTTAATCAACCTAATCTTAATTGTAATCATGTAGAGTAGCACGCATGTTTCACTGTATACATATTGCTTTGTGCTAACCTCTCCAGGTGATCAAGACTCAAGGAAGAAAGGAAATCAAGTCAAGACATGTAATCAAGCTCAATTGAAGACATGTATTTTGTGTTTTGTTTGAGTCTTAGGAACTTGTGTAAATTGAGCATACTTGAGCTAAAATCAACTTAAACACACACTAGGTTCCTTAGAGAAGTCACACACAAAAGTTCATAACATTTGGACTTCAATAGATCACCCAAACTTGAACTGGAAAACACGTATCCTAACCTAAACTGTCTGGACCAAATCGGTCGATCGAAACGAGTTCTATGTCTAGAGAGTAAACCAAGATGTCGTCCACGAAGACAATAACAAAATGGTCGAGGTACTGCCTCAACGTCCTGTTCATCAAATCCATGAAAGCTGTAGGAGCGTTCGTCAACCTGAATGACATCACCAAAACTCATAGTGCCCATACCTCGTCCGGAAGGTTGTCTTCTGAACATCTGCCTCCCTGATGGTAACCGGATCACAGATCAATCTTCGAGAAAACCTTCGCTGACTGCAACTGATCGAAGAGGTCCTCAATCCTAGATAAAGGTTACCGATTCCGATTAGTAACCTTATTCAGCATCCGGTAATCAATACACATCCGCAACGATCTGTCTTTGTTCTTTACGAAGACTACTGGTGCTCCCCAAAGTGAGACACTAGGTCGTATAAACCCCGTATCCAGGAAATCCTGTAACTGCTTCTTCAACTCAGCTAACTCTGCCGGAGCCATCCGGTATGGAGCCTTCGACTGCGGCGTAGTCCCAGCTACCAGGTCAATGCTGAACTCTATATCTCTGTGAGGCGGTAGACCGGAGACATCATCTGAGAACACCTCTGGAAAATCCTGAACAACCTCGTTGTCCTCCAGCCTCCTCAACTCAGGATCTGGAACTACCAAGGTGGATACGAAAGCTCTGCAACCCTGGTGCAACAATCTTTGCGCATGAACTGCAGATACTATAAGACGACCTCCTCTGTCCTGCGTACCCCTGATCAGCACATCAGGTAGACCGTTCCTCGGAATCACAATCCTCTTCTCCAGGCACAAGACTTGGACATCATACTGAGATAGCTAATCCATCCCAAGTATGACATCGAAGTCTACCATCGGTAGCAAGACCAGGTCGGCTGGATACTACTGGTCTCCCAAAACAATCATGGCGCTAGGGAGAAAGCTCCCCACATTGCCCACCAAACCCAGGGGCGTGCTGACCTCCAAAGTGGCAGTCAGCATCGCAGGGGTATGGCCTAACACGCTCGCAAACTGCTCAGAGATAAACGAGTGTGTGGCCCCACAATCAAACAACACTCTAGCTACCAAACCATCAACAGAAAACGTACCTTCCACTACCGTGTTGGCATCCCTAGCCTCATCTGCCTGGATAGTGGATACTCTCCCGGCCCTCTTCCCCTGCTGGGGTGATGCTGTTGGTCTACTCGGTCCTCCTCCACCAGACGTGGATGGTCCGGGTCGTCCGCTAGGCCCACCTGGCATGCTCGGGCAAGAACGGACAAAGTGTCCCATCTGACCACAACCGTGACAAGCACCGGGGTGGTGTCCACACCCCTGTCCCATATGAACTCTGCCACACTGCTTGCACTGTCCAGTCTGCGGTGCTCCACCTCCCTCAATCCGGGGTCTCTTGCCCGGATTCCCCTGTAACTGCCCTCCTGGACGTCCTGCAGGCTTCACCTGTGTCCTCCCAGCATCCTTAAGTATCTCCTGGTTATCCTGGTCCATAATGGTCGCAAACTTCACATCAGCTAAAGTCTACGGCATACTAGTTGTGACACAAGCCCTGCACTGCGCCCTCAGACCCATACAAACTTCCGAGCCCTCTGCTCCTGGGTCACATAAATCTCTGGGCAGTAACGTTCCAAAGCATGGAACCTGCTGATATAAGCAGCCAAGGTCATATCTCTCTACTCAAGGGCCAGAAACATCTCCCTCTTCTGGTCACGGACGTGCTACGGAAAGTACTGTTGGTTGAACTCTGAAAGAAAGTCCTCGCAACTCACATCCTCACTGTCATCGAAGTCTACAGAAGACGTGGTCCTCCACCAGTTGAGCACCTCGCTGTCCAAAACATAGGTGACTAGGCCCACTCTCCTCTCAGGTGTCACTCCTGTAGCCCGGAAGATACTCTGGATCCTGAAGACCCAGTCCTCCGCTGCCTCAGGGTCACCTCTGCCACTGAAGATCGGCGGATACTGCCGCATAAAACAATCATGCATAGCGCCAGTCTGGTCGGCATGGCTCTCCAGAAGCTCGCCCAACATCTTCAACGTCACTGGCTCAGACGGTCTCTCCTCCACCCCCACAACCCTACCAGCCTCCTCACTTGTATTGTGATAGCGCGTCGGAGGTCTCACACGTCTCGGAGCCATCTGCAGAACAAAAGAACTCGACTTAGCATTGAAATTGCATGCATGACCTACTAACATGCCAACTCAACTCCTAAGGGTGGTTTCTTTGGAAAAAGACTTAGGAATTGACCACTCTGATACCAAATTTGTAACGTCCTCGAAACAACGGAAAATTTAAAACTTTTTTAATAATAAAACCAACAGACCAAAATCCATCACCGAGGACATTACCAAAGATAAACACTAGGTGCACCAACATATACATATATAGATCTGAGTTTACTACAAAGGGGCGATTACATCAAAAGCTATAAGATACAATATACATATGTAATGAGAACAACCTGAAACACGGGGAAAGCAGGATCTGGTCCCAGAAGCTTTCCTCCGCAGGCACCACCCTCTAACGCCGCTCACGGCCTGAAAAATAAACATGAACTATGCCTGAGTTTCCAGACGGAAACCCCGTATGCCAAACCCTCACACATATATGAACAAGACATCAACAAATGAAACAGGGCATGAACAATAACCACCACAACAGACATCGTCAGCTAAGTTTCCAAGACCTCTCTCCCGGCCATGGCTGATCCAACAACCTGGGTCTCAAGGTCCTCTCACCCCAACCCTACCAACACACGTGCACACACGGCACCGCCGGTCCAAATAAAGGCCAACAACCTGGGTCTCAAGGGTCCTCTCACCCCACCCTACCAACACACAACAAGGAGAGTCAACCACAAGATATCAGGCCGACAGTCCGTGCCGTTGCCCAGGGGGCCGGAGAGACGAGCCACCTTCAATCAAATCACATACACCACTATCGGGCGACAGTCCGTGCCGTTGCCCAAGGGGGCCGGAGAGATGAGCCACCTTCAAGCGTACACATAAAACCACGAAATACAGAAAACATGCAGAAACGATCGACCGCGAAAGGCACGACGGTTGAACGGATATCTCTAGTACACACCAACAGTGCTACCTTCCAATCAGACCAGTCGAACCAACAATGAACATAATGACCCAACGGTCGAACAAAGGTCAATTGGAGGTCGACCGTTTGGATGGTCGATGCCAGAACACACAACAAACAAACAGCACAACCGGTCGACAACAAAGGGGCCCCATTCGACCAAATTCCACCAGTGAAAACTCCTCAACAACACACCACACGGTCGACCGAAGCAACACTTCCGGTCGACCGACCACTAAGTTAACTTAAGTCGTCGGTCGAACGAGTCAAACAGATGGTCAACCATTTTGATGGTCAACGCCCAAACCGACCTACGACAGTACTTTCGGTCGACCGCCAAAGGGGTCCCGTTCGACCGAAAATACCCAGAGCATTCATCTCTCGCTCCAATTGCACCACCAGTCGACCACCCAGAGGTATCGTTCGACCGATGCGAGGGATGTTGCTCAAAATACACTAGAACCGGTTGACCGAACCAAAACACCGGTCGACCGCTCGAGTGCAAAAATCTGTTGTGCAGGTCCGACGAGCCATTCGGCCTACCATCGACCACTCCCACCCCACACTAATAATAGGTGAGCATAAAAGCAAGTTTGACATACCTCAAGGCTTGAAGAAGCCTTTGAAGAACCAACGGCGGACGCTTCCTCGCAAAACCTCGTCTACTCCGACAAACTCCTCGAACTCGTCCACCCCGACTCCGGCAACGCCTGAGCTCCTCCGAGCATCGTCAAACTCCCTCCACGACTTCCCCGAGCTGCAAGAGAAAAGGGTTGAGGGAGAGAGATTCGATAGCGAAAGAGAAGTGAGAGAGAGAGAGAAATGAATCCCACCTTTATATCCACCTCCGAACTCATCTCAGTAGTCCATCTCAATCCCTCTCAAAACATCACCTAACCACAATTAAACCATTAAGGAAGGGTTAGGATATAACAAGCCCAAATGGGTAAAACCTAAGTTATTCTAATCGTGGAGGTGGACAAGAGAAAAGTAGGACAAATATTGCTATTTATAGAAGAAAGAGTGGTGTAGATGAATCTGGAAGCAATTTGACGGCTATAATCAACTTCTCGTGGGCCTGGTAAACCCAAATAATCACGTTCGAGCCATAGGAGAAATTTGGGGGAATTTGGACCAAAATGATCCGCCACTGGCTGATGTTTTGGCTCCGATCCGCCCCAATTTTTCCCAGAAGCTTAAGTGATCTATTTTGCACGTAGGGTGCACTCATGGTCCATTGTTTCGTGCATGTTTGGTCTAAATTTCCCAAATACTTTTCAAGATCATGGTAGTAAGGTATTTTTGCTCTTAAAATGTATGAATTTTGTTCGGGTCCCTTGGATTTCATCTGGGTCATTCATGATTTACAGATGGGTCCTTGTGCATGACAAACAAGTCCAATTTGCTTTATTTGAGTCATTTCTTCTTGCATTTCAGTCCTTTTCTCTTCCTCTCTCTTCTTTATTACCTAACAACTGAAAACACCACAAACAAACACTCGAGTAGTGCAAAATTGGGGTAAAATAAAGGATATATAGCATGAATGTGCATAATATGCTACTAATCAATAATCAACAAGTAGTTAACGCTCACAACAAAACTTTCTTTAATTGGTTCAAGAAAATGGTGTACCACCTTAATGAATCTGATCATTTGAAGTGGTTGGCCTATATGGCTAATCATGTTGTCAATTCTTACAGTGGTTATAATATAAATGGATACTCTTTTTACAGGAAAATGGAAAGCACAATGCAAAACAGCAGGGTCATTTTAGTAGCCGAATCATTGCATATCTCTAGTTCCAAATATAAAAATCCTATATATGTAAAGATGTCATATTATGGTCAAATTGAAGAAATATAGGAGTTGAACTTCACCAAATTTGATGTGGCAGTATTTAAATGCATGTGGGTGGACAATAACAATGGGCTTCAGATGGATGAGTTGGGATTTACCTTGGTGAACCTTAATAAACCAGGATTCAAGGAAGATCCTTTATTTTGGCATCTCAAACCAAACAAATTTTCTATGTAGCAAATCTCTGTGATAAGAAATGGTCGGTAGTTTTAGAAGAAAACATTAGCTTATTTTTCAAGAAGATGTCAATGATTTGGAAGAAATTCTCCCATTTTCCCAAGTGCCTAAAATCAAGTCAGCCAATGATGATAGAAATATTGATAACTTACTTATTCAGGATTATCATTGTGAATCAATATGGATCGAAGATCGTATCACAAATAAATAAATAAAAATCATAAAGGTTAAGTTAATATTTTATTAGTTTATGTTAAAATCTTACGAGTTTATTGTGTTTATGTTAAACTTACAATTACAATTCAGCTTTATGTTGACTTTGTTTTTTTAGGTTTTTTAGGTGAATGGAAAAATTTGATGTTGTACATAACATTTGTTGTTGTACATTTGTTGCTGTTATATTTAATGTTGTAATTTATGCTGACATAACTGAAAGTGAATGTGGTGCAACTTCTTGTTAGTTTTGTGTTCTAAAAGTTATCTTTTGTTGATTACTTTTACATGTTATGTTTATAAATTGAAGGTTATATATATACACATTTTGTTCCATGACTTTGATGTTTTATTATAAATTCAGGAAGATGCCTTAAGTCTCGAACCGTAGAACTCTATATGATAACAAACATGAAACTCTAAAGTATTCCCAATTTTTTTAATTATTATGGAACACTATTATACCATAAAAAAGATTGTCCTGTTGATTAAAGTACGTTGTAGTTCTACAAATGTTGACAAAAGATTATCATTTAACAGCATGAGTGTATGAAAGGTTTCATACATTGAACATGACCTAACAAGTAAATTTTTTATATGGATTGCGTTTGTGTCATTAATGTTTTCACTATGTCTACGAATTATAAGATATGAGACTGTATCTTCTCACATGAGAAATGTATAACGTAATTACTGTTAAAAGTTTCTTATTACAGGTGATGATAAATAGTAGTTCTTTATATATGGATTGTGCGGGAAAGGATTATAGGTCAACAATATCATTGTCCCTCAATTGTAATGAGCAGTGATGTCACTGGGTCCTTTGGCAGAGTAGAATTGTAAATGCATGCAATATACTTTAAGTGATACCAACTATATATTTATAATTTACTTAAGAGAGACCAAGAAATGAATATAAAGCAAAGGTGACACAACCCTACATTACATGTTATTCATGATATCACGAGGCAAAGAATACCCACAAGTAATGTTATTTATAATGTTACTACATGATGATGTTTTGTAAAATGGTTAAATTTCATCTGTGTAGAATGTGTGACTATAATGTATAGCTAGAATACCTTTTATAGTTTATGGCAATAATTTTTTTATGCCATTACCAATCCAACCCAGATTCTCGATAAAGGTCACACCAACTGAACGAGAAACCAGAGAAGTACTTTACAAGTTTTATATGATGTGTTATATTTCATATGATATAAAATTAAATGCTTGTGTTAAGATGGTAAAATAAAGTGCTACATGTTGTAACATTTAATATGAGTTAATGAGATATGTGCGTAATATTATTTGGAGGTGTAATGTACATTACAAAACATAATATTTATGGTACATAAAACTGATAAAGGATGTCACATTGTCATGACATGAATTTTTAAAAGCTAAACCCTTTAATCAATCAATTAGGAATGAAATATGCAACTAATGTGTCAAGGGCCCATTAAGCTCATCTTATGGTTAGGGTTTGCCTTAACTTGCACCTTTAAAAGGAGTTTTCCTTTTCAGCCGCATTTCCTCTATCCAGTTTTGTGAGTGCATATTCCTCCTTCTAGAGTGATTGTCAAAGGAAAGACTAGTAGATCTCTAGCAAGATCTTGAACTTGTCCTTGTTTTGTTCAAGGTGAACCTTAGAGGCAAAGGTGCGAATATTCTTAAGAGTTCTAGTGAAATTCATTTTCACTAGGCATAGGTATGCAAAATGCTTGATTGATTATTTGTTTAAAGTTAGCAATAGAGATGATCCATTTTGACGATTAAAGGGGATGAAAAATAAGTTTTTAACCTCTACAATCCTCATGAAATCCCAATAGTGGTATCAGAGCTTTAAGGTCCTCTATTATGCTAATTAGAACATTTTAGTAATGAGGTTTGATGCATAAGTGCTTAGTTTATTAGATTAATCTAAGGATTAAGATGATGTTTGCCCAAAGCACTGACACGTGGCGCACTCTCATTGGTTGCGCATTAGGGTTTTGGGTGGGGCCATCTATATAAGGAGGGGAGCCTCCCATTGGATGGACTAATTCTTGTGTGCAAACCCTAGCCCCACCAAATTATGGCAAAGGAGGGGGTATTAGGAGAATGCTCCAAATTTGAATTGCCGACCTGTGAATCTTGTCTAGCTGGAAAGGCAACTAGAAAACCGTTCGGAAAAACCATTAGGGCTACTTCTCCTTTAGAACTAATACACTCAGATATTTGTGGAACTTTGAATGTGCGTACTAGACATGGACAAAGTTACTTCATCACATTCATTGATGACTTCACTAGATATGGTCATATTTATCTTATTTCTCACAAGTCAGAAGCTCTAGAATGTTTTAAGAAATTCATGAGCTTAGTTGAGAATCAGTTGGATAATATGATAAAAACTCTTAGAACGGATAGAGGTGGTGAGTATCTCTCCATAATGTTCAAGGAGTTATGTGATGAAAATGTGATATCTAGACAACTCACTATGCCTTATACTCCTCAGCAAAATGGTGTTGCCGAGAGAAGGAATAGAACGTTGCTAGACATGGTTAGATCCATGATGGCGCATGCGAGCTTACCAATTTCATTTTGGGGAGATGCTCTAATGACTGCTGCCTATATCCTCAATAGAGTTCCAACAAAATTGGTTCCCTCAACTCCATATGAGTTATGGACAGGACGGAAGCCTGATTTTAGTCTGCTGCATCCTTGGGGATGTGCGGCATACATTCATTCTACTAGTCACCGATATGGAAAACTAGGACCTAGAGGGAAAAAGTGTATCTTTGTAAAACACAGTGATTTCTCCAAAGGTTATGTTTTTATCGGGGTGGACGAGAATGAAAGAAGGACGGAACTGGAGTCTAGGGATGCCACATTCTTGGAAAATGATTTTCCAACCCTTGCTGGAGCTATCAAAGAGTCAGTGGACTTCTTTGAACAACAAGATGAGGACATTGCCACTCCACGGGATCATGATCTGGAAGTTGAACATGAGGTTCCACCAGTCGATCCTAGTGGGAGCATCAATGCTGAGGATCCGATAGCTCTCACGGAGGATGAGCCATCAGATATCCATCTGCGTCGAAGCAAACGCGGGTTCATTCCTCGTAGGCGGTTTCGCTTAGAGGAAGAGGCCCTCATGATAGCTCAAGAAGAAAATGATTATGAATCATCCGGGATGACAGTAATCGATTAGCAAGAACCGGAGACCTTGAAAGAGGCTTTGGAAGGTCCAAATGCTAAAGAGTGGTTAGAAGCTATAAAGGAAGAGTTGGAGTCGATGAAAGTTAATCGAGTCTGGGACTTGGTCGACTTACCGCCGAACCGAAAGGCCATTGGGGCCAAGTGGATCCTCAAGATTAAGAGGAAGGCGGATGGATCTATTGATAGATTCAAGGCTAGACTGGTAGCTAAAGGCTACACCCAAAGAGAAGGCATGGATTTTGAGGAAACCTTTTCACCCGTGGTTAGGTTTGCCTCCATCCGCCTTCTACTAGCTATTGTAGCTTAGATGGACTTAGAGCTTTACCAAATGGATGTAAAGACTGCTTTTCTCAATGGAGAACTTGAGGAGGAGATCTATATGGATCAACCTCAAGGTTTTGAAGTCAAAGGACAAGAGCGCAAAGTGTGCAAGCTCAATAAGTCCTTATATGGCTTAAAACAGGCGTCTAGACAGTGGAACATTCGCTTCCAACAAGCTATAACAGAGAATGCATTCTCTATGTTTGAGGAAGATCACTGTGTGTACGTTAAGATATCCAATGGTAAATTTGTCATTCTGACCTTGTATGTTGATGACATACTCATGGCTGGCAATAGCAAAGAGCTGCTGAAATCCACTAAGGAGTGGTTGTCCTCCATGTTTGATATGAAGGACATGGGTGAAGCTAGCTACGTCCTTGGTGTCAAGATAGTTAGAAATAGGTCCAAGAGACTTCTGGGATTGTCTCAAGAGCCTTACATTAACAACATCTTGAAAAAATACCATATGGACAAATGCAAACCAATCGACACTCCTGTTGAGAAGGGTTTGCACTTAAGCTTGATAAGCATCCTGAGACTCCCGAAGAGAAGGCCAAAATGGACAAGGTTCCACTTTGTGAAGGACATTATAACGAGAAAGGAAGTTGAGTTGAGACATGTGTCTACTAGTCTTATGGTAGCTGACCCTCTAACCAAGGCTATAGCTAAGGACTCGTGTGTCATGTGAAGTCCTTAGGCTTATGCAGACTTTGATGTATTGGCATGTCTAAGTTCCTTTTATGAGTGATTGTGTTGTTTCCTTTCGACTGTATCTGTTTGCTTGACATAGTCGTTCTAGCATAAAATATTATTCTGTCAATAGGCTGAAGAATGCTTACTCACACGAGCATTCGCCTCTGGCACTTTTGATAGCGAGCAGAGATGAGACTGATCATGAAGAGATCTTGTATGATAGATCCAGAGTAGTTCATGATAGGACAGTCGCTTTGATTAGGAATCAAGATGAGATCCTCTATGTTGGTGAGGATTGACATGAATGTTCCCACGATTCATGTGACCTATAGAAGCCAAGTGCGAGCATCACATGTGGCGCCAGGTAACACCTGTATGGTGTTAAGGCGACCATGATGAAGCTCGGGTCAGGCGCAGAGGGGGTGCGACTGGACTAAGACTTGTATGGTGTTGAGAGACAGACATACTGTTGTGTGCAGTATGATCCACCATAGCATGTTTGTCATACAACATGTGCTGAGCGACCATTTGGAAGTGAAGGGATGGATCCCTGCTCCTTCACTGTGTGAGTCCAAGACTTGATTGTCATTTAGTTGCCCTCAGTGACCTTCGACGACACCATGAAGCAAAGAGTTGATGTGGCTACCTTGGGATGTTATCTATGACCATGAGAGATTCGGTCTAAAGAGGCATCTTCGGGAAAGGAGTCAACTCTGAGTGTAATAGTGGTCTGGGGCGAAGGGAAAGGTTTGACTCAATTGCACTAAAAGTATTTGCTGGGCCCAACTGTATTGGATACAGTAGCAAGTACCTTGAGGACAAGAAGGAATTCTCTCCGAGGGATCGAGATACCGTTAGTGTCAAGTGAGTTTCTGAGTAAACCTGGGGAACAGTGATGTGCATTTGACTGCTTAATTGTTATTTTTGTGAGGATGTTGTCATTCTGGCCTTCTAGTAAGGTTTCTAGTTTGAGACTCTTAAATTGCAGGTGCATCACCGGTCGCACGACCCATTTGTCCGTATGATCGGAAGAGTACATGTGTCGGGGACACATATGGTCTTGTATCAGGGATACATGATCAGAGACTTGCGTATTGTGGATGCATTCTTGGAAGAGAGAAATAGTTGTATATATCAGGGATGTATACATATGTGTCAGGGACACATGAAGAGGTGACACATTGCCATCTTATGATTGTATGTATTGGGGATATATACGTATGTGTCAGGGACACAAAAGAAGATGACGTGTTGTTGATGTGCTATTGTGCAAGTGGGAGATATTGGATTAATCTGAGGATTAAGATGATGTTTGCCCAAAGCACTGACACGTGGCGCACTCTCATTGGTTGCGCATTAGGGTTTTGGGTGGGGCCATCTATATAAGGAGGGGAGCCTCCCATTGGATGGACTAATTCTTGTGTGCAAACCCTAGCCCCACCAAACCCTAGCCGCCACCTCTCCCTCTCTCTCCCATTTGTCCCTCCACATCCACCAAGCTAATCCGTAGACTCTTGGGTTGTGGACACGTGCTTCTTCTCCAAGAGAGTAGGAGACCGACCGGTGAGAAGGATTCCGTAAGGTGACCTCCGATCTTCCTTCCGCTGCCACAGGTTCTCTCCAAGAAAGGTACTCCTGAACCTGTAGAATCGTTATTTGCTTATATAGTTAATCTATCTCTTGTCTTGTGGTTCAAGTTCTGCACGTTTTGAGCACATTTTCGGATTTAAATTGCTCTGATTTTTGGATGGGTTATTTTTGTTGTTTCTAAAATTCTAAGATCAGTTTATGATGTATAGAAGGTTAGAAAAATTATAGATCGGTTTTTTTATCAGATCTATAATGTTGTATAAAATTGACAAAACTGGGTCACTGCTGGAATTCCAGATTGCAGTCCCAGTTTTTGCCCAGAATGAAACTGCGATTTAGAGAATATGGCTACCTGAATTTTCTGGTCTTTATATGAAATTAAAGATATGAAAGTCTAGTTTCCCGAAAACACATTTTCTCTCTACAGAGTTATTGTGGTTTGTTCAAGATTTGATGATCAATGGACAGTGGGCAGAATAGTTTTAATGGTCGGCTAAGTTTTGTTTGTCAACCAATAATTTCTAAAGCTTCTATACGACCTTTAAATATTTAAAATGGTTCATATAAATGAAAAACTATTTTGTTCTCTGTTTAGAACTATTAGAAACCTATTTGAATAACAAATGAATTTTCTATTGGATTGACTATACAAAGCATGCATAGAGGTTTGCATGTCCTTTCTATGCATGAAGATATGTTTTGTAAATCATGGTGCAAGTTAATTTACGACTTGTAACAGAGAATAATAAATCATTTTTAAAGGGATTTAAATGATTTAGTGAACCACATGTGCTTGAGAGAATGGAATTAACTAAATGGTACAAATGTGCATGTGTTTGCAATAGAAACTTGCATCTTGTGTTGTAATTTTGTATTGCATGCTTGAATATTATTTGTGATGAAATAATTAGGATAGGTTGAGATGTAGGATTACTTGACCTACCAAAGACTATTATGTCATAAATAAGTCCCACGAAAAATTAAACATGTTTCCTTCTCATTTTATTCCACTTTAAGATACAAGTGGATTTAGCATGAGTGTCATTTCCATTTGTAAAAATTGTGGAATGTGTTAGGATGTATCATTTAGCCAATGATGGGTGAGTCATGTGTGTGGCACTTGACTCGTTTTTTTGTGTGGAGATGATGCAACCCACGACATTGCCTAAATAAAATGTGTTTCCTTAACAAGAAATCGGATGAGTTCGTGTATCTTGGGAATGTAGTTTGTTATGGAAATGATTTCTTAATAAATGACAAGAGTCATAAAGTTTGAGAAATGCAAATGCTTGTAATTTTTCTTAAGGTTATGATTGGTAAAAGATTACTTACCTTGAGTTTATGATTCGGATGAGTTCGTTTTATGTACAATGGGATCTTGAATTACTGCATTGAGGGACAATTTTCAAATGTTGTACGAAGTTTTGATAAACTTATTTTTACATAAACATTGACGTAAAAAACCTTTATATCTTTGTAGAATGACAAGTAATCTTTTAGTCCACTCTAATATCAAAAAGCACCCTCTTGAGAGTGATGGTTCCAATTTCTGGATTGGGACATCAAACTCAATTTAATATTGAGACCAGAGGACCTCTCATATGTGTTGGATGGTGAATCCCCAACACTAGGAAAGAATGCCACTTTAGAAGAGAAATTCCGCAAGGATGAACTAATTGTGCAAGGAACCATGCTTGTGAGTATGGCGAAAGAACTTCAACGGAAGTATCTCGAGTACATTGCAAAGAACATGATCACACAACTCTCTAAGGCATTTCTAGATAGAACTCACAAGGAAAGTTATAAGACCACCCTAGCCTTCAATTGTTGCAAGATGGAAGAAGGCACATTTGTCAACTTGCACATGCTAAAAATGATGGGGTACCTCGAGAAATTAGAGAAGCTTAAAGCACCAATTCCAGGAGACATTGCGGAGGATATAACTCTTGGTTCATTGCCTTCCTCTTCCAAGGACTTTATCTTTCACCTTCATATGCATGAAAATGCACCAACGATGGATGAGATCCATTAAAGTCTCAAGCAAGCCGAGGTAGACCTTAATGAAGGAAAGGGAGGAAGAAATGTCTTGGTGGTATCTCAAGGGAGTAAAATGATCTACAAGAACAAAGACAAAAAGGTAGTCAAGACTCCAACCCAAGGCAAGGGGAAGGGAGTTGCTCAAGAGAGCACCTCTAAGAGTAGGAAGCCTACTCCATTTCCATTGTCATCAGTTGGGACACTTCAAGGCGAATTGCCCCAAATACAATGCTGCCTTGGATAGTGACAAAATGGAACGTAAGCGTTCCCAGGAATCTTCAGGTATCTTTGTTATTGAAGTACACTTAACCATATCTATCCACGATTGGGTAATTAATACTAGATCATATGCTCATATTTGTGCAAATATGCTTGCATTAAAGGATAGAAGGACTCTCGTAATGGGAGAAGTGGTGTTGAAGGTTGGAAATGGATCAAACATCTCAACGGTTTCAATTGGAAACACCTCCCTTCACTTGCCTAGTGGCTTAGTTTTAGTTTTGAACAATGTTTACTATGTTCTATGAATATGTAAAAACATTATATCCATGTCATGTTTGGACATAGATGGTTTTAACATTACTATTTCGAATGCATGTTGTAATGTTTCGAGAGATGGTTTGTTCTTTGGAAATGCTTTTATTTGTAATGGCTTATATTTGCTTGAATTGAGTGGTAAAAAAATTCTAAACATCAATAACAAAAGACTCAAGATTTCTCATGAGTATGAGACTCTCTTATGGCACTATCGGCTTGGTCTCATAAATGAGAAACACATTAAGAAATTACAAGAAGCTAATCATCTTGGTCTCCTTGATTGCAAAGTAATAGAGACATTCGAACTTTGTTTAAGTGGGAAGATGACCAAGAAACCTTTCAAGAAAAAAAATTCAAGAGCAAAAGATTTATTGGAATTGATACATTCTGATGTATGCGGTCCAATGAGCACAAGTGCGAGAGATGGTTATAGATACTTCATTACTTTCATAGATGACTATAGTCACTTTGGCTATATACATCTAATGAGGAATAAAAGTAAATCTTTTGACAAGTTCAAAGAATTCAAGAATGAGGTAGAGAACCAACTCAACAAGAGAATTAAAGCTCTACGAACTAATAGTTGAGTAGAATACTTGAGGAGTGAATTCGGCACATACTTGAAGGACTGTAGTGTCATACCACAACTCACTCCACCCGGAACACCACATTGGAATGGTGTGTCCGAGAGGAGGAATAGAACATTGCTCGAAATGGTTCAATCAATGATGTGCCAAGTCGAATTACCTCCCTATTTTTTGGGAATATGCACTCCAAACAACTACTTACACATTAAATGTTGTTCTATCCAAATCAATTGATAATACTCCATTCGAATTATGGTTAGGAAAAGCTCCTAGCTTGTCTTTTCTCAAGATTTAGGGATGTGAGGCCTACTTCAAACGTTTGATGTCGACCAAGCTCGAACCAAAAGCAGATAAGTGCTTCTTTATTTGTTATCCCAAAGAAACAAGAGGATACTACTTTTGGCACAAGTCAACAAATAAGATACTTGTTGATAAGGGTGCAACATTCTTAGAGAAACAATTTATCGAAAGAATGAGAAGTAGTGGGAGTAGTGTCGTGCTTCAAGAAACTCAAGACACACTACAAGATGTCGATCAAAGCATGAATGAGGACATTCATTAGGATCAAAATGTCACAACCATAGATCCTATGACTAGTGGAGCATGAGTGAACAAGTTCCTCAAATGATTGAGGAAGAGGTTCACACATCACCAACAAACGTTCAATCATGGATTGAAGCAATCCCACAAGAACTTGTGAATGAAGTTCAAAATGTTTGAGAAGAACCTCTTCAACCACCAGAGCTCAAGAACAAAGAAGGTCAATGAGAGTTAGAAAGAAACCCGATTTCTATCTAGCCCTTCATGAGATCTTGGTATTTGATACTGAAGATCTGATGACCTTTCAAGAAGCAATGGGTAGATATGACTCCCATTCCTGGCATGAAGCCATGAAATCCGAAATACAATCAATCTATGACAACCAAGTGTGGAACTTGGTAGATCTTCCTCAAGGAAAGAAAGCCATTCTGTAAGACTCACTCTCCTGCTACTATAATAAAGTCATATTTCATCTTCACGCTTGTTTATGTGTTAATTGATTGTATGTTGCTATTTTGTATGTTTGTATTTCGTTTTGGGAAAGTTTCATTTCTGGGAAAGTTTTCCTTTTTGGGTGAGTGAATGTGGCTCGTAAGCGGGTGCGACTCATCAGGCATGTTTGCAATCGATTTACTCATCGGGTCAGTCGAGTGCATGTTGCTTGGGAAATTCGGCGTTGCTTGGGGTATGGGATGTGTAGGGCTGAGTGGGCTGGGGAGGATGATGTGGCATCCTAGTAATCTAAGGAGAGATTTGTTTTATTTGCAAACATTTGAAATGCATGGTTTTTGGCAAGTAATAATAGAGAATTATATGTATTCTATTGTTGCCTTTTCTTTGTTGCTTGAAGAAAACAAAACTCTCCTAACCCTAGCCGTCTCCTACCCTCTTCCACTTCTCAACAAAACCCCCCATCTTATTCCCCTGCCCTCCGGTGTCTTGGTGGCTAGCAGCTGTGGCAAACAGCAACCTCCGGCGAGGCTTCAAGGGAAGGTTGCGACAGCTTGAAGAGGCGCGCATAGAAGGCAACTGCAACAACTTCTCCAGGAAACTCCAACCATCTTCAACCCCTCTCTTAGGTATGCATTAGGCCCATTAGCAGAGTAGAGGGTGGACCAACACCATTGTGGTTGGGGTGCAATCGGTTGCACCACCAAACCATTCCCTACCAAATGCGTGCCTGGTTTGGTGCATTTGGTGGCTGGCTGTTGGTGCAGCTAGGCACGCCAGGGCTCCAGCAAGTTCTGGTGAGGTTTGACCTACTCCAGTCAGCGACCTTAGGGTGGTGGTGGTGACCATCGTTGAGGACTAGAGCCGGCTGGTGCAACTGGATTCTGGCGGTGGCTACTCTCTGGATGCGTGGAGGGGAAGTTATGGATGGAAAGAGGGCGGGTGGGGCTGTGGTAGGGCATGCATGATGTGGTCAGTGCTATGTAGGCACTTGTGTGGATAACTAAGTTATTATCAAGCTGGTTGAGCTGATTTTAGTTATGGTCGTCTGATCGTATTTAGCAATTTGGTGTTGCTAATTGATTGCTTTATTTCTGATATGTTTTGAGTTGTGATGGGTGTATTGGATACTAACCACATTGGGCTCATTCTGGACTATGTAGATATGAAGATGTATAGATCTATAGATAGCTTGCATTGCATTTAATTATTAAATGAATTCTGGTCACGTTTGATTTGGGGTCGACGGGCCCTGGGTAGGACCTCTATGTAGAGAGTCTTATTCGCAAAAGACATCTATGTAGAGAGGCCAGGCGTAAGATAAGATCTGGACAAGCACACTGTCATTTTTCTCAGGTTAGGCATTCCCAATGTCGCGATGGAACCATGTAGGTCATTCCCATGAATTGGGATGTCTATCCGGCGTACCGGTTTGTGCCAGCTGTGGGCTTGTGCCAGCGGTGGAACCATGTAACCCGAGCGGTGCATCTTTGTAGAGTTGTCACCTGGGAAACTAAGTAGAGTTGTGGCCTTCTTGTTGCATGTGTGGTAGATATGTTCCATGCATAAGTTTGTACTCTGTTTTCAGACCCGGGGAATACAAGGTTTTCTTTATTGAAAACCCACGCATATTTGTTGATGTTTTGCCTCAGCTACTTAGGTTTCCTTCAGGGGTGGACTGGACGAGTTTTGGAGAATTATGTACACGAGGGACACGTCGACCACAGTCTTCTAGTTAGCTTTTACTTCCACATTATTATTGATGTATTTCGTTTCCAAACTCGATGTACTGTATTTGAATCATTTCCATATATGGATAATTTCATGTTTCAGTTATATTCTATTTTAGTCTATCCATGTATGTTTCTTTTATGTATGGTCGAGTAGTTTAGTTCTCTTATTGTTACTCCTTTGGTGGCCGCGGAGGTCTTTGAACGCGACACTTCTATTGGATTCCCCAGTGTACGTACCTACAAGATCGGGGGCGTTACACATTCATAACAAATGGGCCTTCAAGAGGAAGATGGACATGGATGGTAACATGACAACTTCCAAGGCAAGACTTGTAGCAAAAGGATGTAGTCAACTTCAAGGAATTGATTATGACGAAATCTTCTCACCTGTTACTATGTTTACTGAACACCCAACTTTGAGTATTGGATAGATAGGAAGTGTTCAAGGTCTTCCTATTTATCTAATTGATAGATAAATGAGGAATTAAAAATAATAATCGAAGGATTAAGAGACAATTGCAAACCACAGATTCGTCGACACCGGAGTTTAGAGAGGTTCGGCACCCATACCCGGGTCCTAGTTCTCCTCGCAAGCCTCGCTCGATCCCCCGAGACTCGCTTACGGTTCCACTAACCGATCTCCGTTCCGGGCCGAGATCAATACCGTTTACAACACCGAGCCTCGCGAACAACCTCGCATCGCTCGTGTCTCCTCTCAAAACCGGAGAGGGAGCTTCCTCGAAGCTTTACAACTTGGTGATTCTTGAATAAGGAATTGGAATCACAATCTAACTAACACTCTGTACTTGACCACACTTGGATATTGATATGGAATTGGATATGCAAGTGGTGAAGTTTAGGCTTGAGTGTTGTGGATTGAGAGCTTGAAGATGGAGAGGCTTTGGCTTTGAGTATTGGATAGATAGGAAGTGTTCAAGATGTACAAAACCAACAAATGAGGTCCTATTTATAAGCCTTCAAGCTCAACTAGCCGTTTGGGAGCTGGTGGGGAAATGGACCAATAGGAATGCAAGATGTGACTTAACCTTCGGCAGAAATCATGGCATATTCAGTCGACCATTATCCAAACGGTAGTCCGAAGAATTGGTCTGAATTAAGAACTTGGTTGACCGATTATGTATCGGATCACCGTTCACCAACCTCCAGTACCTTTTATCTATTTAGCCCTAATTAGGTTGGGTTAACCGAAGTGCATTCGGTTCACCGTTCTTTGGTGGATAGTAGAATTGGTTGGGCTCCGATCTACTCAAGTTCGGTTGACCATGTACACTTCGGTAGACCGAAGTTAGCACGGGTTTTATGCTGACATTGAGTGGGAAATTGGTTTATCGATAACGGTCAAGTGCCATGTGTAAATAGCCGTTGGGCTCCTAAAGCTAATAAGGAATCGGTTGACTGATAGGTATTCGGTCGTCCGAAATGGGAGGAGTCAATTGGGTTCTAGGGACTCAATTCGAAAGCGACCGTTGGAGCAAAGTCCAAAACCGGTCCAGGGCTATTCGGTCGACCGAAGGTGGTTCGGTCTTCCGTTGGGGCAATTCCATAGACCACCTAAGTTTTACTTGTAACACCCCAAAACAATAGTCCCACATTGACTAACATAAGAATGTTGGGGTGAGATATAATGACATGAGCGCACTACCATAACACTTACCAACTTAAGTTTTGTGGCAATAAGTGGGTGTTGTGGGTCAGTAGGTGCATGAGTGACGGACCGGGACCCAGGTTCGATGTGGGCTCGGTGACGGGACGTTATAGATGGTATCAGAGCCTGAACCAGCTGGAATTGTGAGAACTAAGTGCTACACTAAAGGGTGGGAGTCACCTCTAGAATCCCACAACGCCTGGTGACAGAGTGGCTTGACCATGACGAGGACGTCAGGAGTTCAAGTGGGGTAGGTTGTAACACCCCAAAACAATAGTCCCACATTGACTAACATAAGAATGTTGGGGTGAGATATAATGACATAAGCCAACTACCATAACACTTACCAACTTATGTTTCGTGGCAATATGTGGGTGTTGTGGGACAGTGGGTGCATGAGTGACGGACCGGGACCCGGGTTCGATGCGGGCTTGGGGACAGGACGTTACATTATTGGTGGGAAGTATTCGGGTATCCGAAAGGTGTTCAGTGGACCGAACTAGACAGGATTCGGTTAACCGAAATAGGTTTGGTTTACCGATGAACGACGAAATAGAATCCTAGTGCTCAAGTTTACATAAAACCTTATGGACTCAATAAATACAAAGTTACATGTCTTGGTCCAAAGCTTTGATTACAAGTCTTGAGTTTTGATGTCTTTGTCCCAATGCTCATTTCCTTGATTGTCTTGATCACCCTATTAAGATGATTGCAAGTATACAAATATATATGCAATTCATGTAATCGTGTTTGGTCACTTTGATTGATTAGGTTGATTGATTAAGATTAGTTTAATCAATCATCAAAATTAATATAGATTAAGGCCAAAGAGCCAACATTATATCCTTTATTTTTAGCCTAAGCAATGCTATGTAATGAAATGTTTAAGTTTCAGGAATAAATAGGTTTGAGAAGAAGAGATTCAAAAAAGACTCAAAAGCTAGAAAATGACTAAGTTGTAAGACTTAGGGACTGAGGTGCAAGAGAGAAAGACTCGAATGTAAAACCAAAAGGACTAATGAGGATATCAAGAATCTCCACACCATTATGAGGAGTATTTTGGCAATTTTATCTGGGACCAAACATCAACAACCAAATGGGGTTCATCAAACATCAAGAAATCAAGCGAGAAACGAACACCAAAATCCAGACTCATTCCAAGCTATTTGGACTAACAATTGGTTCTCCCAGACCGCCAAGTGGCTGTCCAAATTGGTCCAAATGTTTCTTGGTTGAATCGAATCATGTATTATGTTGTTTTATGTCCATTTATAGTATGTGTTTAGTCCCATACAGGGGGATTGTCCCAGGTTACCTTTTTTCATGCCTATGAATAGAACTCTTCCTCCTCATTTGTATTCACCCATTGCTTGGTGGCATTCTCTCTACTTGTAGTATTAGCCTTGGAACAAAAACTCAAGGTGGAGAAGAATGCTACTACTAATGTGAGTCATTTAATAAAATAATTTTTCATTGTTTTGTTCTCATGTTGTCGCTTTTTTATGCATGCTTAGCTTAGTCTTGTTTCTTTGATCTTAGGCTAAATTAGTTAGAATATCTCCTTTCTTCTTTAGTTTAAAGTCTAGCGTAATGCGTAGTGAGTAGATCCATCCCCTTTGGGTGGAGGAGATGATGTTCATATATATTGTGAAGTTCGGATGTTTGATGAATTTTTTATTGTGTAGACTTGCATGTCTTGTATGTTCATTGGGGGTATTTTAATCATTTACCTGTTGGGGAATTTTGATGGGTTTTGCCATAAGATTTAGACATTTCCCATGCTTAATTTTCTCATGTTTATTAACTGAAATTTCCTGTTGAATATGCTGCATGTTAGTTATGTGTTTATATTTGTGTTTGCTTGCTTCATTGATTGAAGAAACTTTATTTTGTTGGGTTTTGCCATAACATTTAGACACCTCCCATGATTACCTTTGTTCTTCACAAGATTTTATGGTTTTTGATGAGTCTTTCCATATCTTTAGACACTTCTCATGCTGAGTGATTGATTTGTTTTAATTATAATCGCAAGTGCAAGACCACGTTGAAGCGGTGGCAAATACGGGTCGATCCACAGGGAGGTGGGTCGACTTTTGGTTTGTGCGAAGGTGAGTGGGAAAGAAAGGAGAGAAAGGTTTGTTACACTAAACTACACTAAAATGCAAAAAGGAAATGGAAGAGAAGCAATAAAACTAAACCCCATAAGGGGTAGAGAAATAATGTGAGTATAAAGATGTGTGTGTATGTGTTCAATTATCCTCCTCACAATATGTAGTGCATCAAATCATAAAACTAAATCCAACTTTTACTCCACATGAAATAAGATAAAATCATATCATTAAAACATAAAAGGCATTAACCAAGGTAAAGGCAACAAGAGTACATACACTACATATTGTGTTTCCAATATTAATTCCATCCATATCCTCACCTTACCATTCCCCATAAAATAGGTCCACTAATCTAAGCATAAGCTAAGCTTCATTCAAGAGCATTATCATATCAAAGATAAGAGTGAAATCCCATTAGATGGTTATGGAAATCATAAAGGCTCAAGGGATTAAGATAACACACACCTAATACACTACATGATCATATCACATATTTCTCCACCCCCCAAATGGGGATGGAACTACTTACTAATCATTACACTACAACCTACATTAACATGAAACATTCTACTGAAATGAAATTAAACTAAGCAAGCAAAAATTATTAAAGAAACTAAAATGACATAAAACAAAACAAGCAAGCATGCATATGAAAGGACATTAAACTAACAGAAACAACACAACTAAAGGAAAACATCTATTTATTACTCACTCAATTACAAGTAGCCTCTTTCTCCACCAGAGTTTTGCTTCAAGGCTTCACTCTTAGTAGAGAAGATGACCACCAAGAGAGTGATAGGGTACGTGAGAGGAGGGAGAGTTCTATTTATAGCCATAGAAAAAGGTAATCCGGGACAATCCCCCGGTATGGGACTAAACAAATACAAAAAATAGCCTAAACAAACACTAATACATGTGCACGCAAAATCTTAGCGGATCAGGAGAGATCCGTACCGCCAATTAGCGGTCTACAGGATCCGGATCCATCTGGTTTTCATTCTGGACTTTTCTTGATGTATTTGTTGGTCTTGGATGCATCTACTTTGCTTGTTGGAGCTCCGACCCGAATAGAAATGCGAAAATACTCCACGTGATGGTGTGGTGTTTTCTGTTTTCTCTTTTGTCATTCGGTCTTACGTTCAGGTCCTTCTCCCTTGCATCTTAGTCCCCAGGTCCCACAATTCAGTCCGTTTTCCTATCTTTTAGGTCCTTTCATGTCTCTTCTCATCAAACCTCTTTATTTATGAAATTCAAACATAAAACTCGTCACGTAGCATTGCTTAGGTGTAAGATAATGGATATAAGATACAAATATAAGCATGAAATGATGTCAATCAAATACCCCCACACCTAAGTTTTTGCTAGTCCCGAGCAAAACAAAGAAAGAAAAAAACAAACGAGAAACAAGAAATCCTAACTCCCTTTCGTAGGAATCACGGTTGCACTTAGCACGTGCAACAAGCCGTTACACCTCCTTGTCGCCAAGGAGGAGTGTTGTCTCCTTAGGGTTTTCAGCGGATATACCCACAAAATTCGAACAAGATGTATTATCTAATCTAGACACTCGACTCGTTGGACAATTTTTTGTCGATCATTGGACGCGGTAATCCTACGGGCCGACTCTATATATTTAATCAGTCCACACACTTAGCCTAATGAACCATTCGTGCAAGTTAAGTAAGGGATTAAGTGAAAGACATGGACAAGCTCAACATCCTCAAGTGATACAAAGTGTAAAGTCCATTAAGGTTCTTATTTGCATTTTTTTCTTTTTCTTTTTGTTTTTTTTTCTTTTTGTTTTTTTCTTCCTCTTTTCTTTTCTTTTTATTAGTTGGAGTTTCATTCTCCCAGGGTCAGGTTTCGTGCATCATTGCCCATGAGGACTTACACTATCACGTACACCTTTCCCCAAATCTCCACATAGGTCAATCCCTACCACCCGTGTAATGGGAGATCGGTCGGCGCATCCCAAGTCAGATGACTCGAAAGTACCAGGCACAAAGTCCCCTCAGACCTACTTTCCGGAGTGATAGGAGACATGCGAGAAGAGAGAACACTTACTCACTTATTTCTTGTCTACAAATGAACCAAAACCCCTACACTTAAAGTCTCACAACAAGATTTAAAGGGTCCTTGACTACAACAAACTTCCTTAAATTAACAAACACGAATTATTGACTCACTAGGTTCAGGGTGGACTTCTTTAAAATGTTTGAGTACTGAAACCCTATGATTACTCGCCCCCCGAGGGAAAACCGGGGTGCATCCTAACGACTAGATAAGTCCTAAAGCCACTGTACTAGATATCCTAATGCATCAAGTTCAAGACAATTTTGGGAGCTTTCTTTTTACTTTGCCTCACAATGGTTTTGCACATGCTCAACACACGCAAAACCCACAAAACATTTTCTTTCGCAAGCACATGAAGATTTTGAAAGAAATGTGAAAATTTTGAAGCACTAGGCAAGCAAAAGAAGACAAGTCACCCAAGGATCATGGCAAGCGGATATATCGATATTAAATGCAGCACACTAACATGACCCTAACAATGCACACAAAAGAAAACAAAAATCAAAGGAAAAGACTCGACTATGTACACACGTAAAACACCCCCCACACCTACTTCATGCATTGTCCTTAATGAATGTGAGCATGAAACTACATGGATTTATGCATGAAAAAGGAAAGATCTCAAACATGAAGCGCAAAAGGACGTTCGTGGTTATGTTGATGGACACAACCCAAAACCTGTGAGATACTTAAAAAGGGAGACAAAATACGTGAAAGAAAAGTGCCCCAAATACTCAAGGGTTGGAGCCCTCAACAATCAATGCTCGCTCATGGAGTTTTTTTAAACTATGTACAACAATAGGCTTCCATCTTCATATGTCAAGGGACATCAAATGGGAACCCGCCATCTCTCGAGCCAGAAATGCACATGCATGGGCTCGCAACATACAAAACAGAATTGTTTGACCACCTGACACCCTTATATGCATTGTGGTCGTTCGATGCCTCTTGAGAGTTAGCAAAAGAGGAGGCATGAATGAGCGGTGAATCTCTATCAGGTTGAATGGTATCAGGTGGTTGATTCTTAACCCACATGGGGTCCTCAACAGATACAGAATGAAGAGCATGTGGCCCAGAGGCCATAAAAATGGTATCTTGTGGCTCAGAAGCCACGTAATCAAAAGGATGTGGCTCAAGGGCCACGTGATCAAAAGGATGTGGCTCAAGGGCGACGTGATCAAAAGGATGTGGCTCAAGGGCCACGTGATCAAAATATAAGGCACCTTCATGTGCCAGCCCAGGTGAAACATCTTCACCACCTTCAGGATCTCCATCGAACTATTCTTTGAAGAAGAAAAGAGCAATAAAAGACTCCACCAGTGAGCAATGATTGTTTTGGGCCCCAACCATTGTGTATTTGGTCCCCATTTTTGTTTGACGTATTTGTATCCCTTCTTAAGTATCTCACATGTTTCTTGGGAATTCGGGTTTATGTCCATGATATTTTCCTTGTGCTTCACGTTGGTGAGATCTTTTCTTTTTCAGGCAAAAATCCATGTAGTATCATACTCACACTCATTGAGGACAATGCATGAAGTAGGTGTGGGGGGCTGTTTTACGTGTGTACATAGTCGAGTCTCTTTCATTTTCTTTTGCGTTTGTTTGTTTTCTTTTGTGCGCATTGTTGCGGTCATGTTAGCGTGCTGCATTTAATATCGATATATCTGCTTGTCATGATCCTTATGTGACTTGTCTTCTTTTACTTGCCTTGGGCTTTAAAATTTTCACAGTTCTCTAAAAATCTTCATGTGTTTACAAAATAAAATGTTTTGTGGGATTTGCGTGTGTTTAGCATGTGCAAAACCGTTGAGAGGCAAAGTAAAAGGAAAGCTCCCAAAATTGTCTTGAACATGATGCATTAGGATATCTAATATACCGGCTTTAGGTATTATAAAGATGTAACGATGTACCCCGGTTTTCCCTAGGGGTCGAGTAATCATAGGGTTTCAGTACTCAAACAACTAAAGAAGTTCACCCTGAACCTAGTGAGTCAAACAATTCGTGTCTATTAGTATAAGGAAGTTTGTCATAGTCAGGGACACTTAAAATCTTGTTGTGAAACATTAAGTGTAGGGGATTTTGTTCCCATGAAGATAAATAAATAAATAAGTGGTGTTCTCTCTTCTCGCACGGCTCCGATCACTAGGGAAATTAGGCCCGAGGAGACTTAGTGCCTTGTGCTTTCGAGTCATCTGACTTGGGATGCACCGACCGAACTCCCGTTACATGGGTGGTAGGGATCGCCCTATGTGGAGATTTGGGGGAAGGTGTAGGTGATAGTGTAAGTCCTCATAGGCAATGATGCATGAAACCCGACCCTGGAAAAGCAAACACCAAGTAGTGTAACCATAATGCTCCAAAAAGAAGAAAAAAATGAATGAAAAAAAGAAATAGAAAAAAAGAAAGACAAATAAGAACCTTAATGGACTTTACACTTTGTATCACTTGAGGATGTTAAGGTTGCCCATGTATGTCACTTAAGTCCCTAACTAACTTGCACGAATAGTTCATTAGGCTAGGTGTGTAGATTGATTACATATATTGAGTCTGCCCGTAGAATTACCGTGTCCAATAATCGACGAAAATAAGCCCATTGAGTCGTGTTGGTAGGTTGAATAATGCATCTTTGTTCGGATTTTGTGGGTATATCCGCTAGAAATCATCAGGAGAGAACACTCCTCCTCCTTAGTGATAGGAGGTCTAACAGCTTGTTGCACATGATAAGTGCAACCGTGATTCCTACGAAAGTGAGTTTGGATTTCCATGTTTTACGAAAGATTTTTCCTTTCTTTCATTTTTCTCTTTCTTTGTTTTGCTCGGGACTAGCAAAAGTTAGGTGTGGGGGTATTTGATTGACATCATACATGCATATATTTATGTATTATATCCTTTATTTTTAGCCTAAGAAATGCTATGTAACGTGTTTATGTTTAAGTTTCAGGAATAAATAGGTTGGAGAAGAAGAGATTGAAAAAGGACTCAAAAGCAAGAAAATGACGAAGTTGCAAGACTTATGGACTGAGGTGCAAGAGAGAAGGAGCCAAATATAAAACCAAAAGGACTAATGAGGATATCAAGAAGCTCGACACCATTATGAGTGTATTTTGGCAATTAGATCCGGGACCAAACATCAACAACCAAATAGGGTTCATCAAACATCAAGAAATCAAGTCCGAAACTAACACCAAAATCCAGACTCATTCCAAGCTATCTGGACTGCCAATTGGTTGTCCCAGACCACCAATTGGCAGTCCAAATTGGTCCAAATGTTTCTTGGTTGAGTCGGGTCGTGTATTATGTTGTTTTATGTCCATTTATAGTATGTGTGTAGTCCCATACAGAGCGATTGTCCCCGGAAACTGATTGAGACGTTTTAATTAACTGCAAGTGCACGACTGCGTTGAAGCGGTGGCAAATACAGGTTGATCCACAGGGAGGTGTGTCGACTTTAATTTGTTCGAAGGCGAGTCAGAAATAAAGGAGAGAAATGAGTTATGATCTAAACTATACTATAATACGAAAGGAATGAAAAATATATGTGTATGTGTGTGTGTTCAATTAAGCTCTTCACTACATGTAGTACATGAAAATCATAAAACTAAACCCAACTTTGCCTGCACATGAATTAAGATAACACAAGATCATTAAAACATACAAGACAATAATTGGAATGAAGCTAAATGAACTCATGTATAAAGACGAACCCTCACTATGCCTCCACATGAATTAAGATTTACATAATCATTAAACCATACAAGACATTAACCAAGGTAAAGGCAACAAGAGTACATGCAACAACAAATCATGTTTCCTTCATCAATTCCATCCGTATCATCACCTTATCATTCCGCATAAAATAAGTCCACTAATCTAAGTATATGCTAAGTTTCATTCAAGAGCATTACCATATCAAAGACAAGAGTGAAATCCCATTAAATGGTTATGGAAATCATGTAAGGTTCAAAGGATTAAGATAACACACAACTAATACATCACATAATCATATCACATATTTCTCTACCCCCCCAAATGGGGATGGAACTACTCACTCATATTTAAACTACAACCTATATTAAAATGAGACATTCTACTGAAAGGAAATTAAACTAAGCAAGCAAGAAATATTAAAGAAGCTAAAAAGACATAAAACTAAAGAAGCATGCAAGACATATGAAAGGAAATTAAACTAAGAAAGAACAACAAAACGAAAGGAGAACATATATTATTACTCACTCAATAGATTTGTGTGTCTACAGGGTTCGGATCGCTCCGGGCTTTCTTCTGGGTTTTTCTGGATAGATTTGTGTGTCTTTGATACATCTACTTCGCTTGCTGGAGTTCTGACCCAAATAGAATTGCCAAAACACTCCCCATGATGGTGTGGAGTATTCTTGTTTGCTCATTGGTCCTTCGATCTTACATTCAGGTCCTTCGATCTTGCATCTTAGTCCTCGAGTCTATCAACTCAGTCCTTTTTCCTGCTTTTAGGTCCTTTTAGAGTCTCTACTTCTCAAACTTACTTATTCCTGAAACTTAAACATTAAACTCGTTACATAGAATTGTTTGGGTGAAAGATAATGGATATAAGACATAAATGTATGCATGAAATGATGTCAATCAAATACCCCCACACCTAACTTTTGCTATTTCCGTGCAAAACAAAGAAAGAGAAAAAGCATACGAAAAATAGGGAAATCCTAACTCACTTTCGTAGGAATCACGGTTGCACTTAGCACGTGCAACAAGCCATTAAACCTCCTTGCCGCCAAGGAGGAGGAGTGTTGTCTCCTAAAGGTTTTCAGCGCATATACCCCCAAAATCCGAACATAGATGCATTATTCAATATAGAAACTCGACTCGATGGACTCATTTTTCTCGATCATTGGACGTGGTAATCCTACAGGCCGACTCTATATAGGTATTCAGTCTACACACCTAGCCTAATGAACCATTCGTGCAAGTTAAATAAGGACTTATGTTAAAGACATGGATAACCTCAACATCCTAAAGTGATACAAAGTGTAAAGTCCATTAAGGTTCTTATTTGCATCACCATTTTTTTCTTTTTGTTTCTTTTCTTACTTTTTTTCTTTTTTTTTTCTTTTTATTAGTTGGAGTTTCATTCTCCCAGGGTCAGGTTTCGTGCATCATTGCCTATGGGGACTTACACTATCACGTACACCTTTCCCCAAATCTCCACATAGGGCAATCCCTACCACCCGTGTAACGGGAGTTCGGTTGGTGCATCCCAAGTCGGATGACTCGAAAGCACAAGGCACAAAGTCCCCTTATACCTTATTTCCTGAGTGATAGGAGCTATGTGAGAAGAGAGAACACCTACTCACTTATTTCCTATCTAAACATGAACCAAAATCCCTACACTTAATGTCTCACAAAAAGATTTAAAGAATCCTTGACTACAACAAATTTCCTCAAATTAACAGACACGAATGATTGACTCAATAGGTTCAAGGTGGACTTCTTTAATTATTTAAGTAATGACACCCTATGATTACTCGCCCCCAAGCGAAATCCGGGGTGCATCCTAACGACTAGATAAGTCCTAAAGCCATTGTAGTAGATATCCTAATGCATCAAGTTCAAGACAATTTTGGGAGTTTTCTTTTTACTTTGCCTCTCAACAGTTTTGCACATGCTAAACACATGCAAAACTCACAACAACATTTCTTTCGCAAACACGTGAAGATTTTCAAATAAATGTGAAAATTTCAAAGCATTAGGCAAGCAAAAGAAGACAAGTCACCCAAGGATCATGGCAAGGAAATATATCAATATTAAATGCAGCACACTAACATGACCCTATAAATACACACAAAAGAAAACAAAATAAAAGGAAAAAGACTCGACTATGTACACACATAAAACAGCCCCCACACCTACTTCATGCATTGTCGTCAATGAATGTGAGCATGGTACTACATGGATTTATACATGAAAAAGGAAAGATCTCACCAACGTGAAGCACAGAAGGAAGTTCATGGTTATGTTGATGGACACAACCCTAAATTCCCACAAAACCTGTGAGATGATAAATAAGGGATACAAATACGTTAAAAAAATGGGGCCAAATACCCTTGGGTTGGAGCCCACAACAATCGATGCTCACTGAAGGAGTCTTTTTCTTTCTTTTTTTCTTCTGTTTTCTTCTTCCTCTTTTTTTTGTTTCTCTTTTTCTTTTTTTCTTTTTTTGTTTAAACTATATACAAAAATGGGCTCCCATATTCATATGTCAAGGGACATCAAATGGGATCCCGCCATCTCTCGAGCCAGAAATGCACCTGCATGGGCTTCCAACATACAAAACAGAATTGCTTGACCATCTGACACCCTTAGAAGCATTGTGGTCGTTTGATGCCTCTTGAGAGTGAGCATGATAGGAGGCATGAACGAGAGGTGAACCTTTGTCTGGTTGTTTGAAATGTACGGTATCAGGTGGTTGATTCTTAACCCACATGTGGTCCTCAGCAGATACAGAATGAAGAGCATGTGACCCAGAGGCCATAAAAATGGTATCTTGTGGCTCAAGAGCCACATGATTGAAAGGATGTGGCTCAAAGGCCACAGGATCAAAATGATGTGGCTCAATGTCCACGTGATCACAAGATAAGGCACCTTCTTGTTCCAACCCAGGTGAAACATCTTCAGCACCTTCAGGATCTCTATCGAAAAATTCTCGGAAATACTTGAAGGTGCCCTCAACTTCAATCTCATCCATGCCCTGGATAAGGTTAACCCCAACAGGGTCATTGAAAGCACCTGGCTTCTTGCCGATGGTGAAGATGTGGAAATCAGCGCATTGACTACCATAAGTCAAGTGCATCAGACCATTACGATAATTGATCAAGGCATTGGAAGTCGCTAGAAATGGTCACCTAAGAATAACAGGAATTTGTACAAGTCGGTTTGGCATAGGTTCAGTATCCAAAACAAAGAAGTCGACTTCATATATGAACTCTCCCACTTTGATCAGCACATCTTTCACCACACCCTTCGGTTTCTTCATAGACCTATCAGCTAATTAAAGAGTGGTTTTTGTTTGTTTCAGGTCTCGAAGACCGAGGTGGACGTAGACAGAATATGGCAGAAGATTAACAGATGCACCAAGGTCCAATAAAGCTCGATGTATGGACACATCACTAATCACACAAGAGATAGTAGGACAACCAGGGTCCTTGTATTTGACTTGCATGGATGTGCCAACAAAGAACTCACGTTAGCCGCAAGAAAAGCTTTCTTTGGAACATGAGTTTTTCTCTTCTTGGTGCATAAGTCCTTGAGAACCTTGGCATAAGGTGGCATTTGTTGAATCACCTCCAATAGAGGGATGTTCACCTTAACTTGGCAAAATATCTCAATCATCTTGTCATGCTGATCCGAACTTTTCTTTTTAAGGCGCCCACGGAATGGCGCCTTCAGGGAATAAGGGTTTTGCGAAGGAACCTCAGAATTCTTGTCCAAAGAAGCAGGAGTGGGGACCTCAGAATCTGATTCCTTCGACACAAGAGGAGACAATGGGACCTCAGGGTTCGGCCCCATTGTCGAAAGAAATGTAAAAAGAACCTCAGGATCAGGCTCCTTCCTGGAAGTATTTTTGGAGGGAACCTCAAGATCCGACTCCCTTTGAGATGCAGTTATAACCGCAGGTCTAGTGACACCAAGAGATGGTGGTTGAAAGGAAGGCACCCCAATGTGGTTGTCCACCTCCTTACCAAACCTCAAAGTATGAATCACATTAATATGATGGGTCGGTTTAGAGGTAGCACGAGGCACTGGTGTCCTTCCTTGCGAATGGGTACCCCGAGGATTCACCTCGGGTTGACTCGGTAACGGGTCGTTCTCGTTTTCATAGAGCTGATGAGTCAACTGGCTAACTTGCATTTCCAATGCTTTGACCTAATTGTTGCTGGCCGTAAACATGGATTGCGTGCTCTGTATAAACACTTGAAGGGTCTGTTCAAGAGTAGGGTCCTTCGAGTCAACCCGTTGGGGTAGTGGAGTTTGGTTAGAATAACCTGACAATGAGGCCGAAGCAGGTTTGTAATTATGGTGCTGAGACCTTTGATGTGGAGGTTGGTAGGTTGCCGATGGGCATGGAGGTTGAGGTTGAGGGTGTGAGCTCTGACCGTTACCCCCACTAGGCCCCCAAGAGAAGTTAGGATGGTTATGCCATCCCGGGTTGTAGGAGTGACTGTACGGGTCATTACAGGGCCTTTGTTGATACATAGCATTTGCATGCTCAGTATCCCTTGGAGCTTAAGTGCATTCCAAGTCATCATGGCTCGTAAGTCCACACCTACTACACTCAGGGGTAGCGACCTGAGCTACAGGGGCTCGGTCCAACTCTAAACTCGCAATCCTACGCATGAGAGCACCCTTTTTCGCCTCAAACAAGATAGTTGACTCAACTTGATATGATCCAGCTCGACCAGAAGATCTGGCGGCTGGTGGCTCTCTCATGGTGTCCCACTCAATGGACGTTCAACCATTAATTCAAAAGTGTCTCATGCGTCATCGATGGGTTTCATTTGGAAATCTCCTTGACACATTGACTCCAACAATGTGCGGGTGTTGTAGTTGAGGGCCTTATAAATAATTTGGCACAACTGCCAAAGCTCAATTCCATGATGAGGGCACTGCAAGAGAAGGTCCTTGGCCTCTCAAAGAAAGCATAAAACGATTTGGTCTCAGTCTGATACAATGGGTGTATCTGGTGCCGTATCTGTTGAGTCTTCCGTTGAGGGAAGAATCTCTTCAGAAAGACAGTCACGAAGTCACCCCTAGACCGAATAGAGCTCGCCGGGAGGCTGTACATCCATTTCTTCGCGTTATCCTTCAACTTGAAAGTAATCATCCTCAACCGGACTGAATCCTCATCAAGCTGTTGAAGCTTGAACATGGAGCATACTTCCTCGAATTCACGTATAAAAATATACGGATCCTCCTTATTGGTAGTGAAGGTAGGAAGCATGCTCACATACTGAGGTTTCAGCTCATAGTTGTTCCCTCGAGCTAGGGGAAGAACTATGCAAGAATTAGTTCCATATCCAAGTAGGTTAATCAAAAAGTAGAGTGACACAATGGACAAGATATTAGAGGTGTTTAAGCAATACCTCAATATGCCAAAGTGTTGAAGGATCTCTGCACAACCAAGAGGAAGACCAATGTTCCTAAGAAAGCATTCTTGGCTGCAAATGTAAGCTCACTTTTGTCCAATCCTGCCTACACAATATACAAGGACCCTGGGAGTCCTACTATTCAGTATACGATAGGCGACGCTAGCATGAGTAATATTTTGCTTGATTTAGGATCAGCGGTCAACCTCCTCCCATTTTCTGTTTATCAACAGTTAAATTTGGGAGAATTAAAACCAACTAAGATTTCCCAGGATGGGTCTGCTCCTACAAAGTCATCAGCCTATCCTGTCGAGGTAAAGGTGGTGGTGCACCAATAACTCGATCAAATCCCTCTACCTCTCGAGTCAGAGGAGGAGGAGACGAAGGTCAACGTGTTGGTGGGAGCCGACCGAGGTAATCCATGTGTGGAACCGGGTCTCCCCCATCACCACGAGAAGACTCGGCCTCATGCTCCAAAGGAGCACAAGGCGGAGATGACCGATCACCAAGACCGTCCATCTAAGAAAAAAAACACTCTCTGAAGTCGAGCGCTCTCACCAGAACGAGTCCAACCTCGCATAAAACGCGCGACTCGACTCTAAAAAACACATAACAGAAGGTGTACTCAGAGGAGGAGACTACTCGTAGAAAATAGATGAGGAGAGGACTCAGATGTGGAGAGAAGAATCCCTAGAGCTAGCGTGGGTAGTGGTTAAGGTAGAAGCCTAATCTAGCAAGCACGGCTCAAACAATTTAAGGGTATGGGTCCTTAGGCTCGACAACACCTAACTTTGACGTCACTAGTCTCGACACGCCTCACCTCCCTACAACGAAGACCACAATGCCCATCTAGTGATACCAGATCCGAAGATCCAGTACCTCATACTATCGACATGGCAGGCGACGCCGATCAGGTCATGACGGTCTCGACTAGATTACTCTCGTAGTGCGTCCGAAATCCTTATGGCCAATGTCTACTTGCTTTTAGAATAAGGCTTTTATTAAGAGTGATTTTTGGGGACAAGAAAGGGTGATGAAATCCCCCACCTTATCTTTTATGGGAGAACCCCTCCTTAGTAGCATTTTGATCCTAAATCTAGCAATCAACTCTCCAATCAAACGCTCAACTCACTCTTGTCCCGATGCACCTTACTAACTAATGCATTATCGAAACATGCATGAATGAGAGAATTGGGTGCACGTACCTCACGCCAACAATCAACAACAAAAATGTAAAGCAAAGAAAAGACAAATGCGTGAAAGGTCTACAAATGATGCATGACCTAGATGGCAATCAATCTATTCTTTTACTTTGAGTTTTAAGGTCCAAGTTGATTAATTGGACTTGATTGTTAATCTGGGAGCAAACTACAAGTCAAAACATACAAAATTAAACTCCCAGACAACCTAGTTATTGTAGAAACGGATAGAAAAAATGAGAGAGAATTTGGAGCTCACCCGGCCGCCAATTGGCGGTCTAGAACCGCTGATTGGTGGTTTTTTGCTTCTGATTTTATCTCGTCTTCTCCTGGAGACGTCTTTTAATCCTTCAAGCCTCCTGAAACAAACACAACTAAAAACAAAAAATTAAAACCACTCGAATCATCCAAACCAAAGTCTGGACAGAACACCTCCCGACAACGCCGCAAAAAACTTGATTGATACGTTTTAATTAACCGCAACTGCACGGCCACATTGAAGCGGTGGCAAATATGGGTCGATCCACAGGGAGGTGTGTCGACTTTAGTTTGTTCGAAGGCAAGTGGGAAAGAAAGGAGTTATGATCTAAACTATACTACAATATGAAAGGAACGAAAAATACGCAATAAAACCAAACCCCATAGGCGTAGAGAAAGAATGTGAATACAAATATATGTGTATGTGTGTGTGTTCAATTAAGCTCATCACAACATGTAAGTGCATGGAAATCATAAAACTAAATCCAACTTTGCCTCCACATGAATTAAGATAACACAAGATCATTAAAACAAATAAGACAATAATTGGAATGAAGCTAAAGGAACTAATGTATAAAGACCAACCTGTTGGCTTTTTGGCCTTAATCTTATGTTTTGATGATTTAATCAACCTAATCTTAATTAGAGTAGCGCACACTATGCATTGCATATATATTGTATTGTGCTAACCTCTACAGGTGATCAAGACTCAAGAAAGATGGAAATGAAGTCAAGACATGTAATTAAAGCTATATCGAAGACATGTAATCTTGATTTCTTTTGAGTGTTAGGAACAAAGTGTAATTGAGCATACTTGAGCTAAAATCAACTTAATCACACACTAGGTTCCTTATAGAAGTCACACACGTAATTTCACAATATTTGGACTTCAATAGATCACCCAAACTTAGACCGGAAAACACTAAACCTGAACTCTGAAAGTCTGCCCACATTCGGTCGACCGCAACGGCCGTTCGGTCGACCGAATGATCAAGCATCCTGTTTTGTGTTTCCTTGTCCATTTTCGGTCGACCGTGTTTTACCTTTCGGTCGACCGTTTGAACTTATTTTTCCGACCATTATTTTTGTCGTATATACCCAACGGTCGTATTCGTATTAAACCAATTATACCCCAAATACATTTCATGTATCGGTAGACCGAGGACCACGATCGGTCGACCGTTTGATCATCTCTTGACAAACCCAAATCTCCTGGACATAAACGGTCGACCGCCAAACTTGTTTCGGCCGACCGAATACACAATTGTTTGTCAACCCCAAAGTGCCTGGACAAAATCGGTCGACCGAACCCCATTCTTGTGTTCGACCGATGACTTAAGTGTACCTAAGTCGTAGCGTTGGGCGATCGACCGTTGACTAACCGGTAGACCTATCTTAGTGAAAAACTGCCTAACGGTCGACCGATCATCCCGATCTGGTCGACCGAATTCAGCCAGAATTGGGTTCTGAACTTTCTGTTTTGTGTAATCACACAACAACTCATACCCAATCAATCCCAACGACTCTATTCTCTCTAATGCCTATATAAGGAGTTGTAAAACACATTTTAACACAACTCTCCCACTACAAACTTGTCCCAAACATTAAAGAGAATCCCAAACACTCAAACCTCCAATTTCCACACTTTAGTCTCAATTCCATCATTTCTCAAGTGTGCTCAAGTTAAGAGTGTTGTTCCACTCAAGATTTTGGTTGTAAAGGAAGCAAGGACTTCGGTGAAAGACCGAAGTGTCCCTCTCGAATTGTGAGAGGAAGATTTCAAGCAAGCGAGGTTCTTCGCGGTGCTTGTGGTGTAAAAGGTGTTCTCTCCCGGCCCGGAACGGGGAGTGGTTAGTGAAGACGTAGGTGGTGCTCGCGGAGTCGAGCGGAGCTTACAAGAGAGGACTAGGACCCTCACTATGCCTCTACATGAATTAAAATTTACACAATCATTAAACCATACAAGACATTAACCAAGGTAAAGGCAACAAGAGTACATGCAACTACAAATCATGTTTCCTTCATCAATTCCATCCATATCCTCATCTTACCATTCCCTATAAAATAGGTTCACTAATCTCAGCATATGCTAAGCTTCATTCAAGAGCATTACCATATCAAAGACAAGAGTGAAATCCCATTAGATGGTTATGGAAATCATGTGAGGTTCAAAGGATTAAGATAACACACAACTAATACATCACATAATCATATCACATATTTCTCCACCCCCCCCAAATGGGGATGGAACTACGCACTCATATTTAAACTACAACTTATATTAAAATGAGACATTCTACTGAAAGGAAATTAAACTAAGCAAGCAAGAAATATTAAAGAAGCTAAAAAAACATAAAACTAAAGAAGCATGCAAGACATATGAAAGGAAATTAAACTAAGAAAAAACAACAAAACGAAAGGAGAACATATATTATTACTCACTCAATTACAAGTAGCCTCTCTCCACCAAGGGTTTTTTCTTCAAGGCTTTTACTCCTAGTAGAGAAGATGGCCACCAAGAGAGTGATGGGGTACAAGATAGGAGCGAGAGTTCTATTTATAGCCATAGAAAAAGGTAATCCGGGACAATCCCCCGGTATGGGTCTAAATGTATACCACAAATAGACTAAACACAACCTAATACACACTCCACCAAAGTCTTAACGGATCTGGACCCAAACCGACTGCTAATCAGCGGTCTTGGACCGCCAGTTGGCGGTCTACAGGGTTCGGATCGCTCTGGACTTTCTTTTGGGCTTTTCTGGATAGATTTGTGTGTCTTTGATACATCTACTTCGCTTGCTGGTGCTCCGACCCGAATATAATTGCCAAAACACTCCCCATGATGGTGTGGAGTATTCTTGTTTTCTCATTGGTCATTCGATCTTACATTCAGGTCATTCGATCTTGCATCTTAGTCCTCGAGTTTCTCAACTTAGTCCTTTTTCCTGCTTTTAGGTCCTTTTAGAGTCTCTGCTTCTCAAACCAACTTATTCGTGAAACTTAAGCATTAAACTCGTTATATAGCATTGTTTGGGTGAAAGATAAGCAATATAAGACATAAATGTATGCATGAAATGTTGTCAATCAGTAACCTTTTTCATGCCTATGAATAGAACTCTTCCCCCTCATTTTTATTCACCCATTAATTGGTGGCATTCTCTCTACTTAGAGTAACCCTTGGGGCAAAAACTCAAGTTGGAGAAGAATGTTACTAGTAATGTGAGTCATTTAATAAAATAATTTTTCATTGTTTTATTCTCTTGTTGTCTCTTTTTTATGCATGCTTAGCTTAGTCTTGTTTCTTTGATCTTTGGCTAAATTAGTTAGAATATCTCCTTTCTTCTTTAGTTTAATTGCTAGCGTAATGCGTAGTGCGTAGATGCATCCCCTTTGGGGGGTGGAGATGATGTTCATATATATATTGTGAAGTATGGATGTTTGATGAATTTTTGATTGTGTACACTTGCATGTTTTGTATGTTCAATGAGAGTATTTTAATCATCTACATGTTGGGGAATTTTGATGCGTTTTGCCATAAGATTTAGACACTTCCCATGCTTAGTTTTCTCATGTTTATTGAATGAAATATCCTATTGAATATGCTACATGTTAGTTATGTGTTTGTATTTGTGTTTGCTTGCTTGATTGATTGAAGAAAACTTTATTTTGATGGGTTTTGCCATAACATTTAGACACCTCCAATGCTTACCTTTGTTCTTCACATGATTTTATGGTTTTTGATGAGTCTTGCCATATCTTTAGACACTTTTCATGCTGAGCCTAATCTTATGATAATCAAGTAATAATTGCCGACACATTGTGTGAATGGATTGATAGGTTTTGCCACATCTTTAGACACTTCCTATGCATGACAATACACACACGACACACACACATAAATTCTTACATGCATCATTCATCACTAATTTCACTTCATATGTGTGCACATTCCACCCCTCAGGGGTTTCTCTTTCTGATTTCCAAACTGTCGTGCTTTCATTCGCATTTCGTACTTATTAGTTTAGTGTAGTTTACCTTTAGCGTAATCACATCTTTTCTCCCTTTGTTGGCCACTTGATTTCTGACAAACCAGAGGCTACTTACCTACCTGCGGATCGACCCGTACATGCCACCGCTTCATCACGGCCGTGCACTTGCGGTCTGAATTTAAAATGATTAAACAAGTTTTTGGCACCGTTGCCGAAGAGGTGCCAGTCCAGAATCTGGTTTGGACGATTCGGGAGGATTTAATTTTTTGTTTGTATTTTTGTTTGTTTCAGGAGAAATCGGGACACAAGTGGAGGAAGCTGGAGAAGTTTGGAGGCAAACTGAGCTTGTTGGACCGCCAATCAGCAGCATGAGACCGCCAACTGGCGGTCTGGTAAGCTTAGTTCTACTTTTGCTTTTTGTGGCTTGTTTCCTTATCTAATATAGAGATCCGGGTCTCAATTTGGCATGTTTTGACTTGTAGTTTGCCCCCAGATCAATAATCAATCCCCCTTTAAGCAACTTGGACCCTAAAACCCAAAGCAAAAGATTAGGCATTCTTGCTTGCGTAGGTCATGCATCATGTACTTGACTTAGGCACATAGATTGGCTTTTATTTTAGCTTTACTTTAAGTTGTTGAGTGTTGGCGTGAGGTACACATCTCCTACACGCATTCATGCATTTGATATGACCCTGCATTAATTAGAAGGAATTGCATTGCAACAAGTGTGAGTTGAGTGTTTGTTTGGAGAGTTGATTGCTAGATTAAGACTCCAACAGTACTAAGGAGGGGATGTCCCATATAAGATAAGGTGGGGGATTTCATCATCATTTCCTTCGACCCGAAAATCACACTAATCAGGAGCCTATTTTTAAAATCAAGTAGCCATTGGCCCTAAGGATCTTGGGCGCATTAGGAGAGTGATCCGGTTGCATTAGTGTAGTTTAGCTTTAGCGTAATCACATCTTTTCTCCCTTTATTCGCCACTTGATTTCGGACAAAGCAGAGGTTACTCAGCTCCCTGCGGATCGACCCGTACTTGCCACCGCTTCATCGCGCCCGTGCACTTGTGATAAAAATTTAAAACGATTAAACAGTTCCTACATGGGAACTAGGAAAAGGATGTGTACATGGTACAACCTCAAGGTTTTGAAGATCCAAAGCATGGTTGTAGAGTATGTAAACTTCAAAGATCCATTTATGGATTGAAGCAAGCATTGAGGAGTTGGAACAAGCGCTTCGAAGATGAGTTTAAAGACCTCGTGTTCATCCAAAGCAAAGAGGAACCTCGTGTATACAAGAAGGTTAGTGGGAGCCACGTGGTACTCTTAGTATTGTATGTCGATGACATACTCCTAATTAGAAACTTTATACCCTTGTTATGAATGTGGCCTGATGTTTCATATGCTCTAAGTGTGACAAGTCATCACCAAGCCCATGCAGGTCCTGCTCATTGGACTGTAGTCAAGAACATTCGTAGGTATCTTAGAAGGACTAAGAATAAGTTTCTTGTGTATGGAGGAAAAAGGGAGCTCATTGTAGATGGCTACATCGATGCTTGTTTTCAAAGTGATTATGATGAAAAACGATCACAATCAGGTGATTGATCATTTTATTAACCGCAAGTGCACGACGTCAGTGAAGACGTGGCAAATACTGGTCAAACTCAAGGTGTTGTGAGAGTTGTTGTGAGTGTTGTTGTGACTACCATACTCGAGTGGGAAAAGAGAGGAGAATGAGGGGATTATGCTAAACCAACTACACTAAACAATAAATGAATCAACAATTAAACTAAACCCCCATGGAGTGGAGGTGCTTAGGTATGTGTGTGTGAGTGGTTTTTGATTACATGAGGCACAAGTGTGTAAAGTAGGTGAAATCAACTACAAACTAGTGTGGAGTCTAATTAACATCAACTACATTTACTTGAATACATGAGTAATATAGTAGACATGAAGTTAAGATGCACGAGTTCTCAAGAATGAACTAAACACCTAGTGTGGCCATAAGGACATCAATTAACTATCCATACAAGTCAATACATTCATGCATTCTCTACTAATCAAGCATCTATACATAACAAGCCAACTCCATACAAAGATAAACCATTACAAGAAACAAGATAAACTCTAGATTTAGCATGAGACAAGTACCTAGTGTGGCCATTATCCCATCTAAATAAAAGTTTAAGCATGCTACAAGTATAGATCTACATTAAGCACATGAAAATCATACAAATAAGAAGAACTCATCACTAACACTTCACATAATCTACATCACCTCCACTCCAAATGGGGTGGATCTCTACTCAAGGTAACAACTATGGAAAGAAATAAACCTACACTAAACATGGTAAGAAAAGCAAACTACTAATTCTACCACGAAAACACAAAATACATGGATAGAAACAAAGCTAGAGAAGAGAGGAATCCAAATCTACCTTTTTAACAAAAGAGTAACATTACAAGCTTCAAATCCCACCTTTCTCTACTGCCCAAATTGGGTAAAACCGAAACTATTCTAATGGTGGAGGCTGAGCTCAAGAATTAAGGTAGGAGAAACATTGCTCTTTATATAAGAAAGAGTGGTGTACATGAATCTAACAGCAATCTGACGGCTGTAATTTCTCTATAGTCTGGTGCACAAAAATAAATAGGCTTGAGCCACGGATGAAATTTGGGGCCACGGATGAAATTTGGAGGGATTTCGACCAAAATGATCTGGCAATGGCTGATTTTGACCCGCCATTGGCGGAACTTTTGGCTTTGATCTGCCCCCAATTCTCATAGAAGCTTAAGTTTTCTATTTTGCACGTGTGGTGCACTCCAGGTCTGGTTGTTCGAGCCCGTTTGTCCTTAATTTCCCAAATACTACTCAAGATCATGATAATGAGGGATTTTTGCACCAAAATGTTTTCCTTATCCTGAGGTCCCTCTGGGTTCTTCCTGAATTGCAGATGGGTCCTTGAGCATGACAAACATGTCGAAGATGCTTTAGCAAGGTCCTTTTTTTCTTGCATTTAGGTGCGTTTTGGTTCCTTTCTACTCTTTTACCTAAAACCTGAAACACATCAAAGAAACCCTTGGGGTAAAATAAAGGATATATAGCATGAATACAATGTATGTTATGCTACTAATCATTAGGGTATGTCTTCACTCTGAATGGTGGTGTCGTAACTTGGAGAAGTTTTAAACAATGAACTACGGCTGACTCGACCACTGAATCAGAAGTGATCAATGCCACTGAAGGAAGGAAAGAAGGTATTTGGATCAAGAAGTTCATTGAAGAACTAGGTGTGGTTCCTTCCATCGAAGGACCCTTGGAAATATTTTGCGACAATAGTGGAGCTATTGCACAAATCAAGGAGCCAGAATCACACCACATGGTAGAACACATGGATCGAAAACATTTTGTCATTTGTGACTTCAAAAGACAAGCCGAAATAAATCTATTAAAGGTTGACACGGATAGCACCACAACAGATCTGCTAACAAAGCCTTTATCTTAAGCCAAAGGCAAAGTTCACTTCGAAGCCATGGGTCTAAAGGAACATGGAGAATGGGTAGAGATAGTTGAGTGAGTCAAAAAGGGGCAACCAGGGTCATAAAATTTCATGCATGAGCAATGGAAAGAATGAAACTTTGAGAACAAGCGGGAGATTGTTAGTTTTCTGTTCTAAAAGATATCTTCTGCTGATTACATTTTACATGTTATCTTTACAAATTGAAGGTTATATATATACACACATTTTGTTCCATGAGTTTGATGTTTTATAGAAGTATTCAGGAAGATGCCTTTGGTCTCGAACCGTAGAACTCTATATGATAACAAACATGAAACTCTAAAGTGTTCACAATCTTAGTAATTAGTATGGAACACTATTAAAATATTAACATGTGATTAAAGTACATTGTAGTTCTACAAATGTTGATAAAAGATTATCATTTAACAACACGAGTGTATGAAAGGTTTCATACATTGAACATGACCTAAGTGAAGATCTTATATGGATTGTGTTGTATCATTAATGTTATCAACGTGTCTACAAATTCTAACATATGAGACTGTATCTTTTCATATGAGAAATGTATAACGTAATTACTATTAAAAGTTTCTTATTACAAGTCATGATAAAGGTAGTAGTTCTTTATATATGGATTGTGCGGGAAAGGATTATAGGTCAACATTATTATTGTTCCTCATTTATAATGAGTAGTGATGTCACTGAGCCCTTTGGTAGAGTAGAATTGTAAATGAATGCAATAAAGTTAAAGTGATACCAACTATATATTTGTAATTTACTCAAGAGAGACCAAGAAATGAATATAATGCAAAGGTGGCACAACCTGACTTTGCATGTTATTCATGATATCATGAGGAAAGGAATAGACACAAGTAATGTTGTTTATAATTTTGCTATAGGATCATGTTTCGTAAAATGGTTACATTTCATCTGTGTTGAATGAGTGATTATAGTGCATAGTTAGAATACTGCTTATAGTTTATGGCAAAAAACTATTTTATGCCAATACCAATCCAACCTAGATCCTCGATAAAGGTCACACCAACTGAACGAGAAACAAGAGAAGTGCTTTAAATGTTTTATATGATGTGTTATATTTCATATGATATGTAATTAAATGCATGGGATAAGATGGTAAAATAAAGTGTTCCATGTTGTAACATTTAATATGAGTTTATGAGATATGTGCATAATATTATTTGGAGAAGTGTAATGTACATTACATAACATAATATTTATGGCACAAAATTATGATAATGGATGTCACAATGTCATGCCATGAATTTATAAAAGCTAAAGCCTTTAATCATTCAATTAGTAATGGAATTTGCAACTAATGGGTCATGGGCCCATTACGCCGATCTTATGGTTAGGGTTTGCCCTAACATGCACCTTTAAAGGAGAAAAGAAATGTAACTTGAAAAATAAGTTTTCTTTTTCAGCCACCTTTCCTCTCTATCAAGTTTTGTGGGTGCATATTCCTCATTCTAGAGTGATTGTGAAAGGAAAGACTATTAGATCTCTAGCAAGATCTTGTACTAGTCCATGTTTTGTTCAAGGTAAACCTTAGAGGCAACGGTATGAAGATTCCTCAAGAGTTCTAATCAAATCCATTTTCACTAGGCAAAGGAATGAAATCTAAAGCATGAATCTTGATTTAGATGTATTTGGATAAGTGTAGCTGAGGTTGTTAATCTGGTATAGAAAATGCTTGATTGATTATTTGTTTAAAGTTAGCAATAGAGACAATCCATTTTGACTATTAAAGGGGGCAAAAAATAACTTTTTTACCTCTATAATCCTCATGAAATCCCAACACTTCTTTTCCAATTGTGTGGAGTTTTATGAGAAATTAAAAACAAAACCGAATGTCTCAAATGATTTGATAAAAAGGACATACAATGTTGGATTTCAAGTTAAAATTCGTTGTGATATGTCCTTTCTGTTGGATTTTATTGGGATGTTCTGTTTCTTAATAACAAGACACCACATCGGAATTTGATTTTTTAATCCGATGTGACATGTCAACGTTTGGTTTCGGAATAGTCATACAACTTAAATGAATGGGTAATGAAAATTCTTTTTTTATAATATGGCATACCATGTTGGCTTTTAGTTTATTGTCCAATGTGAGATCTCCTTTCTATTGTTTTTTTAGGGTATGATTGGTTTGCAGGAAGTTGATAGAACTCTAGAAGTGAACTTCTAGGAACTAAGGTCAATAACCAATCATCACAAACAAATTGTGGAAAGTACAATAAATGGATCAACCATCATACAAGAAGAAAACACAAACATATGTAGTCATTGATAACAAAATAACAAAACTAAATCATGTAACAAATACCCTAACTAGTTCAAGCACTAACTAAAAACAAAAAGTGATGTTGCTTGTTGTTGCTTTCCAAAAAACTAAGAACGAAAATGGGGGAAAATGAATCCAAACTTCTAAACTTTCCAAGTCCAAAAAAAGAAGGATTTAACAAACATCCTAAATAGTTCAAGCATTATTCATGTTCAAAAATGAAGAAATTTCCATCTACAAAAATAGGAAAAAATACACCTAGAACACACTTCCCCCACTTCTTCCAAAACAATCAGACCCCAAAATGAACTAACTTGAAATTGGGATTAGGGTTCAGGAAATATGAATGGAAAAACTAAAACCTACAATTTTATAGACCCTATAATGAAAGGTTGTATCTCTTCGGATACCCTGTAATAAAAGGTTGTGTCATGTGATAACGACTACCAATAGCCACAAAAAAATGATTTTTTAATAATAGGACTTACCACACTGGCTTTTAGTTTAAAATTCGACATGATATGTCCTTTTTATTGGATATTTTTGCGACGTTCTGCTTCTTAATAATAGGTCTTACCACGTCGGAATTTAGGTTAATGATTTGTAGCATATCATACATTACATTCATGCTATATATCCATTATTTTATCTCATATTTGTGCTAGTCGAGTTGTTGCATGTATTTCAAGTTATACGTAATAAAAAACTTAAAGGAAGGAAAAAGGACTTAAATGCATGAATGAATGACTGATTTGGAAGCCTTTTGTACATGTTTGTAATGCCAAAGGACCAGATTGCAAGTCAGGAAGGGTGTTTGATGTCCCAATTTATCCAGTGGGTGGGGTATTAGGTTTGGAGTACTCCAGAGCTTTCCAATCTGATTTGTAACCGTCCGATTACACCCAGATTAATCTAAACCTTGTAATCTTCTATAAATACACTTTTTACCCTTCCATTTCTCTTCTTCTTCCTTCTTCTCCTCCTTAGGGTAGGTTAAATTGGTATAGTAGTGGAGGAGAGGAGAAGACTACCATTTGTCAGCTTCTTTTATATATTAATCAAGTTTTGGTTTATTGTTATTTACATTATTGTCTTGATTAGATTTAGTTTTCTTTACTTGTTCATGTATTATTTTTTACTTTGTTGTTTTCCTTGTTAATGAGATGATTAGTGAGTAGTTCATCCCTGATTGATCGTTTTATATTAAACCGCAAGTGCACGGCCGCGTTGAAGCGGTGGCAAATACGGGTCGTCTACTGGGAGGTGTGTCGACGTTTGGTTTGTGCGAAGGCGAGTGGTAAATAAAGGAGAGAAAGGTTGGTTACACTAAACTACACTAAGGTGGAAATGGAAATGGAAGAGAAGCAAGAAAACTAAACCCCAAAGGGGGTAGAGAAATAATGTGAACATAAAGAAGTGTGTGTGTGTGTTCATTAAGCTCCTCACAACATGTAGTGCATGACATCATAAAACTACATCCAACTTTGCCTCCACATGAATTAAGATAAGACTACATCATTAAAACGTACAAGACAATAATTGAAATGAAGCTAAATGAACTCAAGTATAAAGACTAGACCTTACTATGCCTCCACATGAATTAAAATAGGACTATATCATTAAAACATACAAGACATTAACCAAGGTAAAAGCAACAAGAGTACGTACACTACAACTTGTGTTTCCAATATTAATTCCATCCATATCCTAACTTTATCATTACCCATAAAATAGGTCCACTAATCAAAGCATAGGCTAAGCTTCATTCAAGAGCATTAACATATCAAAGATAAGAGTGGAGACCCATTAGATGGTTATGGAAATCATACACTACATTAAGATAACACACACTTAATACACTACATGATTATATCACATATTTCTCCACCCCCCAAATGGGGATGGAACTACTCACACATAATTAAACTAACCACTCTAACAAAATGAAGCATTATACTGAAATAAAACTACACTAATCAAGCAAGAAATATTAAAGAAGCATAAAACAAAACAAGCACCAAAGAAAACACATTAAAGGAAATTAACTAAGCAAGAATTAACAAGCTAATGAAAACATCTATTATTAACTCACTCAAATTACAAGCACCCCTTCCTCCACCAGAGATTTGCTTCAAGGCTTCACTCTTAGTAGGGAAGATGGCCACCAAAGAGAGAGATGGCTACAATGGAAGGTGAAGAGTTCTATTTATAAGCATGGAAAAAGCTAATCTGGGACAATCCCCCGATGTGGGACTAAACCAATACCAAAAATAGCCTAAACAAACATTAATACAAGTCCAGGAGAAATATTAGCGGATCTGGGATGATCCAGACCGCCAATTGGCGGTCTATAAGGCCCAGATCCGTCTGCTTTTTGTGTTGGGCTTTGCTTGAAGTATTTCTTGGTCTTGGATGCATCTATAAGGAGGAGGAGTGTTGTCTCTTGAGGGTTTTCAGTGGATATACCCACAAAATCCGAACAAGATGCATTATTCAATCTAGACACTCGACTCGTTGGAAATATTTTGTTGATCATTGGACGCGGTAATCCTACGGGCCGACTCTATATAGGTAATTAGTCCACACCTAGCCTAATGAAAAATTCGTGCAAGTTAAATAAGGAATTAAGTGAAAGACATGGACAACCTCAACATCCTCAAGTGATACAATGTGTAACGTCCATTAAGGTTCTTATTTGCATTACCAATTTTTTTTTGTTTCTTTTCTCATTTTTTCTTCTTCGTTTTCTTTTTATTAGTTGGAGCTTCATTCCCCCAGGGTCAGGTTTCGTGCATCATTGCCCATGAGGACTTACACTATCACGTACACATTTCCCCAAATCTCCACATAGGGCAATCCCTACCACCCGTGTAACGAGAGTTTGGTCGGCGCATCCCATGTCAGATGACTCGAAAGCACCAAGCACAAAGTCCCCTCAGACCTACTTTCCCGAGTGATAGGAGCCGTGCGAGAAGAGAGGACACCTACTCACTTATTTCTTATCTACACATGAACCAAAACCCCTACACTTAATGTCTCACAACAAGATTTAAAGGGTCCTTGACTACAACAAACTTCCTTAAGTTAACAAACACAAATTATTGGCTCACTAGGTTTAGGGTGAACTTCTTTAAATGTTTGAGCACTGAAACCCTATGATTACTCACCCCCAAAGGAAAACTGGGGTGCATCCTAACGACTCGATAAATCCTAAAGCCACTGTACTAGATATTCTAATGCATCAAGTTCAAGACAATTTTGGGAACTTTCTTTTTACTTTGCCTCTCAACAGTTTTGCACATGCTAAACACACACAAAACCCACAAAACATTTTCTTTCGCAAACACATGAAGATTTTGAAATAAATGTGAAAATTTTGAAGCACTAGGCAAGCAAAAGAAGACAAGTCACCCAAGGATCATGGCAAGCAGATATATCGATATTAAATGCAGCACACTAAGATGACCCTAATAATGAACACAAGAGAAAATAAAATCAAAGGAAAAAGACTCAACTATGTACACACGTAAAACACCCCCCCACACCTACTTCATGCATTGTCCTCAATGAATGTGAGCAAGATACTACATGGATTTATGCATGAAAAAGGAGAGATCTCACCAACATGAAGTACAAAAGGAAGTTCAAGGTCATGTTGATGGACACAAACCCGAATTCCCTCAAAACCTGTGAGATGCTAAAGAAAGGATACAAATACATGAAAGAAATGGAGGCCAAATACACAAGGGTTGGGGCTCACAACAATCGATGCTCACTGAAGGAGTCTTTTATTGTACTTTTTTTATAACTATGTACAAAAATGGGCTCGCATCTTCATATGTCAAGGGACATCAAATGGGAACCCGCTTTCTCTCGAGCCCAAAATGCACATGCATGGGCTCGCGACATACAAATCAGAATTGCTTGACCACCTGATACCCTTTTAAGTGTTGTGGTCGTTTGATGCCTCTTGAGAGTGAGCAAGATAGGAGGCATGAATGAGAGGTGAACCTCTATCAGGTTGAAGGGTATCAGGTGGTTGATTCTTAACCCACATGGGGTCCTCAGCAGATACAGAATGAAGATCATGTGGCCCAAAGGCCATAAAAATGGTATCTTGTGGCTCAAAAGCCACATGATCGAAAGGCTGTGGCTCAAGGGCCACGTGATCAAAAGGATGTGGCTCAAGGGCCACAAGATCAGAAGAATCTGGCTCAAGGGTCACAAGATCAGAAGAATCTGGCTCAAGGGCCACAAGATCAAAAGGAGGTGGCACTGAGGCCACATGATCAGAACATAAGGCACCTTCTTGTGCCAGCCCAGGTGAAACATCTTCATCACCTTTAGGAGCTTCATCGAACAATTCTCTGAAGTACTTGAAGGTTCCCTCAACTTCAATTTCATCCAAACCCTGGATAAGGTTGACCCCAACAGGGTCATTGAAGGAACCTGGCTTCTTGCCGATGGTGAAGATGTTGAAATCAGCGCATTGACAACCATAAGTCAAGCGCATCAGACCATTGTGACAATTAATCAATGAATTGGAAGTCGCAAGGAATGGTCGCCCCAGAATGACAGGAATTTGCCCGAAGTGGGTTTGGCACAGGTTCAGTATCCAAGACAAAGAAGTCAACTGGATAAATGAACTCTCCCACTTTGATCAGCACATCTTCCACCACACCCCTCGGTTTCTTCATAGACCTAGCAGCCAATTGAAGAGTGGTCTTTGTTTGTTTGAGGTCTCCAAGACCGAGGTGGACGTAGACAGAATATGGAAGAAGATTAACTGATGCACCAAGGTCCAATAAGGCTCGATGTATGGACACATCACCAATCACACAAGAGATAGTAGGACAGCCAGGGTCCTTGTACTTGACTTGCATGGGTTGTGCCAACAAAGAACTCACGTTAGCCGCAAGAAAAGCTTTTTTGGAACATGAGTTTTTCTCTTCTTGGTGTATAAGTCCTTGAGAACCTTGGCATATGGTGGCATTTGCTGAATCACCTCCAACAGAGGGATGTTCACCTTAACTTGCCTAAACATCTCAAGCATCTTGTCATGCTGATCTGAGGTTTTCTTTTTAAGGCGCTAAGGGAATGGCGCCTTCGGGGCATAAGGGTGCGAAGGAACATCAGAATTCTGGTCCAAAGAAGCATGAGTGGGGACCTCAGAATCTGATTCCTTTGACACAAAAGGAGACAAGGGGACCTCAGGGTTCGGCCCCATTGTCGAAGGAAATGTAGAAGGAACCTCAGGATCAGGCTCCTTCCTGGAAGTATTGGTGGAGGGAACCTCAGGATCCGGCTCCCTCAGAGATGCAAGTATCACCGCAGGTCTGGTGACACCAAGAGATGGTGATGACAAGGAAGGCACCCCAATGTGGTTATGCACCTCCTTACCAGACCTCAAAGTATGAATCACATTAATGTGATGGGTCGGTTCAGAGGTAGCATGAGGTACAGGTGGCCTTCCTTGAGAATGGGTACCCCGAGTGTAACATCCCCGAAAACAGCGGAAAATTTAAACTTTTAAATAAATGAAAATCAAAGGATAAACATCAACACAGGGGACGCTACTCGAAAATATATATATAATATATGGTGCTGCACCGTATACAGGAGTTGTCAAAAGAATGACTACATCAAAATACAATATACAGATATACAAGTAGTCATGATAACCTCAAAACCGACACGAGGACCCGACTCCAAGATGCACTCGTCCTCGGTCACCACCCAAGCAGCTTCCGAAGAGGGAACTTGGAAGCAAACAACAATGTCGTGAGTTTCCCGAAGGAAACCCCGTATGCCAAACCCACCTACATGCAATGCAAATCATGACCTGTCATACTAGTATTATGTCAAACATAAATCATAACTGATCATTCCCTGACGGGTCATAAAGGTCATAATAGTCATTAGTCACAAGTCTAGTTTTGGACATCCGTAGATACCCACCGCAGGCACATGCAGTCATACGGAAAATACGCGACACACCCCCACTCGCAGCTACACTAGTCATATGAGTTCGGTGAGGGTCGCACGCAATTCCGAGTCATCATCAGATCTGATCAGTGGTCGAGGACCAAAATTCGCCAGAACTGTCGCTCTGGTCGGTCATACTCGCCTGCCGTGCCACAGCTGGACGATCACACTCGCCGGAACAACATCGGTCGAGCACATCTACCGGAACAACATCGGTCGGTCATCTCCGTCGCCACACAGGCTAAGGCACAGAACTCTATTGCACATGGGCTAACAGTCATCTCCGTCGCCACACAGGCTAGGGTCATCTCCTTCGCTACAAAGGCTAAGGTCATCTCTGTCGCCACACAGGCCGACAATCATCACATATAGATCATGCAAAGGGGAATATGGTCCCACAGGTCTACTACCTAGGTCTCAATGCACATGTCATATCATGGGAACATAAGCAGTAAATGAAATCCACGCACCAATGCGCTCAAAACAATCAAAGCAAATACTGGGCTCCAACGGTCGACCGAAAAAGGTCATACGGTCGACCGGTTGGTCGTTAAAACCGGTAATTGGTTCGAACCACAATCCAACGGTCGAACCACGAAAAACATCAAAACGGTCGAACAAAAGTCTCTGGACGGTCGACCGTTTAGAAGGTCTACGCCACAAAATAAATATTAAATAACACATCCCAACGGTCGAACGACAATGGGCTTCCGGTCGACCGAAAAACCACAGGGACTTCAACATTCTTCAAAGTCATTACCGGTCGACCGAAATATGAATCGGTCGAACCACACTTAAGTCGTCTTAAGTCATCGGTCGAACGGGATCTCAGGGCGGTCGACCGTTTAGAAGTCTACACCCCCAACTGACTTAAAACAGTACGTCCGGTCGAACTTGGTCAAAGAGGCGGTCGACCGTTTAGAAGGTCAACGCCCCCAACCGACATACTACAGTGCATTCGGTCGACCGACAAAGGGGACCCGGTCGACCGAAAACACTCAGGGTCTTCATCCTCTCGCTCAAACGTACAATCGGTCGACCACCAATATGGTATCGTTCGACCGATTCGAGCGAGAGCGCCTGAATTACACTACAACCGGTCGACCGAATTGAGCACCGATCGACCGAAACAGAGCAGGAACTCCTGCCACTCTATTCCGATGAGCCATTCGGCCTACCGTCGAACACTCAAACACCCACACAACCTTGGTGAGCGTAAAAGCAAGGCTTGGCATACCTTGGAAGCTTGAAGAATCTTCCGAAGAGCAACGACGATCCTCCACGAGAAAGAGCGTATCTCCGGCGAACTCCTCACATGAACGCGGATCTCCACACCTTACTTGATCTCCGGCGACCTCGACTTGCCGGCGCACCCGCAACTCCTTCTTCTTCCACCGACGAACTACAAGGGAGGGAGAAAAGTGTTGAGGGAGAGAGAAGAAAAAGAGAGGAAAGGAAATGAGAAAAGAGGAAAATGGGATGAAAAGGGTTGGGTTAGGTTTATATACTCTCACTTAATTAGGCTTAAAGTTCTTAAACCTAATTAACCTTAATCAAAAGGATTTGGTTCTCACACCGAGGATTCATCTCAGGTTGACTCGGGAACTGACCCTTCTCACATTCATGGAGTTGATGAGCCAACTGGCTAACTTGCATTTCCAAAGCTTTGACTGTACTGTGCAACGCTTGAAGGGTTGGATCACAAGAAGGGTCCTTGGGGTCAACCCGCTGGGGTGGTGGAGTCTGGTTGGAATAACCCAACGATGAGGCATGAGGAGGCTGGTAATTGTGGTTCTGAGACCTTTGATGTGGAGGTTGGTAGGTCGTCGATGGGCGTGGAGGTTGATAAGGTGGAGGTTGAGGTTGAGCGTGCGAGCTCTGACCGTTACCCCCACTAGGCCCCCAAGAGAATTTAGGATGGTTATGCCATCCCGGGTTGTAGGAGTGACTGTACGGGTTGTTACGGGGTCTCTGTTGATACATCGCATTTGCATGCTCAGTATCCCTTGGAGCGTAAGCGCATTCCAAGTCATCATGGCCCGTAAGTCCACACCTACCACACCCGGGAGTAGCGACCTGAGCTACAGGAGCTCGGTCCAACTCTAAACTCTCAATCCTACACATGAGAGCAGCCATTTTCGCCTCATACGCGATCGATGTCTCAACTTGATAAGATCCAGCTAGACCAGAAGACCTGGCGGCTGGTGGTTCTCTCATGGTATCCCACTCGAAGGTACGTTCAGCCATAGACTCAAAAGTATGCCATGCCTCTTCGATGGGTTTCATTTGGAAGTCACCCTGACACATCAACTCCAACAATGTGCGGGTGCTGTAGTTGATGCCCTCATAAATAATCTGGCACAGCTACAACAGCTCAAGTCCATGATGAGGGCATTGCTAGAGAAGGTCCTTGAACCTCTCTAAGAAACCATGAAAAGATTCGGTCTCGGTCTGATACATTTGATGTATCTGGTGCTGTATCTGTTGAGTTTTCCTTTGAGGGAAAAATCTCTTCAGAAAGACGGTCACAAAGTCATCCCAAGACCGAATCGAGCTCGCCGGGAGGCTATACATCCATTTCTTCGCATTATCCTTCAATGCGAAAGAAATCTTCCTCAACCGGACTGAATCCTCGTCAAGCTGTTGAAGCTTGAACATGGAGCATACTTCCTCGAATTCACGTATAAAGATATACGGATCCTCCTTATTGGCAGTAAAGGTTGGAAGCATGCTCATATATTGAGGTTTCAGCTCATAGTTGTTCCTGCGAGCAGGGGGAACAACTATGCAAGAAGGTTGCACGGCCCGAACAGAATGGGTCCGCTCCCACAAAGTCATCGGTCTATCCTGTCGAGCTAAAGGTGGTGGTGCACCAAGAACTCGATCCGGACCGAATCTCCTTTCCTCTCGAGTCAGAGGAGGAGGATAAGGAGGTCTACGTGGTGGCGGAAGCGGACCGAGGTATTCCATGTATGGAACCCGGTCTCCCCCATCACCGCGAGAGAACTCGGCCTCATGCTCCAAAGGAGCACGAGGTGGAGATGGTCGATCACCAAGACCGTCCATCTCAGAAGAATGCACTCTCTCGAGTCGAGCACTCTCACCAAAACGAGCCCAACCTCGCATAAAATGCTCGACTCGACTCTAAAATAACACACAACAGAAGGTGTACTAGAGGAGGAGACTATACCTACAGAATAGATGAGGAGAGGACTCAAGTGAGGAGGGAAGAATCCCTAGAGCTAGCGTGGGTACTGGAATCAGGTAGAAGCCTAACTAGCAAGCACGGCTCAAACAATGTAAGGCAAAGGGGCCTTAGGCTAGACGACGCCTAACTTCGAGGTCACTAGCCTCGACACGTCTCACCTCCCTACAACGAAGACCACAATGCCCAGCAAGTGATAGCAGATTAGAAGATCCAGTACCTCCTACTATCGACAAGGTAGGCAACGCCGATCAGGCCATGACGGTCTCAACTTGATTACTCTCCTAGTGCGCCCGCAATCCTAGGGCCAATGTCTACTTGCTTTTAGTTAAGGCTTGATTAAGAGTGATTTTTGGGGCCAAGGAAACGGTGATGAAATCTCCCACCTTATCTTTTATGGGACAGCCCCTCCTTAATAGCGTTTTGATCCTAAATCTAGCAATCAATCGCTCCAATCAAACGCTCCCTCACTCTTGTCCTGATGCAATTCCTACTAACTAATGCATGGGCATACGAGATGAATGAATGAGTGTAGGAAATTGCGTACCTCACGCCAGCCCTCAACAACTGAAAATAAAGCTAAAAGAAAACACAACTACGTGCCTAAGTCAATACATGATGCGTGACCTAAACAAATAAGAACGTCTAGTCTTTTGCTTTGAATTTTAAGGCCAAGTTGATTAATGGGGATTGGTTTAATGATCTGGGAGCAAACTAGAAATCAGAATATGCAAGATTGTGCTCCCAGACAACTAATATAAAATCACAAACTACCAGAACAAAAATGAAGATGAAAGATGCTCACCAGGCCGCCAATCGGCGGTCCCAGACCGCTGATTGGCGGTCACTGTTGAGTCTTTTGTTCTTAAACTTGTCCAGTAGCCTCCCCTTGATCCGATGGTTCCTTGAAACTAAGAAAAACTGGAAAGAAAAAATTAAAAACCACTCGAATCGTCCAAACCAACGTCTGGATAGAGCACCTCCCCGGCAACGGCGCCAAAAACTTGATAGACCGTTTTATATTAAACCGCAAGTGCACGGCCACGTTGAATCGGTGGCAAATACGGGTCGTCCACTGGGAGGTGTGTCGACGTTTTGTTTGTGCAAAGGCGAGTGGTAAATAAAAGAGAGAAAGGTTGGTTACACTAAACTACACTAAGGTGCAAATGGAAATGGAAGAGAAGCAAGAAAACTAAACCCCAAAGGAGCTAGAGAAAAATGTGAACATAAAGAAGTGTGTGTGTGTGTGTGTTCATTGAGCTCCTCACAACATGTAGTGCATGAGATCATAAAACTACATCCAACTTTGCCTCCACATGAATTAAGATAAGACTACATCATTAAAACATACAAGACAATAATTGAAATGAAACTAAATGAACTCAAGTATAAAGATTAGACCTTACTATGCCTCTACATGAATTAAGATAGGACTATATCATTAAAACATACAAGACATTAACCAAGGTAAAGGCAACAAGAGTACATACACTACAACTTGTGTTTCCAATATTAATTTCATCCATATCCTAACCTTATCATTACCCATAAAATAGGTCCACTAATCAAAGCATAGGCTAAGCTTCATTCAAGAGCATTACCATATCAAAGATAAGAGTGGAGACCCATTAGATGGTTATGGAAATCATATAAAGCTCAAGGGATTAAGATAACACACACTTAATACACTACATGATTATATCACATATTTCTCCACCCCCAAATGGGGATGGAACTACTCACACATATTTAAACTAACTACTCTAACAAAATGAAGCATTATACTGAAATAAAACTATACTAATCAAGCAAGAAATATTAAAGAAGCATAAAACAAAACAAGCACCAAAGCAAACACATTAAAGGAAATTAACTACGAAAGAATTAACAAGCTAATGAAAACATCTATTATTAACTCATTCAAATTACAAGCAGCCCTTCCTCCACCAGAGTTTTGCTTCAAGGCTTCACTCTTAGTAGGGAAGATGGCCACCAAAGAGAGAGATGGATACAATGGAAGGTGAAGAGTTCTATTTATAAGCATGGAAAAAGCGAAACCGGGACAATCCCCTGATGTGGGACTAAACCAATACCAAAAATAGCCTAAACAAACATTAATACAAGTCCAGGAGAAATATTAACGGATCTGGGATGATCCAGACCGCCAATTGGCGGTTCCATACCGCCAATTGGTGGTCTATAAGGCCAAGATCCGTCTGCTTTTTGTGTTGGGCTTTGCTTGAAGTATTTCTTGGTCTTGGATGCATCTACTTGGTTTGTTGGAGCTCCGACCCGAATCGAATTGCCAAAATACTCCCCATGATGGTGTGGAGTTTCCTGTTTAGCTCTTAGGTCCTTCGGTCTTACGATCAGGTCCTTCTCCCTTGCATCTTAGTCCCCAGGTCTCACAATTAAGTCCTTTTTCCTACTTTTGGCTCCTTTCATGGCTCTTCTCTTCAATATGAGAACCCATGAACATGCATGATCCCTTTTTTAAGACAACCTGACCTCTTAAACTCAAAGCCAAAAATTAGATTGATTGCCATCTAGGTCATGCAACATTTGTAGACCTTACATGTATTCATCTTTTCTTTTATCCACATTATATTGTTCAATGCTTATGTTACATACATGCATCTTTCCCTACTATGTGAATGGTTAAAGCATGCTTTAGTTGTAAGGCTCATAGGGACAAGTGTGAGGTGAGTGTTTGTTTCAAGAGTTGATAGTTATGTTAATGGACATAAACCTAAATTCTCTAAAACCTATGAGATACTTAAGAAGGTAATACAAATACATTAAAAAATGGAGCTGAAATACTCAAGAAGTGGATTCACGACAACCAATGTTTTTTTTTTATTTTAACAATATACAAAAGAGGCTCCCGTTGTCCTATGCCGAAAGACAACGAGTAAGAACCCCTTAGTAGATCAATGTATCTGGAATGGGAATGTGAGACCATAGTCATTTATGGGTCCCCCTCACAAAGTGCACCAGATATCAGAAGAGGTTGATGAATTAGATGCAAAAGCTTCTAATTTGAAGGATCAACCTGAAAGAGCTCGAACCTCTAAGGAGTTTCGCAGTAATTGCGCAACAGAAGAAGAGTTCCCCCCATTTTGGTATTAAAATCATGATCATCAATCCAAACTCTCCATCTAATAGGCCAGTGTGTATGAATGAAGTCAAGAACCTCATTATGCTTGCCTAACACCAGACAAACAAAAAGTGGGTCTTTCAGCCAACATAAGGGTATTAAGGAGCTTCTGGTCCACCAAGGGTGGGTCCTTGAGGGGTGCGACATTAAGATCATGTGACTCAAGGTCCACAAGACAAAAGATAAGGCACAATCCTGTGCCAACTCAAAATCAAGCTAGTCCATGTTATTCTGAATTTGGATCGAATATCAAGAAGTTGTGAATTGAAGCCCCAAGTCTTACAGACTAACTAGATTTTTGACTTTTAAACAATGTTTTTTTGAATTTGTGGTTGTGGTGGTGGTTTGATATCAAAAGATGAATCCTCATGTTGACAAGAAAGGCCACCATCCTCACGTTAACTTAATTGTTGTGTCATCTGACTCACTTGCATTTCCAAAGTTTGCAAGGACTTCATATTGGACTTGATCATATTTTTAGGGGTTTGCATGAACGTTTGGAGGGTTTGTTCTAAGGAATCAAGTCTGTGGTCAACTAGGAGGCTCCAGTCAGAAAGTTTGAAATTTATGAGTTGGGTGTTCATGGGTTGAGGATGAATCCAATAATTGGTAGTTGGGTGTTGGTATTTGGGAGGTGGATATCGGGGTGGGCATTATGTATGATACTAAGAACTTTTGTGGTTTCACCATGAATATGTCCTCCCTGGGCTATACACGAATGCGTATGGATCATAATGAGTACTTTGTGAAAAAACATCATCATATTAGGCTTTGGGAGAAACATACGAATATTCGTCGAATACATGACCACTTAAACCACTTTGGTCATCTGACATGGTTTCTGCAACATCGATGAGCTCAAACCCACTACCACACGCACGAAAGAGGCCAAAGTTTCTTGTAATGACTCAATTTCTTCACCAACGTATGATCCAACACAACTAGATGATGATCTAGTAGTTCGTGCCTCTCTCATATCACCCCGAATCTAAAGACTGCTTAGCAACACAATTAAAATTATCCCAAACCTCTTCGGTAGTTGTATGAGGCACCCCAGTATGCATGACTTATACAAGGGAGAACTATATGTGTTCCGATAATGAAATAAATGGTCACCATGTAACTGTCCATCTCGATAATAACACTCCAAAATCGACTAAAAGTGCTCTACTTGACCCTAAAACACTAAGAGAAAGGGTGTAAAGGGGAGGAGACTAAACTATAGAAGTAGAGGAGAAGATGACTCACGTGAGAAGAGAAGAAGCCATAAGAACTACCATAGGTAGTGGAATTAGGTAGAAGCCTAAGCTAGCAAACAAGATCAAAAAACCTAAGGTTGACTATAGGTCCTTAGGCTAGACAATGCCTACCCACGACTCTCCACAGTCTCAAATGCCTCACCTCCCTCGGTCCTAGGTCACAAAGTTGAATGAGAAAGTCAAGACCTAGGGGTCCCAAAAGTCGCCATGCAACTACACAAACAACGACATTCTGGTCATGACATCGAGAATGAGATTGTCTCATAACCCTTCCTTCCAGATCCCTCCGAACCCGACATTCACCTCTCCGATCCTGACCTTCCACCGTCCACCACCAGCTGCACCTACGTTTCTTCAACCCACTAGTTTGCTCTGGCCACCTCCCGCTCCAGAGTCCGGACCAGCCCGCGAAGTTCATCGTCGTCATCCCACTTGATATATTGCACACAAGAAGTGGGCTTGTTGGTCGGTGTCTGAGTTAGACACTTCTAATTACTCCATCTTGTGGGCTTAGGAACCGATTTTCGGAATGTTTGGTTTTGGATGTTAGATTTGGTTGTGGATATTGGAGATATGGAGTGTTTAAGCTACCTTATTGAAATATATGTTAAATATGGTTTTGGGATTTTGTGTTGGGGTTCATAAATTAGCTTTCCCCCGTTTCCATATTTGTTGGACTAAACGGTTTTATGTGTTTTATGTATTTATGTTTTCAGTAAACTATTGGTTTTTGGTGATTATATGGGGATTTGGTTGGCTGATTTGCTGTAAGGAAGTTCTGGTCGTTGGAATTTCTATTGCTTTTGGTTGGGATTAGATTTAGGCGGAAGAATGAACTGCTCTTGTGTTTTTGGTGATTTGAACTCATCTCGTGTTTTTGGTGATTTTAGTTAACGTACATACATAAATTGTCATGGTTGCTAAGCAGTTTTGTTAATTAGTTGAGATGACACAAGAATCTGTGCATGGCTTAAAAATCTCATTCTTAATTCTTGATTGACCAAAAGCTATTGGTTTTTTGTTAGTTTTGGTGACTACAATTTACTTGAGCTCTTGAACTTAAACATATATATTCAATTCTTCTGCTAATGCTTTAGAATGTACAACTTTTTGTAAATACCTTTTTTTGACAAACCTTTTTTAAGAAACGATTCTATGGTGTTGAAAAAATGATTGTTTTTAGTAAAAAAATATATTTGATCAAGATTTTTGTAGAACTCCAAAAATTATATGTAAAATTTGAAGTTGGAAGCTGAAATTTGAGCCACATAATTACAACTATACTTACATTTTCGTTGTTTTATTACAAAAACAGAGGGGGTTGTTACCTCAACTTACCAGGAAGAGAGGGTGTGACAGGAGGACTGGTGCTAGTTCTTCAACAACTAATGCAGATACTTCTGAAGCAGAAACAAGATTTTGTACAACAACTCCACCCCCTATAATCACTACTTGTGGACCAATGATGGACTTAAGCTTGGCCAAGTTAGCAGTGGATGTCTCCCTTGATCCAAGTTTACTTCCATTTTTTTATTTCAGTTGTGATGCAGCCCCATATGTTTGAGAAGTTTAGGGATGGATTTGTTGTTTGTAGTTTAAATTTCGCATTGCCTGGTTTTGTAGTTGTGATGTTGGTTTCATGCTTCGTAGTTGTGATGTTGATTTCTTATTGTCGCGATGTTGGTTTCATGTTTGGTAGTTGTTTCATGTTGGTTTCATGTTTGACTATTCTACTGTGATGGTTCTATCTACATAGCTCAAATTTACCTTCTTTTGCAGGACTCCATGTTTGATAAATCTACCATAGCTTGACTCAAATTACCTAGTTTCTACAACAGTCTTTACCAATTTTGCTACTACGGTTGAGTTTATTCCTAAGTAAAAAATAAAAGTTTCAATATCTGTTACTTGCAACCTTAATTCAAATTAGAACAGCAAATCAACCACCATTTTTCTTGTGGGGTTGTGAAGAGATTGCTCTCTTAGATTCTGTTAGATCTTCCAATCAAATATTCGACGGTTATTATCCATTTATCCATCAGTGGCGGATTATCATCCACCATTCGTGGATCAGGTTGGTCTGATCCGCCGTATTTTCTCACATGAGCTTAAGTTCTCTATTTTGCACTTGCGGTGCACTCCAGGTCCACAGATTCAAGCCCGCTTGGTCTTGATTCCCCAAATACTTCTCAAGATCATGATAATGAGAGGCTTTTGCACCAGAAATGTTTTCCTTATGCTCAAGTCCCTCAGGGTTTCATCTGGGTCCTTCTTAATTGTAGATGGGACCTTGAGCATGTCAAATAGGTCCAAGATGCTTTAATAAAGTCCTTTCTTCTTGGATTTAGGTCGTTTTTGGTTTTTTATCTTCTTTATTACCCAAAACTTGAAACACATGAAACAAACACTCGACTAGCACAAAATTAGGGTAAAATACAAGACATGTAGTATGATTGCAATGTATGATACGCTACTAATCAAATACCCCCACACTTACCTTTTTCTAGTCCCAAGCAAAACAAAGAAAGAGAAAATAAAAAGGGAAATCCTAACTCATTATCATAGGAATCACGGTTGCATTTAGTACGTGCAACAAACTGTTAAAACTCATGTCGTCAAGGACGATTGGTGTCTCTTGAGTATTTTCAGCGGATATACCCACACAATCCAAACATTGTTGTATTATTCAACCTAGCAACACGACTCACTGGACCTACTTTTGTCGATCATTGGACACAGTAATCCTACGGGCCGACTTTGTATATGTACCCTGTACACGCACTTGGCCTAGGGAACCACTCGTGCAAGTTAATTAAGGTATTAAGAAGTGGAAGACATGGGAAACCTGTAAAGTCCATTAAGGTTCTTATTTGTATGACTATTTTTTTCATCTTCTTACAATATCACGTACACTGTCCCCTAAATGTCCACATAGGGCGATCCCTACCACCCGTGTAATGGGAGTTCGGTCGGTGTATCCCAAGTAAGATGACTCGAAAGCACCAGGTACTAAGTCCCCTCATACTTAATTTGCCGAGTGATAGGAGCGTGTGGGAAGAGAGAATGCCCTACTAAATTAACTTATCTATAAATGTACTAAAACACTACACTGAAGGTTTCACAACGGGAGTTTAAGGGTCCATGAGTACGACAAATTTGCTTATACTAGCAAACATAAATAGTAAAATATCATACATTGCATTCATGCTATACATCCTTTATTTTACACCTATTTTTTGCTACTCGATTTTTTTTTGATTTGTTTCTGGTTTTAGGAAATAAAGAAAAGAAAGGAAGTGAAGATGACCTAAATACAAGAAGAAATTACTGATTTCGAAACCTTCTGGACATGTTTGTAATGTTCAAGGACTGGACTGAAAATCTAAGTGTAAATAAAAAAGTCTAAGTGTAAATAAAAAATGTGGGGTACAAAAGACCCTAATGTCGTGAACCTGAAGAGTAATTCAACAATTAAAACCAAGAGGGTTCAAACCAACGGCTTTCGGTGCACCCCACGTGCTAAAATGGTACAATTAAGATGTTGGATAAATTTGGGGGCGATCCAAGCTAAATGATCCACCATTGACAGATCCATGGCGGATCTGATTGGTCAGATTACGATCAAATATCTCCAGCGAGTCGGGTTTTTAGGGTAGAGCACTCCAGAATATCTAGATCTGATTTTCAGCCGTCCAATTACTCTCAGATTAATCCAGAGATTATAATATTCTATAAATACACTTGTAACCCTTCCATTCTTCTTCTTCCTTCCTCTCCTCCTTAGGTTAGCTTTATTTCTTGTTTAGTACAGTAGGTTTTATTTCTTGTTCATTAGAGTAGGTTTTAGTTTCTTAGTTAGAAGTGTAGTGGTTTGTCATCCCCACCTCCCTCAAGACCCACTCCCGCGTCATCTCCCTCGACATCCCTCTTACCGATCCAGAGACATTAGAGTAGGTTTTAGTTTCTTAGTTTGTTCATTAGAGGAGAATAAGAGCAAACTTTGTAATCTTCATTTTCTTAATCAAGTACGTTTCATGTTATTTATGTTGTTATCTTTCATCTAATGCAATTTGTGTTCACTTGCCTTGGTTAGCTTTAGTTTTCTTTACTTGCTTATGTGTTTTTTTTGTTGTTTTCTTGGTTATGGAGATGAGTAGAGGGTAGTCATCCCCATTGGGGGTGGAAGGTGATGTGAAGTGTTGATGTGTTGTATTAGTGTCTGTGTTTAATCCTAATATTGGAACCTCACATGAATTCCATATGCATTTTGTTGGTTCCTCACTCTTGCATTTGATGTGTTAATGGTCTTAATTGATTCTTAGCACAGCTTTGGCTAGTGTGACCACTTTATGGGGAATGATGAGGTGAGGATAAGATTGGAGTGGGTAAAGAGATAAGGATGGCATGTGGGAGCATCTGCTCTTGTTGGCCTCATCTTAATTAATGTCTTGTATGTTTTAATGATAATGTTAAATCTTAATTTATGTGGAGACATAGTTGGGGTTGTGGTCATTATGGATTCCATGTTCTTTTTGTCATGAAATATATAATCATGTGATTCTCGTTGTCCACATCTTGAGTAGTGTTTTGTATGTTTTACTGATGGTGATAAATCTTAATCCATGTAGAGACACACTTAAGATTGTGGCATTATAAGATTTCCATGTTATGCATGTCATTAGAACTTAATTGTATGCAGACAAAACACACATCTACACTTTTGCATTCATTCTCCACCTCCTACGGGATTCGTTTTTTATTAGTCATTTTTTATTTACGTCGCATTCGTCCCCTAGATTAGGTACCCTCATTCTTCCTTTTCTCTCCTATTCGAGTAGGGTGGGAACAATGACATATACAACTCCTCGTGGCACAACTCATACATGTTGTGTCTTCACCGATGTCGTGCACTTGCGATTATTAAAATGATGAATCAAGTTTTTGGCACCATTGTGAGGGAGTTGGTCGTAGTCGTTGTAGTTTCCACCATTTCAATGGTGTTTCTTACATTTTCTTGTAGTTTTGTTACTGAACAAGGGACTAAGTGGACAGGGAACTACACTATCGCAACGGAACATCCAGGAGTAGTTTGGGGACCCAAATCCCTAAACCATCCTCCAGTGGCAGATTTTGTGAGGTGTTTGCATTTTGTGTTTCCTTGGTAGCTTCCTCTTGCTATGCCTAGTTGATATTTACCACTATTCACTTCATATATGCTCTGTGTTGATGCCAAAAATTAACTTAACATGCATATTCCCCTCTTTAAGACAACATGGACATTAAAACTCAATGCCTACGTGGAGTTGTCCCATTGAAAGATAAGGTGGTGGATTTCATCACCACTTCCTTCACCCCAAAAATCACACTAATCAAAAAGCCTTAATATAAAATCAAGTAAACATTGACGACTAGGATTTCGGCGTACTTAGGAGACAATGCCATTCTCGACATCATGGCCTGAACGTTGTCGTTTACTTAGTTGCATTGAGACTTTGGGACCTCCGCGTCTTGACTTTCTCAAGATAGATTTGGACTCTTTCTTAGCCTATCAACACCAAACCCAAAAGTTTCCCAAATTTTGACTTGAGTCTCACAGTAGACCTCTGACATGATTGCTTAGAAAAACCCTCCAAATGTGCAAGGAAACCACTCAAAATTTAATGAAGTCCAACTTGAATTCCTTGCAAACTCTGGAAATGCAAGTGAGTCAGATGGCACAACAATTAAGTGAAAATGCGGAGGGTGACCTTTCTTGTGAACATGAGGATTCATCTTTTGATATCGAACTACCACCACATCCAAAAATTCAGAGCAAAATCTTTCAGTCAATGTAAGACCCACTCTCCTGATTTTATAATAAAGTCCATCCTCATATTCGTGCTTGTGTGTTTTATGTTTATTGTATGCTTGTTTTGTTGCATGTTTATATTTTGTTTTGCGGAAGTTTCCTTTCTCGAGAAAGTTTCACTTTTTGTCAAACAGGTGTGGCTCATCGGGGAAGGTGTGAAACTAGACTCGATCGATCTAGTTGGGGTGCGTGTGGCTTAGGAATTGTACTATCTTGGCCACTTGGACTTGTGCGTGGGAGGATGGGTTGGGTCAGCTTGGTGAGGTGGCGCCTAGTCATGAAGTGCAAATATTTGAATTTGCATGAATTTTGCAAGGGAAAATGATTTGTTGATGCGGTGCGTCCCAGAGGCCGTCTGACGTGGTCAATCCAGTCAGCAAAAATCATTTTCCAATTTTTTATTATCAAAGATTAATTGAATCACATATTATTTATTTATTTTGTGTCAGATCACGTGCATGCTAAACTATGCGACCTTTGGTTTCCACTATACATATCTCCTCAAAACCTTCCAATATCCCCCAAAACCTTCCATTCTCTATCATTTTCTCCTATGCAAAGACCCGTTGCGACCTTTGACAAGGTGTCAACGGAGAGGTCGAGGAGACAGGGTGGAAGGCGAGATCGGTAAGAGGGATGTCGAGGGAGATGACGTGGGAGTGGGTCTTGAGGGAGGTGGGGATGCTGACGAAGTTGGTTAGAACGCCGTGGTGAAGTTGGTCGGCGAGGAGGAGGAGGAGGAGGAAGTGGTCAGCGTTGGAGCCTGTCCCATGGCGACGAGGAGGAATGTGATTCTTTGTAGCTGATTTGAGTTTTTTGTGTGATGTTTTTAGGGAAAGTTTTGTTTTTTGTGGCTGACTTGAAGTTTTTGGTTTTGTTCTGTGATAGATCGGTCTTGGGTTTTTGGAAGTATGGTTCTTTGTATCTGATTTGGGTTTTTTGGGGAAAAGTTTCGTTCTTTGTGGCTAGGCTGATTTGAAGTTTTTGGTTTTTTCTGTGATGGATTGATCTTGGTATTTTGATGTTATTTTAGAAAGTTGTTTTGGTCTTTTGTGTGGTGTTGTTGGGGAAAGTTTGGTTCTTTGTAGCTAAGTTGAGGTGTTGTGGAGATTTTGGGTTGTTGGTGTTTGTCTTGAAAGTTTGGTTCTTTTTCTTTGATTTCGGTTTGTGGTGTTCTTGTCTAAAGCTGGTTTGTCTTTGATATTAGTTTTTTGGAGGTTTCTGATTTGTTTTCACGGAATTGGGATTGATTTCGTGTTCTTGTTTGCTAATTTCAACTTGGGTTGTTAAAAAGGACAAACCCATATGATAAAAAAGACAAACATAGGTGATAAAAATGACAAACTCATACTTAAAAAGGACAAACCACTACTTAAAAAGGATAAAACCTCAACATAAAAAGGACAATCGACCAATATAAGAAGAACCAACCCAACTGTTAGAAAAGACAAAACCATACTTAAACGGACAAACCTACGCCAAAAAGGACAAAAGCATATTTAAAAAGTACAAACTAGTACTTAAAAAGGATAAACCCTCACATAAAATGGACAACCCATCAATATAAGAAGGACCGACCCAACTGTTAAAAAGCACAAAACCGAACTTAAAAAGGACAAACCCATATGTTAAAAAGGACAAAAGTAGATGTTAAAAAGGACAAACTTGTATGTTTAAAAGGGGCAAAACGCATGTTGTAAGGTTTCTTCGTTTTAAATGAACTCCTTGTTGGCTTTTTGGCCTTAATCTATGTTTTGATGACTAAATCAACCTAATCATAATTGTAATCATGTTGAGTAAAACACATGTGTCATTGCATATATATTGCTTTGTGCTAACCTGTACAGGTGATCAAGACTCAAGGAAGAAAGGAAATCAAGTCAAGACATGTAATCAAGATCAATTGAAGACATGTATTTTGTATTTCTTTGAGTCTTAGGAACATGTCTAAATTGAGCCTACTTGAGCTAAAATCAACTTAAACACACACTAGGTTCCTTATAGAAGTCACACGATATTTCATAACATTTGGACTTCAATAGATCACCCAAACTGGAACCGGAAAACACTTAACCTAACCTGAACTATCTGGACCAAATCAGTCGACTGGAACGAGTACTTCGTTCGACCGATTGGGTTGTTATTTTTGTTACGGGATTTAGTGTTAAGATCGGTCGACCGTTTACACCTTTCTATTCGACCGATCACACGTGTCACATGACCGTTTGTTTTGTCGTTTTTCTACAACGGTCGGATTTCCCAAAACCCCAAACATACCAAACATCCAGTCGACCGAAACATTCCTAACGGTCGACCGATCAAACACATCTTGGTCGCCTTAAACTCTTTGGACTTATTCGATCGAACGTTTCTCAACCTTCGGTCGACCGAAACTCAATTCTTCCCAAAACCCAGAAGTGCCTGCACTTTTTGGTCGAACCAACCACTTGCCTAGTTCAACCGATCCTACCTACTCATTCCAAAAACCCTAGAACGGTCGACCAATCCCCTGAGCCCATTCGACCATTCCCTTAAGTGCTCTTAAGTCATAGCCATAATTTGACCAACCGGTCGACCGGTATACCTGATTCGGTCGACCGATTTTAAGCAGAATTGGGTCCTGCAGATTTCTGGTTAGTGTATCTTACACAATCGTTACCCATTTCATCCCCAACGGCTATATTCTCTCTAACGCTTATAAATAGAGTTGTAAAACACATTTTAACACAACTCTCCCACACATATTTGCCTCCTACATTAGAGAGATCATTCCAAACACTCCAAGCCTCAATTTCCACACTTAAGAACAATTCTTATCTTTCTCAAGTGTGCTCAAGTTTAGAGAGTGATTGTCCCACTCAAGTTTGTTGCTGTCAAAGCCAAGTAATGGTTTCGGTGAAAGCCCGAAGCATCCCTCTCGGATTGTGAGAGGAGGAGCCAAGCTCGGCGAGGGTTGTTCGTGAGCTTGAAGATTGTAAAGGCGTTCTCTCCCAGCCCGGAACGGGGAGTGGTTAGTGAAGTCGTTAGCGGAGCTCGAAGTGTCGAGCGGAGCTTGCAAGAGAGGACGTAGGCGGGTTGCCGAAACTTTGTAAAAATCCCCCGTGTCCATTGTGGTTTGCTTTACTTACTTGTTTATTTTATATTCCGCTGTGTCACATCATTGATTGTTAAAGAAGTAGGTAATTAGGATTAATAGTGATTTGAATTAGAGACCCTCACGATCCAACATTTGATGTCAAAGGCTTGTGAGCTAAATCACATACTTAATCGTATTTTTAGCATGCCTTCTACATCATCTAATCACATAGAATGATTATGCACTACTAGACCTCCTTTACTTAATGGGTCTAACTATGATTATTGGAAAAATAGGATGAAAATTTTTCTAATTTCAAATGACCTTAAATATTGGATGTTTCTTCAACATCCCTACACACCCCCAAATGAAGATGAATTAGATTCACTCACGAGGCCCCAAATGAAAGAATTTGAGATGAACTCAAAAATAATGAATATTCTATATTGTGGGCTAAATGAGGGTGAATACAATAGAATTAGGGGTTCTGAAAGTGCATATGAAATATGGCATAGATTGCAAATGGATCATGAGGGGGATAGAAAAACTAAGGAAACCCGCATTAGTCTCCTCATGCATAAATATGAAATATTTTCTATGCAAATCAGTGAGAACAAAACCGGAATGAACACTCGCTTCACCGATATTAACATCGATTGGGAAGATAAAGTCTTCGCGATTGAAGAGGCACATGATCTTTCCAAATTAAAGATGGAGGAACTCGTTGGAAACTTGATGGCATATGAACTTCAAATCAACCTTCGAAAGGAGAAGGAAGCTTCAAAGAACAAACCCTTCTTGTCTTTACATGCAAATATTGATCAACCATGGAGGAGCATAGAAGATGAGGACATTGAAGTCCTAGCCAAAGACTTCTTCAAATACCTCAAGAAGGATAGGGGAGAAAAGAACGAAAGAAGAGGTAGAAGAAGTGAGAAAAGAGAAAAAGAAAAGGAGGAGAGCGAAAATGAGAGAAGAGAAAGGGAGAAGAAAAAGGAGAGAAGGGAGAGGAGAAGAGAAAAGGAGAAGAGCAAGAGAAGAGAAAGGAAGGAGGAAGCACACAAGGCTACATGGGATGATTCATCATCATCATCATCGTCTTCCTTGCAAAGTAGAAGAGAGGTGGGTCACTCATGCTTCATGGCTATTGAAGATGATCAAAGTGAGGTAGAATCTAACTCTTGTTCTAGTAATTCATGCTCAACTATGTCATATTATAGTGATAGCTCACATTCTAGTGTTAATGAAGAAACCTATACACATGTTGAGCTTCAAAATGCATTCCATGACTTACTTAAACAATATGAGATCATTTGTGAAAATAACAAAAATGCTAGAAAGCTAATCAAAGATCTCCAAAGTCAAATTGAAACATGCATGAATGAGAAAAATGAGGTGCTTAATAGACTTCAAAATAATGCATCAACTCTTGATATGTTAAAAGCAACACTTATAGATGTTGAACAATTAGATCTTCATGCTTGCAATGTGCAATTAAGAAAAATCTAGAAAAGTTCACAAATGGAACTAAGATGTTTAATATACTATTAGGAAGGCAAAGGCAATCTTTAGAAAAACATGGGTTAGGATACAATGCAAATTTGAAAAACCATGTATATCATACAACTTTAAATGGAAAGCACTTAGTTGTAAAGCATAGTTCCTCAAGTGTGTGGGCTCCTAAAACCAAATTGGTTTTGATTCCCAAAGCTAACATTCAAGGACCCAACGTTGTTTGGGTACCAAAATCTATACTTGTAGGTGCTTGAGGAAGAAATCGTTGGTGACCGGGGGAACTTAAGAGTCGAATTTAAAGCCGGTTGCATCACCGAATGAAGGATAGAACCAAGTCAAGCTTGAAATTGGTATAATTTTCTTATCCTCTAAATTTTTGAATAAATTGGTTCTAGTCTAGGTTTTAATTTGCTTAATTGACATATCATATATTCATTCATTGCAAATCTTAAATTTTAATCACATCCATAGTTTTAGAGTCAAATGTTTTCTAAATGGTTGTCAAAAGGGGAAATGTAAATATCACATGCTATATTGTAATATTTGCTTGATGTTAATAGGGGGAAATAAAAAATAACTTAATTGAAAAATCATATTAACATTGATAGGGGGAGCTTAATGAATATCATTTTCTTAGTGTAATGAAGTGCACAATTTAGGGGGAGCAACTTCATTATAAGATATCCACATTGAACTTATATCGTATAATTTTTTGAGGGATGTCAAAGGGGGAGAGATAATTAAGGGGGAAACTTGGAATTTGATTTAAATTGAACAAAAACTATGCATATCCATAGGGGGAGCATTTATATGCATAGTTTACATTTAAAAATTCCATGTATTAAGATATAGGTTGTCATCATCAAAACCCAGAAGTGCTTGGACTTTTTCGGTCGAACCAACCACTTGCCTAGTTCGACCGATCCTACCTACTGAGACCAAAAACCTTATAACGGTCGACCAATCCCCAAAGTCCGTTCGACTGTTCACTTAAGTGAACTTAAGTCATAGCCATAATTTGACCAACCGGTCGACCAGTATAGCCGATTCGTTCGACCGATTTTAAGCAGAATTGTGTCCTGCAGATTTCTGGTTAGTGTATCTCACACAATCTTTACCCATTTGATCCCCAACGGCTATATTCTCTTTAATGCCTAAATAGAGTTGTAAAACACATTTTAACAGAACTCTCCCACACATATTTGCCTCCTACATTAGAGAGATCATTCCAAACACTCCAAGCCTCAATTTCCACACTTAAGATCAATTCTTATCTTTCTCAAGTGTGCTCAAGTTTAGAGAGTGATTGTCCCACTCAAGTTTGTTGTTGTCAAAGCCAAGTAATGGTTTCGGTGAAAGCCCGAAGCATCCCTCTCAGATTGTGAGAGGAGGAGCGAACCTCGGCGAGGGTTGTTCGCGAGCTTGAAGATTGTAAAGGCATTCTCTCCCGGCCCGGAACGGGGAGTGGTTAGTGAAGTCGTGAGCGGAGATCGAAGTGTCAAGTAAGGCTTCCAAGAGAAGACGTAGGCGGGTGGCCGAACCTCTGTAAAAACCCCCCGTGTCGATTGTGGTTTGCTTTACGTACTTGTTTATTTCAAATTCCGATGTGCACATCTTTGATAGTTAAACAAGTAGGTAATTAGGATTAATAGTGATTAGAATTAGAGACCCTCACGATCAAACACTCTTCATTTTACATTTGTTTCCCAAGGTTGCATGGGGAAACCAAACATTGCATTAGGAAAGTAATGTTGCATTGGGAAACTAAAGGTTGCATGTCAAACAAACATATTATTTAATTAATTTCAGAAAGAAAAGACATTTGACTTTTGCTGATTGTACTGCTGACAGGACTGACTACGTCAGGTCTGTCCAAGACACCACGTCCGTGTATAACGACCCTTTCGCAAGAGGATCATGAGAGTTTTTGTTCCAATCGAGTGCAATATTGTGTGTGCGGTTTTAGAATGTTTTGTGCGTGTATATTTAGAGCACCAAAAACCCTAACTGCCTATTTCTTACTCTTCCACTCTTCCTCAAGCAAAACACAACATTTCCCCCTCTCACCTCCGGTAACCAGCATATCTCAGGCCTTCTTTCTAGTGAATTATCAGAAGACAAGGCAGCCTTGTAGAAGAGACAAACAAGGAGGCAGCCTGCCTTGTTCTAGCAAACTCTGGGGCATATGCCTCGGGCTAAAAAGGAGGATAATAAGTGGGGATGTTGGATGGAGGATCATCCGACACCAATGGGGCAGTCCGGTCATGCATCTACGGCATACAAGTGTGTTGCAAACTCAGCCTGGTTGGGTTGGTGTTGCGTGAGCCCTGGGTTGTTGTGGCTGGCTGGGGATGTACTCCCGTTCATCTCTACTTTAAGCACACGCTTTCCAGGTGGTTTGAGGAGAGAAACCAGGGAGGTTGTGTGTAAGACCCACTCTCTTACTACTTTAATTTAGTCCTTTTCATCTCTTATTGTTGATTATAAGTTATATTATGTTGTTGGGGTGATGTGTTTATTGTTGTCTCCGGAAGGTTTCCATTTTGGGGATAGTTTCCTTTTCGGGAATGGTTTCTCTTCGGAGAAAATCCCTCTTCGAGGGAAGTTTCCTCTTTGAGGAAAAATTTCCTTTTTGGGAGAAGTTTTTCTTTCAGGGAAAAGTTTCCTTTTGGGTCGAGTGGGTGTGGCACGTCGGGTGCATGCGCAACTAGACTTTATTGATTTGGCTATGGTTGTAGGTGGCATTGAATTTCTTTTTTCCATGCCATGTGGGCTGCTGTGTGAGACTTGGCAAGTAAGCATGTGAGGTGGCACCACGTCAGCAATCTAGGATGAAATTAGCATGGAAAAAGGAAGGAAGGATCATGAGAGATTTTGGTGCATATGTTGGTGTTGCATTTTGTAAGTTGTTACTTGGACTTGATTTTCGCTTGGCCACATGAGCTAATTTAGTGGGAGATATGGCTGAGTGGGCTGGGGAAGGATGACATGGCATCCTAGTCAACAAAGGGAGTTTGAATTGTGCAAGCATTGGAAGGTTAATGAATTTGTCAAGTAATTGAAGGAGAATAATGTGCAGTCTATTATTTCTTCTTTCATTGTTGCTGAAAACAAAAACCTCTCCAGCCCTAGCCGTCCCCTACCTTCTCTTCCTTTCTCCCCATGACACCACACCCATCCTCCTTCATCTCCTCTGGCATGCTGGTGGCTGGACTTTCAGGCAAAGCTAACAACTCCGGACCTTGAGAGCAAGTGGTCTAGCCTGGAGCTAGGAGACGGATCTCGACAGCAACCTTCCGGCGATATACGGCCATCTTCTCCAATAACCTTAGGTATGCCTTACTCCCTGGAGGAGTTTACAGAGAGGGGATGTTGGCTGGAGGCCGGCCAGCACCATTGTGGTTGGTGGTGCAATCGGTTGCACCTCCAAACAATTTTCCTACCAAACGCGCGCATGGTTTGGTGCGTTTGGTGGCCGGCTGTTGGTGCAGCCTGGCATGCCGAAGCTCCGGCGAACTCTGGTGGGGCCCAACCTACTCTGGTCAGGCACCTCAGGGCGGTGGTGGTGACCTTCGTTGGGGACTAGAGTGGCTGGAGCACTCGGTTTCTTCCCTAGGGTTTTCCTTGCACGTGTTGGAGCATTACTCCTGGACAGCCGGCTGGTGCGGTTGGATTATAGTGCTGGATAATCTCTGGACGTGTGGAGAGGAAGTTAGGGATGGCGGTGGTGGGGTGTGCATTAGGAGATCAGTGCTCTGTGGTAACTTGCGTGGCTTACCTAGTGCGGGTTGGCTGTGCGAGTGTCCTGTTGGGATGTGGGCTGACCCGATCAACGTACACCTCCATAGCCCCGTCCTACACACTCTGAGATGTCGAGTAGAAGGCCAGGAAGGGCTGTGGGAGGACCTGGGGTCGGTGAATGTAGATGCTGATTGCTGTGGTTCTATTGATTTGTCTTTTGGTGCACTTTTGGATGCATGTCGGTTGTTGAATTATGCTTGTGTTTGCTGTGGCATGTTTATGCTTGAATGTCTATTAAGGTATGCTGTTGAGGGATTTATGCACCATGTTTATTCTTGATATTCAGATACATATATATTGCATGTGAATATAACCATATTATTGTTGCAATGCAAATCGGTAAATGCTATGTACGTTGTTATATCGGTTCATCATCTCGTGCATGTTTAATAATTGTATGGATGGACCTTCAATCTATATATTGGATATGCATAGCCTGATCTTACTCATTTACGGAATATATATGTATATATATATGTATATATATGTATGTATGTACATGCATGAATCTGATTTTGTTCTTGCTTATCAACTAGAGTATCACGTTCCATAGCTCTTGCAGCATCAAACTCTCTATATCTGTGTGGATTGTTGTACAAGTATGTTTAGCTAGTACGATCTTGTTATTGTTTCATGATTCATTTGCTGTATAGATACATCATGTATATGTATATTTAGCTAGTGGGATCTTGTTATGATTTAATGTTTATTTGTTGTCTAGACACACAATGTACACGTACACGTACACTTAGCTGCTGGGATCATGTTATCATTCCATGGATTATTGCTTTTTTGATACATCATGTTCATGTATAGTTACATACTGAAATTATACGATTATCTCATGATTAGTTGCTGATAAGATGTACCACATGTATGCATTATTAGTTGCTGATTTTGACACGACCTTCATGGTTAGTTGCTGTCAATATATCATATGCTTATGTAGGATTAGTGCTGGATTTTACATTACCTTCATGTTTAGTTGCTGTCAATATATCATATGCTCACGTAGGATTAGTGGCTGGATTTTTACATGATCTTCATGTTTAGTTCCTGTCAATATGCCATATGCTCATGTATGAATAGTTGCTGGATTTTACATGATATTCATGTTTAGTTTGCTACCAATATATCATATGCTCATGTAATATTAATTTCTGAATTTATGTGATCTTCATGACTAATTGCGGTCAATATGTTATAGACTCATGTATTATCAATGGGCTGGAACATGCATGTGTGTCCTTGTGTAGTTTATATTCCATGATTTGTGCATCTTATGAATGTTCTTGATTTGTTGCTTGATTCTTGTATATGCCTGATGAACGTATGATTAGATCTGAATGTGTAGTTCATGTGCACAACCTAATCTCAAGTATTTATAGAGATGTACATGAATATGATTTGCTCCTTGTATGAGAGTTATTGTCGTACAATACGTGTCTATTGACTAGAGTTGCATGACCGTAGTTTCTTGTTGCATGTTTGTTTCTCTACGTTTCATGCCTACCATTGCTTGGGAACTACATAAGTATGTTGTTGTTGTTGCGGATCTTATGAGAGTAGGAATATCTATGTATGTATGCATGTTATGTATCCAATTTTGCCTCCACATGAAATAAGATAAAGCATTATCATTAAAACATAGAAGACAATAATTGATATGAGGTGGATATAAACACATGCATAATGAGCAAACCCCACTATGTCTCCACATGAAATAAGATTTAACACAATCATTAAGACATACAAGTCATTAATAAGGAAGAGGCCAACATGAGGACATGCATGCACATGTCTTCTTGCACTCCATCCTTATCCTCACATCATCATTCCCCATAATAGAGACCCACTAATCTAAGCATGTGCTCAACATCACTCAAGAGCATTAGCACATCAATCATAAGAGTGAAAATCTCATTAGATGGTTATGGAACTCACGTGAGGTTCAAAGGTTACGATTAAAACACACATAATACATCACATAATCGCATCACCTTCTTCTCCAACCCCAATGGGGATGGACTACTCCCTACTCATCTCTAAACTAATGAAAAATAAAAACAACCCAACACCATAATGAGAAATTCAAAAAAGTAGATTAGGCAAACAACAAACATGAAAGAAATTGCACTAAATAGAAAACATCAATGTAATGAACAAGAACACTAGATTGAAATGAAAGCTTACAAAGTTTTCTCCTTCTTCTCCTCTTACACTAATGGGCAACAAAATAAACCTAAACTAATGGAGGAAGCAAGAAGAAGAGGAGGAGAGGAGAAATACAATTTTATATATAGACTAATACATGGTTTGGATTAGTCTAGAAGTAATCGGACGGCTCTAAATCAAATCTAAAAGTTCTGAAATGTTCTGACCAAATAACCCAACCCGCTGCCAAAATCCGAAAGTAACAAAGCAAAGTGATCCGCCAGTAGTAGATACAAATCCGTTAGTGGTGGATCCGAATGCTATGATGTAAGAACCCAAACCTTTTACCGAAATTAATAAAGTTTTGGAAGATATTTTGATGGTATTTATCCTTTGGCTTGGAGAGAGATGACGTGTTGGATGATTAGAAGATGAGGCGGTGGCTGTGGAATGAGGTGTTAGAAGATGATTGGAGGATACGAAGGTGAGAGTAAAAAGTAAGTACATATATGTGTAAGTTGATGTTTACCAGGAGAAGTTCGTCACTTAAACCGTGAAAGAAGAGAGAGGTGAGAGGTAAAAAATGTGATTATATATATAAGGAGATGGAGGATAAACGTGATAAAGGTTTTGATGAATTGTGAAGTCTGAGTGAGAAAGAGAAGGTTGAGAGAAGAAAATTGATGAAGTTGGATGTGACTTGTGGAATATGTGATTGCGAGACAGGCAAGTACTGATTCGTTATTCTTCAGTTTCATTTCATGTCTGTCTCTCTTGATGTTCGTAGTTGCATGCATGCTTAATATCGATATTGAACTTAGTGATATGCGTATGGTTGTATGGTGTGTTTCGGTCGACATGTCTTGTGGCTGTGTGTATGTTTCTGACAGAGCAACTGAGGAAAGAGCTGCCTAGCGGACAGTGTGGGGCCACCCGAGAGAGGAAAGGGCTGCTTGTCGTTAGTGTGGAGCTACCAGGTGTGCGTCTGACTGATTGATAGATTTCAGAAGCACAGGATGTGGTCGGATCCGAATGGGGGTTCCAGATTGTTATGCATGCATATTATTTGTGATGCATATCTCTTGATTGTGTTTTTTGACTGAATGTCATATTATGTATTATTTTTCACATGATTATGATTCTGATTGATTGACAGTTGGAACTTGCGGGTTGTCGAGCTCACAAATTATTAATTATATTTTTCAGATTAATTATATCCCGTCGGTACACGAGGGACACGTCGACCAGATTCTTGCAGTTATCGTTTTGCTTCTGCATTATTTTATGATGTAATCCCTTTCAAACTCCAAGTAATGTCTTCATATTATTTTCATATACGGATACTGTTCCATTTCAGTGTATGTCCCATTTTAGTGTATCCGTGTATGTTTTATTCAGTACATCGTTTAAGTGTCGTCTTTTATTGTAACTCCTTCGGTTGTCGTGGATGACTATGATCTCGACAGTTCGCTTGGTTTCCCCAGCGTGCGTACCCGTGAGATTGGGGGCGTTACAACGTGGTATCAGAGCCGGTCATTCCCAAAAGTATATAGAATCCGAAGACTCTCCATGAGGGCAACAAACCCAAACCCTGTCGGTTAATTCTTTGTTGTTAGAATTGTATTCTAGTTAGTATTAGGTCATTCTTGCATGTAGGGCAGCTAGACGTGTGTTCTCCATTTGAGCTGAGGACGCTGAGCAGCTGAGCGACATCAAAGGTAAAATGGTTGTTTCTGGTCTCGTTGCGATGACCTTTTGATTGTGACGCTACACATTCCTTCATCTCGAAGGCGTTCACACCCATAATGGATAGGACGCCGTGGAGCTCACTTTCTATTTGGAAGTCAGTTCGCTTGTTGGTAACATTCTTGCTATGTGGGTGTATCTTCCGAGAGTGTCTGTGGTGCTGGAAGATCAGGACTTTTTGGCTGACCTCGTGGTGTTGCCAATGTCCGATTTTAATGTTATTCTCGGAATGGATTTGCTTTCTGTCCACAATGTGTGTGTTCACTGTCGGGACAAGAGAGTAGTGATCTCCAGACCGAAGGGACATCCGTTAGTGGTCAAGAGACGTCAGAGGCAGGGACGGTTGCGTGGTGGTCTCTACACGGAAGGCTCATTGATTGCTAGAGAAGGGTTGCTACACGTTCCCGCCCAGTGTGGTGTCGAGTGAGAAGCCTACTAAAGCTTTGAAGGAAATTGTCCACCCTGCGAGATCGAGGTCTCCAAGATCTGTTGTGGGGAATGACACCTATCTCCAAAGCACTGTATCACATGGCTCCAAAAGAGTTGGTAGAATTGAAGGATCACTAGCAATAGTTGTTAGATAAAGGTTTCATCAGGCCTAGTGTTTAACCTTGGGGAGCACCAGTACTCTGAGCGAAGAAGAATGATGGTTCGGTGTCGATGTATATCGACTACAGTATGTTGAACAAGGTCACGATCATGAATCAGTACCCCCGACCAAGGATTAATGATTTATTCGACGAGTTGTAGACGGCTAAGGTGTTCTCAAGATTGATTTGAGGCCTGGGCTGAGGATCAAGGATGAGGATATTCTCAAGATGACATTCAAGATGCGTTGTCGTCACTTCGAATTTTTGGTTATGCCATTCGGATTGACCAAGGCACCTACAACATTCATGGATCTTATTAACCGTACGTTCAAGTTTTTTCGGGACCAGTTCGTGATCGTGGTCATGAACGCCATCCTGATATATTCTCTGGATAGAGAGAAGAATGAGGAGCATCTGAGGATGATGTTGGGAATTCTGAGGAAGTTATTCACGAAGTTCTTGAAGTGCGAATTCTAGTTGGAGTAGGTGGCTTTCCTTGGGCATATTGTGTCGAGGGATGGAATCAGGGTGGATCCTGCTGAGGTAGAGGTTGTCTTGGACTGGAAGGTGCCAACCAATGTGTCGGAGATTAGGAGTTTTGTAGGATTCCTGGGTTATTATCGAGGATTCATCCCGAATTTCTCCAAAATTGTCGCACCATTGACAACACTGACAAGGAAGGGAGTGAAGTTCAAGTGCTCGAGGAAGTGCGAAGTGGGCTTCCAGGAGCTGAAGAAGAGTCTGAATTCATCACCTCAGTTGATACTTCCGAGTAGATCTTGAGGCTTTGTGATCTACAATGACATGTCGGGGACAAGCTTGGGTTGTGTGCTCAGGTAGCATGACAAGTTGGTGGCGTATGCTTTGAAGCAGTGTCGATGGCTGGAGTTCATCAAGGATTATGACATCACCATATTGTATCATCCGGAGAAGGCAAATTCCATGGCAGATGCTCTTAGCAGGAAGTTTGATGGTTTGGTTGCACACATGAGGGTTCAGGGGTGGAAGTTGTTGGAGGATCTAGCTGATTGGTGTCCCTTCATTGATGAGCCGGGTTGAGTGTGGTTGTCTAGCTTGCGAGTTGAGTCGACGATCGTCCAGAGGATTGTAAAGAAGTAGAGAGAGGATTTTGAGTCAAGTTAGTTGCTTCCATTAATGGCTGAGGAAAAGGGGTCTGAGTTCCAGATTGTAGTGGATGGAGGTCTGAGATATTGGAATCGGCTGTGGGTTTTGAATGTGGAAGGGCGGAGGCAGGAGATCTTGGACGAAGCTCATGGCTCGAGGTACATGGTTCATCCGGGGAGCCCGAAGATATACAAGGGCCTACAGTGGAGATTTTGGTGGAAGGGGATGAAGCGAGACATTGTTGAGTTTGTATCCAGGTGTTTGGTCTACAAGCAAGTTAAGATTGAGCATCAGTGTCCAGCAAGCGTGATGCAGAGGATTGAACTTCCAGTGTGGAAGTGGGAGGGTTTGACGAGGACTTTGTCATGGGTTTGACGAGGACATGTCATTCGCATGATGTTATCTGGGTGATCGAGGATCATCTGACGAAGTCAGCTCATTTTCTTGCGACTCGGGTGACTGCATCCTTGGAGAGTTTGACGAAGCTCTACATCGCGGAGATAGTCAGGCTGCATGGATTTTTGGTGTCTATCATTTCGGATCGAAACCCCCAATTCACTTAGAGGTTTTGGGAGAGCTTGTGTAAGGCATTCAAGACAAAATTGAAGTTCAGCACGACATTCCACCCATAGACTGATGAACAGGCAAAGATGACAATTCAAAATTTGGAGGAAATACAGTTACCCAAACTTTAGCGTTGGAAACGAAGACCTAGGAACAGGAAAAAACCCCGGAAGCCTGAAATGGCCGTTTGATGCAGATAAAAAGAAAGCATGAACCACATGGAAAAGGTAGAAAAATTCTTTTGGGATAACCTTGAGAATGATGAATTACAGGTTAATGACGACAATTATGAAATCCTTAACCAAGCCATAAGACTTATGGATCTTGACGATGACAACATCGCCAACAGAGAAATAGAATCAGATCCAACCCTGTTACGACTATTTGGAATCCAAGATTCTATTGAGACCATAAACATTATTGAGGAAAGCAACTCTGAACCAGTTACTCCTACGAATGAGAATCTTACAGAATATGAATCTGATTATTCTGACCGACCTAGGGAAAACTTTAGAATGGATAGGCAAGAATTTCCCGAAGAAAAACCAGAATCGTCTGGTCAAGGAGGTAACCAAAGGAAAAGAAAAGGTAATTTCTTTCCCTTCAATGATGGTAAAAATACAACCAGTATCTTTGGAAGCAATATCCTAGACATTGACTGTAAACCCAATAGAAAAGAGCTAATTGATAAATGGGCTCAGGAAATCAGTTTGATCATTCAAACTAATAAAGAAGCTTATGATGATCCTAAGACTGTATTACTCTTAGTCGAACATAAGACTACTGGTATCATGAATAATTTCATTAAGAATACCAATTGGACACCCAGATTAAGTTCAACTGACACCTTTGAAGATGTTATAAATGCACTTTACACCATCTTTTTAGGAATCGATCTCTGTGGAGATAAAGAAAGAGAACAGGAAAAAATTAGGAACAAGGCAGTACACCGCCTTACTAATATGACCCTGTGCGACATATGTTTTCTCGATGATTTCTTTTGTGATTACGAGAAAAACTTATATGTCTTAAAAGACCAAACTCTTTATAAGAAGTACATCCTTGATTACCTCTTAAAAATCCCCATCGTAGGAGAAAAAGCTTACAATAGATTTATAGTAGAATCTTCAGCCACCGCAGAGTTTAGTTTAGGCTTTGCACAACGATTAGTCAAAGAAGAAATCTCACAAGTTTGTGACTTGGCTAGAAAACAACGTAGACTTAAAAAGTTCAACAAGAATTATTGCAAGTCTATACAAGAACCATCCTTAGAGTATGGCTGTAAACCAACCAAAAGGAAGGTTAGAAAACAAAAGCAAAAATATGCTTCTAAATATAGGTTTAAAAAGAAAAGAAAACCTTTTAAACCTGGAAAATTTGTTAGGAAAAAACATGATACTAACAAACAAAAATTTTGTCCAAAAGGCAAAAAGAATTGTAGATGTTGGGTCTGCAACGAAGAAGGACACTATGCCAACGAGTGTCCTAATAGGAAAAAACATGAGTATAAAACAAATATGCTCGAACAGGTTTACTCATTAGGATTCATTCCTATTGAAGACCCTTATGAAGATACACTAGATGTAAGTCTTATTTCCATAAGCCATATCAAGTCAGTCAGACTACACTTAAAACGTAATGAACTTTAAGTGTCCGACACCACATCGTTCCTACATTGGTATCAGAGCTATGTTTGTTTAAATGAATAATTTAAAAAACAAAGAACATCCTGAAGAAACTCTTGATGAAAATAATTTTGAAATCGAATTTTCTGAAAATGAAAAAGGATCTTCAAGCAGCTTTTTAATAAAGCAAGAAACTCTTTCAAAAATTAGGAAATCAAAACTTGATTTAAAGAAAGAAAAAATCTTTAACATACCGATGCGGATCCCTATGTTAAATATTCTGAAAAAGAAAAATAATGTCTTTTACTATGTCACCACAAAGGAAGTGCATGTAGATATCAAAGACACCAAAGGTTGTGTTTTCTTACCCCTTATTACTAAGGAAGAAGTTAGCAAAAACCTACAGAAAATTGACCCTAAGATAAGATCCACAATTAGTGTAGTTCACTTAGGAGCCATAAAAATCCTTTTGAAATCTGAATTTCAAGAAGGAATTGATTCACCTATTAAGATGGCCTTAATAGACAACAGAATCAACGATCGAAGAGATTGTATTTTAGGTGCAGCTAGAGAAAATTTAGCTTACCAAAAATTCATGTTTTCAGTTTATCCTAAATTCGGGTTTAGTATAAATACTAAGAATTTAGATCAAGTACTCTCGTTCGTTCACCAATTCGAAAGAGAAAAATTAATGAATTTTGGAGACAAAGTCTTTAGTATAACCTACCTTGTAGCTTATGCTTTGACCAATAGTCATCATAGTATTGACTATAAGAAATCTGAGTATATCGAGTTAGAAGACGTATTCTCAGAAATAGGATCAATAGAAGAAAAACAATTTTCTGATATTAGTCCGTTAGATAATTCTTGGGCAATTGATATTGCTAAGAATAAACCATTCTTAGGAGAAAAACCTAGAATAAGTATGAGAAGAAATAACCTAGAATTAGGAGAATCTTCTGATAGATCTGATAAAAATCTTTTAAAAACGATTTCTACCAGAATCGACAACCTAGGCTTACAACTTGATAAGCTTTCTTAAACTAGATGACATCATCTATGCATCCACATATTTACAAAAAAGGAAAGGTACTTAACTTAAAAAGATTAAGTGAAGGAACTGAACCAACCAGTAGAAGATATACCTTTAGTGGAACTACGGGTAGTCTAACCTCTGTTATGAATTCATGTAACAACTTGAATCAACTAACAGGACGATGTTTGTTGGGAATCTATAAACTTTTATCATATTTTGGTTTAAGTAAAGATCCTAGTATACAACTCTCCAAAGATCGTAGTATCTACGGACAGTTCTCCAGCTTTTTAGAAGGGGGAGATAAACGGGAAATTACAACACTTGGAGACATACAAAAACTCCTAGTAAGTTCATTACGTTTTAAGTGTAGTCTGACTAAATGATAGCAACCTGGAGACACTTGGAGACATACAAAAACTCCTAGTAAGTTCATTACTTTAAGTGTAGTCCATAGCAATAACCAAGGTTTGTAAAAATCTTGATATACTAATTGCAGGAGAGATATTTCATAGGCAGTTACAACACTTGGAGACATACAAAAACTCCTAGTAAGTCAAAGTGCCAGACTAGAAAGACTAGAGGCTAGGATAAACCACCTTGATAAAGATAAAAACGAAACTCCTATAACTAGGATTGAAGTCCTTAACTTCACTTCTAAGCTAAACGAGATCCAGGAATACCTTAAGAAAATCTTAGGATGAGCCTTAAGGAATTACAGGAAGATTTCAATAAAATTATTAAGCCACAATTAGAAGAAATTCTTAGGTTGCTTAAAACACAACAAGCCCAAAATGTTACAAGTAACATAGAAGCAGCAGCCGCAAAGATAATCACTGAATTAAGATCAACAATTCAAGATTGTCATTGCAATGAAGAAATCTTAATAGCACTACAAGGAAAAGAAATTGTCCCTGTAGAACCATTATCCAAATCCGAACCCTGGAAATACAGTTACCCAAACTTTAGCGTTGGAAACGAAGACCTAGGAACAGGAAAAAACCCCGGAAGCCTGACATGGCCGTTTGATGCAGATAAAAAGAAAGCATGAACCACATGGAAAAGGTAGAAAAATTCTTTATAAGAAGTACATCCTTGATTACCTCTTAAAAATCCCCATCGTAGGAGAAAAAGCTTACAATAGATTTATAGTAGAATCTTCAGCCACCGCAGAGTTTAGTTTAGGCTTTGCACAACGATTAGTCAAAGAAGAAATCTCACAAGTTTGTGACTTGGCTAGAAAACAACGTAGACTTAAAAAGTTCAACAAGAATTACTGCAAGTCTATACAAGAACCATCCTTAGAGTATGGCTGTAAACCAACCAAAAGGAAGGTTAGAAAACAAAAGCAAAAATATGCTTCTAAATATAGGTTTAAAAAGAAAAGAAAACCTTTTAAACCTGGAAAATTTGTTAGGAAAAAACATGATACTAACAAACAAAAATTTTGTCCAAAAGGCAAAAAGAATTGTAGATGTTGGGTCTGCAACGAAGAAGGACACTATGCCAACGAGTGTCCTAATAGGAAAAAACATGAGTATAAAACAAATATGCTCGAACAGGTTTACTCATTAGGATTCATTCCTATTGAAGACCCTTATGAAGATACACTAGATGTATACTATATTGAAGAAATTGATTCATCAACAGAATCAGATGACTTCACTTCTTCCTCATAATCAGACTGATGAATAATTAGCGATGTCAAACATCACTAATCCCAATTCTATTTATATCAAAGGTAAATTTAAATTTACAGGATATAAACAAATTGAATTACATTGTTATGTCGACACAGGTGCAAGTCTATGCATAGCAAGTAAGCACGTTATTCCAGAAGAACACTGGGTTAACGTGGAAAGAGCTTTACAGGTAAAAATTGCCAATGGTAAAACCATAGCAATAACCAAGGTTTGTAAAAATCTTGATATACTAATTGCAGGAGAGATATTTCATATTCCAACTGTCTATCAACAAGAAACTGGTATTGACTTTATAATTGGTAATAACTTCTTACAATTATATGGACCTTTTACACAGTTAACAAAAATGATTATTCTCACACTTAACCATGAAGAGATATTCATTCGAAAAATCACCTTTGCTAAAAAGGTAGGTGTTATTGGTTTCCTTAATTCTATGAAAAAGAATTCTAGAACTAAGAAAACTGAAGTAATTAATATTAGCCCCAATAAAATCCAACTTTTACAGAGGGGGAAGGTAAAAGGTCCATATAATTGTAAGAAGTTATTACCAATTATAAAGTCAATACCAGTTTCTTGTTGATAGACAGTTGGAATATGAAATATCTCTCCTGCAATTAGTATATCAAGATTTTTACAAACCTTGGTTATTGCTATGGTTTTACCATTGGCAATTTTTACCTGTAAAGCTCTTTCCACGTTAACCCAGTGTTCTTCTGGAATAACGTGCTTACTTGCTATGCATAGACTTGCACCTGTGTCGACATAACAATGTAATTCAATTTGTTTATATCCTGTAAATTTAAATTTACCTTTGATATAAATAGAATTGGGATTAGTGATGTTTGACATCGCTAATTATTCATCAGTCTGATTATGAGGAAGAAGTGAAGTCATCTGATTCTGTTGATGAATCAATTTCTTCAATATAGTATACATCTAGTGTATCTTCATAAGGGTCTTCAATAGGAATGAATCCTAATGAGTAAACCTGTTCGAGCATATTTGTTTTATACTCATGTTTTTTCCTATTAGGACACTCGTTGGCATAGTGTCCTTCTTCGTTGCAGACCCAACATCTACAATTCTTTTTGCCTTTTGGACAAAATTTTTGTTTGTTAGTATCATGTTTTTTCCTAACAAATTTTCCAGGTTTAAAAGGTTTTCTTTTCTTTTTAAACCTATATTTAGAAGCATATTTTTGCTTTTGTTTTCTAACCTTCCTTTTGGTTGGTTTACAGCCATACTCTAAGGATGGTTCTTGTATAGACTTGCAGTAATTCTTGTTGAACTTTTTAAGTCTACGTTGTTTTCTAGCCAAGTCACAAACTTGTGAGATTTCTTCTTTGACTAATCGTTGTGCAAAGCCTAAACTAAACTCTGCGGTGGCTGAAGATTCTACTATAAATCTATTGTAAGCTTTTTCTCCTACGATGGGGATTTTTAAGAGGTAATCAAGGATGTACTTCTTATAAAGAATTTTTCTACCTTTTCCATGTGGTTCATGCTTTCTTTTTATCTGCATCAAACGGCCATGTCAGGCTTCCTTGGTTTTTTCCTGTTCCTAGGTCTCCGTTTCCAACGCTAAAGTTTGGGTAACTGTATTTCCAGGGTTCGGATTTCGATAATGGTTCTACAGGGACAATTTCTTTTCCTTGTAGTGCTATTAAGATTTCTTCATTGCAATGACAATCTTGAATTGTTGATCTTAATTCAGTGATTATCTTTGCGGCTGCTGCTTCTATGTTACTTGTAACATTTTGGGCTTGTTGTGTTTTAAGCAACCTAAGAATTTCTTCTAATTGTGGCTTAATAATTTTATTGAAATCTTCCTGTAATTCCTTAAGGCTCATCCTAAGATTTTCTTAAGGTATTCCTGGATCTCGTTTAGCTTAGAAGTGAAGTTAAGGACTTCAATCCTAGTTATAGGAGTTTCGTTTTTATCTTTATCAAAGTGGAGTCTTGCTTTTTTAAAGTAAAGTTTTAACTTTACTTTTGTCGGCTACTTTCCGCAGTGGAAGAGGTAGTGGATGATGTGGAAGTTGTCGGTGCGGTTTCCACTTCTTTTCCTTTCTTTGTCATGTCTTCTTTTGCAAAAGGCACACTGACAAAGCTGGTGGAGCACTTAGAGCATTCGTCCAAAATGCCTCTCTTTTCTAGGTTCTTCCTTATCTTTTGACATAAAGAAGAGTAGTGGCGTCCGAACACGTGTTTGCTAACAAGTTGTTTCTGGAAGGCCTGAATTTTTGCATAGTCTTCAATACTTATTTCCATGTGGGAATAAGAGAGTACCAGGCAGTTTGAGGTGGCGAGATTCACTCTGATCTTGTCATCTCTGCTGTAGTCAAATACCTTATCAATTAAGATAAGTAATTTCTGACTGGCAATATCGAAAAGATCCTCCTTCTCGAGCTTGGTGTCCATTACCTTACTGGTATTGTAGACTTTTTGTTTGACCATTCCGATTTGAACCAAGTGATAAGGTTGCACGGGTTCGTCTTCTTCATCCCAAAAGGGCACTGTGCTCTGGATTTTCAGATAGATTTCTCTATCGCTTCCTTTCATGCACTTGCTTCGATAATTCTTTATTGCTTTCCTGAATTCAGTGGGAAATCTGGAAATTTCTAATAAATTACTAGCAGGATAAACCAAAGCTAATAATCCATAACAGAAAGCTTCAAAAACCATCTCTGGATTTGCATTCTGATAGAAGTTAAAGAGACTGAGGTTCTTTTTGTCCACTGTGAAGAATTTCTCTTCGACAAAACTTACTTCAGTTGCTTCTCTTCCGAGCTTGTAAAGATACCTGAAGCCAGAATAACTGGTGTCGGTGGTCTCTTCAATATTCTGCAGAACTGATTTTACCTTTCCAAGTACTGCTTTTGAATTCTTCTTTGGCGTTGTAAGAGCCTCAGAATAAAAGGGTCTTAAACCATTGTCTGAACTGATTAGTTCAAGAGGTGGTTTGAATTCTGCTCTGGTATAAATATCTGCAGAGACCTTTGCTTTAAGGAAGGATTTAAACCTTTTGTGTTTAATTCCAGAGACTCCTTTGGTTGCTTTTTCTGTCATTTCCCAAGTGGTGAAAATACCTGGATTTGGACCGTTATAAACAACATAATAATTTTTTGAGCTTTGAACGCTCGTTCTTTCTTGCGAAAGTACTAAAGATTGCTCTTTAGATTTGATTGGGATTTGAATTCCCCCGTTGGGTCTCAGAATAAAGTCTGAAGGTTTAACCAACGTAGATGAGGTCTGTACCTCTGTCATGTTTTTTGGTAAAACATCAACCTTCAACGGATTTGTTGAGTCTTTACCTGGAGCCGTTTGCTCAGGACTAGTTTCGGCTTTCCGAGTTTCCAAGGAAGGTGCAGAAATAACCTTTTGTTGTTCAGTCTTTTCGCAAAGACTTACATACCTGATCTTGTTGCGTACAAGCTCAAGTTCTTGAAGGAGTATGCACTCCTGAAGCCGAAGCTTTTCTAACTCACTCATTTGTAGGGTGGTTTTCTGAAGCCTATGGCTTTTTCTAATTCTCTCATTGAAAGGCTGGTTGATGCCTTGAAAAGTGTTTTTGGTGGTAGGAAGATGATTAGTTGTGAGGATTACCTTGCAAGGTCATCAGTATTTATAGCCTTCTGAGCTTCCTTTTTCCTGTAACATAATCAACCAATTCGTAAAAAGGATGGCATTTATTATGAGTTGTATTCTCTTGTCAAAAAGTCGACCAGACAGTTTTTGACGCCTTCGATGTGTTCCACATCAAAAGTGTAGCGAGATAGCCATTGCTGCCATCTTACTAGTCTTCCTTGCTTATTGTCTCCCTGTAAGTTAATACGAAGAAAATAAGTAAATTTTTTATTATCTGTTCTAATCAAAAATTTGACCGGAGTTAGATAAATAGAAAATTTGTTGATAACTCTAATAACTGCAAGATATTCCTTTTCATTGGAATGATAATTCTTTTCAGCGTTTTTAAAGTTACCAGAAGCATATCTACAGATTAATTCTTGATTGGAATTAACTGCTTTGAGAACTCCTCCCCAGAATTCACCAGAGGCGTCTGTCTCAATGATAAGCTTATCATCTGGTAGCGGATGGTAAAGTTTTGGAAAACTCTTAAGATTCTTTTTTACCTTGCTAATATAGCTGGTGTCCGAATCTTTCCATTCCCAAGGAATGTCTTTCTTGAGCTTGACCTGTAATGGTGCACGCAAAGCTGCAAGTTTTTGAATGTAATCAGAAGCATAGGTTAAAATACCTAGAAACCTCTGTAGTTGTTTCTTGTCTTCAATTCTATCAGGAAATTTATGAATATGTTCCATAATATGGTTTTGAGGACAGTGTGTTCCTTGATCAATTTCTAGTCCTAAGAAATTAATCTTAGTCTTAAAGAGCTGTGCCTTTTTCTTTGATAAAATTATACCTAGATTTTGGCATCTTTTAAGAACTATGGCTATGTGTTTTAGATGGTCAGATTCATTATCACTAAAGATTAGAATGTCATCTACATAAACACAACAATATTTTTCATAGGTTCTAAATGCGTTCTGCGTATGCCTTTGAAAGATGGATGGTGCCTGTTTTAATCCAAAAGGGACCACGATCCATTGATAATGTCCTTGTGGACAGGTGAATGCAGTTAATAATTGTGAATCTTTATCTAGCAATACTTGCCAAAAACCGGATTTACAATCAAGAGAACTGAATATCTTTTTACCACGAATGAGGGTTAGTAACTCATCTTTGTTGGCTAAGTTATGGTTGTCTCCTATGGTGGCATCATTAATAGCCTTATAGTTGACTACCATTCGTTTCTTTCCTCTTCTTCTTTCAGCTTCATTTTCTACAAGGAAGGCTGGAGACATATGAGGAGATTTACTGGGTATGATGATTTTCATATCCAGAAGCTCATGAATTTGTCTGGCAAATTCTTCTTGATCCTGTGGACTGTATTTCATGGGTTTAACCTTGATTACAGTATTAGGGTCTTTAAGCTTAATGCTTGCTTTCATCCATTTTTTAGTCTTTTCAGGATCTAATGGATTTTCAGAGCAAACTAAATCTAATAATTTTTCAATTTTAGATTTCTTTTCTATATCAAAGATTAGATTTTGACAAATAAAATTCATTTCTTTGAACTTATTAATACTATCCTTCCCCCTCTGTAAAAGTTGGATTTTATTGGGGCTAATATTAATTACTTCAGTTTTCTTAGTTCTAGAATTCTTTTTCATAGAATTAAGGAAACCAATAACACCTACCTTTTTAACCAAGGTGATTTTTCGAATGAATATCTCTTCATGGTTAAGTGTGAGAATAAACATTTTTGTTAACTGTGTAAAAGGTCCATATAATTGTAAGAAGTTATTACCAATTATAAAGTCAATACCAGTTTCTTGTTGATAGACAGTTGGAATATGAAATATCTCTCCTGCAATTAGTATATCAAGATTTTTACAAACCTTGGTTATTGCTATGGTTTTACCATTGGCAATTTTTACCTGTAAAGGTCTTTCCGCGTTAACCCAGTGTTCTTCTGGAATAACGTGCTTACTTGCTATGCATAGACTTGCACCTGTGTCGACATAACAATGTAATTCAATTTGTTTATATCCTGTAAATTTAAATTTACCTTTGATATAAATAGAATTGGGATTAGTGATGTTTGACATCGCTAATTCTTCTTCAGTCTGATTCTGAGGAAGAAGTGAAGTCATCTGATTCTGTTGATGAATCAATTTCTTCAATATAGTATACATCTAGTGTATCTTCATAAGGGTCTTCAATAGGAATGAATCCTAATGAGTAAACCTGTTCGAGCATATTTGTTTTATACTCATGTTTTTTCCTATTAGGACACTCGTTGGCATAGTGTCCTTCTTCGTTGCAGACCCAACATCTACAATTCTTTTTGCCTTTTGGACAAAATTTTTGTTTGTTAGTATCATGTTTTTTCCTAACAAATTTTCCAGGTTTAAAAGGTTTTCTTTTCTTTTTAAACCTATATTTAGAAGCATATTTTTGCTTTTGTTTTCTAACCTTCCTTTTGGTTGGTTTACAGCCATACTCTAAGGATGGTTCTTGTATAGACTTGCAATAATTTTTGTTGAACTTTTTAAGTCTACGTTGTTTTCTAGCCAAGTCACAAACTTGTGAGATTTCTTCTTTGACTAATCGTTGTGCAAAGCCTAAACTAAACTCTGCGGTGGCTAAGATTCTACTATAAATCTATTGTAAGCTTTTTCTCCTACGATGGGGATTTTTAAGAGGTAATCAAGGATGTACTTCTTATAAAGAGTTTGGTCTTTTAAGACATATAAGATTTCTCGTAATCACAAAAGAAATCATCGAGAAAACATATGTCGCACAGGGTCATATTAGTAAGGCGGTGTACTGCCTTGTTCCTAATTTTTTCCTGTTCTCTTTCTTTATCTCCACAGAGATCGATTCCTAAAAAGATGGTGTAAAGTGCATTTATAACATCTTCAAAGGTGTCAGTTGAACTTAATCTGGGTGTCCAATTGGTATTCTTAATGAAATTATTAATGATACCAGTAGTCTTATGTTCGACTAAGAGTAATACAGTCTTAGGATCATCATAAGCTTCTTTATTAGTTTGAATGATCAAACTGATTTCCTGAGCCCATTTATCAATTAACTCTTTTCTATTGGGTTTACAGTCAATGTCTAGGATATTGCTTCCAAAGATACTGGTTGTATTTTTACCATCATTGAAGGGAAAGAAATTACCTTTTCTTTTCCTTGGGTTACCTCCTTGACCAGACGATTCTGGTTTTTCTTCGGGAAATTCTTGCCTATCAATTCTAAAGTTTTCCCTAGGTCGGTCAGAATAATCAGATTCATATTCTGTAAGATTCTCGTTCTGAGGAGTAACTGGTTCAGAGTTGCTTTCCTCAATAACGTTTATGGTCTCAATAGAATCTTGGATTCCAAATAGTCGTAACAGGGTTGGATCTGATTCTATTTCTCTGTTGGCGATGTTGTCATCGTCAAGATCCATAAGTCTTATGGCTTGGTTAAGGATTTCATAATTGTCGTCATTAACCTGTAATTCATCATTCTCAAGGTTATCCCAAAAGAATTTTTCTACCTTTTCCATGTGGTTCGTGCTTTCTTTTTATCTGCATCAAACGGCCATGTCAGGCTTCCGGGTTTTTTTTCTGTTCCTAGGTCTTCGTTTCCAACGCTAAAGTTTGGGTAACTGTATTTCCAGGGTTCGGATTTGGATAATGGTTCTACAGGGACAATTTCTTTTCCTTGTAGTGCTATTAAGATTTCTTCATTGCAATGACAATCGTGAATTGTTGATCTTAATTCAGTGATTATCTTTGCGGCTGCTGCTTCTATGTTACTTGTAACATTTTGGGCTTGTTGTGTTTTAAGCAACCTAAGAATTTCTTCTAATTGTGGCTTAATAATTTTATTGAAATCTTCCTGTAATTCCTTAAGGCTCATCCTAAGATTTTCTTAAGGTATTCCTGGATCTCGTTTAGCTTAGAAGTGAAGTTAAGGACTTCAATCCTAGTTATAGGAGTTTCGTTTTTATCTTTATCAAGGTGGTTTATCCTAGCCTCTAGTCTTTCTAGTCTGGCACTTTGACTTACTAGGAGTTTTTGTATGTCTCCAAGTGTTGTAACTGCCCGTTTATCTCCCCCTTCTAAAAAGTTGGAGAACTGTCCGTAGATACTACGATCTTTGGAGAGTTGTATACTAGGATCTTTACTCAAACCAAAATATGATAAAAGTTTATAGATTCCCAACAAACATCGTCCTGTTAGTTGATTCAAGTTGTTACATGAATTCATAACAGAGGTTAGACTACTCGTAGTTCCACTAAAGGTATATGTTCTACTGGTTGGTTCAGTTCCTTCACTTAATCTTTTTAAGTTAAGTACCTTTCCTTTTTTGTAAATATGTGGATGCATAGATGATGTCATCTAGTTTAAGAAAGCTTATCAAGTTGTAAGCCTAGGTTGTCGATTCTGGTAGAAATCGTTTTTAAAAGATTTTTATCAGATCTATCAGAAGATTCTCCTAATTCTAGGTTATTTCTTCTGATACTTATTCTAGGTTTTTCTCCTAAGAATGGTTTATTCTATAGCAATATCAATTGCCCAAGAATTATCTAACGGACTAATATCAGAAAATTGTTTTTCTTCTATTGATCCTATTTCTGAGAATACGTCTTCTAACTCGATATACTCAGATTTCTTATAGTCAATACTATGATGACTATTGGTCAAAGCATAAGCTACAAGGTAGGTTATACTAAAGACTTTGTCTCCAGAATTCATTAATTTTTCTCTTTCGAATTGGTGAACGAACGAGAGTACTTGATCTAAATTCTTAGTATTTATACTAAACCCGAATTTAGGATAACCTGAAAACATGAATTTTTGGTAAGCCAAATTTCCTCTAGCTGCACCTAAAATACAATTTCTTCGATCGTTGATTCTGTTGTCTATTAAGGCCATCTTATTAGGTGAATCAATTCCTTCTTGAAATTCAGATTTCAAAAGGATTTTTATGGCTCCTAAGTGAACTACACTAATTGTGGATCTTATCTTAGGGTCAATTTTCTGTAGGTTTTTGCTAACTTCTTCCTTAGTAATAAGGGGTAAGAAAACAGAACCTTTGGTGTCTTTGATGTCTACATGCATTTCCTTTGTGGTGACCTAGTAAAAGACATTATTTTTCTTTTTCAGAATATTTAACATAGGGATCTGCATCGGTATGTTAAAGACTTTTTCTTTCTTTAAATCAAGTTTTGATTTCCTAATTTTTGAAAGAGTTTCTTGCTTTATTAAAAAGCTGCTTGAAGATCCTTTTTCATTTTCAGAAAATTCGATTTCAAAATTATTTTCATCAAGAGTTTCTTCAGGATGTTCTTTGTTTTTTAAATTATTCATTTAAACAAACATAGTTCTGATACCATGGTACAGAACGAAGTGGTGTCGGACACTTAAAGTTCATTACGTTTTAAGTGTAGTCTGACTGACTTGATAAGGCTTATGGAAATAAGACTTATTTTACTTTGTTCAGATTCCAAATAATTCTGATTATTGATAGGATTAAAAGGTCCTAAATTTCTGGTCATTTATAAAGAAAATAATCAAATTATTATTTTTTCTTGAAAACTGTTTTAAGACTATAGGGTACTTTGTAAGGTGAAGTAAAGTGCATACCTGCCTTTCTGTAAGGTGATTATGATGGAATAGAACCTGTGTTTGTTCTTCTTGCTTCAGCCGTCCTGCCAATGTTCAATCCAAGCGTTCCCAAAAACGGCCTCCTGCCTCACTAGGTACTAGCCTCCAGGACTATTCAGAACCAGACATTCAAGCTTTCGACTTAAGATCAAACTTACTATTTTATTCCATGTATAAGCAGATTACAGAGGACCTGGTATGGGTCCTTACAACACTCCTTACATTCCCCTATATGGGTACTACTCACACATATTAAGAGAGAGAGAGAAAATGGGGTTTGTTTTTTCGATGCCCCTTACAAATGAGAACTTGCTAATTTATACTACATTTCAAGAGTCCTTCATCCGTCATTGCTTACGCATTGGTTCATCAAAGTGGAATCTTGCTTTTTTAAAGTAAAGTTTTAACTTTACTTTTGTCGGCTACTTTCCGCAGTGGAAGAGGTAGTGGATGATGTGGAAGTTGTCGGTGCGGTTTCCACTTCTTTTCCTTTCTTTGTCATGTCTTCTTTTGCAAAAGGCACACTGACAAAGCTGGTGGAGCACTTAGAGCATTCGTCCAAAATGCCTCTCTTTTCTAGGTTCTTCCTTATCTTTTGACATAAAGAAGAGTAGTGGCGTCCGAACACGTGTTTGCTAACAAGTTGTTTCTGGAAGGCCTGAATTTTTGCATAGTCTTCAATACTTATTTCCATGTGGGAATAAGAGAGTACTAGGCAGTTTGAGGTGGCGAGATTCACTCTGATCTTGTCATCTCTGCTGTAGTCAAATACCTTATCAATTAAGATAAGTAATTTCTGACTGGCAATATCGAAAAGATCCTCCTTCTCGAGCTTGGTGTCCATTACCTTACTGGTATTGTAGACTTTTTGTTTGACCATTCCGATTTGAACCAAGTGATAAGGTTGCACGGGTTCGTCTTCTTCATCCCAAAAGGGCACTGTGCTCAGGATTTTCAGATAGATTTCTCTATCGCTTCCTTTCATGCACTTGCTTCGATAATTCTTTATTGCTTTCCTGAATTCAGTGGGAAATCTGGAAATTTCTAATAAATTACTAGCAGGATAAACCAAAGCTAATAATCCATAACAGAAAGCTTCAAAAACCATCTCTGGATTTGCATTCTGATAGAAGTTAAAGAGACTGAGGTTCTTTTTGTCCACTGTGAAGAATTTCTCTTCGACAAAACTTACTTCAGTTGCTTCTCTTCCGAGCTTGTAAAGATACCTGAAGCCAGAATAACTGGTGTCGGTGGTCTCTTCAATATTCTGCAGAACTGATTTTACCTTTCCAAGTACTGCTTTTGAATTCTTCTTTGGCGTTGTAAGAGCCTCAGAATAAGAGGGTCTTAAACCATTGTCTGAACTGATTAGTTCAAGAGGTGGTTTGAATTCTGCTCTGGTATAAATATCTGCAGAGACCTTTGCTTCAAGGAAGGATTTAAACCTTTTTTGTTTAATTCCAGAGACTCCTTTGGTTGCTTTTTCTGTCATTTCCCAAGTGGTGAAAATACCTGGATTTGGACCGTTATAAACAACATAATAATTTTTTGAGCTTTGAACGCTCGTTCTTTCTTGCGAAAGTACTAAAGATTGCTCTTTAGATTTGATTGGGATTTGAATTCCCCCGTTGGGTCTCAGAATAAAGTCTGAAGGTTTAACCAACGTAGATGAGGTCTGTACCTCTGTCATGTTTTTTGGTAAAACATCAACCTTCAACGGATTTGTTGAGTCTTTACCTGGAGCCGTTTGCTCAGGACTAGTTTCGGCTTTCCGAGTTTCCAAGGAAGGTGCAGAAATAACCTTTTGTTGTTCAGTCTTTTCGCAAAGACTTACATACCTGATCTTGTTGCGTACAAGCTCAAGTTCTTGAAGGAGTATGCACTCCTGAAGCCAAAGCTCTTCTAACTCACTCATTTGTAGGGTGGTTTTCTGAAGCCTATGGCTTTTTATAATTCTCTCATTGAAAGGCTGGTTGATGCCTTGAAAAGGGTTTTTGGTGGTAGGAAGATGATGAGTTGTGAGGATTACCTTGCAAGGTCATCAGTATTTATAGCCTTCTGAGCTTCCTTTTTCCTGTAACATAATCAACCAATTCGTAAAAAGGATGGTATTTATTATGAGTTGTATTCTCTTGTCAAAAAGTCGGCCAGACAGTTTTTAACGCCTTCGATGTGTTCCACATCAAAAGTGTAGCGAGATAGCCATTGCTGCCATCTTACTAGTCTTCCTTGCTTATTGTCTCCCTGTAACTTAATACGAAGAAAATAAGTAAATTTTTTATTATCTGTTCTAATCCAAAATTTGACTGGAGTTAGATAAATAGAAAAGTTATTGATAACTCTAATAACTGCAAGATATTCCTTTTCATTGGAATGATAATTCTTTTCAGCGTTTTTAAAGTTACCAGAAGCATATCTACAGATTAATTCTTGATTGGAATTAACTGCTTTGAGAACTCCTCCCCAGAATTCACCAGAGGCGTCTGTCTCAATGATAAGCTTATCATCTGGTAGCGGATGGTAGAGTTTTGGAAAACTCTTAAGATTCTTTTTTACCTTGCTAATATAGTTGGTGTCCGAATCTTTCCATTCCCAAGGAATGTCTTTCTTGAGCTTGACCTGTAATGGTGCACGCAAAGCTGCAAGTTTTTGAATGTAATCAGAAGCATAGGTTAAAATACCTAGAAACCTCTGTAGTTGTTTCTTGTCTTCAATTCTATCAGGAAATTTATGAATATGTTCCAGAATATAGTTTTGAGGACAGTGCGTTCCTTGATCAATTTCTAGTCCTAAGAAATTAATCTTAGTCTTAAAGAGCAGTGCCTTTTTCTTTGATAAAATTATACCTAGATTTTGGCATCTTTTAAGAACTATGGCTATGTGTTTTAGATGGTCAGATTCATTATCACTAAAGATTAGAATGTCATCTACATAAACACAACAATATTTTTCAAAGGTTCTTAATGCGTTCTGCATATGCCTTTGAAAGATGGATGGTGCCTGTTTTAATCCAAAAGGGACCACGATCCATTGATAATGTCCTTGTGGACAGGTGAATGCAGTTAATAATTGTGAATCTTTATCTAGCAATACTTGCCAAAAACCAGATTTACAATCAAGAGAACTGAATATCTTTTTACCACGAATGAGGGTTAGTAACTCATCTTTGTTGGGTAAGTTATGGCTGTCTCTTATGGTGGCATCATTAATAGCCTTATCGTTGACTACCATTCGTTTCTTTCCTCTTCTTCTTTCAGCTTCATTTTCTACAAGGAAAGGCTGGAGACATATGAGGAGATTTACTGGGTATGATGATTTTCATATCCAAAACTCATGAATTTGTCTGGCAAATTCTTCTCGATCCTGTGGACTGTATTTCATGGGTTTAACCTTGATTACAGTATTAGGTTCTTTAAGCTTAATGCTTGCTTTCATCCATTTTTTAGTCTTTTCAGGATCTAATGGATTTTCAGAGCAAACTAAATCTAATAATTTTTCAATTTTAGATTTCTTTTCTATATCAAAGATTAGATTTTGACAAATAAAATTCATTTCTTTGAACTTATTAATACTATCCTTCCCCCTCTGTAAAAGTTGGATTTTATTGGGGCTAATATTAATTACTTCAGTTTTCTTAGTTCTAGAATTCTTTTTCATAGAATTAAGGAAACCAATAACACCTACCTTTTTAGCAAAGGTGATTTTTCGAATGAATATCTCTTCATGGTTAAGTGTGAGAATAATCATTTTTGTTAACTGTGTAAAAGGTCCATATAATTGTAAGAAGTTATTACCAATTATAAAGTCAATACCAATTTCTTGTTGATAGGCAGTTGGAATATGAAATATCTCTCCTGCAATTAGTATATCAAGATTTTTACAAACCTTGGTTATTGCTATGGTTTTACCATTGGCAATTTTTACCTATAAAGGTCTTTCCGCGTTAACCCAGTGTTCTTCTGGAATAACGTGCTTACTTGCTTTGCATAGACTTGCACCTGTGTCGACATAACAATGTAATTCAATTTGTTTATATCCTGTAAATTTAAATTTACCTTTGATATAAATAGAATTGGGATTAGTGATGTTTGACATCGCTAATTCTTCTTCAGTCTGATTCTGAGGAAGAAGTGAAGTCATCTGATTCTGTTGATGAATCAATTTCTTCAATAACTGATATAAATAGAAAACTTGCAGCTTTGCGTGCACCATTACAGGTCAAGCTCAAGAAAGACATTCCTTGGGAATGGAAAGATTCGGACACCAGCTATATTAGCAAGGTAAAAAAGAATCTTAAGAGTTTTCCAAAACTCTACCATCCACTACCAGATGATAAGCTTATCATTGAGACAGACGCCTCTGGTGAATTCTAGGGAGGAGTTCTCAAAGCAGTTAATTCCAATCAAGAATTAATCTGTAGATATGCTTCTGGTAACTTTAAAAACGCTGAAAAGAATTATCATTCCAATGAAAAGGAATATCTTGCAGTTATTAGAGTTATCAATAAATTTTCTATTTGTCTAACTCCAGTCAAATTTTTGATTAGAACAGATAATAAAAAATTTACTTATTTTCTTCGTATTAAGTTACAGGGAGACAATAAGCAAGGAAGACTAGTAAGATGGCAGCAATGGCTATCTCTCGCTACACTTTTGATGTGGAACACATCGAAGGCGTCAAAAACTGTCTGGCCGACTTTTTGACAAGAGAATACAACTCATAATAAATACCATCCTTTTTACGAATTGGTTGATTATGTTACAGGAAAAAGGAAGCTCAGAAGGCTATAAATACTGATGACCTTGCAAGGTAATCCTCACAACTCATCATCTTCCTACCACCAAAAACACTTTTCAAGGCATCAACCAGCCTTTCAATGAGAGAATTAGAAAAAGCCATAGGCTTCAGAAAACCACCCTACAAATGAGTGAGTTAGAAGAGCTTTGGCTTCAGGAGTGCATACTCCTTCAAGAACTTGAGCTTGTACGCAACAAGATCAGGTATGTAAGTCTTTGCGAAAAGACTGAACAACAAAAGGTTATTTCTGCACCTTCCTTGGAAACTCGGAAAGCCGAAACTAGTCCTGAGCAAACGGCTCCAGGTAAAGACTCAACAAATCCGTTGAAGGTTGATGTTTTACCAAAAAACATGACAGAGGTACAGACCTCATCAACGTTGGTTAAACCTTCAGACTTTATTCTGAGACCCAACGGGGGAATTCAAATCCCAATCAAATCTAAAGAGCAATCTTTAGTACTTTCGCAAGAAAGAACGAGCGTTCAAAGCTCAAAAAATTATTATGTTGTTTATAACGGTCCAAATCCAGGTATTTTCACCACTTGGGAAATGACAGAAAAAGCAACCAAAGGAGTCTCTGGAATTAAACACAAAAGGTTTAAATCCTTCCTTGAAGCAAAGGTCTCTGCAGATATTTATACCAGAGCAGAATTCAAACCACCTCTTGAACTAATCAGTTCAGACAATGGTTTAAGACCCTCTTATTCTGAGGCTCTTACAACGCCAAAGAAGAATTCAAAAGCAGTACTTGGAAAGGTAAAATCAGTTCTGCAGAATATTGAAGAGACCACCGACACCAGTTATTCTGGCTTCAGGTATCTTTACAAGCTCGGAAGAGAAGCAACTGAAGTAAGTTTTGTCAAAGAGAAATTCTTCACAGTGGACAAAAAGAACCTCAGTCTCTTTAACTTCTATCAGAATGCAAATCCAGAGATGGTTTTTGAAGCTTTCTGTTATGGATTATTAGCTTTGGTTTATCCTGCTAGTAATTTATTAGAAATTTCCAGATTTCCCACTGAATTCAGGAAAGCAATAAAGAATTATCGAAGCAAGTGCATGAAAGGAAGCGATAGAGAAATCTATCTGAAAATCCAGAGCACAGTGCCCTTTTGGGATGAAGAAGACGAACCCGTGCAACCTTATCACTTGGTTCAAATCGGAATGGTCAAACAAAAAGTCTACAATACCAGTAAGGTAATGGACACCAAGCTCGAGAAGGAGGATCTTTTCGATATTGCCAGTCAGAAATTACTTATCTTAATTGATAAGGTATTTGACTACAGCAGAGATGACAAGATCAGAGTGAATCTCGCCACCTCAAACTGCCTAGTACTCTCTTATTCCCACATGGAAATAAGTATTGAAGACTATGCAAAAATTCAGGCCTTCCAGAAACAACTTGTTAGCAAACACGTGTTCGGACGCCACTACTCTTCTTTATGTCAAAAGATAAGGAAGAACCTAGAAAAGAGAGGCATTTTGGACGAATGCTCTAAGTGCTCCACCAGCTTTGTCAGTGTGCCTTTTGCAAAAGAAGACATGACAAAGAAAGGAAAAGAAGTGGAAACCGCACCGACAACTTCCACATCATCCACTACCTCTTCCACTGCGGAAAGTAGCCGACAAAAGTAAAGTTAAAACTTTACTTTAAAAAAGCAAGACTCCACTTTGATAAAGATAAAAACGAAACTCCTATAACTAGGATTGAAGTCCTTAACTTCACTTCTAAGCTAAACGAGATCCAGGAATACCGTAAGAAAATCTTAGGATGAGCCTTAAGGAATTACAGGAAGATTTCAATAAAATTATTAAGCCACAATTAGAAGAAATTCTTAGGTTGCTTAAAACACAACAAGCCCAAAATGTTACAAGTAACATAGAAGCAGCAGCCGCAAAGATAATCACTGAATTAAGATCAACAATTCAAGATTGTCATTGCAATGAAGAAATCTTAATAGCACTACAAGGAAAAGAAATTGTCCCTGTAGAACCATTATCCAAATCCGAACCCTGGAAATACAGTTACCCAAACTTTAGCGTTGGAAACGGAGACCTAGGAACAGGAAAAAACCCCGGAAGCCTGACATGGCCTCTTGATGCAGATAAAAAGAAAGCATGAACCACATGGAAAAGGTAGAAAAATTCTTTATAAGAAGTACATCCTTGATTACCTCTTAAAAATCCCCATCGTAGGAGAAAAAGCTTACAATAGATTTATAGTAGAATCTTCAGCCACCGCAGAGTTTAGTTTAGGCTTTGCACAACGATTAGTCAAAGAAGAAATCTCACAAGTTTGTGACTTGGCTAGAAAACAACGTAGACTTAAAAAGTTCAACAAGAATTATTGCAAGTCTATACAAGAACCATCCTTAGAGTATGGCTGTAAACCAACCAAAAGGAAGGTTAGAAAACAAAAGCAAAAATATGCTTCTAAATATAGGTTTAAAAAGAAAAGAAAACCTTTTAAACCTGGAAAATTTGTTAGGAAAAAACATGATACTAACAAACAAAAAATTTGTCCAAAAGGCAAAAAGAATTGTAGATGTTGGGTCTGCAACGAAGAAGGACACTATGCCAACGAGTGTCCTAATAGGAAAAAACATGAGTATAAAACAAATATGCTCGAACAGGTTTACTCATTAGGATTCATTCCTATTGAAGACCCTTATGAAGATACACTAGATGTATACTATATTGAAGAAATTGATTCATCAACAGAATCAGATGACTTCACTTCTTCCTCAGAATCAGACTGAAGAAGAATTAGCGATGTCAAACATCACTAATCCCAATTCTATTTATATCAAAGGTAAATTTAAATTTACAGGATATAAACAAATTGAATTACATTGTTATGTCGACACAGGTGCAAGTCTATGCATAGCAAGTAAGCACGTTATTCCAGAAGAACACTGGGTTAACGTGGAAAGAGCTTTACAGGTAAAAATTGCCAATGGTAAAACCATAGCAATAACCAAGGTTTGTAAAAATCTTGATATACTAATTGCAGGAGAGATATTTCATATTCCAACTGTCTATCAACAAGAAACTGGTATTGACTTTATAATTGGTAATAACTTCTTACAATTATATGGACCTTTTACCTTCCCCCTCTGTAAAAGTTGGATTTTATTGGGGATAATATTAATTACTTCAGTTTTCTTAGTTCTAGAATTCTTTTTCATAGAATTAAGGAAACCAATAACACCTACCTTTTTAGCAAAGGTGATTTTTCGAATGAATATCTCTTCATGGTTAAGTGTGAGAATAATCATTTTTGTTAACTGTGTAAAAGGTCCATATAATTGTAAGATGTTATTACCAATTATAAAGTCAATACCAGTTTCTTGTTGATAGACAGTTGGAATATGAAATATCTCTCCTGCAATTAGTATATCAAGATTTTTACAAACCTTGGTTATTGCTATGGTTTTACCATTGGCAATTTTTACCTGTAAAGGTCTTTCCGCGTTAACCCAGTGTTCTTCTGGAATAACGTGCTTACTTGTTATGCATAGACTTGCACCTGTGTCGACATAACAATGTAATTCAATTTGTTTATATCCTGTAAATTTAAATTTACCTTTGATATAAATAGAATTGGGATTAGTGATGTTTGACATCGCTAATTCTTCTTCAGTCTGATTCTGAGGAAGAAGTGAAGTCATCTGATTCTGTTGATTTATCAATTTCTTCAATATAGTATACATCTAGTGTATCTTCATAAGGGTCACCTAACTTTTGCTAGTCCCCAGCAAAATAAAGATAGGGAAATTGAAAGAAGGGAAAAAACATATGTAAAACAGGGAAATGCTAACTCACTTTCGTAGGAATCACGGTTGCACTTAGCACGTGCAACAAGCCAATAAACCTCCTTATCGCCAAGGAGGAGTAGTGTTGTCTCCTGAGAGTTTTCAACCGATATACCCCTAAAATCCGAACATTGATGCATTATTCAATCTAGAAACTCGACTCAATGGACTCATTTTTGTCGATCATTGGACCCGGTAATCCTACGGGACGACTCTATATTTGTATCCAGACCACACACCTAGCTTAATGAATCATTCGTGTAAGTTAATTAAGGACTTAAGTGAAAGACATGAACAACCTTAATATCCTCAAGTGATACGAAGTGTAAAGTCCATTCAGGTTCTTATTTACGTTACCTTTTTTTTGTTCTTCTCTTTTTTTTCTTCTAGTTGGTGTGTAATTCTCCCAAGGCCAGGTTTCGTGTATCATTGGCTATGAGGACTTACACTATCTTGTACACTTTTTCCCAGACTCCACATAGGACAATCCCTAGCACCTGTGTAACGGGAGTTCGGTCGGTGCATCCCAAGTCAGATGACTCGAAAGCACCAGGCACAAAGTCCCCTCAGACCAAATTTCCCGAGGGATCGGAGTCATGCGAGAAGAGAGAACACTTACTCAATTATTTCTTATCTACACATTAACCACAAATAGTACACTTAATGTCTCACAACAGGAGTTAAAGGGTCATTGACTACAACAAACTTCCTTATATTAACAGACACGAATTATATCACTAACTAGGTTCGGGGTGGACTTCTTTAATTGTTTGAGTACTGAAACCCTATGATTACACTCCACTCGAAGGAAAAATTGGGTGCATCCTTACGACTCGATAATACCTAAAGCCGGTATACTAAATATCCTAATGCATCAAGTTCAAGGCAATTTTGGGAGTTTTTTTACTTTGCCTATCAACGGTTTTGCACATGCGAAACACACGCAAAACCCAAAAAACATTTTCTTTCGCAAACACATCAAGATTTTGAAAGAAATATGAAATTTAAAGTGCAAGGCAAGAAAAAGAAGATAAGTCACCCAAGAATCATGACAAGCAGATATATCGATATTAAATGCAATACACTAACATGCCCCAACAATGCACACAAAAAACAAAAACAAATGGAAAATGACTCGACTATGTACACACGTAAAACACGCCCCATACTTACTTCATGCATTGTCTTCAATGAATGCAAACATGATACTACATGGAGTTATGCATGAAAAAGAAAAGATCTCACCAATGTGAAGCACAAAGTGAAGTTCATGGTTATGTTGATAGACAGAAACCCGAATTCCCCTCAAAACCTGTGAAATATGAAAGAAGGGATACAAATACGTGAAAGAAATGTGGCCCAAATACACAAGGGTTGGGGCCCACAACAATCAATGCTCACTCATGGAGTCTTTTGTTTTTTTTATTTTCTTTTTTCATTTTTTTTGTTTTTTTTCTTTCAAATTTAACTTTGTACAAACATGAAATCTCAACCATTCATGCAGGAACAAGATTGGTTGAGTGCGAGAGAGGTTCATGAAGGAACATGAACTCCTCGACTTCAGCTGATGCCCCTCCAAGTAAGGTTTGGGGCGTTGTCCATTAACTTTGAACATGTCCCCGTTCCCTGGGGTTAGGATTTCAACCGCACAATGAGGAAAGTCGGTTTGCACAATAAAAGGGCCAGACCAGCGAATGCGGAGCTTAACCGCAAACAGATGAAGCCGGGAATTGTAGAGCAACACCTTTTGCTCGGCCGTAAACACCTTTTACATAATCATGTGATCGTGAAGTATCTTGGCTCGGGACTTATGAATTTTGGCATTTTCATACGCATCATTGCGTAGCTCTTCCAATTCCATGATGTCGAGTTTATGTTGCACTCCTGCTTGATCAAGATCCATATTATGGTTTTTGATCGCCCACAAAGCACGATGCTCGAGCTCGACAAGTAGCTGGCAATCCTTGCCGTGCATTACCCCATATGGGGACATACCCAAATTGGTCTTATACGCGGTGCGAAAAGCCCACAACGCGTCATTCAACTTAGTCGACCAATCCTTCCTCGAGGAAGTAACCGTCTTCTCATTGATTTGCTTTAATTGACTGTTAGAGACTTTGACCTGCCCACTAGTTTGCAGATGATATATGGTCGCAAGCTTGTGGGTGATCGAATACTTTCTCATAAGCGCTTCAAAGGAGCGATTGGAGAAGTGAGTACCCCTATCGCTGATTATGGTACGAGGAGTACCAAATCGTGCAAAAATATCCTTTAAGAATTTAGTGACCACCTTGTTGTCATTGGCCTTTGTGGGATAGCCTCTACCCACTTAGACACATAGTCAATGACCACCAGAATGTAAACATTCCCAAATGAATTCGGGAAAAGACCCATAAAGTCGATGCCCTACACATCGAAGATGTCGACGACAATGACATTTTGCAAAGGCATCATATCACGTCGACTAATCCTGTCAAGGCGCTGACACCTATCACATTGCTTACTAAATTCATAAGCATCTTTGAAAAGGGAAGGCCAGTAGAATCCAGATTGGAGAACATTGGTGGTAATTTTCTTTGCTCCAAAGTGTCCTCCACATGCCTCAGACTGGCAAATTTGGAGTACACCATGGAACTTGTAATTTGGGATGCACCGCCTGAAAATTTGGTTAGAGCAGTATTTGAATAGATAGCGGTCGTCCCGGTGAAAGAATCTGACATAGGATCTAAATTTGGGTTGGTCAGATTTTGACCAACCCATAGGAAGTTGCTCGGTCACGATGTAGTTCACGATGTTGGAAAACCAAGGGTTATCTTAAATCGTGAACAATTGCTCGTCAGGAAATTTGTCATTAATAATTTGGTATGTTGGTTGTCTCAAGACGAGACAGGTGGTCAGCTACAAAATTTTAAGACCCTTTATGTCTTGAATCTCGAGATCAAATTCTTGTAACAACAAGATCCATCTCAAGAGTCGAGATTTTTCATATTTCTTCGCTAATTGATACATTTTAATTAATCGTAAGTGCATGGCCGTGTTGAAGCGGTGGCAAATACGGGTCGACTTTAGTTTGTTCAAAGGCGAGTGGGAGAGAAACATTGATTAAACTAAACTACACTAAACTAGTAGCAACAAGGAAGGAAATGAAAGCACAAAACGAACTAAAACTTAGCGACTAATAAAACAAGATAGAAATCTGGAATGGAAAACCCTAAGGGGTGGAGTGTGTGTACACAAGAAATAACAAGTGATGAATGCATACAATAAGCTCAAGTGTAGTTAGTGTTTGTAATGCATAAGAAGTACCTCATGACAAGACCTATCATTCAAAGCACTAACCTAAGTGATTAATATGAGCATGACAAGTTGTTATTAAGAACCTAAGCAAGCATGGAATGTACCTAAACATTATGGCAGAAACCATCAAACAAGCAAACTAACATTTCTCACATACAACAATGTTTAACATTCACTAGTGCAGAATACACAATAGACGTGACCTAATAGACATCCGATATAAAAACATCCGACGTCTATAATTATAGACGTCGGATATTTGGTCGTCTGACATCTATAGGTTTGTATAAACGTCGGATTTTTAGTATAACCGACGTCTATACCTCCTGAAAGAAGCAAAATATTTATTTTTTACTTTTTGGGATTTATTTCGTATAAGAATTTATGTGGATTTATTTTTTGGGATTTATTTCGTGCAAGAATTTATGTGGATTTATTTTTTGGGATATTTTCGTATAAGAATTTACGTGGTTTTATTTTGTATAAGAATAATGTGAATTATTTGGATTGTTTTAAAAATAGTTACATCAATGTAACTATCACATGCATGTGTGTTGTACACATGTGTGTGTATGGTCATATGTCTTGAAGTTTAGTCCCACATTGGAGAAAGTTTTTTATTGGTGGAGTTGAAGTACTCCACCAATGGGAGTTTGGTACCACACTATAAAATACAAGTGAGACATATATATATATATTTAATGGTCAAAAGATTTGCACTTGGGGCAGTTGGGCCTAAGAGTATTGTAATTATATTTTTTACTATTTACTCGTGTATAGACGTCAGATGTATCGAATGACCGACGTTTATAGGACGTAATTTTTTTATTATTGTTATATAAATGTATAGACGTCGGATGTATGATGTGGCCAACGTCTATCGGTCGTACTGTACGTATAGATGTCGGTCACTGTTTAATCGTTTTAAATACCGCAAGTGCACGACCGCATTGAAGCAGTGGCAAATACTGGTCGATCCACAAGGAGGTGTGTAGACTCTGGTTTGTTCACAGGCAAGTGGGAAAAGAGGGGAAGAAGTTGTGATTACACTAAGCTAGACTAACTACACTAAACGAGTAAGCATCAAACAAGGAAAACGAAAGCGAGGGAAATTGAAAGCTGCAAATCAGAAATGGAAAACCCCTAAGGGGTGGAGTGTGTGCACACATGTAAAAGATGGTGAAGAATGCATTCTATAGGGACAAATGTAGGTAGTGTGTTCATGCATAGGAAGTTTTAAAGGTTATGGAAAAACCTATCAATCCATTCACTAACCTAGTTGATTAACATTCATATACACAAGCTGGTTATTTTAGAACCCAAACAAGCATGGGAGGTGTCTAAGATGTGTGGCAAAACCCATCAAGTGTGGTATTCTACTCTAACAAGCAAGCATACATTCACATTTATCAACACAATCAAAATATAAATCATTCATATCTATTCTTTAATGCATGTATGAACATCATCTCCACCCCCAAAGGGGATGAATCTACTCACTACACAATACTCTAACAATTAAACTAAAGAAAAGAAACATTCTAACTACTTTAGCCTAGAATCAAAGAAATAAAACTAAGCTAAGCATGAATAAAGAAATGACATAAAAACAAAACAATGGAAATTTATTTTATTAAATGACTCACATTGAAGGTAGCATTCTTCTCCACCTTGAGATTTTGCTCCAAGGCTTACTCCAAGTAGAGAGAATGCCACCAAGCATTGGGTAATTACAATAGAAGGTGAAGAGTTCTATTTATAGCCACAGAAAAAGGTAATCCGGGACAATCCCCCGGTATGGGACTAAACAAATACCACAAATAGACTAAATATACACAAATACACGCTCCACATAAATCGTAGCGGATCCGGACCAAAAGCGACCACCAATTAGCGGTCTTGGACCGCTAATTCGCAGTCTATAGTGTTCGGATCGCTCTGGATTTTCTTGTGGGCTTTTCTAGAAGGCTTTGTTTGTCTTTGATGCATCTACTTTGCTTGTTGGAGCTACGACCCGAGTAGAATTGCCAAAATACTCCCCATGATGGTGTGAAGTATTCTTGTTTGCTCATTGGTCCTTCGATCTTACGTTCAGGTCCTTCGATCTTGCATCTTAGTCCTTGAGTCTCTCAACTCAGCTATTTTACATGCTTTTAGGTCCTTTTATGACTATTCTCTTCAAACCTATTTATTTCTTAAATTTAAACATAAAACTCGTCACGTAGCATTGTTTAGGTGAAAGATAATGGATATAAGATACAAATATAAGAATGAAATGATGTCAATCAAATACCCCCACACCTAACTTTTGCTAGTCCCGAGTAAAACAAAGAAAGAGAAAAGCATACGAAAAACAAGAAATCCTAACTCACTTTCGTAGGAATTACGGTTGCACTTAGCACGTGAAACAAGCCGTTAAACCTCTTTGTCGCCAAGGAGGAGGAGTGTTGTCTCCTGAGGGTTTTACACGGATACACCCACAAAATCCGAACAAAGATGCATTATTCAATCTACCTACACGACTCGTTGGCTCATTTTTTTCGAACATTGGATGTGGTAATACTACGATCCAACTCGATATATGTATCCAGTCCACACACCTAGCCTAGGGAACCATTCATGCGAGTTAATTAAGGACTTAAGTACAAGACATGGACAACTTCAACATCCTGAAGTGATACAAAGTGTAAGGTCCATTAAGGTTCTTATTTGACTTTTTTTTTCTTTTCTTTTTCTTTTTCTTTGGAGCATTATATTGGTTGGTGCTTGATTCTCCCACGGTCGAGTTTCGTGCATCATTGCCTATGAGGACTTACACTATCACGTACACCTTCCCCCAAATCTCCACATAGGGCGATCCCTACCACCCGTGTAACGGGAGTTCGGTCGGTGCATCCTAAGTCAGATGACTCGAGAGCACCAGGCACAAAGTCCCCTCAGACCTACTTTCCTGAGTGATGGGAGCCGTGCGAGAAGAGAGAACACCACTTATTCACTTATCTACATGGGAACCAAAACCCCTACACTTACAGTTTCCCAAAAAGAGTTAAAGAGCCCTTGACTACGACAAACTTCCTTATACTAACACACACGAATTATTGACTCACTAGGTTCAAGGTGGACTTCTTTAAATGTTTGAGTACTGAAACCCTATGATTACACGCCCCTCGAGGGAAAATCGGGGTGCATCCTAACGACTCGATAAGACCTAAACCCTGTAAACTAGATATGCTAATGCATCAAGTTCAAGACAATTTTGGGAGCTTTCTTTTTACTTTGCCTCTCAACGGTTTTGCACATGCCAAACACACGCAAAACCCACAAAAACATTTTCTTTCGCAAACACATGAAGATTTTCAAAGAAATGTGAAAGTTTTAAAGCACTAGGCAAGCAAAAGAAGACAAGTCACCCATGGATCATGGCAAGCAGATATATCAATATTAAATGCAGCACACTAACATGACCCTAGCAGTACAAACAAAAGAAAACGAAATCAAAGGAAAACGACTCGACTATGTACACACGTAAAACACCCCCCACACCTACTTCTTGCATTGTCCTAAATGAATGTGAGCATGATACTACATGGATTTATGCATGAAAAAGGGAAGATCTCACCAACATGAAGCGCAACAGGAAGTTCATGGTCATGTTGATGGACATAACACCGAATTCCCAAAAACCTGTGAGATACTGAAGAAGGGAGACAAATACGTGAAGAAATAGGGTCCAAGTACACAAGGGTTGGGGCCCACAACAATCAATGCTCGCTCATGGAGTCTTTTTTTATATATATTTTTTTTCTTTGCCTTTTTTTTACAATATATATACATCAACAAAGATATTCTCATAACCATTTGGTAAAGGAACATCAAATGAGACCATCGAGTTAGGAGGTCCAGAGACTTGCCGAGATGGTCAAACTGCACTGGTACTCTGAGGTGTCATGAGGGGTGAAAGGTCAAAGCTGAAAGACTCGAACCCCTCATGATATTGGTTGGGTGTAGGCAACATGAAAGAGTGAAGTTGTGTTGCCTTACTAGGGTTTAGTTGTTCATCGAACAAAACCCTCCAACCAATAGGTTGGTGCATCGGAATGAGTTCCTCAAGCTCATTCGATGGATGCAGCAGACCTGCATCACTAAGAATACGACTTCTCCCCAAGTCATCCAGCAATGACCTCCCATCATCATTTATATCATCAAGCTTAAGCTCGGTCGTAGGTGGGTCATTGTTGGAGTCAATCTGAAGCTCAAATGGTCAATAGCCCTAGGACACGGGGTGACAACACCTTATGGAATGGGCATATGATGAGGTGTCTCCCCATCACTAATGGTCTCAACAGAATCATGCAACGAACACTCCCTTTTGACATTAATGTTTGATGTCAGCTCACTCTGTTGCATTGCAAAGACATGCAATGAGTTTTCGCTGGACCAAGAAACATTCTCAATGGGTTGCATTGGTGTTAGGGGTGTTCGTCGACTTTGCGGTGCTTTCTCTAATTGGCGCATGAGATTGAGATTTAAAGGTTGGTCAATGGGCTAATGTTGCCTACCAGAGTTGAATACATGAAACTCGGCACTCATGTTACCGAATGAGAGCTTCATGAGACCATTTCTACAATTAATTAAGGCATTGGAGGTTGCCAGAACTGGTCTACCCAAAATCAAAGGTATTTGAGAGTGGGAGTGCGCAACAGGATTGGTATCGAGGACAACAAAATCGACTGGAAATATAAAATCTCCAACTTTGATAAGCACGTCCTCGATAATCGCCTTTGGAATACGAATGGATCTATCCGCCAATTGGAGGGTGATCTTAGTTGGTTTCAATTCTCCTAAGTTCAACTGTTGATAAACAGAAAATAGGAGGAGGTTGACCGCTGATCCTAAATCAAGCAATACATTACTCATGCTAGTGTCCCCAATCGCACACTGAGTAGTAGGGCACCCAGGGTCCTTGTACTTTGTGTATGTGGGATTGGACAAAAGTGAGCTTACACTTGCAGCCAAGAATGCTTTCTTAGGAACATTGGTCTTCCTCTTGGTTGGGCAGAGATCTTTTAACACTTTGGCATATTGAGGTATTTGTTGGATGACATCCAACAAGGAGATGTTAACCTTCACTTGCTTAAACACCTCTAATATCTTATCCATTGTTTAGCTCTGCTTTTTGGTTAACCTACTAGGATAGGGAGCTTTTGGAAGGTAGGTTTTCTGTGGTGCCTGAGAAGGAGGCGTCAGTGTATTACCCTCAGCCTCTTCTTCACCACCATTCCCACTGAGGGGCTGCATAGATGGTGGTGGTGGCAAGGAAATGTGAATGTCATCCTGCTTTCCAATCCTTAAGGTTACAATGGCATTGACATGGTGAACAGGTTCCTCCACATGGTTCACTTGCCGCCCCCGAGGTACCACATTCTCATTTTGCATGTGTTGTTGCTGGTACATGTGGGGGTTAGCCTCATGCTGGCTAGGCAGAGACCCTCTCTCTCTTTCATGTACAGACTGAGCCAATTTGCCCATTTGAAGCTCTAGAGATTTGATGGTCTGCTGATTTGAAGTGAGAACTTGACTTGTGGTTGTCATAAAATGTTTCATTGAGTTTTCAAGTCCACGAGTCAAGGTCTCAAGCGAATTGAAACGGGTTTCCATATATTTGGAATTTGGGAAAGTCGATTGATTGGTTATTTGCGTTTGGGGTAGCTGATAGGATTGTGCATGCATGGGAGGTTGGTGTGGTTGAGAGGAGTTTGAAGGACCACCCGGGGCATTATTTTGGTTCCATGAAAAATTGGGGTGGTTCCTCCATCCGGGATTATAAGATGATGAGTATGGGTCATTCCTAGCTCTATCATAGATGGCGTTGACACGTTCCATCTCAGGAGGAGTAGACGCACACTCACTTCCTACATGACCTATGCTATCACATGAATGACAGGGAACTGGACCTGATGTAGACACATGAGGTGCACCTTGTTGGTTTTGGAGCTCAATCGAATCTATACGGCGTATTAAGTCTGCCATGCGCGCCTCGGTGGCCGTAGTGCTATCGACAGCAAATGCGGCACCCGATCTAGTCGAGTTTGCATTCGCGATCCTATGTTGGATGATGAAGGTGGTTCCCTTACAATCTCCCATTGCATGATTTTCTCAGCGAGGTCTTCTAGAAAAGCCAATGCCCCCTTTCATCCTTTCCTAAGAACTCTCCTTGACACATGGACTCAATGAGCGTTCGGGATGGGATGTGAAGACCCTCGTAGACAATCTGACAAAGGCGCCACAACTCGATGCCATGGTGAGGGCATGAGGATAGTAGCTCCTTGAATCTCTCTAAATATGCATGAAATATTTCGGTCTCAAGTTGATAGAACGAATTGATTTCGTTCCTCAATTTTTGAGTCCAATGATTTGGAAAGTACTTTTTGAGAAATGCAGATTGAAATTCATCCCAAGTCCTAAAGGCATTGGCCTGGTTGCTGTACAACCACTTCTTGGCATCATCCTTTAGTGCAAAAGGGACTAGCCTAAGATGGATGGAGTCTGTGCTAAGTTGTTGCAGCTTGAACATAGCACATACCTCCTCAAATTCCCTCAGAAAGATATAGGGGTCACCCTTCCCAGTGAAGTGAGGGCGCATGGAAATAAACTGAGGCTTAACCTGAAATTGGTTCCCATTTGCCTCTGGCAATACGATGCATGTAAGTAGAGTGGTACGGCTCGGGTAGCATCGATCACGTAGAGGTATGGGAGCAACAATAGGAAGAACAGGAAGCACAGGTGGAACATGTGGAACAGGTGGGTCTAGCAACTGCTCATCCTCAGGGAAATGAGCAGCCATTGAACCCGGACTATGTGCAACACGAGAGGAGGGAGGCATCGAGAAATCGACTACCGAAGCAGAGTTGACGACACGCCTCGTCAAACGACCCCTCTCGTCTCGTGCCCACGCAAGCATGCACAAAGGTGCACACACAAAGCAAAACCTTTTTTTTAAACAAAGAATGTGCGTAAAGGAGAGGACGAAGGGACACAGAAGAGAGGGAATGACTCATGAGAGAAGGGAAGAAGTCCTTATGCTACGGTGGGTGGGTACAGGTAGAAGCACACAATCAAACAAGGCTCAAACAGTCCTAAGGTCGCTATAGGTCCTTACAGCTAGACGACGCCTAACTGCGAGGTCACACGGCCTCAACACGCCTCACCTCCCTACGACAAGGACCACAAAGCCCAGCAAGTGAGTCAAGATCCGGAGATCTCATCTCTCCTACTATCGACAGAGTGGGCAACGCCAATCAGGCCATGCCGGTCATGACCGGATCACTCTGCTAATGCGCCCGAAATCCTTAAGGCCAATGTCTAGTTGATTTTAAAATTAGGCTCTTGATTAGTGTGGTTTTTGGGGCGAAGGAAAGGGTGATGAAATCCCCCACCTTATCTTCTATGGGACAGCCCCTCCTTAGTACCGTTTTGGAGTCCTAATCTAACAATCAACTCTCCAAACAAACGCTCAACTCACACTTGTTGCAATGCACTTCCTACTAACTAATGCATGTTCATACGAAATGCATGGATGAGAGTAGGAAATGCGTGCCTCACGCTAACACTCAGCAATTGAAAGTAAAGCTAAAAGAAAAGACAATCTACGTGCCTAAATCGAGTACATAATGCATGACCTAAACAAGAAAGAATGCCTAATCTTTTGCTTTGGGTTTTAAGGTCCAAGTTGCTTAAAGGGAGATTGATTATTGATCTGGGAGCAAACTAAAAGTCAAAACATGCCAAATTGATCCCCAGATTTCTACTTCAGTTATAGCAACACTCCACAGAAATAAAAAGGTGAAAGGAGATTACCAGACCGCCAGTTGGCGGTCTCAGGCCGCTGATTGGCGGTCTTGTAGTCACAGATCGCCTCCAAACATCACCAAATGCTTCCCCTTCCCAATGTGAGTCTCCTGAAACAAAGAAAACTACAAAACACAAAATAAATCCACGTGAATCGTCTAAACCAGAGTCTTGACTAGCACCTCCCCTGGAACGGCGCCAAAATCTTGTTTAATCATTTTAAATACCGCAAGTGGACGACCATGTTGAAGCGGTGGAAAATATGGGTCGATCCATAAGGAGGTGTGTAGACTCTGGTTTGTTCGAAGGCAAGTGGGAAAAGAGGGGAAGAAGTTGTGATTACACTAAACTATACTAACTACACTAAACGAGTAAGCATCAAACAAGGAAAACGAAAGTGAGGGAAATTGAAATCTGGAAATCAGAAATGGAAAACCCCTAAGGGGTGGAGTGTGTGCACACATGTAAAAGATGGTGAAGAATGCATTCTATAGGCACAAATGTAGGTAGTGTTTTCATGCATAGGAAGTGTCTAAAGGTTATGGCAAAACCTATCAATTCATTCACTAACCTAGTTGATTAACATTCATAGACACAAGCTGGTTATTTCAGAACCCAAACAAGCATGAGTGGTGTCTAAGATGTGTGGCAAAACCCATCAAGTGTAGTATTCCACTCTAACAAGCAAGCATACATTCACATTTATCAACACGATCAAAATATAGCATTCATTTCCATTCTTTCATGCATGTATGAACATCATCTCCACCCCAAAGGGGGATTGAGCTACTCACTACACATTATTCTAACAATTTACCTAAAGAACAAAGGAAATATTCTAACTACTTTAGACTACCATCAAAGAAATAAGACTAATGGAAAAATTATTTTATTAAATGACTCACATCACTAGCAACATTCTTCTCCACCTTGAGATTTTGCTCCAAGGCTTACTCCATGTAGAGAGAATGCCACCAAGCAATGGGTGATTACAATAGAAGGTGAAGAGTTCTATTTATAGCCATAGAAAAAGGTAATCTGGGACAATCCCCCAGTATGGGACTAAACAAATACCAGAAATAGACTAAATATACACACTAATATAAGACCCTACGAAATCTTAGCAGATCCGGATCAAAACAGACTGCCAATCAGCGGTCTTGGACCGCCAATTGGCGGTCTATATTGTTTGGATCCGGCATTGTTTCGTGTGGGCATTTCTGGATGTTTTTATTGGTCTTTGATGCATCTACATCGCTTGCTGGAGCTCCGACCCGAATAGAATTGCCAAAATACTCCCCATGATGGTGTGAAGTATTCTTGTTTGCTCATTGGTCCTTCGATCTTACATTCAGGTCCTTCGACCTTGCATCTTAGCCCTTCAGTCTCTCAACTCGGTCCTTTTTCATGCTTTTAGGTCATTTTTATGCCTCTTCTCTTCAAACCTATTTATTTCTGAAATTTTAACATAAAACTCGTCACGTAGCATTATTTAGGTGGAAGATAATGGATATAAGATACAAATGTAAGCATGAAATGATGTCAATCAAGGGTCATTTTCAACACTGTGCACATTCTGCCTAGCATGAGAAGGTTGACCCCTGGAATTTACCACAGGTTGACATGGTTACTGACCCTTCTCGCGTTCATGGAATTGATGAGCCAATGGGCTAACATGCATTTCCAAAGCTTTGACTGTACTTTGCATGCTCTACATGAAAGCTTGAAGGGTCGGATCACTAAAGGGGTCCTTTGGGTCAACCTGATGGGGTAGTGGAGTTTGGTTAGAATAACCCGACGATGAGGCCTGAGGTGGTTGGTAATTATGGTGCTGAGACCATTGATGTGGGGGTTGGTAGGTCGCCGATGGGCGTGGAAGGTGATAAGGTGGAGATGGACGTTGAGGTTGAGCGTGCGAGCTCTGACCGTGACCCCCAATACGCCCCCAAGAGAAGTTAGGGTGGTCACACCATCCTGGGTTGTAGCAATGACTCTACGGATCATTATGGGGCCTCTGTTGATACATCGCATTTGCATGCTCAGTATCCCTTGGAGCGTGAGCACATTCCAAGTCATCTTGTCCCGTAAGTCCACACCTACTACATGCGTGAGCAGCAACCTGAGTTATAGGAGCTCGGTCCAACTCTAAATTCTTAATCCTACACATAAGAGCAGCCAATTTTGCCTCAGACGCGATAGTTTATTCAACTTGATATGATCCAGCTCGACCAGAAGACATGGAGGTTGGTGGCTCTCATGGTGTCCCCCTCAAAGGTGTGTTCAACCATCAATTCAAAAGTGTCCCATGCCTCATCGATGGGTTCATTTGGAAATCACCAGGATACATTGACTCCAACAATGTGTGGGTGTTGTAGTTGAGGCCCTCATAAATAATCTCGCACAGTTGTCATAGCTCAAGTTCATGATGATGGCACTATTTGAGAAGGTCCTTGAATCTCTCAAAGAAAGCATTAAAAGATTCGGTCTCAATATGATACATTTGATGTATTTGGTGTCGTAACTATTGATTTTTCCTTGGGGGGAAATCTCTTCAGAAAAACTGTCACAAAGTCATCTCAAGACCGAATAGAGCTCACCGGGAGGCTGTACATCCAATTCTTCGCGTTATCCTTGAACGCGTAAGAAATCATCCTCAATCGGACTAAATCCTTGTCAAGTTGTTGAAGCTTGAACATGGAACATACCTCCTCGAATTCACATATAAAAATATACAGATCCTCCTTATTAGCAGTGAAGGTAGGAAGCATGCTCACATATTGAGGTTTAAGTTCGTAGTTGTTCCCACGACCTAGTGGAAGAAACTATACAAGAAGGTTGTGCGGCCCGAACAAGATGGGTCCACTCCCACAAAGTCATCGATCTATCCCCTCAAGCTAAAGGTGGTGGTGCACCAAGAACTCGATCCTGACTGAATCCCTCTTCCTCTTGAGTCGAAGGAGGAGGAGGAGAAGGAGGTCTACGTGGTGGTGGGAGATGTGACCAAGGTAATCCATGTATGGACCCTGGTCTCCGCCATATCCATTAGACAACTCGACCTCACGCTTCAAAGCAGCTCAAGGAGGAGATGGGCGATCACCTGGACCGTCCATCTCAGAAAAATGCACTCCCTCAAGTCGAGCGCTCTCACCAGAACAAGCCCAACCTCGCATAAAACGCCCAACTCGACTCTACAACAACACACAACAGAAGGAGTAATCAGAGGAGGAGACTATAAGGAAGAATATAGAGGAGGAGAAGACTCAGATGAGAAAGGAAGAATCCCTAGAGCTAGCATGCGTAATGGGAGAAGGTAGAAGCACACAAGCAAACAAGGCGCAAACAAATTATGGCTATAGGTTCTTAGGCTAGATGACGCCTAACTTCGAGATCACTAGTCTCAACATGCCTCACCTCCCTACAATGAAGGCCAAAATACCCAGCAAGTGATACCAGATCCGAATATCCAGTACCTCCTACTATCGACAAGGAAGGCAATGCAGATCAACTCATGACGGTCTCAACTCGATCACTCTCCTAGTGCATCTGAAATCCTTAGGGCCAATGTCTACTTGCTTTTAGAATTAAGGCTTTCATCAAGAGTGATTTTTGGGGCAAAGCAATGGGTGATGAAATCCCCCACCTTATCTTATTTGGGACAACCCCTCCTTAGTAGCATTTTGAGTCCTAATCTAGCAATCAACTCTCTAAACAAACGCTCACCTCACTCTTGTAGCAATGCAATTCCTACTAACTAATGCATGGTCATACAAAATGCATCAATGAGAGTAGGAAGTGAGTACCTCACGCCAGCACCCAACAACTGAAAGTAAAGCTAAAAGAAAATACAAACTACGTGCCTAAGTCAAGTATATGATGCACGACCTAAACAAGTCAGAATGCCTAATCTTTTGCTTTGGATTTTTGTGGTCAAGTTGATTACAGGGGATTGATTGTTAATCTGGGAGCAAATTACAAGTCAGAACATTCGAAATTGAGCCACCCATATGACCTAGTGAATGTAGGAAGAACCAGAAAAATTAGAGGGAAAATTGAGTTCACCAAGCCGCCAGTTGGCGGTCCACCACCGCTTATTGGCGGTTTGTTCACCTTTGTTACCCGTTCAAACTTCTCCTGGTCACGTCTCTTGATCTTTAGAGCCTCCTGAAATAAAGTAAAGCTACAAGAAAAAAGCTAAAATAACTCGAATCGTCCAAACCAAAGTCTAGACAGAGCAGCTCCCCGGTAACGGCGCCAAAAACTTGATTGATCGTTTATATTACCGCTAGTGCAAAACATCGGTAAAGACGTGGCAAATATGGGCCGTGTCCATGAGGAGGTGTGTCAACTTTGGTTCTTCAGAAATGGAGTCGGAAAAGAGGGGAGAAGGTGATTGATTGAACTAAACTAACTATGTTATACTAGAACGAAACAAACAAAGAAGATGAAAGCATGAGAAGAAATAAAACTAGACTAAGTGACTGATAAAAGTAAACTAAAAATCAGGAGTGGAAAACCCCTAAGGGGTGGAGCGTGTGTACACATGAAATAAGTGGTGATGAATGCATTCAATAGAGCACAAATGTAGGTAGTGTTGTTATACATAAGAAGTAGCTAATGGCAAGGCCTATCATCCAAATCACTACCCTAAGTGATTAATATTAGCATGAACAAGGTTGTTATTAAGAACCTAAATGAGCATGGAATGTACTGAAAGATTATGGTAGAAACCATCAAGTTACGTATTCTCTTTAATTCAAACAAGCAGACTCACATTTCTTACATACAACAACATTTAGCATTCATTCCATTCTACATGACATGTATAAACATCAACTCCACACGCAAAGGGGGATGGAACTACTCACACATTATTAATCTAACATTCATATTAAAGAAAGAAAACATGCTAATTAATTCTAGGAAGATTAAAACAAACAAAGTTAACTAAGCATGCAAGAATTAAAAGGAACAACAAAGAAACTAACAAAACATTTTTTATTTCCCCTTTGCGCTGAAGAATGACACGAAGAAGTTGTTGTACAGCAACCAGGTGAATGCCTTTAGGACTTGGGATGAGTTTCAGTCTACATTCCTCAAAAAGTACTTTCCAAATCATCGGACTCAAAAATTGTGGAACGAAATCAATTCGTTCTATCAACTTGAGACTGAAACATTTCATGCATATTTAGAGAGGTTCAAGGAGCTACTATCCTCATGCCCTCACCATGGCATCGAGTTGCGGTGCCTTTGTCAGATTGTCTACGATGGTCTTCACATCCCGTCCCGAACGCTCCATGAATCCATGTGTCAAGGAGAGTTCTTAGGAAAGGATGAAAGGGAGGCATGGGCTTTCCTAGAAGACCTTGCTGAGAAAACCATGTAGTGGGAGAGTGTGAGGGAACCACCAGCCTCATCTAGCACAGGAGCGAGGATCGCAAATGCAAACTCGACTAGATCAGGTACCCCATTTGCTATCGATACAACTACGACCACCGAGGCGCGCATGGCGGCCTTAATGCGCCGTATGGATTGCATTGAGCTCCAAAACCAACAAGGTGCACCTCACGTGTCTACATCTGGTCCAGTTCCCAGTCATTCATGTGGCACTAGTGCAGAATTGGCTTTACTCGTAGCCAAATAGACGTCGGCCGTTACAACCACCGACGTCTGGTGTGGAGAGGACCGAATAGACGTCGGTCGTCATGGCAGACGACGTCTATGTGACACTATAGACGTCGGGTGTGGGAATAACACGTTTAGCCGACGTCTATAGTGTATAGACGTTGACCTATAGACGTCGGTGGTTTAGTACTTTTTGAATCCGACGTCTATAGGGTATAGACGTCGGCCTATAGACGTCGGACTTAATGTAAGACCGACGTCTATACTCCAACCATATAGACGTCGAGGTATAGACGTCGGTGTTATGGAACATCCGACGTATATATGTCTTAAAGAAATCGGACAGACGCATTTTCTTTCATTCATTTCAGTCGAAACCCACCCAAACCCTAGCCGTCCCGCGATCGAACTCTCCTCCGCGACCATCCTCCGACCGATCCGCACCGTCTCCGGCACCGCAGCGAGCTCCCAAGCTCTCCTCCACTTCTCCGGCCCTCTTCTCCTTCTTCCTCCGTCTTCCTCCGTCTCTCTCCACATGTAGGTTTTAAGTTCGTTTTTGGTTGTTTTAAGTTCGTCTTTCTCCACATATTCTTTCTAACTTAGCCTCCTCCGCATGTAGCTTCCTCGTGTCGTTTACAGCCGTCTCCTCCGCGACGTCTTCGGGAACCACAAAGACCTCCTCCGGCATCACAACTTTTCCCTCCTCTGGTTCGTGCTCAATTTTAGATCCTTAATTTAGGATTAGTTTAGACCAAGAATCCAACGCCAAATTAGGATTAGTTCACAATAATAACGTATTGATGCAAATATTGGTTAATGTGATAATCATTATTGGTTAATGTGATAATCTAAGTGTATTGATGCAAATATCAACATTTAGAATTCCTTTTATTTTCCAAGTTATTTAATGATTCAATTTGTTGGTGTGTAGCAAATGGTTTCCAAAGTAGAAAAAAAGAAATCAAAATTATGGATTGATGATGTGTAATGGCATGAGTTGTATGGTCTTGATGTGGATGTACACTCTTGACGTTATGTGTGTGTTATATTTGTTGATATTTGATAAACAACTTCATTGGATTGAGTTGGGTTGGTTGGATGATTTAACCAAACTTTGTTTTCATTGGATTGATTTGGTTTGGATTATGTTAAGAATTTGGTTTGGATTGAGTAGAGAAATACATGATGTGAATGTGAGTAGATAACTAGATATACATTTTTCTTGTTGATTTCAGGATTTGAAGAATTTTACATATCAAATTTTAAGTGGAGGTTCTGCCAAAATTTCAATAAAATTTTATTCCCAATTATTATTAATAACATGATAGTTTGTGTTTAAAATGTTTTTATGTCAATTCAAGTAATTATTTTTAATACTTGCTTTTAATATTTTAAATGTTTATTGCCTTAATTTTTGAATTTTTAATATTATGATAATAACTCATTGCCCCCCTTAAACAACTTGGCCTTTAATAACCCAAAGCAAAAGATTAGACAATATTTGCTAAGTCAATCATCATATTGGAATTGCATGCATTGTATTTTTCTATTATTTACGATTTCTGTCGTAGATTGCTGGCGTAAGGTACGTACTATCTTTCACTCATCATTCATTAGAAAGCACGCATTAGTTAGTAGGACTTGCATTGGAACAAGAGTGAGGTGAGTGTTTGTTTGGTGTGTTGTTTGTTAGATTAAGGTATGAAAAACCATTAGGGGGCAGTCACCTATAGGAGATGAGGTGGGGGATTTCATCACCCTTTCCTTGGCCCAGAAACCACTTAATAAAAGAACCTTAATAAAATCAATTAGACGTTGGCCCCTAGGATTTTCGGACGCATTAAGGAGAGGAAACCGTTTAAGACCGTTATGGCCTGAATGTCGTTGCCCATCTAGTCTCCCTGAGATTTTAAGAACCTCCGGGTTCTTGATTTCCTATAGATTAGTGGTCCTCGATGTTTAAGACCGTTTCGGCCTGAACGTCGTTGCCCATCTAGTCTCCCTGAGATATTAGGGACCTCCGGGTTCTTGATTTCCTACAGACTAGTGGTCCTCGGTGGGACCTCGAAGTTAGGCGTCGTCTATTACTAAGGACCTATAGTGGACTTTAGGTTTGTTTTGGCTTGATTGTTTAGTTAGATTTCTAACCTTCCTTATTCCACGCTAGATTAAGGACTTCATCTCTTCTCCTCTGAGTCATTCTTTTCTCATCTTAATGTCTCTGAATCTTCTCATCTACGAACACATTCTTTTAAATTGAAATTTTATTTATTTTCTACAATAATAACTATCATTTTTGCCTCTGTTTAGATTGAAATGGATCGAGAGTGGATTGTTTCAAACAGATAGAGTTTTGAGTATGAGAATGGAGTGAATATGTTCTTAGAGGTTGCCAAAAAACATTCTAAGAAAATGAAAGACAACGACATGGCGTATTGTCCGTGCAATAAGTGTCATAATATGTCATTGTTGACTTTTCGGAAAATGAAAGATCATTTGTTTGAGAAAGGTTTCGACCCAAATTACAGATGGTGGAACACAGGGCTCCCTTATCATAATATGTCTGCTCCCTTATCATGAGAGGTAAACTTTGTAATTCAAAGTGAAATTTTATTTTGTAATAAACTTCTAATTATATATATAACAAAGGGCTCATTGGATGCTTGTCGTTGTATGCCCAACGACTAATTCGGCGTATTGGTTTGATCCGTTGGGGTCGAATAAACCAAGGGACTCAATAAAGAAACTTCTAAATATGTAAGTTCGTTTAGTCGTGAATAAAGTAATTCGTGGATTTTTATTAGTATTATTGATTGATATTTTAACTTGTGCTACTCAGGGCAATTAAGGTTTACTGAGCTTTAGGTGGTAGGAGAACAACCACAAAATCAGGAATAACATGGCATGGAATGAGAGTACGTTCTATCCCATTTTTGTTAATTAAGTTAGCAACAAATATTTAGCGAATTCTAATATTTGTAGTACCGGAAGCAGGTTGGAAATACGGAATGCGGTTACTACGTGATGAGATACATGGAGGAAATCCTCGATGTGACAACTGAAGACGTATGTCTAACCGACGTAATGTAGATCGTTATTCAATTGTATATTCAATTGTAGTTTCAATATTTAGTTATTAATATTCAACACACTCGTATTTTTTTGATAGGTTTTCCCAAAAAGTAGTGATCCATTCTCGCAACAGGAGCTCGATGAAACTCACGACCGATGGGCTCGCTATTTCATCAGAAACATGCTGACGAACTAAGAGGTTCTCCTGCCAATTGTATTTTTTGTAATTTAGTTAACAAGTGCACTTGTATTACAAACCTACACTTTATGCCTTAATATAATCGCCTTAATTTTAGAATGAATTAATTGCAAGTGTGTTGAATGTCAATTGTGTATGCTTTGTATGTTTGTGCATGTATGGTTGTATGTTTGTGTTTATGCATGTATGCTTGTTTGTTTGTGCTTGTATGAAATTGTGGATGTATGTGGATGAAATTGTGAGTATTTGTGAACAAATTTATAGGTGAACGAATTTGGTGCAGTTCTATGTACACGACGATGATGACTAAAAACAATTTCGTCGGATGCTATTTTTTTTGTCCAGGTTTAGGAATAGACGACGGTTGTTTTTATTAGCCGACGTCTATCCCTCTGAAGAAAGGAATAGACGTTGGCTTTATATTGAAACCGACGTCTATACATAAAGTATGGGCGTCGTATGTTAGTTAACCGACGTGTATTCCTAAAGTATAGGCGTCGTATGTTAGTTAACCGACGTGTATCCCTAAAGTATAGGCGTCGTATGTTAGTTAACCGACGTCTATCCCTAAAGTATAGGCGTCGTATGTTAGTTAACCGACGTCTATCCCTAACGTATAGACGTCGGTCGATAAGGTGACCGACGTCTATACGTTAACGAATACACGTCGGCGTCTAATTATAGCCGACGTCTATGTATAGACGACGCACACCTAGACGTCGGATAGGGGTGTACTTATATCCGACGTGTATAGCCCCGTACATCCGACGTATATTCCATTTTCTGTAGTACTGTTGTAGGATAGGTCATGTAGGAAGCGAGTGTGCATCCATTCCTGCTGAGGCTAACCCCCCGGATGTACCAGCAACAACACATGCAAAATGAGAATGTGGTACCTCGGGGGCGGAAAGTGAACCTTGTGGAGGAACCTGTTCACCGTGTCAATGCCATTGTAACCTTAAGGAATGGAAAGCAGGTTGAGAATCACATTTCCTTGCAACCACCACCATCTATGTAGCCGCTCAGTGGGAATGGTGGTGACGAAGAGGCTGAGGGTAATACACCAATGCCTCCTTCTCAGGCACCGCAGAAAACCTACCTGTCAAAACCTCCCCATCCTAGTAGGTTAACCAAAAAGAAGAGTGACACAATGGACAAGATATTAGAGGAGTTTAAGCAAGTGAAGGTTAACATCTCCTTGTTGGATGTCATCCAACAAATACCTCAATATACCAAAGCGTTAAAAGATCTCTGCACAACCAAGAGGAAGACCAACGTTCCTAAGAAAGCATTCTTGGCTGCAAATGTAAGCTCACTTTTGTCCAATCCCACCTACACAAAATACAAGGACCGTGGGTGTCCTACTATTCAGTGTAGGATAGGAGACACTAGCATGAGTAATGTATTGCATGATTTAGGATCGGCGGTCAACCTCCTCCGATTTTCTATTTATCAACATTTGAACGTGGGAGAATTGAAACCAACTAAGATCACCCTCCAATTGGCATATAGATCCGTTCGTATTCCAGAAGGGATTATCGAGGATGTGCTTATCAAAGTTGGAGATTTTATATTTCCAGTCGATTTTGTCATCCTCGATACCAATCCTGTTGCAAACACCCACTCTCAAATACCTTTGATTTTGGGTAGACCATTTCTGGCAACCTCCAACGCCTTAATTAATTGTAGAAATGGTCTCATGAAGCTCTCATTCGGTAACATGAGTGCCGAGTTTCATGTGTTCAACTCTAGTAGGCAACAAGAGCCCATGGACCAAGCTTTAAATCTCAATCTCATCCGTCAATTAGAGAAAGCACCACAAAATTAACGAACACCCCTAACACCAATGCAACTCGTTGAAAATGTTTGTGGGCCCAGCAAAAACTTATTGCCTGTCTTTGCAATACAATAGAGTGAGCTGACATCAAACATGAATGTCCAAAGGGAGTGTTTGTTACATGATTTTGTCGAGACCATTAGTGAGGGGGACACACCTCAGCATATGCCCATTCCAGAAGGTGTTGTCACTCCGTGTCCTAGGGCTATTGAGCCCTTTGAGCTTCAGATTGACTCCAACAAGGACGCACCTACGACCGAGCTTATGCTTGATGATATAAATGCTGGTGGGAGGTCATTGTTGGATGACTTGGGGAGAAGCCCCATTCATAGTGATGCAGGTCTTCTGCATCCATCGAATGATCCTGAGGAACTCATTCCGATGCACCCACCTATTGGTTGTAGGGTTTTGTTCGATGAGCAACTAAACCCTAGTGAGGCAACACAACTTCACTCATTCATGTTGCCTACACCCAACCAATATCATGAGGGGTTGGAGCCTTCAGCTTTGACCTTTCAGCCCTCACGACACCTCTGAGTACCAGTGAAGTTTTCCCATCTGGGAAAGTCTCTGGTCCTCATAACTCGATGTTCTCATTTGATGTTCCTTGACCAAATGATTATGAGAGTATCTTTGTTGATGTATATATCTTGTAAAAAATCAAAAAAAAGAAAAAAAAAGAAATAACAAAACAAAAACAAGCGAGTAATGAAAGACTCCCTGAGCGAGCATTGATTGTTGTGGGTCCCAACCCTTGTGTACTTGGGCCCCATTTCTTCACATATTTGTCTCTCTTCTTCAGTATCTCACAGGTTTTGAGGGAATTCGGGTTTGTGTCCATCACTATAACCATGAACTTCCTGTTGCACTTCATGTTGGTGAGATCTTCCCTTTTTCATGCATAAATCTATGTAGTATCATGCTCACATTCATTGATGACAATGCATGAAGTGGGTGTGGGGGGTGCTTGACGTGTGTACATAGTCGAGTCCTTTTCCTTTGATTTCGTTTTCTTTTGTTTGTACTACTAGGGTCATGTTAGTGTGCTGCATTTAATATTGATTTATCTGCTTGCCATGATCCTTTGGTGACTTCTCTTCTTTTGCTTGCCTAGTGCTTTAAAACTTTCACATTTTTTTCAAAATCATCATGTGATTGCGAAAGAAAATGTTTTTGTGGGTTTTGCGTGTGTTTGGCATGTGCAAAACCGTTGAGAGGCAAAGTAAAAAGAAAGCTCCCAAAATTGTCTTGAACTTGATGCATTAGGATTTTTGGTTTACTGGCTTTAGGTCTTATCGAGTCGTTAGGATGCACCCCGGTTTTCCCTCGGGGGGCGTGTAATCATAGGGTTTCAGTACTCAAACATTTAAAGAATCCACCCAGAATCTAGTGAGTCAATAATTCGTGTGTGTTAGTATAAGGAAGTTTGTCGTAGTGAAAGACCCTTAAACTCTTTTTGTGAAACTGTAAGTGTAGGGGTTTTGGTTCCCATGTAGTTAAATGAATAAGTGGTGTTCTCTCTTCTCGCACAGCTCCTATCACTCGGGAAATTAGGTCCGAGGGGACATAGTGCCTGGTGCTCTCGAGTCATCTGACTTAGGATGCACCGACCGAACTCCCGTTACACGGGTGGTAGGGATCGCTCTATGTGGAGATTTTGGGGAAGGTGTACGTGATAGTGTAAGTCCACATAGGCAATGATGCACGAAACATAACCCTGGGAGAATCAAACACCAACCAATATAGTTCTCCGAAGAAAAAAAAGAAAAAAAAGGGAAAAAAAGAGTCAAATAAGAACCTTAATAGACTTTACACACTGTATCACTTTCAGAAGTTAAGGTTGCCCATGTCCTTCACTTAAGTCCTTAATTAACTTTCACGAATGATTCATTAGGCTAGATGTGTGGACTGATTACATATATAGAGTCGGTCCGTAGCATTACCGCGTCCAATGATCGACAAAAATGAGCCATCGAGTCGTGTAGCTAGATTGAATAATGCATCTTTTTCGGATTTTGTGGGTGTATCCACTGAAAACCCTCAGGAGACAACACTCCTCCTCCTTGGCGACAAGGAGGTTTAACGGCTTGTTGCACATGCTAAGTGCAACCATGATTCCTACGAAAGTGAGTTACGATTTCTTGTTTTTCATATGCTTTTCCCTTTCTTTGTTTTGCTCGGGCCTTTCAAAAGTTGGGTGTGGGGGTATTTGATTGACATTGTTTCATGCTTATATTTGTATCTTATATCCATTATCTTTCACCTAAACAATGCTACATGACGAGTTTTATGTTTGAATTTCAGAAATAAATAGGTTTGAAGAGAAGAGGCATAAAAGGACCTAAAAGCCTGAAAAAGGACTGAGTTGAGAGACTCAAGGACTAAGATGCATGATCGAAGGACCTGAATGTAAGATCGAAGGACCAATGAACAAACAAGAATACTTCACACCATCATGGGGAGTATTTTGGGAATTCTATTCGGGTCAGAGCTCCAACAAGTAAAGTAGATGCATCAAAGACAAGCCAAGCCATTCAGAAAAGCCCAAAAGATAATCCAGAGCGATCCGAACATTGTAGACCTCCAATTGGCGGTCCAAGACCCCTAATTGGCGGTCTCGTTTGGTCCGGATCCGTTAAGATTTATGTGGTGGCATGTATTAGTGTGTATTTAGTCTATTTCTGGTGTTGGTTTAGTCCCATACCAGGGGATTGTCCCGGATTAGCTTTTCCATGCCTATAAATAGAACTCTTTTTTTTTTTTTTTGCAAGGCAAAAAGGGAGGCTTAGCCTCGAGTATATTACTGAAGTAAAGTGATTACATCCTACCAAAATTTCAGAAAGAGTGTGCGGGGCATACTACATGCATACCCGGCCTCTCCCTACTACTCATGTTCGTGGGACCTGAAGAGCAAGTAGGTAAAAAACAGAAATTCCTTCTTATACAACAACTCAAAAAGAAAAAACGAAATGAAGAAGCACTAATTCCTAACTCCACATGATCTGAAAGTCATGCTCTTCGTCAGCATCCTTCGCAAGGTTTTTTACTTTATCCCATAGGCAGCGAATGGTATCTTTGATGGCAGCTACTATGTCCTTCGGTATTTTCTTCTCTCCCTCGAAGATCCGGCGGTTTCGTTCCAGCCAGCACTCGTGTATCATGGCGTTGAAGGCCCAACGCCTTACCACTTTTCCAAGCCGGCTGCCACGTGCATGTGCTACTCGTATCGCTTCTCCTTCTAACGAACCTGCATGTCGGTTGCTGATTTTCAGTAAGTGTAGAAGAGCTACCCAAACCTCCTTGATAAACACACACCCCCAGAAAAGGTGCTCCATGTCCTCCTCGTCCCTCTCACAAAGGCTGCAAATCGGATCGTGCTTTGCGCCTCGTTTGTTCATAAGTGTCTTTGTGAGTAACCGACCCCTCAACGCCCTCCATGCTGTGAGTGCGTGCTTTGGGATAGCATGTTTATGCCACACCATACCAGCCCACGCAACCTTCCTTCCTGGTGGCTTTACCCATGTCCACACTTCTCTTATACCAAACATGGTTCCCTTACCATCTATCCTCTTTGGCTGGTCGAAACCCCCATGGATTTTAGTGTTCACTATCCTCGAGTGAATTTCCTCTATCAATGTAGATCTTGGGGGGGGCAGCCTCCACCTTCCGTCGTTTATAAAGTACGAGACTTTTATGTCCCAGGGTACTCCCAACTCATAATGTAATCGATCCCCCCAACTCTCACATTGGAAGGGCTGTCCACACCAAGGATATTGGAAGAATCGTATGTCTTCACCATTACCCACCTCATACCGGATATGCCGTCTCGCTATGTCCCGCACTCTCAGCAGCCCCCTCCAAGCCCACGAGGAAGTGGGTGGGGGACGTGCTAGCAAGATGGACCGGTTTCTCAAGTATTTCCGGCGCACACACTTGACCCAAAGTGATTGTTCGTCCGCCACCACAAGCAAAAAAAGACGCAAAAGGCCCACATCATTCCAGTCCAATAGGCGTTTGAGACCAAGGCCACCTTCTTCCTTTGGTGTGCATATATCTCTCCATGCTACCGCAACCCACTTTCTTGGACCTCCCCAAATGAAGTGGCACATGAGACTCTCAATCTCTTGTAAGGTTGCCCGGGGCATGAGGAAAGCAGAGGTCCAATAAACACTGAGGGACACAAGCACACTCCTTACAAGTTCCACCCTTCCAGCAATGGATAAGAAGTTTTGCTGCCATGTGCTCAGTCGTGCTTTTACCTTATTCACGAGTGTCGTGCAATGGGTTTTCCCCATCCTTCCCGAGAACAATGGCAGCCCAAGATAGGTGACGGGGAACTCATGTCGCTCCATCCCAAGGTGTGTTGCAATCCATGCGCCATCCCGTGCTTCACCTCCCATAAAGATTTGGCTTTTTGACACACTAAAGCTCAGCCCCGAACAAGACGTGAAGTCCTCAAGGACTCCTCGAATTGCCCTCGCATTTGCCTTTGTTGCTTTGGCAAATAGGAGGACATCATCAGCAAAAAGAAGGTGCGATACACCAATATCCCCACAAGTGAGTGGCTGAATGTGCCCATCTATAACCGCCTTCTTTACCATCTCGCTCAGAACTTCCATACACAAAACAAATAGGTAGGGGGCCAAGGGGTCACCTTGTCTCAATCCATTTCTGGCCACGAAACTTGAGGAGTTTGCACCATTTACCGTCACCACAAAAGAAGCCCGAACACAATTCATAATAAGGCGTCTCCACTTAACCGGGAAAGCAAAACGCTCCAAAACCCCATCCAAAAAGGTCCATGAGATGGAGTCGTATGCTTTCCGTATATCAAGTTTTATGCACATTTTCCCTTTTCCTTTGTCGAGGTGGAGGTTGTGACACAGCTCATGTGCAAGGAGAACGTTGTCCCCAATCCGCCGGCCTTTGACAAACGCACTTTGGTTTTCACCAATAAGATGTGGCAGCAACTTCTTAAGGCGGTTTGCAAGCACCTTTGAGGTGAATCGATACGTCATATTGCACAAAGCTATGGGTCGATAGTCTTCTACTGAAACCGGTGCCTTCTTCTTTGGAATGAGCGTAAGTGAGGTAAAGTTCCATTTGGTCAACACCTTTCCGCTGTCCAGACATGAGTGTATGGCCTTGAACATGTCTTTCTTAATGAGTTCCCACGCAGCCTTGAAAAATTTAGCATTGAACCCATCGGGTCCCGGTGCTTTATCAACGTTTGCATTCAGCACTACATCCTCCAACTCTTTCATGTCAAGGTCACGTAGAAGCTCCGCCCCCTCCTCTCGACGGAGGTGTGGTAAGGAGAGGGAGGGGGGAATGGGTATTACCTGCAAATCATTAGCAAACAAGTTAGCATAAAAACGCCGAAAGGCGTCACGGATTTCACCCTCGTCTTCAATGATGGTGGCACCCTCACACACTCTTCTCACTTGGTTGGTGGCTCTCCTCACTCGAAGGTGCGCATGGAAAAACCTAGTGTTCCGGTCCCCCTCTTTTAACCATTTCACCCTTGATTTCTGTCGTGTAATAGACTCCTCCCAAGCAAGAGTTTGGGCAAGGTAATCCTTTGCAGCCCCTTCGGCGCGGGAGAGGTCAGCATCAAGCGGATTTTCAAGGCGTTGTTTCCTCACTTCCTCGAGCGTAGCACGTGCCTCTCCCACCTTATTTGTGACGTTTCCAAATTTTGAGCTACTCCACCGAACAAGGATCTTCTTTACTTCTTGAAGTTTTGCTGCCACGCGAAACATTGGTGTGCCCCTCACGTAGGTAGACCATGCACGTGCAACCAGCCCATGAAAGTCCTCATGGCCAGCCCAATGATTTTCAAAACGAAACATCTTCTTCTTCCGCCTTGCGTTTCCATCCGTCTTCATAATAAGCATGGTGTGATCACTCAAATCCTTTGCACCCACAAGATAGTAGGATTCCGGGAATTTCTCGAGCCATGCATTGTTTATCAATATTCGGTCAATCCGTGTCTCGATACAAGCACTACCCTCGGAGGAGTTCGACCACGTAAATTCCCCCCCGGTAGACGACATCTCAAGGAGTTCAAGAGCATCAATACAATCATTGAATTCTGCCATAGCAATCTCATTTCCAGCAATCCCTCCCCTCTTTTCACTCGCCCTCCGAATACAATTGAAGTCCCCCCCCACCATCCAAGGCCTAGATGTGGGTGGTGCTACTTTGAGAAGGTCACTCCACAAGTGACGCCGATCCACATGCCCATTATCACCATAGACAGCCGTGAGGTCAAAATCAAGGCCGTCCCTCATCCACCGAGCGCTGAAATGAAGTAATTGTGATGTTTCATAGGCAACACGCATATCCACTATTTGGTCATTCCAAAGAACCAAAATTCGGCCGGAGTCCATAACCAAGCTATTTGACATCCAAGCACTAGGCCAAATCGCTCGTTTGAAGCGCTCAATCTTCTTGAGCTTCACCTTATGTTCCACAAGGCAAACCACATCTGGATTTACCTCCTTTATACGACCCCTAATCATAAGTGCACGGCCGGGTCCATTTGCACCGCGCACGTTCCACACTAGAACATTCATGGGTTTAAGGTGCGGGGTGACCCCCTTGACCTCCACATGGGAACGTTTTACTACTTATCTTCCTCCCGGAGCGCCGGAGAGTGAGGGACGGGGAGCAAGCTTGCTGCCCAGCAATCATTTTACTTCCTGGATCTTCCATCACCGAACTCACTTCACTCCTAAGGAGATCGAATTTTCCCCCATTTTGCATGTTTGTAGTCTTGGGGGCTGCCTTTCCTCGAGCCACCCTTGAGGGAGATGTCCAGCCCTTCTCCTTATGCATCAATGAGGCTAGCCCACTTGGTTCACATTCCTCCACGTTGGTTTGTCCCCCACATTCGGCCAGCCCACTATTTTTGCGCATGATTCCTTCGTTTCCCATAACAATGGTATTGTGTGCAAGGCTCACACTCGCACCACATGTGCTTCTGATTTCCTCCAGCCCATGCAAGCAAGCCACGTCTCTAAACTCACTCTCTTCAGCTTGAATAGCCCTCACTAAGTTTCCCTCATTCAAGCCCACTCCATCTTCACGTGAGCCAGCTTCTTCCAATGCTCCACTAACAAATTTCGAATTTCTCCCACTATCTTCAGCTAGGACCTCCTCCACTATAGAGACCCCAATCATTTCCACCTGGTCCCCCCCTTCATTCTTTGCAAGAGGGCTGCTCCTCTCCTTATTTGCCCAGCTTTTTGTAGGGCACTCATCTCCCTCCTCATTGGTTGGTCCAGAAATAGCCTTAGCACTTTTCCCACCCACTTCTCTTTGCCATATTTGTCCACCAATTAGGTCTCCTTCTTGCAAACCAAAGCTGCAAACCGTTTGGCTCCTTGGAGAGGAGACCAACTTGTCATTAGACATGGAATGTCTTAAACTAACCATATCCTCATGTGCACCTCCCAATCTGATTTGTTCCTTGCTTAGTGGATTTCTTACTAATGCATCTTTCTCCACCTCACCAACAATTCCACATGGCACCTCCTCACTCGTGCTTTCCTCCACCTCAGCTGCACCAAACTCCACCTCAGCATCCCTTCCACCCTCTCCTCCCTTTCGTCCCTCACCACCAGCCCCCTCCCTCTCTTCGTGATCCTCACTCACCCTCACCAAACCATCTATCCTATCCCCATTTCCACAACCACTCCCACTCGCCTCTCCCTCCATTTTCTCCTCACAACCTTCATGTCTCCCCCCCTTCCCATGATTTACTACCACCCATTTTCCAGCAGCTTGAGGTTTTGAAGGAAGCACCTTTGAGAGTAATTTCTGTCTAGGACATTTCTCCCCCTCGTGACCAAACTCAAGACAATCCTTGCAATAACCGGGACGCCACTCGTATTCCACGAAAACTCTATGTGTTGCACCATCCTCTACTTGAACATCTACCCAACTAGGGTATAGGAAATCAGGACATACCTCAATACACACTCGAGCAAACGCAAGTCTCCTTCCATAAGCCGTGTTGTCGTCCATGTATAGTGGTCTCCCGAGGACACTTGCAATATTACTCAATGTTCTTTGTGACCAAAAGCGAAGGTCAAGCTCCGGCAAACGAACCCATATAGGAACCGTTGTGATATGTGCTTTCTCCAAAGTCATCTCCGGGAGCCATTCTTGAACCACAAGTGGAGCTCCTCTAACGAAATATGGCCCTCCTTGGAGGACTTTCTTCCTATCTTCTCCAAGAGAAAAACGAAATAGCAAGAACCCTTGCCCCCTCTTAATGACTTCCAAACCTCCAGCAAGAGCCCAAAGCTTTTGGAGATGCTTCTCCAATGTTGGTAGATGAGGTCTGAAACCGATGAAGTGACCTACCAAAACCGTATCCCATCTTTTCAATGCCTCCACTACTTCTATCTTTGAGCAAACAGCCACCTTCTCCCCTCCTTTAACAGCAGGTTGAATGAAGTCTAGGGTCGTGGGTGCCCTTGGCTTTGCTGAGAAGAGGTCAGACCACTTCTTTAAGGGAGCTTCAGCACTCCCTAGAGGTGGTGCAGCATCCAGCACTTCCAAAGCTGCGGAAGGGCTCTCTTTTGAGACGAAATGGAGATCCTTTCCAATGCCACAATCTCCCTCTTGTTGTTGTAAATGTGTAGAGCTAGTCTTTGTCTCCATTTTGGTGAAGAAAACAGGAATTTTGGTGGAGAAATGGGGTCGGAAACCCTAGAGAAGCCAAGGCTCCCCATGCGCACCACTCACTCTCTCTCCTCTCATCTCCTTCCTCTCTCTCCCCCTTTAGGATTTTTCTTCCTCTCATCTCCTCTCATCTCTCTCCCCCTTTAGGATTTTTCTTCCTCTCTCCCCCCTTAGGATTTTTCTTCCTCTCATCTCTCTCCCCCTTTAGGATTTTTCTTCCTCTCATCTCCTCTCCTCTCTCTCCCCCTTTAGGATTTTTCTTCATCTCATCTCCTTCCTCTCTCTCCCTTTAGGATTTTTCTTCATCTCATCTCCTTCATCTCATCTCCTTCCTCTCTCTCCTTCATCTCATCTCCTTCTCCTTCATCTCTCTCCTTCATCTCATCTCCTTTAGGATTTTTCTCCTTCATCTCATCTCCTTCTCCTTCATCTCTCTCCTTCATCCCTTTAGGATTTTTCTTCATCTCATCTCCTTCATCTCATCTCCTTCCTCTCTCTCCCCCTTTAGGATTTTTCTTCCTCTCTCCCCCCTTAGGATTTTTCTTCCTCTCATCTCTCTCCCCCTTTAGGATTTTTCTTCCTCTCATCTCCTCTCCTCTCTCTCCCCCTTTAGGATTTTTCTTCATCTCATCTCCTTCCTCTCTCTCCCCCTTTAGGATTTTTTTTCCTCTCCTCTCATCTCCTTCCTCTCTCTCCCCCTTTAGGATTTTTCTTCTTAAATAGAACTCTTCACCTTCTATTATAATCACTTGTTGCTTGGTGGCATTCTCTCTACTTGGAGTAAGCCTTCGAGCAAAATCTCAAGGTGGAGAAGAATGCTGCTAGTGATGTGAGCAATAAACAACTTTGTTATTAAGAATGAAGTTCCAAATCACTAACATAGTTGATTAACATGAGCATAAACAACTTTGTTATTAAGAACCTAAACAAGCATGGGATGTACCTAATGATTATGGCAGAAACCAACAAGTTAAGTATTATCTTTTATTCAAACAAGCATACCCACATTCATCACATAAAGAAAAATATAGCTTCATTCCATTCTTTATGACATGTATAAACATCAACTCCGCCCCAAAAGGGGATGGAACTACTCTCTGCTCATTAAGCTACAAACTATATTATGAAAGAAAGACATTTATAATTAATTATACTAAGATAAAGAAAACAAACAAGCTAAACATGCAAGCACTAAAACAACGACAACATCAAAGCAAATTATGAAGAATTATTTTATTTCCATGACTCACATTACAAGTATCATTATTCTCCACTTGAGTTTTTCTCCAAGGCTTAGTCCAAGTAGAGATAAATACACCAAGCAATGATTCCCTACAAAGGAGGAAGAAGATTTCTACTTATAGGCATGAAAAAGGTAATCGGGAACAATCCCCCGATGTGGGACTAATGAAACTTCTAAAAATAGATAAAACCAACATAATAAACAACCACGAGAAGACGGGTCGGATCCAGATCAAAAGGGACTGCCAATTCGCGGTCTTGGACCGCGATCACTTGTTCTCGAATCTGATCCCATTTCGGAGATATGATTTGTGCTGAAATCTTCACGTGGGGTGCACTCAGATCGGTTATTGGAGTTTGGGCGCAAATCTAATTGCCAAAATACTCCTCATGATGGTGTGGAGTTTCTCAATTTGCTAATTGGTCCTTTTGTCTTACATCTAGGTCCTTCCTTCTTGCAAATACGTCCATAAGTCTCACCGATCATTCCTTTTCTCGTGTTTTGTTCCTTTTGTGTCTCTTCTTCTCAAACATGTTTATTCCTAAAACTTAAACAAAAAACTCATTACGTAGCATTGCTTAGGTACAAAGAGAGAATATAAGACATGAATATATGCATGATATGATGTCAATCAAGGCAGAGCCGAGGTTGAGGACGGAGTTCAGGACGAAAGTGGTGGTGGCGGTGTGGGTTAGATCAGAGGTGGAAGGAAGAGTTGGTGTTGGTGGTTGGGGGTGGTGGGGGGGTGTGTTGGGTCGAGGTTGACCACTGCGAGAGGGTGGGGGTTGGAGGCTGTGGGGGTGATGTGTTTGGTCAACGAGGCTGTGGGGGTGATGTGTTTGGTCAACGACGGGGCAGAGTCTTGGTGGCGGCGTGGGTTGGATCGCGGTGTTAAGGGGTGAAATGGGAACGTTAAGGGGTTAAGGCGATATTCGTTAAAACTAAAAAATGAAAACACGTTAGTTCTTTTGAAACCGACGTGACATAGTTCCTCATCACGTCGATTGTAGAGAAACCAACGTGATAAGCGTGTTTAACGTCGGGTTCAAAAACCCGACGTGACATGTCGACATTGTATCCCTCTTTCCATAAGTGTTTGCAAACTGATTAATAAAATAAATCTGAGCAGTCATGTTGAGGGACCGATGAGCCTGATTGAAAGATCTCTATGTAGAGAGGCCAGGAGTAAGATAACACTAGGACAGGCACACTCTCATTTGCTACAGGACAGGCATTCCCAAACTTGCCATGGAATCATGTAGGTCACTTGTCACGAGTTGTGGTGTCAATTCGGAACACCATTGTGTGCCGAGCGGTGGGTCACTTTCGGGTGACCCACTTGTGGATTAGACCAGCATGGGTTGTGGTTGGTTCCTATGCAGAGGAACCACTTCTGGTGGAACCCCGAGCGGTGCAGCTATGTAGAGCTGTCATTTGGCGTAGCTATGTAGAGTTGTGACCCTTTTTCTTTGCATGTGTGGTAGATTGGCTCCATGAATAACTTTTTATCCTGTTATTCGACCAGGGGCATACAGGGTTTTTATTGAAAACTCACGCATATTCGTTATTGTTTTTTCCTTAGGTACTTAGGTTCTCCGACAGGGGTCAGACTGGAGGAGTTTCGGAGGATTCTTTACACGAGGGGCATGTGGACAAGATTATTCCAGTTATCATTTTGCTTCGGCATTATTTTATAATCTATTTCCTTTTGAACTTGATTTAATGTCTTGATAGTATTTCCTTATATGGATAATTTCATGTTTCAGTTTATGTCCCTTTTCAAAAACATGTTTAATCACTTAAGTTTAGACCGCAAGTCCACAGCCGTCGGTGAAGACGAAGGAAGTACGGGTCGATCCATGGGGAGTTGAGTAGCTTCGGTTTATCAGAAATCAAGTGGCAAAGAAAGGGAGAAGAGATTTCATTATGCTAAGCTAAACTACACTAAACTAGTAAGAAACAAATGCAAAGAAGGCAACTAGCGATGGATTAAAACTAAACTTAGAGAGCTTGGTAACTAGGCCGGAAATCAGGAAGAGAAACCCCTGAGGGATGGGTTGAGTGTACACATGCATTTTAACCAACGTCTATACCTAAACACCTCAACCTATACACATTGCCCCCATAGACGTCGGATGTATGATACAACCGACGTCTATAGTTCTTATTTTGTCTGTTATCTCGACATAAACACCGACCTCCTCCGCGACCAAACCCTAACCCCCATGCGACTAAAGCACGACCAAACCCCAGCCGACCAACTCGTCTCCGCGCCTCCACTCAGTCACCTCCTTGGTGTTTCCCTCATCTTGGTCGTCTCCAACCCCTCCTTCAACACCTTCTCCTCGTCATCGCTGCTCCTCGCCAACCCTTGTTTCTCCACTGAAATCCCCTCGCCGTGCCTCACCACCACCGTTCCTTACCTCACCTCACTGCTCCTCACCTTAAACCCCCTCGCCGACTACCCCACTCTTCTTTGCTGCCTCCCACCCACCATCAGTAAGCCACCAGAACCTAGATTGATCACAATGTAGTTAATTTTGTGCTTTGCTTGGGTTGAACTAAAAAATTGTTGGAGTTTTTTTTCTAGTAACAAAATTGAAAGAGAACATAGATTGATTCATGGACGATAAATTTGGTGGTAGGCTAAGTGACATACAAAGTATGATCCTATTAACAGTGTTTGTTATGTTATACCGATATACAAAAGCAAATAAGAAATATCTAATAGTGATAATAATAATTAGTTATAAGAAGAAAATGACCAGAGACTAGAGGAAGAAAGAAAAGAAAAGAAAAACTAGACCAAACTAAGAAGGAACCAACAACTTCCATGGCTGCTTGCTTGCATTTCAGTCCACCCAACAACCCAATCTTTTAGAAAGTTCCATAAGTTTGAATGGCATACTAAGTTGATTGAATTGAAGTTGAAAATGTCATATTTATAATGTTTATGTAATATAGTAGAAATCAGGATACATGATATGAATGTTTGATGTTTGTAATGTAAATGTGATGTAGTGGAGAATATTATACATTTTTCTTGTCAATCCCAGGATTCGATGTTTTTTACATAGCAAATTTTTAGGGGAGGTCCTGCAAAAATTTCAATAAAATTTTAATCGCAATTGTTGTTAAGAACATGATATTTTCTGTTTAACATATTTTTAGTCTTAAAATTATAATTCCAGTAATTATATTTAATACTTTCTTTTAATATTTTAAATGTTTATTGCCTTGAATCTTTGAATTTTCAATATTATTTACATATTGTATGTAAATATGCTAGTATTTTGCTAATAACTCATCGACCCCCTTAAGAAACTTTGCCTTTAATAACCTATAACATAAGATTAGACAATATTTGCTAAGTCATTCATCATATAGGACTTTCCATTCATTGTATTTATTTTTTATTTTACGATTTTTGTCGTAGATTGTTAGCTTAAGGTATGTAAACTCTTTCACTCATCATTCATTAGAAAGCACGCATTAGTTCGTAGGCCTTGTATTGGAACAAGAGTGAGGTGAGTGTTTGTTCGGTGTGTTATTTGTTAGATTAAGGTATAAGAAACACCTAGGGGCGGTCACCTATAGGACATGAGGTAGGGGATTTCATCCCCACTTCCGACGTATATTCCATTTTCTGCACTAGTCAGTACACTGGCTTTAGGTCTTATCTAGTCGTAAGGATGAACCCCTGTTTTCGCTCGGGGGGAGAGTAATCATAGGGTTTTAGTACTCAAACAAATAAAGTACACCTTAAACCTAGTGATTCGAATAATTTGGGCATGTTAGTATAAGGAAGTTTGTCATACTCAGAGACCATTGAACTCCTGTCATGAAACCTTAAGTCACTACTGCAGAAAAAGGAATATACGTCGGATATACCAGGGTATATACGTCGGGTATAAGCCTCCCCAGATCTGACGTATGTGTATACGTCATATATACATAGACGTCGATCGGGTAATATCTGACGTCTTTACCTAACGCATAAACGTGGGTCGTTAAATACATCTGACATCTATTCTTTAGGTATAGACGTCGGTCGTTATATACATCCGGCATCTATTCTTTAGGTATTGACGTCATATATTACACGACCAACGTCTATGTGTATATTTCAATGAAGAGACGTCGGCAAATACAAACAACCGACGTCTATTCCTAAACCTGGACAAAAAAATAGCAATCAGGCCTGCACCAAAAACACTACATAGCAAACACATTCATCCCGCACCAAATTCGTTCACAAACACAAATACATACACACTTTCATCCACATATACATACAAGCATACATACACAAACACATATATACAAGCATACAGAATCATTCAACACACTTGGCATTAGTTCATACATAAACACTTGGCATTCATTCTAAGAGTGAGGCGAATATATTAAGGCATAACATTGTATGTTTGTAATACAAGTGAACTTGTTAACTAAATTACAAAAGAAGTGTTAGCGACATGACAACCTCTTAGTTCATCAACACGTTTCTGATAAAATAATGAGCTCATCAGTCGTGAGTATCATCGAGCTCCTGTTTCAAGTAGGGATCACTACTTTTTGGGAGACCTATCAAAATACAAGTAAAAATATTAATATCTAAATAATGAAACTATAATTATACAACTGAATAGCAATCTATATTACCTCGGATGGGTATAAGTCTTGACTTGCAAATTCGAGAATTTCCTCCATGTATCTAACCACATTCCCTATTTCAAGTCTGCTTCCGGTACTACATGTTGGCTTTTGGGCCTTAATCTATATTAATTTTGATGATTAATTAAACTAATCTTAATCAATCAACCTAATCAATCAAAGTGAGCAAACACGATTACATGCATTGCATATATATTTGTACACTTGCAATCATCTTAATAGGTTGATCAAGACAATCAAGGAAATGAGCATTGGGACAAAGACATCAAGACTCAAGACTTGTAATCAAAGCTTTGGATGAAGACGTGTAACTTTGTATTTATTGAGTCCATAAGGTTTTATGTAAACATGAGCACAAGGATTTTATCCCGTCATTCATCGATAAACCGAACCTATTTCTGTTAACCGAATCCCGTCTAGTTCGGTCCACCGAACACCTTTCGGATACCCAAATACTTCCCACCAGTAAAACTTAGGTGGTCTCTGGAATTGCCCCATTGGAAGACTGAACCACCTTCGGTCGACCGAATAACCCTGGACCGGTTTTGGACTTTGCTCCAACGGTCACTTTCGAATTGAGTCGCTAGAGCCCAATTTACTTGTCCCATTTCGGACGACCGAATACCTATCGGTCAACCGAAGTTATTGGCTTTAGGAGCCCAACGGCTATTTACACGTAGCACTTGACCATTATCGATAAACTAATTTCCAACTCAATGTCAGTAGAAAACCCGCGCTAACTACGGTCTACCAAAGTGTACACAGTCAACCGAACTTGAGTAGATCAGAGCCCAACCAATTCTACTGTCCACCATAGAACGGTGAACCGAATGGATTTCGGATAACCGAACTTAATTTGGGCTAAATAAATAAAAGGTACTGGAGGTTGGTGAACGGTGATCCGATACATAATCGGTCAACCGAGTTCTTAATTCAGACCAATTCTTCGGACTACCGTTTGGCTAACAGTCGACCAAAGATGTCACGATTTCTGCCCGAGCTTAAGTCACATCATGCATTCCTATTGGTCCATTTACCCACCAAATCCCAAATGGATAGTTGAGCTTGAAGGCTTATAAATAGGACCTAATTTGTTGGTTTTGGAGATCGTGAACACTTCCTATCTGTCCAATACTCAAAGACAAATCTTCTCCATCTTTAAGCTCTCAATCCACAACACTCAAGACTAAACTTCACAACTTGCATATCCAATTCCATATCAAAATCCAAGTGTGCTCAAGTATAGAGTGTTAGTTGGATTGTGATTCCAATTCCTTATTCAAGAATCACTAAGTTGTAAAGCTTCGAGGATGTAACACCCCAAACAATAGTCCCACATTGACTAGCATAAGAATGTTCGGGTGGCATATAATGACATGAGACCACTACCATAACACTTACCAACTTATGTTTTGTGGCAATAGGTGGGTGTTGTGGGTCAGTGGACACATGGGTGACGGACCGGGACCCAAGCTCGATGTATGTTTGGGGACGGACATTACAGATGGTATCAGAGCGTGAACCAGCCGAAATTGTGGGAACTAAGTGCTATACCTAAAGGGTGGGGGCCACCTCTAGAATCCCACAATGCCCTGTAACTGAGTGGCTTGACCCCGATGGGGACGTCATGTGTTCAAGTGGGGTAGGTTGTAACACCCCAAACAATAGTCCCACATTAACTAACATAAGAATGTTGGGGTGGGATATAATGACATGAGCCCACTACCATAACACTTAACAACTTATGTTTTGTGTCAATAGGTGTGTGTTGTGGGTCAGTGGACACATGGGTGACGGATCGGGACTCGAGCTCGATGCGGGTTGGTGGACGGGACGTGATTGACATCATTTCATGCTTATATTTGTATCTTATATCTTATATTTCAGGAATAAATAGGTTTGAAGAGATGAAGCATAAAAGGACCCAAAAGTTGGGAAAAAGGACTGAATTGTGAGATCTAGGGACCAAGATGCAAGGAAGAAGGACCTGATTGCAAGACAGAAGGACCTAAGAGCAAAACAGAATACTTCACACCATCATGGGGAGTATTTTACCAATTCGATTCGGGTCAGAGCTCCAACAAGTCAAGTAACCGCATCAAAGACCAACAATACCAGAAGGAAAAGCCCACAACACAAATGAGCAGGATCTGAACCATATAGACCGCCAATTGGCGGTCCATTTTGGCCCAAATCCACTCACATTTCTCCAGCACATGTATTAGAGAATGTTTAGGCTATTTTTGGTATCTGTTTAGTCCCACATCGGGGGATTGTCCCGGTTTTCCTTTTTCCATGGCTATAAATAGAACTCTTCACCTTCCATTGTAATCACTCCATATTTTAAGTGGCTATTCTTCCTACCAGAAGTGAGGCCTTCAAGCACACACTAAAGTAGAAGGATGCTACTTGAAATGTGAGTCATTTTATCAATAAAGTTTTGTGTTTCTTTCATTGTTTGTTTATGCTTCTTTTATTGTTTGTGCATGTTTTAGTTTAATCGTCTTTTATTTCTAGCTTAGTTTTAATATGCTTTCTTTGCTTAGTTTAATAATTAGTGTAATGTTTAGTGAGTAGTTCCATCCCCTTTGGGGGGTGGAGTAGATGTACATACATGCATTAGAGAATGGGATGAATGCTTTATTTTTGATGTGTTGATAAAACATGAATGTATGCTTGCTTGTTTATGATAGAATTTATAACTTGATGAGTTTTGCCAAAATGATTAGACACCTCTCATGCTTGTTTAGGTTCTGAAATAAACAACTTGCATATGTAAATGTTAATCAACTAAGTTGGTGAATAGATTGATAGGTTTTGCCATAACATTTAGACACTTCCTATGCTTGATAAACACCACCTTCATGTGCTTAAAGAATGTATTCTACACCCACCTCTTTGCATGTGTGCACTCACTCCACCCCTTAGGGGTTTTCCCATTTCTGTATTCCAGCATTCTTGTTTTGTCTTTAGCTTAGTTGACATTTCATTGTTTGTTTCTTTCGTTCGCATTTCATACTTCTTAGCGTAGTTTAGTGTAGAGTAGCATAGTCAATCTTTCTCCCCCAATTTTTGCCACTTGATTTCTGATAAACAAGAGGCTGCTCACCTCCCTGAGGACGACCCGTACTTGCCACCGTTTCATCGCGGCCGTGCACTTGCGGTTTTAAATAAAACGTTCAACAAGTTTTTGGCGCCGTTGCCGGGGAGGTGCCAGTCTAGACTCTTGTTGGGACGCGAGTAGATTTAATTTGTGTTTTGTAGTTTTTCTTTGTTTCAGGAGACTGGGAATAGCAAGGGAAGGCCTCTGGAAAAATTTCAAGGCAAACTGGGCACTTCCGACCGCCAATCAGCGGTCGGGTGAGCTCCGTTCACCTTCTCCTTTTTTGTTGTTGTTAGCCTAATTGATATAGTAATCTGGGACTCCATTTGTGCATGTTCTGACTCTTAGATTGCTCCCAGATTAATAATCAACTTCCCTTAAGCAACTTGGACCCTAAACTCAAAGCAAAAGATTAGGCATTCTTTTTGTTTAGGCCATGCATCATGTATGTGACTTAGGCACTTAGATTGTCTTTTATCTTAGCTTTATTTTCTGTTGCTGAGAGCTGGCGTGAGGTACGGACCTTCTACTCTCATTCATGCTTTTCGTATGAACATGCATTAGTTAGTAGGAAGTGCATTGAAACAAGTGTGAGTTGAGCGTTTGTTTGGAGAGTTGATTGCTAGATTAGGACTCCAAAACGCTACTAAGGAGGGGTTGTCCCATAAAAGATAAGGTGGGGGATTTCATCACCCTTTCCTTCACCCCACAAACCACACTAATAAAGAGCCTAATTTTTAAAATCAAGTAGACATTGGCCCTAAGGATTTCGGGCGCATTATGAGAGTGATCCGGTCCCGACCGTCATGACCTGATCGGCGTTGCCCACTTTGTCGATAGTAGGAGAGACGAGATCCCCGGATCTTGGCTCACTTGCTGGGCTTTGTGGTCCTCGTCGTAGGGAGGTGAGGCGTGTTGAGGCCGTGTGACCTCGCAGTTAGGCGTCGTCTAGTTGTAAGGACCTATAGCGACCTTAGGATTCCTTGAGCCTTGTTTGCTTGTGTGCTTCTACCTGTACCCATCCGCCGTAGCATAAGGACTTCTGCCCTTCTCTCCTGAGTCATTCTTTCTCTCCTGTGTTCCCCCGTCTTCTCCTCTACGTACATTCTTTGTTAAAAAAAATTTTAGTGTGTGTGCACCTTTGTGCATGCTTTCGTGGACAGGAGATGAGAGTGGTCGTTTGACGAGGAGCATTGTCAATCCGGCTTCGGTCATCGATTTCTCAACACCTTCCTCCTCTCGTGTCGCACATAGTTCGGTTTCAATGGCTGCTAATTTCCGCGAGGAGGAGCTGTTGCTGGACCCACCTGAGCGTCCTGTTGTCGTTCCCATACCTCTACGTGATCGATGCTACCCGAGCCGTACTGCTCTACCTTCATGCATCGTATTGCCAGAGGCTAATGGGAACCATTTTGAGGTTAAGCCTCAGTTTATCTCCATGCACCCTCATTTCACTGGGAAAGGTGACCCCTATATCTTTCTCAGGGAATTTGAGGAGGTTTGTGCTATGTTGAAGCTGCAACAACTTAGCACAGACTCCATCCATCTTAGGCTTGTCCCCTTTGCGCTGAAGGATGACGCCAAGCAGTGGTTATACAGCAACCAGGCGAATGCCTTTAGGACTTGGGATGAGTTTCAATCTGCATTCCTCAAGAAGTACTTCCCAAATCATCGGACTCAAAAATTGAGGAACGAAATCAATTCGTTATATCAACTTCAGACTGAGACATTTCATGCATATCTAGGGAGGTTCAAGGAGCTACTATCCTCATGCTCTTACCATGGCATTGAGTTGTGGCGCCTTTGTCAGATTGTGTACGAGGGTCTTCACATCCCGTCAAGAACGCTCCTTGAGTCCATGTGTCAAGGAGAGTTATTGGGAAAGGATGAAAGGGAGGCATGGGCCTTCCTAGAAGACCTCGCTGAGAAAACCATGCAATGGGAGAGTGTGAGGGAACCACCTGCATCATCTAGTATAGGAGCGAGGATCGCGAATGCAAACTCAACTAGATCGGGTTCCGCATTTGCTATCGATACCACTACGGCCACCGAGGCACGCATGACAGCCTTAATGCGCCGTATGGATTCGATTGAGCTCCAAAACCAACAAAGTGCACCTCACATGTCCACATCTGGTCCAGTTCCCTGTCATTCCTGTGGTAGGAAAGGTCAAGTAGAAAGCGAGTGTGAGTCCATTCCTCCTGAGATGGAGCGTGTCAACGCCGTCTATGATAGAGCCAGGAATGACCCATACTCATCATCTTATAATCCTGGATGGAGGAACCACCCCAATTTTTCATGGAACCAAACTAATACCCCGGGTGGTCCTTCAAACTCCTCTAGACCACCTTACCAATCACACCAACCTCCCATGCATGCACAATCTTATCAGCAACCGCAAGTTCCAAGCACCAACCAACCAGGTTTCCCAAATTCTAACAACTTTGAAACCCAGTTTAATTCGCTTGAGAACTTGACTCGTGGACTTGAGAACTCTATGAAAATTTTTATGTTGTCCACAAGTCAAGTTCTCACTTCAAATCAACAGACCATCAAATCTCTAGAGCTTCAGGTGGGCCAATTGGCTCAGTCTGTACATGAGAGAGAGAGAGCGTCTTTTCCTAGCCAGCCTGAGGCTAACCCCCACATGTACCAACAACAACAAATGCAAAATGAGAATGTGGTACCTCGGGGGAGGCAAGTGAACCATGTGGAGGAACCTGTTCACCATGTCAATTCCATTGTGACCTTAAGGAATGGAAAACAGGCTGACAATCACATTTCCTTGCCACACCCACCACCATCTATGCAGCCCCTCAGTGGGAATGGTGGTGAAGAAGAAGCTGAGGGTGAGGGTAATACACCAAAGCTTTCTTCTCAGGCACAACAGAAAACCTACCTGCCAAAAGCTCCCTATCCAAGTAGGTTGAACAAAAAGCAGAGTGACAACAACGACAAGATATTAGAGGTGTTTAAGCAAGTGAAGGTTAACATCCGCTTGTTGGATGTCATCCAACAAATACCTCAATATCCCAAAGTGTTGAAGGATCTCTGCACAACCAAGAGGAAGACCAATGTTCCTAAGAAAGCATTCTTGGCTGCAAATATCAGCTCACTTTTGTCCAATCCCACCTACAAAAAATACAAGGACCCTGGGTGTCCTACTATTCAGTGTACGATAGGGGACACTAGAATGAGCAATGTTTTGCTTGATTTCGGATCAGCGGTCAACCTCCTCCCATTCTCTGTTTATCAACAGTTGAACTTGGGAGACTTGAAACCAACTAAGATCACCCTCCAATTGGCAGATAGATCCATTCATATTCCCATGGGGATTATTGAGGACGTGCTTATCAAAGTTGGAGATTTTATATTTCCAGTCGATTTTGTTGTCCTCGATACCAATCCTGTTGCGAACACCCACTCTCAAATACCTTTGATTTTGGGTAGACCATTTCTGGCAACCTCCAATTCCTTGATTAATTGTAGAAATGGTCTCATGAAGCTCTCATTCGGTAACATGAGTGCTGAGTTTCATGTGTTCAACTCTGGTAAGCAACAGGAACCCATGGATGAACCTTTAAATCTAAATCTCATCCGCCAATTGGAGAAAGCACCACAAAATCAACGAACACCCCTAACCCCAATGCAACCCGTTGAGAATGTTCGTGGGCCCAGCGAAAACACATTCCCTGTCTTCGCAATGCAACAGAGTGAGCTGGCCTCGAACATGAATGTCCAAAGGGAGTGTTCGTTGCATGATTCAGTTGAGAGTACTAGTGAGAGTGAGACACCTTATTATATGCCTATACCAGAAGATGTCTCTACCTCAGATCCCATGGCCATTGAGCCATTTGAGCTTCATATTGACTCCAACAATGACCCACCTATGACCGAGCTTATGCTTGATGATCAAAATGATGGTGGGAGGTCCTTGTTGGATGACTTGGGGAGAAGCCCCATTCTTAGTGATGCAGGTCTGCTGCATCCATCGAATGAGCTTGAGGAACTCATTCCGATGCACCCGCCTATTGGTTGGAGGGTTTTCTTCGATGAGCAATTAAACCCTAGTGAGGCAACACAACTTCATTCTTTGTTGCCCACACCAAACCAATATCATGAGGGGTTCGAGCCTTTCAGCTTTGACCTTTCACCCCTCATGACACCTCAGAGTACCAGTGGAGTTTGCCTATCTCGACAAGTCTCTGGTCCTCATGACTTGATGTTCTCATTTGATGTTCCTTGACCAAATGATTATGAGAATATCTTGGTTGATGTATATATCTTTATTAAAAAAAAGTGTGTAATGAAAGACTCCTTCAGTGAGCATCGATTGTTGTGGGCCCCAACCCTTGTGTACTTGGGCCTAATTTCTTCACGTATTTATCTCCCTTCTTCAGCTTCTCACAGGTTTTGAGGGAATTTGGGTTTGTGTCCATCAACATGACCCTGAATGTCCCTTTGTACTTCATGTTGGTGAGATCTTTCCTTTTTCATTCATATCTACATGTAGTATCTTGTTCACATTCATTGAGGACAATGCATGAAGTAGGTGTGGGGGGGTGTTTTACGTGTGTACATAGTCGAGTCTTTTTCTTTTGATTTTGTTTTCTTTTTGTGTGTATTGTTAGGGTCATGTTAGTGTGCCGCATTTAATATCGACATATCTGCTTGCCATGATCCTCGGGTGACTTGTCTTCTTTTGCTTGCGTAGTGCTTTAAAATTTTCACATTTCTTTCAAAATCTTCATGTGTTTGCGAAAGAAAATGTTTTTGTAGGTTTTGCGTGTGTTTGGCATGTGCAAAACCGTTGAGAGGCAAAGTAAAAAGAAAGCTCCCAAAATTGTCTTGAACTTGATGCATTAGGATTTTTGGTTTACTGGCTTTAGGTCTTATCGAGTCGTTAGGATGCACCCCGGTTTTCCCTCGGGGGGGCGTGTAATCATAGGGTTTCAGTACTCAAACATTTAAAGAAGTCCACCCTGAACCTAGTGAGTCAAATAATTCGTGTTTGTGAGTGTAAGGAAGTTTGTCATAGTCGAGGGCCCTTAATCTCTTTTTGTGAAACTTAAGTGTAGGGGTTTTGGTTCCCATGTAGATAAATAAGTGGTGTTCTCTTTTTTCGCACGGCTCCTATCACTCGGGGAAGTAGGTCTGAGGGGACTTTGTGCCTGGTGCTTTCGAGTCATCTGACTTGGGATGCGCCGACCGAACTCCCGTTACACGGGTGCTAGGGATCGCCCTATGTGGAGATTTGGGGGAAGGTGTACGTGATAGTGTAAGTCCTCATAGGTAATGATGCACGAAACCTGACCCTGGGAGAATCAAACACCAACCAATAAAATGCTCTAAAGAAAAAAAAGAAAAAAAAGAAAAAAAGAGTCAAATAAGAACCAAAATGGACTTTACACATTGTATCACATTCAGAAGTTAAGGTTGTCCATGTCTTTCACTTAAGTCCTTAACTAACTTTCACGAATAACTCATTAGGCTAGGTGTGTGGACCGATTACATATATAGAGTCGACCCGTAGTATTACCGCATCCCATGATCGACAAAATGAGTCCAACGAGTCGTATAGCTAGATTGATTAATGCATCTTGTTCGGATTTTGTGGGTATATCCGCTGAAAACCCTCAGGAGACAACACTCCTCCTCCTTGGCGACAAGGAGGTTTAACGGCTTGTTGCACGTGCTAAGTGCAACCGTGATTCCTACGAAAGTGAGTTAGGATTTCTTGTTTTTTCGTATGCTTTTCTCTTTCTTTGTTTTGCTCGGGACTAGCAAAAGTTAGGTGTGGGGGTATTTGACTGACATCATTTCATGCTTATATTTGTATCTTATAGCCATTATCTTTCACCTAATCAATGCTATGTCACGAGTTTTATGTTTAGTTTTCAGGAATAAATAGGTTTGAAGAGATGAAGCATAAAAGGACCCAAAAGCTGGGAAAAAGGACTGAATTGTGAGATCTGGGGACCAAGATGCAAGGAAGAAGGACCTGATTGCAAGACAGAAGGACCTAAGAGCAAAACAGAATACTCCACACCATCATGGGGAGTATTTTACCAATTCGATTCGGGTCGGAGCTCCAACAAGTCAAGTAACCGCATCAAATACCAACAATACCAGAAAGAAAAGCCCACAACAACAATGAGCAGGATCTGAACCATATAGACCGCCAATTGGCGGTCCAAGACAAGACCGCCAATTGGCGGTCCATTTTGGCCCTAATCCACTAAAATTTCTCCAGCACATGTATTAGAGGATGTTTAGACTATTTTTGGTATCTGTTTAGTCCCACCTCGGGGGATTGTCCCGGCTTTCCTTTTTCCATGGCTATAAATAGAACTCTTCACCTTCCATTGTAATCACTCCATACTTTAAGTGGCTATTCTTCCTACTAGAAGTGAGGCCTTGAAGCACAAACTAAAGTAGGACGATGCTACTTGAAATGTGACTCATTTTATCAATAAAGTTTTGTGTTTCTTTCATTGTTTGTTTATGCTTCTTTTATTGTTTGTGCATGTTTTAGTTTAATCGTCTTTTATTTCTAGCTTAGTTTTAATATGCTTTCTTTGCTTAGTTTAATAATTAGTGTAATGTTTAGTGAGTAGTTCCATCCCCTTTGGGGGGTGGAGTAGATGTACATACATGCATTAGAGAATGGGATGAATGCTTTATTTTTGATGTGTTGATAAAACATGAATGTATGCTTGCTTGTTTATGATAGAATTTATAATTTGATGAGTTTTGCCAAAATGATTAGACACCTCTCATGCTTGTTTAGGTTCTGAAATAAACAACTTGCATATGTAAATGTTAATCAACTAAGTTGGTGAATAGATTGATAGGTTTTGCCATAACATTTAGACACTTCCTATGCTTGATAAACACCACCTTCATGTGCTTAAAGAATGTATTCTACACCCACCTCTTTGCATGTGTGCACTCACTCCACCCCTTTTGGGTTTTCCCATTTCTGTATTCCAGCATTCTTGTTTTGTCTTTAGCTTAGTTGTCATTTCATTGTTTGTTTCTTTCGTTCGCATTTCATACTTCTTAGCGTAGTTTAGTGTAGAGTAGCATAATCAATCTTTCTCCCCCAATTTTTGCCATTTGATTTCTGATAAACAAGAGGCTGCTCACCTCCCTGAGGACGACCCGTACTTGCCACCGCTTCATCGCGGTCGTGCACTTGCGGTTTTAAATAAAACGTTCAACAGGACGTTACGGAGGAAGCTCCCTCTCGGGTTGTGGGAGGAGACACGAGCGAGGCGAGGTTGTTCGCGAGGCTCGGTGTTGTAAATGGCGTTGGCGACAAGGAGGTTTAATGTCTTATTGCAGTACTAAGTGCAACCGTGATTCCTACGAAAGTGAGTTAGGATTTCCTTGTTTTTCGTATGCTTTTTCTCTTTCTTTGTTTTGCTCGAGACTAGCAAAAGTTAGGTGTGGGGGTTCCTTGATTGACATCATTTCATCCATATCTTTGTGTCTTATATCCCTTATCTTTCACCCAAACAATACTATGTAACGAGTTTAATGTTTAGTTTTCAGGAATAAGTAGGTTTGAGAAGGAGAGACTCTAAAAGGACCAAAAAGGAGGAAAAAGGACGGAGTGGAGAGACTCGAGGACTAAGATGTAAGATCGAACAACCTGAATGCAAGATAGAAGGACCAATGTGCTAACAAGAATACTCCACACCATCATGGGGAGTATTTTGGCAATTCTATTCGGGTCGGAGCTCCAGCAAGCGAAGTATATGCATCAAAGACAAACAGAGCCATCCAAGAAAGCCCACACGAAACAACAACCCGATCCAAACCCTGTAGACCGCCAATTGGCGGTCTGGGATCGCTGATTGGAGGTCCGGTTTGCTCCGGATCCGTTAAGATTTCTGTGGGGCGTGTATTAGAGTGTATTGAGTCTATTTCTGGTATATGTTTAGTCCCATACCGGGGGATTATCCCGGATTATCTTTTTATATGGCTATAAATAAAAATCTCCCTCCTCTCTTGTATCCCATCACTCTCTTGGTGGCCATCCTCTCTAGTAGGAGTAAAAGGCTTGAAGCAAAAACCCCTGGTGGAGAGAGGCTACTTGTAATTAAGTGAGTAACAATAGGTGTTTTCCTTTGGTTATGTAGTTTCTTTCTTAGTTTAATTTCCTTTCATATGTCTTGCATGCTTCTTTAGTTTTATGCTAATGCTCTTGAATGAAGCTTAGCATATGCTTGGATTAGTGGACCTATTTTTTGGGGAATGATGAGGTAAGGATAAGGATGGAATTAATATTGGAAACATGACCTGTGGTAGGCATAGTAGGGTCTTGTCGCCTTTACCTTGTAGTAGGCATAGTAGGAAACATGACTCTTGTCGCCTTTACCTTGGTTAATGCCTTGTATGTTTGAATGATAATGTGCTATCTTATTTCATGTGGAGGCATAGTAGGGTCTAGTCTTTATACCTGAGTTCATTTAGCTTGATTCCAATTATTGTCTTGTATGATTTAATGATACTGTGTTATCTTAATTCATGTAGAGGCAAAGTTGGATTTAGTTTTATGATTTTCATGCACTACATGTTGTGATAAGCTTAATTGAACACACACATACACATATATTTGTACTCATATTCTTTCTCTACCCCCTATGGGGTTTAGGTTTATTGCGTATTTCCCATTTCCTTTCGTATTGTAGTGTAGTTTAGTTTAATCGATTTTTCTCTCCTTTCTTTCTGACTCTCCTTCGAACTAACCAAAGTCGACACACTTCCCTGTGGATCGACCCGTATTTGCCACCGCTTCAACGCGGCCGTGCACTTGCAGTTATAATTTAAAATGTTCAATCACACATCTTGCATTCCTATTGGTCCATTTCCCCACCAACTCCCAAACAGCTAGTTGAGCTTGAAGGCTTATAAATAGGACCTCATTTGTTGGTTTTGGAGATCTTGAACACTTCCTGTCTATCCAATACTCAAAGCCAAATCCTCTCCATCTTCAAGCTCTCAATCCACAACACTCAAGCCTAAACTTCACCACTTGCATATCCAATTCCATATCAATATCCAAGTGTGGTCCAGTATAGAGTGTTAGTTAGATTGTGATTCCAATTCCTTATTCAAGAATCACCAAGTTGTAAAGCTTCGAGGGAGCTCCCTCTTGGGTTGTGAGAGGAGACACGAGCGAGGCGAGGTTGTTTGCGAAGCTCGGTGTTGTAAATGACGTTGATCTCGGAGGATCGAGTGAGGCTTGCGAGGAGGACTAGGACCCGGGTGTGGGTGCCGAAACTCTCTAAACTCCGGTGTTGATGAATTTGTGATTTGCAATTGTCTATTCATTAATCCTTCGATTATTATTTTTAATTCCCCATTTATCTATCGTTTAGAGGGCCATAGATACTAACACTACAAACATAGAAATTCGCTAAATATATGTTCCTAACTTAATTAACCAAAATAGGAGAAATAACTTACTCCCATTCCATGCCATGTTACTCCCGCTTTTGGGGTTGTTCTCCTGCCGCCTAACGCTCTGTAAACCTTCATTGTCTTGAGTAGCACAAGTTAATAAATATGAATTCAATAATACTAATAAATATGCACAAATTACAAATAAGATGACTAAAACGAACTTACAGATTTACAAGTTTCTTTATGGAGTCCCTTGGTTTATTAGACCCCAACGGATCAAACCAAAATGCCAACTTAGTCACGGGGCATACAACGACAAGCATCCAATGAGCCTTGTTATATATATAATTAGAAGCTTATTACAAAATGAAGTTCCACATTGAATTACAAAGTTTACCTCTCACGATAAGGGAGTAGATAACATCTTTTGTCTTCCTCTTTCATGAGAGTCCCAAGCTGACTCGATTTATCCTGAATCCCGTATATATATGTAGATGGACTGATAAATCCAAATACTTGATCGTCGGGAAAGACTGACCTTCCAGCGTCATAAAGGTGTCAACAATAGTAAAAATTACATTTTATTACAAGAGTAAATCAACAACCCGGAGGTTCCTAAAAGCTCAGGGAGACTGGATGGGCAATGACATTCAGGCTATAAACATCTTAAATGGTTTCCTCTCCTTAATGCGTCCGAAAATCCTAGGGAACAATGTCTAATTGATTTTATTAAGGATCTTTTATTAAGTGGTTTTTGGGCCAAGGAAAGGGTGACGAAATCCCCCACCTGATCTCCTATAGGTGACTGCCCCCTAAGTGTTTTTCATACCTTAATATAACAAACAACAAACCAAACAAACACTCACTTCACTCTTGTTCCAATGCAAGTCCTACTAACTATTACGTGCTTTCTAGTGAGTGACGAATGAAAGAGATTGTGTACCTTACGCCAGCAATCTATGACAGAAATCCTAAAATAAATAATAAATACGGTGAATGGAAATCCTATATGATGAATGACTTAGCAATATTGTGTAATCTTTTGCTTTAGGTTATTAAAGGCCAAGTTGCATAAGGGGTCAATGAGTTATTTGAAACTAAACTTTAAACTAAACAAAATAAGTTTTTTTCAGCATAAATACACGTAAATAAACATTTAACTAAACAAAACATAAATAAACACAAATAAATGTATGAACTCACTATACTCGAGATTTATTCTAATTTGGACACTTTTTATGCAAACCCATAAATAAATTATAACTTGGACACTGTTTAATATTGGGATGCAAACTTGTGGAGTATGTGTAAAGGGCTATTTAAGTTAAACATGTCTAAAACAAGGGACTTCAGCATGGTATACATGACTAAAATAAGTTGGAAATCGAATCACAAATCATGGATAAAGTTTGATATGTCAAAAGAAATTGATTCCATATCCAATTTTACAACAAATTTCAACTCCCAACTCCTAATCCAATTTTACACATTTGAATATCCACTAACATTTTACAACAAATTTCTCAAAATAGCTCTACAAACATTATAAACAGAAAGTCCGAATATCCACTCACAAAAAAAGGTGAACTAGATGACAATCTATAGGAAATTAAATCAAAAGAAGTCTTTAAAATCTCTCAAATTCCAACTCCAAATGCAATAGGCAACAAATTTCAACTCCAAATCCACCCCCAGTCTCCCCCATTATTTCCAAACCTTCGAAACTACAAAACCAACCAACATTGTTCAAAAAAAGAAAGTCCATGAAGAAGAACTGTTCTCGTGGCAGTGGCGACGGAGAGCACGTGGTTGAGAGTTGAGACGAAGGAGGACCGGATGATAGGAGGAGGGGTTGGGACGTCGCTGTGGTGCCGGAGGCTCGGCCGGAGAGGGTCGGGTTTGCAGCTAGGGTTCAAACGGGTTTTCTCGAATAAATGAAAAAAACGTAACTTAAGTTAGATTTCTATAGGGCCTATACATGTTGGTCATCCCAACAAGCGGACGTATATACCTCGACATCTATAGACTGCAGAATAACCGTCGCAGTATAGACGTCGACTACCATGGATATTCAAACATTCGACGTCTATACCCCGACCTCTCACACAATAGACGTCGACTGTTAATACAGTCAAAGTCTATTTTGCGACGAGTTTTCACTGTTCTGCACTAGTGAGTGTCGGGGTTCTGGTTCATCTGTACATAAGATATAATTTAGTATGATGCTCTGTCTTCTCACACAGCTCCTATCACTCGGGAAATTAGGCCCGAAGAGACTTAGTACCTAGTGCTTTTAAGTTGTCTAACTTGGGATGCAACGACCGAACACCTTTTACACGGGTGGTAGGGATCGCCAAATGTGGAGATTTGGGGGAAGGAGTACGTGAGAGTGTAAGTGCTCACAAGCAATGATACACGAAATCAGACCATGGGAGAATTTAACACCAACCAGTTTTAACTCCTTACTTTTTTGAAAAAGAAAAAAATTTAAGAAAAAAGAAAGAACAAACTAATAATAAACCTTATGGACTCTTCACGTTATATCACTTGAGGATGTTAAGGTTGTCAACGTCTTTTACTTAAGTCCTTAATTAACTTGAACAAATGGTTCCCTATGCTAGGTATGTGGATAATATACATTTATAGAGTCGCCCCGTAATATTACCGTGTCCATTAATCGACAAAAGTAAGTCCAATTAGTTATGTTACTTCGTTAAATAATGCATCAATTTCAAATTTTGTGGGTATATCCGCTGAAAACCCTCATGAGACACCACTCCTACTCCTTGGCAACAAGGACGTTTAACGGTTTGTTACACGTGCTAAGTGCAACCGTGATTCCTATGAAAATTAGTTAGGATTTCTTGTGTTTTCGTGTGCTTTTACTTTCTTCCATACTTTCTCTTTCTTTGTTTCGCTTAGACTTTTCCATTTGTATTTAATTAGTAGCATAACATGTGTAATATCGATGACATAATTGTTTAATTTGGCCCTCTACAAGTGGTAGTCGAGTGTGTTTACAAGTATTTCAGGAATAAAGATAAGTAGGCTAGAATAAAGGATTATGTACCAAATAGAAAGTCAATTGAACTCTAATCCCGCTAGAAATGATTCATGGACTTAAAAAGTCTCTCCACGAGTCTACAGAAGTTCAAATTACATCGAATTGGTACTCAAATCGACTAGCTCGACGAGAGGAATCTAAATCTATACCCAGATTTCTCATACAAGTATTATGTCATGACAGATTCACAAAATAGTGATGAAAAACGTGGGAAATCATCTTGATTGTTGGATTGAATTCATCAAGAAGAACTAGTACCTTAATCATATATAAGGAGAGGGTAACCTTCATTCCACCACTCTCTCTTCCCTCTACCTTCTCTTCTATTTTCCTTTTCCCACCATTAGAGTAGGTTAGAATAGGTTAGGAGTAGATTTAATTTATAAGCTTCGGATTTCTCTTTTGTATTGTTGCAACCTTTATTTGGTAAGTATCTTCACTCACTTCCTTCCCTACTACTTCTCATGTTCATGTGTGGCTAAACCACCTCTTCAGAAGTGGGGATGATGGTAGGCTAGGTTAATGGTGGTTGTGTTTTGTTGTTTTTACATTGAATGTGGTGGTTAGGCCTCTAATGTGTGGATTTACTTCTTTAAGCTACATGCTCATGAGGTGTTTGACAAAATGTCATTTCTTAAATGGTTTCACGCTTCGTGCTCATATCTAGGTGCATGGCCTTAGTTTTTGTTTACAATACATGTTTGACCTTAATAATGGATTATGTGAATGTTTAATGGATGTTTGCCATAATCTTTAGACACGTTCCATGCTTCCATCAGTAACTTGAAATTAGATGTTAATGTTTGATAGATGTTTGCCATAATCATTAGATACCTATCATGCTTTCAGGACACTAATGACACAACTTATGCTTTATGTCAACTACACACATAATCTTAATCTATGCCTAGTCTATACACTAGTGCAAAATATATTCGACGTCTATATGGCAATAGACCGCCCCTAGATTCGACGTCTATAATTATATATGACAACTTCCCTCATAGCCGACGTCTTTGAGCACATCCAGACGTTGGTTTTTTAATAGCCGACGTCTATACCTCATTTTAAAAAATGTTAAAAAATAATCCTTGAATAGGCGTCGGTTGTCCCAAATGACTGATGCCTATTCCCGATAGTATAAACGTCGCATGACCTTATGACTGACGTCTATTGCCATATAGACGTCGGATGGACTTCTAATCGACGTCTATAAGTCTATTATAAAATCGTTCAGGTAAACATTTTCATTATCTTTTTGATAACCCGACCAAACCCTAGCAACCGCGACAATCTCCGACCAAACCCTAGCCACCGCGTAAATCTACGACCAAAACACAACCACATTCGCGACCCTCAACCTCCTCAACGACCCTCGACCTCCTCCCCCACCGTAGCCACACACCTCCGTGACCTCAGCCACCCACATCTAGGACAGCCACGACCCCTGATCTCCTCTAACCTCCTCTGCCCCCGGCTTCCGATAATCATTCACCTTCGTCATGGTGAGTAAACCATAACACCTCACCAGTAGTGTTAGTTGTTTTTTAATTTTTATGAAATTTTGTGGATCTTTGATTGTGTTGTGGTGATTTGGTGTGCTATTTAGTCACCTTTGTTGGTTTGTAGGAAATCATTAGTGATGAATGATATACCCAACTACTACAAAAACATGTTGTGTTGGTAAATAGGTTTTGATACACGTGATATACAAGTCGAATCCTGATTTTGGAGTTGGTTCTGTACAAAGAACTGACCAGGAGAATCTTTCGGGTGTTGTTTCATAGGAAGAAACAAGAGTACAAGGTGATGTTACTTCCTATAATGTTCTCTCTTTTACTGAATGTTTCATGGTTGAATGCTGAAATTGACTTTTAACTTGTATGATAATAATCGGGGAATCATTTGATTATGTATGAAATTGACCTGAACAATACTTGTTAATTATTGATCATTTTGCCTTTGGTTTTCATTGTTATGATTCAACTGCTTTGGTGTCCATAATGAGTACCATTTGATATTTTCCTTGCTTTTGGTCAGAATATTGTATTTTTTATTTATTGGACGTATTAAAATTAGTGCACTGGAGTCAGATAACACACTTGCAAATGGTATACTATTGTATTTTCTTGTTTGTTTGAGTCTTCATCTCAATCTTGGTGGGAGTAATTACCTACAATGCTACAAAAAAGTTGTTGTTACTAATATATAGGATTAAGTTTTTATGTTAAGATGATTATTTACAAGTTATGATAATTAAAAAACTCTACGTGATACTAAATAGCATGCTGAAAAAAACAACGAGAATTTGTTGAGGTACGATGTTTGAAGTAATCAAAATAGAAAACCAATTCAGTTTAGTTTATGATTTAGTTTAACATGATTTTTTACAAAACTTTTCAAATTTTCGTATGTGAATTAGTGAATGCTGAAATTTATTTGGCATTATTTTGAGAATGTTGAAATGTTATAATGTTTTATTTGTAAAACTTATTTTGTTTAGTTAAATGTTTATTTATGTTTAGTTTCTTCTAACTCATTGACTCTTAAGCAACTTGGCCTTTAATAACCTATAACAAAAGATTAGACAATATTTGTTAAGTCATTCATCATATAGGACTTTCCATATATGTAATCATCGTATTTATTTTTTATTTTACGATTCCTGTCATAGATGTTGCATAAGGTAATTAATCTCTTTTACTCATCACTCATTAGAAAGCACACATTAGTTAGAAGGATTACATTGAAACAAGAGAGTGAGTGATTCATTGGTGTGTTGTTTGTTGGATTAAGGTATGAAAAACCCTAGGGGACATTCACCTATAGGAGATGAGGTGGGGGATTTCATCACTTAATTGATACGTTTTAATTAACTGCAAGTGCACAGCCACGTTGAAGCAGTGGCAAATACGGGTCGATCCACAGGGAGGTGTGTCGACTTTTGGTTTGTGAGAAGGCGAGTGGGAAAGAAAGGAGAGAAAGGTTGGTTACACTAAACTACACTACAATGCAAAAAGCAAATTTAAGATAAGCAATAAAACTAAACCCCATAGGGGGTAGATAAATAATGTGAATATAAAGATGTGTGTGTGTGTTCAATTATGCTCCTCACAAAATGTAGTGTATGAAAATCATAAAACTAAATCCAACTTTGCCTCCACATGAAATAAGATAAGATCATATCATTAAAACATACAAGACAATAATTGGAATGAAGCTAAATGAACTCATGTATAAAGACTAGACCCTACTTTGCCTCCACATGAAATAAGATAACCCAATATCATTAAAACATACAAGGCATTAACCAAGGTAAAGGCAACAAGAGAACATACACTACAAGTCATGTTTCCTATATTAATTCCATCATTATCCTTACCTCATCATTCCCCATAAAATAGGTCCACTAGTCTAAGCATATGCTAAGCTTCATTCAAGAGCATTAGCATATCAAAGACAAGAGTGAAATCCCATTAGATGGTTATGAAAATCATATAAGGCTCAAGGGATTAAGATAACACACACCAAATACATCACATAATCACATCACATATTTCTCCACCCCCCAAATGGGGATGGAACTACTCACTAATCATTACACAACTACATTAACAAAATGAAACATTGTACTGAAATGAAATTAACCTAAGCAAGCAAAACATATTAAAGAAGCTAAAAGGAAAGGAAAGTAAAACTAAAGAAGCATGCAAAATTAAAAGACAAGATTAAAAGAAACTAAGAACAACTATTTTATTAAAATCACTCACATTGAAGGTAGCACTCTTCTCCACCTTGAGTTTTGCTTCAAGGCTTACTCCATGTAGAGTGAATGCCACCAAGCAATGGGTAGAATACAATGGAGGAGGAGGAGTTCTATTTATAGCCATAGAAAAAGGTAATCCGGGACAATCCCCCGTTACGGGACTAAACAAATACCAAAAAGAGATTAAATACACACTAATACACGCCCCACATATATCTTAGCGAAGCCGGACCAAAAGTGACCGCCAATTAGCGGTCTTGGAGCGCTAATTAGCGGTCTACAGTGTTCGGATCGCTCTGGATTGTCTTCTGGGCTTTTCTGGATGTATTTGTTGGTCTTTGATGCATCTACTTCACTTGTTGGACCTCCGACCCGAATAGAATTTCCAAAATACTCCCCATGATGGTGTGGAGTATTCTTGTTTTCTCATTGGTCCTTCTATCTTGCATTCAGGTCCTTCGATGTTGCATCTTAGTCCTCGAGTTTCTCAACTCAGTCCTTTTTCCTCCTTTTAGGTCCTTTGAGAGTCTCTCCTTCTCAAACCTACTTATTCCTGAAAACTAAACATTAAACTCGTTACATAGCATTGTTTTGGTGAAAGATAATGGATATAAGACACAAAGATATGGATGAAATGATGTCAATCAAGGAACCCCCACACCTAACTTTTGCTAGTCTCGAGCAAAACAAAGAAAGTGAAAAATAAAAGAAAGGAAAAAGCATACGAAAAACAGGGAAATCCTAACTCACTTTCGTAGGAATCACAGATGCACTTAGCACGTGCAACAAGCCGTTAAACCTCCTTGTCGCCAAGGAGGAGGAGTGTTGTCTCCTGAAGGTTTTCAGTGGATATACCCACAAAATCCGAACATAGATGCATTATTCAATCTAGACACTCGACTCGATGGACTTATTTTTATCGATCATTGGATGCGGTAATCCTAGGGGTCGACGCTATATAGGTAATCATTCCACAAACCTAGCCTAATGAATCATTCGTGAAAGTTAATTAAGGACTTAAGTGCAAGACATGGACAACCTCAACATCCTCAACTGAGACAAAGTGTAAGGTCCACTAAGGTTCTTATTTGCATTACAATTTTTTTTTCTTTTCTTATTTTTTTTTCTTTTTATTAGTTGGAGTTTCATTATCCTAGGGCCAGGTTTCGTGCATCATTGCCTATGAGGACATACACTATCATGTACACCTTTCCCCAAATCTCCACATAGGGCAATCCCCACCACCCGTGTAACGGGAGTTCGGTTGGCGCATCCCAAGTTAGATGACTCGAAAGTACCAGGCACAAAGTCCCCTTAGACCTACTTTCCCGAGTGTAGGAGACGTGCGAGAAGAGAGAACACCTACTCACTTATTTATTATCTACAAATGAACCAAAACCCCTACACCTAATGTCTCACAACAAGATTTAAAGGGTCCTTGACTACAACAAACTTCCTTAAATTAACCGACACGAATTATTGACTCACTAGGTTCAGGGTGGACTTCTTTAAATGTCTGAGTACTGAAACCCTATGATTACATGACCCCCGAGGGAAAACCGGGGTGCATCCTAATGACTCGATAAGACCTAAAGCCAGTACACTAGACATCCTAATGTATCATGTTCAAGACAATTTTGGAAGCATTCTTTTTACTTTGCCTCTCAACGGTTTTGCACATACTAAACACACACAAAACCCACAAAACATTTTCTTTCGAAACACATGAAGATTTTGAAAGAAATGTGAAAATTTAAAAGCACTAGGCAAGCAAAAGAAGACAAGTCACCCAAGGATCATGGCAAGTAGATATATCGATATTAAATGCAGCACACTAACATGACCCTATCAATACAGAAAAAAAAACAAAATCAAAGGAAAAAGACTCGACTATGTACACACGTAAAACACCCCCACACCTACTTCATGCATTGTCCTCAATGAATGTGAGCAAGATACTACATGGAATTATGCAATGAAACAGGAAATATCTCACCAACGTGAAGTACAAAGGGAAGTGTATGGCTATGTTGATGGACACAACCCAAATTCCCTCAAAACCTGTGAGATGCCAAAGAAGGGATACAACTACGTGAAAGAAATGGGGTCCAAATACTCAAGGGTTGGACCCCACAACAATCGATGCTCACTGAAGGAGTCTTTTATTGAACTTTTTTTTGAATATAACTATGTACAAACATAAGTTCCCATCTTCATTTGTCAAAAGACATCAAAATGGGAACCTCAAAAGTGGGTCAATGCACTTGGAAAGGGAACATGACACCACGTGGGGCCAGATTACTCATGTTTGGGCCCCCCTCACAAAGAGCACAAGATGAAAGGAGAGGTTCATGAATTGGACGCAAAGGCGTCTCATTCAAAGGATCAAATTGAAAATGCTTGAACCTCTCAAGAGTTTGGGAAATATGGGGCAATGGAAGAAGATTTTCTCCCATTGCGGTGCTGATGTTATGATCGGCAATCCAAACTCTCCAACCAACAGGCTGGTGCGTCATAACGAGGTAAGGAAGCTCATTAGGCAAGTCCGACTCACCAGGCAAACAAAAGTGGGTCTCTTACCCAAGGTATCCTCCAAGGAACTCCTAATAGGTACTCTCATTAGCAATGTCGTTGTTTGATGTTCCGTCATTTCCAAGATAATCAGGAACAATAGTAAGGGGCAAACTCTCATCAGGTTGTTTGAAATTGAGGGTACTAGGGAGCTCTTGCTCCACCAGAGGTGAGTCCTTAAGAGGCACAACATGAAGATCATGTGGCACAAGGGTCACAGGACAAAAAGATAAAGCACAATCCTGTGCCGACTCATATTGAATTTGGTCCTTGTTTTCCTCAATTTGAATCGAATCCTCCACTAAGTGATCATGAATTGAAACCCCAAGTCCCTCAGACTGACTAGGAGTTTGACTTTGAAAGATTGTGCTTTGAATTTCCGGATGTGGTGGTGGTTCGATATCAAAAGATGAATTCTCATGTTGACAAGAAAAGTTACTCTCCTCACGTTCACGTAATTGCTGCGACATTTGACTCACTTGCAGTGCCATATTTTGTATGGACTGTTGAGTGGTTTCCATGAACGTAAGTAAAGTTTGTTTCAAGGAATAAGGTTTGTGGTCAACTATGAGGTCCAAGTCAGAGCTTGGGAAATTTGGGGGTTGGGTGTTGATGGGTTGAGAATGAGTCCAATGATTTGAAGTGGGGTGTTGGTAGAAATCTGGGTATTCGGGAGGAGGATACTGGGGTGAAAATGAAGTATAAGAATTTGAATAAGAATTGTTTCCCCACGAATCCATCCCTCTCGGGTTGTACGCGGACGCGTAATGGTCATATGGAGCATTTTGGGAAAAGGTATGCTCATACTCAGGCTCTGGGGGAACATAAGGACATTCCCCGATAACATGACCACTCAACCCACAACAGTCGCACGATACAACTACTGGAGCCACCGGTGCACTCATGTCGTCAACCGCACGCATGAAAGAGGCCAAAGTTTCTTGCAATGTCTCAGTTTGATGACCAACATATGATACGACGTAACTAGATGGAGATCTAGCAGTCGGTGCCTCTCTCTCTCATATCACCCCTATATGAAGAGTGCTCAGTCACACAATGAAGATTATCCCAACCAGAGCAAGGAGAAGCGAGAGAATGTGAGAAGAGGAGAGAGAGGGATAAGAGGGCAAGGGAGAGAGAGGGAGAGAATAAAACATGAGAGGAGAGAGAAGGAGTGGCGCAACATGGAAAACCTAAGGGTTTCAAGGGTTTCCGATTTTTCTTCCACCAAATCTCTTGGTTTTTTGTACCAAAATGGATCCAAGCCTAGTTCTACTCATTTGCGCATAGAAGATGGAGGTTGTGGCACGTTTAAGGGTCTCCATCCACCACCATTGCAAGTCTCATCCTCATCTCTTGGAGATGAAGGAGAGGATCGTTCCGCACCATCTCTAGGGAGTCTTCTTGCTCCCCCAAGGAAATGGAGCGAATTATTCAAGGCTGGAAATAGGGTGTCCACAACCCTAGAGTATGTCCGTCCGGTTGAGAAGGGAGGAGAGAAGTTGGCATTTTGTTCCAAGCAAGAGGTAGTGGAGTCGTTGAAGAGATGGGATAAAGTTCTTGTTGGTTATTTCATTGCTTTTAGACCACACTTGCCTACACTTGAAAAACACCTCCACAAGGTGTGGGGTTTGGCTGGAGCTTTGGAGGTCATTAAGAGGAGTCAAGGTTTTCTTGTTTTTCGGTTCTCTCTTGCTGAAGATAGAAAGCGTGTGCTTGAAGGAGGTCCTTGCTTCATTCGTGGCTGCCCCTTGTGGTCCTTGAATGGGCTACGGAAGTGGCTTTGCAAAGGGCAAACATTAGCACGGTTCCCATTTGGATTCATCTCCCGGAGCTAGACCTTCGATTTTGGTCTCAAAAAACGTTGAGCAACATTGTGAGTGTTCTTGGGAGGCCATTATACATGGATGAGCAAACCGCATCGGGGAGGAGACTTGCCTATGCTAGGGTGTGTGTGGAAGTTGCTTCTGATTTCAGTTACCCAAGTTGGGTGGAGGTGCAAATAGAAGTGGTCGGCACACATAGAGTAAATATGGAGTATGAATGGAAGCCCGGGTATTGCACGAATTGTAGCAAGTTTGGTCATGACTTGGAGAGATGCAAGCTGAGAAGAGGGGCCATAAACAAGGTTAGTGAGGCTCAGCAAGGAAAGGAGGAGAGGTGGGTCGTGGTTGATAGGAGGAAGGCTGGAAAGAGCAATGGAAAGGAAGGAAATTCAGAGGTGTCTAGACGTGGCACTCAGATTTCTTTGGTGGAGTATGCAACTAGAGGTCAAGAGGAGAAAGGGAAGGCTGGAGGAGATGATGATGTGGAAGGAAGGAGTGGGGATGTGGAAGTGGGAGCAAGTCTTGAAGTGCCATGTGGAGTGATAGGTGAGGGTGCACAAGTGGAGGGAGAATGCAACAACTTGAAAGGTGTGTGTCTCTCTCTTGAGAAAGGGAGCAACTTGATGCAAGTAGCATGTGGGGGGGGGGGGGGGGGGGGGACCAGCTTTGCTTTGGGGTTAAGTTGGGCGACATGTTGGATGACATGCCAACGGATTCCTCTTTGGGTGCACAAGAGGGTGAGCTTAGTGGTGGACAAAAACAGCAAGGGGAACTGGGAGTTGAAAGTGTGTTTTCTATTTCGGGAATAGCCAATGGGGAGAGAGTTGAGTGCTCTAGGTTTGAATGGGGAAATGAGGAGGCTCCTATTTTGGTTGCAAAAGAGAGGGAGCTGGACCACTTTACTCCTCTTGGGGGAACATTATCAGATTGCACCTCACATAAAGGAAAGAAGAGGAGGGAGGAGCAAGAGGACATTTTCCTAGCAAGCCCCCCACGAATTGAGAGGGAGATTGACACCTATCCTTCTCTTGGGAAATAAATTTCAGAAAGCAAGAAGAGGAGGGAAGAACAAGAGGGCAATTTGCAAGGGAGGTCCCCACGAATTATGGGTGAAGAAGAGTTGCTTTCCTTGGGAGAGGCCACTCTAGAAGACAATACTATGAGCACCATGGGGCCTAAACATGCTACTCAAGAGAAGGGGAAGGTAAATGAAGGCACAAGTGTAACATCCTCAACACAGCGGAAAATTTAAATTTTTAATAACACTCAATCAACAGAGGATATTACGCAAATACTAAAAACATGTGCACCAACATATATAATATATATATGATCATCAGAGTATTTCAAAAGTTGTGATTACATAAAAAGACTATACAACGAAAGCAGTAATCACTCGACCTCAACTGAGAGAAAGCTGGATCCGGTAGCGGTGCTCCTCTCCTCGGTCACCACCCCTATCGCCGATCACGGCCTGAAAGTAAACATGCAACAATGCCTGAGTTTCCAGAGGAAACCCCGTATGCCAAACTCTACAATTCATGAAATGAAAGGCACCCTAGCATGCAATTCTACTAAACAAGAAAAGCATCTCAAACCGGCTGGGCTCCAGGGTTTTTTCACCCAACCACAGCAACAGACACTTGTCACCAAGCTGGGCTCCAGGTCTTTTTCAACCAACCCAAACGTCTAAGGGCTCCAGGTCTTTTTCAACAAATCCCTATACGCGGTCCCTGCTCAGGCTCCAGGCCGTTTTTAGCCAACGTGAACGCACTACGGAGCTCCAGGTCTTTTTCAACCAACCCCGCATAGACTAGCTGGGCTCCAGGTCTTTTTCAACCAACCGCAACTCTCACACAGTTACGGGGCTCCAGGTATTTTTCAACCAACCACCGTAACACCACATTCTAAGCTAGGCTCCAGGCCTTTTTCAGCCAACCCAAGCTCTCACACAGTTACAGGGCTCCAGGTCTTTTTCAACCAACCACCGCAACACTCGTGCACCCTAGCACACTCTCCGGAAGAACATCGGCACAACGACTCGCCCCACACGGACGACCACAACAACCGCACCTCCATAGTGCAAAACTGGACACAAACGGTCGACCGAATCAAGCAAATATAGGGCAATCGCATCGACCGGTACTCAATCGGTCGACCGATTCCCACCAACCGCACTCGTTCGGTCGAACCAACGTCAAGGGACGGTCGACCGTTTAGATGGCCAACTCCCAGGTTGAACGAACAAAACGACCATTCGGTCGAACGACAAAGGGGCCCCGTTCGACCGAAAGTCACCAGGGACAAAATCCTACAAAGTCCACAGCGAATTCGGTCGAACCCCCGAGCACTCTCGGTCGATCGAATTCCACCAGGGAATAAACCCTCACACGCACCACGAATCCGGTCGAACGCCCGAGCACACTCGGTCGACCGAATACCCCCAGAGCGTTCCCCCACGCTCAGCAACAAGTCCGGTCAACCGAAACCACCTTCGGTCGAACCGACCACTATTCTCACTTAAGTCACGGTCGGACGAAGTCAAACAGGCGGTCAACCGTTTTGATGGTCAATGCCCTACCCGACCCATGACGGTGCACACGGTCGAACGGCAAAGGGGACCCGTTCGACCGAATCTCTCCAGGCTTGCCTCCCACGCACAATCGGTCGACCGCCCCTGGGCATCGTTCGACCGATTTGAGGCAGAACCCGAATTCTCTTCACGAACGGTCGACCGTTTGCACCAACCGGTCGACCGATCAGGCAGTGAAATCTGCTGCACGTTTACCTGCGATGAGCCGGAAGGCCTACCGTCGACTTCCAAATACTCACACTACTTAAGTGAGCGAGTTGACATACCGGAAGGTTTGAAGAAACCCTAGAAGAACCACGACGACGCCTCCACGAGCACGCCTCCCAAAATCAAGATCCGTCGACGAACCTCGCGCCCAAACGATGATCAACACCTCCTCGACGATCCACACTCCCGATTCCACCTCCGTCAACCTCCACCAATCACCCACGACCACAGAAACACAAGTGAGGTAGAGAGAGAACCAAACGTGTGGAAAGGGTTAAGAACCAACAACTCACCTCAAGCCACCAACGCCCCTAACAAGCACCTCCGCTCGCCGGAGCACAACCTCTGCGTCGGAGCTCAACCTCCACGCCGGAGCTCACTGTGGAAGAGAAGAGAGAGAGAGAGAGAGAGAGAGAGTGACGTGAGAGAGTGAGGGGGGGGGGGAAGAGCTCAACCAATAAATATCTCCCCCAAACCAAATCCTCACCATCCATTCCAATCCATCCCATCTCCACCACTCATCTCATCTCCAATCCATCTCAACCCTCCATCCAATCATCTTCAATCCCAGCCATCCAATGCAACTCCTCCTAATCACCACCTAACAACAAAAAACACTTAATTAGGATTAGGATTAGGATAGGATCCTACAACAAGTGTCCATGGCAATGGGGGTCACGAACATTTAGGCAAGCAGGAAAGCAAGAAGACCTCCCCACAAGGTGAATCTCATGTGGGTGGGCTAGTTTCTTTGGTAAATGAGGAGATGGGGTGGAATTCACCAACACGAGTAGAAATGAGTAAAGCTTTACGAGCCTCATGTCACACACGAGTGGAGGAAGGTACGACATTCTCGGAAACAAGGAGCTTGTGGAGGAGTGGGAAGGAGAGAAAGAGGATGTGGGACTTGTAAAATCGGGGTTAAAGAAAGTGGTCTCGCCACCACCCACGCTTAGGGGATCCAGAAGGAAGATAAATAACAAGCTCTCGATTGGAGGTCATAGGGGTCACCCCGCACCTTAAACCCATGAATGTACTGGTGTGGAATGTGCACGGAGCAAATGGACCCGGCCGTGCACTCATGATTAGGGGTCGAATAAAGGAGACAAATCCGGATGTCGTATGTCTTATGAAACACAAGGTAAAACACAAGAAGATGGAAAGGTTCAAACGAGCGATTTGGCCGCAGGCATGGGTTGCAAATAGTTTGATCGTGGACTCGGGACGGCTGTTGGTGTTGTGGAATGACAATGTTATTGATCTTCAAGTGACTTTCGAAACACCATAACTAGTCGACTTCAAGGGCTACAAGAAGATGGATGGGACAGCATTTGATATCACGGTGGTGTATGGTGAAAATGGCCATGTGGATAGGAGAGCTTTGTGTAGAGATCTTCATCTTGTGGCTCCGAAGGTTTCGAGGTCGTGGATCGTAGGAGGTGACTCTAATTGTATTCGATATGCTAGTGAGAAGCGGGGTGGTGCTGCTGGAAATGAGATAGCGATGAAGGTTTTTTGATGATTGTATTGATGCACTTCAGCTGCTTGAGGTGCCATCTACGGGAGGGGATTTCACGTGATCAAATTCCTCTGAAGGAAGTGTGTGCATTGAGACAAGGATTGACCGTATACTTATGACCAATGCGTGGCTCGAGATGTTTCCGAAATCCTACTACATCGTTGGTGATAAAGATCTTAGTGACCATACCATGCTAGTGATGAGGACGGAGGGAAATGAAAGAAGGAAAAAGAAAATGTTTCGTTTTGAAAACCATTGGACGGAGCATGTGGAGTTCAAAGCCATAGTGGATCAAGCATGGTCTACTTTTGTGATTGGCACGCCTATGTTTTGTGTTGCTGAAAAGCTGAAAGAAGTAAACAAGGCACTTATAGTTTGGAGTGGAAGAACATTTGGGAACATTACAAACAAGGTGGGTGAGGCCCGGATTGCCCTCGAGGAGGTGAGAAAGGAAAGGCAAAACCTACCACATGACAAAGAGCTAGCCGCTGCTGAAGGGACAGCAAAGGAAAATCTTGAGCGTGCCCTTGCTCGGGAGGAATCTCTTATCCGGCGAAAATCAAGGGTGAAGTGGTTGAAAGAGGGGGATCGAAACACTAGGTTTTTCCATGCGCAACTCCGTGTGAGGAGAGCCACCAATCAAGTGAGGAGAGTATGTGAGGGAGCGCATATCATGGAGGAGGAAGGCGAAATTCGGGACGCCTTTCGGCGTTTTTATGCTAACCTATTTGCTAATGATTTTCAGGTACAACCCATTGATCCTTCTCTCATTCTCCCACAGCTCCTGCCGGAGTAAGGGAGAAACTTCACTCAAAAGCTGGACTTAAAAGAGATTGAAGAGGTGGTGTTATATGCAAATGTGCCTAAGGCACCGGGCCCCGATGGCTTCAATGCAAAATTCTTCAAGACCACGTGGGACACAATCAAAGGAGATGTATTTCAGGCCATGAACTCCTGTTTGGATAGTGGAAGAGTGCTAACCCAATGGAACTCTACCTCAATTACCATCATCCCGAAGAAGAAGGCACCGAATTTGGTAGAGGATTATCGTCCTATCACTCTATGCAACATGACCTATAGGTTCACCTCAAAAGTGCTTGCAAACCGTCTCAAGGGGCTGCTACCAAGGCTTATTGGGGAGAACAAAAGTGCTTTTGTCAAAGGAAGGCGAATTGGTGATAATATTCTCCTCGCACATGAACTATGTCACAATCTACATTTAGACAAAGGGAGGGGACGCATGTGCCTAAAGCTTGATATTCGGAAAGTGTATGACGCCATCTCATGGTCGTTCCTTGATGAGGTAATGACTCGCTTTGGTTTCCCTCTGAAGTTGAGAACGCTGATTATGAGTTGTGTCAAAGCATCTTTTGTAGTGACGGTAAATGGAGCTAACTCAATCGCTTTTGCTACGAGAAATGGCTTGAGGCAAGGTGATCCATTGGCACCGTACTTGTTTGTTATGTGTATGGAACTCCTTAGTGAGATGATAAAAAAAGCGGTGAGGGATGGAAGGATTGAGGCATTATCTTGTAGGGAGGTGCCCTTTTCGCACTTGTTCTTGGCCGATGACGTCCTAGTCTTTGCTTGTGCAACAAAGGCTAATGCTCGGGCCAGAAGGGCTGTCCTAGAGGGGTTCACGGCATGTTCGGGGCTGAGATTTAGCACGGCAAAATGCCAAGTATTCATGGGAGGGAACGTGCCACATGGAGCTTGGATCGCAGCCCACCTTGGTATGGAACGAAAGGAATTTTCGGTGATTTACCTCGGGCTGCTATTATTCTCTGGGAGGATGGGGAGAACTCATTGTATGTCACTTGTAAACAAGGTCAAGCAAAGACTTAGCACTTGGAAGCAGAATTTCTTATCCATTGCCGGCCGGGTAGAGCTTGTGAGAAGCGTGCTTGTCTCGCTTAGTATGTATTGGACCTCCGCTTTCCTTATTCCTCGGAAGGTGCTGAAAGAGATTGAGAGCCTCATGGCTCAATTCATTTGGGGAGGGCCAAAGAAGTGGATTGCTGTGGCGTGGAAGGATGTGTGTACACCAAAGGATGAAGGAGGACTCGGTCTGAAAAGGCTAATGAGCTGGAATGATGTGGGCCTCCTTCGATTATTGTGGCTGGTTGTGGCGGAAGGAAGCTCTCTTTGGGAAAGTGTGTCAGAAGAAAATACCTTAAAAACCGGTCTATTTGGCTAGCGAGGTCACCATCATCATCCACATGGGCATGGCGAGGCATTCTCCGAGTTCGTGACATTGCCCAACGGCACATCCAATATGACGTGGGAAGTGGGCAAGAGATACGTTTCTTCCAATATCCGTGGTGTGGACAACCATTCCAATGCGAAAGTTGGGGGGCTTGCCTTCATCATAAATGGGGAGTGCCTTAGGATACCAAAGTGTCCTACTTCATAAGAAAGGGGAAATGGAACCTCCCCCCCCCCCCCCCCCCAAGATCAACGATAACGGAGGAAGTCCACTTGAAAATCACTAATACACGCATTGATGGAGGTGTGGACCAACATATGCGCATAGAAGGGAAGGGGGCAACATTAGGAATAAAGGAAGTGTGGAAATGAGTGCTGAAACCGGGGAGGAAGGTCACTTGGATGGATGTGGCTTGGCACAAACATGCCATTCCCAAACAAGCTATCACAGCTTGGCGTGCAATGAGGGGGCGCCTCCTAACAAAGAAGCTTATGAATTTACGAGGAGCAAAGCATGATCCAGTGTAGCCTTTGTGAGAGAGAGGAAGAGGACATAGACCATCACTTCTGGAGGTGCTCGTACATTAGAGGGGTGTGGACAACACTACTCCTCCTCATGAAGCTGGGAACTAAGATTGCATTATCCCTCGAAGGTGAAGCCACAGGCCTCTCACAGGTGAGAGGATGCCGGATTGCCAAGGTGGTGCGAAGGTGGGCTCTTAGTTCCATGATTCATGAGTGCTGGCTGGAACGAAACTGATGGAATTTTGAGGGAGAGATATTGTGGTTGCAATCAAGGAGACGGTTGGGTGTCTTTGGGATAAAATCAAGATGCTTGCCGATAAAGATAGCGAGGAGCAGAATTTTCAGATCACGTGGTGCTAGTTTTAGGATATTCGGAAATGATTTTTAACTACATAGCTTGAGTGGTGCAATACTTGTAGTGTGTGTGGCTGGTTACGCATGTTGGCATGCCCGCGGTCTCAAATTTTGTAACCTTGATTCTTTCATTTAATAAATTTAGAGACCAAGCCTCCCTTTTGCTTTGCAAAAAAAAAGATTATCCCAACCATACGAGGTGTTCGTGTGAGCCACCCCAGGTTGCATGGGTCCAGAATACCAGGACGAATTGTCCTGGTCCCAACAATGATATGGCTGGTCGCCCATGTAATCATTCATCTCAACAGAGAACTCTAGAGTCGACCACTCTCACCACCACGAGGCTAAACTCGCAAAAAGTGCTCGACTCGACCCTATAATGCTACCAGAGAGTGTAAAGGGGAGGATACTAGAACATAGAAGTAGGTGAGAAGAAGATGACTCAGAGGAGAAGGGAAGAATCCCTAAAGCTAGCGTGGGTAAAGGGTGAAGGTAGAAGCCTAACTAGCAAGCACGGCTCAAACAATGTAAGGCAATGGTTCCTTAGGCTAGACGACGCCTAACTTCGAGGTCACTAGCCTCGACACGCCTCACCTCCCTACAACGGACACCAAAATGCCCAGCAAGTGATACCAGATCTAGAGATCTAGTACCTCTTACTATCGACAAGGTAGGCAACTCCGATCATGCCATGACGGTCTCAACTAGATTACTCTCCTAGTGCGTCCGAAATCCTAGGGCCAATGTCTTCTTGCTTTTAGTTAAGGCTTGATTAAGAGTGATTTTTGGGGTAAAGGAAAGGGTGATGAAATCCCCCACCTTATCTTTTATGGGACAACCCCTCCTTAGTAGCGTTTTGATCCTAAATCTAGCAATCAACGCTCCAATCAAACGCTCAACTCACTCTTGTCCTGATGCAATTCCTACTAACTAATGCATGGGCATACAAGATTCATGAATGAGTGTAGGAAATGCGTACCTTACGCCAGTGCTCAACAACTGAAAATAAAGCTAAAAGAAAAGACAACTACGTGCCTAAGTCAAGTACATGATGCGTGACCTAAACAAGTAAGAATGTCTAGTCTTTTGCTTTGGATTTTGAGGCCAAGTTGATTAATGGGGATTGGTTTAATGATCTGGGAGCAAACTAGAAATCAGAACATGCAAGATTGTGCTCCCAGACAACTAATATCAAAGCACAAACTACCCGAACAAGAATGAAGACTAAAGATGCTCACCAGGCCGCCAATTGGCCGTCCCAGACCGCTGATTGGCGGTCACTGTTGAGTCTTTTGTGCTCAAACTCGTCCAGTAGCCTCCCCTTGATCCAGTGGTTCACTGAAACAAAGCAAAACTAAAAAGAAAAAATTAAAACCACTCGAATCGTCCAAACCAAAGTCTGGACAGAGCACCTCCTCGGCAACGGTGCCAAAAACTTGATTGATACGTTTTAATTAACCGCAAGTGCACGACCGCATTGAAGCGGTGACAAATACGGGTCGATCCATAGGGAGGTTTGTCGACTTTTGGTTTGTGCGAAGGTGAGTGGGAAAGAAAGGAGAGAAAGGTTGGTTACACTAAACTACACTACAATGCAAAAAGCAAATTTAAGATAAGCAATAAAACTAAACCCCATAGGGGGTAGAGAAATAATGTGAATATAAAGATGTGTGTGTGTGTGTGTTCAATTATGCTCCTCACAACATGTAGTGTATGAAAATCATAAAACTAAATCCAACTTTTCCTCCACATGAAACAAGATAAGATCATATCATTAAAACATACAAGACAATAATTGGAATGAAGCTAAATGAACTCATGTATAAAGACTAGACCCTACTATGCCTCCACATGAAATAAGATAACCCAATATCATTAAAACATACAAGGCATTAACCAAGGTAAAGGCAACAAGAGCACATACACTACAAGTCCTGTTTCCTATATTAATTCCATCCTTATCCTTACCTCATCATTCCCCATAAAATAGGTCCACTGGTCTAAGCATATGCTAAGCTTCATTCAAGAGTATTAGCATATCATAGAGAAGAGTGAAATCCCATTAGATGGTTATGGAAATCATATAAGGCTCAAGGGATTAAGATAACACACACCTAATACATCACATAATCACATCACATATTTCTCCACCCCCCAAATGGGGATGGAACTACTCACTAATCATTACACTAACTACATTAACAAAATGAAACATTGTACTGAAATGAAATTAACCTAAGCAAGCAAAAAATATTAAAGAAGCTAAAAGGAAAGGAAAGTAAAACTAAAGAAGCATGCAAAATTAAAAGACAAGATTAAAAGAAACTAACAATTATTTTATTAAAATGACTCACATTGAAGGTAGCACTCTTCTCCACCTTGAGTTTTGCTTCAAGGCTTACTCCAAGTAGAGAGAATGCCACCAAGCAATGGGTAGAATACAATGGAGGAGGAGGAGTTCTATTTATAGCCATAAAAAATGTAATCCGGGACGATCCCCCAGTATGGGACTAAAAAATTACCAAAAATAGACTACGTACACACTAATACACGCCCCACATAAATCTTAGTGGATCCGGACCAAAAGTGACCGCCAATTAGCGGTCTTGGACCGCTAATTAGCGCTCTACAGTGTTCGGATCGCTCTGGATTTTCTTATGGGCTTGTCTGGATGGATATTTTGGTCTTTGATGCATCTACTTCACTTGTTGGAGCTCCGACCCTAGTAGAATTGCCAAAATACTCCCATGATGGTGTGGAGTATTCTTGTTTGCTTGGTCCTTCTATCTTGCATTCAGGTCCTTCGATCTTGCATCTTAGTCCTCGAATCTCTCAACTCAGACCCGTTTCCTCGTTTTAGGTCCTTTTAGAGTCTCTCCTTCTCAAACCTACTTATTCCTGAAAACTAAACATTAAACTCGTTACATAGCATTGTTTGGGTGAAAGATAATGGATATAAGACACAAAGATATGGATGAAATGATGTCAATCATCACCCTTTAAATGGCCCAAAAACCACATAATAACAAACCCTTAATAAAATCAATTTAGATGTTGTCCCCTAGGGTTCCGGATGCATTAAAGAAAGGAGACCATTTAAGACCTTCATGGCCTGAACGTCGTTGCCCATCTAGTCTCGTAGAGATTTTAGGAACCTCTCGATTCTTGATTTCCTATAGACTAGTGGTCATCGGGGGGACCTTGAAGTTAGGCGTCCTCTAGTGCTAAGGACCCAAAGTTGATTGTAGGCATGCTTTTTCCTTGATTGCGTAGTTAGGTTTCTAACCTTCCTTGTTCCCATGCTAGATTAAGGACTTCATCTCCTCTCTCTTGAGTCATTCTTTTCTCATCTTCATGTCTCCGGATCTTCTCATCTACGAACACTTCTTTAAAATTGAAATTTTATTTCTTGACTTCAATAACAACTATCATTTTTTAACTATTTTGATTGAAATGGATCGAGATTGGATTCTTTGATTGAGTGATGAGTATGAGAACAGAGTGAATATGTTCTTAGAGGTTGCTAAAAATCATTCAAAGAATAGGAATGACAGAGACTTAGCGTATTGTCCATGCAGTAAGTGTCATAATATGTCAGTGTTGAGTTTTCAGAAAATAAAAGTTCATTTTTTATAAAAGTTTCGACACAAGTTATAGACGGTGAATATGGCACGGCAAAAATGAAACATTTAGTCATTCCAAGAATGACGGGGACAGTGTAAGTGTCAGAGATCAGTTAGAGGACTTGGTTCAGGCTATAACTGAAAACTTTTCATCCAACCCTGATGTACTTGGTAGGATATGGTTAAAAACTTTTCGGCGAAAATGAATCATTTGGTTTTTCCAAGAATAACGGGGACAATGTAAGGGTTGCACCAAATTTACTAGATTTTCAACGGTGTTAAAATTGTACAATTTAAAAGCAGGAAATGGTTGGACCAATGTCAGTTTCGCATCACTGTTGAAGCTATTGAAATAGATGCTTCGAGATGATAATGAGTTTCCGAATAGAACTTATGATGCTAAGAAAGTGTTGTCCTATGGGAATGGAATATGGGAAGATACATGCATGTCCAAATGATTGTATATTATATAGGAGTGAGTTCGAAAACTTACATTTCTACCTCAGGTGTAATGTTTCACGATACAAAATGAAATGAAGTGGACCAAAACACAATGTATATAGTTGAGGAGGTTATCGAGTTTTGCACTAGATACGTAGTGAGCACCCAAAGTATTGGACTTCCTAGCAATCACCACGATGAAAGTTTTGATGGTAAAGGGACGCGTAGGATGAAAAATTTAAAACCAAATGACGATAACTTCATGACAGCATATTTCTCTGTGTTGTGCAATTCTAATGAAGTTCAGCCTTATCTAAATGAACACATGAGTCTTTTAAAAGGAAAATCTTCTTTATGGAGTGATCAACAAGTAATTAATAGTAACAATAAGAATTTCATCTCTTGGTTCAAAAATGTTGCTTACAAGCGTGATGTTTGAGAAACAATATAGTGGTTGGCCTACTCATTATGATGGCATTCTGTTGTTACAAGTTACAATGGCTATGATATCAATGGATACTCATTCTACATTATTTCTGAAAATGCCAAAAGTACTATTCAGAATAGTGGGGTCACTTTAATAGCAGAGTCTTTGAATGTGTCTAGTTCTAAGGGCAAGAACCTATATACACCGACATGTCCTATTACGGGGTAATTGAAGACATATGGGAATTGGAGTTAGTTAAATTTAAAGTGTCTATAGATGCAAGTGGGTTCACAATAAAAGTGGAGTTCGAGTGGATGACTTGGGGTTCACCTTAATTGATTTCTCGAAAGAAGGATTTAAAGGAGTACCTTTTATTTTGGCCTTCCAAGCGAAAAAAGTCTTCCATGTGGCTGATCCATGTGATAAGAAATGGTCAGTAATTTTAGAAGGGAAAAATGGTATCAGACGGTAGTCTCATCGAGTATGAAGAGACACCACCTTTCTCTAAGAAAGTACCCAAGTTCAAGTCACTAGATGACGAAATACATGTTGAGATTTTAATCGCAAGAGATGACCACGGTGAAGTGCAATTTTCATAAAGAACAATTTAATGTCTTCATTTTACTTTTTAATGTCTTTCTTTTACTTTTTATAGTATCATGGCCCCGAAAAAGAAGCCAACTCCATCAGAGTCTGACGTCTCAAAGACTTACAGTTCACGAGGTTCTACTCTCATGAACGAATTCGTGGGCAAAAGGAATAGAGACGGTAAAATTCTGATCGAGTTTGATAGCTTTCTTGAGCCGATAGGCATGATGTCTGATCACTGGTACAGTTATGTGAAGAGCCAAGCGAGGTCCAAAGTTGACATATGTTTGTCGAGTTGGAGCAAAGTTGTTGAGAAGCTTAAAGACACCATTTCGGATCAAAAACATGATTGAGCGTTTTAATTAACTGCAAGTGCACGACCGTGTTGAAGCGGTGGCATATACGAGTCGATCCACAGGGAGGCGTGTCGACTTTAGTTTGCTCGAAGGTGAGTGGGAAAGAAAGGAGAGAAAGGAGTTATGATCAAACTACACTAAAATGCAAAAGGAAATGGAAAATTCAGCAATAAAACTAAACCCCATAGGGGGTAGAGAAAGAATGTGAATATACAGATATGTGTACGTGTGCGTTTAATTATGCTCATCACAACATGTAGTGCATGAAAATCATAAAACTAAATCCAACTTTGCCTCCACAAGAAATAAGGTAACACAATATCATTAAAACATACAAGACAATAATTGGAATGAAACTAAATGAACTCATGTGTAAGGACCAAACCCTATTATGCCTCCACATAAAATAAGATTTACACAATCATTAAAACATACAAGATGTTGAACGTTTTAATTAAACCGCAAGTGCATGCCACATTGAAGCGGTGGCAAATATGGGTCATCCTCACGGAGGTGAGCAGCCTCTCATTTGCACGAAACCAAGTGGCGAAAAAAATGGAGAAGAGAGTGGATTATGCTATGCTATGCTACACTACAGTACGAAGTATGAAAGGCGAAAGAAAGCAACAAACGATTAACTAAAACTTAACTAAGAGCGAAAGAAGAGTGCTGGAATTCAGAAATGGAAAACCCCTAAGGGGTGGAGTGAGTGCACACATGCAAAGAGGTGGGTGTTGAACACATTCTTTAAGCACACATGAAGGTGGTGTTATCATGAATAAGAAGTTTCTAAATGTTATGGAAAAACCTATCAATCTATTCCCCAACCTAGTTGATTAACATTTACATATACAAGTTGTTTATTTAGAACCTAAACAAGCATGAGAGGTGTCTAATCATTTTGGCAAAACTCATCAAGTTATAAATTCTATCCTAAACAAGCAAGCATACATTCATGTTTTATCAACACATTGTAAATAAAGCATTCATTCCATTCTCTAATGCATGTATGAACATCAACTCCACCCCCAAAGGGGATGGAACTACACACTACACATTAGACTAATTATTAAACTAAGCAAGGAAAGCATATTAACTAAGCTCGTAAAACTAATGAAATGAAATTAAACAAAGTAAAACAAGAAACATGAAACAAACAACATAATAAAGAAACTTTTCTTAAAGTGACTCACATTTCAAGTAGCATCCTCCTACTTTAGTGTGTGCTTCAAGGTCTCACTTCTAGTAGGAAGAATAGTCACTTAAAATATGAAGTGATTACAATAGAAGGTGAAGAGTTCTATTTATAGCCAAAGAGAAAGGCAATACGGGACAATCCCCCGATGTGGGACTAAACAAATACCAAAAATAGCCTAAACATCCTCTAATACATGTGCTGGAGAAATTTGAGCGGATTCAGAAGGATCTAGACCGCCAATTGGCGGTCCATAAGATCTGGATACGGCTAAATTTCTTTCTGGATTCCTTTATTGGAGCTCCGACCCGAATCTAATTGCCAAAATACTCCCCAAGATGGTGTGGAGTTTTCTGTCTTGCTCTTTGGTCCTTTGGTCTTACGTTCAGGTCCTTCTCCCTTGCATCTAAGTCCCCAGATCTCACAATTCAGTCCTTTTTCCCAGCTTTTGGGGCCTTTTATGCTTCATCTCTTCAAAACTATTTATTTCTGAAATTCAAACATAAAACTCATAACATAGCATTGTTTAGGTGAAAGATAATGGATATAAGATACAAATATAAGCATGAATTGATGTCAATCAAATACCCCCACACCTAACTTTTGCTAGTCCCGAGCAAAATTAAGAAATGAAAAGCATACGAAAAAAAAGAAATCCTAACTCACTTTCGTAGGAATCACGGTTGCACTTCGCATGTGGAACAAGCCGTTAAACCTCCTTGTCGCCAAGGAGGAGGAGTGTTGTCTCCTGAGGGTTTTCAACGGATATACCCACAAAATCCGAACAAGATGCATTAATCAATCTAGCTACACGACTCGTTGGACTTATTTTGTCGATCATGGGATGCGGTAATACCACGGGTCGACTCTATATATGTAATCCGTCCACACACCTAGCCTAATCAATTATTCGTGAAAGTTAGTTAAGGACTTAAGTGAAAGACATGGGCAACCTTAACTTCTGAATGTGATACAATGTGTAAAGTCCATTTAGTTCTTATTTGACTCTTTTTTTTCTTTTTTTTCTTTTTTTTTCTTAGGAGCATTTTATTGGTTGGTGTTTGATTCTCCCAGGGTCAGGTTTCGTGCATCATTGCCTATGAGGACTTACACTATCACGTACACCTTCCCCCAAATCTCCACATAGGGCGATCCCTACCACCCGTGTAACGGGAGTTCGGTCGGTGCATCCCAAGTCAGATGACTCGAAAGGACCAGGCACAAAGTCCCCTCAGACCTACTTTCCCGAGTCATAGGAGCCGTGCGTGAAGAGAGAACACCACTTATTTATTTATCTACATAGGAACCAAAACCCCTACACTTAAGTTTCACAAAAAGAGATTAACGGACCTTGACTACGACAAACTTCCTTATACTAACAGACACGAATTATTTGACTCACTAGGTTTGGGGTGGACTTCTTTAAATGTTTGAGTGTTGAAACCCTATGATTACACGCCCCCCGAGGAAAAACCGGGGTGCATCGTAACGACTCGATAAGACCTAAAGCCAGTAAACTAGATATCCTAATGCATCAAGTTCAAGACAATTTTGGGAGCTTTCTTTTTTACTTTGCCTCTCAACGGTTTTGCACATGCTAAACACACGCAAAACCTACAAAAACATTTTCTTTCGCAAACACTTAAAGGTTTTGAAAGAAATGTGAAAATTTTAAAGCACTAGGCAAGCAAAAGAAGAAAAGTCACCCAAGGATCCTGGCAAGCAGATATATCGATATTAAATGCGGCACACTAACATGACCCTATCAATGCACACAAAATAAAACAAAATCAAATGAAAAGACTCACCTTTGTACACACCTAAAACACTCCCCACACCTACTTCATGCATTGTCCTCAATGAATGTGAGCATGATACTACGTGGATTTATGCATGAAAAAGGGAAGATGTCACCAACATGAAGTGCAACAGGAAGTTCATGGTTATAGTGATGGACACAAACCCGAATTCCCTCAAAACTTGTGAGATACTGAAGAAGGGAGACAAATATGTGAAAGAAATGGGGCCCAAGTACACAAGGGTTGGGCCCACTTCAATCAATGCTCGCTCATGCAGTCTTTTATTACACACATTTTTTAAAAGGTATATACATCAACAAAGATATTGTCATAATCATTTGGTCAAGGAACATCAAATGAGAATATCGAGTTATGAGGACCATAGACTTTCCGAGATGGGCAAACTTCACTTGTACTCTGAGGTGTCATGAGGGGTGAAAGGTCAAAGCTGAAAGGCTCGAACCCCTCATGATATTGGTTCGGTGTGGGCAACATGAATGAATGAAGTTGTGTTGCCTCACTAGGGTTTAGTTGCTCATCGAACAAAACCCTCCAACCAATAGGTGGATGCATCGGAATGAGTTCCTCAAGTTCATTCGATGGATGCAGCAGACCTGCATCACTAAGAATGGGGCTTCTCCCCAAGTCATCTAACAAGGACCTCCCACCATCATTTATATCATGAAGCATAAACTCGGTCGTAGGTGGGTCCTTGTCGGAGTCAAGATGAAGCTCAAATGACTCAATGGCCATGGGACATGAGGTAGAGACACCTTCTGGTATAGGCATATGATGAGGTGTCTCACTCTCACTAGTAATGTCAACTGAATCATGCAACGAACACTTCTTTTGGACATTCATGTTTGATGTCAGCTCACTCTGTTGCATTGCAAAGATAGGCAATGAGTTTTCGTTGGCCCCACAAACATTCTCAATGGGTTGCATTGGTGTTAGGGGTGTTCGTTGGTTTTGCGATGCTTTCTCTAATTGGCGGATTAGATTGAGATTTAAAGGTTGATCCATGGGCTCCTGTTGCCTACCAGAGTTGAACACATGAACCTCGACACTCGTGTTACCGAAGGAGAGCTTCATGAGACAATTTCTACAATTAATTAAGGCATTGGCGGTTGGCAGAAATGGTCTACCCAAAATCAAAGATATTTGAGAGTGGGTGTTCGCAACAGGATTGGTATCGAGGACGACAACATCGACTGGAAATATAAAATCTCCAACTTTGATAAGTACGTCCTCAATAATCCCCTTTGGAATACGAGTGGATCTATCCGCCAATTGGAGGGTGATCTTAGTTGGTTTCAATTCTCTCACATTTAACTGTTGATAAACAGAAAATGAGAGGAGTTTGACCACTGATCCTAATCAAGCAATACATTACTCATGCTAGGGTCCCCTATCTTACACGGAATAGTATGACACCCAGGGTCGTTGTATTTTGTGTAGGCGGGATTGGACAAAAGAGAGCTTACATTTGCAGCCAACAATGCTTTCTTAGGAACATTGGTCTTCCTCTTGGTTGTAGAGAGATCCTTCAACACTTTGGCATATTGAGGTATTTGTTGGATGACATCCAACAAGGGGATGTTAAACTTCACTTGCTTAAACACCTCGAATATCTTATCCATTGTGTCACTCTGCTTTTTGGTTAACCTACTTGGATAGGGACCTTTTGGCACGTAGGTTTTCTGTGGTACCTGAGAAGGAGGCATTGGTGTACTACCCTCACCCTCGGCCTCTTCTTCACCACCATTCCCACTGAGGGGCTGCATAGATGGTGGTGGTGGCAAGGAAATGTGATTGTCAACCTGCTTTCCATTCCGTAAGGTTACAATGGAATTGACATGGTGAACAAGTTCCTCCACATGGTTCACTTGCCGCCCCCGAGGTACCACATTCTCATTTTGCATGTGTTGTTTCTGGTACATACGGGGGTTAGCCTCAGGCTGGCTAGGCAAAGACCCTCTCTCTCTTTCATGTACAGACTGAGCCAATTGGCATATCTGAAGCTCTAGAGATTTGATGGTCTGCTGATTTGAAGTGAGAACTTGACTTGTGGTTGACATAAAAAATTTCATTGAGTTTTCAAGTCCACCAGTCAAGGTCTCAAGCGAATTGAATCGGGTTTCCATATTATTGGAATTTGGGTAACCCGATTGATTGGTGATTGGAGCTTGGGGTGGCTGATAAGATTGTGCATGCATGGGAGGTTGGTATGATTGGTTAGGTGGTCGAGAAAAGTTTGAAGGACCACCCGGGGAATTATTTTGGTTCCATGAAAAATTGGGGTGGTTCCTCCATCCAGGATTATAAGATGATGAGTATGGGTCATTCCTAGCTCTGTCATAGATGGCGTTGACATGTTTCGTCTCAGGAGGAATGGATGCACACTCTCTTTCTACATGACTGATTGGCATCATTTCATGCATATTCATGTCTCTTATATCCATTATCTTTCACCTTAAACAATGCTATGTAACGAGTTTTATGTTTAGATTTCAGAAATAAAGAGGTTTGAAGAGGAGAGACATGAAAGGACCCAAAAGCAGGGAAAAAGGACTTAATTGTGAGACCTGGGGACCAAGATGCAAGGGAGAAGGACTTGAACGTAAGACAGAAGGACATAAGAGCAAACCAGGAAACTCCACACCATCATGGGGAGTATTTTGCCAATTCGATTCGGGTCGGAGCTCCAACAAACCAACCAGATGCATCCAAGACCAAGACACACAACAAGGAAGGCCCACAAACAAATCCAGACGGATCTGGATCCTATAGGCCGCCAATTGGCGGTCTAGATTGGCCCAGATCCACTTAACATTCTCCTGGACTTGTATTAATGTGTGCTTAGTCTATTTTTGGTATTGGTTTAGTCCCACATCGGGGGATTGTCCCGGATTAGCTTTTTCCATGCTTATAAATAGAACTCTTCACCTCCCATTGTATCCATCTCTCTCTTTGGTGGCCATCTTCCCTACTAAGAGTGAAGCCTTGAAGCAAAACTCTGGTGGAGGAAGAGCCACTTGTAATTTGAGTGAGTTAATAATAGAAGTTTTGTAGTTAATTGTTGTTTGCTTAGTTTTTACATTGCTTAGTAATTTCGATTTTACATGTCTTGCTTGTTTCTTTAGTCTTATAGTTTCTTTTCTGTTTCTTGCTTGCTTAGATAAATTTCATTTCAGTATTATGCTTTCTTTTGTTAATATAGTTAGTGTAATGAGTAGTGAGTAGTTCCATCCCCATAGGGGGTGGAGTAGGTGTATGTACATGTTATGTAGTTGGTTTGAATGCTTAATATAAATGTTTTGTGTTAATATTAGTATGCTTGCTTGACTTATTAAGAACCTTACTTGATGGTTTCTGCCATAGCTAGGGTACACTCCATACTTGTCTAAGTGTCTTAATAACAACCTTGCATTGCTCATATTATTCACACAAGTTAGAGTTGTAATGATAGGTCTTGCCATAGTTAGGTACTTCTTATGCATTAACAACACTAACTAACTTGAGCTTATTGTATGCATTTCATACCACACTTATTTCATGTGCACACACACACACTCCACCCCTTAGGGGTTTTCCATTTCTGTGATTTCATCTTTGGCATTTAGTTGATTAGCTTAGTTGCTTAGTTCATTTAAGCTTCTTAGTTTCCTAGTTTAGCATTGTAGTGTAGCTTAGTGTACTACATCCTTCTTCCTTTTCTTTACCTCTCGCCTTCGCACAAACAAAGTGTCGACACACCTCCCAGTGGACGACCCGTATTTTCCACCGCTTCAACGCGGCCGTGCACTTGCGGTTAATATAAAACGAGATCAATCAAGTTTTTGGCGCCGTTGCCGGGGAGGTGCTCTGTCCAGACCTTGGTTTGGATGATTCGAGGGGTATTTGATTTTTTGTTTCCAGTTTTGTTTAGTTTCAGGGAACCAGAACATCAAGGGGAGGCTACTGGGAAAGTTTGAGCAACAGAAGCCACAAAAAGACCGTCAATCAGCGGTTCGAGACCGCAAATTGGCGGCCTGGTAAGGGCTTCCTGCTCTAAAATTTCTTCTGGTGGTTTATTGCTTTACTTTAGTTATCTGGGAGCCCAATTTTGCATGCTGTGATCTTTAGTTTGCTCCCAGATTTAATTTCAATCCCCTTTAATCAACTTGGACCATAAAACTCAAAGCAAAAGATTAGACTTCTTGCCATCTAGGTCATGCACCTTTGGTAGACCTTGCATGCATTTGTCTTTTCTTTGCTTTACATTTTGTCGTTGATTGCTGGCGTGAGGTACGTGCACCTACATCCCTCATTCATGCATGTTTCATTCATGCATTAGTTAGTAAGGTGCATCGGGACAATAGTGAGACAGCGTTTGATTGGAGCGATTGATTGCTAGATCTAGGATTAAGTCGCTACTAAGGAGGGGCTGTCCCATAAAAGATAAGGTGGGGGATTTCATCACCCTTTCCTTGGCCCCAAAAATCACTCTTAATAAAGCCTTAACTAAAAGCATGTAGACATTGGCGCACTAGGAGAGTAATCTAGTTGAGACCGTCATGACCTGATCGGCATTGCCTACCTTGTCGATAGTAGGAGGTACTGGATCTCCGGATCTGGTATCACTTGCTGGGCATTGTGGTCCTCGTCGTAGGGAGGTGAGACGTGTCGAGGCTAGTGACCTCGAAGTTAGGCGTCGTCTAGCCTAAGGACCCATTGCCTTACATTGTTTGAACCGTGCTTGCTAGTTAGGCTTCTTCCTGATCCCACTACCCTCGCTAGCTCAAGGGATTCTTCCCTCCTCATCTGAGTCCTCTCCTCATCTATTCTCTACGTATAGTCTCCTCCTCTAGTACACCTTATGTTGTGTGTCATTTAGAGTCGAGTCGAGCATTTCATGCAACGTTGGGCTCGTTCTGCTGAGAGCGCTCGACTCGAGAGAGTGCTTATTTCTGAGATGGAAGATCTTGGTGATCGACCATCTCCGCCTCGTGCTCCTTTGGAGCAAGAGGCCGAGTCGTCTCGTGGTGGAGAGGGGGACCGGGTGCCATACATGGACTACCTCGGCCCATTTCCACTACCACGTAGACCTCCTTCTCCTCCTCCTCTGACTCGAGAGGAAGGGAGATTCGGTCAGGATCTTGTTCTAGGTGCACCACCACCTTTAGCTCGACAGGATAGGCCGATGACTTTGTGGGAGCGGACCCATCCTGTTCGGGCCGCGCAGCCTTCTTGCATAGTTGTTCCTCCTGCTCGCGGGAACAACTATGAGCTGAAACCTCATTATGTGAGCATGCTTCCAACCTTTACTGCCAATAAGGAGGATCCGTATATCTTTATACGCGAATTCGAGGAAGTATGCTCCATGTTCAAGCTTCAACAGCTTGACGAGGATTCAGTCCGGTTGAGGATGATTTCTTTCGCATTGAAGGATAATGCGAAGAAATGGATGTATAGCCTCCCGGCGAGCTCGATTCGGTCTTGGGATGACTTTGTGACCGTCTTTCTGAAGAGATTTTTCCCTCAAAGAAAAACACAACAGATACGGCACCAGATACATCAGATGTATCAGACCGAGACCAAATCTTTTCATGGTTTCTTTGAGAGGTTCAAGGACCTTCTCCAGCAATGCCCTCATCATGGACTTGAGCTATGGCAGCTGTGCCAGATTGTTTATGAGGGCATCAACTACAACACCGCACATTGTTGGAGTCGATGTGTCAGGGTGACTTCCAAATGAAACCCATCGAGGAGGCATGGGACACTTTTGAATCCATGGCTGAACGCACCTTTGAGTGGGACACCATGAGAGAGCCACCAGCCGTCAGGTCTTCTGGTCGAGCTGGATCATATCATGTTGAGTCGACTATCGCTTCTGAGGCGAAAATGGCTGCTCTCATGCGTAGGATAGAGAGTTTGGAGATGGACCGAGCTCCTGTAGCTCAGGTCGCTACTCCCGGGTGTACTAGGTGTGGACTTACGGGCCATGATTACTTGGAATGCGCTTACGCTCCAAGGGATACTGAGCATGCAAATGCGATGTATCAACAGCGGCCCCGGAACGACCCGTACAGTCACTCCTACAACCCGGGATGGCATAACCATCCTAACTTCTCTTGGGGGCCTAGTGGGGGTCACGGTCAGAGCTCGCTCGCTCAACCTCAACCTCCACCCTATCAACCTCCACGCCCATCGGCGACCTACCAACCCCCACATCAAAGGTCTCAGCACCAAAATTACCAACCTGCTCATGCCTCATCGTCGGGTTATTCCAACCAGACTCCACCACCTCAGCGGGTTGACCCCAAGGACCCTTCTAGTGATCCGACCCTTCAAGCGTTCATGCAGAGCATGCAAAGTCCAGTCAAGGCTTTGGAAACGCAAGTTAGCCAATTGGCTCATCAATTCCATGAACGCGAGAAGGGTCAGTTCCCGAGTCAACCTGTGGTTAATCCCAGGGGTCAGCCTGCCCATGATAGGCAGAATGTACACAATGTTGAAAGTGACTCTTCCCAACATGCAAATGTTGACCATACCTTGAGATCGGGAATGGTCGTTGACAACAATGTGAAAATGCCGGAAGCCAACCCTGTTGGCGAGACTTCCGAGGAGAGTCTTGAGCCTGTCAAGGAACCTAATTCTGAGACTCCTCCTCGTGATTCTTATGTCCCCAAGGCAGCATTCCCTCATCGGTTGACTAAAAAATGTGATGAGCATTGGGATAAGATCGTTGAGGTACTTAGGCAAGTAAAGGTGAACATCCCGTTGTTGGAGGTTGTTCAACAAATGCCACCGTATGCCAAGTTCCTCAAGGACCTTTGCACCACCAAGAGAAAAACAAATGTGCCCAAAAAGGCCTTTTTGGCCGCCAATGTGAGCTCCATATTGACACAACCCATGAATGTCAAGTACAAGGACCCCGGTTGTCAAACTGTCTCTTGCATGATTGGGAATGTGACAATCTCTCAAGCTCTATTGGATTTGGGGGCATCTGTGAATCTCCTGCCTTACTCTGTCTATGTCAACCTTGGAATAGGCGATCTTAAACCGACTAGGACAACCCTCTAGTTGGCTCATAGATCTGTCAAAATTCCACGAGGGAGTGTGGAGGATGTCCTTATCAAAGTGGGTGAGTTCGCATTTCCAGTTGATTTCATCATCTTGGATACCGAACCTGTGTCCAACCCACAAGGACAGATTCCTGTGATCCTTGGGAGGCCATTTCTTGCGACATCTAATGCTTTGATCAATTGTCGCAATGGCTTGATGAGGTTGTCTTTTGGAAACCTCACGGCGGATTTCCACATCTTCACTCTTGGCAAGCAACCCGGGCTCTTCGACGACACTGTCGGAGCCAATTTCATCAAGGACACGGATGAGCCCGATTCATTAGGCATGTTCGACTCACATCGACATATTATTGAGGTGCCTAATGACCAGGTTGCGAGTGAAGAGGATCTTGAGGAATCCGCCAGCATATCTCTGGACGAGGAGGCACATCTGGGTGCTTGCTCCTCTTACCCCGTGGCCCATTGAGCCACTTGAATGTAACTCTGAATCCGACAAGGACCCACCTCTGGTCGAGCTTAAACCGCTCCCCGATAACCTGAAGTACATCTTTTTAGGGGATAATGAGACCTTGCCACTCATTATTTCTTCTGATCTTGAAAAAGATCAAGAGGTTGCCCTCAAAAGAGCACTCTTTGAAAACAAAGAGGCGATCGGGTGGTCCTTGAAGGATATCAAGGGAATTAGCCCTGCTATTGTTCAGCATCGGATCCACATGGAAGAGGATTCTAGGCCCCGCCGGGACCCACAACGAAGATTGAATCCTGTACTGAAAGAAGCCGTCCGAAAGGAGATTCTTAAGTGCTTGGATCATGGCATAGTCTATCCTATCTCTGATAGTTCGTGGGTGAGTCCTGTCCATGTGGTTCCCAAGAAGTCAGGCGTGACGGTTGTGGAGAATGAGCATAATGAGCTTATCCCGACACGCCTGCAAACTGGTTGGCGAGTTTGCGTTGATTATCGCAAGCTCAATGCGGCAACGCGGAAAGATCATTTCCCGTTGCCATTCATTGATCAGATGTTGGAAAGGTTGGCCGGACATGAGTATCATTGTTTTCTTGATGGATACTCCGGTTACAACCAAATTCCCATCGCCCCCGAGGATCAAGAGAAAACCACATTCACTTGTCCCTTTGGCACGTTTGCCTACCGTCGCATGCCCTTTGGGTTATGCAATGCGCCGGCAATGTTTCAGAGGTGTATGATCAACATCTTCTCCGATATGGTTGAGCGTTTCCTTGAGATCTTCATGGACGACTTTTCCATATTTGGCGCTTCATTTGATGAGTGTGTTCATCACTTGAGCCTTGTCCTCAAGCGTTGCCGTGAGAAGAACCTTGCTCTCAATTGGGAGAAATGTCACTTCATGTTGAAGCGAGGGATTGTAGTTGGACATGTGGTCTCAAGTCGGGGAATTGAGGTTGATCCCGCCAAAGTGGGTATCATTGCTAATCTCCCACCGCCACGTAATGTGAAGGATATCCGCGCCTTTTTGGGGCATGCTTGATTCTATCGGCGGTTCATTCGGGATTTTAGCAAAATTGCTCGACCTCTCACCGCCTTGTTGGCTAAGGACGCCACTTTTGAGTTCACACCGGATTGCCACCATGCCTTTTTGACCTTGAAAAAAGAGTTGACTTCAGCTCCCATTATTAAGGCACTGGTGTGGACTTAACCCTTTGAGTTAATGTGTGATGCATCTGACTTCGCTGTGGGAGCAGTGCTTGGGCAACGATTTGAAAAATTGCCTCATGTGATCTACTATGCCAGTAGAACACTCAATGATGCCCAATTGAACTACACTGTGACCGAGAAAAGAATTCTTAGCAATCATATTTGCTTTGGAGAAATTCCGGTCGTACTTGATTGGCTCCCACGTGATTTTCTATTCTGATCACACAGCCATCAAGCACCTCATGGCGAAAAAAGATGCAAAATCCCGACTCTTGAGATGGATCTTGTTGTTACAAGAATTCGATCTCGAGATTCGGGACAAAAAAGGGTGTGAAAATGTTGTAGCTGACCACTTGTCTCGTCTAGAGACGACCAACCCACATGACCAAATCATTAATGACAAATTCCCTGACGAGCAGTTGTTCACGATCGAAGATAACCCTTGGTTTGCCAACATCGTGAACTATCTCGTGACCGAGCAACTTCCTGTGGGTTGGTCAAAATCTGACCAATCCAAATTTAGATCTTATGTCAGATTCTTCCACTGGGACGACCCCTACCTATTCAAATACTGCTCTGACCAAATTTTCAGGCGGTGCGTCCCAGATACCGAGTTCCAAAGTGTACTCCACTTCTGCCATTCCAAGGCATGTGGAGGACACTTTGGAGCAAAGAAAACTGCTGCCAAGGTGCTCCAATCTGGATTCTACTGGCCCTCTCTTTTCAAGGATGCTTACGACTTTTGTAAGTAATGTGATAGGTGTCAGCGCCTTGGCAGGATTGGTCGACGTGACATGATGCCTTTGCAAAATGTCCTTGTTGTCGACTTCTTCGATGTGTGCGGCATCGATTTCATGGATCCCTTCCCGAACTCGTTCAGGAATGTTTACATTCTGGTGGCCGTTGACTATGTGTCTAAGTGGGTTGAGGCCATACCTACGAAGACCAATGACAACATGGTGGTGACCAAATTCTTGAGGGACATTTTTGCGCGATTTGGTACTCCTCGTACCATAATCAGTGATAGGGGTACCCACTTCTGTAATCGCTCCTTTGAAGCGCTTATGAGGAAATATTCGATCACCCACAAGCTTGCGACCTCATACCATCCGCAAACTAGTGGGCAGGTCGAAATCTCTAACCGTCAGTTAAAGCAAATTCTTGAGAAGACGGTTAGTTCCTCGAGGAAGGATTGGTCTACCAAGTTGAATGACGCGTTTTGGGCTTTCCGCACCGCTTACAAGACCAATTTGGGTATGTCCCCATATCGGGTAGTGTATGGCAAGGCTTGCCACCTACCCGTTGAGCTTGAGCATCGTGCTTTCTGGGCGATCAAGAACCTGAATATGGATCTTGATCAAGCGGGGGTACAACGTAAGCTCGACATTGTGGAATTGGAAGAGCTACGCAATGATGCGTACGAGAATGCCAAAATTCATAAGTCCCGAGCCAAGATGTTTCATGATCACATGATTATGCGAAAGGTGTTTACGGCTAGGCAGAAGGTGTTGCTCTACAATTCCCGGCTTCATCTGCTTGCGGGTAAGCTCCGCAGTCGCTGGTCTGGCCCGTTTATTATCCAAACCGTCTATCCTCATGGAGCGGTTGAGATTTTGAACCCAGGGAATGAGGACGTGTTCAAAGTTAATGGACAACGCCTCAAACCCTACTTGGAGGGGGCACCAGCCGAAGTCGAGGAGGTCATGTTCCTTCATGAACCTCCCTCGCACTCAACCATTCATGCTCCTACATGAGTGGTTGAGCTTTCATGTGTATATATGTTAAAAAAAGACAAAAAAAAGAAAAAAAAGAGAAGACTCCTTCAGTGAGCATCGATTGTTGTGGGCCCCAACCCTTGAGTATTTGGGCCCCATTTCTTTCACGTATCCCTTCCTTAGTGTCTCACAGGTTTTGAGGGAATTTGGGTTGTGTCCATCAACATAGCCATAATCTTCCCTTTGTACTTCACGTTGGTGAGATCTTTCCTTTTGCATGCATTAATCCATGTAGTATTTTGCTCACATTCATTGAGGACAATGCATGAAGTAGGTGTGGAGGGGTGTTTTACGTGTGTACATAGTTGAGTCTTTTCCTTTGATTTTGTTTTCTTTTGTTTGCATTGTTAGGGTCATCTTAGTGTGCTGCATTTAATATCGATATATCTGCTTGCCATGATCCTTGGGTGACTTGTCTTCTTTTGCTTGTCTATGGCTTTAAAATTTTCACATTTCTTTCAAAATCTTCATTTGTTTGCGAAAGAAAATGTTTTGTGGGTTTTGCGTGTGTTTAGCATGTGCAAAACCGTTGAGAGGCAAAGTAATAGAAAGCTCCTAAAATTGTCTTGAACTTGATGCATTAGGATATCTAGTACAGTGGCTTTAGGATTTATCGAGTCGTTAGGATGCACCCCAGTTTTCCTTTGGGGGTGAGTAATCATAGGGTTTCAGTGCTCAAACATTTAAAGAAGTCCACCCTGAACCTAGTAAGTCAATAATTCGTGTCTGTTAACTTAAGGAAGTTTGTTGTAGTCAAGGACCCTCTAAATCTTGTTGTGAGACATTAAGTGTAGGGGTTTTGGTTCATGTGTAGATAAGAAATAAGTGAGTAGGTGTTCTCTCTTCTCGTACGGCTCCTATCACTCGGGAAAGTAGGTCTGAAGGGACTTTGTGCCTGGTGCTTTCGAGTCGTCCGACTTGGGATGTGCCGACCGAACTCTCGTTACATGGGTGGTAGGGATTGCCCTATGTGGAGATTTGGGGAAAGGTGTACGTGATAGTGTAAGTCCTCATGGGCAATGATGCACGAAACCTGACCCTGGGAGAATGAAGCTCCAACTAATGAAAAGAAAAAAAAATGTGAAAAGAAAAAAAAATGCAAATAAGAACCTTAATGGACTTTACACTTTGTATCACTTGAGGATCTTGAGGTTGTCCATGTCTTTCACTTAATTCCTTATTTAACTTGCACGAATGATTCATTAGGTTGGGTGTGTGGACTGATTACCTATATAGAGTCGGCCCGTAGCATTACCGCGTCCATTGATCGACAAAATTTGTCCAACGAGTCGAGTCTAGATTGAATAATGCATCTTGTTCAGATTTTGTGGGTATATCCGCTGAAAACCCTCAGGAGACAACACTCCTCCTCCTTGGCAACAAGGAGGTTTAACGGCTTGTTGCACGTGCTAAGTGCAATCGTGATTCCTACGAAAGTGAGTTAGGATTTCTTGTTCCTCGTTTGTTTTTCTCTTTCTTTGTTTTGCTCGAGACTAGCAAAATCTTAGGTGTGGGGGTATTTGATTGGCATCATTTCATGCATATTCATGTCTCTTATATCCATTATCTTTCACCTTAAACAATGCTATGTAACGAGTTTTATGTTTAGATTTCAGAAATAAAGAGGTTTGAAGAGGAGAGACATGAAAGGACCCAAAAGCAGGGAAAAAGGACTTAATTGTGAGACCTGGGGACCAAGATGCAAGGGAGAAGCACCTGAACGTAAGACAGAAGGACCTAAGAGCAAAACAGGAAACTCCACACCATCATGGGGAGTATTTTGCCAATTCGATTCGGGTCGAAGCTCCAACAAACCAACCAGATGCATCCAAGACCAAGACACACAACAAGGAAGGCCCACAAACAAATCCAGACGGATCTGGATCCTATAGGCCGCCAATTGGTGGTCTGGAACCGCCCAGATCCACTTAACTTTCTCCTGGACTTGTATTAATTTGTGCTTAGTCTATTTTTGGTATTGGTTTAGTCCCACATCGGGGGATTGTCCCGGATTAGCTTTTTCCATGCTTATAAATAGAACTCTTCACCTCCCATTGTATCCATCTCTCTCTTTGGTGGCCATCTTCCCTACTAAGAGTGAAGCCTTGAAGCAAAACTCTGGTGGAGGAAGAGCCACTTGTAATTTGAGTGAGTTAATAATAGAAGTTTTGTAGTTAATTGTTGTTTGCTTAGTTTTTACATTGCTTAGTAATTTCGATTTTACATGTCTTGCTTGTTTCTTTAGTCTTATAGTTTCTTTTCTGTTTCTTGCTTGCTTAGATAAATTTCATTTCAGTATTATGCTTTCTTTTGTTAATATAGTTAGTGTAATGAGTAGTGAGTAGTTCCATCCCCATGGGGGGTGGAGTAGGTGTATGTACATGTTATGTAGTTGGTTTGAATGCTTAATATAAATGTTTTGTGTTAATATTAGTATGCTTGCTTGAATTATTAAGAACCTTACTTGATGGTTTCTGCCATAGCTAGGGTACACTCCATACTTGTCTAAGTGTCTTAATAACAACCTTGCATTGCTCATATTATTCACACAAGTTAGAGTTGTAATGATAGGTCTTGCCATAGTTAGGTACTTCTTATGCATTAACAACACTAACTAACTTGAGCTTATTGTATGCATTTTATACCACACTTATTTCATGTGCACACACACACACACTCCACCCCTTAGGGGTTTTCCATTTCTGTGATTTCATCTTTGGCATTTAGTTGATTAGCTTAGTTGTTTAGTTCATTTCAGCTTCTTTGTTTCCTAGTTTAGCATTGTAGTGTAGCTTAGTGTACTACATCCTTCTTTCTTTTCTTTACCTCTCGCCTTCGCACAAACCAAGTGTCGACACACCTCCCAGTGGACGACCCGTATTTGCCACCGCTTCAACGCGGTCGTGCACTTGCGGTTAATATAAAACGAGATCAATCAATGACCTATCCTACCACATGAATGACATGGAACTGGACCAGATGTGGACATGTGAGGTGCACCTTGTTGGTTTTGGAGCTCAATCGAATCCATACGGTGCATTAAGGCCGCCATGCGTGCCTCGGTGGCCGTAGTGGTATCGACAGCAAATGTGGCACCCGATGTAGTCGAGTTTGCATTCGCGATCCTCGCTCCTATGCTTGATGATGCAGGCGGCTCCCTCACACTCTCCCATTGCATGGTTTTCTCAGCAAGGTCTTCTAGGAAAGCCCATGCCTCCCTTTCATCCTTTCCTAAGAACTCTCCTTGACACATGGACTCAAGGAGTGTCCGGGATGGGATGTGAAGACCCTCGTAAACAATCTGACAAAGATGCCACAACTCAATGCCATGGTGAGGGCATGAGGATAGTAGCTCCTTCAACCTCTCTAGATATGCATGAAATGTTTCGGTCTCAAGTTGATAGAACGAATTGATTTCGTTCCTCAACTTTTGAGTCCGATGATTTGGATAGTATTTCTTGAGGAATGCAGATTGAAACTCATCCCAAGCCCTAAAGGAAATCGCCTGGTTGCTGTACAACCACTTCTTGGTGTCATCCTTTAGTGCAAAAGGAACAAGCCTAAGATGGATGGAGTCTGTGCTAAGTTGTTGCAGCTTAAACATAGCACAGACCTCCTCAAATTCCCTGAGAAAGATATAGGGTCACCTTTCCCACTGAAATAATGGAGCACGGAAATAAACTGAGGCTTAACCTTAAAATGGTTCCCATTAGCCTCTGGCAATATGATGCATGAGTGTAGAGCAGTACGGCTCAGGTAGCATCGATCACGTAGAGGTATGGGAGCCACAACAGGAAGCACAGGTGGAACAGGTGGGTCCAGCAACTGTTCCTCCTCACAGAAATGAGCAGCCATTGAACCCGGACTGGGTGCAACACGAGAGGAGGAAGGCGTCGCGAAGTCAATTACCGAAGCCGGGTTGACAACGCGCCTCGTCAAACGACCACTGTCGTCTCGTGCCCACGAAGTCATGCACAAAGGTGCACACACACAAACCAAAACTCTTTTTTTAATAAAGAATGTGCGTAGAGGAGAAGACAGGGGAACACAGGAGAGAAAGAATGACTAAGGAGAGAATGCAAGAAGTCCTTATACTATGGCGAATGGGTACAGGTAGAAGCACACAAGCAAACAAGGCTCAAGCAATCCTAAGGTCGCTATAGGTCCTTACAGCTAGACGACACCTAACTGCTAAGTCACACGACCTCAACACGTGTCACCTCCCTACGACGAGGACCACAAAGCCCAGCAAGTGAGCCAAGATCCGGACATCTCATCTCTCCTACTATCGATAAAGTGGACAACGCCAATCAGGTCATGACGGTCGGGACCGGATCACTCTTCTAATGCGCCCGAAATCCTTAGGGCCAATGTCCACTTGATTTTAAAATTAGGCTCTTGATTAGTGTGATTTGTGGGGCAAAGGAAAGGGTGATGAAATCCCCCACCTTATCTTTTGTGGGACAACCCCTCCTTAGTAGCATTTTGGAGTCTTAATCTAACAATCAACTCTCCAAACAAACGCTCAACTCACACTTGTTTCAATGCACTTCCTACTAACTAATGCATGTTCATATGAAATGCATGAATGAGAGTAGAAGGTGCGTACCTCACGCCAGCACTCAGCAACTGAAAATAAAGCTAAAATGAAAGACAATCTATATGCCTAAGTCACATACATGATGCATGACCTAAACAAAAAGAATGCCTAATCTTTTACTTTGGGTTTTAGGGTCCAAGTTGCTTAAAGGATGTTTGATTATTGATCTGGGAACAAACTATAAGTCAAAACATGCCAAATCAAATCCCAGATCACTACATCAATTATGGCTACACAACAAAGAAAATAGAAGGTAAACCGAGCTCACCAGACCGCTGATTGGCGGACCAAAGTGTCCAGGTCACCTCAAAACATCTCCATCTGCTTCTCCTGGACACTCCAAGTCACTAAAACAAAGAAAAACTACACAACACAAATTAAATCCACTCGAATCGTCCAAACAAGAGTCTGGACTGGCACCTCCCCGACAACGGCGCCAAAAACTTGTTGAACGTTTTAATTAAACCGCAAGTGCACGTCCGCGTTGAAGCGGTGGCAAATACGGGTCGTCCTCAGTGAGGTGAGCAGCCTCTCATTTGCACGAAACCAAGTGGTGAAAAAAATGGAGAAGAGAGTGGATTATGCTACGCTACGCTACACTACACTACGAAGTATGAAATGCGAAAGAAAGCAACAAACGATTAACTAAAACTTAACTAATAACGAAATAATAGTGCTGAAATTCAGAAATAGAAAACCCCTAAGGGGTGGAATGAGTGCACACATGCAAAGAGGTGGTGTTGAACACATTCTTTAAGCACACATGGAGGTGGTGTTATCATGCATAGGAAGTGTCTAAATGTTATGGCAAAACCTATTAATCTATTCACCAACCTAGTTGATTAACATTTACATATACAAGTTGTTTATTTCAGAACCTAAACAAGCATGAGAGGTGTCTAATCATTTCGGCAAAACTCATCAAATTATAAATTCTTTCCTAAACAAGCAAGCATACATTCATGTTTTATCAACACATTGTAAATAAAGCATTCATTCCATTCACTAATGCATGTATGAACATCAACTCCACCCCCAAAGGGGATGGAACTACTCACTACACATTAGACTAATTATTAAACTAAGCAAGGAAAGCATATTAACTAAGCTCGTAAAACTAATGAAATGAAATTAAACAAAGTAAAACAAGAAAGATGAAACAAACAACATAATAAAGAAACTTTTATTAAAGTGACTCACATTTCAAGTAGCATCCTCCTACCTTAGTGTGTGCTTCAAGGCCTCCCTTCTAGTAGGAAGAATAGCCACTTAAAATATGAAGTGATTACAATAGAAGGTGAAGAGATCTATTTATAGCCAAAGAAAAAGGCAATCCAGGACAATCCCCCGATGTAAGACTAAGAAAATACCAAAAATAGCCTAAACATCCTCTAATACATGTGCTGGAGAAATTTGAGCGGATTCAGAAGGATGCAGACCGCCAATTCGCGGTCCATAAGATCTGGATCCGGCTACATTTCTTTCTGAGCTTTTCTGGATTGCCAAAATACTCCCCAAGATGGTGTGGAGTTTTCTATTTTGCTCTTTGGTCATTTGGTCTTACGTTCAGGTCCTTCTCCCTTGCATCTTAGTCCCCTGATCTCCTAATTCAGTCCTTTTCCCAGCTTTTGGGGACTTTTATGCTTCATCTCTTCAAACCTATTTATTTCTGAAATTCAAACATAAAACTCGTAACATAGCATTGTTTAGGTGAAAGATAATGGATATAAGATACAAATATAAGCATGAAATGATGTCAATCACAAGACTTCAACCAAGGTAAGGGCAACAAGAGTACATGCAACTACAAGTCATATTTCCTTTATCAATTCCATCCATATCCTCACCTCATCATTCCTCATAAAATAGGTCCACTAGTCTAAGCATATGCTAAGCTTCATTCAAGTGCATTATCATAACAAAGACAAGAGTGAAATCTCATTAGATGGTTATGGAAATCATGTAAGGTTCAAAGGACTAATATAACACACACCTCATATATCACATAATCACATCACATATTTCTCCACCCCCCAAATGGGGATCTAACTACTCACTAATCATTACACTACAACCTACATTAACAATATGAAACATTCTTCTGAAAGGAAATTAAACTAAGCCAGCAAAAAAATTAAAGAAGTTAAATGAAAGGAAATTAAACTAAAGAAGAATGCAAGAATTAAAAGACAAGACAATATTAAAAGAAACTAAGAAAAAATATTATATTAACACGACTCACATTGCAAGTGGCATACTTCTCCACCTTGAGATTTTGCTTCAAGGCTTTTACTCCAAGTAGAGAGAATGCCACCAAGTAATGGGTGAATACAAAGGAGAAGGAAGAGTTCTATTTATAGTGCTAGAAAAAGGTAATCGGGGACAATCCCTCGATAAGGGACTAAACACATACTATAAATTGACATAAAACAACATATTACATGACCCGACTCAACCATGGAACATTTGGACAAATTTGGACCGTAAATTGGCGGTCCAGATTTCTTGGATTGAGTCTGGATTTCGGTGGTTCGTTTCTGTCTTGATTTCTTGATGTTTGATGAACCCAATTTGGTTGTTGATGTTTGGGCCCGAATCTACTTGCCAAAATACTCCTCATAATAGTGTGGATCATCTTGATTTCCTCATTAGTCCTTTTGGCTTTACATCCGGGTCTTCCTTCTTGCACCTCAATCCATAAGTCCTGCAACTTAGTCTTTTTTCTTGCTTTTATATCCTCTTTTTAGTCTCTTCGTCTCGAACCTATTATTCCTAAAACTTAAACATAAAACTCGTTACGTAGCATTGTTTATGTTCAACATAATGGATATAAGACACACATGAATGCATGAAATGATGTCAATCAGATGACGTGCGGGTAAGGAGTCCATTATAATGTTTTTTAGTTTTAGTCAAACTTTTAATTTATAGAAATTGAAAATGTTAGCGTGTTATAGGCAAGTTTTGAGTTCCAATCCACTAACACTTTGTTGAAAAGTGGATGAGATACGTTGCGGTCCGTTGAATGGACTTCAAGATGAAGTTAACAAACAAGTGGATATTCGAAGAGTATCAGGACAGAAATTTGTGCGATTACTATAACTTTAGCACTCCAAGTGCATGGGCTCTACTCAAAAAATTAAGAGAAACCCAGAGTTTCAGGTAACTAAGTTTAATTTGCAATATGAACTTATTAGGTTATTGCTTTAAATGATACTCAATAAAATTTATCGTAGGCCCTCAGAGAAGAAACCCAAGAACGTTGATCTTCTAATAAGTATCTTCATCGTATGTCTTGATCGGGATACCGAAAATTAGAAGAAAAAAGATGGCCAAAAAAATTACCCAGAAGAAACAAGAAGCAATTTCACTCTGATAAGAGTGAAGAGCAAGCAATCAACTTGGCTCCTCCTTCCCTCGTACCTCAATGTGATTCCTGGAAGAGAGCGATGATAAACTCCAAAGGGGAGTATGTCACAGACGAGTCGCAAGAGGTCGGCTCGAAGATAGTAAGTTGTGCACTTGTATGTTATTAAATCACATTCTAAAAATTTATATTTTTCTATTGTTTGTAAAAATTTCTTTTACAAATTTAGGACTCTCTGAAGTTGAGAGAATCCCAATGTATTTTTGTTTCAGATGATCAAAAATACATTCTACACGAAGTCCATTCAACGTTCATGTACAGGGGGTAGGGAGTGGGGCTGGGCTACGATAATATTATGGAATGACTTATCGCTCAAGTTCATCGAAAGTTCATACAAAATGCGACCAGAAAATTTTAGAATTGCAAAATCAATTGCAACTTGTTATGGAGAGATTGGATCCTGATATGCCTACTTCTCCAACCCACCGTAGGAACCTCCGGTGAAGCCAGTGCTCAACCAATCCGAACATCTAATTTCATGGCTCATTCTCGAGAGTTGGCCCTCGTAGGTGGCCCCTCACTTGGTAACTTTGAGGATGGAAGCAGATGTCATCTATTTCTTGAAGAGCCTGAGAGAAGTTTAGTGGGACACGAAATAGTTTATAACCTCTCTAAAAACCACTTTAAAGATGTGGAAGAGGGAGTTGTGAAGGTTGTCGTGGGCAATTGTTTAGATGATGATGTTTTGGTGCCACTTCCAGAAGAAGAGGTTGTTACCTTCGGCGAAGCATGCGATGGGTTCCTCAGCTGGCCTCGTCATTTAGTAGAGCTTCAAGACACACATGATGTATCCTTTAATTTTGAAAACAAATAAATTACAATTTTGTTAATAGTTGTATTTCTAACATTTTATATATATCGGTAAGGTTATTGGAAGCCCATCCACCAAAAGGATCAAACAAACAACCTTTGATCAATATTAATATGCTACCAAATAGGTTTAAAATGCTGTATCAATTAATGCTAGGTAGGGAATCACAAGCCTAAACTACCTGGCATTTGGAGGAGGTATGCAAAGGTTTGCCTTCAGATTTGTACGTCGCCAAGGAGGTTATGCAGTTCTTGGCGAGGGATCAATTGTGCATGTCAATTATCGACGTGCAAGTGAAGTAACTGTTGTCTTGTGTATAAGATGAAATGTATTGAATAGTTTTATTGTAATTATAACATAATGTAATTATTACTCTTGTAGACACCTTTATGACGCCATAATGTCAGTCTTTCCCAATGACAAAGTATTTGGATTTGTCTTTCAGTCTACTTTCATACACGTGAATGACAATAATTCGGGTGAGCTTGCCAATATTATGAACGAATATGGAGAAAATATTATATGGTCCCTAATCATGAGAGGTAACTTTGTAAATTGATAGTTATTAGAATTTGATTTTGTAATAAACTTCTAATTATATATATAATCAGAGCTCATTGGATGCTTGTCGTTCAATGCCCCGAAGCTAATTCTGCATATTGGTTTGATCCTTTAGGGTCGACTACAGCAAGGGCATCCTTAAAGAAACTTGTAAATCTATAAGTTCATGTTAATCATCATATTAGTAATTCACGTATTTGGGTGAGTATTATCGACTCCATATTGAATAACTTGTGTTACTCAGTACAATGAAGATTTACAGAATGTTGGGTGGAATAAGTACTACCACAAATACTGGCATAACCTGGCATGCAATGGGAGTAAGTTTCTCCCATTTTTGTTACTTTTTAAGTACTTGAATGTATATTTAGCAAATTTTTATCTTTTGCAGTACCACAAGCTGACTGGAAATACCGAATGTGGGTACTACGTTATGAGAAACATGCAGGAATTCATCGAAATTGGACCTAAAGACATAGAGCTATAAGAGGTAATATAGATCATTTTCAGTGGTATAATTATAGATTTATTATTTACATATTTATATTGTGTACTTGTATTTTTATATGTCTTCCAAAAGAATAGCGATCCTTATTCGCAACACGAGCTCGACGATACTCGCGAGCGATGGGCTCGCTACTTTATTAGAAACATGTTGTTGAACTAATAGCTTCTATGTAATGACTGAAATTTTATTAAACTACATTCTTGTATTACACCAACATGCTTTCTAAATACATTTTTTCTATTGAACTAACATTATTTGACTACAATTTTTATATTAATAAGATGAAACTTCTTTGTGAATGATTATGAAATATGTTGGTGAATGAAATTACTTGAAGTTGTGTATGATTGTGTAGGATGAATGATTGTGAATTGTGCATTGTGAATTGCAGTTGTGATTGATGAATGGAATATTGCGCATTTTATCTTTTTTTAAATTTGGGAACGGTATAGACGTCAGTTATTAGGTTAACCTAATGTCTGTAACCCAAAATAGACATCGGTGGTCAGCATAACCAACACCAAGTCTTTTTTGAAGGAGAGTAGATGTCGGCTATTTAGATAACCATCGCGTATTCATCGAATAGACATCGGTTGTTTGGGCAGCCGACACGTATTCCCTTTGAATAGAGGACGGTTGTTTGGATAGCCGACGTGTATTCCCTTTGAATAGATGTCGGTTGTAAGTATAACTGATGTGGATTCCCGTCGAATAGACATTGACAGTAGGGGTAACTGACGCGTATTCACCAGAATAGATGTCAGTATTTTGCGACCGACGTCTAGGTATATACGACCCAAAGATAGATGTCGATTTATGGAATACCAATAACCGATGTATAGAAGCCATATGTCCGATGTATATTCCCTATTCTGGACCTGTGATTGTCCTAGTCCTCATCTTTTAAGTGTTAACCACGTTGCATTTAGTTGTGGAGAGATTGGATCCTGATATGCCTACTTCTCCAACCCACCGTAGGAACCTCCGGTGAAGCCAGTGCTCAACCCATCCGAACATCTAATTTCATGGCTCATTCTCGAGAGTTGGCCCTCGTAGGTGGCCCCTCACTTGGTAACATTGAGGATGGAAGCAGATGTCATCTATTTCTTGAAGAGCCTGAGAGAAGTTTAGTGGGACACGAAATAGTTTATAACCTCTCTAAAAACCACTTTAAAGATGTGGAAGAGGGAGTTGTGAAGGTTGTCGTGGGCAATTGTTTAGATGATGATGTTTTGGTGCCACTTCCAGAAGAAGAGGTTGTTAACTTCGGCGAAGCATGCGATGGGTTCCTCAGCTGGCCTCGTCATTTAGTAGACTTCAAGACACACATGACGTATCCTTTAATTTTGAAAACAAATAAATTACAATTTTGTTAATAGTTGTATTTCTAACATTTTATATATATCGGTAAGGTTATTGGAAGCCCATCCACCAAAAGGATCAAACAAACAACCTTTGATCAATATTAATATGCTACCAAATAGGTTTAAAATGCTGTATCAATTAATGCTAGGTAGGGAATCACAAGCCTTAACTACCTAGCATTTGGAGGAGGTATGCAAAGGTTTGCCTTCAAATTTGTACGTCGCGAAGGAGGTTATGCAGTTCTTGGCGAGGGATCAATTGTGCATGTCAATTATCGACGTGCAAGTGAAGTAACTATTGTCTTGTGTATAAGATGAAATGTATTGAATAGTTTTATTGTAATTATAACATAATGTAATTATTACTCTTGTAGACACCTTTATGACACCATAATGTCAGTCTTTCCCAATGACAAAGTATTGGGATTTGTCTTTCAGTCTACTTTCATACACCTGAATGACAATAATTCGGGTGAGCTTGCCAATATTATGAACGAATATGGAGAAAATATTATATGGTCCCTAATCATGAGAGGTAACTTTGTAAATTGATAGTTATTAGAATTTGATTTTGTAATAAACTTCTAATTATATATATATAATCAGAGCTCATTGGATGCTTGTCGTTCAATGCCCCGAAGCTAATTCTGCATATTGGTTTGATCCTTTCGGGTCGACTACAGCAAGGGCATCCTTAAAGAAACTTGTAAATTTATAAGTTCGTGTTAATCATCATATTAGTAATTCATGTATTTCGGTGAGTATTATCGACTCCATATTGAATAACTTGTGTTACTCAGTACAATGAAGATTTACAGAATGTTTGGTGGAATAAGTACTACCACAAATACTGGCATAACCTGGCATGCAATGGGAGTAAGTTTCTCCCATTTTTGTTACTTTTTAAGTACTTGAATGTATATTTAGCAAATTTTTATCTTTTGCAGTACCACAAGCAGACTGGAAATACCGAATGTGGGTACTACGTTATGAGAAACACGCAGGAATTCATCGAAATTGGACCTAAAGACATAGAGCTATAAGAGGTAATATAGATCATTTTCAGTGGTATAATTATAGATTTATTATTTACATATTTATATTGTGTACTTGTATTTTTATATGTCTTCCAAAAGAATAGCGATCCTTATTCGCAACACGAGCTCGACGATACTCGCGAGCGATGGGCTCGTTACTTTATTAGAAACATGTTGTTGAACTAATAGCTTCTATGTAATGACTGAAATTTTATTAAACCACATTCTTGTATTACACCAACATGCTTTCTAAATACATTCTTTCTATTGAACTAACATTATTTGACTACAATTTTTATATTAATATGATGAAACTTCTTTGTGAATGATTATGAAATATGTTGGTGAATAAAATTACTTGAAGTTGTGTATGATTGTGTAGGATGAATGATTGTGAATTGTGCATTGTGAATTGCAGTTGTGATTGATGAATGGAATATTGCGCATTTTATCTTTTTTTAAATTTGGGAACGGTATAAACGTCAGTTATTAGGTTAACCTAATGTCTGTACCCCAAAATAGACGTCGGTGGTCAGCATAACCAACACCAAGTCTTTTTTGAAGGAGAGTAGATGTCGGTTGTTTAGATAACCATCGCGTATTCATCGAATAGACATCGGTTGTTTGGGCAGCCGACGCGTATTCCCTTTGAATAGATGACGGTTGTTTGGATAGCCGACGCGTATTCCCTTTGAATAGATGTCGGTTGTAAGTATAACTGATGTGTATTCCCGTCGAATAGACATTGACGGTAGGGGTAACTGACGCGTATTCACCAGAATAGATGTCAGTATTTTGCGACCGACGTCTAGGTATATACGACCCAAAGATAGATGTCGATTTATGGAATACCAACAACCGATGCATAGAAGCCATATGTCCGATGTATATTCCCTATTCTGGACCTGTGATAGTCCTAGTCCTCATCTTTTAAGTGTTAACCAGGTTGCATTTAGTTAATTGTAGTATAGTGTCGATTAGGATAAATCAATTCCTTTCTACAACCCCTTTGCCGATTTGATAACGGAATTAGTTCTGAACTGAACAATCACGATCCTTGTGTACTAACCCGTACTTACCACGTCTTCAGCGATGCTATTTACTTGTGGTAAATTAAAACGATCAGTCACCCACCTCCACGAGGAGTGGGACCTACGAGAACCTCTTTTTTGGTTTTTTATATGTATGTACAAACATGAAATCTCAACCATTCAAATGGTTGAGTGCGAAGGAGGTTCATGAAGGATCGTGACCTCCTCGACTTCAGCTAGTGGCCCCTCCAAGTAATGTTTAAGGTGTTGTCTGTTAACTTTGAACACTTCCTCATTCCTTGGGTTCAAGATTTCAACTGGTCAATGAGGGAATACAGTTTGCACAATAAATTGGCCCAAGCAGATGAAGCCAGGAGTTGCAGAACAATGCCTCTCCCCGGTCGTGAATACTTTTCGCATAATCCTACGATCATGAAACATTTTGGCTCGGGACTTATGAATTTTGGCATTTTCATTTTCATTTTCATCATTGCGTAGCTCTTCCAACTAGACAATGTCGAGCTTACATTGAGCCCCTACTTGATCAATATCCATATTCAAGTACTTGATTGCCCAGAAGGCACGATGCTCAAGCTCGACGGGTAGGTGGCAAGCCAGGTCGTACACTACCTGATAAGGGGACATACCCAAATTGGTCCTGTACGTGGTGCAGAAAGCCCACAACACGTCATTCAGCATAATAAACCAATCATTCCATAAGGAATTAACGGTCTTCTCAAGGATTTGCTTAAATTGACAGTTAGAAATTTCAACTTGCCCACTAGTTTACCGATGATATGGGGTTCCAACCTTGTGGGTGATCAAATACTTCCTCATAAGGGATTGTAGAAGTGGGTATCCCTAACGCTGCTTATGGTACGAGACGTACCAAATCACACAAAAATGTCCTTTAAGAATTTGGTGACCACCTTGTTATCATTGGTCTTTGTGGGGATAGCCTCAACCCACTTAGACACATTGTCAACAACCACCAGAATGCAAACATTTCCTAACGAATTCGAGAAAGGATCCATAAAGTCGATGCCCGGTACATCAAAGATGTCAACGACGAGGATATTTTGCAAAGGCATCATATCTCACCATCCTATTCTGCAAAGGCATTGGGACCTATCACATTGCTTACAAATTTCGTAAGCATCTTTGAAAAGTGAAGGCAAGTAAAATCAAGATTGGAGCACCTTGGCGGCATTTTTCTTTGCTCCAAAAGTCCTCCACATGCCTCATAATGGAAAAATTGGAGGACACTTTGGAACTCATTATTTGGGATGCACCATCTTAAAATTTGGTCAGAGCACTATTTAAAGAGATTAGGGTCGTCCAAGTGAAAGAATCTGACATACGATCTAAATTTGGCTTGGTCAGATTTTCACAAACCCATTGGAAGTTGCTCTGTCACGAGGTAGTTCACGATGTCAGCAAACCAGGGGTTATCCTCGATCGTGAACAACTGCTCGTCAGGAAACTTGTCATTAATAATTTGGTCTTGTGGGTTGGTCATCTCAAGTCAAGGCAAGTGGACTGCTACTACATTGTCACACCCTTTCTTGCCTTAAATCTCGAGATTGAATTCTTGTTACAACAAGATCCATCTCAAGAGTCGAGATTTGGCATCTTTATTCGCTGTGAGGTGCTTGATGGCTGTGTGATTGGAGTATATAATCATGTGGGAGCCAATGTACGATCGGAATTTCTCCAAATCGAATATGATCGCTAAGAATTGTTTCTCGATCATAGTGTAGTTCAACTGGGTGTCATTGAGTGTTCTACTGGCATAGTAGATCACATAAGGAAATTTCTCCAATCATTGCGCAAACACTGCTCCCACAGCAAAGTCAGATGCATCACACATCAACTTGAATGGTTCAATCCTCACCGGTGAATTAATTATGGGAGTCAAAGTCAGCTCTTTCTTCAGGGTTAAAAAGGCATGGTGGCAATCCAGTGTGAACTCACAATTGACATTCTTAGCCAACAAATTGGTGAGAGGTCGAGCAATTTTATGAAAATCCTAAATGAACTGCCAATAGAATCCCGTTTACCCCAAAAAGTATCCTTCACATTACGTGGTGGCGAGGGAATAGCTCTAAGACCCACTTTGGAGAGATCGACCTCAATTCCCCTACTTGAGACCACATATCCAACTATGATCCCTCACTTTACAATGAAATGACATTTCTCCCAATTAAGAGCGAGGTTCTTCTCATGGCATCACTTGATGACAAAGCCCAAGTGATGAAGGCACTCATCAAAGGAAGCGCCAAATATGGAGAAGTCGTCCATGAAAATATCAAGGAAACGCTTCACCATATTGGAGAAGATACTAATCATACACCTTTGAAATATCATCGTCAGGTTACATAATCAAAAGGGTATGCGATGGTAAGCGAACATGGCAAAGGGACAAGTAAAAGTGGTCTTCTCTTGATCGTCGGGGGCGATGGAAATTTGGTTGTTGCCAGAGTATCCATCGAAAAAACAATAATATTCATGTCTGACCAACCTTTCCAACATCTGATCAATGAATGGCAATGAGAAATAACCTTTCTGTGTTGCCACAGTGAGCTTGGGATAATCAATGCAAACTCGCCAGCTTATTTGCAGGCATGTTCATATAAGCTCATTATGCTCATTCTCAACAATCGTCATGCCTGACTTCTTGGGAACCACATGGACAAGACTCACCCATGAACTATCAAAAGTTGGATATATTATACAATAATCCAAGAACTTAAGAACTTCCTTTCGGACTGCTTCTTTCAGTACATGATTCAATATTCGCTATGGGTCTCGACGGGACCTAGAATATTTTTTCATGTGGATCCGATGCTGGACAATACCAGGGTTAATTCCCTTGATATCCTTTAAGGACCACAACAGGAAGCAATCATAACCGGATCAGCAAATCAAGATAATAGCGAATCGAGTAATCTACGGGTCTAATATCCTAAGGGTCATACATAACCATATCATAACACTTCACTTCAATAACATATAAACTTGAGATACGCAATACAATGATGCATCACAACTAGATATATCAAAATCAAACTCCACAATAATCGGTAGCATGCATCCTTAATTTCAGAGTTTATATGCGATGATAACTGAAATCTCAGAGCATGATCAGAGTTCATATGGGTATGTATTACATGTATATCAGTAGGATAATCATGTTGGAAAGTGCATAAAATATCAGTAGACGATATAACTCTCTAAACTATCATACATGCATGCAACGGGTTAATATGTTGCTTTAGAACATGACACGATCAGCACATGATATGAAAGAGCCCGTTTACATTCATAAGTGCATGCATGACTACAACATAAGGAATACACACACATCAGATCATATAACCACATTATATTTGCTACTGAAACACAACAAGTCATATAAAGCAAAACACATTCAACACATAGAGCACGATAACTAACAAAAGACAAGCTAACAAGTTCAATCGACTCAAACAGATGCATGAGCCCTTGACCACTCCAAACCACGTGCTTAGAGTATCCCTTTCAGGCCATCTATGGTGGGAGAGGGTCAGTAGAGATCCATCCAAGCAGCTCAGCCCAACAACCGAGCAAGCTGATGCACATGGTGCACTAACCGCATGGCTAGCCCATTCAAGTGCATGCTGCTCAGACTGAGCTAGCCCATCAAGATCCCCCTCACCCTTATCATCCCTAGGTTTTTTCCAGACCTTTTACTGACCTTTTCCACCATCTAGAAGAGCTGGACCAGCCAGCCGATCCAAACAAAGAGTCAAAAGGGTTGAAGACAAATCCTAGTCGGATCTTGTGTGCACCAGCCACACCCAACCAGATCCGTGCCCACTCCAAAACTCATCCCAGAAGAAACCTCATCACTCCTGATCGGACCTCACCGGAGCTCACCGGAACCCCGGTCCCTCTGGCTGCTCCACAGCCAGCCCCATCTAGCGCATGCTCCATGCGCACGCTAGAAGGGAACTCGGTTGTTGGTGCAACCGATTGCACGATCCACCAACATGGTGCTGGCTGGCCCTCCAGCCAACACCCCCGTCCCATACAACTCTTCAAGGGTCAGGAGCATACCTGAATTCACGAAAACTTTGCCCAAGATTACCGAAGATCAGCCCACCCAGATCTTCGTCGAGTTGCTCCCAGAAGATGCACTCTAGCTTGCTCCACTTGACTTGTCGGAGCTCCAACCACTAGCACACCGGAGAGGGAGATAGAGATAGTCTGAATTTCGTGGGTGAGGGAGTGAGAGGGTAGGGATGGCTTGGGTTGAGGGGGTTTTGTTTGCAAACAACCCTCCAACTTCCATAGGCTTCATGGCTATTCAAGTCACATTAAGGCATGCCAAAATGGCACCATTCCAAAGGCATCCAAAAGCCACAAAAATGCACATCCAAACCCTAATACAACCCTTCCAATTCCATGCCACTTCAACACGGTTTTAGTCCAAAACCGACCCTACACTCACTCGGGCCCAAATTGAGTCGATCGAGTCAAACAACCGCGCGCTCGTCCGATGTGTCGCACCCGATCGACCAACCAGAAATCTGATCAAATATACTCAACAAGCATTCCATAACACAATTTGACATTCCAAGAAGTCAATTATGCATAACCGTGGAGAGTGGACTTATTATTATTATAGCAGGAGAGCGGGTCTTACAACCTACCCCCATTAAATAAATTTCGTCCTCGAAATTTGCTATCCCTAACTCTTAACAAGAGCTCTGGATACAAACTCCTTACATCATCCTCCAGACCAAAAAACATGCAATAACAACAAAAACAAGGGGCACCGTAAAAACATTGCCAACAATGGCCATAAGACAATGAAATACAAGTGTCATGATAGCCATAGATTCTGAGAACTAATCATGACAAATCACATGAATCCAACAACTAACAATCTATATACGTATGACCTAACAACAGCAAGCTAATCATGCATGATCATAATGTCTATTGCCAACAACTAATTAGGAAGGTCACACAAAATATAGTCACTGAACATACATGAACATATAATATATTTATATCTATATGCACAAGGTGTATGAGAACAACAAATAAAACATGGAATTAATGGCAAGATCTCGATAGACAATACTCTTGCACAAGATATATCTAGGCAGAAATTAAATCATGTGCTAGTAACAAGATCTCCATCCATTTATATATTTACATGCACATGATGTATGAGGATTGCAATTAAGACGTGTAATCATCATAAGATCTCGATGGATAAATATATATGGGCATGATGTATCTACACAACCAATAAATCATGGGATCATAATCATAATATCACAACACGAACTTACTTGCATGCACGACAAGCACTCACGTCATGATGCACATAACAGAAGCAACAACAATTATAATAAATTAGGTAGAGCACATGCCATGATAATCATAGATCATGAGAATTAAACATGCATCCTGTGGGAGCTATGGTCATGTCGAGATGATTACACAACACTTCACTCTACTATAACGCAATCGTGAGTTTAGAATTCATTCCTACATGAATCTAGGTATATTTAGGGGATATATGTGACCATATGCTTAATATAAGATCCCACGATGGAATCATGATAATACAAGTGATAGGTATGCATGCACGAATGGATGGCAAATCACTTCTGATTCCAACATTTTAGAGCATAGCATCATGCACATAGTTGAATTAAAATGTTCGGTTAGCGTTTACATGTAGTGCAATTTCCTGTTTCCAGCGATGATGTCATGCGTACAAGTATAGCTTCCTAACAATAATCTAAACATGAATATTCCCATAAATCTAGTACCTAAATAATACATAGGCATGGAACATCTTAACAACCACTTAGTTAGGAAAGAATCACATGTATTTAGCAACTAAAGATATATTAACATGTAGCACCTTCACAACAGTTAAAGTATGGGATAAAAATAAACAATAAAATCAGATCTCAAAGGATAATTATACAAGTATCCGATGTACCTAATTAGCAGAAAATGAAATTCAAACAATAGCATGTATTCAGTAGGAGAAAACACTTCCATAACAAAAAAGGGTATCACAAAAGAGATACTACAAGCATTATATCATGCACGTTAGTTCTAGCAACACCCAACATGATCAGAGATGATATGGACATGCACAAGTATATAACAATAACATAAGGTAATGAAACATGCTTGTAATATCAATAGTCTAAACCGATTTATAATTTGATCTACATCCATGCATTCAGATTTGCTTGCTACTTATAAGCCATAGAATGAGTTGCATAAAACATGGATGAGTTCTGATTTTGTTTTCATGTGAGAGCATAACAAGACATATTAGAGGAGGTATACGAAAATCAGTTATATATGTGACATGGCTACTGCTGGAACAAAATCAAACTAGATTAGCGATCATAGCAATCGAAACATAACAACCCTCCCAATTGCATTATCCTCTATATGGAATTATGCAACTTGTTCTCAGATGAGATGTCATGAATATATCTTAGGAAATTGTCAAATCAGAGCGTACACTTGTATTGGTCGTTAGTGGACTAAAATCAGAATGAGTCATGCTGTATTATTTAGACCTATAAGCTAGATATCGCATAGATATAAGGTCTAAAATACGTGATGACTTATGAACTACTGACGTAACATGTCAAGAAATCATGCAAGATTAGGTGACCTAAAATAGTAACAATTGATGTAACTAATGTCTGAACGAAATTATAAATCCATACATGAATATAATACCTAAACCAGCAAGCACCTCATGGAAGAAATTTGGACTCATTGCTAAGTCACTCATAGACCTAGGATTTTTGATCAGTAATGATTCATGCAAATATCACCTCAACAAAGTCATGATATAACGAAGGAGCATGAGTTCTAAAATCAGTAACACCCTAGAAAAATCGCATGTTACAACATGTTAAATACATTAACAGATCAACGAAGAAATCATAATTTCAACCACAAGAGGTGGTGGCAAATCACGCACAAAATGCATGTCAACACAACCCCAACTTGCTCCCTACAGCCCAGCCTCATCCCTTCTGGTTTCTTCGTCAAACCAACAAGGAAGGCATGAAGCAAGGGTCGTGCTAGTGGGAGAAAAGCCCAGCCAACCTCTGAAATTCGGATGGTGCTACACAGTCCACACTATCAGGTGGATCTTCACTTGTGCACTCCGAACCTAATATCGGCTAACCCAATGGTGTTGGACTAAACTTCGTCCAACACCCACTCTTCATCCTCTTATGCTAAGGGGGTAGAAGCACACCTGAAACTGGTGGAGAAGACTCTTTGATTTTGCAGCAATCCCGCTGCAACTGCCTCCCATGCTCGCTAGCTAGTCGCCTCTTGTACTTCTTTCTTGCTTGGCCGGTTGGCCTTGTTTGTGTTTTCGACACCAAAACGAGGGAGGAGGCAAGGGAACTGATAAAGGTAGATAGGGCTAGCTAGTTTTGGTCTCCAAGCACATAAGGCAATTCACAAGAAAGCAATTTAACCAAAGCAAAAACGATCTATCACTATCAGAATGCAATTCTAAAAGATAGGAAAGTACCTACAGGGTTCGGGCAAGATGCCCCACTGGTGAGTCTTCAGATTCTGTACACTTTAGGGACCGACCTGCTCTGATACCAAGTTGTAACGCCCCCGATCTCGCGGGTACGCACACTAGGAGAGACTACAAGTGTCGCGATCAGAGACCTCCGCGACGACCGAAGGAGTTACAAAAGACAGACCAAACAACGACTCGACAATACGTAGAGAGATCATACATGGATAGACTAACATAAAACATAACTGAAAAGTGAGAGATTATCCATATATGGTCACAACGTCAAATGCATTACATCGAGTTCAAAAGGGAAATACATCATAAATAATGCGGAAGCAAAAGACAAACAGAAGAATCTGGTCGACGTGTCCCTCGTGTACAGAATCTTCGACTACTCGTCCAGTCTACCTTGTAGGAATCTAAGTACATGCAAGCACCGCATCAACATATGCGTGACTTTCTATAAAGAAAACCCAGTATACCCCTAGCCCAATCAGAGTTATATGGAAAAATGCATGCAATCTATCTAAGACAAAAGCATCCGAAACAGAAACAGAAAAGCACATAATGTAACAGAAGGCTACGACTCCATAAGCCATGCCGGTCGGGCGCACCCGAATCATTCCTCAACAGGAACCAGAACACCAGCCTCGCTGGTCAAAGGCGGTCACTGGATAGTGACCCACCGCTCGGCACAAAGCGGTGCACCGGATAAGTGTCCCAATTCGCGGCAAGTGACCTACATGGTGCCATCGCGAACTTGGGAATACCTACCCTGAGACAGAATGGCAGCACGCCTGCCCAGGACTTATCTTACGCCTGGCCTCCCAACGTGAAGGTCTTATGCGAATGGCCGCTCTAGCTAGAGGACCCACTCGTGTCCCGTCGGCCCAAAACAAGAATGTGCCCAGAATTATTAATCAGATTAAATGCGATGGAAGCTACTTAAGCATCTAAAATCTAATGCATCTATAGTGTATGGAATTAGCTCAAGGAAAGGTATCCGGATACCCTCCTAACAGCCCCCAAACAAATCAAATCAGAACATCCCAATCAGCAATCAAACGAAACTAACAACAGCAAGCAATCATAACCGGATCAGCAAATCAAGATAATAGCGAATCGAGTAATCTACGGGTCATGATAAGAATGTTAAAAGGTCTAATATCCTAAGGGTCATACATAACCATATCATAACACTTCACTTCAGTAACATATAAACTTGAGATACGCAATAGAATGATGCATCACAACTAGATATATCAAAATCAAACTCCACAATAATCGGTAGCATGCATCCTTAATTTCAGAGTTTATATGCGATGATAACTGAAATCTCAGAGCATGATCAGAGTTGATATGGGTATGTATTACATGTATATCAGTAGGATAATCATGTTGGAAAGTGCATAAAATATCAGTAGACGATATAGCTCTCTAAACTAGCATACATGCATGCAACGGGTTAATATGTTGCTTTAGAACATGACACGATCAGCACATGATATGAAAGAGCCCGTTTACATTCATAAGTGCATGCATGACTACAACATAAGGAATACACACACATCAGATCATATAACCACATTATATTTGCTACTGAAACACAACAAGTCATATAAAGCAAAACACATTCAACACATAGAGCACGATAACTAACAAAAGACAAGCTAACAAGTTCAATCGACTCAAACAGATGCATGAGCCCTTGACCACTCCAACCCACGTGCTTAGAGTATCCCTCTCAGGCCGTCTATGGTGGGAGAGGGTCAGTAGAGATCAATCCAAGCTGCTCAGCCCAACAACCGGGCAAGCTGATGCACATGGTGCACTAACCGCATGGCTAGCGCATTCAAGTGCATGCTGCTCAGACTGAGCTAGCCCATCAAGATCCCCCTCACCCTTATCATCCCTAGGTTTGTTCCACACGTTTTACTGACCTTTTCCACCATCTAGAAGAGCTGGACCAGCCAGCCGATCCAAACAAAGAGTCAAAAGGATTGAAGACAAATCCTAATCAGATCTTGTGTGCACCAGCCACACCCAACCAGATCCGTGCCCACCCCAAAACACAGCCCAGAAGAAACCTCATCACTCCTGATCGGACCTCACCGGAGCTCACCGGAAGCCCGGTCCCTCTGGCTGCCCCACAGCCAGCCCCATCTAGCGCATGCTCCATGCGCACGCTAGAAGGGAACTCGGTTGTTCGTGCAACCGATTGCACGAACCACCAACATGGTGCTGGCTGGCCCTCCAGCCAACACCCCCCTCCCATACAAATCTTCAAGGGTCAGTAGCATACCTGAATTCACGAAAACTTTGCCCGAGATTACCGGAGATCAGCCCCCCAGATCTTCGTCGAGTTGCTCCCAGAAGATGCACTCTAGCTTGCTCCACTTTACTTGTCGGATCTCCAACCACTAGCACACCGGAGAGGGAGATAGAGATAGTCTGAATTTCGTGGGTGAGGGAGTGAGAGGGTAGGGATGGCTTGGGTTGAGGGGGTTTTGTTTGCAAACAACCCTCCAACTTCCATAGGCTTCATGGCTATTCAAGTCACATTAAGGCATGCCAAAATGGCACCATTCCAAAGGCATCCAAAAGCCACGAAAATGCACATCCAAACCCTAATACAACCCTTCCAATTCCATGCCACTTCAACACGGTTTTAGTCCAAAACCGACCCTACACTCACTCGGGCCCAAATTGAGTCGATTGAGTCAAACAACCGCGCGCTCGTCCGATGTGTCGCACCCGATCGACCAACGACAAAATCTGATCAAATATACTCAAACAAGCATGCCATAACACAATTTTTCATTCGAAGAAGTCAATTATGCATAACCGCGGAGAGTGGACTTATTATTATTATAGCAGGAGAGCGGGTCTTACAGTGTGTGTGTATGAGGGTGTCCAACCATTAAGCATATGGGTAAGAGTGTGTGTTTACAAGTAGAAGCTAGTGTCGAATCTTAGTGTGAACATGTACAATTACATGGTATACAAGACTAGGATAGGTTAGCATGAAGTTAAGATTAATTTTATGGATTCTCAAGTATGCAATAAGCACCTAGTGTGGTCATTAAAGCATCAATCAATCCTAAGCACAATCTTAATTCATTCGGGCAACATAAACCAAATCAAGTAGCCATTCATTTCAAGTCAATTCCATCATCAAATGGAACCCATCACAAGCGACATGTCAAACATAAGTCTAGCATGAAACAAGTACCTAGTATGGCCATTATCTCATCTAAAACAAGGTTAACATGCTACAAGTTTTAGATCAAACATTAAGCACATGGAAATGACACAAACTTAGGGCCCCATCATACACTTCACCACCAATTACATTGCCTCCACAACATATGGGGTGGATCTACTCACTAATCATCACTGTAAACATGGAAATGAAGAGATTAAGACTAAACAAGGCATAAAACTCTAACTAGAAAACTAACCAACAAAATAAAAAAAACTAATTGGATAGAAAGAAAGATAATGACAAGAGGAACATGAATCCAACATTAGATTAAAAAAAAAGTGAGATTACAACCTTCATCTGCCATCCTCTACTTGCAGCCAAATTCGGTAAAACCTAACTACTCTAATGGTGGAAGTGGAGAAGTAGAAGAAAGGTAGGAGAAACATTGGTATTTATAGAAGAAAGTGTGGTGTAGATGAATCTGGGAGCAATCCGACGGTTGTAATCCTTTTGTCGATGGTCTAGTGCACCCCAATAACCAAGTCTGAGCCACCAGAGAAACTTTGGCATGTTTGGAGCAACAAGATCGGCCATCGGCGGATCTGGTTGGTCTGATCTGCCCCAATTTCTCTCAGAAGCTCAAGTTCCTATTTTACACGGGGGGTACACTCAGGTCTGCTAGTTCGACCCCATTTGGTCTTAATTCCCCAAATACTTCTCAAGATCATGATAATGAGAGATTTTGGCACCCTAAATGGTTTACTTGTACTCAGGTCCCCCCAGGTTTTATCAAGGTCAATCCTGCATTGCAGATGGGTTCTTGAGCATGACAAACTTGTCCAAGATGCTTTAATAAGGTTCGTTCTTCTTGCATTGAGGTCCTTTTTGGTACATTTCTCCTCTTTATTACCTAAAACCTAAAACACATCAACAAACACTCGAGTAGCATAAAATTGGCATAAAATAAAGGATATATAGGATGAATACAATGTATGATATGCTACTAATCAGTTGGTATCCAATGCTACTAACCATTTTCTTGTAAACGGTATAAAAGTTGTGAAATTTGTGCTGGAGAATGATTTTGGAGATTCGATTTTGTGATTGTCACTATGCAATTCACTTTTCTATGAAGATGGTACGTAACTTTAGGTTGCGACTTGGCGTAGTATGAAAAACAGAATTTGCAGGTCAAGCTATGTAAATGTTAGTCTCTTACCTGCTAATACATTTTATCTTATTTAGTTATCATTTCCTCCAGAAAATTCATAAGATATAGTGTTTACAATTGCTTCGTTTACCCCCATTTGTCTGTTGTAGTAAGAAGTACCTTGGTTGTTACTATTGAACTCTTTTGGATGTTTTGCTTCTATGTTCGCATTTCATTTTAGCAATTTAGTGATCCCATGGTGGGGTTAAGTGTATGTCGTGCTTTTTTTATTTAATTATAGCAATATAACTAATTAATAACTTCTTAAAACAGAAATGGCTACCACATGGTGCTGTACAAGCATGGGGAAAATTGTATGGTTGATTAGTTAACACCATGACTTCTCACTTGAAAGAAATTGCAAAATCCATTGAAGCAACACAAGGGGTTCAGTTTTTGGAAGAACTTAACAGAAAGTGGAGTGAACATAATAAAGCTTTACAGATGATGAAGGATATATTGATGTATATGAATAGGAGATGTGTTCCAATTGCACATAAAACTCCAGTTCATGAATTTGGGTTGAATCTTTGGAGAGATATCGTTGTCCATACTGCCAACATACAAACAAGATTACTTTAGACACTGCTTGAACTTATATAGAGGGAACTGACTTGTGAAGTTTTTAACCGTGGCTTGATGAGAAACATTACAAAGATGTTGTTAGATTTGGGTGTTGTAGTATACCAAGAAGATTTTGAGGATCATTTTCTGCAAGATTTTGTAGTGGTGAATCCCAACTTTTTATTGAATGTTGTGATTATGGTGAGTACCTGAAGAAAGTTGAGGAGAAGTGTGGTGTTATTATGTTGTCCAAGTGTGACAGAAGTCAAGTTGGAAGGAGACGACAACGATCGGATCGCAGTGGTGATGGATGGGATGGACACGATCGCATTGACAATGTTGTTGAGGAAGAAATCCGGCTGGGCTGATCTCGTCAGTGTTGGCCGTCTTTTCAATGCAACAGAGTGAGCTGGCATCAAACATGAATGTCCAAAAGGAGTGTTCGTTGCATGATTCAGTTGACATTACTAGTGAGAGTGAGACACCTCATCATATGCCTATACCAGAAGGTGTCTCTATCTCATGTCCCTTGGCCATTGAGCCATTTGAGCTTCATCTTGACTCCAACAAGGACCCACCTACGACTGAGCTTATGTTTGATGATATAAATGATGGTGGGAGGTCCTTGTTGGATGACTTGGGGAGAAGCCCCATTCTTAGTGATGCAGGTCTGCTGCATCCATCAAATGAGTTTGAGGAACTCATTCCGATGCACCCACCTATTGGTTGGAGGATTTTGTTCGATGAGTAACTAAACCCTAGTGACGCAACACAACTTCATTCATTCATGTTGCCTACACCCAACCAATATCTTGAGCGGTTCGAGCCTTTTAGCTTTGACCTTTCACCCCTTATGACACCTCAGAGTACCACTGAAGTTTGCCCATCTCGGCAAGTCTCTGGTCCTCATAACTCGATGTTCTCATTTGATGTTCCTTGACCAAATGATTATGAGAATATCTTTGTTGATGTATATACCTTGTAAAAAATTTTATAAAAAAGTGTAATAAAAGACTCCATGAGCGAGCATTGATTGTTGTGGGCCCCAACCCTTGTGTACTTGGGCCCCATTTCATCACAGGTTTTGAGGGAATTCGGGTTTGTGTCCATCACTATAACCACGAACTTCCTGTTGCACTTCATGTTGGTGAGATTTTCCCTTTTTCATGCATAAATCCATGTAGTATCATGCTCACATTCATTGAGGACAATGCATGAAGTAGGTGTGTGTGTGTGGGGGGGTGTTTTACGTGTGTACATAGTTGAGTATTTTCCTTTGATTTTGTTTTCTTTTAGGTGCATTGATAGGGTCATGTTAGTGTGCTACATTTAACATTGATATATCTGCTTGCCATGATCCTTGGGTGAGTTGTCTTCTTTTGCTGCCTAGTGCTTTAAAATTTTCAC